>OX637287.1:34448598-35736723 GCA_951799445.1 Pseudisothecium myosuroides | reverse complement strand
TGGCTGTAGCAGGTCTTGTTTTTGATGTAAAATGGCGTGGCACAATATGTTTCAGAAATGTATCGCGCAGTCATTTAACAAATTTATAGCCTCTTGGTGTCCAGGCAATGATGCAGCAGCAGCTTAATTTGAAGCAGCGTCAAATGTTTCAGCAGCAATTGCAGCAGCAGCAGCAGCAGTCTCACAAAGTTGGGTCCCCGCAGCTGGTCTCTTCTCCTCAGCTAATGCAGGCCCCATCCCCGCAAATGTCGCAGCAAATGTCACCTCAAACTGATCAAACCTTTACTCCCATGCAGATACAGAAGGTGAGATTTTCAGTTCTTTATTCACCTTTTGATGTCGTTCATGGAGTCTTTCAATGATTCTACATGTGCACCATCATTTGTACGAGCTGTCCTAGATGGTTCGAACGGCGTGGAGGCTCAGTGTACTTTGAGGATGGTCTGCTCAACTGGAAATAGTAGACAAATGGTAGCGCAGTACTTTTTTGTGATCCAAAGTGAAGTTGACGGGGTTTTTGTGCTTTATTTTTGTACACTTAGACAAGCACACCACCATTTCGGACACCATCCCCTTCAACTCTTCCAGCCACCCCTCCCACTCAAGATGAGGCAGATCATAAGGGACCTACACCACCCTCAAACTTCGTACCAACACCTAATACCCTGCAGGCTTTGCAATCACATATGGGTGGTGTAACACGGGCCATCAATACTCCTGGCATGCCAGTGTCACCACTCATGGAGGGTGGCTTCTCGCCAAGCCCTACCCAGTTAGGGATAGCGCATGATGCCGTGCAAGCCTTTTCGCCTGGGACACCACTCCTGGACAAGACAAATTCGACTGAACCTCCGCTCGAGCGGTTAAAGAGATTGGTGTGGCTTCTACTCTATACATTGTTATCGTGTGGCTGTTTATGTTCGTTTCATTCGTCGTCTATTCTACTATTTAAACCTGAATATTGAATTGTATGGTGTAGCCTGAAAAAGATTTACACCCAATAAATTGTGGACTTCAATATTAAATGCAGAATTTGCTCACCTTTTGTACTTGTTTCAGGTTGACGCCATGTCACCGGCTTGTCTCCGAGCAGCTGTGGACGATATGAATGATATAGTTAGCTGTGCAGAGAAACTAGGGGCCTCTGCTCCAGGGACTGGCTCTCGTGCTGCAATTGGAGAGGATCTTCCTGCTAAGACAAGATCGTTGCTCCAAGCCCGAGCGAACTCACAGGAGAGCAGTAACGTTCCAAAGAAGAGGCGACGTGTGGATTCAATAGCGCTAAACATGATATCTGCAGATGGGACAATTTCCAATACCCTACACAGGCCTTATTACAACTCAGGACACTCCATGGTCTCACATATCAATAGCCCCCGCATTAAGGTTTGATCTCTCTCAATCGTGATCTTATTCAATGGTCTTTCTTCTTGAGTTCTATCATCAATCTTGTTGTGAATTTTAGCTCAGCCCTGAAAATCTGTTTGCTTTGACATCATCAGATCACACCGGGTTTGGAGGAGGAGATTAGGAACATCAATAGCCGCTTGATTGATACTATTGTCGAAGTCAGCACTGAGGCCACTGAGGAGGTCGCGGCAAGAGGCCAGAATGGCATTGTACTTTCTTGCTGTTACAAAGGCAATGCTTTGAGTCCGAATTTGTACTTCCTTCAAGCCAAAGAGTATTCCATGGTAAAGCTTCTAGCCAGTTCTCAATTACTTTGGTCGACATCATAAATGTGCTAATGATGTTTGCTTCCATTTATTTGCGTTGGTTTTAAGTTTCTGATTTTGCATCTGTGAATATTTAGTTGACAAGACTCCGTCACTGTGGGTAGTTCCAATTATTTTCAAATCGCCATTGTTTGTGGGTTGCTGAATCATCAATGCATTGGAAAACTGAACAAAGCTCTTGCAAAATGACAGGTATCCAAGGCAGTTCTCTATTTGACAATACCACCTACCTACCCTGAAAGTTCTCCAGACATCTGGTTTGACCAATCAGCTCCTCAAGCAAAGTAAGCATCAATTGTACATTTTTTTTCTTCATTTTAGTGTCGGACTAACCAGTTATATATGTTCATCCTATTCTCTTAAAATTTCAAATACACAATTCTACCACAATGCAAGGATATTAACTCTTTTCTTTCATGGTTTTCATCAGTATTTGTGTAAGTTTAACTACCATTGTACTGACCAAAGCTCCGGATCATGGCAGCCACTATTGTTTCAGGGGAGCGCGAGATGAATTTACGAGGAACGTCCGTTGCTTGCAAACACCCCTGTCCGTGACCTCTATTGCAACATCCTGGGATGAATGCGCTCGTAATTCCCTGAACGAGTATGCCACCCAGCAAGGTGGTGGCAATTTTGCCACAGCAATCGGTTTGTGGGAGACAGGCGTGACTGCCTGACTCTTTGTATGTTCACTCATCAGTAAGTTGTATTGGTGCTATCTGCCGAGAGATTTTTTCTTTAATATTGCTATATAGTTATTCGAAGCGTTTGAAACGTGTCTCTTTGTGCGGAAAGGAAATGTTTCATAGCACGAATTCATGGTTGTTGTAGAACCCTTGTACGGGTGCATAAGTTCAGTTTTATGCTTTGAGTAGTGTATTAGTGTAGGTTTCATAAAATCTTAAAGTAGATTCCCAGGAGCAATGGACTCTGCTCCCATTTGTAAAGTGTAGGCATACCACAGTGCCTCTGAGTGTAAAAATAGACTCCAATTCAAAGCCACATTTGCTTTGATTTCAGGAGTTGTTTAAATGCTTCACGTCGACTTATGCAACAGGCTGCACTTGGAATTCGCTGCCTTCAGCACTTCAATATAGATCGGTGATCGAATCTTAAGACCCTTGAGTTACCAACCTACCGTTACAGTTGGAGTTTTTAAATTGGCCCACTTGGATGTGTTCATTTATTTGAATTTATTAGCCAAGCCTGAATAGAAAGTGGAGTTGAAATTTAATCTCAACAAAGGTAGGGACTCCCAAAGGCGTCATCTTCACTAGATTTACATATGGTCAATCAATATCTACCTCCATTGAACAAATGATTTTAGAACATCTACCAAGAAAAACTTTGGCCCTTTATAATTTTTGCATGGAATGTCCAAATGAAACATTTTTTGGTGCATTGAAATCTTCTTTTGATTTGACGAGTTTAATAGTAGTAACTATGATTTTAAAAAGTGGCTCTTTTGGGAGTCCCTATTTTATAATCAATTCCCCTGGAGTTGAATTCTATCTAAGTCTCATGTGATTAATTGGAGATTTTATCATAATTTCAGATTGAATGATACTTTTGGGACCACATACAATAAAGTGGAATGACATCAAAATGGCTATTATAGAATACTCATTCTCTAATCTTGTAGAGTACACAAGTTGAATTGTTTTCATGTGAAGAACTTTTAAAATCATGTCATTAGTTTAGAATTTGAGCATTTAGGATTCTAGTGGCACCAAGACGGTGGTGATACTACTATTCTACTACAAAATGTTGGAAACTCTTGTTTTTGAATAGAATTTCAATCTATTGGTCTAACTATTCTTATTCAAATTGACAACTTTTGGTAATGTTTCTTACCATTTTTTTCCAATTTTGGTAATTGTTGTCTACAAATTGAGTTGTAAGAAACACCTAAGAGCCATTGTAGAAAGCACCTCAAGATTGCCGTGTATTTGCAATCTCTCAGGTTACATGGATCTATTAATCCTATTAATTTGTAGCCGAGTTGGAAGCTATCGCCAGCCCAAGGTTCGATTCCTTGAAAGACTTGCTCAAATTTGTAGGATACGGTGAGGATGGGCTGTTTGGATATGTCAGTACTCTCGCCGTGCAAACCAATTCAAGTACTCACTGTCAAGATTTCCTTCCTAAATTAAAGAGCGTGTCCACAGTTCCAGAGAGAAATCGAAATGTATGAAGGTTTACTGTGACGTTCATAAAATTCCTCAATTAGAGGATGACCGATTGCCAATTTCGCTAACCAAACTGACATCGATCGATCGGTGGAAGCTCAAATTCATGGCAAATCCATGTATGCCAACTTAATTAGATGCAAGTTAGAGAGGGCTAGAATTAAACAATACCCTGCCTGCCACACAGGAACTTAAAAAACTTGTATTGTCCGGCTAAATTAAAGTCACACTGTCGAATTGCAAATTAAACGATACAATAAGACTTTGCTAGAAGTAAAGCAACTCTGAAACGCCTCCCTGATCGATAATTAGAGAGCAAATCATCTGCCTCTCTCATCTGCCGAGCATATCCGTTCGCATTGAATTAATCCCTGTAACGGATATTTTGTGAAAATGGCAATATTCCACAAACTTGGCACTTTCAGGTTTAGACCACGTGGTCTGAAATATAAACCGGTCTTAGATTTTAGATCATGTGGTCTGAAATCTATACCAATCCTAGAAAATGAATGAAAAAATGGCGGAAGAATATCACCATTTTAATGAAATATCTGTTCAGTGCGAAGTCATAACTATGGAGTCTCTCTACTCCAAAGGCAACCTTTTGATCTTGATCTTCTTTGACAATGTTCATGTTCTTCCAACTTCTAAGTCAATTGAGGAGTCTTCAAATTCGCACATGACTCTCATTCCTTGAACTTTGCCAGCTTGATCTTTCATCTTCCATAATCTTAATGCAGGAGAGTTTCACCATCGTGGCATGTTTCGATTGGTTAAGGAGAGGCAGATTAAGACTGATAATGCTCATTGCTTGCTTGTGCAAATTTTCAATGTTCAAGGTGGGTATGAAGTAGAAAGTTCATTGGTCTAGCCATGAGAGAGATCTCAGAGAAATCTCTACTACTACCAACTAGTATTAACTTAGTGAGTGCGGATTCACCTAACATAATCTAAATGCAAGAGAATTTCATTGTTTTTGATTGGTTAAGCAATCAAAGTAGTCAAACAATTCAAGTCTAATAGTTGCAAAGTAGACCAAATCATCAAAAATAATAGCGGGTAAGTACCAACCTCGCCAACTACGGCTTGGTAGGTCCTAACTGGTGATTATTTTTGATAACTTGACCTGTTTTACAATTACCTGGTCCATTTCGTAGGTTGACAATGGAATTGGAAGTTTGAAGACAAGCTCAGTCACCCAATCAGTGGAACTCAGTGAGTCGAAGGGAGACTCACTATCAACACTAAATCACATTGTTCCAACCATTATCTATCAATGAAAACAACAAGTCCTCAGAAGGATCTTTGAAGATGAAGTGATGGATACCAGGGCTTCTTTTTTTGGCAAAATTTCGCCAGATTCCAATTCTATTTGGCACATTTCCGCCACTGTCCTTGGCTCACTCTAAATATTCACCAGCAAATGGAGGGCACACAGGGGCTCCACTGTTCATCTACAATGCAAAAAAAAGCCCTAATGGATATAAATCTGTTCAAGCATCCACTAAATAATAAATAAAAAATGTATCAGTCTAATTAATCCTAGTTGGAATAAACAATTGATGCTTTGTGAATATAAGATTAATTGAATCAACAAAGTACTTGTTTGTAGGAAAAGTATGAATGTGGAAACAATAGAATGAAAACAGAAAGTAGTACTTACAAATATAATTGCAGCTTAATTTTAGAAATCGACTTTTGTTTTTTATTATTCACTAAGAATTTGGGTAGCAAGACAACTCATGTAAATTCCACCAAGAAATGTCCGGTTCATTTTGCGGGAGGATTATTTTCCAAAATTCTCTCCTAGCGCGTGAAATTTGCGTAATCGGTGATTATGGATTTTTCATTCATTGATCACGTATTTCATCCATTTCCAGACGGGTGCTTACGTCAGGCAATGTCCTCGTTGTTGGGAATTCCGATAATAAACAAGCATTCCTCGTCAGGCTTCGCCCTCCTCATCAACCTATTTATTTTTAGAATTCCCTCTGTCTTGGTGATTGCCCTATACATTAGCTCTATGCATTAGAATGAAGTTTGCAGACTGCGGTTTCAAGAAAAAGCACAAATGCAAGCACAAAGACAACTTAGAAAAGGCATAAGAAAGAAATGGGTGAGAGAACTCATGGTCTGCTCTTGGGTTCAAATAGCTTCTAATGTGCACCATTTCAAAATAAATTTCTTTTTTTTTGCCAAATAAAAGTAGTCTTCTTCCATTTCCATTTACAATATGGATGAAAATGATGTCTATTTTTTTGGATGAACAAATGCATACATATATTAAATGAAAAGAGATTTTTGGTTGAAAAGATGGAAATTCAATACTTCAGCAAATTATAAATGATTGTTGTGTGGGCACTTTTTAAAAATAAAAATAAATAAATAAAACTAATCACAACTCACTATTACAATTTCATCCATTTGAATGGTCACATATTCCTTGTGACACATTCTCATTCAAGACTTGGAAGCATTGGCTTGGCTTTAAGGTCTCTTGGAAATCAATAGGGGGCAATGTTTTGCAACTACGGTACCATATTTGACTTTTAGAGTACAAATTATGTATAAAAATATGGCAAGACATACTCCATTGAATTAATAAATCAACAATTAGTATAATTAGATGTGTTTTAAGTAAAATTTTGCTGAAAATCTCCTTAAAGGTCATTACTTAAAATCTTATATCTAGAACTATACTTAAAAACTCACTTAAAACACCCCTTTCTCTTGTAGTGTTTTGAAATGGATTCCATTGAGATTATATTAATGAAGTTAATTAACTCTCACCTCAATAATACCAACTTACTACGTGTAACATACACAATATGATGTATGATATATATAGGGAGAAAGACATGTATATGGATATGGATATGATGTATAATATAGGGAGAGAGAAAGACATGTACATGCATGGATATGGATACATGTATATATGTTTAATAATGAATATGGATATAGATATGTATGCACAAAAATATGATATTCCATATTTCTAATTTGAATCTTTGAACTTGCTCATCTAAAGTATATATTTGATTCCTCCAAAATTTATTTTCCAAGGACCTTTTAGGACACAGTGAGACTTTGCATATGCATGTATTAATACTATCACCTACGGGATCACCTAAAAATATTAATGAAGTTAATTATGCACTCACATAATATCATTTGTTCATAGCATGGTTAAGCAATCAATAAACGTCCCCCAAGTCCCAAATAGAAGTATAATCCTCCCTTAGATACCTTGGGGGGAATAATTATAATGGTTTTTTAGAAGTTAGAAGGATATCCTTGATTCAATTGATGAATGTTAAGGAGACCTCTTGAATTGAAGGAATGCATGAGGGACCCTCAAATGTTGGTGAATAATGTTATGTTAGAACTTAATCTTGTCATCACACATTTGTAATTGATTTTTCCACAAATGACTATTATAATTCTTAAATAAATCTTAATGAAGAGCTACCTCTCCTTATCTCAGTTAAAAGCTAATTGAATATTGAAATTACATTCATGTTAGCACCTTTAGTTGTTAATGAAGGTTCTAGCGGTTTTTGAACTAGACAATTCACAAAAGATTATCTTTCATTTTCAGTATTCATCTAGGTTTTTCACATATCTATAAGTTCAATTATTGCCTTCACTTTTGAATAAATGAGAAAATGAATTAACCAATTTTTATCATTTAGTTTCAAAAAGCAATGAGTTTTTGGTGGGGTTTTTTCTTAGATTTCCATTTGCATTGGTTTACAACATACTACTCATCATCAATTATTACTAAAGGTTTAGACCTTGTAATGCAATAGCACCTAATTGCAACCTGTTTCAAAAATGAAACCCTAAAGATTCTTGCCAAAAATGTACAACCTCTATTTATGGGAGCCTAACTAAGGTCAATTTTGAATTCACTTATCTTTACCACATTGAAATTCATAGTTTATTTATACAGTATCCCAAATATACATTTCGGGATTTTAATTTTTTTTTTTTTACATAGTGCCAAAGTGGTGATATTAAATGTAATAGTGGTGCTCCAAATTTCAACATTCATTCACATATTGGATAGAAAATATCACATCAACACATATCGCATGTCCATAATTCTATTTTCACCTAAAATTTGGCAATTTCATCCAAGATTTTTTTTAATTTGAAGTTTTTTGGCAAATTTTTTTATGGTTTCAATTGTTGTCAATTTCAGCAAAATTAATTTTTTTTGGTGCAATTTGGCACCAGATTGCCACAAAAAAAAGCCCTGATGCATTTGACGTGAATCTAGAATATCCTAGCTTTCAACCAAGAAGACACAACAAAAAAAAATCAAATTCAATAACAACAACCATGCTCAAATCCTTATTCATACAATTTTGAAGTACTATTTCCTACGCGGTTATTTCCAATTATGTTGAAGTTCATGCAGGGCGACAAATGGTGACAATGACCTCCATTGTCTAAGGTAGTCTACTCTAAAAGCGACCGGGCTATAAAATCGATCGTGGCACAGAGGTACATTTTTCTTTCTTCCAGGTACCAACAATGTACATTTCAGGAGGGTGGTCGCTTTTAGTGACCACTGCGTTTCAACTTCAAAAATTCATAACTAATTCCACAGATGTCCAAAAAATATGAAACAACTTGGGTTAGATGTGAATTCCATTCTTCTTCGTACTGAAGTTTACTGAAAATTGTTTTAAGGAGTTTAGCTTCCCCAAAATGGCAAACACCTGTTAGATGGTCAATTTATGAGCCTCCTACCTTATTTGTCTTCATTGAATCAAACATGAACTTCCAGGCATGTTGTTTCTCTGCCTTTGGGTGTTTTAATTATCAGTAAAGTTTATCAATCAAATATGAACAATGTGGATCAGTATCACAGCTCAAATGTGGAGGACTTTTGAAGGAGTGTGCCGCGTGGTACCTCCTCAGGTCCATGACTTCATGTCTTTGGGTTTACGCATGAAGACCCTGGTCTTTGGAATTCAGAGAATTTCAGACCATTTGTTGACTTCTAGGGATTGCGTAGATGGGAAATTTTGTTAAAATGGTGGTATTCCATATGCCATTTTTCCATTCATTTCCTTCTTCAGCTCAAGACTAGTACAGATTTCAGACCACTCTGTCTAAATATAAAAGTGCCAATCTTGTGGAATACCGCCATTTTAACGAACTTTAGGTTGTAGGTTGCCATCCTAAGAGATCGAGCAGCATTTTCTTCGACCCCAAGTGCCCAAAAGATTCGGCAATCGGCGACTAACGACTTAAGAACATAATGCCCCTTTTTCGGCCCTTATCGCAGCTAGGGATGCTACGTAAAATGAACCTTAAGTCTTAAAAAAAAAGCTGCCTAACTTGTAAGACATAAGGTGAAAACATCCATTCCCGTCCTTGTACCCAATTCCGTCATGATGTACCAATGGTGCACATTTTCCTAGTAAGAATGTACTCTGTTGGTACATGATGACGGAATTGGGTACAGGGACGGGAATGGGTGTTTTCACCTTAGATGAAGATTAATTGACCTTTTGCAAATTTCAAGCCAGGCAGCATCACATCCAACCACCCTGATGGACCACATGTTTTGATGGCCTCTTTGCAAAAATAGAGTTTTTAGCCTCAATGGTCACATAATGCTAAGTCTAGTTTTGAAGGAAGATTTGTCACCATTCCATTGGATAGTCAGAAATTTTTTATAACTCATAACACAGACCCTCTTTCTACACCCGCTTAGATTTGCAAAAAAGTACAGATACAGATGTCTGTGATGAACTACTAGACTTGGCATTTTGTCCCAAAGTGCTCTCGAGCATTGTCTAGTTCTTAATCCTTGAGTGGAGTATTTGTTACTCCATCAGCGAGGCTCCGAAAGCTCCAACGAATTCATTGAAAAGAGAAGCATCCATGGAGGATGGGTGCGTAACTTGTAAGAACCTGCCCTGTCTCAGAGACTGGGGGAATGTGACAAGTGTACAATTGTACAACTGCGTGCCCTTTGAAAAACATGTCGAGTTCTCCCAATTACTCCAAGACCTGGCTGGTCTTTTTAAAGTACTGCCAATTCCCTGTTCGTCAAATTTGCAAAAAAGATTGATACCTTTCATTTGAAACAAGGTTACAGACTCAAGGTAGGAGGTCCTTAAATCAAGCACGTTCTAAATGCCTCCCTTCTCTAGGACTGAGCGACATGCTTCTTGAAATATCTATTTCTGCCATTGATGAGGTAGGTAGGCTTAGATGCACGCTTTCTGAGCCGGTTACCTTATAGTGTGTTTGGTGCTGATTTCTCAGTGCCAAATTTTTTGGATGGGCATTGTACCACTGTAATGGCAAACCCATAAATGCAACATTCATGTTTCTAGAACTTTAAAATCTATGACAAGCCTGTGTAGATTGTAGAATGCAGGTTCTGCTGGCGAACTTGAAAATTGTCTTGGGCCACAAAACCGACCACACCAGGGGAGTTCCCTTGTGGATGGGAAGATTTTTAGCTCATTTTGTAGACAAAGAGAAATAGATGTGGCATGTAAAAACAAGTGACTTCATATTTTTTGAAGCATCATTGAATCACTTATGAATTTTCAAAGGTTTCATGTCGTAGGCACCTATATGTAACTGTAGGTCTCCCAAAATCTGCTCCCTTGCAACTTGTAAAGAGATATGGGGAAACCAAGGAGAATGATTGACTCTTGCAATAAATAACACTTTCTCCTCGATCCACTCAATGACGAAAGAGGTTGATTTAAGGACCACCTCATATTGATTCCAGAGCTAATTATAGGGTCGATTTGAAGAAGACAGTCGCTTTTAAAGCAGACTATTTTAAGTCTTTCGCTTGCCGACATTGCCATGAAATTCTGCCTCTCAACCAATACCATTTCTATCAAACTGTACAGGAAATTCAATGTGCTCGATTGAAGATTTTCCATTCTGTACTGAAACTTCTGAACATAAGGTGGTTGAGCGTTCCTTCTTGTACGTCTTCTCTTGTCTTGCCATTGCTATGGAATTCTGTAGCTTTTCTACCAAACTGTAGAAGAAATTCAATGTGCTGGATTGAAGATTTCCATTCCGTGCCAAAACTTGCCAACATAAGGTGTGATTACACCTGTTTCTCAAACCAACTCTTACAAACTCTTCTCTAAACCTGAGAGTCTAGGGTTCATTTGGATACCCCTATTTTTTTTCAGCTCTTTGAAAATTTGCAAATGATTCATATGCTAAGTCCATGGTAAGCAAACCTGGCTGCTAACTTGTAACAAGACTCAACAAAACTTGGACATTGTAATGAGAGGAACCATATCCAAATGCTTACTTGGACAATTTTAGCTAGAGTTCTCTTCATTGCAAGTTCACCAATCTCATTTGTTATATTAATGCTTGCTAACTCATGAAACAACAAATGAATGAGTAAGGATGCTCAACTGATTGGAAGCAACAAACAAAGAATCAATAACTAATTGCAATGACAAAACAGTCTGGAAACACAAACCAAGCGAATGATGCTCGCAGTGACGTAGAACTCTTTGAGGATCCTCAATTGCATATAAACTGATTTCGCATTGACCCTTTAGGGCCGAGCATGCCAATTTTGGTCTTTTTAAACTGAATATTGAGAATTTGAACACTTTCCTAGCCTTAGTTGCCTGTGAGGTGTGAACGAGATGTGAGGGCACAGGAATTCCGCTTCCAATGAGCCATTGGCCATCAAATTTGGAGCAATAATGATTTGTCTATGGCAATTTGAAGTTGGGATTTCTAAAGTTTCAAAATGCACTGTGGAACATGTTTCTCTATCGAATTTATTTGTGTATAACTAAAGAGAGAATGCCAACTTCACCATAATGTTCAATATAATTTCCTCTATTTTCTATAAAAATTTCATGGTAAAGTGAGCTTTTTTGTAATTACTATGATTTTTCAAAGATAGAAACTCTAAAAAATCCTATAAATTCCATTTTTTTCCCAAAAATATTTAAAAATCAGATCAGATAGAAGATATGCATGGTTATTTGTGGAAAAATAATAATTTAAATTAAATTATAAAATTTTAATATGCAAATTTGATTCCAAAAGAATTCAAGAGGTTGCTTGGGGCTCCTTAGGCCCTAAAGGGTTAAACAAGCAACTAGAAATCAGTGGAACAAGGAACAACATGTAAGGAATAGGAACTCTTTTTTTTTTTTCTTTTTTTCCATTGTTTAATGTGACTCTGTTTTCAAGTAAGATACTACTCAAACTTCCTCACAGTAAGCTTAGTTTATGCCAAGCTTCTTCCCCTTGGCTTCAGTCCTATGACAAGAACAAATGGGTGTATTCATCAGATCGTGCACCATGAGGCCATGATCAATTCTGATGAAATTAAAATGCAATCTGAGCAGTCGTGGACTTGCATGTGATGTGCACATGGAGATCATTTATGGAAGATCATCATTCACAAGAGATTGAACAAACATTCTGAATCTCTAGGAAGGGAAGCATGTGAGCACTATTTGCACTCTAAGTCTATCGATCTTGACCACAATCAAATCTCAAAACCCACACTAGTCTGCTCCTTTACTTGCAATCTGTTGCTACAAAATGAGGCTATGAATGCCCCAACTACTTGAATGTCACCAAAATGAAGTCAAACTCAGTGAAGATCCACAATTGCAAATACACGATTTCCATTCAAAAGAAAAGAAAAGTAAAGTAAAGGTACTAACACAAACAAGTGTGTGTTGTGTATTCAAGAGATCATGCACCATGAAGCCATGATCGATTCTAAGAATCACACACAATCAGAGTAATCTTGAACTTCCATGAGACTTGCACATGATATCCAAAGTAATGCATACATTTGTGGAAGATCTTCACACAAGAGATTGAACAATCTGAATCTCTGGGAAGCATTTGCTAATGCATTCTATGTCTATCTTGAACACAATCGAAGCTCAAAACCCATACTGCTAAGACTCCTTTGCATCCTGGTACTATAAATGGGGCTACGACTCCCAAAATATGAGCACAAGTAGGAGAAATCGTACGACCAGAGTCATGCAAGAAGATTAGCTAATTTACTATTTGGGTGCGCCTTGCAAGAAGACGCTGCATAACCAACATGTCGTCACTCAAACTACACTTCAGAATTTGAAGACGAAATGGAAAAAGGAGGTTTGAAACTGGATTGAAAAGCTAGAGGAGCTAGCAGTTGGTGATCAGAACAAATAGAACGGGACGGAGTTCGGCAGTGGTGACTTCGGCGTCTTGATGGCAGGAGACAGAGCAGGCAGGGAGAAGGACAGCGGCGAGAAGTTCATCTGCGGCCAGCTCCATGCGTTCTGTCCTTGAGGCGATTTGAGCAAAACCTCGAGGAAATGGTTGATTTTCATGTCTTCCGACACCGCAACAGGTTCTGGCATGAAATGCTCTGTGCGCGCTTCACCTTGGGTAAAAGTCTCTATGCGAGCGTCATCTTGGTTGAGAGTCTCGGTGCGAGCTTCATCTTGGTGAAGAGCCTCTGTGCAAGCTTCATCTTGGTTAAGAGTCTCTGTGCGAGGTTCATCTTGGTTAAAAGTCTCTGTGCGAGCTTCATCTTGCTGCATCTCCGATGTCGCAGAAAAGCTCTCGCTCCGAGCTCTAGAGGTGGCCGATGATGCGCGGGCTTGCTTGCAACCAGAATCTCCCTTCACTTGGGTAGTGTCCAGCGTCCTCTTGCGATTTGAAGCCTCGGACTGAGGTTTAAGTGCTTTGGCTTTGGGTCGGCTCGTAGTGAGCAGCTGTACGTTGCGGCCGCTTGCAGCTCGAAGTGGGAAATTGAGGAGCGCGCGGGAGCCTCGCAGTCGAAGAGCGGCGTCATCGTACGCCAGCGCTGCTTCCTCCGCGGTGTCAAAGGTTCCCAGCCATAGCCGGGAGCCGTGGCGACTGGAGTCCCGAATCTCGGCAGCGAATTTTCCCCACGGGCGTTGCCGCACGCCGCGGTAGTGCAGGTGCGTCTGTCTTGGAGCTTTGCGGGAGCTTCCAGTCGATTTCTGTGACTTCAGTGGAGCAGCCGCATTTGTTACGATTGGCAGAGAGGACGCCGAGACTGCGTCGGAGACGTTCGGCTCCTCCTTCACGACGTTGCACGGTGAGAGAAGCGGCCAACCGTTTTTGATGAAACTGCAGAGAAACATGTCGTCCATGTCGTGTTCATTGAGTAGAACCGCGCCGCCATCGCCAGCTTGCGGAAGATCGTTCTTGTTATTGCAGTGGACTCGCTTTGATCCCCAGGGACTCAAGGGACGGGAAAAGAATTGACTCGGCGGCGTCGACTCCTGCAGCGTGCTCGCAAGGTCGCCGAGCATCATCATCTCTGTGCGACCGGGGAGCGTCAATGTGGACAGAGGTCGACTGGACCGGCATCCTGGCGACGCCGGCTTATTTGCATTATACTCATGAACCGGCATCCCTTGAATATTGTGGGCCGCAAGAAATGTTGACGAGTGCTTCCCTTCGAAATTAGGTTGATCATCGCCAAGAAACGGCCACGCCGCATCACAATCCCAGCCATTGACGTTTCCTTCTGCGAAACTGAAGCTCTGCATCTCGAATTGCGCTCCTGATCGTGCAGCTTGCGGCGTTTTCAGCGACAAATTGAGATTCTCCGACCAGTTTGATTCCTCAATCTCTCTTCCCCAGGCCGTGTCGACCGTCTGTTTGCAATTGCGTGACGTCGGCAAGCCGAGAAACTGCATCTCTCTCTCTCTCTCTGTCTGTCTACTGCCAAGCTGATTACTCAGTAACGTTCAACTGACAGATCAACGGAGTCGTCTTCTCTAGCTGGGACAGGAGTGTTAACGGGAACTGATTGACAGTTACGGACTAATTGCCAATCCTCGCAACTGAAGAAAAACCAACTTATCACCAAACACACGCAATACCGGACAGTGCGTAGTACACCTCACATCCTCCATCAATTTCTGCATGAGCCGTGGTCGCTTGCTGATCCGTGGAGTCCTCCCGAGCAGCTGGTAGCAAAAATCAAAGCAGGTGAAAGATCTAAGACGGCACGTCGCTGTTACAACAGACAGGAGTCAAGCTAGCTTATGAGAATTGTGAGCAGGACAGCAAATTGTGTAGAAGCTTTAGCCAAGCCTTTGATGGAACTCTTGCTCTTATAGCCCCCACCTGGTCCATCGCCAAGTCAAAACCGAGGTAAGTCAAACTAGATCCACAAAAATTCTTCTTTAGTGTCGTTGAATCACTTGCATGCAAGTCAAATCCAGTCTTAGAAAACTAAACGCATCGAAATTTCAGTAATAAGACGAAAATCTTGAATGCCCACCACGGCAATGCCATGGTCAGTCGTCCATTAGTAATCCTACGACCCAAACTGCATTCAATGGTAACGCAGAGAATCCTGTAAGCGGCATCTCATGGTGATGCTTCCATGTCCTCCGAAGATGTAGCTCTTGTTGGAGTATTCTAAATTAATGTCTTACTGGAGTTAATACTGCAATAGTTTAATGAACTCACTGTGAGCATGTATGAATCAAACTGCAATTCTAACGCGGTCATTCTTCATGATTGACAAGTGCAGGTTTTTCACGAAGCAAGCACTTTTAAATTTATCATCGTGGAGCCAGTGCGTCACTGTCCTGTGAAAGCCATCATCATTGTAAGTACTCCTGTCACCAGGACCTGGGAGAGATGCCCCCGCAAGCGGCAAGCAGCTAAATTGTTCATTTGGCCCTCGTAAACTTACGATTTAGCTACTTGCTGCCCCGAGGTAATGTCTCTACAGAGTCCTTACTTGCGAAAGCTTCAACCTCTTGAACTTAGTGGCATCGTAACAGTGACTACCAAACTACAAGTGTAATGCCCATATTGCTCCTACTATATTTGAGTGTAAAGGATTCATTGAATTTCATTGCTAACTTACGAAAAGCTCCAACCTCTTGAACTTTGTGGCATCGTAACAGTGACTTCCAGACCACATGGGTAAAGCCCATATTGCTCCTACAGACTACATACGAGTACCAAGGGTTCATTGATTATTTCAATGCTATTAGTCACTGAATCATAAGTCACTCGTCGATGTCATTGAGTCAATATCCAACAGTAGCCACTAAGGTAACATACGAGCATAATGTTACTCATTAAAATGGCAGATTCCAGCGAAAATTGACGCAGTTTCAGTCACACGATTGAATTCTGATGAGTCCTTACTAGTTTGTAGACGAAGTAACAATTTGGCAGGTGTCACAATATTTTGGCAGATGTCACAATATTGGGGGCTCTGCGACACGACGATTGCAACATTCATGGGTTTCAAAACTTGACACTGTTCCTACGTTGTCGGATAAGGTACCGAACTTGACCGGTTGGTTTTTCTTGGGCTCAAAACCGACATAGCGGTTCCAAAACAATACTGTGATTTTGTCGAGGTTATCGTTCATGTACTTGAACCGGCAATCAATCAATCTAATTAGAATATATTTATATGTGTCTGCAGATATTAACTGGAACTCAAATTCGTTCTTCCGTCAAGACCCACCCAGGTGCAAACATCTGTACAGTACCATGATTGTTCGAAATGTGAAACTTCAAATTTCATCAGCCTACATTGACTTGCCGTCAGTCATTCTTTTTTTGGTCTAAGTATCACCAGATTCAACAAATATCTTGGTCTTGCTATACGAAATTCGAAATGGTGAACAATCTCAAAAGTAACCTTGTATTGGTGAAAATGACTGATCATAGAAAAATTGGCAGAATTCTATACTCAAACCTCTTTGTTGTGACTTTTTTGTAAAATCGTATTTTAGAATATTTGCACACTTGTCACACTCTCTTTGGTTTGGTTGTAGCACAATTGTCAAACTATCATTGATTAAATTCAGCACATTTGTCACATTATCATTGATTGTAGCGCAATGTCACACAATCACTGATTGTGATTGTCACACTTACAACACATACATTCAAACTATGTAATAGCAAAATGTTGCAACGCCCCCCCACCCCACCCCACCCACCCACCCACCCACCCAATTGCTAGTAAGATTATAGAGATTTAAGTTTAGTTTTGATATAAGTTTAAGCTATTGATAATATAATTCCATGCTAGCTTGATATAAACTATATAAGGTGTTTAAGGTAAATGATCATTTGCTTAACCATAGACGGATGATGAGGCATAATTGTGGTTGATGGATGACTTTCAAGATTATTGTAAAAATGAAGAATGCACCTATTGGTCCATAAATCACATCATTTGGAACAAAGTACCTTGATGGCCAATTTCATTAAAATGGCGATATTCCTTGACTTTTGGCACTTTTACAGTTCAGAACGTCCGGTCTGAAATCTACATCTATCCTAGATATCTAAAATCTATACCAGTTCTAGATTTTGTAGAACGACCAGTCTAAAATCTATAGATGTTCTAGATGTGTGAAATCTACAACAATCTTAGATGCCTGAAATCTATACTTATTCTAGATATTCAAAGCAGGCAGTCTGAAAAAATGGCATAGGGAATATTGCCATTTTAATGAAATTGGCCATCTTGATAATAGGTCTTTTCCTTTCAAATATAATTTGTACAATGCTGTAGTAGCATGAGTGAAATCTCAAATCTATACTAATCCTAATTTTTAGACCTAGTGGCATTTAAATGTAACAATTTTGACACTTGAGATATGACATTTTTCTTAAACATGAAGGACAGAGCCTATAATCGTATAATCAAACTTGAAAGTCCCTCACTAGTTGTATCTTCTATTTCTTCTCTATTTATGAATGAAATTTTTTGGTTTTATTTTTCAGAGATGCATGAAATCACATGACCAATACTTGTAATAAAAAAATTTATTTTTTTTGTAAAAATTTCAAATTACCATTATTTTTTGAAGAAAAAATTAAGAAAATTCATATCAAATACAAATCAAGTTCAAAAAATCTAAAATTTTCCAAATAGAAGTACATTATAGTGTAGAATGTTGTGGTATAAAAAGAAATTCTATATCACTCTATGTTTAGAAATGTGGATATAGATTCTTAACTTCAAAATTCACTAAAATACTTACTTTACGGAATTTTTCAAAATTTCCAAGTGGAGTAGAAACTTCACTTTAGACGCTTTATTTTGTTGGTTTTGCTCAAAAGCAAAAGAAATTGTTATATATGTCAAAACCAAGTTTTGAGGGAAAAAAACCTCAAAGTATTGAAATACACTGGATGATGTACCATATTTTTTATAAAGATCATTACAAAGAATTGGTGGCTGAATTTGTAGCATTTTGCCCAAATTTGCAATTTGGGTACTCTATACCAAGAGTACTAAACTAAAGGAAACCTTGCTAGTCAATTTTGGTCCATTGATTGTATTGTAGATCTAATATACTATTGACAAGAATCAAATTTAAGTACTATGAAGTCTTAGTTGTACCCACCAGTACTAGGTCATCGTTTTTACAAAAAAGGGGTATGTCCACCTTTTAATTTATAATAAATCAACCATAAGTTTTAAGGAAAAACTAAAAATTTACCATTTGTAAGGACTTGATGGTAATGAGATTTCACCAACTGAAGAATAATCTTGAAACCATCTTCAATATTCATAAGTGCACGCCAAAAAGAGCCCTTTCTACACGAACATGGAGGACGTAAAATAATATATTTTTGGATGCCCCTTTGTAGAAACATGCCTACCTCATGTAAGATAGACCAAAAACAATTTCAGCTCTAGATCAATAATTTTGGGTAGTCACACAATACAAAAAAAAACTAAACATCAAAGTGTAACAAATTAGAAAAATTGAATTTTAAATATAGAATGAATTTTTAAAAATTCTAAAAAATATAGAATAACTATCAAAACATCTATCTTCAATAAAAGTTTCAGCTTCATTGGATCATCCTCCAAAAGTTATAGCCAAAAATAAATCCATTACATTATGTGTGACATCAAAATTGACCACCAATTCTTGCAATGATCCATAAACATACTACCCCATATCAAATCAAAAGACAACAAAAATGTCTTGAACTCAACTCAATGATGCAAATATAGCATCAATAAACTTGCACGCAAACAATGAGATGAAAATCATTCATTCTTCAATATATACAAAGCGTGGTTGACTATCTAAAGTGGGACACACTGAACATCCTCAGTGTCCTTCCTTCCAAGGTTAACTCTAACATGTTAAGGTAACTACACCTAATTTCAACCGCTTTCTAAAACCACACAGTCTAGATTCTTGCCTAAAATGTACTTCAACTATTCATAAGAGCCTACGGTTGGTTACCCTAAATCCTATTTTCAGCACTTTGAAAATTCTTAGTTTATTCATCTAGTGTCCAAAAAATGCATTCTAAGTGAATCTAAAATCCCCTTTCTGAGGCTTCCAATAAGCCCCCACAATACATTTTTTAATATAATAATAGGAACCATGTTGAATTGCTTATTTGTGCAATTTTAGGTACAATTAACCCCTAAAGGACCGTTGTCCATTCGGGGGACAAATGCGTTTTCGGGCAGGTGTCTACGGGCTGAAATTTTGTCGTGATTTTTTGAAACCTTTTTTGGAGATAGAAAAACTGATAAGCTTTGTGGGAATATAATTTTTTTCACAATCGGTGACCAGGAACAAAAGTTAAGACCAAATAAGCTCAAAATAGGGGACGGAGGGCAGCCCGGGCAGCAAAAAAAAAATGGAAAAAAATTTGAATTTTTTTTTTAATATTTTTTTCCTCATAGATTATATTTTTTTCTATCTGGAAAGCTTTGATTCATTTCTTTTGGATTTGTTATGAGAAAGTTATGGACATTCTTGTTTTTTGGACAGTTAGAGCATCTTCTTGAAAAAATAACTTGTAGGATGCATTTCTGAATGCAATTTTTTCAATTTTTCAATTTTTTTATTTTTATATGGTCTGATTTACTTGCTAGAAAAATCTCGACATTGGGATTAGTGCATTTTAATTCCATCTAAAATATATTAATATTTTAGATTTTCCTTCTATCTCGTACCGACTTCTATTTAACAAATTTTTTAATAATGATAATTAAGTTTTTTTTGAATTTTTTTTTCCTAGACTCTCAACTCAATTCTCCACTATAAAGATTTGAAGCTCAAATCTCTGTAGTGCAAAAATTTTAAGTTAAAAATGTTCAAAGTCAAAAAATATGGTCCCGCAATGTGTTGAAAAACTTGTTTTTTTCACTTTAAACGCAAATATCTTGCTATCTGTGCGGTCAAAAATTCTGAAATTTTTTCCACACACTCTCATACTAGTTAGGTGTAAGATCCTGCAGTTAGATGTGGAAAAAAAAAACAATTTTCAATTTTTTTTTCTCTTTGCTATAGATATGGCAGTTTTGAGTGTTTTTTGGTAGAAAAAAGGCCTTGGTCCTTTAGGGGTTAAGGTGAAAAAATCCATTCCTGTCCTTGTACCCAATTCGGCCATGATGTACCAACAAAGTACATTCTTACTACAAAAATGTGCACCATTGGTACATCATGACGGAATTGGATACAGGGACAGGAATGGGTGTTTTCACTTTATTAGGTTACAATTTTTGAAAACACACTAGGTGGGAGGCTGGCTCTTGACGTATCAGGGTTAAGTGCCAAGGATAGCACCTGCTCCCTAAAGCCTACATGGCTTAGATAGTAGAACTATCCCCAACAGACTCTACATTCACGTCGGTCATATGAGTTACTCTTCTTCTTCTTTATCGGGGTTAAGAGCATCCCCACATCAACATGCCACAGCTAACTACTAAAGGTTGTAAACCATTGATCTTCTAATGAGGAATGATTTGCTTCAGCGTGTTGCTGTGGGGCTGCTCTATTGAATACTCGGAGGTCCATAAAAGAAATTAATATGAGAGACTGGATATTTGGAATTCAACTGTTCAGTTGACTTAATACCGACAATTGTACGAAATACTGGAGCATCTCTTCACGTCTGTTTCCGAGCTACGAACACGTCTTGTCTGTCAAGAGTAAGTTGCCGAACACTCTGCAGGTTTGAATTCTGAGATTGAAGCGTTTGTCTAGATTCATTTGATTAATTAATTGGATTGGCACACCGTGGAACCATCCCTTATGCTACCGTGTGAATCTTTGGCTTAAAAAAATGCAAAAGTACTCATTGGAAGTCAAACTAATTTTGAAGACCTCCCCTATTTTACAACAAAACTTTGAAGATGAATAGTTGCACTTCTGTCCTACATTAGAAGGATTCTTTGTCATTCATCGGACAAAAACAGCCATGGCATCTTTTAAGAGTTAATCCGGTAACAAGGATGCTAAAAACTAAAAGTGTTCGATGAATGACTTTCAAGAAACGTGAAAGAACCAAAAAAAAAATGCACCTATTCATTCAAAAATTGATAGTTTTGAGTTGATACACTAGTGTTCTTCGAAAGGGTTGATTTTGGGGTTGATTTGGTAGTTGTTTTGGAGACCAATAAGATGGTTGCATTTTATGTTAGGGTAGTGTAGCAAAGAGATTTCTAGTCCAATGATGCTTCCTAACTTCCATCCTAAAATACATATTGTCAATTTCTTTCAATTGGCGTAGTGTAGGGTGCCAAAATTTGTGAGATTTATCTATACAAAGCTCCCAAATTAAGGACTAGTATATAGATTTGTGTTTCCAGTCGTATGTGGCTTGAAAAGTGCCAAAGTTGTGAAATTCTGCCCAAGACCATGAAATGGACGTTACTAGCTAACAACACTCTTTTATTAGCATCAAAGTGAGAACATACTCTGAAAGCAATTACATCTCATTGCAATATGTTTGAAAAATTGACCTAGGTTATAGAGTCTTGCCTAAAATAGACACGTGTTATCTATTCATGTAAGTTTAGGGTCAATTTCAAGTACACCTATTATTAGTACTTTGAAAATTTACAGTTTATTCATGTGGACTCCAAAAAAAGTGTTCTAAGATTTTTTGAAACCCTCAACAATTATTTACTTGTGCGGACTCGAAAAAATGCGTCCTAAGATATTTAAAAATCCCTCAACAATTATTTAAGACAGCTTAATAATCGAGACATTAGTATTCAAATGCTTGTTTCGACAATTTTCGGAGCAATTTTCGGAGCAATTACCGTAGTAACTTTTGAATTTTGACTGGCGGACTGATTGAAAATTTGAAACCTCAGTTTAACACGCTTGTGTAAAAGTTAAATAAAAAATAAAAAATTTGAAACCTCATGAGTTTCGTCACACACAGTTCAGAATTTTGGGTGCTGATGTCAACACACGTCAGAAATTTCAGTAAAATAAGAGGAGTTCACCCTTCATGCCATGAACACTCTGAACTGATTTCCAGAGTCAAAGATTCTCCCAAGACGTGCACTTCCTTTGTAAAAGCAGTGCAAAAAAAACTTAAAAGTGCAACAACAAAAATTGTGTTTTTTTTATTTTAAAATATTCAAACTAAAGGATCTTGACTTCGTTCAAACTTGAAAAATGAGAAGAACTATTATAAAATGCAACTTAAAATAATAATTTAGTTCAAACTTTGAAAAATGAGAAGACCTATTATAAAATGCAACTTAGAATAATAATTTAGTTCAAACTTTAAAAAATGAGAAGACATGTTATAAAATGCAACTTAGAATAATAATTTAGTGACTAC
Organism: Pseudisothecium myosuroides; assembly: GCA_951799445.1. NCBI lineage: Eukaryota > Viridiplantae > Streptophyta > Bryopsida > Hypnales > Lembophyllaceae > Pseudisothecium > Pseudisothecium myosuroides. The sequence continues at coordinate 35,714,168 of OX637287.1, read as the reverse complement.
TTTCACATGAAAGATTAAAACTATGATCAACATATCCATAACGTTGAAATTTCTATAGTACTAAACAATATTTTTTAATTAAATGTAAACCAATAATTCAAATTCTTGTTCTAAAATCAATTTTCATTGAATACTAATAAAAATAATTTTTATACAACAATTTTTGCTAAAAGTTTAGAATATAACTGTAAGTGTGATTTGAAGATTTGTAAAATGCTTATTTATTGAATTTATATTTGGAAAGCTAATTTTTTAATTGAGAAAGTTAGGTTTCATAGATGAGCCTAGTATGACCTTTTCAAGTCATAGAATATTTTCAAACGAGGGATTAGAAAATTTATATTACCGGTATACATTCATGTATTAGGAATTTATCCCCTAAAAGACCAAGGGAGCTCAACTATACTCCAAAATCACCTCCAAATTGCCGTTTTGGTAATGAAAATAGAATTTTTTTTAGAATTTTTTTTTGAAAAATCTAACCATAGGATCTGGTTCACCGCTATCAAATTAGTCTACCCTAGAATTTTTAAAGACTTTGACCATATGGATTTTGAGATCTTTTCAATCAAAGTTTAGTTTTTGAAAAAACTGCAGTTTTTTTTCAAGGACAGAATGACTTCAAGAGCCCATAGCTAATATTTTCACAGAAGAAGAGTTTGTCTATTTTGACCAAATGCATTTATGAATAGATAAAAACATTCATGCCAATTTTCACAAGGACTAGAGCAATGGAAGATTGTTTTGAGAGCCTTGCAATCAAGTAAGGTACATTGGAAAAACAAAAATGTCACTTGACCTTGTCCATTCATTATTGTCCAACCAATCAGCCTCTTGCCCACATGCACAACTATGGAATTTTTTTCCTAGGGTGGCCTCTGATTTGCTAGATTTCTCTCTGAAGACAATCCACAATGAGCATTTCTTGGAGTGTTTGACTTTGAAAAATCACCCAAGTAGAGTTTTTGTCCAAATGAAGAGGATTTTTGGCAATGGAAAGATAACTTGATGAACCTAGTATGAAGTAAATATAAAATTCCAAAAAATTTATTTTTTGGAAATCCAAAAAGCCTTGAAATTGGACAATGACCAAAAAATGGTTGATTGGGCCTTTAGAAATTAACGCAAGAATCTTAGAAAAATTAGATGGATGAAATTGCATATAGTGGTGTTTAAAAAGATGAAAACAACTTATATTGAGTTGCATGGAATTTTTTAGATGATTTACTACATTAATAGTTTATTAATAGTTTAAAAAATGTTTAAAAAATTATTCATCCCTTTAAAAATTTCTTATTTAGAGCTGCAAGGACGATTTGAAGGGAGGATCAATTATTGGTTGCACACTTTTCATTGAAAATTTGGAAATGTTGAGGTTTCTCTTTCATTAGCATCAATGCTCTAAATATGCTAACTACATTGATGACAACAAATGGATTGTCTCCACACACTATATTCTAAGCATTAGTCTATGAAATTGTAAAGATTGTAGAATATAATTGTTTATATGGTATTCAAATTTGCCATTAGACAACTAAACATCAATTTTGTTATATGGTTGCATTTTTCACTTCTATATTTATAACTTTCAATAACATAAATCTCCAAAGATTACAATATTAGGTATACATCTGAATTTTCAAGTGTTTACCTAAAAATGTAGTAATGTCAATAATTATTTGGCAAAAATGTGCCAAAGGTGACCTCAGGCTACAGTAGTCAAAGTATATAATGTTTTTGTTTCATTTAAAAATAAGAAATAAATAAAATTATAAATGTGGAAGTATGTCAAGTGGTTGACCAAGCTATAGTTGCATTGACTCTAAGTCAAAACTAATTTAGCAAAAATGAGGTCATAGATTTAAAGAACACAAAAATTTCAAAAAATCACTATGTCGAGAGATTCTCATTTCAAATCCATTCCAACAAACATTATTCAAAAAATGATAACATTTTGTGTATAATCGAATTTAAAAGGAATTTTGAAATTTTCCTTTCAAAATTTATGACAAAATATTGGTGATAGCATTGGTGAATCTAACCATATGGAAGGAATCTAAAACTCAAAATCTATAGCTTCTATTTGTATATCAATTCCAAAATATTCTTCCAAATAGTAGTTTGTGATGATTTTTCTCAAATTGTCAATTCCGGAAAACACTTTGTGCTTTTAGGGGTTAAAATATAACCTACTTTCTAAAAACAAGAGTGTGAAATATCTTACATACTTATCTGGACAAGGAGGATACTTTTCTTAGGCGATTTGACAAAGTATGGCTCCAATCGAATTTCTTTGACGAGAAAACGCATCTTAAGATGAGCTGGAAATTAGCTAACCGTAAGATGGGTTCTTTCAATTGAAGCACTTGGCAAAGGTCTTCTTTAAAATATGGAGACTCTGATAGCAAGCTTTGCCTAATATCCCGGTTTGCCTTTGGACTTGCTCTCTCTCGCCTTGGTTGGTTGTTATTAACCCCTAACCCCTAAAGGACCGAGGCCTTTTTTCTGCCAAAAAACACTGAAAACTGCCATTTCTGTAGCAAAGAGTTAAAAAAAATTTAAACTGTTTTTTTTTTCACATCTAACCGTAGGATCATACACCTAACTAGTATAAAAAAGTGTGGAAAAAATTTCAGAATTTTTTACCGCATAGATTGCAAGATATCTGTGTTTAAAGTGGAAAAAACAAGTTTTTCAGCACATTGCGGGACTGGATTTTTTGACTTTGAACATTTTTAACTTAAAATTTTTTCACTACAGAGTTTTGAGCTCTTAATGCTTGTAGTGGAGAATTGAGTTGAGAATCTAGGAAAAAAAAAATTCAAAAAAAACTTAATTATCATTCTTAAGAAAATTGTTAAGTAGATGTAGGTACGAGATAGAAGGAAAATCTAAAATATTCATATATTTTAGATGGAATTAAAATGCACTAATCCTAATGGTGGGATTGTTCTAACAAGTAAATCAGACCATGCAAAAAAAAAATTTGAAAAATTTGGAAAATTGCATTCAGAAATGAATCCTAAAGTATTTTTTTTCAAGAAGATGCTCTAACTGCCCGAAAAACAAGAATGTCCATAACTTCCTCATAACAAAGTCAAATGAAATGAATCAAAGCTTTCCAGATAGCCAAAAATATAACCTATGAGAAAAAAAATATTAAAAAAAAAATTCAAATTTTTGTCCATTTTTTTTTGCTGCCCGAGCTGCCCCCCGTAGCCTGTTTTGAGCTTATATGGTCATAACTTTTTTTCCCGGGCACCGATTGTGAAAAAAATTATATTCCCTTGAAGCTAATCAATTTTTCTACCTCCAAAAAAAGTTTCAAAAAATCAGGAGAAAATTTCAGCCCGTAGGTACCTGCCCAAAAACGCATTTGTCCCCCATAGGGACAATGGTCCTTTAGGGGCTAAAGGCCCATTGTCCCTTCAAGGGACAAATGGGATTTTGGGCAGGTACCTACGGGCTGAAATTTTGTTGTGATTTTTTGAAACTTTTTTTGGAGGTAGAAAAGCTAATTAGCTTTGCGGGAATATAAATTTTTTCACAATTGGTGCCTGGGAACAACAGTTATGACCAAATAAGCTCAAAACAGGGGACAGCAGGCAACCCGGGCAACAAAAAAAATGGCAAAATTTTGAATTTTGAATTTTTTTTATAGATTATATTTTTGTCTATCTGGAAAGCTTTGATTCATTTCATTTGGATTTGTTATGAGAAAGTTATGAACATTCTTGTTTATCGAGCAGTTAGAGCATCTTCTTGAAAAAAATAACTTGTAGGATTCATTTCTGAATGCTATTTTTGCAATTTTTTAGAAAAAAGAATTCTCATGGTTTAGTTTACTTGCTAGAACAATCTCACCATTGGGATTAGTGTATTTTAATTCCATCTAAAATATATTAATATTTTAGATTTTCCTTTTATCTCTTACCTACTTCTACTTAACAATTTTTTTAGGAATGATAATTAAGTTTTTTGAATATTTTTATTTTCCCCTAGACTTTCAACTCAATTCTCCAATATAAAGATTTAAAGCTCAAAACTCTGTAGTGCAAAAATTTTAAGTTTAAAATGTTCAAAGTCAAAAAATCTAGTCCCGCAATGTGCTAAAAAACTTATTTTTTCTACTTTAAACACAAATATCTTGCAATCTGTGCGGTCAAAAAATTTGAAATTTTTTCTATACATTCTCATACTAGTTAGGTGTAAGATCCTATAGTAAGATGTGCAAAAAAAACATTTTTTAATTTTTTTTTAATGTTTGCTATAGAAATGGCAGTTTTCAGTGTTTTCTGGCAGAAAAAAGGCCTTGGGCCTTTAGGGGTTAAGAAGGTGTTTTTAAAAATGTTTTTTTTTTTTTTTTTTTGAAACACATGGACAATTTCCATTGATAGAGGAAACAGTGCAATGAACCAAGGGAGATTTTTAAAAATGTTTTAGAAAATGTAAAAATCTTCGCCGCAGACGTGGTCCTTTGGTGGTGTGGAATTTTTCCTTTATCAATGAAATTTGTCCACATATTCCAAGAAGAAAAAAAAAAGAAAAAAAAAAGAAAAAGAATATATATATATTACACACTTGTCACACTATTGTTGATTGGAAGACACTGGTTTATCACACATTCAAACTAATAAGTTATGTCATAGTCATGCCATTTTTGAACCCTCACTCACGGTCGCAGTCACATTAATTAAAATGGTCATAGTGAATTTGAAAAAAAATTCAACCGTTTTCCGGTGTCCCAGAACCCAATCTTGGAATGTCTTCAAAGTTTAGCCCAATGAATCTTTGCCAGCAGCCCAATGGAAGACCCTTAGTGCATAGTCCTGCATTTAATTTATTTTTTTGAAAACATGTCACTTCAGTTTGAATATTCAATTTTCTAAAACTTGGAAACATGAGACATTGACTTGGTTTAATTATTCAACATTCCAAACTATTACTGGCTTGACATGTGAAACCGTAGGTGTAAGTTAGTAAGGTAACTATACCAAATTTCAACCCATTTCTAAAATCAACCCCTACATATTCTTGCCTAAAATGTACTCCCACTATTCATGAGAATCTAAGGTCGGTTTTAGAAACATTTATTTTCAGCACTTTGAATATTCATAGTTTATTTGTATGGTATCCAAAAAATGCATTCTAAGAGAATCTAAAATCCCCTTTTGACTACCAACAAGACCCCACAAAAAAATTCAATATAATAATGGATATCATGCTCAATTGCTTATTTGATCGATTTTAGGTGTAGTTACCTTGTTTAGCATAATAGAACCTCTAATAAGATTCCAATTGGGACCGGTTTGACACATTGACAATACAAAGGTTTATTATACTAGAGAGGGCCATTTGCTTTCATGACCTTTTGTATGCGGCTTGGTCCGGGTCCAGTTTGACATATCATTGTAGAGAGGTTTATTAGTTCAGAGAGGTGTATTTATTAGAGGTTCTACTGTACTGACAAAATAAGCATTTGAACTTGGTTCCCACTATTAACTTTTAAAGTTCCAAGGCCTTTTTTCTCATCAAAAATCACTCAAAATTGTCATTTCTATTGTGAAGAGCAAAAGAATTTAAATATATATATATATATATATATTTTTTTTTTTATTTTTTTTTTTATTTTTTTTATTTTTATTTTTTATTTTTTTTATTTTTGCATATTTAAGCATAGGAACTGGTATTAGATTAGTATAAGAATATGTAGAAATTTTGACCACGTAGATAGTGAGGTGTTTGCATTTAAAGTGAAGAAAACAAATTTTTTTACACCTTGCGTGACTAGGTCAATAGAATTCTAATTTTATGAGCTTAAAATTTTTGCACTAAAATTTTTGAATTTATAATTCTTTAATGTTGAAGAATTGAGTTGAAAATTTGAGGAATTCAAAAAAATTTAAAAACCAACTTCATTTTCATCTAAATAAAATTTGTGAAGTAGAAATAGGTCTGAGATAGAAAGAAAAACTAAATTGTTAATAACTTTAAGATGGAATTGAAAACACTAATCCCAATGGTGAAAATATTCTAGCAAGCATAACTCTAAACCTTGTAGAATTTTAAAAATTTTATATTTTCAACACAAACAAATCCAATACATTATGGTTGCTTCAAAATAAGAAGCTCCATAACTTTCACATCACTCATCCTAATGGAATGAATCAAACCTTTCCATGTAGACAAAAGTATAAAAATAAAGAAAAAAATTTAATCATTTATATCAAGTTTTTATGGATTTCTTTTGCTACTTGGCTATGATCTAAAATTTGGGCTTTAGATGGTATAACTTTTACTCCTAGACATTGATTGAAATAAAATTATATTTTTAAAAAGAAAATGTGTTTTTCTACACAAAGTTTCAAAAATTTGAGATTATAGGAACCTACCTAAACTTTCATTTGTCCCTCAAGAAGACAATGGGACTTTAGAGGTTAAAGTGTCTAATAAATTGTAGGATCTTATTGAAAATCAAAAAAGAAATTTGAGATTTCCTTTGCAAACATTTTCTTGATTTTATATTAATAAACTATAAATTTTATAAGTGTTGAAAATAGGTGTATCCAAAATCAACCCTAGGTTCCCATGATCACATTTAAATAACAATCTGAGGTGGGCACCGAGAAATGCACCACTAATCCAAAAATGCCAGCATCACTTTGGGCACATCTCCAAAATCAATATGTGCTTATGTGGAAAAAACAATTTTAGAACCTCTACCAAAAAACTTTGATCCTTCATAACTTTTGCATATGGTATCCAAATGCAACATTTTTTGGTCAATTGGAATCTCTTTGCACTTGACAGCAAGAAAATATGAAAATTATTTAATAGTAACTGAGGAGAGTAGCAAAAAGTGGCAGTTTTGGTGTGCAATTAGTATGTGAACATGATGTTGATAGTAAAGGTAGGTTGCTCATAAAATGACCCCTGAAGAGCTAATTTGGAATTAGTTTGTCTTCTTGAAATATTGTTTAGAAAATTTTCAGTGAAAGAAAAATAATATTGACATATAAACTAAGTTGTTTCATAATTTTTGGACCTTTGTGGAATAGTTTTTGAAATGGAAATAGAGTGATCGCTAACACTGTCCCCCTCCTAAAATGTACACCAGTTATACATTAATGGGATGCACTAATGAGTGCAACATGTACCTCTATGTTAAAGGACGATTTTAAAGCAAGGTCGCTTTTATTTTTATTTATTTTTGAACAAATGGGAAACCCACTGCATTAAAAAAACCCACATACAAGACAATCAAGCTAGAAGGTTGAACAATAAAAAGATAATGAGTATAAAGAAAAGAAGGAAACCAAAAGGAAACTAACAGAAGACTACAAAAACTGACAGGAGGGAGGGCCCTTCTTGTTCCATCTAGAGCAACCCCACTGCTACTCACCAAACTGGCTTGGCCAAACAATTCAATGGAGGACCTTTACTCTTAGCTTTGTGTCAAAGGTTCTTTGCCATTGATTTGTTTGGCCAAGCTAATTTGGCGAGTTACACAATGGGGCTGCTCAAGGTCACCAAATCGGGAGGCAAGAACCGGCATTCAGGGTTGCTTTTAGAGCACCCTGCCTTAGAATTTAGAACTTGAGGAGCTTCCATTCTCTGGGTTTTTTTTTTTTAAACAAATGGAAATGCATTGCAACCATTTTCTGCTTGCACTGTGGTCAAAAAATTTGAGCATCTCCAAATTTTTCAACAGGACGCTAAATGAGTTCCATGAAGTGGGACTAGCAGGATGAAAACACAGGAATTTTACCCCGGGGGAAAATGCAAGAATTTTTTATTTTTCACACAAATCTTTTTTTGCAAATTTTGAATTCATATTTGCGATCAGGGACTCCAAATTAGCTAAGAGAGGCCTACAACATACCCTAAACATCATACCCTAGACACGGCTCATAATAGGGGGCAAAATTTTACTTTTATCCCCGAGAACTTGCGTTTTTACCTTGCTAGTCCTACTTCATGGGACTCATTTAGCGTCCTGTGTTTTTTCAATAAAAAATCTAAGTCAACCTTTTACTTACATTGGTCGTTCTTAGATCTTTGCATTAAACATATTTAGACAACTGTTGATGAAGATTGATTGTTTATTGCATTGTATATATTTAAATTCCACAAATGAGGGACATGATAGCATGTAACCCCGCATACAAACACAAATTATAATACTAATGTTTGTTTTATTAAAATTTCTTGAAAGCTGATTCTCTTTTAAAACTTCAATCAGAATGTTTTTTTTTGAGGTATTTCTCAACATTGTCAAACTACAAGCAGTATAAGGTAGGAGGTTGTAAAACATAGCGGGTATTAAGAATGGACCCTATAAATGGCTATGAAATGGACATGAGTTGGTTCTGAAATTGACATGCACAGTCATCGAATGAATCAAGGAAAAAAGCATTATTAATTGCAAGAGCCAATCATTCTCTTTGTTTTCCCCATTTTTCTTTAGAATTGCAAGTGAACTGTTTATGAAAGACCTAGGGTCACAAATAGGGACCTATGATCCAACTCGTTTGAAAATTCATAAGTAATTCAAAAATGCTCGGAAAAATACAAAACCACTTGGGTTAGATTCCTCATCAATTTCTCTATGTCTGAAAAATGAGCTAAAAATATTCCCGTTCAAGGAAATACATGAAAAAGGCGGACCAGCCCTTAGATGCTCCATTTCTGAGCCTCCTACCTTAGACCTATTCTAATAAGTGGAACGGAGTACCAAAGACTCACTGTTAGGACTCTTTTGAAATTTGCATTGCACTGATCTCAACCATAAGGTAGGAGGCTCTAAAAGCAAGCGGGCATTTAGAACCGCCATATAGACTCACTTGAAATGGAAGTGAGGCAGTCTTTAAATGGACCTTCTATAGTCATTGAATGGATCAATAAAAAAATTATTATTTATTGCAAGAGCCAATCATTCTCTTTGCTTTCCTCATTTTTCTCTAGAAGTTGCATGTAAACGGTTTATGGAAGACCTAGGGTCATAAATAGGGACCTATGACTCATCTTGTTTGAAAATTCATAAGTAATTCAAAAATGCTTCAAAAAATACGAAATGACTTGTGTTACAATCAAAATCTATTTCTCTTTGTCTGAAAAATGAGCTAAAAATAATCCCGTCCAAGAAACCACATGAAAAAGGCGGATCAGCCCTTAAGTGCTTGCTTTCAGAGCCTCCTAGTACCTTAGTTGCAATTTAACCCCTAAAGTTTCAAGGCCCTTTTCTCATTAATCCCTAAAGTCCCATTGTCCCCTCGGGAGACAAAATGGATTTTGGGCAGTCTTCTATGGTCTCCATATTTTTTGTGACTTTCTGAATTTTTTTTTGAGAACATAGAAAAACATGTTAACATTCCAAAAAGTTAATCTTTATTTCAATCAGAGTCCCGGAAGCAAAAGTTATGGTGCAAAAAGCCATTTTTTAGTTTGGCGGGCAGAAAAAAATCCTCAAAAAAAAATTAAAATAAAAAAATTAATTAATTTTTCTTTCATGTAGCTTATAGCATTACCTTTATGGAAGTCTTTGATTTATTCCATTTGGATTTGTTATGAAAAATTATGGACAATCTTATTTTTCAGGCAATTAGAGCATTTTCATGAAAGAAATAACTTGTAGGATTCATTTTTGAAATCAAATTTCACAATTAAAAAAAAAGTTTCACAAGGTTAAGATCTTCTGCTACAACAATCTCACCATTGAAATTAGTGTATTTCAATTCCATCTTAGAGCTATTAACAATTGAGATTTTCCTTCAATCTTGAACCTATTTCTACTTAACAATTTTTTAATGAGCAAAAACTAAGTGAGTTTTTTTGAAATTTTTTTTCCAAGACTTTCAACTCAATTGTTCATCATATGAAATTAGAAATTCAAAATCAGTGGGGTAAATATTTTAAGTTATAAAGGTTCAAAGCCGAAAAATCGGTAGGTGATCGATCAAGGTGCGAAAAACTTGTTTCCTTTCCTTTAAATGCAAATATCTTGCAATCTACATGGTCAAAGTTTTTGAAATTTCTTCCATATATTTTTGCACTAGTCTAGTACAAGATCCTACGATTAGATGTGCAAAAAAAACAATTTTTTTATTTTTTTTGCTCTTTGGTATAGAAATGGTAGTTTTGAGTGTTTTTTGATGGAAAAAGGCCTTGGGACTGTAGGGGTTAAAAAACACTCAAAATTGCCATTTCTATTGCAAAGAGCAAAAAAAATTCAAGATTATTGTTTTTTAATATCTACCTGTAGGATCTTCCAATAGACTATTATAAAAATGTATTAAAAAATTTGGAAAACTTTGACTAGATAGATATAAAGATATTTGCATTTACAGCCTGATTTACAGTATAAAAAGCAAGTTTTTTTGTACTTATCGACTAGAATTTTGGATTTGAATCTTCTTAATTTAAAATTTTTGCACTACGGATTTTGATTTTCTAATTTTCTATGTTGAAGAATTGAGTTGAGAATTGGGGGAAATTTTTTCAAAAAACACACACTTGATTTTCATTCTTAAAAAATTGTTAAATAGGACTAAATACAAGGTTTGAATAAAAAATCTAAATTGTTAATAGCTCTAGGATGGAATTAAAATACAATAATACCAATAATGAGATTTCCTAGCAAGGAAATTTAACTCCATCTATCCATTTTATTTTTTTTGAAAAATTGTGAAAATTGCATTCAAAAATGAATTCTACAAGTTATTTTTCAAGAAAATGCTTAGATAGGTCAAAAAGCAAGATTGTCCATAAGTTTCTCATCACTAGTCCAAACAAAATGAATTAAAGCTTTACATGTAGGCAAAAACATAATCTTTGAGGAAAAAAATTGAACACAAAAGTAATTAAACTCTTTGTAATGCCCTTCACATTATTTTTTGGACTTCGGGTGGCATAACTTTTGCTTCCAGGCACCAATTGAAATAAAAATTATATTCCGTGAAAGCTAATGTGATTTTCTATCTTCAGAAATAATTTGAAGAAACCATGTCAGAAATTAAGGTCATAGAAACCTTTCCAAAAATCCCAAGAGTCCCTTGCAAGAACTTTGGGACTTTATTAGTAAAATTAAGTGCACCTATGATTGCCACAAATGGGAATTGAATATGGTTGCAATTATAAAATATAAATATTTTTATTGAATCTTATTGATAAGTTAGACAATTCCAATGCATTTTAGCATGCATTATTTGGATGCACTAAATAAATTATGAAGTTTCAAAGCGTTGTCTATATGTGTATCAAAAATTGACCCTAGGCTCTTATAGCCATCATAAGCTCTCATTGAGCACATCTTGCATGACCAATATCTAATTTTAGCATCACTATATGGTTCAATTGTAGGTGCTTGTATGTTTTGGACAATCATGATTATTGGTGCATGTACATTCATCTCTAAAGTTCTTTGGGTGAAAAATTAAAAAATACTCCCAAAATTGTCAAAAATAGCACCTTCTAAAATAGATTTATAAAAAAAATTTATCTATAATTTATAATTTATAATCATATGATCTTATTATTTATTAGTACAAGGATCTTCCCTAAAACAATTGGGGTCCAAAAGTAATATATGTGTACGATATTACTAAGCAAACAACAACATAAAGTTTTTTCCAAGGTTGCCCGAGTTTTGATAGTTGTGGCTTTGTTAAACTTTTGAGACCCATAATTCAAATTCTACTTTGCAAAAAGATCTAAAGCCTTCAAATTTGAGTAAAGCCTTAAATTAAGAAGAAGTATGCAAATTCTCAAATCAAAATAATGCTTTGCTCTACTTGCCCAAGTTAGAGGTCAAAACAAAAAAACTACACAACTTTTTAAACAAGTGCTGGATCTTTGTAAAATTAGATTCCCCTAGAAGGATATTTGATTATTTAAACTCATAAAGAATGAAAGAAAAAAACAAAATCTTATACTTCACATTGGATGCCCCAAACACCAAAACATCATTTTGGATTTAAAAGAGCCATTTTTAGGAGTTCATGAAGATAGAAAAGATATCTTTAGTATGCGTGTCTCAAAAATTAAACATGACTAGAGTGTGTGAAATACAAGGATAATAAATCCGTGAGGCTCTATCCCGTAGGAAGCTATTGTAGTGGAAGGAAAGAAATGTGGTGCTTTGTCTTTTTGCAGTGCAAAATACGATCTTTGTAGGAAGTGAACTTTCACAAAATTGAAGATAGCAAATGTGTTACTCCATCTTCTAGCGAAGCAAATTGAGTTCACTAAAGTAACTACACCTAAAATTGCACAAATAAGCAATTCAACATGGTTCCCATAATTATATTGAAAACCTTTTTGTGGGGTCTTGTTGATAGTCAAAAAAAGAATTCTAGTTTCTCTTAGAATGCATTTTTTGGATACCGTATGAATAAACTACAAATTTTTAAAGTCGGTGAAAATAGATGTTTCTGAAACCGACCACAGATTCTTGTGAATGGTGGGAATACATTGTAGGCAAGAATCTAGAATGGTCGATTTTAGAAAGCGGTCGAAATTAGGTGTAGATACCTTATAGAAAGTGAACTCTCACAAAATTGAAAATCTGGTAGTCTTTGCCCATGGTGAACATAGCCAAAGGTCTTCCATTCCAATTGATACTTCCAACAAATCAATGCATGCCACATCAGCCATCTGCTTACTCTGCTATAGGGCCATTGCGAACAGACTTGAATTAATTTATCTTAGCAAGATATTATGCATGTACAATTCTGTTCAAGTTTGACCCGAAGCAATTAATTTTGAAGAGCAATTGTCCTATGTGATATAAAACTTTGATTGAAACATTTTTAAAAGTCTATGTGACACAAGAATCATTTCATTTCAAATGTTAAAAACTTGAATTTGTCATGGAGTATTCAAATGCTTTTAATATTATAGCATTTCAAATGTTAAAAAGGTTGAATTTGTCGTGGAGTGTACAATTTTTTTTTAATATTATAGCATTTCAAGTATTAAAAGGTTGAATTTGTCGTGGAGTATCCAAACATTTTTAATATTATAGCATTTTTAAGTGTTAAATGGTTGAATTTGTCATGGAGTATCCAAATGTCTTTGATACTATAAGTGGTAGTAACACCCAAAAGCGTCCCTGTACCTAATCTTTGTTCCTAGATGGACATTAAACCGTCCCTACTATACTTCCATTGAATGGTCTTTGACATGTGTCATAAACTTTTCTCCTCTCTTCACTGTGATTGGATAAGTGCTGAATTTGTCAGAATTCAGATTTGGGTCTACCTACAGGACCAGTGGTCAATGGGACTGCAACTTTGAAAATTCATAGAAAATACATGCCAAGTCTGAAAAATCTAATTTTTTTTTTTGGAAATTCATGATTTTCTCTCGCTAACACCACAAAAATATTAATTTTTTGAAATGGTGCCTGCAAGTATGCTAAATTCTTTATTTTGACGGTTTTGGGTGCTTCCACCTTAGCACTTCAAATGCTAACCCCTAAATTGATGATTCAAGAAAAGTCATCATAAAGTATTATTTGGAAGCATATTTTGGAATTGATATGTAGATAAAAGTTGTAGACTTTGAGTTTTAGATTCTATCTATATGATTAGATTCACCAATGCTATTACCAATATTTTTGTATAAATTTTGAAAGGAAAATTTCAAAGTTCCTTCTAAATCCAATTATAAGCAAAATATTATTATTTTTTGAGTAAATTTTTTTGGAATGGATTTGGAATGAGGTTTTCATGATATGATGATTTTTTGAGATTTTTGTGTTCTTTATATCTATAACCTCATTTTTGCAAATTCAGTTTTGAACTAGAATCAATGCAATTTTGGCTTGGTCAACCATTTGACATACTTCCACATTTTCAATTTTAGAAAAAATATGTACTCTAGTAACACCAAATCCAATAATTAGATAGGACAACAATATAATAAAGTATCTCCACAAATTAGGATGACTTTCATCCAAGTAGTAAGAAGACAGAAACTTGAGTTTCAATCTATTCTTCATCCAAAAATTGGACATCAAAATGCTTAGGGGTTAAAAGGTTAAATTTGTCAAGGAGTACCCAAAACTCTTTAATATTATAGCAATTCAAATGTTAAAAAGGTTGAAATTGTCGTGGAGTGTACAAAATTCTATAATACTATAGCATTTCAAGTGTTTAAAGGTTGAATTTGTTATAGAGTACTCAAAACTCTTTAATATTACTTATAGCATTTCAAGTTTTAAAAGGACGGTTGCTTTGTTATGGAGTACCCACATGTCTTTAATATTATATCATTTCAAATGTTAAAAGGTTGAATAGTTGTCTTAGACTACCTAAAATTCTTTAATATTATAACATTTCAAGTGTTGAATATGTTATGGAGTACAAAAAGCTCTAAAATATTATAGCCAAGACATTCAAAATGTAAGTGACTATATGGAACTTTGTAACATTGCTTTACAACGTGCAATTAAAAGTGACACTAAAAATGTACCCTTGCCATTGTAGAGTGAAAAAGGTGTCTTCCTACCTTTTTTGACATTCGTCAATTTCCTTATCATCACATTCATATACAAATTCTTGAAATATAATAGAGTGTGGTAATGAGACTACAAAGTGGATTTTAAATTATATATGTTTCCTTTCTAAAGTTCAATAAAAAACAAAGGATGTGATATTAGAAAATGTCTCAAAAAAGGATATTTTCTATATCAATATTGTTCCCATAATCTATTTTTTCTCACAAACTAACGTGCATATCATTCAAAGTTTATCAAATTGAATAAGTTAAGAATTTTCAAAATAAAGTGATTAATTAAAACTATAGATAGGAATTTTTTTTTAATGTTTTCTTATACAATGCATTCTAAATTACACTATTCATGTACATTCATACTCAACCCTCTCTAATTGCACACTTCATAATTAAAAGCCCAAATGTTCCCAAGGCAATGGAATTAGAGAAAATTGAGTGTATTCTACTTACAAACTATTCACGGATTGTCTACAACAAAAGGCTCTCTAACCTTATGTTTTCTAGCAACTTACCATAGATGTGTGATACTTTTGGACATTCCATCCCATAGGACAATTTTTATTATTTTAAAGGTGCGATACTACTCAAAACCGTCAATAAGCATGCCACGTAACACTTAGAAATCGAGGATTTAATAGGATGATAGTAGTTCAAAAAGCTCATATACAAAATTGATATGCTTTTAGGATAGTCAATGGTACAAAAGGCATTGCTATGAATAGGAAGGCATACACATGCATTATCACCACGTGAAATGTATGAGTCTCATTCATTTCAATTGACGATTATGAATGAAAATATTTTATTTCCTAAGAGAGACAACATCCACTATGTAGATTACGAATGTTTTTAAGAGCTTACGGATAAAGCTACAAGAAATGGATGAAGTACAATATCAGACGGCAACTCTCAATTGTCCATCCTATTTTGCCAAGTATTTTGCCATTCAAAGAATTTTGCATAACATAGATATAATTGCCATTTTTAGTCTTGCATAATTCTTATGCAATCCCAATCAAGAATACCAAATTTCAAGATTTGGATTTAAAAAAAGCAAAATTCCATTTTCGATGAATTCTTAAAGTCAATTTCTATGGTTTTAGATAATAATTTATTGAAAACAATTGGTGATGAATTTTTTAAATTTGATTGCATAGATATGTAAGAAACATGTACACACACACATCTTTCATATTAATATACATCCTATCAAGTAACAAAAATATGATCTGTGAAGTGTTCAATATGAGTTGTTTGACCAAATTTTGTAATTTAGAAATTTCTAGACTTATTTTGTATTTTAAGCACAATGGTACAATTACATTGACAAAATCTACTTAAAATATAGAAATATCTATTTTACAAAATTTGGTCATATGACAACTCACATTGAATACTTCATAGATCATAATTTGTTACTTAGTGGGGTGTTTTGTAACATGAAAGATGTAAGTATGGATGTTCCTATATATCTATGCAATCAAATTAAAAAAATTCATCACCAATTGTTTTCAATAAGTTATTACATAAATCCATGGAAATTAACTTTAAAAATTCACCCAAAATGGATTTTTTTTAAAAACCCAAATTTGGTATGCTTGATTGGAATTGCATAAAAATTATGCAAGACTAAAAATGGCAATTATATTCTATTTTATGCAAAATCTTTGAATGGCAAAATCTTTGGCAAAATAGGGTGGACAATTGAGAGTTGCTTGGTATTGTACATTCAAATATGTTGAAATTTTTTTTTGTCTATTTTTTAGCAATGCAATTAGCGTGATCACTTGGTGCTTCATAGTTATTGTGCAAGGATATGAATCAGCTCATGTAGGGATGAAAAGGAAATGAAAACTTGCAAAAATGAAGATCTTATATCTAGATTCTATTCATATTATAAATTATTTTTTCAAAACCATTCAAAACTTGGGGAGTGCACTACAAAGGATATTTTGGGATACCCTGTATTCAAGCCCCTACTACAATGGGGGCTAGGTAGGTAAATTTTTTGGATTTCTATGGGGCTATATATACCTAAATTTCTAAATTTTGATAATTTCATATATCCTAAAAAAATTTCTTGTGATATTTTTGTGTATCCTATGTTCATTATAAATACATAACAATAAAAAAAAATTCATACACTTGATGGGGTCATAGTGAAATTCTTTTTTGAAAACTACACATTCAAAAACTGATGTACAAAATAAGAAGAGTGAAATTCAGAATGTAGTTGCAAACATGAAGTGCTTGCAAACACAAAGTACATTCAAGCAATTTGTACTTCCAAATTAAAACTATTCTTAAGCAATAATTAGGTTGAAACATAAAATTCAAACACTTCAAATACAAAGTTCTTTAAATTACAAAGTACTTCCAACCAAAAAGTGGGATACAACAAAAAGTATGCAAAAACAAGTACCGTGTCCAAAAGCAAACTTCCAAATTGAAACTAGTCTCAGACAAAAGCCAATTTGAAACATAAACCACTTCAAACACAAAATTCTTCCAATCACAAAGTACTTTCAAACACAAAGTACAGCAAAACACAAAGTATACAGAAGCAAGTACCATTTTCACAAGCACATATAAACTAATACACATCATGATTCAAGGTGGATTGAGGATGCAAATGCATTGTGTAACAATAACATGTGTTTCAAAACACAATACAAAAAGCAATTACAACAATGACAAAAACTAAAGGCTGCAATGTTAATGGGTCTAGATTGCAGGGTCAAAAATGCAAAAGGAAAATGCAACCTTGCCACGGAATGTTAAATTTGCAAATCCAACGAGACAAACAAAAACTTAAAGCCTCATACCTGCAGGTTGAGGGGAGCTTGAATTTGAATATCTAGGACTTGCTGAAGACGTTGACGTTGAGATCAAACACTTGCAACAGAGTTTTGCCTTTGTTGCCCCTTAAAATTTGGCTACTCGGACCTTCTCTGAGTATTGCTAGCTACAAGTTCTAGCATGCACTTGGAGCCCCTTCAACACAATTCCTAGAACACCAAGTAGGCGCTAAACTGCAACATTCACAAAACGCAGCTAAAATCCTTCCTGCAAAGCACCTGAACATTGCCACACTGCAACCCTAAACTTCCAAAACGTTGAATCCTCTATGTGAAGGTGCGGTCATCCATCAATTCATCTCTAAAACATTTTCCGTTCATTTTCTAGGGTGGTTGCAAGGAAGAGTGTCCATTTTTGTTCCATTTTAGCTAGTATTTCAAGTACTATGAGCTTTTGCATACGAATTTTAAAAATAAAATAAAATAAAATAAAGATAATTAGTGCAAAACTAAAAATAGCATATCACCAAAATTTCAAACCTAAAAAAAAACTAGGTCAAAAGTTATTCACAAAAAAGAGTGAGCTGAAATTTTGACGAAAATAGATACCTTGACATTTTAATTTGTAAAAAATAGGAAAAATAATTTTTAAAGAAACTAAAAATTATACATTTGGAAAGACTTCATGGTAAAGAGATTTCACCAAAAAATGATCTTGAAACCATCTTTAATGTTCAAAATTACGCGCGCAAGAGAGCCCTCTTTGCATTAATGTGGAGGACATAAAATAAAATATTTTAAAATGCTCTTTGGTAGAAACATGACTTCCTACTATGGGAATAGACCATAGAAATTTCAGCTCTAGCTTATTAAATCTGAGGACTCCATAGTCCTAAAAACCATTAAAATTCAAAATGTGATATATTAATTTAATTGATTTTTAAATATAAAATAATTCTTTTAAAGTATACATGCATTTATGAAGTTTGAATTGGTATTGTGTGATTTGGATCTTGATACAACAAATAGTCTCTCAATATTATAAAAATAATATTTGATTGTTTGACAATTGGATTGACCCTTTGGAAATTAATCCTAAAAAGACATTTGAAGTCCTGGGAGGGTTGCCCAAATTTGAATTTCATAATCTTTCTTAAATGGGCATCATGTAGCTTGTTCAAATGACCAATCAATGATGAGCTTCTACCCTCCTCAAGGTCATGGGAAACTTCATTGTCACTAAATATTTTTATCAAACTTTTCTATGCAAAACTACAAGTTCAAAATGTTATTAAAACCCCAAGATTTAGATTGATAGAAGCATCTTGTGAAGAAAAAGAAAATGATACCAAGGAAGTTTACATGTAGTTGAGTACAAGAAGAATTTTTCTAAGGTTTCTTTGAAAATCTAGCCCTTTGAGTTAGGTACGTTGTTTGAGGATTAACTCTAGAAAGATTTGCCCATGACCATTGAATTCAAGCCCCATTGTCATCACTCCATATGTTGCTATTTTGCAACTAGATATGAATGAAAAAAAATTATATTTATTTTTCATTGATGAAATCATATATTTATTGCAAATCATAAAATTTACTGTTTTTTTTGGAAAATATTTTTGAAATTATTATGAATTATTTTTTAATAAAAAAAATTCATATCAAATACAAAATATACTCAAAAAATCTGAAATTCTCACCGCAAATGTATATTATAGTATGTAACATGCATGGTATAGACCAAAGTTATTGTGTCACTCTAAAATTAGAAAATCAACAAACCATGGTTATAGGTCCAAAGTTCATATATATTGCTATAAAATATTAAAATTAATTTTTTTTTTGAAATTTCCAATTGGAATAGAACCACTAGACTTGATAGGCTTCATTTCATTAGTTGGACTCAAACTCAAAAAATATCATTTTTATGGCTAAAATCCACACCAAGAGTAAATAGCAAGAAATGGTCAAAATACACTACTAACTGACAAGGGTGATCTATGGATTAAGCATCTTCTTTAGAAAAAGTCAATAATACCAAAATGAGGGAATTTGCACTATTGTTCACTGCAAATGTACTCAAACAACTTTCAAACTAAAAATATTGGATGAAAAAACATTTCTTTCTATCCTACAACCTCGGACACATGGACAATATATGTCCACGGCATTGTTCTAGGGTTAATGTCAACACTTTCTGAGAGTCAAAACATCAAGACTCACAACTGCTTTAAACTGGTTGGAATTCAGGCCGGGATGCGCACCATCTCCGTCTGGCCGAATGAGCTGCTTCTTTGAACAAAAAATAAATACACTTCCCACTTTTTTTCTTTCGTGCTCCATGAATGATGAGTTGAATGAGGGATGATGTCACTGGGCATCACAAATGCAAAGCCCACGTCCAATTGTGCGTCACTCGCCGTCGAAACGGATTATTGAAAACATTGGATATTGACCCTGCATACTGTTGTATATTCTCTGCAATTAAACACCCGGCGTAAAATATGTATACATGGCTCTTATGCACTGGTCCACATGCTTGGCATGTTAGATGGAAATGCATCATTGTGTTTCGTCAATGTAGACTTCTTTGTAATTCAATGTAGAAAAAAAAAATCAAGCGTTTTGTAACTGACATACACCTCCGTAAACTAGGTGGAAACCAATTAAAAAAAGACCAAGGAGAAATGTGTTGATTTTTGAAACGTATCATTAAGGTGGGTACACCCAAAACCACCACTTTTTGCTATTGAGCCTAGTTACTATAATTAGACTGGTCAAAAGTTATATGTTCTTGTTGGCAAGTGAAAGGAGGTTCCAATGCACCAGAGAACGTGGCATTTGGATATTGTATGCAAAAGTTATTAAGGAACAAAGTTTGGTTCTAAAAGCGTTTCTTCCACATAGGTACATAATTGATTTTGCAGATGTACACATAGTAAAGATGGCAGTTTAAGGTCAGTGGCAAAGATGGCAGTTTAAGGTCAGTGGCACATTTGGGTGTACCTACCTTATAGTTCGTTTACAGCTTTGCTATGATTGTGCATACCCAGTTTATATCTGCCATGAAGTTACTATAAGAACTTATGCTAGTATGAAACAGTGGAGACATATCATTATTCACCAGTAGTAGCAGCTTCATACATACAGAAAATGGTTTTCTTAATCACTAATATGGAGAATATAACTGCATTCCACCATCCTATTAGCATCAGTGAGACACTAATTTAAAAAGTCAAACTCATTGTAATAATTTGTGTAAACTAAAATATTACTACATTGTATTTTTCATTTTGGAGGTCATAGCTTGAAGTTTCTTTACCATACGAAGATTCATTGTGTTTTTTCTACATGAATGAGGGTTAATATAGATCAGATTTTTCTTAAGCCAAGGATCAATTTTGCTTTATTAGTTTGCCAAAGTATGTGTAATTGATACAATATACCAGGCACCATTAACATCAATGTAGGACTTAAATCACAAATGGAAGACAACAGGACAGCAATGATCCTCTGGTAAGATAACACGCACAACATATAAAAACTTAAAAAAGAGGGAAAAACTCTGGCCAGCATGAATCAAGAATCTGTCAAGACAGACCCACACAAGAATGCAATTCGTACATACTGGGAACAAGGACAAGAATTAAATTTCCTCTTCTAGTCCAGTAGAAAGAATGAGAAAGGAAGATGAAATCCTCCAACCCAGGTAGGTAACCAAATCCATAAACAAGCAATAAATAAGCAACTCGCTTTACTAAGGCCTTGAAAAATGACTGCAGCATCCACAAAGTAAACAATTAGCCAAGTAGCATTTATACTAAACAACAATGGCGTTATCCTGATCCTGCTTCGAATGACAATCACTCCACTAAGCTAATATATGTAATACATGGGGTTCGGCAACTTGAAGGTACGGTTTCCAACGGTTCCCCCTTCGAGGTCGCTCCACTGGTCACCCAAGGAGCTCCTGATGCGGTAGCCGTCCTTCTCAAGTCTCCGTCGGTGTTTGGATTTGTACTCAACAGCAGTCAAGGGAGCCTCCTCTGGTGCCCTGCATTCATAAGAGAAGAGAATCCTAATTGAGAACTCTTTCTAAAACCAACCCCTGCAAATTCTTGTCAAAAATGTACAACTTCTAATGCCTTGCATTCATAAGAGAAGAGAATCCTAATTGAGAACTCTTTCTAAAACCAACCCTTGCAAATTCTTGCCAAAAATGTACAACTTCTATTCCTGAGAGTCTAAGGTTGATTTGGGGAACAATTATTTTTAGTTCTTTGAGAATTCATTGTTATTCATATGGTGTCCAAAAAAATGCATGCTAAGAGAATCTAGAATACCCCTTTTGCCTCCCAACAAGACCAAACAAAAGCTTAAGATCCAAGCTTCAGACAATTTTAGGTGTAGTTACCTTAGTCACAAGGAAACAACTAGATATAGAGGTGGTACCACATCTATGGATAAGTTTCTGGGCATGAACTATGCAATAAAGCATTACAACCAATTCTTGAAGTAAACTCAAATTTAACTATTTCTAGACCATTACGGAGTATATTAAATCTAGAACATCAATGAGTCATTGATTTTTGTCCAACAAATAAAAATTACAAAATATCAAAGGATGAAAGATCACTTTCAACCATCAAAATTTTGATATACCTTTGCCAAAAAATAATTAAAGATTTTGAAGCCAAACGGTTTTGGAAATTAATAAGGTCACTTTGCTAAATCCAAGGGAAATTAAACATAAAGAAAGTCAAAAATTTGGAAAAGATACTTGTATAGCTTGATCCCAGGACATGTCCACTAAATAACAAAGAATCCAAATTCCAATTCCAACTTTACAAAAAATAGGGACACTATGAAAAATAATGAGTTCATAGAAAGCCATTACTATCATTCTCCTATGCAATGAAGAAAGACGTTCAACCTTCCAAGATTATTTGAAGGGTTGCCAAAAGTTAAGAAAAACTATTTAGTAAATGCCAAATTGGATGTGCTGAAGGTGGCCTCAGGCTACGGTATGGTATGAAATGAATGTTTCAAAAAGATATTCACGCACGTTTGAGTAATTTCGTTGCATCCAAACGTTATTTATCAACAATTTAGTACCGAGAGGTTGTATTGACAATCCATCGGTTGCTTAACATTTCGCCTACATTCCCTTCAGACAGTGACTGAGTCTAGAATAACTCAAATTTGCGTTTATAGAAATCTCTGACCTCAAGATGAGAGTAGCCCAGTCGGAATATCCAGAACTGGCAAGGTTTTGGGCGGTTTTCTCGCGCTGTAATTCTGGTCTTCCGGTGATGAAAGCAAAGCTCCAATTTTGTGACCTTAGATCGGTGTACATTGACAACATTGCATCTAATGCTGGGGCGCTTGCATTCTTCACCCATGCATTCCATTTGACTTGATCCCATGCATCCACACTGAGCAACCAAATGAAAAACTTCAGAGAAGGAGCAGCATGATCTCAGTCGTCAACTAAATGTCCTCATAGGTATTGCAGACTAGGATGGAAAAGGGTATGGAAATTGCCATGCCATGCTCACAATCGTGTGCCATAAAGGCCTTTGTACCCTAACAAGCATTTTCAAAAAAAGTAACCCATTTTGAGCTCATATTATATGTTATAAATACTTTCAAATCCTACTCATTTTGTTGCTAAAATTGTAACGAGGTTTTTCCATGAGAAGATTTCCCAACTTTCTCCAAGGGTAAGATAACTACACCCAATTGTGACACCTAACTAATCCAACACGCCAAAGTCATGCACAATGAGTACACATTGATATCGAGGAAGCACAACACCTCAACATCAGAACTCAAGTCAATTTTAGTTCATCTACCAATGAAACTTCAAACCCTCGTAACAGTTGCATCAGGTATCCAAATAATGCATTCTTTGGTGCATTGGAACCCTCTTTGCTTCGCTACCAAGACCTAACCCTTCTAATATGCTCAGCTTTTAAAGCGTGGTTACAGTTCAAAGAAAGCTCACAACAAACAGGTTCCAGAAAAAACTCACCCGTAGTTATTAACAGCGTAGTAGGGCACGTTGGACAAGGCGGTCTCATCAATGTCCAATACCACCAGGTCCATGCCATCGTCCCCAGCCTCGATGGTATTCAAGTACGTCCGAGCAGCTTCCACCGCCACCGCAAAGTCCGTCAAGTACTGGCCAGAGTCGACATACGTTGCAACGAAGCTTTCGCATTCCTGTGGCACGAGGTAGCCCTGCAGATTGTTCATCTCCGCATTCAGAGCGAAGCTGGCACAGGCGTTCGGCAGCGGGGCCTTCTGACACTTGCCCAACATCACAGCCAGGGTGACCACCAGAGTGAAGAGAACGATCCCAATGGTGGCCATGACCGCCATCAACACCGTGACTGCAACCGAGGACAGGTACACCCCCAGATCATCCACTTCGAAATAAGCATTTCCAAAGCCGTATCTGCTCCCATATGCTGCACATTCCAGCAGCAAGAAATGCTTAGCACAAATCACTGTGTCAAAAGTTAACTTTGTCAATAGAATGGAAGATCTCCACGTATTGCATACTAATTCCATTCTCTATCCAAACATCAAGTGATTTGCTTGATACAAAGTGCAATTTCAAAGTTTTCACAGTGATTGTAAGATTTTCTTAAATTAAAAATCACTTTGTTTGAGAGATTTAATTGTTTCAACATACAAGTGCCAGAGATCATTCACATCACAATATCGATCTGGCATCTCCATTGCGGATAGCAATTGACAGGCTCATGTAACTAACCAGCTGATTCAGATCCCAGTAACGACCTAAAAATGTTATTTCCTTCAATTAATAGAAATAATTACGTTAGTTTCGAAGCAGAAAAGTTCTCCACCCATAAGGTTCTTCTCCAATATCGCAACCAAACCAGAGCTTTCACTAGCATAAAGTACAGACATAGAAGGACACTAAAGGTCACACATCGAAGCAACAAGCTTGAGATAACAGAACTCAACACCTTGATAAATGCAATAATCAATTTAAGTTTGTTTTTACTCCATTTCTTCAATGTTGACTTCACAACATAACATTCTCAACCAAGTCAGGAGGCTCCCACTTAACCTTAAGAAAAACTCAAGTATCTAGGAGAATGTGCTTATAAAAAGGATGAGGTGACCACACTTCCTTGACTCACAGTAAGGATGATTCTTCCTTTGAGCCTCCATTCTTGAGAGTTTCACAAGTGTTTTAGGGACCCATGTTTCACAGGTTTAGAATGTCATAAAAACTCCAAATAACAAAAATGAGAAGGAAGAGGTTGCACTTACATGGCTCCGGTGTGGCATGCTAAATATACTTGAGTTTAAAAAACTTTAAGCATAATTGAGATAACAAAGTTTAACCCCTAAACGTCTGGATTCATCTCCAAAATTGACGATATGAGAAAAAACACTATAAATTACAATTTGGAAGAATATTTTGGAATTGGTGTACAAATGAAAGCTGTAGATTTTGATTTTTAAATTCTATCCGTACGGTTAGATCTACTAATGCTATCACCAATCTTTTTCTATAAATTTTGAAAAGAAAATTTCAGAATTCCTTCTAAATTCAATTACAAGTAAAATATTATTATTTTTTGAGTAAAACTTGTTGGAATGGATTTGAAATAAGGTTCTCTTCATATGGTGATTTTTTGAAATTTTTGTGACCTTTACATCTTTGACCTCATTTTTGCACATCTAGTTTTGAACTAAAGTCAATGCAAATTGACCACTTGACATACTTCCACATTTGTAATTTTAGAAATGTATATATTCTAGTAACACCAAATCCAACCGATGGATAGGACAACAACTTGATAAAGTATCACCAAAAATTAGGATGACTTTCATCCAAGAAGGAATGAGACAGAAACAAGGATCTGAATCTGTTCATCGTCCAGAAAATGGACGTCGGAGCGCTCCAGGGTTAAGCTATCTCTGAAGCTGATTAAACACTTATACCCTCAAACACAACATATATGCAATGAAGTATTTTAAGCTTATTATCTAAACCCTAGTTGCATACAATGTTGGTTTGAATTTCAAGCATGCTGCTTCCATGAGTTGCTTCCAATCTAAGTTCCTGGTCTCTAATACGCAGATAAACGACAATGCAAAAAAAAAACAATGCTTACATACCCGAGCTTCGCCGGCTGCCAAGCAGAGAGTCCCTGGAATTCATGCGACTGTCAGGGTCCAGCAGTGAGTCTCTGGAATTCCCTCTGCCAGCCTCCAGGCCCTCACCATCCGTGCCATAGCTGAAGGACCTGGGCAAGGAGGAAGAGGACAGCACATCCGAGGCCGAGGCTGAGGCCGAGCTGCCTCCATTTGAAGGTCCTTCCCCAGCTGCTCCCACCATCTTAACACTCAAACTGCAACACCTGCACTACTGGGACCCTAGCCGAGTAAAACTGTGGCCGAGCCTGAGGAAAGAGTTTCACCCATCGTCAACCCTATCACCAAATTTGGAGAAGAGTGGTCTCATTACCGGATGCCATTTGGATGCCGATCTGCAACCATTCATCATCGGATACAATTAATGAATGTAAGGGAGAGGTTCCATTCACCATACAGGCGAACCTTGAACCTTTCCCTACAACAATTTAGAGACTTGCAACATTCTAAATTTGGCACATTTAGTTTGTGTTCAGCTAAAAAACAATTGCAACAAAACAAGATCAAGTATTTCACAATTATTACAATTCAAAGCTCACCGGCATGGTCAATGGAGCTTCTAATGTACTGTACTTAGCCTTTCACATTCTGACGCATCAAATTGGTTGAGGACCGACAACGGAGATTAATATATTTCAAAAGCGTCGTGATGAACATTTAATTACAACCCAGATCCTATCCCATGTACACCTCATCCAAATGGACTACCACAGCGGAGACGAAAAATTAAACCGACAGTAACAGACAGAATCTGATAGCAAGTGCAATGCCAAGGGTAACAGTACTCGCTTCCAGAAGCCAAAAAATTCCAAAAATTCCAATAGCTAACTCGCACCCACCCAATTCCTTACAACAGAATCCTCATAAAGTAGAGTTTCGAGACAACTTCGAATCAAAATCTACACCTCACAGAACGAACATCGCACACCAACAGAACCTCATACCAAGTACAGTAAAATCTTAATAGCTTGAAAAAAACCAAGAAATTAAAAAAGAATTGCAAGAATCTCGCCCTAGCTAGCTAGCTTGCACGCCAATCCTTGCAACCACTTCCATACTCACATTACCCAAAAGCGTAGACCACAACTAAATCCAATCCTTCCACAACATCGAGACCCAACAAACCTCTTCTCTTCTCTGCTCTAAGCAATGCAATCAGATCAGCAACAACATCCGTGGAGCTCCTGAAATGAAAATGAACCCCAACACAATTGGAACCCAAAGCAAGCCACCTCGGAAACATCGCCGGAAAATCACCAAATCAGGCACGAAATCGAAGGAAAACCCAACCTTGCCAAGAAAAATCAGATGCTTTACCTCGGAAGTGTAAGTTACAATGGCCTCGATTGCAATGCAGAGACCCGGTGGTGAGGAAAGAGGAGGCTTAATAAGCTAATAGAAGAACAGAAAAGAGGAGAGTACCGTGGTCCCAGGCAGGCAGGCAGGCAGGCAGGCAGGCAGGCAGGCAAGCTTGGGAGTGACAGGCTTGGAATGTCCCCAGCCAGCGCTTTGAAAGGGAAGTGTGGAGTTGAGCTTAACCCTAAAATAAGTTAGAATGGAAATTCAGGTGCAAATGCCGGCCTGTGGAGCTCATGGTGCCGGCCCACGGATTTGGTTTGGAAACGGACGTATGTTTAGAGCATCCCCACTGGTGCTCGGCATAGGTGGCTGGGACGCCATAGGCTGGAGCATCCCCCACTCCAGACTTTGACTGAGAGCCGCTTCCCAGCAGGAAGTAACTGCTCTTCCAGCCTTTTGAGACTCAACAAAGTAGGAGACACAAGTGTCTCTTTTGAGCTCATTGTAGGCCTCGGGGAGAAGTGCCGTCTCGCAAGTATCTTTCAGCCAAAAGCCACTAGAAGAATTTTTTTGCCAGTGGTAGGGCACATCAACGACTTTATCATCCATGTACTTCCTTCTTTCTTGCCTCTCTAGTGTGAAATCCCACTACCATAAGCAACCAATTACAGTAAAGAGATGTTCTTGCCGCCCATCTTCCTACCGCTCAATCCGTGTGAAGCAGTCCTGAGTTTACTAGGCATGCCAAATGTGGTTGTTTTTCCTTTTGGACACTTTCGATGCACGGTGAAATTTTGTGCAAAGGCCAGGGTTGACTATTTGGGCTTTATTTTTTGGGGCTTTCTTGGAAAGTGAGTTGTCATTGCATAACATTCAATAGCAGCAGTGAAGGGTAGTGCTTTCCCGCTTGGATGGAATGATGTAGAATATTCGACATCATTTCATCCCTAGAATGATTTGATGTAGAATATTTCACACCCATTAGTAACTAATGAGCCACGTGTTAGGAGGTGCCAAGACTCGGCCAAACCAAACAATTCAATAAAAAAATATTTGACACCCCCCAATATTTTATTGTATGCATGATAGACTGACAGAATGTGGCAATATGGCACGGGACAATTTGGCTAGGTTGTTGGCTCCAACTTTACTCAATTACTCAATTAAATAAATTAACATCAGCTTCATTCAATGAAGCGATTGGATTCCTAAAAAGATGATGGATGATAGTTGAGGAGAGGAAAAGGTAGCCACTCCTTCAAGTACTGAATGTTATGAACAGTGAAAGTTGAGGTTTGAATTTTTTTTTTAATTAAAAAAAACACTTGCACAATCAATGCAGGGCGCACGTCGTTCATGATTGCAACGTCATTCCTTAGCGATAGTGCCTCATAACCCAGTCCATGGTAGGGGGGTCCTTCCTCAATAGTGCCTGTCACTTCCACTAAGCATAATAGCTAGCTTTTATTGTGGCAATTTCACCGCCACACAGTAGCAATGCTCTTAGAGTTATTGCAGTTTAGCAAGCTATAATTTCACATGTAAATATAGAGGCTTTGTCAATCCAATAAGGATGTTAAAGATTAAGGTAGGGACACCTGAAAGAAGCCTTGAATGAACACTTACAATACTCAAAACCACCATAATTTTTTAGAAGCAACCAATAAGAGGGGAAGAGTATTTTGGAGCAACCAATGAAAGTTGAGACATTTGGTAATTCAAGAGTATTCATTCAAGGTGAATTTAGAATTAAGTATAGGCTATTCTTTGTTTTCAACTTGAAAATTTGCAAAATATTACTAATAAAAGTATCAAGAAAGTTGCAAAACCACTTGGGTTGCATTTTTCTTGAATTCACTAGTAACATCATCAAATTTTTGTGTCATTTGACAATTGAAGTAGTGCTTAAATTCTATTTTCTTCTTGGTAGAGCAACTTGCATCTTGAATTGAAGGTTAATCAAAACAACAACCACTTATTTTTCTGACATCCATCCACATGATTTGTACTTTCATCTATGCAATAGTATTATCTAAAATTAATAAACTTCCTCCAAATGTAAGTGAACCTAATATTTTTTGGAAATAGTTTTCATGATTTCATCAAAAAAAGGTTCAATTTTTTCTAATGTATTGATAGCCACTACCAAATCTAGGTAAGATTTTGGCAAAAATTCACCAAAAATTTAAAGGTTGCTTTGAAAGGGTGGAACTAGAAAAAATGTTTCTTTTAAGTGTTGCTCAAGGTGTTGCTACCTTTAGAGCACCTCCGCTTTGGCCACAAGGACTTGATAGAATATTATGGAGATTCTAAAAAGGCCCAAAATGCAAAGTCCACTCTAAGATGAAGGCAATATGACAGGAGCCAAGCCTATTTTTTTTAGAGATCAAAGTGACAAAATTAACTTAGACTTCCCCCCCCTCAATTGGCCATTTTGTAGCCCAAGTTGACAAATGGGGAATTGATACATGGTGGCCCCAAAGTAGCTACAATACTTTGGCTTGTCAATTATGCTAGTTTTTATTTTTTTGCAAATAAACATCAATATATATATATGGGGATTGTTTGGGGGTGGGGGGGGGTCGGACAAGCATCTATAGTGGCCTTGCATCCCTAGCCAAGTGGGTTGCGACACTTTTGACCAACCCAAGCCTTGGGTTTAGGTACAACAGTCTACCAACTTGATAGGTCATCTAGAGATACTACAAAGGTGATGTTTTGATAGTATCTACTAAATTACTTTTAAGAAAAATGTAGAAACTTGTAAAATTTAGCCCTTACGTCCAACATTATTAATTAGAAGTTGCCATAATTGTATTCTTTTCAATTGTGTTTTATAATGCATACATATAATTTTGGAAATTTGAACAACCTTTATAATAAGATTGCATTTTGCATTGGCAAATATAACATTAATTGGACTTCAAGGGGCTCATCTTGTTGGGTCTCCCATGCATCGTTGCTAATTTTAAGTTGAACTAAAATATCAATTGGAACTTTTAAATTGATGCTTTCCCTTTAATCTTGTAGCACAATAAATGAAATTATTTTATCTACAATGTCACTGGTGAATAGAAACCTTAGAGCTTTTGAAATACAACCTTGTACAAGTGACTTTTAAAGCAAATCAATGATGAAAATTTTCTACCACAAAACTTTCAAGAATGGCTACCATTGACTAAGAGGTCAAGTATAGAGGGTGATATTGAAAAAGTTCAAAGGATCTAATATTTGGTGGCGTTAGAATCAAAGGAGAGTTTGACAAGATTGAAAAGAGAGGTCGACAATCATTTTTCTAAAAACACACATGCATTTCATGCCAATCAACCACCCATGTCATCCAAGGGCACCAACTTCTGTTTTTCCTCAAAATATTAAGAAAGGGACTAAACTTTGAATATCTCTTGTATTTTGAAAATATCTTTTATTGGTCTATTCTTGCAACCGCCTCACTTGCCTTGTTTGGTGGTGGCAACAAGAAGGGCAATCCATCAAAAAATTTCAAGTATTCCCCCTAAAAATGTCATATGTCTTAACAACATACTTAGCCTATGTTTCCTTTTGAAATTTAGTTTAGTGCAATCAATGATTTTTTCTTTGTCAAATCTTCACCCTTTAAAAGCAGGATAGGCTTATTACGTTGTTTTCAATCTCTTCTTACGGTGCAGATCTTGCAACTGGAGTGAGCTGCCGATTATGCCATCGAAATTGGTCAGCATTTTTGTTTTGCATTGATTCTACTATCAAGAATTGGAATCTTGTCCTGCTTTTAACGCTTGAAAGCAAGCAACTCTCTGCACATTTTGCCACGGGCAAGGAGTTGCTTGCTCTCTAGTACAAAACTTATATGATTCCGCTACTTGAATGCTACTTCAACACTGAAAAAAAGAGGAAAAAAAGTACATGAAATCATCCAAAGCATCCTTGAGAAGTGTAAAATCTCCAAAATTTGAGATGACGTTTACTAAATTTACATAAGAGTGATGGATGAATGAACAAAACTGGATGAATTTGTCTGCAAAAAAATCACTGCAGCTTCAGTTGCGATCCTGCTTGGGCCTGCCGATGCCGACAAAACTTCCATTCCGAAGAAGACAAGCTGCCCATCTCCGACACGCGCGCTTGGCTTCTCGATCGTCTCTCTCACTATCAAGCCTACCTTACTACACTCATCAAACGACTCCCCAATTGACGCAAATCATGAAGATGATCCCCGAAGCAAAGTCCTAAGTTATTTCGCAATTCACATGTGAACCCATTCTTCGATCAATTCTCAACGTGAAGGCCAAGAGAAAATTCCCCATCGGTTGCATCGCTTTGCCTCCAAGTCTTCTTCTCCTCGTCTTCTTCTCTTTCACTCTCTCTCGGATCCTGTTTTACACTCTCACTCGACCCCTGTCGCAGCAGCAGAAGAATGGATTCTTCGTCTCCGACCCCGTGTTCTTGTGGGTGGGCACGCAACAGGGGGAGACTCCAGCTCAAGCTTTGGTCGCTGCCATTCGAAGGGCCACTGAGAGGAATAGGACCGTGAGCTTCCTGGAGAGGGAGTTGGAGGTAAACCCTGAATCCTAAATTCTACTCCTTCCGTCCCAAAATGATTGTCCACTTTGAATGTCATGTTTTTTTAAGGTTGTTTTTGAGTAGGTCATATGAAGACTTCCTTGTGACTAATTTTATTTAAGTTGCTATGAACACATGTAATGTTCTTCATTGATTCTAGTGATATAAAATTTGGAACCTTTCTTAATTATGTTTTCCACAATATGATCAATGAAATTGGCTAAAAAAAATACCAACAAAATTGTGGACAATCATTTTGGGACAGAGGGCATGGGAGGCTTCATTGACTGTATTAGTGAAGTTTGATTTGTGAGTAGTGAGAAGAGTTCAACTTGTTGACATGGAGTGTTTGGGAATTAATGTTTAGAGGTACAGGATGTGAATGTGCGAAATTTTAAAGGGTGGAAGGGTGTGGATTGGCGTAGGGGTGATGGAGCTTCTCGCTTACTGTATGGTGAATGGAGAGTTTATGTTATTGTCGTCTCCTGTCTGGAAGTGGAGGGTGTAAGACTTCTGGGAGAATGCGCGGGACTTGATTGATTGCTCGTTGCTCTTTGGAGGAGCTCAAGGGTTTTAGGGTTTTAGGGTTGTGACTTATCCTTAAATTAGAGCAACATTTGAGATTTGTGATTGTTGCACCGAAAAAAGCTTGCTCAGATCTACCGGTGTTCGTGGCATTGTTCATTTATTCACCTTACGCTCTCGCTGAGACAATGTCAACAACATTGCTTTGAATGAGTTGAGTTTGAGGATAATTCTGATAGTGAAGAGAGATATATGTCTGTGTCTATTAGAGAATCAAGGCTTCACTGTCATATTTATGTTCTGCACTTTTCTTTACTCTACTTCAAAGTATTGCTCTTTTATCTGAAATTGAAGGACTTCAGTGTGCGATCTGGAAGAATTCTTTTTGATTGATTGCTTGTTCGCTCGCTTTGTGGAATGAGCTTAAGAGTTTTACGATTTTGAGTGTTTAATGCCCTACAGGACATATATATGTGAGGTGCATTCATTACATTCAACCAGATGGAACTAGTTTGAAGCTTCTTTGAAGGCATATTGGGTTCCTGAGTTTGATTGTTCGGATAATTTCTTGAATGCGTTGCACTTTTCTGGATATCAACTTTAAGAAGTTGTGGAATTCATGTATTATAGCTCGTTTTAGTTTTATCCGTGGTTTTTATAAAGACACTAGGGTCCTTCATACGTTGGATAGGACTTCATCGCTTTCAGTACCTTCCAGAACGCTAGGTCTGCACGGCAGGTCCTCTGTACTAATCCTGTCCCCTAAGAGGCTTTGTTGACCTTGTTGCACGCAGCCCGTTTGCGAGTTCACCAAATTATTCTACTTCAGCGTGGATCACCACCTTCTAATTACGAATGCTGTGATGGTTGCGTTTGCATTTTGTTTCGTGCGAAGTGGCTTTTCTTGACCATGTCGCACACACCCCATTTGCAAGCGCACCAAATGTCGAATCCCATCAATTTCGCTTCTTTTATTGTGCTTCTTCACCATTGATCAACCATCTTCTCATTACGAATGCTGCAATGATTGTGAAGGAAAGAAGTGGAGGATTTTCTTTAGCCTGCGAAGAGGCTTTTTTTGACCTTGTTGCACACACCCCATTTGCAAGAGCCCCAATGTGGAAGCTCATAAATTTCGCTTATTACATTGTGCTTCTTCAGTATTGATCCTTCATGTAAGTACGAATTCTAAACCCAACTGCTGTGGTAATTGTGAAGGAAAGGCATGGAGGATTGGCAATCCTTGCGCATCTCGAGAGGAGTTAAATGCTCGGTACGCACGCCGCCCTCACGCAGAATCACTAACTCCAAATCCTCAGTGGGACATTGTCCTTCAGGAATATTCAACACTCCACCGCACCTGCATGCGAAGTGTGGGCAACCTCACAGCCCACTTTTTATCCGGAGCCACCACCTCCGGTTGCAAGTTCTTGGTCATGGAAATCGAAGGTGTGGGCTGAGGGAACAAGGTTGTTCTCTTGGTCTCAGGGATTTTGTACGCGGTCTTGACGCAGCGAGTTTAGGGTTGAATAGAAACTCCCATATACCCTTGACGATGTGAGCCTTTTCTGGGCTCTCCGTGGTTGCTTGATGAGGAGTTCCGTCTTCCTGGACGCCAGAGGTGGGAGATGGGCGTGTTCGGAAGATGGACGGGTTGGGAGTCTCCGCTTTGGAAGTCTAGCGAATCCTTTGAAAGAGGTAAGTAAACTCTTTCTCTCCAATTGACAAAGAATTTCAAACCGAAGGCCTAAACTGTAACCATAGTTTCATAGCTTTTTTGCCTTTTTTGGACATCTGTTTTTTTGCGCATTTGTGAATATTTTCATCTCGAATCAGTTCTACCTAAAAGCTGTGAAAGTAACGCCTAAACTCCAACCACATGAACGTCAGTTAGGAGATCACTAGAAAACTGTTGATTGCTTGGTAATTTCAGACATCATATGGGCGTTAGGATGAGTCAAAGGGAGAACGAGTCATGTGTGCTCTGTAGGCTTGGATTTAGGTTTTGGACATCTCTATGGCAAAAGTGGTGATGACAAGGCGAGACGAGAACAAGTACCAGCCACTAGTGCTTAATGTTTCTCAGAAACAAGTGTTCTATTGGTGAGCAAGATTTTGAATTTTTTCCCAGCTATAATCAATATTGCCATTACCTGTCATATGGTTTGGATCTAATCTTTTAAATTTGGAGTCCTGTGTAATTTGTAATTAGTGTCTAATTGTTTCCCTTCATGTGTTCAGTAGGGGTCGACGCAACAAAATCTGGTAAAACTGCAGCATCGGCTTCTGCAGTGAAAGTGGAGTTCTTTGATCCCGAGGTGAAGAGATTCTACTGCAACACGGAGCAGGCTTTCTTAACAGAGCCGACGTGGTTACATTTCACTGGGTGTCTGTATTTTCTTCCGAAGCTTTTCGCAGTTCCTGCATTTAAACCTGCGCTGGAGGCTATTTTCCCTGACCCGTCACTGACCCTCACCTATTTACTGCGAAGCCTGATGCTCCCCAGAATCGACGTATGGGAGCAAGTGAAACAGCATGATCAAGATCTCTTCGCTGATGCTGATCACCGCGTCGGCATACAGGTGTGGTCTCTCCTCACGTTTCAGTGTTTTACTCTGCAGTTATCATTCTCGAAATGCTTTAATTCTGAGCTGCTGTGAGAGAGATTCATAAAGTAAGACCATGCTTCTCCATGTTCTATTAGCTCTGAAAGGGTCATGCAACCATGATATCCTTCTTGTCGCAGTTTTTCATCATTTTTCAATCCAAAAGAAGCCAATAGAAACCAAAAAAACTCAAAGGCATTTGAACTACAAAATCTGGAATTTTAAATCTACATCCGTATGGGTAAATTTTATATGCGCAAAAGTTTGCAATTTGTCCAATGTCATCGTAGTGTTCAAGCATATCCTGTTCGGGGCTATGTATTCTATATTTTAATACTAGGACTTAAGAAAGAATATTTGTATGCCTTTAGAATGGAATCACTTTGCTAACAGCACCTTTGGGGATTCAGCACCCTGTTTACAATATCAGAATCTGAGCTCAAGGGGCGCGTGCGGATGGGGCGACCTTGGGTAGTGAGGCGACTGCGATAGTAGGGCGACTGCGGTGTTAGAAAGACCATCTTTTGAAACAAACAATTTTTGTGTTGAAGAGACGCATGCGGGTAAGGGTGACCGCGGGTGTTAGGAAGCCCATCTCATGGAACAAACTACTTTTGTTCTGAAGAGGTGCATGCCTGTAAGGACGACCGTGGATGTCAAAAAGACCATCTCCTTGAAGACTTGAACAAGAAAAAATTGTTTTGAAGAGGCGACTGTGGCTAAGGGCGACCGCGGGTGAAGTAGCCTCGAGAAGAAGAAAGGTCATAAAATCAAAATCTTAAAAATGATAGTCAATCAATTGCAATTATGTAGGAACATGGTTTAATGGCCATTTGAACGACTCTTTCATGAAAAATGTACTTGTCAAGAATATGTACATAGAGAGTTTGGATTTATTTTAGGAATTTAGGGTTTAGGGTTTAGGGTTTAGGATAGCTAAGAACATTGGTGGAGCTTCACTGGATAGTAAAATAATGAAATCTCTTTTATAAGATATTTTTTCTCCCTCAAGGAACACATATGAGTAGTGACCAAGAAAGGAGCTACACAAAGTAGAAAAAAAGCCAATGTCCTTCAAAATCAAAGCATTGAGATTTAAGTATGAATTCATTCATTTATTTTTTGCAATTCTCAAAAAATCATCCAACTCATGTATTGTTTGTCACATAAATTTTATAAATAGATAAAATGTAAGATAGAGATTTGAATAAGAACTTTTCTATTTGTTCTTCAAAACTCTCTAAGACTTTTTTTAATCATGACTAATTTGACACTTTGAATGTACAAATAAAAAATAAAAGATGGTGATATAGATAAAAACATCTAGAGCTTCTAATTTTTGCAACTTTTCCCTTGTCCTACTAATCAATTTTTTTTTCATGCTGATCTTAAAAGTAAAAAATAAGGGGTGAAGATTTAAATAAGAACTTCTCCATTTTATTTTTGGAATTCTAAAGGAATCATCCTATTTATGTATTCATTCCTTCATTAATTTAAAAATAAAACAAGACATGTGGGCCCTAGAGAATCACCTACAAATTTATACTTCGAATATTGAAGATTAATTTTTTTGATTGGACCTGTAATAAAGATTATTTTTTTTATTAGTAGTCTTTATCTTTAAAACATTGAAAATCACTCCATTCCAAATACATCTAAAAGTAACTCCATCCCAAATACATATAAAAACTCGCTGTTACATGCAGTACTGCTCTTGGCCTGTCGATCTACAGAGCGAATTATATTCTAGCTAAGCAAATTTAGCTTTGTCAATCAGTCATACAATGACTCGGCGCTAACTGGCTCACATCGATCAATTCCCTTGGAGAATCCTCAATGCAGGCTTACAACGGCTTACTCTTTTTGATTCTTGCAACTGATTTTTCCATTGCTGCCTATTTGTCTCGTCTTACCATATACTGTAACGAGATGGTGGGACCAGAAAAGGGTGTCCTTCAAGTAGCTCATACCATATAATATTTACCTGAAAAAACTGCACTAAATAGTAAAATTAGGTTGCCTTAACAATTAGGTTGTCTTACCCCAAGAAAGTTATTGTGCATACCTTCAAAATCAACCATAGAAATCAAAATATTTTTATAGATAATTTCATTTGTACACATGGAGATTCATGATTCCCATTCACAACAATACCTAATTCAAAAGTAGTGCATTCTTGTATAATAACAGTAAATATTTATTTAATGTCAAATATTGAGAAATTAGTGAGGGGCAACCTAATTTTACTATTTTGTGTAGTAAATTAACCTTCAAATGTTGGACAAGTCACTGTGAAAATCATCCTTTAGATTATCTGTGTGAATCATCCTATAGACTATCTTTTTTGTGCAAAGGCTTTGAACACACTTTGATTTGACAACAATGAAAAATTGAGGATACTCACAAAACTTTGAAAGTTGTGTAAAAAACATTTGAAGGTGTATTTGGATTGTAAAACATGTGCAAATTATGCAGAGAACTTTGAGATGTTTCGGGACATACAAAATCGTAATAATATGCATAGTCAATAAGTAGTTAAATACGTCACTGAGACACATATAATTGGGCACTGATATAGGCTGAGTAGCACCCAACACGATTGCACTTGTGACATACCAGTGCGACGGATCCCGTGTTGGGTGAAACTAGGTACGATTTTGGCAAAAATTAAGAGTACTTTGGAGTATATATTTACTGCTCAAAGTACTCAAAGTACTTTAGTGGAAAAACCATTATGACATGAAGAAACTTTAAGTCAATGATTGTAGAATCTTACCTATACAAATTAACATACTTGGAGACCAGGATTAATGGAATTTGAAAACAATAAATGGAGATAATGTTGAAAGTTTAACACTAAATGTACCATAAGTACTTTTTCACAAATAGAGGTAAAAATAAAAGTCATAAAAATATTCAGAATTTTGGAGATTTAAGCACTAGCCATCCTACAATATGCATATGTGGTGCTTTATTCATCAAAATATCAACCAAAACAATGTTTTTTTAGTCCTTTTTCCTCCGCAGAAGATAGTACCCATTTGACTTCCAAATTCCAATAGATATTGCAATTATGGTCTTACTATCACCAAGAATCCCTTGCATAGTAAATACTCTACCATTGCGCAAACTATTGTGCCTTTTTGATCGTTCATTTGGCCTCTACAAAGTACTTTGTACTTTTTTTGCAAATTTGACATACTTTTTTTGTCGGTAAAGTATTGAGTAGAGGATGGTTGAAACACTGGATTGGCGGATTAGAATGTGGTAAAATACCTTCTCTACAAGATTACTTACAACTAGTATCAAATAAAAAGCCAAAACAAAGTTTTTGTTTATTTTAAAAAAATACTTTTATATAAATACATCCACCCAAAGTACTTTTTTGACGTACTTTTTAGAGGGGCGTAGTGTGCTTTCACCCAACACAGGATCCGTCGCACTGGTATGTCACGAGTGCAATCGTGTTGGGTGCTACTCAGCCTATATCAGTGCCCAATTATATGTGTCTAAGTGACGTATTTAACTACTTATTGACTATGCATATTATTATGATTTTGTATGTCCCAAAACATCTCAAAGTTCTCTGCATAATTTGCACATGTTTTACAAATGTAGACTAGGGGCCATACAGCTAAGAAAGTAGGCGAATGAATACATGGCACAATGCCAAACCAACTGCTCTTGCAACCACATAGTGTACCAAATATCGTATCGCCAGCAATATACCGAAGGAAACGTGTGGAAACGTGTGGAAAGCAAAGACTGGAATGATGTAAGGTGGTGGAGGCTAGACAGAGCTTTGCTCCCTTAGGGGATCAGATAGATAGTGGTTAACACGGGGCCTTCGTTCTGGAGTAGCGTTCCATACTTGACCAGGTAGATGTCCACGCCCGTGGAGCCCGCTGCATGGTCATACGCCACCAGGCTCCGATCGGGGGCGATGTTGACGCTGCTGTGCACTCCTGCTCCATTCACCCACAGCTCCACGTGAATTGTGCCAACTACGTTGTACTCGTCACGCTCTGATCACGTGCACATGGCATAAATCATTATTCCACAATAGTAACATTTCATACATATGTGGTGTTCGATCACTGTTTGCGGTATATTGCTGTCGATACGATATTCGGTACACTGTGTGGACAAAATCCATAACTTTCCCATTGCGGGTCCAAACGCCACGAAACCAAGCCCTTGCACCCCTCCTCGCCAAGGGCTACGTACTCCAGTTCCCGACGGGCGTCGCCGACGCCCAAAACTTTGTGAAATTCCCTTACTGGAGCGAATGAATCTGACCACGTCTGTTATGGAGTGTTAAATTTCATAGTGGACTTCGAGTAAAGCATACACTCACTGTGACTTGCAATAAGTTGATGACAGTACGAGACTCACGGTTAGTTCCGGGGTCGATGACGCGATTGATGAATTGCGAGTTCCCATTTCTGTAGGATGTGGTTGCCACGATCGCTCGTGAGGCTTGGTTGCTGATATATGTGTATTTAACACCTCTCGCTCCGGAAGCGTAAGTGACGACCGCGAGAAAGAGGAGCAGGACCTTGGCCTGGGTCGACATGGCCATGGCCATGTGTGTGTGCACGGTAGCTGGGATGAGGAGGCCAAGTAGCGGATGCACGCCAAGCGAAGTTGCAGAGGAGAGCTAGAACGAGGGGTTTGTGGCGGACAGTCGGCGACAACTGAAGACTTTATACAGTAAGCTTCCTAACACAGTGTTCACGACTTGCAACTTCAATGAGACAGAGGCGTGCAGGGAACAGTTCGTCGCCAATTCATGGAGCCATGATGCAAAACATCACGGCTCCATCACGGCTCCAATGAGACAGAGGCGTGCAGGGAACAGATTGTCGCCAATTCGTGGAGCCATGATGCAGAACATCACGGCTCCATGACGGCTCCATGACGGCTCCAATGAGACAGAGGCGTGCAGGGAACAGATTGTCGCCAATTCGTGGAGCCATGATGCAGAACATCACGGCTCCATCAACGCTCCATGTTTCGGCAACAACTGAAGACTTTGTAAGCTTCGTCGTCGATGAGACAGAGAGACGTGCAGGAACAGATAGTCGCCAATGATTCGCCGAAATGATGCGCAAAAAGTCTTCTCTTTCTTTCACGTGCGTGGAAGGCTGTGGACTTTTGTACTGATCGTCAGGTTTTCGGAAGACTGAATGGCTCGATTGGAATGGGACGGTGGGATGCGCCAGATGCTAGATATAAATAATCTGCGGCACCAATGTTGCCAGTTGTGAGTTATTATTACGGGCACGGTGCACTTGCTAGCTTGGCATGACGGTCCGTGATCCCCAGGCATCTGCATAAATTGATAGGTCAGCCCCTCTGCCCCTCATATAATTCACATTTACCGCCAAATCCCTTGTTCCAGCTTATGAATGCTTGCCGACTCCGTTGAGGTACTCTACTAGACCTTCAAAAATTTGTCTTTTCATTGAAGTAAGATTCTTCGCAAGAAATTTTTGAACTTCTTGCATTATGGCATGATCCTTACTGGTATCAACCAAACCTAGGCATGCTTTCATCACCTCCTATTTCTTGAAATACTTCTAACTAAGATGCAAAGAGAGATCAGCTTCTGGAAAAGATTAAGGTAGTGAGTACGAATCACTATGAATCACTAATAATTTTCTCGTAAAGAAGTGACGAACTTTCAAGCGCACAGGCAGTTGAATAAACTAACAATCTAACCTTCATGATGGCCTCACCAGGTGCGATTCCTCTATTCAAGAAAGGTGTATTTCCAAAGCGCGAGCACGAGGACCAACAACCACGTAAAGCAATGCTTATCCGAGAACCACATCCTTCCCACCATTGCAGAACTCCAAACCCAAAGAAAACGCCTGATCCAGGTGTTGGTGACCTCTCTCTACACCTCTCTCACAGAGGATCTTCTTCACATGTACAGCCATCACAGTTCAGTGAGGATCACGCAGCTTCCGCACCGAGGAGAGCAGGGCTTCAGTGCGGAGGAGGACCACATGGCGATGGTGGAGATTCTGTTGTTGAGCTTCGTGGACGAGCTGCTGGTGACGCCGTTGTCGACGTTCGGTGGATTGGCGCAGGCCTAAGGTGCTACTCTGCCTTGGCTTGTGGAGGTGAAGATGAATAGGAAGGGTTCTTCCTGTGTCCGGGCTCAGTCGGTGGATCTCTCTTACCAGACGTCGCACTCGCAGTTGAATTGTCCTCATGAACCGAGTGTCGATGGGAAGGAGATTCCGAGCTTGGTGCCTTACTTGAGAACTTGTTTGCCGATTGAAGAAAGTGATGGGCTGCAGCTCGTGTCACCGAATTTCAGCCACTGAGTGGAATCTTTATGAAAAAAATTTAGTTTAGAAACGGCTTGTAATGATCCTTCATGGTTTAAGTGGAAGTATGCTGGCGATTGCAAATGACCCTCGTATTGACAGGAGGGAGATTCCGAGCTTGGTACCTTACTTGAGAACTTGTTTGCCCATTGAAGAAAGTGATGGGATGCAGCTCGTGGCACCGAATCTCAGCCACTGAGTGGGGATTGTATTAAATTTTTGTAGCTAGTGTAGCAACAGGTTGCAATGATCCTTCATGATTTAAGTACAGGAAGTATGCTGGTGATCGCAATTGAACCTCTTGTTGACAGAAGGGAGATTCAGAGCTTGGTGCCGTACTT
This sequence comes from Pseudisothecium myosuroides, assembly GCA_951799445.1. Classification (NCBI taxonomy): domain Eukaryota; kingdom Viridiplantae; phylum Streptophyta; class Bryopsida; order Hypnales; family Lembophyllaceae; genus Pseudisothecium; species Pseudisothecium myosuroides. The sequence continues at coordinate 35,672,988 of OX637287.1, read as the reverse complement.
GTTTTCCCATTGAAGATGGTGATGGGGTGCAGCTCGTGTCACCGAACCTCAGCCAGTAAGCAGGAATTTCCTTTTTTTTGTAGTGATATAGAAATGGGTTGTAATGATCCTTCATGAATTTCACCTGTAACGTAACCGCTCTGACATCCATATTTTGGATACTGAAAAAAGTGCTTCAGGTGAAATTTTTGTAAAAATGCCTTCTTGTTCTTTCTTGTATCTGTAATAGATGACCTTTCTTTATGACCAATCTGATGAAATTGATGTAAATTATATATATCTGTACAAAGATATAAGCAAAGCAAAAATGTGCAAAAATCTAATAAAGGATTCAAGATTTAAAGGGTTTAAGCTTGAATTCAACTCCATCCAAGGTCCACTCCATCCAAGAGTAAAAGCAAGATTCATTTGTAAATTCTTCAATTGATGTTCCTCCATTTCAACCCTTTTTTAGTTTCATACTGCATATGGGCACTCTTTAAGGAAGTGGGACTATTGATTTACAAACCTTCAAAAAAAACCAACAATGAGATTTTATTCTTGCATGATCAAAATGCATGAAACCTAGTAGTATTGATTTCAATCAAACACAATATTTTAGATCATTGGAGAGTCCTACTATTCACAATAACATTTTTTTGGTAGAAGTGTAAGCATTGGCTCTCTTTTTATGGCTAATGGCAATAGAGAGGCTACAAACAAACCATTAACTTTGTAATCATGAGTTCTAAATCTATTGGTAGTATTATAGGAACAGTACAATAGGGGCGCATTCTACTAGTTAGAATGTTAATCATTGTTGTTGCGATTGTTTCACAAACTTAAATTCATCAAAAAAAATCCATCTTTTTGCAATGAACTAGGGATTGAAGAATATACACACTTCTTTTCAATCAATTGAATTAAAGAACACAAAGACACGTTTATCGTGGTCAAAGAAAAAACATCTAAAATCTTGTTATTATAGGCAAGCTAAGAATTGGATTATTTTCATTCTTTCCAATTTTATTTTGGACAAGATTTTGGATCAATTGAGGCAAACCTTATATGCTATAACATTATCTGAAGAGCGGCATTTTAAAATGAAAATAATAATTGAAAACTTGGTCAAAGAATAAGGACTTTTCAAAGTTGTTACCTTCTACCTCAATATGGACCCTTTCACTCCCAATATGCCATTGGGGAATGTATAATTTCACATAGCTTTGCACTATTAGCTATATAAACCCTATATTGACCAAACTTGATTTAAAACTTTTGGTGCTTTTTTTCCTCCTATCTTTGTAGAAACACATTAATTACTTCAATTTTGTCAAGATGATTACATAATAAGATCTCTTTTTTAAGATTCAATCATTATTTTAGATGATAGAGAAGTTATCTAGATGAAACATCACCCCAAAGCCTACCCCCAAAACACATTGTTCTTCATCCAAAGTATGAATCAAACTTTGAACACTTTGAACTACTTTATATTAGTGACCAAGGGTTGTGGCCAAAGCATTTGATTGGAAGAGAAGAAGGGACCGATTTAAGGTCACTTTACACTAGCCTTGATAAATGAAGAGTGACCAAGGGTCAAAATGGATGATAAAATGACATAGAATCCTAGATATCCTAAAATGGACAAGGTTTCATAGTCACCCAAATATTGAGGCAAGACAACCTCAAGAGGTTTTCTAAATGGATTTTGAGGGCGACCAAGCTATTGTACGTGAAGGTGTGAATCAGTAGTCAAGTGCCGGAATTGAGTTTCCACGTCAGATTCTCAGGGGTCCACATCACCTTGCACCACACTTAAATTGACATGTCGCACATTTTTACAAAAATGACTTAACCCCTAAACTGCCTAAAGGACCATTGTCCCTTTGGGGGACAAATGCGTTTTCGGGCAGGTACATGTGGGCTGAAATTTTCTCTTGATTTTTTGAAACTTTTTCTGGAGGTAGAAAAGCTGAATAGCTTCGTGGGAATATAATTTTTTTCACAATAGGTGCCCGGGAAAAAAAATTATGACCAAATAAGCTCAAACGAGGGGACGGCAAGCAGTCCGGGCAGCCAAAAAAAAATGGACAAAAATTTGAATTTTTTTTCTTAATATTTTTTTTCTCATAGATTATATTTTTGTCTATGTGGAAAGCTTTGCTTCATTTCATTTGGATATGTTATGAGAAAGTTATGAACATTCTTATTTTTCGGGCAATTAGAGCACGTTCTTTAAAAAAATAACTTGTAGGATTCATTTCTGAATGCAATTTTTCAGATTTAAAAAAAATAAAAATTGCATGGTCTCATTTACTTGTTAGAACAATCTCACCATTGGGATTAGTGCATTTTAATTCCATCTAAATATGTTAATATTTTAGATTTTCCTTCTATCTCATACCTACTTCTACTTAACAATTTTTTTAAGAATGATAATTAAGTTTTTTTCAATTTTTCTTTTTTTCCGAGACTCTCAACTCAATTCTCCACTATAAAGATTTAAAGCTCAAAACTTTTTAGTGCAAAAATTTTGAGTTAAGAATGTTCAAAGTCAAAAAATCTAGTCTCGCAATGTGCTGAAAAACTTGCTGAAAAACTTGTTTTTTCCACTTTAAATGCAAATATCTTGCAATCTGTGCGGTCAAAAATTCTGAAAAAAATTCTGAAATTTTTTCCACACACTCTCATACTACTTAGGTGTAAGATCCTACGGTTAGATATGAAAAAAAAATTCAATTTTTTTTACTCTTTGCTATAGATATGGCAGTTTTGAGTGTTTTCTGGCAGAAAAAAGGCCTTGGTCCTTTAGGGGTTAATTTTTGCCAAATCTGACCTTCGCGTAGGGTATTCCAACAAACTTTGTCAAGTCTATTTTTGTCAATCTTTAATTATACTTATTGCAATAAATGTTGTTTTATTACTATTTCATTGTTGAGAATTCCATTTTTATTGCATGAATGCTATTAGAATATTGTTTTAATACTATAATATTATTTTTAATGTTGAATTTATTTTTTATTATAGAAAATGTATTTTTGTTGCAATAATTGCAGCTTTGCAACAATAAATAATTTTTTATTGAAGAATTTATTGTAATATATAAATATCATTTTTTTATATCTTATTTTTTTATTACTAAGTCTATTGTAAAAACATACTAAAATAATGGCATGGTCATTCACATATAGAGTACTATTGACTAAATCTTTAAGAATAAATTTTGTATTTTCTTTCTTGATTATAAGTTTCTTCCTCTATTTCTTGGCATCCTAGTTGTTGAAATTTAACCAAGAGTTGAGAAGAAAAGAGAGAGGGGAAGGGAAAGATCGATGAGTAAAAGAGAAGAATAAATTATCAAATTCATTTTTTTTATAAATTCAATTTTTTTTTTTAAAATTAACTTCAAGTGACCAATCTAAGTTTACTTTACTCTATTGGAGGTGACCAATGGATGATAGTAATGGCTCTTGGTCAGAGCTCTTAACCAAATGAGAATTGCAACCAAGAGAATTATCTAACTCACTAGTGTAAAGAGGCCCTTAAGAATTAATTTGCTACCGAGCTCTATTGGAATACGGCCCAGAAGTTTCTTGCAACTAGGAGGATCATCTATACTTTAAGTGAGTTTGATTGTTTGTTTGTTACAATGAGATTTCCTAGACTATCCATCTCCACGACGAGCTCTATACAAGGAGGGGTGCACAGTTTTTGTTTTGGTGGCGTTTGGACCTATGGTGTGAAAGTTATTGAATTTCAAAGTTTTTATGAATTAAAAAATTAGAAAATTTAATTTCTTTTCTTTTCTTTTGATTGTAGCAACGCCACAAGGCACATTGGTGACAATTACAGGGTCATGAAGTGATGAGGTAAGGTAGGTACATCCAAATGTGCCATTGACCTTAAACCGCCATCTTTACTCCATGTACATCTCAAAAATCAATTATGTACCTATGTGGAAGAAACCATTTTAGAACCAAACTTTGTTCCTTAATAACTTTTGCATACAATATCCAAATGCCACATTCTCTAGTGCAATGGAACCTCTGCTCACTTGCCAACAAGAACATATACAAATTTGACCAATCTAATACTAGGGTCAGTAGCAAAAAGTGGCGGTTTTGGATGTACCTACCTTACACATTTTCTTGCTCTTTGCCTTTGCCATTCGCCATCTGAGTTTCAAAAATTTAATTTAACCCCTAAAGGATCAAGGCCTTTTTTTCTGCCAAAAAACACTCAAAACTGCCATGTCTATAGCAAAGAGTATAAAAAATTGAAAATTGTTTTTTTTTCACATCTAACCATAGGATCTTACATCTAACTAGTATGAGAGTGTGTGGAAAAAATTTCAGAATTTTTGACTGCTCAGATTGCAAGATATCTGCGTTTAAAGTGAAAAAACAAGTTTTTCAGCACATTGCGGGACTAGATTTTTTTACTTTGAACATTTTTAACTTAAATTTTTTGCACTACAGAGTTTCAAGCTTTAAATCTTTATAGTAGAGAATTGAGTTGAGGGTCTAGGGAAAAAAAAGTCAAAAAAACTTAGTTATCATTCTTAAAAAAATTGTTAAATAGAAGTAGGTACGAGATAGAAGGAAAATCTAAAATATTCATATATTTTAGATGGAATTAAAATGCACTAATCCCAATGGTGAGATTGTTCTAGCAAGTAAATCAGACCATGTAAAAAAAAAACTTGAAAAATTTGAAAAATTGCATTCCAAAATGAATCGTGCAAGTTATTTTTTTCAAGAAGATGCTCTAACTGCTCGAAAAACAAGAATGTCCATAACTTTCTCATAACATATCCAAACGAAATGAATCAAAGCTTTCCAGATAGACAAAAATATAATCTATGAGAAGAAAAAAAATTGAATTAAAATTTTTGTCCATTTTTTTTTGCTGCCCGGGCTACCCCCGTCCCCTCGTTTGAGCTTATTTGGTCATAACTTTTTTTCCCGGGCACTAATTGTGAAAAAATTATATTCCCACAAAGCTTATCAATTTTTCTATCTCCAAAAAAAGTTTTAAAAAATCACAACAAAATTTCAGCCCGTAGGTACCTGCCCGAAAACGCATTTGTCCCCCGAAGAGACAATGGTCCTTTAGGGGTTAAATAAATTTCTGTGATATGGAAAATGTCACTCTTTATAATAAGGTAGAAGCACTAATACTCAACCGCACCCAACACCCAACCTGTAGGGGTGCTATATCACCCAACCAAAGTTGGCACAGAATTCCAACCAAGCTTGGAATGTTTTTTTTTGCCGTTTTCAAGGTTGGGACTAATAAAGTCATGACACATGTCTCAAAGTAGTGAGCAAGAAAGTATGAAGCAATGAGTGGGAAAATAGTTCTTGAATGATCGGAATTGGTAGACTCTAAATAGTGGCTACTAGTGAAATGCACTTTTTGGTTCCCAAAATTCACTGTAAATTCAATTTTGGGAATGAAATTCTGAAAATTGTACAATCCCCATATTTCCTATCATCCTACATGAGAAAAATTTCCCACCACCTATTACTGCACACAATCTACTCCAAAATTGCTTAAACAATCGACTACTGGTGCTTTTACCTTAGACTGGACCAAGGACATATTCAACACAGGTTGAGTGTTTAAATTTGCATACCGGTTGACAAAGTCCATTTGGAGTCGCTTTGGGACCCAAGAAGGGATAGAGCTAAGTAAGTCAGTCTGCAAAGGCGGTGTGCCCAATGCATGGCAGCAAGGTATTGGATAGACCCATGACCCCAAAATATTTAGGTTAATATCATACACCTCCAGCATTCAGGATTTTTTTGAGTTTTATCAGCTATTTTCCTTTAACCCTTAAACGCCGAAGGGGTGACCCTCGAAATCATCCTTTTCTATTACCTTGTGAATCAATAGCCTCCAAAATTGCAAAAGTACTCATTGCAAGTCAAACTACTGTAGAAGATCTTCCCTTTCCACAACAAATTCCGAGGATGAATAGTTGCACTTCTATCTTAAAAAAATTTGATTCCCTGTCATCCATTGTACACAAAAACGTCTGCTTTGGCGTTTAAGGGTTAATTCCCATATTGAACCGGTTTTCCAAGCGCCAAGTCTGATTTTTTCTCTACTTTTTCTTTTCTTTTCTTGAAACACATGGACAATTTCCATTGATAGAGGAAACAATACACAACAGCCAGAGGACATAGTCCTCGGCAGATCATTTTTTTTTTACTTTTTAAAGTAAGCCACTCAGAGCAAGGGTTTGAGCCAAACCAAACAGAATCAAACCACGACAAAACCAGAGCTCAAATTCCTCTTTTTTCTCTGCTTTTTACTCTACCTAAAATTATATAGATTTTCTCACTAGATTATTTTTTCCTATGTTTTCAAATTGCAACCAAGTTTTTCCCTAATTCCACCTGCTAACAATGAACTAACCAGTGGTTCTCCCCCAACATTCAATGCACCCCATATCAGATACAATATCCATAAGGTAACAGGCTCTAAAATCGCACAGGCTCTAAAATTGCCCACCCTATTCAAATGAACATTGCTTGTACATGTAACTATTTCATAGCCTTCAACGATGTACAAATAGTGTACATTTTAGGAGGTGGGCAATTTTAGAGCCCTATGCCACTTCAACTTCAACATTTTATAACTAATTCCATAAAGCTCCCCAAAATATGAAACGACTTGTGTTAGATGCCAATTCCTCTTGTCTTTCGAGGAAAATTTACTGAAAAATATTTCAAGACGTTTCACCTCCCCAAAATTCAGTTTCAGCTCTTAGGTGGGCGATTTCTGAACCTGTTACCTTAATTCAATTGATACAAACAAGTTCCTACACATGGTCAGAAGGGCTGACTGATAAGAATGGTATGAGCTTAGTTCAACAGTTTCTGGCAGCTCTCATGGTGCTGTACCTTGGATTTGGCTCCCTCTTGTGGTGGCCCTGTCCTGTACAAACAAACACATGGGGCTTGATGCATCACTCCACTCACCAAAGAGGTACAGCAGCAAACAGCAGCACTCTTAGGGCCGCTTTACACTGAGCAAGCAAAGACAATCCAAATATTTGGAGTATGTTCATTGGGTAAGCCTAAAAGGACGAGGCTTATCAACAAGGAAGGTCGCCAAAAAAATAATCTAGTTCCTAGATGAATAGGTGCATTTTTTGTTGTTTGGACTACAGTTTCCCTCAATTATGGGACACTATTGAAAAAAATTATTTTTGTATCTTAAGTGGTTCATTGGAAGTCAACACTATTGCTCAATGAATAACTCAAATTATTATCTTTTATTATTCATGGGACCTAAAGGTCAGCCGTCAAAAACTTTTAGACCTTGGCGTACTGGATTAAAGTGGACCATTTCTAAGCTCTTTATAAAAGGCAAGTTTAGAAATTATTATTTCTTTGGTGTGATTCCTAGTGTAAAGCGATACTTGTTAACCAATGCAATTTTAGGGATCAACCTTTGATCCCTAAGTGTCTCCAATGTCTATATCCTAAATGATGAATACAATGTGTCAAGGTGATGATTTGTCCAAATAATGTCTCATTTATCCAAGGTAATGTTTGAATATTTTAAAAATAATCTACCTTTATGACCAATTAGGAGTTGAGGTAAATAATGTATTTATGCAAAGATACAAGCAAAAATATGCAAAAAATAATAATATTGGATTTAGACATTGAAGCATTTAGCACTTAATCACACTCATGAGATGAAACATAGTATGGTAATTTAGTAATAGGGTATCTTGACCATAGTATCCCAAGAAGTTGCGCAATAGAACTCTTATTTTTGGACTCCATGTCATTAGACTTTGACAATCTTTTGGATGACAAGATTATAGAAAAGAAAATACAATTCCATACCGGTAATCAATGTTTAGCAAAACCTTGTTGAAAATGTCAAAAATTGATAAGTTCCAAGAATCCCAATTCTTGTAGCATCCTAGTTTCCAGATCCTAAAACTATGTGCACCTCCATATCATCTCATCTCATCATGAAATTATTGGTTTTCCATCACCTACCCACCACTTTTGCATACTATATCCCTTAATAAGGTATCACTTATTAACACTATAGACACTGTAGTCTACAGCAGTGTGTAAGTTAAAGGTTCCTAAGTTTCTGCTGCTTGGTTATGAGAGTGAGCAAAAGGACATGAGTGTCTTCAGTGCAATCTATGAGTGAATTGATTTCTGTCTTACTGGATCGTACTCTTCACCTGATATTGTACATCAATATTGAAAAAACCTGACAAGAAAGAGGGGTGAGAGTACTGCATTGCAGTCATGCTCTCTGTTTTGGATTTATTTCTGTTCGGCTGTAGAACAAGGTGACAAAACGATACACAAATGCTTGAATGCTGTGTAATACTTCACGTCTCTGTTCAGTCTGCTTGTCACGTAATCTTGTCTCATTTGGGGGATAATTGAAACACACTCAGGCCTGTTGTGCCACAAGGACAAGGAATGCAACAAAACACCACCACCCTGAGTACTGGTAGTTAGAGAAGCTCACCACAATTACGAATGAGCTCAAGCAACCAAGTGCATAACTTGCAACATATTTTAGTTGGTGCTACTACAGTAATAGCAAAATCTGGAAGGCAACCGGTACCGTAGCATAATGTTGGTGACCTTTCGCCTAGCTTGAAAAACGAATTTCGAGTTATGCAATTAAACAAAGCTCCTATGAGCACTGGTAGTTATCAAAACTCAAGCAACCATGTACAAAAATCTCAACTTATATTACTTGGTGCTACTGGTAGCACAATCCGTGAGGCAGTTACCTTTACCACCGTTGAAATAGCATAACGGTGGTACTAAGCTCGTGCCTGGCTTGAAGAACTAACTGAAGCTCCAGCACGCAAATGTCAGTGCTGACCTCCATCCTTAATGTACAAGCACTACTGAAGCTATCGCGAAAAAAAACAGAAAGCAGAACATGATTCTAGGTCATGAACTTGAAGTCTCCTCTTAAACAATCCCTGCAAGAGAAAAGGAGCTATGAGCACCCGCTTCAATGAGAAATCGCAGCACGAAAGACTGCACATGAAGATGGGAGCGAAAACACCCTTCAATGAGAAATTGCAGCAAGTGTGTTGATGACGGTGATCCACTTTTGCTTGAAATTTCAGCTCGACGAACTGGAGATGGCCATGGAGACGCCCTTAGCCGTTGTTTGAAAACGGATTGATGGCTCATGCTCCAGCCATCAAACATTTCGGCATCTGCATACAAGACGGACGCAAGTAATTCACACCGCTGCTGAGATACTGCGAAGTCTTGATGATCATCTTCTCCTTCATGATGCGAGCTCGAAGCGGGAGGCGGTACTTGCATGCCACGACGGCCCACGCCGCGGCCTTCAAGCGCGTCAGAGACTTCTTCACCTTCTCGGGCGGCATAGGTGCCTTCGGCGATGCTCTTGTGAAGGTGTAGGTGCGCAAATAGGCCTGCCGGCGTCCATAATCGCGAGGCGCAATGTAAAGCTCGTCGAAGTCTTCTGTGTCGGAGTAGTGCTTACCTAACGGAGAGGAGGGGATCAAATTAATCCCCTCAGCTCTGTCGGCGTCTGAGGTGTGCCTGCTGATTGCGTTGGAAATGTTTCCGAACGGAGAGCGTCTTCCCGGAGATATTCCGAATGAGCTCATTGTCGCTCGAAGAAGATTAGCAGAATACACTCGCAACGCCAATGGAAAACAAATTATGAAAAATTCCTCCTCTTCTGTTTCTTGAAATTTGGCCGGCTCAGAGTAACGACGATTGCAATCGCGGTGAAGTGGAAGCAATCTCAGCGAGGTCGGGGAAAGAGTTATGATTCACAGGACACGACGAAGAGCGCGAGCGCGGCCTAAATTGAAACCCAAGAGCTCAGTATCGTCTTCTCCACTTCATGATTGTTGAACCGTAAATCACCATAGCCAAATCCTGCCCGGCTAAAACGTCTCCGCAATCAAAAGACTATATTCCACAAGACCTGAAAACACACGACAACAAACGGGTCAATTCGATCACAGAGGGATTCTCACTGTCACACAACCAATGGCTGTACACAAGTACTCAATCGCAACGACCAGCTCCATCGCTGCCCAACTCACGGTGATATACATCATTTTCAAGTACACAATTCCTCTCTGCAATATCTTTAAGAACTACAGAAACGAAAGTGCAGCGCACACACACTCCTACAAAAGCGTGCCAAAACTCAAATACTTTTCATCAATCAATAGACTCTGTTCTGCAAAACCTGAAAATACACAACAACGAGCGGTTCAAGATTGGAGAAAACATCGATTCCATCATACAAAATTGCCTGACTACAACTCCTCAATTGCAATTGCAGGTCCGTCGGATCTCAAACACCGTTCCTATAAACAATTCTCTGCAACGAAATTACCACATGTACTCCTCCAAAAGCGTGCCAAATCCTACCTGGCTAAACACTTCTTCTCAATCAAAGACACTGTATTACAACACCTAAACGTATGAAACAACGAGCGGTTCACGATTGAGAAAAATCATTAATTCGATCACACTACAGACAACTACAGAATCACAATTGCAGCTAGCAGCTCCATAGCAGCTCAACATCATTCTAATACTGCGCACTTCTTCTCTGCAACACCTACAAAGACTTTAGAAAACGAAACTTCCACACACATGCACTCCGAAGAAAAACTTGCAATATCCTAAACACTTCTTCTCAATCAAAACACTCAATCAGTTTCACAATACCTGGAAAAAAAAAAAAAAAAAACGATCGAGAAAACATCAAATTCGATCACAGAAGGATCCTCCACGCACCATCACACAACAATGGCTACGCACTTCTTCTCTGCAAGACCTATAAAAAAACGCAAGCCTCTAGAAACGAAAGTACCGTGTACTGTACAATACATACACTCCAGAAAGCACGACAACATACAAATCTCACCTCGTCTGAGTGCCTGCAGGCAAACTCTTGAGCTCCCGTCCGACCGTCGTCCGTCACAAGAAAGACTGACCTACAGTACTATCATAGCTGCTGCTCTTTTTTCCAAACTTACTGCTCTCACGAGTAGTGGACTACTAGGTAATGCCGCTTGAAACTCCGACATTGTCAAAGGAAAGAATTACAGCTCACGCCATGACGTCGTGCTGCTCGGCTAACCTAAAACTAAGAAGGCTCCGTAATCTCACCAGGCACCATAGCCATGAGGAAATGCGGCACCGTGAAAGTTTGAAAGGAAACAGAGGTGCAAAATTTGAAGGCTTAATTTGATGAGGAGGCATGGAATCCGAGGGGGATTATGGCGGAAGCGTCATTAAGACTGCCTCTTTAATGTCACAGTCTTGACGTGATTATATGGAGTGATCATATGCAGTTTTGTAATATTGTTGTGACAGAGTTGCATGGAAGAGTGATAATAAAGAAGTATTGGGGTGTTGTTGGGAGTTAGGATGGTTAGGAATACATTTTTCACACTGAAGGAATTTCTTATTATCACATTTTATAGTAAATCATCTTCAGACACAAGATCATCTCCACTTTAACCAGTCAAAATATACATATACACTTGTGGGAAATTTCATTAGGATTTTATTAGTAAAACGTTGAAGGACTTGTTGTGATATAGTGCAACTTTTTAATAGAATGATAACTATTTACATTGGTTTCATTCTCTAAAGACTGGTGAAATTTTTGTAATCAACAAGGGATTTTTTGCAATTTTTTCTTACAATTGTCAAAAAAGCAAGTTCACATACTTCTATGAATATCTAGATTACAGATGAAATATCATTTATTTATCTAAATACACTCATATGCATCTAAAATTTGACAATTTCATTACAGTTTGATAAAAATGTGCAATTTCTAGTGATTCCATTAACGCAAAAATATAAAATAATTTTGTACCACATTTCTTTTTCTTCAAATTTTCTACAAAAAAATTTATTGCATGTCTTACCATGCGTCCTTAATTCTTCAAAGAGTGCAATGATAGTGAAGCTTTAGAAACATTGCCCTCAAGGCTCAGAGTGCAACCAATGAGAGGAATGAAGATTTATGAAACAACCAATGAAAGTTGAGATATTTTGTACTGCAAGGGGGTCCAACTAAATTGAGTTTAGTAGTAAGTATAGGCTCCCCTATGTTTTCAACTTTGAAAAATTATAAAATATTACTAGAGTGTCAAAAAATTACAACAATACTTGGATTGTATTTCTCTTGAGTTTGCTAACAACTTCATCAATTTCTTTTGGTCTTTCAACCTTTTGGAGAAGAAGGGACTAGAAAAAGGGTCTCTTTTAGGTGCTACCGTACTATTACTTAGCGACAACTAAGATTGTTTAGAATTGAAGTTGGTCAAGAGGGGAGAGACATAATGTATGTTGACACAACCACCTACACAAAACTCAAAGAGGCATCTATCTCAAGTATTCCTAAGAAGACAAAGTCCTTGAGAGATATTTTTCTTTCAACTTGGTACAAGTACCCACTCTTTTGTGAGGGCGACCCAAACAAACCCAAGTGGAAACCTGCTCCCACCCTTCCCCATCCAAACTTGGGATCCGGGTTTAGCTTGTAATTTATTTATTTATTCTCCTTTGCCTACTAGAAACTAGCCACATGGTTTCAAAGAAGAAGAAAAAAAGAGTTGGTCAGGACGTTTGATGAATTTAAGTTCACCATTGCTTCTGGCCCTAGTGCGAATTGAAGGGTAAGGTAATAGGTTCAGAAATTGCCCACCTAAGAGCTGAAACTGAATTTTGGGGAGGTGAAACGTCTTGAAATATTTTTCAGTAAATTTTCCTTGAAAGACAAGAGGAATTGGCATCTAACCCAAGTCGTTTCATATTTTTTTGGAGCTTTCTGGAATTAGTTATGAAATTTTGAAGTTGAAGTGGCATAGGGTTCTAAAATCGCCCACCCCCTAAAATGTACGGTGTTTGTACATCGCTGAAGGCTATGAAATAGTTATATGTACAAGCAGTGTACATTTGAATAGGGTGGACGATTTTAGAGCCTGTGCAATTTCAGAGCCTGTTACCTTAGGACATGGCCGGCAATCCGGCATACAAGCAAGCAGCAAAGGCTCCAGAAACAGCTGCCGAAGTCGGAGTTGATGTGCAGGAATGAGGCCAGAAATTAGTGCAGGGCCATATTTGGCGCTTGCTTTGGAGGCGACTTTCAAGAGCCAGGGAGCCAGTCCTCCCAGACTGTGAGTTAGAGGCGCTCCCTTGGCAGCCTGCTTAATTAGTGGATGCTAATTGTTATGCTAATTATGCATGGCTGTCATAGACTAAGTAACTGTCATACTAGAGTCTGGGAGGGCCGGTGTGAACTGACCCCCTCTCTCAGCCCCTCTGAAAATCCTGGAATTTTTTTATTTTCCACGCATGATAAGATTTGCAAATTTTGACTTCATGTTTGCAATCAGATGTCCCAACCTAGCGAGGGAAGGTCTACAAGGTAAATTAATCAAGTATAAAATAGTTTTTTATTTTTTACTTGCACCCTTAGAATGACTTGGAGGGTCTCCGAGTAAGGGGGCCAATTCACCCCAACCATCTTGGAGGAGGGGATGGTAGATCTACAACTTTTTCTATGCAAAAGAAATTAGGATTTGAGGATAATCTCAACATAAGATCTTGAATTTTGCAAGTTTTATAGAACTGGCCCTGGACTCTTGTGACTAGCGGAAGTACACTTTAGGCAAGGATATGTAGAGGTTGGTTTTAGAAAGGGGTCGGCTGTAGGTGTAGATACCTTAGTTACTACTTTATCAAGCTCACATTGTCAGTTACATGTTTACAATTGATTGTTTGGTATCCATAAGCAATTTCAAGATCCACCAAATGTTTCCAATGGTTCATGAGGTGAGATATGAGAAGTAAGGTAGGGTGTTCTAAAAGTGCCCTTGTTCTAAAGAGACCACTGATGTAGAGTTACATTTTGCTTTCTTCAATGTACCAATAGTGTACATTTCTGGAAGTCATCACTTTTAGGAACCACTACGTTTCAACTTCAAAAATTCGTAGCTAATTCCACAAAGGTCCAAAAAAATATGAAACGACTTGGATTAGATGCCAATTCCATATTTCTTCCTCCAAAAAAATTCTGAAAATTGTTTCAAGTAGTTTAGCTTTGCCCAAATGCAACCAGCTCTTCAAAGGTCGCTCTACCGGCTTTAGTTGGAGAGGGAGTGGTCCTGAACCTGAAGCCATTCATCAGGGAATAATAGGGCCATGCACTTGGTCTTTTTCAAAGATGACAGTGAAATGCCTTCAACTACATTCGTGGGGGTGTCAAGGTCTTGCTTTATGAATAAAAACTCAAAATGAAAGGTTCATGATTTTGTATGGGAAAACAATTTAACGGGATAATTAATAAGGACATGAATTTGGAATGAGCTCAATGAAACAGTAGCTGTAAGAAGCGGTAGGAAGGGCATAAAACTGACTGTTTCAGAGCAAAACAAAATCAGGTCTGCCCATCTTGTGTGTTGTTACTTAGAACATTTTTAAACAAATTTTCAGTGATAGGAAAATGGGAGACACATCTAGCACACTTTCATTCATGTTTTTGGGATCTCTCATGAATTAGGCATGATTTTCCAAAGTTTGAAGAGGTAGGTGCTATTCCGGCTCATAGGTGACAAAGAAAGTGAAGCAGTTGCATGTGAATGGTACAAAAAAACGCTCATAATCTGCACCGAACAACTTTAGGATGTGAGCCTAGAAATGCTAGCTTGTGAGCCTTGAGCCTAGGTATAAGTAAGTATCCTACAGGCATTGAAAGTACCTAGAACATACATGTCTGTAACATGGGCACCCTGTGACCATAGAAGGAGTCTATAATATAGTCATCTATAACATACGTGGCTACAACATAGGTATCTATAACAAAGGTGCCTAGGCTCCTAGGCTAAAGATCTTGGGCTCGTATGCTAGCACCTCTAAATTTGCACCAAACTAATTGAACAATCTTCAACTCCATCTTCAGTGTAACTCTAAAAATCTTGCAAGCTAAGAATTGTTATCATAACATTTAATTTTCATCACATGTTGTCTAAGTAATACCCACCAATATCCTCAAACTAGTACTTCATGATCTATGGTCCATTTTTCATTACTATTGTCTTAATTTGTAGTTTAATTATAGGGGTGGTTTTTAGAATATAGGTAGCCATTATGCATTGTCTATCTTATTAGATGTTATTTTTGTTCTTATTAGTTAATTGACTTATAAGTAGGAGGTCCTAAAAACAATTCAAGATCTAAAAGCGTTCTTTAACATAAAGGTAAATATTGCATTTTTTAATGTATCAATAATGAACATGTCAAAGTGGGGGTGTTTTTAGAGCCTAATGTGATTCCACCTTCAAAATTCTAAACTAAGGTAAATGCACCCATAGTCGATCATGCCCCATAGCCAAACTATAGAGGACACTATTTGCAACCGAGGCAAAAAAGTTTGGAATGTTTTTTTTCAAGATTAAGACTAAGAAGTTTATGACATATGTCCCAAGTAGTGAGGAAGGAAATAGGAAATAGTGAGCGGAAAGCAGTTTTTTAGATGATCAGAATTGGATGACTCTAGATATTTGCTATTAGTCTAGACAACTTTTTGACTCCCAAAATTCATAGTAACTTCAATTTTGGAAAATAAAATTACGAAAATTAGAGAATCCCCATATTTCTTATCTTTCTACATGTAAAAAATTTCCTATGCCTTAAACTGCTCATCATTTGTTGCAAAATCCCTTAAGTTATCGGAAATAGGTATTTCTATCTTAATTCCTTGTGAATTTAAAAATACAAAACAATAGATTTAACTTCCATTTTTTTTCATTCATAACAAAAATTATAGATTATTTTGCAAAGGTCTAATACTCCCCCAAATAGAACCAACTCTTAAATGAATGCTTTATGCACCTCTTACCTTAAATTACATGGAGTCAACCTCCTACTTGGGCGCGTGGTCTTTGCAACACTTGTGGCATGCCCCCACTTGTACTATGATATGTATTTATTAGCTTTAAACCAAAAGGAAGAGGTTTTGCATTGACGAAAGCTACATTGGAGCAAGTTTGAGTAAGACCTTACTCAAGAAGTGAGCCAATGTTATAGGGATAGAGCTTATCATAGACTCGGCTAAGTAATTGCTTGTTTGCTTTCTACCAATGAATAAGAAATTATTTTGGCAACCAAATGATATTGTCATTCATCAAAAAGCTCAAAAATTGGCGGCTTGTTGATTTATGATGAATGCAAAAATCTTATCCAATTATTAGTTTGCTCTAGAGTACCATGTCTGGTTTGGTCAAAATGGATTGTTATGCATTTTGTGAAATGCCAAATATTCAAAAATTAAATATTATGATATTTTGGAAATTTTAATAAACAAATGTTCTAAATATAAAATAAATAATCTCAATTTCCAACATTAATTAATTGTTAAGCATGGAGCAACACTCTAAATAGACACAATGACAATGAGCTTAAAAGAGGTAGTTACTGCCTCACTCAATGAGCTCAAAAGTGTATAGTAGGACATAACTTAGTGCCAAAGACCTCGCCTTGCCTATTTCATTGACTGTTAGAGACACATGTATTTACTAAATACATGAAATTATAATTTGTCACTCACATCAAAAATTCATAATTCATGCTCATTTGTGAAAATCACTCTAACTATCGGCAATTGACAACAAGAGTTGCAACAACTTTCAATTCGATGATATAAATTCTAAGGTGGATACAGTAGAACCTTTCTTAGTGCATAATATGCAGTAAGAGAGGTCGTGATACTTGTGAACAATAGTTGGAGGCCCCATAGTGAGAGGCCTTAATAGCCAAAGTTTAGTACAAAAACTCTCCAACTGCATTAACCTCTCTTGGTGCATAGTCTTGACACTATGCACTAAGAAAAGTTATACTATACATCCAAAAGCGCTCCCTACTTAAAACCGCCATCATCACTATGTGTACATCTCTAAAATCAATATATATATATATATATATATATATATATATATATATATATATATATATATATATATATTTATATATATATGTTGAACAAATGATTTCAGAACCTCTACCCCCAAAAAACTTGATTCTTCGTAACTTTTGCATATCTTGATATCCAAATGTCGGGTTCTTTGGTGCCTTGGAACTTCTTTTCACTTGGCAACAATAAAATATGAAAATTTGACCATTCTAATAATAGTAAGTAGGCACACTAGCAAAAAGTGTCCGTTTGGAGGGTACCTATCTCATATCATGAAAGTCACATCATAATTTGTATTGAATTTAGAGTTTTTCTATTGCATGATTTATTGCCAATGTGGTATAACCAAAAGACATTGGTTATTTTTTGTGAAGGAAATTTTCATTTTTTCGAGTCAAAATACTATTGTTTTTAAAGACCAATAGACAGATTTTACCTAGGTACCGTATCACCCAAGTATTGAAGAAATAGCTGGCTACTTCTCCAGTGGAAAATGATAAAAAAAAAATCACTGATTGAATTTGTCCAAGAATTTTTGTTAACTTGCAGAATTTTGAATGGTATGTAAACTCATTATTATTTTGATAGTTTATGGTTGTTCCTGTAGTTATTTTTCATGTCATTTGTTCTTGAAAAAAGAAAAAAGAAAATTATAAAAAAGAAAAAGTAATCATTTTTCATGGCAGTGTAGCCAGAAGTCAAACTGAATGAGGTTTTGAACTTTGGGGGGAATTGGCATCACATGAAAATTAATTACCTCTTCAGACATCACCACGATACAGTAAGCCAGTACTCCAATACAATTTGAACATGAATTAATAAGATTACTGACCACGGGCAGGGATTAGTACTTCAGACCGTGAGACCTCTTTTTAAAAGCTCTGGTCCTTTAACTTAACTTAAGTTAAACTTAACTTACTTGAATCTTGATGCTGCCAAACAAGACAACCTGTTGGAAACTGACAGACCCGTCAAGATTCTTGCCTAGGATTAACTTAAGTACACCTTCTGAATAACTTAGTTGAATTAGAGTCTCGTACAGAATTAGTCTCACTAGTACAGACTTTTATTTATTTTTAAATTGGTACAATATACAGAGAAACTCTCTAAAATAATATGGATGGGACTGGGTTGACTATATTATTTTAGAGAGGGTCATTGGCTCATTGCATTAATGATGTTTGTATGTGGCCTAGGATAGGATCAGACAATCAATATTACCTTAGAGAGGTTTTACGTGTAATAGTGTTTCAGTCTAAGGTAAATTAATTATTTTACAATTAGTGTGTATGTCTTTGGTAAATTAGTGTCATACACATTAATGGACAAATTAGTGTATTTGATTGCACATCCAATGGCTTGTAGAATGCCACCCTATGATAGTGACTTGAATTTTAATTATTTTTATATAAATTTTTTTCGTGATTTTATAATATTAAAATTCTATTACCATAAGGTTTAAAGATTTTTTATGTTTCTTATTCATTGAAGTGTTTTCTTGGGATTGTTAGTGAGCTTGTAAAATATGCTATTGAAGTAAAACATATGTAACCCCAAGAATAGTTTGGACTTCTAGAATAGTTTGGATTTCTAGAATAGTTTGGATTTCTAAAATTGAGAGGATTTATCAGAAAATGCAACTTAGAATAATGATTAAATGATGACTTTCAAACACAAGTTGTAAAATATGATCCGTAGATCATATCCATACAATTTGATCAATGACTAGACTAACCAATATTTTCCAATAAAATTTGAAAGCCAAAGGTTAAAAACTCCTTTTAAAATTATTTGTAAATTGAAAATTGAAAACTTTTACAATAATTTCTTCCTTTAAATTCTAATTATGGTGATTATATGATTTCCATTTTATTTATTTACTCGAATCATTTTGAAGGTCCATTTTTTCAATAGAAAAAATTACTTTCAAGATCAATCATACTTGTGCCCTTTGAAATATATAATATTTGCAAAGAAAAACTTTGAAAATTAGTATTTTACAAATGTAAGAGAATTAGCACAAGAATCTTTAAACATTTAGATGGACAAAAAATCCATTAGAAGAGATTTGAGGGCTCTAAGAGCCCGCGAGTTATCTGGCCCTGGAAACAGCCTGGGAGCAGTAATCCGACGTGGCCGAGAGAGTGCCACGTCAGAAAATAATTTTAATTTTAATTTTTTTATTTAAAATATATATATATATATATATATATATATATATATAATAATTTTTTTTAATTTTTTTAATATTCTGACTGTTCCCAGCTGCGGGAACAACCTGAAACGGCCCCTCCTAGACCTCAAATCTCTTCTAATGCAAGATTGTATAAGCTAGAGACATATTTGCACTCATTTGTTGTTGAGAATTTGAACATCTTGTGTTTTAGAGGTTGATTTCTTTAAACAAGAATATTACAAACATGAATACTACAAACACTACTAGAATGGTATCCCTAGGACACCAAGCTTTGACATTGTAGCTTAGGATCCTAGGGACATCATTTTACTATTTAAAGAGCAATTGTAAGAATCTATAATGCACAAATGTTTGAAACTATCACAAAATCTTGTTGCTTTATTTTTTCATTGTTTAATAAATTTTGCATTTGTTATAGAAAATAGAAATAAAAGAAATATATATAACTGGTGTTTGCTTTTTTATAACTAGTTACAATGAATTGATTCAAAAAAACTTAAAATTTAACATTAACTTAATGACTACCATACTCGGCTATAAGGATTGGCATTCTCTGCCAAATAATTATCTAATTTACCAAAAAAATTCTTTTGCTAATATTTTGTATTCCATATATAGAATATTTAATCCATTCAAATTTTAATTATTTATTTTTAGTCCATTAAAAAAAATTGTAAAATAAATTGTCCGAAAAGTTGGTATCCATTTTTAAAATTATTTAGTGCCAACCTTGATAGTTAGGTATTGTAATACTAAAAGATTAGTCGTTCAATTTTTCATCAAGGGTATTAAATTTTTTTAGGCTTGATGTAGGAATTTGGAACAGAGAAAGAACATAACTAGGAGAATGGAAAAATGATTCCTCTTCTTTTGTGCAAATACGCAAAGTATTCTTTAGAAATAATGAAGTTTGATACTCCCTCTATCCCATTATACTAGTCCCTTTTGTTTTTTTCATTTGTCTTGAATTACTTTTCCTAATGTACTTTAGACCTGATTTCAGAGTTGAAGCCATGATTTCTTTTGTTTCTGATTTCAACTAATGAAATGAAGCAAAAGAAATCTAGTTTATTATCCACATTGTTTACAAATCAAATAAGTTCTAAAATCAAAAATTTTAATAGCAAATTGAAGTTGATTGGATCAAAGACTCAAAGACATTCAACTTTTTTTATTGAATCCATTGAATTCCAAGATGTTCTTTTGCAAATTTAAACATATAGAGAGGGCAAGGTAGTTATATATGAAGTCTTCTTTCTCTATATATAAAGCCTACTCTTATTTATCTATGGCAATTTATATCTATTGCAACCTCCTATGTTCCAATTTTTCCTCCATTGCAATTAGTAGCCACACCTACTTTCTTTGCACTTGAGAGGGCACATTGCATATTCACTACAGACTCACTTAACCCCTAAAGGCCCAAAGTCCCCTCGGGGGACACTTGGGATTTCGGGCAGGCTCGTGCAACCTGAAATTTCGACTTGATTTTTTGAAACTTTTTTTGAAGATAGAAAATCACATTAGCTTTCCAAAAATATAATTTTTTCAATCGGTGCCCGGGAAAAAAAGTTATGCTGCCCGAAGTCAAAAAAGTAGTTCGCCGGGCAGGAAAAAAAAACTTTAAAAAATTGAATTTTTATTTTTATTTTTTTTCTCAAAGATCATGTTTACGTCTATATTTGAAGCTTTGATTCATTCTATTTGGACTCAGAATGAGAAAGTTATGGACAATCTTGTTTTTCAGGCAATCTAAGCGTCTTCTTCAAAAAACAACTTATAAAATTCATTTTTGAATGCAATTTTCGAAATTTTTCAAATTTTTTTTTTTGAAAAGGTTAAGTTTGTTTGCAAGAACAATCCCACCGTTGGAATTATGGTTTTTTAATTCCATCTAAGAGCTATTGAAGATTTAGTGTTTTGTTCAATTTTGAACCTACTTCTACTTAACAATTATTTTATATGTGAAAATCAAGTTTTGACATTCTGAAATTTTTTTCCCCGACTCTCAACTTAAATGTTCAACATAAAAAATTCTAACTTTATGGTGTGTAGTGCAAAAAAAATCCACGAATGGCCGTCAAAGTCATCTGAAATTCAATCTAGAGTTCAAAAAAACTTCTTTTTCCAACTTTAAACGCTAATATCTTCCAATCCGTACGGTCAAACTTCATGAAATTTTTACCACATGATCTGAGACAAGTGAAGTACAAGATCCTACGGTTAGATTCTTAAAAAAAAAGTTATTTTTGGTTTAGGGAGTGATCACAGCAGAAATGGCAGTTTTCAGTGGTTTCGGAGTCAGAAAATGCCTTGGGCCTTTAGAGGTTAATTGTAACATGCAACATGCATTAAAAAATTGTTGCCAAATCCTTAATACTTTCATTACTACAAAAAAGGACTAGTACTACGGGATGGAGGGAGTAATAAGCAAGAGCTTTATTGAGATAAAACACTAAGGTATACAACCTATTTTTGACAATGTTAAGCAATTTAACATATGTCTGATTGGGTGATGGTGTGGGGCAGGATAGTTTTTTCCAACCAAGGAATGGAAATAATGAAGATTGCATTTTTTTTTGCTAATTTTCCATCAAGTTTGGAATTAGTAGAAATTAAGGAAGTGTAGATTACAATTGAGCTTGTTTTTAATATATAGACAAACCTATTTCCGAAAAGCACAAAACTAAAAATTGGTCTCAACAACTTCATTAGGTGTCAATGTGTTATTCATCACACAATAATGAAGTTGCTAAACCAAATCATATTCCTTCATAATTAATGATTCACGAAAATAAGATAGAAGTATCTATTTTGGACAACCCCCCTCTGATGGCTTTATAACGTGCCCTATTGTGGACAATAGTTGGATGCATTGTTTATTAAAAAGATTCTCTGTTTGTACCTATCTCGTCCACTCATCTCTCTTCCCTCCTTGATTAGAGAGAAGTGCAAAGCTAATCATAATAGGTGAGTCTATGAGACCAGAATGTATCCGGATGGAAAATCTACATTTATATTGAATAAAATATTCATTCTTGAAAAAAAAAAATCCATTTTTTTGTATTCTTCCTTGTACTTATTTTTGTACGCATTTGAGTTATTCGTAAAGTACACTAAACCGGGGTTTAAACCCATGAGTTTTGTGAAAAAGCCGGTTGAGTTAAAAAAATCGAAATAAAAGTGGGTATGAAACTTATTTTTCCATCAAAATGGTGCCTAAAAAAGTTTGGTCTCCACTTTTGAAGTCGTGTGACATAAGTATCTTGCAAAATAGTTTGACGCTTCAACTACAGTTGCCTTCTCAACTTCAAAAAAAGTCATGCCCAAAGTGGGGGGGACTTTACAAATAACTCTATTGAGCTCAATTTGTCAACAAATTCCCCATATCCTACAAGTTGAAATGCTTGAGTTATCCATTAAAGAAAATCTTAGGCCATAGGAGGGCCGCTTTCTTGCATGAAAATGTGCAATTACAAGAAATATCAGCCCAAATTGTCACACATGGAATCTTGCCAGTGGAAGTCAGCCAATGTGCTCTGTCAAATTTACAATAAAAAAATGATTTATGTATTATTATATATTATATATTATTATTATTTAAAACAAAAAATGTATATTTAAAAAAAATAAAATTTATTTCACTGTATTAGCACATCTACCAAAAGGGGTCCTGGTCAGAAACAGGTCGTATACCATACTTGCTGAAGGGAAGTCCTCAGAAGTGGAGCAAAGAGAAGTCAGACCATTCCGTACTCTGGAACATTCTAACTTGCAGAAGCAAACTCAAAGACTCAAGGCATCCAGTTGAGCATTGGAAGTTGCTTTCTATACTCCAGCATGTCCTTGAAAGCTTTGACCTCTTCAAAGCCTGCCTGCGTTCCGCTTCCGTCACTTGTGAGAAGGATGCAGGATTTTTTACATTCATAGGTTCAAACTCATTTTCCACTTAAGGTAGGAAGTCCATAAATGGACCATTTAAGGCCTGGAACTAAATTTGGAGGAGGCTAAACATCTTGAAAAAAAAATCAGTAAATTTTCCTTGAAGGACAAGTGAAATTGACATCTAACCCAAGTCATTTCATATTTTTTGGACCTTTGTGAAATTAGTTACAAATTTTTGAAGTTGGAAAAAAGTGGTCATTTGTGGTCATCAAAAGCGACCACCTCTTGAAATGTACATAGTTGGTACATTGAAGAAAGCAAAATGTACCTCTGAGTCATGTTCGCTTTTATTGCCCTAACGGAGTTTGAGCTTCCTACCTTAAATAATTGGTTGTCACGCTAAGTTAACTCCTCTAATTTATCTGAGGTGTCACTCATGCTGTCTCCCCACATGGCAGGAGTTGGCGAAGACAAGTCGGTTGTTTCTCTTCATAACGGCCACGACATTAATTCTCTCCAACGTGGCGTTCTACGATTGGATATGAGCAAGCGAAGTATCACTTGTAATTTGTGCGATCTATGACATCCTCCAACCCTAAATTACGTAATCAAGATGCTTGGGAAGATTGATAAGTTGGCAACAAGTAATTGACGTCATGTGATTGGCTGATGGACACCTGTTAGTACTCGACAAACACTTAGTAAGAACCAATCGGCTACTAGCACCACAGGACGTGTCGAGAATTTTGGTCATGGTCGTTACGAACGATAATGGCCGTGGAGGTTGCCAAAATGGCTTGTAGGATCTGCTTGATTTGTAGAGTGACGAGAGCATGCGATTCTATAGGTCGTATTGGCACCTTCCATGGCCATTATCTAGTTCATAAAGAAATTACACTTAATTGAGTCCCAACAAGTAATTGTGCATTGATCCTGCTATTAAATTGCCTATTATTTATTGGGCTATATATGGTATCAAAAATTAATTAATTCAACTTGAACTCCATCTAGTGATGTGGACATACCAATAAAATTTTTTTGCAAAAGAATTAGGAGGAGAATCATCCATTTTCAATAAAAATGAGGGAATTTACAATACTATTCATTGAAAATGTACTAAAATACCTTCAACCCAAAAAATTGGATGAAAAAACATTTTTTTTCCATCCTACATTATGAGAGGTGAAGTCATCCACCAGACACTTAGTGTCCACAGCAGCATTACAGGGCTATATGAGGTGCTTGTTGAGGCACATTGTGTTGTTTCTAGAAAGAATTGTTCCTGGAGCACTTCATCCAAGCGGCTTCAAAGCATGATCATTGAGCCATGCTTGCACTAACTTATCATCTGACATTCCGTCCTCAAAGATATTGAATTTGTTGAGCAGTTAAGTTACAACTTGACATTCTTTTGCTCACTCAGCTGGCAGCTGGGCATCATGTTTTTCATCATGGCATGTAGCCACAGAATTTACGTCAAAGCAGCAGACAATTCTGTCAGAGATAGTCTGACAATATGAGTACTCTATTGCAGGATGCCAACTATACTGGTCATCAGAATAGTTATGAGAATTACGAGCTTCAAAAAACTTAAAAAATGGAATTAAAAACACTCTTAGTAACTTAGCAGGTCACAATGTTGGAACAAGATAGTTGTCTTGCTGTGATGTTCACTTGCGAAGCAGGGAGGCACGTTCTAGACGTTATCTCCATTCCAGGCAGTTAGAAATGGACCCATTATACTGTAGTTAGCCATTCAATCTGAGGCTGCTATTCTTAAATGACAGAGATTTGGGTCGCCATGGGATGAGAGATGTCAATCTCAGGAAAATAGCAATGTATTACAGAAAAAGGGAAGTTCTTCATGAACTATAAGAGTGAACTATAAGAGTAAACTTACACTTAGTAACTTCACTTCAACTGTAAAAAAATTGTCTTCCTAACCCTACTACTTTACAAGTAACATTGTTTTTACAATGAACGATTGTTCACTAAGTATGTACACCTCTAACAAATAGCCTCACTGAAATTCAAGAATGCAATGGTCAGAATCAGTAGACCACGAAAACCCTGTGTGTATGTACAGAATATTGGGAAATGGGACTAGATAATGCTCAAAAGTTGAGAAATTTGAGAGCATTATTGAACATAATGTCAAGTCGTTCTACGCAATTAAGAACGTCAAGATCGGCATTTTTTGGTTGATTTAAGGGCTTTGATTTGAATGGCAAGCAGGATTATAAGTTATAGTCCTTTTCAACCTGGAGCAGGATTACAATTTATAATCCTTCTGTAACTCACGAATGAGGCAACCGACATGGTTGCCTGGAGAATCAGACTTGATGTTGTAATTGTTGTTGAGAATAATCTAGCGAAGAATCTCACCAGTTTGTCGAAGGTGGTGAAGAGTTCGGGGAAGGCCATATTTGGCAACTGATGCAGACGCCATTCTAAATCCATCCCCGTAGATAGGCGACGAGTCGGTTTCAATTTGGTGCAGGAAAAACTCACCCAGGCGTTTGTTCCGAATGGATGATGATCCACCGTAGCTTCTTCGTGTCATGCTTTCAAGCTCTGCTTTCAACCACATGTGAGCAACCACTTGGCAAATACCCTCCTCTACGCGATTCTCCAGGTCAGGAAATCTTCCTGCATGTGTATATAAATTGGTACACATTGGGGTTAGAATAAAAGCCTAATACAGTACCCACATAGTACCGTATTTGGAATCATTGTTAAACGGTGAGTATTACGCTTACCGTCTAGACGAATCCAGGCGTGCATTAGTTCGTGTGCTAAGATAGACCCCGTTAACAACCTGCACATCGTGCACATGATCCATGCTATTCAGATAATGCATTTGAGAAAATAATAGTAGCAAGTTTGGGGTGCGGATATGGACTAAGTAATGCGAAAGTAGAGCCTTCGGTTATGAGAAATACCTAGTGAAGGAAGCAGTGATGTTTTTACCGGCAAATTATTGTTGAAGTGGAGAAAATCCAAAAGAGTTTTTCGTTTCATTATAAAATTTACATTTTCTTATTGCCAATAGGTTGACGAAAATCATCATGATGTAATGAATGAAATTATGGAATTTGAATGAATAAAAGTGCATGTATGCATGTGCACGCAAGGTGATTTCTGTCCCCAAATGGCTACATAATGTTTGATTCCACTCTACCAAAAATTTAGAATGATTAGAATGAACATTGATGTCGAGCTACGGAAGTGGCAAGAAATGTAATTTCATATCAAAATTGTACTTTCACAAGACTAGAAATGACCTCAAGGATTAAATCTTGTTCCAGCATGCTCAATCAAAGGTCTGTAAAAGACACCAAAATGCTAAAGAAAGGACTAGATCAAAGAGGTATATTCATGCTCTTGAGGTTACGATTCTTTTGCAAACCCATGATCCAAGGAGAGAAGCATACCTCGGTAAGCCGTAAAGAACAAGAATAGCTGTAACCTCACAGTGACTTGTTAATTTCCTCATTTCTGTTTTGCTACCACGTTCCAAGACCTGTTAAAAACAGAACTCCGGTCAGTGAGAACCATCAATGGCACGATATTGAATCAATTCCTGTAATACAATCTTCCTCTTTGTTTCTCCAGCAATTCATTAACATGAAATTTCAGTTTAAGAGAACAAATTCAGACATTATCCTAAAAAAGAGGGTTTGGTGGTCTTACAGGGAATATTTGCTCTTCTGACAAACATAAACCTCGAGTTTCTGGAACATGGGCGTGACTCTGATTCCACACCCACATGACATGTTAGATCCAAGTTCACAACAGAAATTCACCTAAAAAATTAGAAATCAAACCTAAAAGCCAGTCCGCCTCTGCCAAAACAAACGGCATCTCTAAAGCAATTGTACATTCAGCCTTCTCTAATGACAAAATGGGCTTTAAAATTCTCACATGTCATCACAGAAGTTGTCCAGGACTGTGTATGACACACAACATAACAAGTTTTGAGGGTATATATTGAATGTACAATTAGAGAGAGAGGGGCGAGTGAAGTGAAAATGGAGAGTCTGAATACATTGTTATCAATTTCCTGGGCATTGTTGAGAGCCTCCCGTTTCACTACTAGCATAGGAACTTCTTGCTCAATGCGCATGCCAAGGTTCGTTTCGTAGAACTTCAGTATTTCCCTGTATAGCGGCTGACATTTCGTTGTTGTCATCACTGCAGATTCCATGCATTCGGAGCACGCCTTCCTGCCATCTCCCAAATTTTTGTACCGTTGATCCCTTGCCTGCACGTACAACCAAAAACATCATAAGGTGACCATCATATGAGTTAAATAGACATCTTTGAGAGAGCCCAAATTGTGACATTCAAGCTTCACAAAGCTCTAATCGCTAGGCAGATTTGCATAGCTCTCCAGATGAGTGCTTGGAAAAGAGCCAATTTCTTGAAAATTTCGTCATTTTAACTAACAAGATGATAAAGAAAGTCATGATCAATCTACACTCGTATGAGGCAAAATTGCCACTCGTATGAGACCAATTAGAAGGTTGGGAGATTCTTTGATGGACCTTTCTTCAATATTGTCAATAACATACGAGACCAATGACGAATGACTTCAAAATCTCCAGTATATTAAATGCCTGGTTGTATGCGATATTTGGATAATTGGTGCGGTACCTCAATGCGATTGCAAATGCAACAACATGTGCTTCCATCTCTTTCATGTGAGGGACAGTGCTTCTGGTTCCAGAAAGGGTGTGAACTGTACTCGATCCGCCCTTGCGCATTCAAAGGAATCTGCAAGTACAAGTTACATCATGATTCTAAGTTGACGAGTCCACGTGTCTGACATATTCCTAGCATTGGTTGAGAGGATTGAAGAGCTACATATGCTACAGGTACAGAATATAGGGTTAATATGAACTCTGGAACGTACATGATTGTAGCAAATCTCACACTTGGGATGAAAGAGCTCCTTGTAACAGTTGCGGTGATAGGGGTCACTTCCATGCATAGAGCACTGCGTTCTCCAAATTTGACACACGCATGATCAGAAATCACAAACCTTTCTAGACTCTCTTCACAAAAGTCGTGTTAGCCAAAATGGCAGACTTCAGTGGAATTTGCACAATTGTCAGTTGCCCAACTGAAAACTGAGAGATCTAAACCAGTCCTAGTTTTCAGAGCTTTGGGCACTCGAAATTCACAATTTTGGTGCAACCAAACATGCCGTTATTTTACTAAAACGAACCCAAATTTGACACATGTCAGAATTCACAACCCTTTCTTCTCTATTGAACATCGTATTTGTTAAAATGGCAGACTTGAACAACATTGGCGCAGTTTCAGTTGCCAACTGAAACCTGAAATCGATACATTCAGGTCTTAAAACTGTTTCAGAGCTTGGGCACTTGAACGACACAATTTTGACCCTATGAAGACATGCCATTCTAGTGAATACCGTATGTACGTCCATTCTAACACCGCTTAATGTTCTTGCTTGAATGCAAGCTAACTTGCTGGTTGCTCGTAACAAAAAACCTTGATAGGAGATCACGCAGGAATACAAGCTACAATGACCCACAGTTTCTGATTGATTTTGTGTGAAAATAATACCTTATCTTCAATTGCCTTGCGGCATGCTTTGCAGATGAAGCAAGATGGGTGCCAATTCTGGTCGTGACATGTCATAAACCTTCCAAATCCCAGTGTGCGATGACAACCGGCACACGTTGACGTTCCCACAGATCTGCGCAACACCAAGTCACGTGGATTCTATGAATATACAATATTTTTCAGTGAAAACTGTAAAATATTTTCGCCTCTAGGTTGCGTAATCAGACGGATTCCTTTGCTTCTGTCCTATAAACAAAAACCGCATTATTTAGTATAAATTCCAGAGTCTCATGGCACTCTAAACTCTAAGTTCCTTTATAATTACTACTGCACAACCTACGGAGGATTTTTGGTTTTGCACAACAACTGATGATTTAATTGACAGAACACATTGGTACCCTTGGCAAGCATTTACTCTGAATCTTGATAAACGGATGATTTTTTAGCACATGGGATGGTCAACTACTTGAAAATCAAAATGAAAATGGATATGCAAAGTTTCTTCTGATGCAGTTTCAAATTCACTTGTCAATACCTAGCTAGCACAGACTCTAAAATCTTGATAAATGAATAAGGTTTTGACACACGGATGATGGATTACTCTGGAATTTAATGGAACTCAAGGATTGAATCTGCAATGTTTGAAATCTTCTCTTAAGAGTTTCAAACCCACTGATTTCACTACTCTGCGTACTACTAGGCAATAGAATCTCACTCGTTGATGATAAAATTTTGAACATAGAGTAGAGAGAGTCGCATACTTTGTGGTGGAGGCAGGGGTGCCAAAAGAAACCGGGTATTGATCAGGGCTCAACGATTCTTGCAAACCCCTTGCCAAGATATCACTTCTAGTGTCGTAGTCCTCAGTCCTATACCTTCCTACAAAATGCAACATTTTCATTATAACCGCACATGAATATGCAAACTAGTTCATTTTCCAGCATGAGCTCTATCTGCTTAAGCCTGCTTAAGACCTAACAAGAGACATAATATTCCACAGTCAAAAGATTCAGAGGGTTAGTATGCTCCGGCTTAATAGTGTCATGCATAATTGATTAAACTGACCAACCATTGAAGAAGTAGTACGAGACCCTATTCAAGCCACAATTCACAAGCCATCCTGCTTGTACCACTATGTATGAGTAGAGGACATTCCAAAATATCAAATGTACTCTACCCGTACATAGTGGCTACAAAGCGGCACAAATAAGGGTCTCTCACAACCAAAAGCTTTGGTAGTTATAAGGATTACTCCGCACTTGTTAAAATGACGATATTCCACAAACTTGGTAACCGTGCAGTCTGAAATCTATACCAGTCCTAGACTTTAGAGCTAAAGAAGGAAATGAATGGAAAATTGGCGCATGGAATACTGCCATTTTAATGAAATTTCCCATATAGTGCTTACTGGAATCACAGGCAGGGGGCTGGAGGTCCTTCCTGTCGTAGCCACTGGCAGAGTTGAAAGTCTCCCTCGTCCCTCCGTATTGGCTCACGTACTTGCTAGTGTCACAAGAGTTGCTGCTGATGCTCCTGGTGGAATGCATGTCCTGGTCCATGTTGGCATTGGGATCCTGTTGAGAAGGCTCGTCCTTGTTAGAGATTTCGCAACTTAGAAACATACGAACATAACCTCAATTCAGCCGATTTCTAATGAGGTTGCCACCAACAGTGGATATGAAGAGCCTGCTGTGATATCTTATACTCTTGTTCTTCTTTAGCATTAGCATTAGAGCTGGGAGACTTGATTCAGAGCATTATAAGACATAATGCAAAGTCCTAATAGTTAATCACAAACGTCATATCTGCACTTTTAGCAAATAATTTTTGCTGTTTTGACTATCCAATGGAATGCGTGGTGACAAATCTGCCTCGTAAAACCAGACTTGGCATTATTGTATAATCCTTCTTTCGCGACTCTTTCTACGCGACTCTTCAGTTGTTTCCACGACTGAATTTAAAGAAATAATGCGATTCTCAAGATAACTTAATTTTACAGCAATTTTGTTGAAAATTTGTTGTAAATTGCTAGAAATTCTATTGTAACTAACCAGATATCTAAACGATAGAAATATTTTACGAAATTCGTCAGAATTGATAACCTCGACTCAATTTCTTAGATTGACCCGGGCCAGAGAACTGGGAAAAAAAAATGAGATAATAAAAAAAAAGGTCAGTTTGAGAGTACCTCAAAGATGGAAGGCCCTCGCCATGACCACTCATTACCAGGCTCCAATTCAGGTTCAATTTCCCAAATTCCAACGTCACTTGCACGGACTCCATTCCTCGGGTACTCATAATACTCATTTTCCCCATAACGGCGATACTCCGATCCTCCCAACAATCTCTCCAACCACTCCATATTCTCACACTCTTTCTTCTCTGCAACAGCAACTGCAACATTCAACACTCAAGGAAACTCACTCGATCACTCTCCAGCCCTGACACAAATTCTCATCACCCTACATTGAAACTAACCTTGCGAATTATTAACTTACTGCAAACGAGTGATAATGAGAGTCGACCGATCGAAATCAACAAATTAGCAAGAAAAAAATCGAGAAAGAAAGCTCGACAGGAGCAAGGAGGGGAGTTGGGTTTGCAACATCTGCGCCCAAAATATAAAAAATAATAATAAAATGAGAAGGCACAGTCAATGATTTATCCGAGCTAGCCTAGTGGCCACGTTTGTTTTGATTCTGACTACCGCAATTATTGTACTGATGTCGGATGCTAGAATCTTTTCATTTGTCGGCTTTTGGGAACCGTAAGGATTGAGAAGTGGTATGAAATGGTGTATCATCAACACAGACTGCATTCAAGCTTAATTATCCATTGCCGAAAGCCGAAGTGCAAAATTAACCCTAATTATTCACAATTGGTACGAAGACATTGCCACGAGGAATCTAAAATGCTGCGCGAGTGAACTGAGGAGTCCGCCAAGGGGCCAAGGCCGACACTTGGCCTCCTCCAAGTTTAGCGATGAGTACGGACTGCTATCCACAGCAATGGAATCCGAGGTCCCACTGACGTATATGCTAAATTTAGCTGCCGTGGAAATTCACGTTGCTATAAGGCAGTCCTCGGATTGGGCTGAATTGATGTATTTTATTTCATCCTCATCCTTACAAACTTTTCCGTCGCTGAGCTCTGAATTCATATCTCTGAACGTGAATACGAAAAAAAATGGAGTATTCCAGAAAAATGGAGTCTTAGAAATTAAAATGGTTTAGAGAAAAATAAATGGAGTACACTTTTTGCGAATTTCAGTCACTACTGTCTTAACTAAACTTGGTGGACAAGCGTGATCTGTTTCGACACGCAATCTTGACTGTTATCATCTAGATCTCTTACCAACCGACGAGCAGATAACTGACCTCACACATACCGTACACACTGACACACTCAGTCTAATAAAAGTACAATTCTACTTCAAACTCGAAAGCAACGAAATGCAAATCTCAGGATACAAAATCCAAAATCAAGCAGTCGAGCTAGCTGAGGACAAACATCAGTTTCGTAATTTAAATTGGCACTAATTTCCACGACATTGGCACTTTTCAATGCATTCCAAGCGCGCAGCTTGAAACGGAAATATATTAAGTCGGCCCTTAATCTGTAGCAGTTGCAAGAGCTTTGTGCAGATGAAATGTCACAATTTTTGGCAACTAGAATCACGCCAATTTTACGAAATTGACTAAACGACTTTCGAAAGCAAACAAGACAGAGCGAGTGAGCTACACTAGCTTATCTGTTAGCTTACTAGCTTCAATTAAAACAATCCAATCCAATACTAACAAATTCGAGATCGATCACAATGAAACTAACGTACCAGCCGTAACGTACCTATCAATGAACGCCTCGCTAGTACAGTGGACTTAGAAACGGAATCAAACCGCAGGCGATGGAAATGAACTAGCCCTAAAAAGAAGACATCGACAGTTGCCCAAAGATCAGATCGAAGCACCCAACTCGATCTCGAAATTAGTCTCGAAATTACATGGTTGGAATCCCCTGGCTTCGTACAACACAAAAGCAAGCTCTGACCGTCGATCGATCTCTTCTCAGATAAGCAGAGATTACTATTACTACTACCACTTCTGCTACATACTACTACCACGGAACCGAAACTGAACTCACGGGAGGATCGATGAAAAAGAAGTTGTCAAATCGAATCCCCCCGAGATTCAATTCAATTCGCTCGCCCTGTCGGAGCTTTTTAACTAGCTACCCGAACTTCGACAGCCGGGATTCGATCGACACCGACCAGGTGAAGCAAGACTTTGCAACTGTGCACGCTCCGACAATTTAGTTAAAGTGGGCTCAAAATATATTGTGACATGCAGCATATGCACACACATGAAGGTCTGACATCTAGCTAGGAAAGGTACGGATTTATGTTTATGCTTCGGAACAGGTGGTTCTGCAAGGTGACAAAGTAATGGAATACCGCCAACTGCTTAACGAAATTGACGTTGTGGGTGGAGGACTGAGGGCTGGGAGGGTCCGCACAGACATACGTATGTGGGGGCAGTAATTTAAGGAACTGTCGACTTGCCGACAATTCATGAATGGTGGAACTGACGGAGAGCTGGAAAAGTAAAAATTTGTGGAAAATGGAGGGTTCCAGGAAATCAGAATGGAGTCGATCCATTTCTCTGGCGAAATCTCATGTTTGGAGTCCCGATTGATTCTCCAGAAGAGGTGGAAGTCTATCATAATGTCAAGTTGATTTTCTCTCTCTCTTGAAGTCCACTCAGACACCTGATGAAATGAGAAGTCGTGGTGTCGACAGCTACTGAACCAGCCTGTTATCACACCATCTCAATTCCGTCCTTACATACCCATGGGGTACATTTCAGAACGAAAATGTGCACCACAGGTACATGAGGTGGAATTCTACTTTGTGTGGTAGTAGGTTATTTGTTTCACCTTAAATCTTGAACAATGCAACGGACGTTTATTGCCTGATGGATGACATAGCATTAGAGAAAATTTCAGGCTACGTTTGGGCTGCTTGGATGCATGAAAATATGCATTTTGGAAAAATATCAGCCCCAAAAGGTTGTCAAGGAACTTGTAAGGTGAGCAGTCAGCCAATGTGTCCCATCGGAATTCCGATTAAAAAATTATTATTTTTTATTATTTTTTATAAAAATTATTTAAATTTTAAATTTTTTTCCATTGTATTTGTACATTTGCGGAAACCCTAACAACCCTCCACAGGGTGCAAATTTCTTGTAATGGAGTAGTTACTTGTGGATATGATAGGAGTGCAAATGTTCATCCTTGGAATTTTGTATGGAAAGGAAAAGTCTTGTATAGTAGTTTGACCTCTAATGAGTATTATTGAGTTTTTTTAAGCAAATGATCTATATAGTACCCCCAAAAGATGAGACTTGTTTGTCCTTTTGGAGCTAACCTCCAAATGCCCCCAACACCATAACTTGGTGTTCACTTCACAGCGGGCTTGTCTGGAATTCCCTGTGACTAACATGGAAATTCTCAAGTTTGTCCCTGTGAGTTTTGGGAGTTGCTACGTTTTCTGGTGTGGTAATGTGCATGTGCGATGATGTTGACACAATTCATGAAGAAAAAGAAATTGAATGGTTTCTTCAGAGGAATTTTTCTAGAGAATAAGTTCAGAGAAAATGTTCAGAGAATTTGTGGGTTTTCTTTGCAAAGATTTTTATATAAATTTCCCGTCTGAATCCAAAGTCGTAGAATTGACACATCTTACATTTCAATGTTGTTTGCACCTAATATTTGGTAGATTTTAGAAGATACAATTGTCCCATATCAATTGTCGGGAGTATCGTGAGGTTGGACACATAAGACTTGTTAGTTATCATGTAATCTACAAGGCAATGAATTCCATATAGAAATCTAACTTTTCTAGAGTTTGTACGATTTAGAAATCTAAGAAATTTTGAAATGTATAAATCTGAAATGTGCAAATTCTGAAATGTACAAATGAGTAAGATTGGAAAATCATAATCTACATTTCCATCAGATTTCAGCTTTCCAAATCTATGAATTATATTGATTATGCAGTCTAAAATCTACATTAAACTCAGATTTTGGAGGCATAGATCTACATTCTGGAATATTAAATATCACAAATTCAGTTGATTTGGAGGCGGGGACATAACTGAAAAATACATAGATTTCCTCCTCAAAAATTCCCTATCTCACATTTCCCTGTGAGACAAACATTCCCTGTGTACTGGAAAAAAGGGTGAAAAAACAAATTCTCGGAGGGGATTTCCATTCTAGTGCCTACAGGGGATCTTGAAAATGTTTCCTGTGCTTGACAAAACTTTGAAGTTAAAGAAAATCTTACAAAGGTGTTATGTTTAGTAGT
The DNA here is from genome assembly GCA_951799445.1 of Pseudisothecium myosuroides. Taxonomy (NCBI): domain Eukaryota; kingdom Viridiplantae; phylum Streptophyta; class Bryopsida; order Hypnales; family Lembophyllaceae; genus Pseudisothecium; species Pseudisothecium myosuroides. The sequence goes on along the minus strand of OX637287.1, from coordinate 35,637,964 downwards.
TTATTTTTTAAACAATTTCATTTTGATTTTTCTACTCAAGATTTTGTGCAAGTCATGGTGTCCATTGCAAACCTTGATTTTTATGTTGAGGGCTCACTTATGTGCCATGTGGCTACAAATGTTGTGATAAGCATGAAGAACTTTTATCAAAGTTACATGAAGGGATATTCAAAAAGTGTCTTTGTAAGCATAAGTTTGGATACTCAAAAGAGTTACATGCCCCTAAATTTTTTTAGACTACTTTTTTTGAGAAATAAAAAAAATTTGCATCTAATCTTTTTAATTATATCTTTCAGGTTCTAAATGAATTCGTTGTGAATTTTTGAAGCTAGAATTAGGAGAGAAGGGGGTACATTCTAAAATTACGTCCACCTTGATATGTGTGTGCTGAAAGTCAATGTGTGAAATTAGCCTTTCATTATACTAATTTTCAAAAGCATTAGAGGAATTTTTTCAGCCTTGCGAAGGGCTGCTCTAGAGTGACTAACCAAGCTATTAAAAAGCTTGGTCTGTCACTCTAGAAAGTTGTCGCAGTGAGTAGTGAGCAGTCAGCTTGACTAACTGCTTGCTGAAACAGTCAATTTTCGCGAATTATTATTTTTATTTTTATAATTATTTTTATAATAATAATCTTTTTAAGATTTTTATTTTATTTTTTTACTCGTAAAATTCGATTCCTACACCACTGTCACTACAGTTTCAGGTGGGCGGGAATAGGGGAAAAACGATATTTTCAACAAAAATAAATAAATTTCAAGGTACCTTGGAGGGCTGTGGAGCAACCCTCTAGAGGCCTGAAATTTTCTCTAATGGAAAAGATTCTGTGGACACACTAATTTTGCAATCGACACTAATTTTCGATCCACTGAGATTCGGCCTCACCGTCCCAACGATTTGTTACCCCCCTACACTCGTCAAGTCCAGGGTGAACCGAAAGAACATAGGCCTCACCAATAAGAAAGATACCTCTCTTATGCTTCAAATTGGAGTTGGTCCCGAATTTGAATGTCGCATCTGGCTCAAGCTTCGTGCGGAGAATTCAATGCAATTTCAGTGTATGTAAGTCTTCTGGTTCGATGATTTTTCAAACTACTGTAATTTCAGTGTATGCATGTCTTCTTCAACAATTGCTTCGAGATCTCCGCTAGGGTTTGTAACAATTGTGGCGTCACAGTCCACATTCATAGTTCACTTTGTTCAATGGTGGTGTACCTCTTGGTTGTACGATTCTCTGTGCATTTCCTTTGTGAATGGGGTGGCTTGTCAGAACGAGGTTCTTCTTAAATCCGAACTGCATGTGGACGATGACAGAGGTTAAAAATTGGCAAGGAATGAACTGAATTTCGCTTGTGGGAAATTATGCACATTGTTCTGTTGTATGGATATCGTCCTGTACGATTACCGTAGTATTTGAGATTATGGGTTTTTCTTTAACTTCTGCTTCAGGATCTCCGCTAGGGTTTACAATTGTGGTGGTTATGAGAATTTGAAGATGCTTGGCCTTTCCGCCTGTGCAGGTATGTGCACAAATATAATACTTTGTGGCCAAGGTCGCGTGAACAACCGCATGGCGTGCTATAACGGAGCTCGATGACCCTGAAATTTTGACCTAAGCGTGTTTGTGAGGTGCGTGGGTTTAGAGACATTTGTGATAGAAGATTATTTGGTTGTTTACTTATGGCAATTTGCAGTACTTCGGCAGAGATAAGAGAGTTATCCTAAATTGTGTCAAAGTGGGGTTGTTGGCTCATGTTAGTAAAGAAGTGCCAGGGGGTCAATCTGATTATAAATCTATCGGTGCAGGAATGTCCTTTTGGTCGTTTTTGAAAATAGGGTTGAAAACTCTAATGTACTAAATTCTTACTTTCAGGGGATAGCTCACTTCAGGCAAACCATTGAAGAATGTGATTTTATGGAGAAACTGAAGTTACTTGACAGAACTGCTAGGAATTAAAACAATCAACGACAGACTTGTGAAGATAATGTAATAATGTGACGATCAGAGTGGAGGTTTAATTTGTATTATAGTAGACCCGAAGGAAGACACTCAGCAAAGTATAGGGTTTCTTCCTCCAGGCCCAATGCTTTGAAGACCCTTGCATCTGAAGACCCATGATCCTGGCTTGAGGTTGCCCTTCAAAGACCCGCATAAATCACAAACCCTATGATAACGTTGCAACAGGCTGTGTTGGTCATCCTGGTTAGAAGGGGTTATCTAGGGGTTGATCTCATTGCCCTTGAGTTTCTATGAAAAAACTTGGGCCCTCTAGAAATAAAGATTTCTTCATTTTCCTTACCCTGAAGAACGCTAGGTCTGCACGGCTGGTCCTCTATACATACCAATCCTGTCCTAAATACAGGATCACCAATCCTGTCCAATCCTGTCCTATACATACCAATTGTTGATAGCATCGAGCGTTGGTAATGAATATACCGTATCCATAGTTTGGAGATTCTCCGGCATTATTCAGTTTAACAAATTAGTTCTAATTATGGATCTCTGTTCTCTTCTTGTCTAATTCATCAACTGCTGAGCACTGTTCTTTTTCCTGTTGTTTGACGTCCTCAGGAGTTCAGAATGTTGTTCGTGGCGCTGTTGCTGCTGCCTCTGCTGCTCCTGGCCTTGCACTTCATCATCCGAGCGGATGGGGACTTCACGCTAACTCTCAAGGGTCCCACTCCTCGAAGAGCAATCGAAGACAAGGTGGTGTGGATAATTGGAGCCAGCCAGAACATCGGCGAAGAGCTTGCCAAGGAGTACTCCCGCTTGGGAGCCAAGCTTATTCTTACATCTCGAAGAGTGCACGAACTAGAGCGCGTCAAAGCATCCCTGAAAAGCGAGAATGTGGTGGTGCTGCCTGGCGACATCTCAGCTGGCATGGAGCAGCTCAAAGCCCTCGTCCAGGGAGCCGAATCTGCATTCCCAGGAGCAGGAATTGACATTGTGGTGCAGAATGCCGCATGTCCACGGCCCAAGTGTGCAGCTGTGGAGTTTCCAGATGACATGCTGCTGAGAACATTCGATGTGAACGTTCTGGGAGTCATTCGCCTGACGCAGCTTCTCCTGCCTGGCATGCTCCGCAGGGGAAAAGGCCATTTTGTGGTGGTGAGTAGCGTCGCTGCGAAGCTGCCGTCTCCTGGTCAAACGGTTTACTCGGCATCCAAACATGCTGTGAATGGATACTTCAACTCTCTGCGGTCGGAGGTGTCGCAAAGTGGGGTGAAAGTCACATTAGCCTGTCCTGGTCCCATTGAAGTTGCAGGCCCTGAAAAGCAGATGGACAAGCGTCTTCCGGCGAGGAGGTGTGCGGAACTCATCGTTCAAGCGGGGGCACATGACTTGATGGAAGCTTGGATTAGCTATCAGCCGATTCTCTTGCTTCTCTATGTCATGCAGTATTTGCCTGCCCTTGCCTTCTACGTTGTCAACAAGGTAGGACCCAAGCGTGTGAAATCGTATAGCGAGGGCTCCAGTGTGTACAGTATGGGCTTGCTGTTCAAGAAGTCTTCCTGATCGTTGTTGAATTCCACAGAGCAGATCAGTCGAGAATACTGGCCTGAGGTTTGCATCAAGCTGGCACACTTCTCTGGGTGAGGCAGAGGATTCTATTTGCATCACATGAACACAGTTTGATGAATGTAAGAGTGTGATATTGGGGGAGATGTATAGAGAGATCTGTGGGTACAAGTGCCACATCTGTTGAGATCAAATTTTATTACTATGTAAGAATTTCTTATGCAATTCAAAGTAGGAGGGTGTAGACTATCCCATTTCCATTCAAAGAGGAGCGCTCAAATGACAATCAGCCAAGTTGTGCTCACACCACTTGCTAATTGAAGGCCAATAAGAGAGTGAGTATAGGAGACTAATGGTTTTAGTATCCTCTATGATATTACTAGGATATGGTTTGTTACCTTGTATTCCAAAAGCATATATATGGTTTGTGATATGTGCTTTTCTCCATTATTAGGAGACTTTGTACTTTGCATTGATTTCCATTTGATTCACAAGTAGTTGTAAGCTATCAAGTTCACTATCTATAGGCCTTCCTATCTAATTACATTGCCTTGTGGGGGAGGAATGGTCTCCTCCTACATGTTGACACTTTGACATGTCAATTAGGTGTGAATGTCATCATAAAAATAATGTTGACCTTGAGACCATAAAAAATGAAGAGTTTGTTGGGGTAGTTCAAACTATCCATGCCTCAAATAGAATATGATAGAATTTGTATTTGTTTTGTGAAAGTTGTTGTTGTTATCATTTCTACATTGAAATGTGAAAAGTATTTGGTAAGTATAACAAACACAATTAAATTAATATTAAATTTCTTCACAAGGTATAAGTAGCAATGAAGAGGCATGTGAATATTTATCAAGTAATTATTTATTTTTACATTCAAAAGTCATTCAAAGATGATTTTCTAGTTACATCTAGCCTTCATATAATTGATTGGTAATTTTTGATATTATTCATATGCAAAAAAAATTGCTTAGTAAATGTTTTTTTTTCAAAAAAATTGGTAAAAATATCAAAATTATTGTAATTTCTAGAGTATAATATGTAAATAAAATTATATCAATTTTAATGTATGTTATAATAATCTAGGATTTTTACTAGAAATGAAATTTGAATTAAAGAACAATACTTTCAAGTTTGAATTTAATTAAATCACTTTAAATAACAACTTTCCTTTAGAACCAATTGAATGATGACTTTGAAGGAAATAATTTATACCTACAAAGATTTCAACAAAATTGTGCAAGGTTTCAAAATGAAAATTTAGACACTACAAGCTTGTAAAGTGTAACTGAAGCTTTAACTAGTTGGTTTTTCAAAAATAATTTGGTAGAGACTCTCCTAGCCAAGTACTTTTTGTAAAAATGGTGAAGCATTGCCAACAATTTTCCAATAAAATTTTATGAAGGATTAAATTTGTAATATCAGATAATATCCTCATAACTAAAGATTATGGAAAAATTATTCATCCAAAGTGAATATGGCAAAGGTCTCTTAAAAAAAAATCCCTTGGAAATAGTGAGGTTTCAATACTTGTACTACAACTTTTTTTCTATGGAATTCCTTCACCAGAGGGCATGTCGTGCACAAACACATCATCCCAAGATCATATCGTGCCAAGATATGATACAAATGAGTAATAATTAACAGTAATGATGTAATAGTGATCATATAAATGTCCAAGCACCATCATTGTTACAAATCCATTGATCCCTTACGAGGTCATTTAGTGTACCTTAACTAAAGTTGCACTATCACAACATGTAGGATTATGACATTGTAGAATAGTTTATACTTTTACTACCATGTATGATCTTACGTACTTCTAGCTATTTCTAAGCTCCTATGTGGCAATGGCCATGTTAAAATTCTAAGAAACAATAGACATACATAATTATTTTAAGAGTTCAAGTGATTTAGCATATGAACATAGACAATAATACAACCTTATACTTCGTATATCTGTTTCAATCTTGTGCTCTACACCTAAATCCTTTCGAATTTTTACTTTAGTATTGCTTATATCTTTTTAAGAAAATATCAATTACCTCAATTTCATCAAATTGGTTATAAAAAGAAGATTTAATGACATAGGACACTCCCAATTTGGATGTTTTTTACACTCCCTATATGTATGAGAAGCTACAATATGGTAATGTGTTTGAGCACGATAAGATTTAGATGGTCAATTTCATTAAAATAGTGGTATTATTGAACTTTGGCTCTTTTACACTTCAAAACGGCCCTTCTGAAATCTATATCTGCCCTATATGTTTCAAAACGGCCGTTCTAAACTCTACACCTGTCCTAGATGGACAAAATGTCATTTTGTCAAAATGGTGCAACAATACCGCCATTTTAATGAAATTGCCCATTTAGATGTATATAATGACATTCAAACAAAACATGCCAGTGTTTGAATTGTCCATCCAACAATTAGGTACATCTTACCTAATTAATGAATTCAACAAAAAAATATTTTAATTCAACTTGTTAAAATATATCTTTAATATATTCTCACCAATAATAAGATCATACTACCTTTGTTTCTGAAAAAGACCCATGTTTTCTTTGTAAAATACGAAGCTAATATAGGTCTTTTTCAGAAACAGAGGGAGTATCATATAAGCTTCAAAAACTAGTTTTTTGGCCTTTTCAAAGGAGAAGTTGTTTTTAATTTTTTTTCCAATAAAAGCACATATATCCCATAACTTGTGCATTTTGGTCAAAATGTTGGAAGATGACTTGAGATTATATATGAATAAAAAATTAACATATAAAAAATTCAAGTTCATTCAAAAAATAAATGAAGTGGAAATAAAGAACTTGATGATTGAATAACCAAAATTGCTAATAATGTTGACATGAAATTGTGAATTATCAATGCCAATGAATGATGTGAATTGTCCTACTAAGGAAGGAAAATCCTATTTTTTTTCAACCCTATTTTTAAAAATTGAGTTCAAAAAATGACTTTATATATGTTTTTTATTCCTAATTTTTGAATTTTCATTAAAAATCTCTACTATTTTGTAGTTAATTAATTCTATATTTTGTGACCTCTCTAGCTTATTTGAAGTCCATTTCAAATAAGAATTCAAAATTTCCAAACTTGTTCATCTATGATAATTTTAAGTTCAACTGATACTATTTGATTCAAATTTGACCAAGTTTGGCTTCAGCCACTAGTTTTTGCAACTCAAAATGGTAATTAGATTAGTTAGAACATGGATGGTCCCCCTCCCTGTTTGTTTGTTTGATTGTTTAGTTCTAATTGGCTCTTTCTTTCCTTTTTTTCCCTGCTCAATATTTCTTCATTGTCCAGCTTGTTGACTTGGACATCTTGTATATATATTTTTAATGCAATAGATTTTTCATTTGTTAAAAATAAATAAATTTTTCTAAGTTCTCATATTTTCTTCCAAGGATGAACTGGGGGTAATATCAGATTCAATTTTCTTGGCCCTAAAGATATCCCTAACAAAATGAATGAATAGAATCCATAGGATACGGCAATGTACCCAAAAAAGGCAAACATCGCTGTAGGTGCCTTTGGTCCCCCCCCCGCATGTAGAAATGTTAAATAAAATCTAGGATTGAGGATTTGACCAATCAAAGAAATATTGTGACTGTTGATTCTCTGCAATACAGAATACAATACAAAATACGGATACGGATACAATACAATATACTAAATACAACACAAACTATGGATATAGATACAATACAATATAGAATACAAAATGTGTACGACATGTGAAACAAGCGTAGAATATGTACGAGATATGTATGGGATATATACATATATATACAACCATACATATATAATGTTGTTTGCATAGACACCCCATATTGTTTGTAGGTGAAGTACATGTCATACAAATACAAATATGGGTTTTTTGGAGGGGGGTATGTACAAGCATCCATGTCAGTTTTTCAACCAAAGGCAAAGTGATATGTGTACCCCCTTTCACATTTAAAAATAAAGTTCAACTACCAATGGCTGAATGCCCCTTTAGAAAATGATTTGTGTTTTTCTTTGAAATTCACATTCTGTCACACACACAATGTGCTCAAAAGAAGCAGTAACTGCCTTTTTCATTTTGGTATACTTCATGGTGGTGAAAGTTGGATCTAAAATATGACAAAGATTCCAATAACTATGCTTTGAAAAAAATAAATTTAAATGTAATTAACATGTTCTTATTTTTTTACCTGCCGAACCTAATTTTTAGGGGAATAAATTATATATATTTGGCTGAAGATGCACCCCCGACTTTCGAGCACGGTATCAAATTTCGCACTGGAAGTTTGGAACTTAGATGGATGAGAAGTGGATGAAGCGCGACAGGAATGAGCACATCCATCCATCGATGGTTCGTGTCACTACGCACAAGCCTCCGTCTGGCGCCGGGTACTCGTCCCCTGCATCAGGGGACTCGAAGCTTTCGCCGTCTCTCTCGCAGAATGTTGCAACAGCCCCGCCGGCTGATGATCAAGCTTCCGTATTAGAAATTATCGTTTTTGAAACTCAAATTGTTGAAGTCCCATTCTTGATTGCAAGCCAAAAAAATTTGAAGTTAAGCGTACTTTTCATGCTTGTGAGGTCGGTTCAGTTTTCTGCCGGCCAATTTCTGTCCCCTGCTTTCTCGCTCTTCGCCGTGGATTCTTTTGACGCAAGTATTATTTTTTCTGTGAACCGAGGATCATGTGTTTAGGTTTTGGTCTCATGAACAAGAAACTGCCGGGGTTATGGTGAAGCCTGGTGAAGTGCTTGGCGGTTATGGAGCAGCACTGCGGGAGTGATTGAGTGAGTGCGTGAGTGGCGGCGGAACGATGGAGTGCCGCCGTCTGTGCTTGATTTCGAATTGAAGTAGCGTGTTTTATTTCTTACATGCAATTTTGGAGAAGTTCCATGTTTCTTGTTGCGTGAGATTGAGTAGTTCGAGTGATGAGAATTTTTCTCTTAAGATTTGAGTGACGACACCGTTATGTACATTCGTTTATGGCTTCTTTTATTGCTACGTTGCAATCGAGCACTCCGAGTATTTTATTTCGGTGTGAGAAAGTGAGATTTATCGCGAGGGACTCGGGTTTGGGGAGATTAAGAATTAGTGTGTACGGGAGGGACTTCAGTACGGGTTCGATCGGGTTATCTCACCATGTTGTTTGCTCGACTTCATCGCGCTCGCGAGATTCTTCGATCCGGCGCAACAGTCGCTCGCCGAATCGTAACAGAGGTGGAGCCTCGAAGCCGGTGTCGATATTGCCGGGGGACATGAAGCTCCTGCGGGAGTTGCAAGATTTTATTTCTTCCGCTGATCTACCACCTCACCAGGTTCCGTCGACTCGGGAGCTGGCTAAACGTGGCCGACAGGACCTTGCGAATGCTGTACGTCGGAGAGGCGAGAAAGCTGTTTCGCAACTTCTCTCGAACCCTAATTTCTTATCTAGTAGCGGGACAACGAAGCAGTCCAAGTCAATGCCAGGTAGTTCTTCGTTTCATGAATGAAATTCTCCCGAGTACATTTCAGTCTGTCTTCGTCCTGAGTAGTGCGTCGTGCTCATGTATTTTATAACATTCTTTCCGCATAAGCTCTTAATCGTAATTTTTGTGCATGAATGGATGTCTTGGGAATAGAGAAAAGGCAACTCTCTTAGCCATGCAAGCATTCAATCTACTCGGAAATTAAATTTTCTGCCACCTCATTGCGGCACTATTTGAAATTCGTAAGGCTGGTGAGCGGTCTGGCATGTTAACATAATGAAAATTTCTCTATCTGCAGCAGTATTGACATAGTTTCTTTTTTCTGGAGACTGAGGGAATTCTATTTAGTACGGAGACAATTTCGTTTTTGAAGTAGATACCGGATCAAGGACGACCTAGGAACACGAAGTTTATTGGTGCGCTCCATATTTGTTAAATTGATTTTCTTGTTTGACGGAAGATGAAGTGATTTATTTGGACAATTCTGGTGACATTTGATGACTACATGACAAACATGCTTGTCGTCACACGGTTGTGGCAGCTACATCAAGGCTGGAAGTGGATGAAACATTAAATGGGACCTTGAAGCCGGAAGTAGATCCAAGCCCAAGTATCCGACCTCAGGTTTCAACAGATGCTCCTCAGACAACTGATCTGGTGCCTCAAAGTATTTCAGGAGTCTTGATTCCTCACTATGAAGCTGCTGTTGAAAGAGGGCCCTCCAATTTTTCTTACCAGAACAATTCTGCAAGAGTAGATGATCCTATTGAGGTCACTAATTTTGGTTCCAGCAGTGTGAACCATGATGGGAGAACGAGGAAGCAAGGCCTGCCGAGAGCATTAGATGTGGCGAAACTTTCTGCTGTGAGTGAAAGGATCAGTTTGTGATTTTTATTCTTGTTGTACCATGTCTAGAGTGTGACTGTATTTCGTATTTAGGTGACGGGTAAACAACTTGAAATTATTTTTTCTTCTCTTTTCTAATAATTTCGTGACATTATATTTCGATACATTTCGATATTGAAACGGAGGTGACATTATAGTTCACTTGTTAATCTCTACATTTTTGCATGCTCTTTCTGATCTTTTTGTATCTCCCAGGCGACAGTTTCATTTGAAGCAGATAGTGATGATGAAGATGACACTGAAGTGGACACCTACGAAGACTCTAGCGATGATGAAGATAATAATTGGGCAAGGCTCGAAACAATTAAGAGTTTTGAAGAGTCTCAGGAGAGCGAAGCTTGGCAAAACGCTGCTATTTTGAGGTCTAAGCTTATAGCATTCTTCGATAATCGTGTTGGGAAAAGTATGGGTCAGACTCGAACTGATCCCGAAGCATTATTTGACATAATGGCTAAACCACGGGAGTCTGAAAGGTTCTTGCGACATGGAGGAGATAAGGACTTGCTATCCTCCGTCGGGTATTGAAAAAGACTTCAACACTCTAGCCATCGTTCAACCTGCGGAGGCATATTTAAAATTCAACTTGTCATTAAATGCATATTGTCTCGACATTTGTTTTCAATCATATCAATGCGCAACTCATATCTTATTCCTGTATATCAGTTTCTGTCATTTTATCTTCACCTAGTCATTTTAAGAAAAGTTTGGTTCACAGGGCAGATCCAGCAGCAGACATTGGTCGATTGTCAGCTCTTCTTCATGCGAAGGAGATGGAGAACCTCAGAGTATCTCGTGAGCTAGAAGAGACCAAAGCAATGCTTGCACTTGTCCGTGCCAAACAGTCTGCTGAGCTTGCTCAGGCGAAACAAGTGGCTGTTGAGCAAGACCTACGGCTGAATGCTGCGGAACAAGCTCTGCAATCGCTGAAATTGGTACGATTCAGGCTTGGCCAAGTTCTTTTTCTTTCACTAGCCGTTACATCCAAATTAAGCAGACTGAGTTGTAGATTAGTGGAGTAATCTTTTCGTTTGTTGTTATGTATTTCAAGCGATTACAATATGTTTCTTATTTTTTTTAGGAATTTGCCTGATTTGGTGTACTTTCTTCGTTCCTCGTATCGGTTCTTTGCTTGTTGCTTAGTCATCCCTTTTCTTTATTGTGAGGACCTTGTGAAGGTCTTCATGTGTACGGGTATGCAAGCAGCGTCTCCATTTATGAACCCAGGCTTTTAAAATGAGTGAATTAATGTTTCTGGTGTAGAAATACTATACATTGTCACGTTTGACTTAAGTTCGTAGGTGAAAATATTTGTGAGGGTATCTATTTACTAGAAGGTTTGAAAATAAGTCAAAGTGGATTAGATTCACATTCTCATTTATCTCCTACATCCTTCTCCTATATTCCTATTATTTTGTTCAATCTGCCTCTTACGCCATGTTTCTCTTGAAATCAGACCCAGGTGGATTGGTGGGGCAAGGGAAATCGAGTTGAGCTTGCTGGCAGTTTCAATGGCTGGCAACACCATGCTTACTTGTTGCCTGACTTGTCTGACCAGGCATCAAAAATGCCTGGCACAAGGGGGCCTGTGTTCTGGAGAACAGAGCTTTGGCTGTATCCAGGTGTCTATGAGATCAAGTTCATCGTTGATGGCAAGTGGTTGCTGGATGATCGCCGAGAAGTCATTCAGGGTCATATGGGTGAAAATAATCTTCTCTATGTGGATCCGTAATTTTCCTAAGGTCTTTGTTACAGAAGCATCTCCACTCTGGCTCCATCGAGCTAGCTGGAAATGACTTTTTCGCTTTTGTCTCCAAATTTGTCGCTCTTGGATACTAGCTAGAGCAAATTAAAGTTACAGTTTTGTAAGAAGACATCAGGAGGACGAGAAGTTGTGATTGGTCTAAGTAGAGATTCTCTGAAGCTGTACGTCAATTTTTTCTAATATGTATCATAGAATTCATCAGCAATTACACTGAACTGACTAGCAAACAAATGCACTTTCTAATTTCTTGCTTTGCCGATATTATTGGTAATGAGTGACTTCTTGAATGTTAGCACTAAGGTGTAAGGTAACCACACCTAAAACCTGACCAAATAAGCAATTCAGCATGGTTCCCATTATTATATTGAAAAAGTTATTGGGGGTCTTGTAGGTAGTCAAAAGGGGATTCTAGATTCAGAATGTATTTTTTGGACATTGTATGGAATTTTCAAAGTGTTGAAAATAATTGTTTCTAGAATTGACTGTGGACTCTCATGAAAAGTAGTACTCCCTTTGTTAGAAATGGCTAGATTAACCTTGTAACACCGGTGAGGCCATTTTGTGGCTTCTAGATGACAATGATGTGTATAGAGATAGGAAGCATTTTTTCATCCATATCTTTCTTGTTGACCTTGCATGGTGGGTTATGAAGAGTATCCAATTGAGTTTGTAGTCTTGCCAATGTTTATCTTCACATAAATGAGAAGTTAGTAAGAAAAAATGATCACAAAAATATGCTATTTTAGTATATTTTGGGAAGTTGTTCCTTGCTCTAAATCTGAAATTTCTTCACAAAAATGATATTTTTTGAGTTTGAGTCCAACTAACAAAATGAAGGTCATTCACTCTAGTTTCTACTCCAATTTGAATTTTGAAAAAAATTCTAATATTGAATATTTTATTGAAATCTGAAATTTGAATGTATTTTCAATGTCTATTATTTTCTAATTATAGAATGACACGGAAATAGAATTTACACCATGATGTTTGTCACTATAATATACACACATGGTGAAATTTTTTAATTTTTTGAAATAATTTTCTATTTGATATGATTTTTCTTCACTTTTTCTTCAGAAATTCTCAAAAAAATCTAAATTTTTTATGAAGTGATGAAGACATATAATTCCATCTCTAAAAAATAAATTAAAAAAATTCCATTCATATCTAGTTGCAAAATGTTAATAAACAAAGTGATGGGCATTGAGGCTTGAAATCAGTGGTCATGGGTCCGTCTTCTAAAGGTTAACCCCTAGAAGATCAAGACCTTTTTTCTGCCAAAAAACACTGAAAATTGCCATTTCTAAAGCAAAGAGTAAAAAAAAAATTAATTATTTTTTTTTCACATCTAACTGTACGATCTTACACCTAACTAGTATAAAAAATTATGGAATATTTTTCAGAATTTTTGACCACACAGATTGCAAGATATTTGCGTTTAAAGTGGAAAAAGCAAGTTTTTCAGCACATTGCGGGATTAGATTTTTTGACTTTGAACATTTTTGACTTAAATGTTTTTGCACTACAGAGTTTTGAGCTTTAAATCTTTATAGTAGAGAATTGAGTTGAGAGTCTAAGAAATAAAATAAAATAAAATAAACTTAACTTTCATACTTAAAAAATTAGTGAGTAGAAGTAGGTACGAGATAGAAGGATTTAGGAATCACATAAAATTGGTTACATGAAAGACTGCAATGATTCATATTTAATGTGGATATTATTTAATGCCCTAATAATTCATATACAATCGTTGCCAATTATGGCATTGGGCTAATTAAAGTAAGATCTCAACTTTGGAGGACCATTATAAGTGACAATGCAACAACAAATACGTGTTGGCAATGATTGAGCACTTCTTGAAGTAACTCAATTCAATTGGGCGGGAAGTTTCTAACTAACTTATTTACCAAGACAAAATTAGAAGTAAAATTGAAGTGCAGTCCATAATGCCTCTGAGCCTTTAACTTTCTTCAATGCCTCGGCTCCCCTCCTATCATTAGATGTTTTTTGGGGGCATTAGAAGGTCGTTTCAGCCTTGTTCCCTTGCTATAATGAATAGTGTCGCAGTCAGAATATTCAAATAATAAAAAATTATCTAAAATTTTAAATTTTAATTAAAAAAAATAAAAAAATAAAAAAATCTGATGTGGTAGTCGTTGAGCGACATCTGCCTACTGCTACAGCCCAATTCCCACAGTTTGAGAACTTGGGGAAACTCGCGGCCTTGTTGAGTAGGTGAATCTCATCTAATGCTTGCAACAAATGCACGGGTACACATACTTAGAATTGTACACCATATTTCATAGCGATGAACAAAAACAAAAAAGTTGGAAGTAGAGGATACTAAAATGATAAGGACCTAATCATGTCTCCTTTATTGACCCTCGTTACTAACAACAATCTATCTATCTATCTATCTATTCTTGCACAAACTTATTAGCAAGTGATGTAAGCATGACTTCACTAAATATACATGGCCACTCATCTTTGAATGGAAAATGGAGTTGCCTACGGTCACTTCTAAAATGAGATGAGGAAAATTCTATTACTTTGCTGAGAAAAAGTGAGTGAAGATGATGGATTTGTCTTCTTCATATGCACACGGCTACAGGGTTCTAAACTTATGCTTTTGAAAATTTACAGTCAGAATCCAAGGATCATCTTGATTTGGCCAGGGTGAATTGTCCCATGCATCAGTGTTAGAGGATTCCCAACAAGATAAGATAGGAGGTCCATAAATGGACCACTTAAGGCCTGGAACTGAATTTGGAGGAGGCTAAACATCTTGAAAAAAATTTTAGTAAATTTTCCTTGAAAGACAAGTGGAATTGACTTCTAATCCAAGTCGTTTCATATTTTTTTGGACCTTTGTGGAATTAGTTACAAATTTTTTTAATTGGAAAAAAGTGGTCAATTGTGGTCATCAAAAGCGACCACCTCCTGAAATGTGTATAATTGGTACATTGAAGAAAGCAAAATGTACCTCTGAATCATGTTCCCTTTTATTGCCCAGTCGGAGTTTGAGCCTCCTACCTTAGAAGGGTTTAGTTTTTTCTGATAATAATTACACAACCGATCTGATTATAATATCACAAAATTCAAGGCAAAAGGTTACAGTCCATAGGAACCTCCACTGATAGAGTTGATCCTTTTGGTCTTCATTAATACACAAGAAGGCAATCTTTTCCTTATCACCCTTCCTAATACCAAATTGATGGTAGCCAAAGCGAAGATCCAAGGACTAAACACCTTAGCATAGCCAATCACTTCAAAATTCTCTTTTGGTCTTGGCATTGCATGACGGTTAAACTTCATGAGTTTATTAATTCTGTGATAATCCCCATACATCCTCTTTTTACTCCAATTACCATAAATGTCCATTTTGGATGGCATAGTTGTCATTGATGCATATTCTTAATCTAGTGAACCTTTTTTAGTCCAATTACCATAAAAATCCATTTTAGATGGCATAATTGTCATCAATGCATATTCTTAATCTAGTGAAGCTTTTTTAATCCAATTACCATAAATGTCCTTTTTTGGATGGCATAATTGTCATCGATGCATATTCTTAATCCAGTAATGCTAATTCCATCAACCGTACCTCCAACAACCCTCCATAGTACAAGCATGTATCATTTGCATTCGAAGTCATTAATTTTGTACATCTTGTAACAAAAGAGTTTGTCATTTGTCAAATTAATTCAAACCTCTTGTCCATTCAATACTCCCAAATCATTGAGATTGAAAGCAAAATAGTACATGTAGTCCATGAAAACCTTTTGTTCCTCCATAACTTCTACTTCATCTTCTAAACATATCATTGGTTGTCAACTAGCCGTGGTAACGAAATCTTTCTTCTAAACTTATCATTGGTTGTCACTAGTAACCTTGACAACCAATTCTTTCTTGTCTTCCTTTGAGGTAGGTTTCTTCACCTTTAGTTTCTATTGCACTCCAACTAAGGTGATAAGGCTCTTTATATAGGATTATGCCAAACTATCATTATAGAATACTTAGAAAAAAATGGAAAAGATGGTAGAGGTATATGACACCATATTTTGATGTGCAAACATATGGCAAGCTCTCAATGTTTGGTACTACCACTAAGGGGATGGGCCAAAAGATGGTCACCACTCAAGGCATATGGTCTTTCAAAAAGAAAAGTGTTGCAAAGAAATATTACACGTCCAACTATGTATTGTAGTTTCAAATATATAAAGTTGCTTCCTAAGGCCTTCTGCAGAGCAATTGAAGTCATACCAAAGGTAAATTAGATTTACCTTTGTAAACACCACTTCTTTTGCACTACAATCAATAAAAAAAATGCAACACCTATAATTCTCTATACAATAGAGGGAAAATATTGTATACCAATCAACACAAAATAATAGCACCCCTTATAAGAAGCTTGTGTTTTGATCATCAAACCTCATATTTCTACTATATTTCCAATGAAATAGTAACTTCAAGTGCAGCGTCTATGAATCCAAAGCTTGTTTGTGTCATTGTCATAACCATTTGCAATAGTTGCAACTAAGTGTTTTGACATTTCTCATACTAACGTGCAAACTCCATACACTACTTTCTTCTCCCAATTTCAACAGTGGATCATGCTTCTCTCCGCTGACAGAAGTTAGCAAAGCACATGATCATCTGTTCAGTATGGTTACTCTCCAGTAGCGCTCAGCAAACTTCACAAACCCACCATGTTCGTAAGATTCTCACAATATTTTTGTCCCCTCCCGAACAGGTCTGGGTCTTAAGGGTTAAGTACTGTACACGAATTAGACTAACATCAAATTCACACCCAATTCTAAGTCATCTACAAAAAACTTGAACCCTTATTACTTTTACATGCATGAAGTAAATTAGAAACGGGTAGTGGCTCAGAATAAAAGAAAATTGTCTAGACTCATAAGAACTTTACTCCCGACTTAGATATTGTGGCTGTCCCTTTTGAGTGGATACAACCTGCACCACCCCAACTCCAAATTCAATATCTTAACATGCAATAGCATAAACCACGACAAGAACAGAGAAAAGTGCGTTTTATCATTGAATAATTGTTCACCCTTTTCCACATCTGACATTTTATAATCCATTACATCTACTTTTACTCTCTTCCACCTCTCTGCAGAATAATGCAGAACCAAATAAGCATGGAAAATTAACACATGTCAACCAAGTAAACCCCAGACCAAATCACTTGCAAGGTCTTTCCTGTACTATGTCCTCTAAGTCTGCATCCAAGTTGGTTGCTTCAACATCCCAACTCCCACCAAGATTACATAACCAGTTGTCCTGCATGCTCAACAGAGGCGTCACTTTCTGGATTCCTAAGTAGGAGAGGGTTATATATGGCATAAACTAGCTCCTTTGTAGACCCTCTAATTGATAAAAAGCAACTCAACGCCCACAATCGCAAGAATGCCAACCAGATATGTCCAATAACCATCTCAAGCCTCCAAACTCTACGTCCACAATCGCATGCATGCCAACTGGTAATGTCCAAAAGTCATCACAAGCTTCCGTGCTCTACAAGTTATGTCCAATAACCTTCTCAAGCCTCAGAGCTCTGTGTCCATAATCGCATGAATGCCAAGCAGTCATATCAAATAACCATATCCTGGTTCTCGATTGGTTATCTAGTCCAATGTCTGCATTTGTACAGCCAGCGAAGAATCAGGAAGAAAGAGAAGACAGCAACATTAAGGCTTAGAAGGGAGGGCAATTAAGGAGGACAGGGACAGGACAAGTTTGTACTGTACAGCGCCCATAGCTACTATTTCAAGCTAAAGTTTGAAGTTTGCCTGTTCGGTTGCTGTACATCCAAGGACCGTGAATACCCGCCTGTCCCATTCACAAGCCCCATAGACCTAGAGCCGCTTTTGGGGTTGTGCAACAGCTTGCACAGCACCGCGCTCATCTCCAGCAAGGAGATGGGCTTCAATACCACGTCGTCCATGCCAATCTGCATACACTTCTCTTTCGTGCCTTTGTCGGTGTTGGCTGTCAAAGCCACCACCAGAGGCTCCCCGGGTCTGAATTTCTGTTTGATGATTTTCGCCACCTCGTAGCCGTCCATCTCCGGCATGCAGAGATCCAGCAGCAGCACTCGGAAATTGCTGCCTGGCTGGGACAGCGCATTCAGACACTGCGGCCCAGACTCGACCACCGTGGTGTCGCACCCTAGCCTGTCTAACAACCTGCGCGTCACAATGCGGTTCACACTGTTGTCGTCGGTCACGAGCACCTTGAGACCTCTCAAATCCTCCTTGTTCAGAAGATCCTCCCGGGAAGGTCTGTCTCTATCCTTGGCGGAACTGGACTGCTCTTGTAACCGCACTATGAACGTCACGGTGGATCCCCTGCTTGGGCCCTCGCTTTCGATCCAGATGTGACCGTTCATGAGCTGCAGAAACGTTGCCAGAAAATGTCAATAAAATGAAACAGTGAAAGAAGAGCCAACATGAGCTGAAGGGAGCAATACAAGGGAGGATTCCAAAAGCATTAAGGACTTGACCCTGTCTCCTATTGACTGACCCCTGTTACCCACAGGAACTCATCTCTTTCCAGTCAACACTTTCTTGGGCTTCAATTAGCGATTTGGGTGTAAGCATATCTTGGCTAAATTGGTCGACGGACACTCATCTTGGAATGGAAATGAAGTTGTGTACTGTCCCTTCAACAATGGTCTATAACCTACCACTTTGAAATTGCACAAGACATTCATACATTGTGATTAAAATTTGGCGTCACCAGATTTGACTTTAGAACACAAAGTGATCTCTCCACAGCGAGTTACTCATCTTCCAATGAAAGCACACTACTACATAATGGTTTAAATGCTTATAGGGACGGAAAAAGTATCCTCCACCTTAGTAAAAATCATACGCAGAAGTCTTGATTGTTATAGGGCAGAAACTGGGGGCAGGGCTGCAAAGTTTAGACCCAGAGGAAAAGGCGAAGGGGACCCACCTGAACAAACTTCTTACAGATAGCTAAACCTAGTCCAGTGCCGCCATATTGCCGTGTGGTAGTACCGTCAGCTTGCACAAACTTGTTAAACAAGCGAGGAATATCCTCCTCCTTCACTCCCAAGCCTGTGTCCTTCACAACAAAACGAATGTACTGAAATCCATCAGAGGGTATAGGTCGCCAGCTAGGACTCCTGGGGTCTCTCCGAATGCTGGCATCATACTTCTCTAAGCTCACAGAGACAGACACAAAGCCCTGCCCAGTGAACTTCACCGCATTCCCAATGATATTCAACGTAATTTGAAGGAGTCGCTTCTCATCTCCGATCACATTCACCGGAACATCCATGTTGATGTCGAAGAAAAACTCCAGGCCTTTCCCTTTGGCCATGGGCCTTGCCAGATTCTCAGCCTCTCTCAACACAGTGGGAAGCTCAAAGGGACGTGTATCTAAGGTTAAGCTGCCATCTTCAAGACGTGAGAAGTCCAGGACGTCGTTGATTAAGGTGGACAGCAGGCTGCTGCTCTTCACAACTGTGTCAATCATACTCCTCTGGTCTTGTGATAAATGCTTTCCTTCTTGGAGTAATGACGACAAGGCTATAATGGCGTGCATTGGAGTTCGCATCTCATGGTTCATCACTGCTAGGAAGTCGTTCCGGGCTCGAATGGCGGTTTCTGCTTCCTGCCTGGCTAGTTGAAGCGATTTGTTTTGATCCACCAGCGCTTGTCGTGTACGCTGGGAATCCTCTAACACTGCTGCATGGGACAACGCTACAGCAACCTGCATGAATCAATCCAACTAAATTCAATACTTTGCGAACTGCTTTGTCAAATATCAAGCCACAAGAGAACCTCAATAATGAGCAAGTACATACATCATTTCCTCCAGTATCATGGTGGTTCAGCCAAAATATGTCCTCAAATATCATCAATAAGGTAACCACACCCAAAAGCGAAACTATAAGAGCTCAGTGTAGTTCCTCCTAGACTGATCAAATGTTTTTATTGATGCCTGTTAGTAATTGCAAGGGATTCCAATGTGTCAAGACAGATCTTATTTGGATATGGTATAGAAAACTAATAAGGGTTATATTGGTAGATAAACTAAATCAACACAAAGTTCAGATGTTAAGGAGGTACAAAGTAACATGCATTCATTGTGTAAGATTTTAGGGTGGCATATTTACGTCCATACCACAAGTAGGTACCTCTATCTTAGTAGAAAACCCGTCCTCAAGGTATCCTAGAAAACCTAGCCACATTACAATTGGGAAGCTTTAAATAAGAAATTGCCTGAAAAGGCAGTATGATTGCATTATAAAATACATTAAAAATCGCTGAAAATGGTGTTGCAATTGGCAATTTTCAGGATAGAAATTGCCTTAGATGGCATTGCAATTGGTAGGGTTTAGCACGGCACGATTCTCCGGGGGAGGTCTACTAGTATTCAAGGCAAAACTGAAGCGACAGGGCTGCAAAGTGAGCACTTGGTACCTGATCCGCCACCACTTCCACCACTTCAATCTCATCCGCAGTCCACACTCGATTGGTTTCACCAGGCAACACCAAGACCAAGATTGCATAAGAAGCACTGACCACTTCAGGAGTGCCTCCTTTAAAATTGGACACGTAAAGCAAAGGCAGACGAACTGCTACCATAGCACCTGCCAGTACACGATGGTTGCTCGCCTTTCCCAGAGCGCAAACAGGGGGAATCACTATTGCTTCGCTGGTTTGAATTATGGTCTGCACTATTTTGTCAGATGCGGGAACTGTGACTGGCACCTGCAAAACCACGTATCACAAACCACCCTGAGCCACGCACCACCTGCCGTATCTAATTTTGGTAATTGGAGAGAATAAAACATTGTTTCAAAATTGCTTGCAAAGTTCTACTTTGTTTTGGGCAATATTTCTCCAATTAGAAACGATTGGGCTGACTACATTGTAAAGATTGGCATGCTACAATACTACAACGTAGCAAACCAAAGACTGTCATGATTCGTTTGAAAAATTGACCACTGGTTTGAGGAACTCGATAAATAATATAATTAAGATATTTTCGGCGCAAATAGATCAGATCTAGACTTTATACCGCCTCACACTTTCACAGGAACAATGTGCCAGTCAAGTTTTCAGTTTAAATCTTACTAAAGTTAATTCAACTAGTGTGCACCGCAATAATAACACTAACTCGTACTAATGTTGGAATTGCTCAAATTTTACAAGTGCACTAATATGATAGTTCAAAATATTTAGACAAAACCAATATAATGCTATCAACAGTATTTTCATCTCAAATAGAATTCATATTTCATCTAGATTTTCACACTGATTAGACCACAATCATGCAAAATTCATTCAATTAGTGTGAGAGTTTGGAAAATGCAAGACCCCCTCCCAGATATTCAATGAAATGTGGATGAATGGGTCTAATTAGTGTGAATATTTGGATTCTAGATAAAAGATGAATGTGTATGGATGAAAGCTGTATGACCCTCATCTGGGAACCCACTCCCGAAGGGTGATATTTGAAGTAGTATCGCAATACTGCTGCCCAGATTAAATTATATTGATTTTGTGTAAAATATTGTGAACTTCGATACTAGTGCGCCTCGCATAATTCCCAAATTAGAGCATGTTAGTGTTATCACTAAGTGAATTAACTTGAGTAGCAAAAATTGAGGACCACAATTGCATCCAAACACCAGGAAAATCGTGATTGGAGTGTGGGGAACTCGGAATAGTAAGAGACAACCAAATGCTGAGCGTCAGAGAGAACAACCTGGAGATAGCGGCGTTCAAGCTCGTGAGTGAGTTTCACGGCATCACCCTCAGGAGTGGGTTCCCAGATGGTGCAGTTTGCCAGCTCCATTGTCTTGGCCAACTCCACAAGCGTGGTGTTCAGAATGGTGTGCCGATCCAGGCTACTTCGAATTTCATTCGTCAGCATCCGAACATGCCGTCCTGCCTCTTCTTGGTTCTTCATAATTCCCATCTCTCTATCCAGCTCCGCAGTTTTGTGCTTTAAAAACAGCTCTCGCACCTAAAGAATACATCAGAACAAAAAGTAACAGTCACTACCATAACACAATACAATAGTATACACTTTTGCCATAGTAGCACAGGTATTAGGAGCACCAAAATGTTGAAGGATTAGTCCAACTTTCAAGCAGTTAGTTCCATTGCAACCATGCAATCACTATCAAATGTGTCCACATGAAAACATGCTGACTTAGGACTGATAAAGTTTTATGCTCGGCAGCAAAAGTGCCCATTTGGGGCACCCCTACCTTCCATGATTCCACCTGCCACGGAAAAAAGGAAAAAAACTGCAAGATAGCAGGATAGCAAAGTAGCAAGATCTGACTCACCTTGACATGAAGCAAAGTGGGGATAACATGGACCAAAGTGATAGCAGTGGCACACGAAACAAGCGCAGTTGCAATCTTGAGAATTGTCTGTATCAGCATGATAAGAAACGAATGTGGGCCGTAGGTCCATATTGCTATGAAGTGAGTGAGGCCGCAAAGCACGATGAAAGCCCCAAACTGGATAATAATCCATCGAAATGGAAACACGTGAGAGAAGCTGACAAAGTAGACAAGCTCCAGCGGAATGGAAAAGTACGCCAGGGCAATTAAAAAGTCACTGGCCAACTGACACCGCGTCACCAGCTCCAGAAGGCCCCAATCCTCCTCACAATTGCAGCCTGGAAGACCTGGAGCAGAATGAACAAAATCTTAGTCACATGTGAACCAGTTAATTTCCCAAATTCCTGATCTGACTTCAAAAATTTAGGCAAATCGCCAATCTAAACACCGTACAACGTTCTAATTAAAGCAAAATAACAAGCCATATAGTTTGAATTTTGTTATATTGACAGGACTCAGAACGCCAAACTCGTGACATTCAACTGCACAAAGCTCAAAAAACTAGAACCGGAATAGATTTGGGTTTCCAGTCTGGAAAAGTGCCTATATCGTAAAATTTCCAACAATATAACAAACTTGACATTAAATCAATGAAAGGCTGAATAGTAATAGAGAACGTAGGATGCTGGCTGCTTTCTCTAGAATCTCCCGGACTCTGACCTGGAGCATTGGTCCTCATCCCTGCCATCACGGCTCTGAAGACCAGCAGAAGGCACGTCAAGGAAAGTGCCCATCCCCATACATGCTTGGCCATTGGTGATGCTCCCAAAACTTCTAGCACTGTATTGAGTTCAGTGCAGTAATAGGACTATTGCACTTGCCCATGCAGTACCTGCAACAATCTGAAACTCAACCTCTCAACAATCTGAGAAATTGGTGCACGGTTGAAATTTGAAAAAGATTGAAAACGTCTTGGAAGGATCCGTGACGACGCATTTCTAGGTTTTCTAGAATACCTCTAGGGAGATTCTCTAATAGTGCTTCCAAAAATCACCTACAAGCATCTCCAACTGCCGCCCGTTCGATCCCTAATGTGCAAATCCATCCCCTGCACCAAGTAGCAAACAAATCATGTGTCATGCATTTAATTGGAGTGGTAGACATACATGCAGAATTTCCACATGACCTGTATTTTGACTACTAAAACTGAACTCACTCGCACCAACCAAGTAGCGCCAATTAGCTAACTGGGCTATTAAGGCCTACCGAATTAACATATTCTGTGGCCTCACTTGCGAGGCTATGGGGAGCTAGGCTTTTAAATTAACTAGATGGATGCTGCTACACTGATTTGTCCTAATAGTGCGTGTGCCACTAATTTACCAAAGCCATACTGCTTTGAATTAGCGCAGGTTGAAATATTACTGTATTGAACCAATTTCCACAAAAACAAAATTTTGTGGTCCCCCCCCCCCCCCTCCCCTCACTAATAGGACATATCAGAGTAACAGGCGCAGGCGGACTCTGTACTCCAAGCCATTGATTATGGCACAGTCAGTTAGATTGTTCAAAAAACAGGGAGCTAAGTTAGCTGGTGGAGATGAATGCAAATTAGTTTGCAGGAATTACAACCAATTTACTAACTAACGCAACCTGAGTAGTACCAGCAATTAGTAACAAATCCCAATACTTTCAGTTGGAGATTTCACTGGCAGAGATTCCTTAAACGAAAGAAAAAAGCGACAGCACCTCTCTAGCCTCAGAACAAAAAGAATCCAACCTAGCTATTACAGTGATGATCCAGAAAACAAAAATAAATCCAAAAACAGAAGAAAAACGCACCAGGCAGGCACCAGAGTGTCTCAACTGGCCCTGTCCCCACAAAGCTTCTCCAAACCCTTCAACACGGCACGACCTCCATGAAGCTCGCCAACTACTTGCCTCCAATCTCTCTCCTCTTCCCGTTCAGATGCCAACTGAAACGGCCCAAGCCTCTCCAAACCATCCCGAGCTTCACATGACTGGCATCCACACACACTGCTCCAAAGCTCGCAGCTGTGGCAAACTCTAGCCCTAGTAACACCATAAGCTACGGAACCTTCTCAACACTCATACCACCCCTTTCTCACGCAATCCAACCCCGTTTCTCAAGACCTAAACCACTCCTCCTCTCCAACCGCACTCTGTCTTGCCTCCCAAACCAAATCCAGCCAACAAGACACTAGCTTGCAAACCCACCCAAATCCTTGAAACTCTACAGCATTCCAACGCGAGAGAGCTACAGTCAGCTACCAAGCCAGAAATTGAGCTCCCATGACCAGATTAGGGTTACGCTATGATGGACCCAAATCTCTGAACTGAATGAAACCTTGTTTGCTTCCGAAAAATTCTACAAAACAGTGAAAGGAACTGAAGAAGCCGAACTGAAGTGGTAACTTAGTGACAGCGTGAAACAGAGTGGAACAGAGCGGAAGACTCGGCACCCAAGTAGCGTAACCAAGTGTCTGCTACTTACAAGCCAAGTTCAGTCTAATAAAAACACTACTGCGAGAGCATCACCATACACTCCATCATCTTGGCGATGACTGACACCTCCCATTGTTCCCCATTGTATGTTAGTGGCTCCTGTAGCTGTAAGTGGAGCCCTCCGTCTCCTTGGAAAAAGACAAAGAAAAGCACATTCCATACCAAAAGAGACGGACACTCGAAGCTCAAAGTGAGGGTGACGACTGACGAGAAGAAGGAGATGGAGGACAACTGAAGACTAGTACTGAGAAGATTCCCTCTTGTACGTGACTTCCCGGTAGCCAGATTCTGTTGCATATTGAACTACACTAAATAAAGAGTGAAATTAGGTTGCCCCACACTAATTTCTTGACATTCTACACTAAATAAATATTTATTGTTTCTCTACGAGAAAGTGCTACTTTTGAATTAATTATTGTTGTAATTGGGACTCATGAACCTCCATGTGTACAAACAAAAATATTTGAAGAAATATTTGTTGACTTTTTTGACTTGTAAAGTAATTTTTTTGAATTAAGGCAATCTAATTGTTAAGGCAACCTAATTTCACTATTTTGTGTAAATAAAAAGTGAAATTAGGTTGCCCCACACTAATTTCTCCACATTCTACACTATGTAAATATGTATGTATTGTAGAAGGATGTACTAATGCAAGAACCATATGTGTAACCAGTGATGAGGTGATTCACATTGAGTGATATCGGGAGCCTTCAAAAAGGGGTCGAATGGTCTCTATCAACACTCTCAATGGTGTGGCAAGTTTTTGTATGACTCGATTTAAGGCTTGCTTAGCGTGGCCATTGTCATGAACGAATGAGCGCTACATCATTGAGGTAAGGATTGAGTAGTGCCTCCCCGTAGCGTAGGTTAATAAGCATCAACTTCCAACGAGTGTCAAATTGCTTCTTGAACCGTACTGCAACTACTGGGTCCAAGAAAAATGGAGGATTCTTGAGAGAATAAACGTGCTCTTTCAAGGCCACCATCATTACCAAAGCTTTCGGCATTGTCAAAACACTCCCATCAAAATGACAAAGACAAAGGAGCACGGGCTCTACCATGTGGAGAAAATTGTTACACTAGACTTAGAACTCCTCCAAATGAATTTCTTGCCTTGCTCTTTTTGCCTTAGCCATAATCTCCCTTCTATTTTGCAGTGTTGCAAACTCAACTCGAATGTCATATACGTCTTGTCCAACATCACGTTGTGCACCGCTTGATTGTAGTCTACCAAACGATCAATCATCAAGAAGTTGGTGGCGAAGCGCGTTTTGCTTGGAAGTCTCACCACCTTGTTTGGTGACAACCTCTGAAATACAGCCAAAGCATGATGGTATTTTTTGATGAATTTCACAACTGATGAGGCCTTTTTGACCAAATCTTTTACCTTCTGATCCTTTGCCCAATCTTCCAAAAGTAAGTCCAAAATATATGCTACACAGCCCTGTCTATAAATATAAGGGTGTTTTTCTTGCAACTTTGTTATGGCCCCCATTATTACTACGGCATTGTCCATACACAATTGCACAACATTGGCAAGGCCTACTTCCTCTATGTATCGTGCCATTGTCACAGTCATATACGGTATGTCCTTCGTTCCAATGCATTCCACTAATCCACGGGGGGGGGCACTAGCTTAGAGGTTTAGTATATACGTGAGATCGAGGGATATTTTATGGGGGGATATTTTTCTAATATTTTGTAATTTAATATATCCTACTGTTAAAAATAATTCTAAATTGCCATTTATTATAGCACCCTATATTATTTATTATACACATTTGAGTCCAATTTTTGACCCCTATATTAGATTTAAAAATTAGAACTAATAAATGTTGTATAATTTTTTTTCCTATTACTGTTTTTTATCCTTTTTTTCTTTATTCTTTTTCCACTTCTTTTTCAAACCATATTTTAATGGTTATTGAAAACTAAATTACTTTATGTTTAAACAATGTACTATGGCCAAACAAATATATTCTAATAAATACAATGAGTGCAAATACTCAGCAAAGAAAAAATGACATTGCATTATAATATAACAAACAAGCATAGACCACTCCAAGCTCTTACACACCTAATAATGATAGACTACCAAGCTCTTTTATACCTTTCTATTATTTGGAATGAACAAATAGCAGTATATTTAACCCCTAAAGGACCAACGTGTTTAGAGGCCCAAAACTGCTTCAAAATACTTGTCCCCAAAGCAAGGTCAAAATCTTCATTGATATTTATTTTTTAATAATTTCAACCGTAGGATCCTTTGGTTAACTTGCACAAGTACATTGTCCCAAAATTTTAGAATGAATATCCCCACCGATTGCAAGATCTATGTACCTAAACTTCAAAACGTAGGCTTTTCTAGTCCTTCCAAAAGGTGAAGTTTTGTCTTTCAACATTTTTAGAAAAAAACACGTATGTCCAATTACTTGTGCATTTTATACAGTATGTTGGAAAATGAGTTGAAAACATTTATAAAAACATTTAACCAAAAAAACTTTTGTATTCATTTGTAAAAAAATTGTAAAGTGAAAGGTATTACTGAATGAAAGATAAAACTAATATGCTAATAATTTTTGGAAGAATTTGAAAATTGTTAATCCCAATGGTAAGAATGCTCTAACAAACAATTAATATCTTATATTTTCATTTTTATTTGAAAATTTTCAAAATTGAGAGCAAAAGATGACTTTATATGTTTTTTTTACCTTCATTGCCCGCAAAATAAAACTCCTCGTAACTCATACTTCATTATTTGGAATTGAGTGGTTCAATTTTTTTTGAGTAGGTATCAATCTACAAAATTTAAAAAAAAAAAAAAATTCTTTTTTTAGAATATATTTTTTGCTGCCCGGTTTGACATTGAAATTGAAAAAACCCTTCTAACTTTTGCATTACTTATCGGAATGACATGAAACGAAGTTTCACATGTAGATTATGATGAGTAGCATCCATCCTGAAAATTTCATGCAAAAATTCCAAATTATAAAGTCAATAGAGCCTGCCTAAGTTCTCAAAAAGCCCAAAGTGGGCTCCTTGGTCCTTTAGGGGTTAAGCAAAATTTAAGATAGATTCTTCAAATTCTAAGTGACTTCAAAGGACTTTACAGATAACTCTCGAGGCAACTAGAGCCCCTCATCCAAGGTTTATGGATAATTTGGGACAAATAATGTGTCATTTTTTGTCCATCTCTTTATTAAGGACATTAAGTATCCACTTTACAAAATTATTTTCGCCTACATGTTATTGCCCCCCTATTATTTTTTCTACGTAAAATCTAATACATGGTATTAAGCATAACCCTATATTAGTTATAATACCCTACATGTAATTTTACACACTATATATTAGATATAATAATTTTTTAAATTTTAGGTACAATAAATATATAGTAACCTATCTTAGATCTCACGTGATTTCTAATATGTGCACTAAGTGACCTCCCCGGGCACTGATCCCAAGAAGACATCCCCAGTAGGACAGATGAGCATCATATTCAACAATGGATGGGAATTAGTATCACACCAACTATCAGAACAAATAGTCACTCCATCTACTTTTTGACCAGGACTTGAATCGTAGTCTTATTTACCTCTATCATCTTTGTGCGTACCGTATTATATGACAGTGGTTGGTATACAAGTCCAATTGCCATAGTTTACGTGATAGCTTTCATGAAGGTTGGGTGCCGCACAACGTTGAATGCAATGTTGGCCTCATAAAAGAAGGAAGCCCGCAACTTTTCCAACTTGCCTTTCTTTATCAATTGTAATGACTTGTCTATGTTTCTTTGCCGAGAAAAAAAAGGAATGTTCTTCTTTTTCTCGACCGTCGTTCCAATGGAATCTACTAAATCAAGCATACAGTTCAGTGTTTCATTTGTATTTGAAGGGTTCGTTGACCCTTCTACCTCTCTGACCACCGTAGCACAACAAGAGATTCTTTAGCAATATTGGTTGCATTGCGTCTAAGCGATGGATCATGCATCTCTTCAAAACTCATGAACCTCATAACCTTCCCGTCATAATTCCTAAACTTTTCTCCTATTATCCTAGCGATTTGCAAAATATTTTAACTCTTGGAGATCGCTCGCGAGATCGGGAACTTCGTATGACTTTGACGGAAGTAACAAAGCCGTATGGAGAACCTAATATTCTTGCAGAATATATTGCTTTACAATTAGAAAGTCGAGTTGCTTTTAGAAGAACTATGAAAAAAGCTATTGACACTACAAGAGAAAGGGGTGTTTTAAGTGAGTTTTTAAGTATAGTCCTAGATACATGATTTTAAGTAATGACCTTTAAGTAGATTTTCAGCAAAATTTTACTTAAAACACATGTATTTTAAGTAAAATTTTACTAAAAATCTACTTAAAGGTCATTACTTAAAATCATGTATCTAGGACTATACTTAAAAACTCACTTAAAACACCCCTTTCTCTTGTAGTGTGAATTAGCAAAAAAAACGAATATAAAAGGTTCTTTACAATGCTCTAATGTGTTGGAGCCGCCATATCCAAGGTGAGTGAATGCCCTCTTCTATACAAATGCAATGCTCCACCCAAAAAATGTGCATTTTCAAGGGTAGGAGGAATTATCAGCCAAGGTACACTGTACTGACTAGGGGTCACAATACTTTGTGGACCTACGTGTATTGTTTACGTTCACTCCCCTTCCAGCACCTTAGATAGCCATGTTGTGAATCTACAATGGGTCTTTGAACAAAATTACTCGATCTGGTGATCCACCTAATACTATGAAAGATGTAATGACAAAGTCACTCACTCTGAGTAGTCTTTTGAACCCCTTTGAACAAGGTTGTTGCCCTCCGAAGAAGTTAGATGCCCGCATGGAGCTTCTTCCGAAGGTCCAAGACAAAAATCTTATCAACAATGCTAAGGTGGCAAAGTAATGGGTGCCTCCAACCATTATATTGTTGGACATTCTTCTGGACCCACAATTGTCCCATGAGTGACTACAGATCAAGGTAGGCAGACGGAAAAAAATTGAAGTCGCCTTCAAGGTGACCGTGGGTCCAAAAGAGTGTCCACGGGTCTAGAATAGGGCGACTGTAGGTCTAGGCCTAGGCGAACATAGGTACTACTGTCTACTATGTGTCTAAGGGGTGACCGCAGGTCTTGAATTCCAAATAATTGTAGAGTATATCTTGAACTCAAAATAATTGAAGAGTATATATTGAAAAGCCATCATGAAATTGCGGTTTTGCAAAGCAAGCTTTTTCTCCTCATATTTTTTTAGTGACTAACTTTTTAGATTTGACATATCAAATCTAGATTGAAAGACTTCATATGGCTTTCTCAATTTTAACACCCTCATGATCAAACATTATAATATTTCAATTCATAAATGATATTGTTGTGTTCTCTTTTCCTATGTGATCTCTAATATGTCTGGTTTGAATTTGTACAGTTAGAATTTTTTTTTTAAAATTATACAACTTCTAAAATGTTGACTTCTTATTTAATTAAAAACAAATTCGTACAAGCTCAAAAAAGGCCTTTGGCATGTAGGGATTAAATTTAATGAAAACCCCAACCTAGTTGTAGGGTTTATCAATTTTTGCATAATGTTATTAAGATCCCCCCCAAAAGGTATGTTCCATGTTGGAAGGGAACCGAAACAACTAAAATATCACTTATGGATCGGAAGATGATATCGTTTCATGAAAAGGGTGGTGGAATTAAGAAAGTGACTTTAAGTCAATTCAATCTTCTTTTTTTATGTCAAATCTAAAAAACAAGTCACTCAAATAATATGAGGTTCAAGGGCACAAAATGATAAACAATAATCAATTTAGGGGTTCTAAGAAACTGCTCTGCAAGTTTATTAAATGAATTCCTAATGTCATTTCTCTCCAACATCTAATACATTCGCGCCTTGTTTCCATGTGTCCAAAACAATAGGAAATAGAGATTCATAATCAAGACCCCGTCATGAGGTTTAGAGTGAAAAAAACATATTTCTTAAGAATCACTTGTCCATATTTCAAACTCATGCAATCATTATCATAAATTTGTAATTTTGTTCATTCTAGAAAACAATTTCTAAGTTTAGGGAAGGAGAGGGGGCTCATGCAAAAAAAACATTTATTTTTTCCAGCTATAGCTTGAAATTACGGCATATTTTGTTAATATTGACAATGAAATTAATTTAAACTTTTAAAGCCCTCTTGTGTTCATATATATCATCTTACATTGTCATTTAGGAATACAAAAATGGAAAGAAATTAACATTCATAGATTATTAAAATATTCACAATTTCACTATGTACCGAAAAGATGTAAACTGATTCTGTTTTTGCAATTAACGACCCCCTGCTCCTGACGAAAAAATCAAAGCCGTTAGATCTGGATTAAAAAAAATGACCCCCCTTTAGAGGCGTCGATCTGAAAAAAGTAATCTGAAAAATATATGGCCGTTGATGCCGCCGTCCTCAGAGACGATCTCGACCGTCCAGAGTTTCTTCTCCCTCAAAGAGCTTCTTCTCCGTTTGGCATTGAACTTGGTGGAGGATCGCAGCGGAACTTGAGTTTCTGGAGTTTCGGGTTACTGGAGCATCACTCCGACCCTGCTCCAACGGTGGCGCACCTGGGCGCACTTGCGATGTTAGAGGTAATGACGTCACTTTCTTCATCTTTCTTTCCGGAAGAGGGGATGCACAGACAGAGAGTGATCTGAGTGGATTTAGGTTTCCGCTTCGCATCTTGGTTAAAGAATTAGGAGCGAGGATTTTGGATTTCAAAATTGGTGTTACGAGGGCTCCTTTCACTGCGGAATCTGCTTCAGAGTGTATGCTTGAGAGTGTAATTAGGAGGCTTGAGTGTAGGGGTTGCCAGAGTTTGCATTTTCAACTGGACGATTCTGTGGGGCCATCTTGTCGAGATTTGAAAGCACGTTTCCAGCGTTAGCGACCATCTTGATGGCAATGCGCCTATAGCTGATAGTAACTCTTTCTTTTTTATGTTATCTTGTTCAGAAGTCAAGAAGATGTATAGAGCGAGGTATTGTAGTCAGCTGTGAGAGTTGCTCACGTACTTTCCACAAGGAATGCCTTGCTCCTTCACAGGTATATTTCATTCCTTCGTTGCTGGTTATTTTTTGTCTGAATTCATTCACTGGAATTTTGTTATGCTTTACAGTTTGCAGCCTATACCCTACAGCCTAAGGAGTTATAGTTTTCCTTCATTTCATGAGCATGATATTAAGTGCTTGATTGGAGTTTACAAGTATCATGGAGTTTTGAAGATTCAAGCTCATGGAATATAGAGAAATTAGAAATTAGGGTTTAGGGTTCCAAAGATTTTAGGGTTGAACAAAATACAAGCTCAGTTCATGATAATATGGGTTTTTCCTTAGACACTTGTGGAATTTTTTTTTGAATGAAAGCTTTGAAGTTCTTTTTAAAACAAGACTACACTTGTACTTCTTTGAGGATTTTTGAAGGTTAAAGTTTCACATTCAATGGAAAAATGACACTTGTGCCCCTTTCAGAATTTGTGTGAAACTTGTACAACCAATGGAAAAATTACACGTGTGCCTTTTTTTTTATTCATATGTGGTTTTCTCTGAAAGTGAATGTGTAACACTATGTACCCAAAATATTCACAATTTCACTAACATGCAAATGCAGGAATTCATTTTAACATACATTGATTGATTTTCATAAGGAATGACATTGAATTCCAAATACTTGCATTGGAATTTTCAAAATGGATAATATTTACCCTTTTTACATATCCTTGTTTAGGGAAGTACATAGTTCTACAACACTTGCAGAAAACCAAAATCATGCAACAACCATCTTGCCCTTCTCTATTTTGTCCCAAATCTCAAGTTCAGTCTCATACGTGGCATATGTGGCCTTCCACACTTCCCACTTCAATACCCTGATGTATTGGTCATCCTTCCCCAATTGAACTTCTCCACCATCCAATAGGGATAGTCACACCTTCTCTAGAAACAAGATTTCGCTAAAGAATGAACAACTGAGGAAAGAAACTCGGAGCCAATCAGGATCCAAAATTGCTAGAGAAGGTGTAACACCCCTTTTGTGTCATTTTGAGGATTTCGTAGAAGATTGGATTCACCTCAATTAAAAATACGCAAGCCAACTTGCAAAATCGTAGGTGTCGCAAGAATTGCACGAGAAGCAAGGAAAGCGAGCTAAAACATTCATTCGCTAAGGCTTTGCCATGCCTATTATTCACCTCCACAGGAAAATAATGAACGGCGCAAAGGCTTTGCAGAAACAATATATTCCATCAACAGCCAACTAACTGTATCCTGCCACACATCCTTTCTTCAAATTCTAGGCGCAATGCAAAGAAGGTGTTACTACCCCTAATAGGGGAAGCAACCCATTCTTGATCACCCCCCACCCCCCACCCCAATTGTGGCAACCCAAAGTTGTTTGTTTTCATGTATTTTCAAAGGAATAAATGACCAATTCTGACGGTCATTGATTGGTCAACAATTAACCATCACATGAATGAAGCATTGTCTATATTGTTTCCGGTGCTTGGTCAGAATTGGAGAAACCATCTCACCAGAATGGAAAGAACCTAGTCTATCGCTCAAAAATTCATCATAATTCCATTTTGCGATACAAAAATCTGGAAAATTATGGAAAGCTTACTCTGTCTATTTCTGCACACTGAAAAATTGATCCACTCAAGAGCCACGCCCTCCAGATACGTGGAATGCTTAAGTGATCGGGAATGGGTTGCTTCCCCTATTTCTTGAACGACTTCTAGAACTCAATGAGAGCCTTCAACGAATCCCTGTCAATGGCTTGATTTCTCTCAAGAAATTTAACCTCGATCGTGCCTCCTGCAGGCAGCCCTGGCTTATGGATGGATGTCTGCTTGATCTTCTTCTACCTTGCAGTCTTTCATGATTCTGGCGAGCCGTTCCTTTGCAAACGGATTGGTGGAAGAAGTAGATCCTCCGTCTTGCCGCCAAGTGAATGCAAGGTAAAATGCTTCAGTTCCAAGTCTAAAATCTTCGTTTGCTGAGCTGACAAATGTGTTTAATTTGCGCACTTTCAATTTTGGCTTTCAGGCTGGAAACAATATCGATCTCCACACAAAGTTTCCGTGTGTTGGTAGCGAAAAATCTCACACTGCATTTTTTTCGGCTAACTCTTTAAGAATCTTCTTTAGTTTCAAGAGCCCTGCAAGATTTTGTCTTTTCTAAAATTACGGTATCTTCAGGAACAACATAGAGCTTCAACGTATTCCTCCATTGGGTGCGTGTCTTCAGCCCATCCCAATTCCGGCAAAGAAGGCTCAACCTCCTCCTCCATTTCCATCAACGCAGCGAAGAAGTCATCAGCAGCTTCTTGCACTCGTGCACGCACATAATGCAATACTTCGTCTTCTTCAGCATCCGGGACCTCCACCGGTTCCACCACAGCAAGTCTAGAGGTTCAACGTAAATTGCTTGTGGCTGCAGGCCTTATCTTGTCCACCGTATTCTTCCGCTCTCGGGGAGATAAATTTTGGGAAGCACGCATCTTTCTCTTCATGTCCGTGGGTTCCACCGAAGATTTCCGCATACTGAGGAGAGGAAATGACTCCTGGTAAGTTAATGCACAAACAGGTCACGTTATCTTGGATGAGTTTCACGATTTGTGCAAACTTGAAGGTGTTGAGCCCCTTAGTAGACGATGCAATGCACTAGTAAAAATTTGTAAAGTTAGACACTTAAGTTCTTGCAAAAGGAAATCTGCATATGTCAAATACAATTGAAGTCTTACACATGAGCTCATGACCTCAATCCTGAACATTGCAGACCTGTAGATGATCTGTTAGATCCACTCCCATATGGTAAGAACCTTCAGTTTAATGGAAAAATATGCCAATCAATCAATTCGAGCAAATATGTCTATTCTTCCAAATTGAAATAATGACCAGTGGAAAATCTCAAACCCTGTAATTATAGCTCACCTTGCAGACTCCCGTTTGTATAAATTTAGAAATCCAATACCACGACGCACTAGAGCTGCACATGCAAGTGTCTCACCAGTAGGAACATGATCGAGAAGGCCACAAGTGAGATGTTTTTCCATAGGCGTTGTCTGAGGTGAGAGGCTACGAACCTCAAATATTCAGGCTTCAAAAGCTCCATGGCCATGATCCTGAGCTCATAGAGAGAAGATAATAAGGTAAACTACCCCATTACAGACCAAATGGGAGCAAACCCATTGTGGGCTAAATTATGTTAGTGGTGTACATTCAAGTTTGAAATGGGCTTGCTCCCATTGGGTTGGGTCTGGGATGGGGTGTTGCCTAAACAATTGCATAACTCCTGCATCTTAGCAATGCTCATTCTATCCCTAGAAACCTAACTCACCAGCTTCATGTTCATTCTGTGGGTTGATGGACCCTTTGTTCTGCTTCTCCGCACTTACAATCCTCAGTTTCTTCTTTGAATTCTCTCATCCCCATAACTAATGGCAGAAGAAGAGCAAATCTTTCAACAGACGGAGGTTCATTTTCCAGCTGTTGTTGTCTCAAATACGATTGAAGAAAATTTTCAAAGAATCTCGTCCATCGCATTCGAAGTGACGTGGATGGACACCTCATGTTTAAGGGAATTGAGAGTTTCAACATTTTTGATTCCAACGAAGGAGCTCTCTCACAAATAAGATCAACCTCATATTCCAAGATACTTGGGAAACATCGATCAACCAGTTTCTCCTTCTACGTACCAAAATTCTTGCACACATTGCTGCTTCTTCAGTCACAATATTTGCAACATTTGTCTCGCACTCACGATAAGGCTGAGGTACATTGAAACTTTCACGACAGAGCTGGAGTTGAGAGTTGAGAACTCTCACCAATAAATTTGATTTTAAAAGCCAATACGTAACACTGGAGATCGATGTGCACTCTAGCTCGGTTCTTGATCCCTCGACATTTCTCGATCGTCTGCGGCATTGACACGATCCAATTGCTCGCAGAAATTAATGTCCAGCTTAATTACTTCCCATCCTTTGCAGCACTGCGAAATTGGTTGCGACTGTAAGATGTTCGTGAGTGACCAATTGGCATATCCGCATATGCAGGGAAGGCTCCCATTCATGGAGCCCAAAAAAGTCTTCAAACACAATAATCTTTCAATCTATGCGGTCAATTGGGTTGAAATTCTTTCCACTCATTTTTATAATAGTCTAATGCACTTTTGTACGGCTAAAGTTTTAAAAAAAAGTTTTTATTTTCAGTTTTAGCCAATGCACCAAAAAAAACGGCAGTCTTTGACAATTTCTCTCAAAAAACACCCCTGGTCTTTCAAGAGTAAAAAAATTTAGATTTAAGTTTACTAAAATCATACCAAAACTGTCATTTTAATTCCCTTCCAGCTGTGAGCTGCCTCACTGTCGAGGCTTGAACATTGACTGAAGCTAATCCAATTCAAATCTGAGAATGATCAATGCTAAAAAAAACTTTGCAAAACCCCCCAAATCCTAGCAGTAAAAACTAGTTTTAGACTATAATTTTAGAATAGACCGATGCCAAATAGCTTCTCGTCTGCTGCCTATGATGCGACAAAAGGTGCATTAATGCAGACATTTTGTGGCTCTGTGTCTACAAGATTCTAACGGTTCCGCTTCAACAACAGAGTAACACCACAGATAGAAATTCAACTTCTCATCTAGAAAAAGTATAGGACTGAATCTCCTCAAGTCTTTGGCCCCCTTTCAAGTGTTAGTACGTCCTCGAGCAGTTGAAAAGAGCTCCTCCTCCATATCCATGCAATGTCTGAGACCTTGAGAAAAAGTTGAAAAAGTAGCATATAAGTATCAATCTGCTCCCTTCAACTGAGTTCCTTCTCTTCCTCAAATTGCTAAACCTCCAGTCCGGAAGAGAAATTCTAGTTTCGTTCGGCAACCCCAACCTCAACATTAGCAACATCCAATGAACACAACACAAGCTTCAAAACTCAACTTCAGCAGAGACACAATGTATCATGGTAAATTATGACTTTAGTGGTAACCAATGTCCTAGGCCCTTTCTAAAGACACATTCTAGTCATTTGAATCTAGTGGTAGGAATCTAGAGTTATTTCTTGGTTGACAAATTTTGACTTTAGAGGTCATCAATGACCTCAACCTTCTCTATTGACACATCTTGTAATTAGACAATCCCAATTTATCTTGAGAATTTGCCATGTTGTGTACATACCTAATTGAACAATTTTCACATGTGAAGTTGCAAATACATGTAACTTCATTTAGAAGCCCATTTGTGTTCAATGACAATCATTAGAAAGATTCAAGTGTAATATTAGTTCTAACTTTAGCACCGGTCCATTGGTTCATCCAATTAGTAAGTGTGCAATATTAGCATCACAATAAAATTAGAAGAGGTTATAGATTTATCCATTACCTCAATTTATTTTCTAAAGAAATTACAAATTTTTCGAACATCTTTAGATTGTAGAGAGGTTATAGATCTGCCAAGTACTAATTTTATGTTGTGGGAATTAGTAAAACACACTCAATACTTCATGCCACACTAATTTGAAAGAAAATATATTACTAGTGCGTATTTTGTAAATTAGTGTCCCACACTAATAGAAAAAATCACTTTAGTAACAACCTAGCCATAATTCCTAAACATGAGTCCCCTACTACAATTGAAAAGCCTAAAACTCACACCAAATCTCTCAAACAAGCAGCTCCAAAACTAGAGTGCAGATGGGGCACTTATGGCAACAAAGACAAACCCAACCAAACAACACATAGAAGAGCAAGAAATGAAGGAAAAGACAATACCACACATAGAAGAGCAAGAAATGAAGGAAAAGACAATACCACGTAAACAAACTTCGACTACAATAAACTTACATCCAAGATCAAAATCAATTTCTTTCTCTTGAGCTTAGAGCCACACTCACATAAATCTCACTAATTATAATCACCTAGCCTCAATATTGACTTCCAATATTCACACCAAAGCAAGGACCAAAAATTGAGTTACTTATTTATGAGTACATCAACTTCAATAGCAACAAGAGTGACCTTGCTACTAAGAAAAAATAACTCCTAGCATGGCCATCTTGAACAAAGAACTTCAAAACAATAGTCTTCTCAATACATTTGAAGTTGCCAACAAAAGGATGCATATTGTATGGACGGGGGTGGGGAGGGTCCTACAGCCAATTCGAACTAAAATTTGCCATCCTTTGATTTCAACTTCTTCACAAAAACCATCGCTAAAGGAAATGCAGAGACAACAACCTCTATGAATACCTCCCTCGAGTCATTTCCAACCAATGCAATTGTTTTCAATCAATGATCAACATGATAACTATATTCGCAGGTGATGACAAATTACAATGAAAATTTTCAAATTACAATTGCATGCAAAAATCATGGTCAAGAGATTCAGAAAACAAGATAGCCAGCAATAGGTCAAGATTGCCAACCTGGTTACCAGTAATCACCACAAGAACACACACCATCTTGGAAGTGGTGAAAGCGGTTAGCATCCCTCACAACAATATCTCGTTCAGTCACCTTTGAGATAAACTTGGTTGCTTTATGGCAGTCTGAACACACTCGAAGGTTCTTGAACACCCGAATCGACTGTCCAAGAGGTGTCCGCATGAGTCCATAAGCAATAGCCAACTTCTCGCTATGGGAGCAAAGAGCAAGTTCTTTCTCCTCCTCATCAATGTTCTGCAACACTAGCCGGGTATCAGGAATGTAGCCTTCAGCCTTAATTGTCTCACTCAATCTCCTCAACTCAGCATAGATCTCCTTTGCTTCTGAGTGAGAAGTATCCCCTACGACGAAGTCATGAACCTTGTTATCAACTTCAATCCAGCTACGCCCTGGCTCCTTGCGTATACCTCTCTCCTGCATCATAGTGCGCACCCACAACACCTCCTCCCACTTGCCAGCTGCAGCATAGATATTTGAGAGAAACACGTATGTAGAAGCATCCTTCGGTTCCAACTTGAGACGCTCATTAGCGGCAAGTTTGCCCAACTCCACATTACCGTACGTTCTACAAGCACCAAGCAAGGTTCCCCAAGTTGCAGCATTTGGTTCCACCGGCATGTTGTCAATCAAGAGCTTTGCTTCCTCCAAGTGTCCTGCTCGGGCAAGAACATCCACCATGCAGTTACAAAGCACCACACTAGGTTCGATGCCATGATCTTGTGTCATAGCCAAAAAATATCTACGGCTCTCATCCACAAGGCCTGAATGACTACAAGCTGACAACACTGCAAGGAATGAGATCTCATTGGGCTTCACACCGTCTGCAATCATAGTTTTAAAGACTTCCAGGGCTTCATACCCACATCCATGCTCTGCAAGTCCACCAATCATCACGGTCCATGTGATTACATCACGATCCTCCATCCTCTCAAAAGCCACTCGTGCATCATCAATACTGCCACACTTTGCATACATGTGCACCAGCGCGTTGCCCACACGCATTTCTGACTCAAGTCCCGCTTCAAGGACATGCCTATGAACCTCCTTCACCCACTCCAAAGCCCCTGCGCTTGAACGTGGATTCAGAATGCTAGCATAAGTGACTGCATTCGGTTTAATGCCTTCCTGTTGCATTTGAAGAAACAGTTCATATGCCTCACGCCCACAGCCATGTTGCGCAAGTCCTCCAATCATCGCGGTCCAAGTAATCACGTCCCGTTCCTCCATCTTGTTAAAAGCCAGTCGCGCATCATCAATACTGTCACACTTTGCATACATGTGCACCAGCGCGTTGCCCACACGCACATCTGACTCAAATCCCGCTTCACGGGCATGGCTATGAACCTCCCTGACCCACTCCAAAGCCCCCGCGCTTGCACATGCATTCAGGATACTCGCATACGTAAAGGCGTCTGGTTTGAGACCTTCCCGTTTCATTTGCAGAAGAAGTCGGTATGCTTCCTCACCATCACCACTGTCGGCATATGCTCCAATCATCACATTCCAGGTAATCACATTGCGACTCGACAACTTATCAAAAGTGTTCCTTGCCTCCTCTATGTTCCCACACTTTGCATACATTTTAACAAGCGAAGTCCCCACACGAACATCTGATTCCAACCCACCCTCTCTGATATATGCATGAACTTCCTCGACCCACTTCAAGGCTGATGGGCTCGCACAGGCTTTCAGGATGCTCAAATAAGTATTTGCATTAGGTTGCATACCTTCCTTTCGCATTTGATGGAAAACTTCCATGGCGTCTTTCACACAACTGTGCTGAGCATAACCTCCAATCATGGCGTTCCAACTAATAACATTCTTCTTCCCAAGTTCATCAAACACTCTGCATGCATCCTCCAGTCTCCCACATCTGATGTATCCACTCAATAGGCTGGTTGCCACATATATATTCTGCTGCATGCCACTCTCAATGGTGCACTCATGAACCTGCTTTACTGCCGTAAGGTCTTCCTGCTTCAAGCACCGCTTCAGAATTTCAACATAGGAGTACGAGTCTACTGCAATGCCCTGTTGTAGTCGGTTCTTCAAAAGATGAATTGCTTCGCTAGCGGTCGTTGCGCTTTGCATGCGCGTACTCCCAGCACTAACTTGAACTGCTTGCTTTGACACTTTTGCACTAGCGGGCAAAGTGTTTCTCCTCCCAAAATTGCCCTTGGGTAACCTGACCCATCCATACACACTTCATAAGAAAACCCTTCATACTTTGTACTGTGAAAAATCTTGCTCCATCAATTTAAAAATACTTGGATGCATGTATGTAGTCTTTATACCGCTTAAAAGCACAATACTTCTCGCAACACCTAACAAAACATATTACAAATTACAAATTACATTCACCTTCAATGTGTGAGCATCATTTGTAGCAAGTCAGTTGCACCAATTTCTTGTCACAAAGGAAGACAACTCATGCTCATGCCAATACCTATTCGGTTGTACAATCTTGAGAGAATCATTGGTATGATAACCACCACTAGAAGGTAATTTGCTTAAAGTCACCAATTTGACCATTGCCGTCACCCATGGTGGGGTTGACCAACCATCTACCCGGAGTGCTTTCATTGTCACCTTGTGTTGAAAGTCTGGTGATTTGGGATTCATCTATACACACCAACAACCCACAATCTAATATGAAAAAACAATCAAGGAACACATATCCTTAAGCATTGGAGTGATCTAATTAGCCTTCAATTCAATTCAAAACCCAATCAAAATGTATTTCACTTCTTGTTTACCAAAGTGCCAAGGACCTTTTACAAGCAATAAATAACTTCTCAATGTCTTTTCACAAATATCTAATATCAACTAATTGGTAGCCTTAGCTATATTCCTAGTGATACCTTGTAAAATCTGTTGTCCCACCACTGCAAAGGATCCGCAAAATACTCCTCCCAATCTTGTTCAATTGTCTGTACTTTGCCTGATTCAACTGTTAGATACTTCAAACATGTCATTCATGTTCTTTCTGAGCGACAAAAAGCACCCACTTCTGTACATGAGAGCGGCCACATTAAAGATACCTGAAGCATCGGGTTTTCTCCAAACTGATGACGATGAACACCTAATTGATCCGCTGTTCCTTCCTCCATGGGAGGCTGAGACAAATAATAAACATGGGTGTATAAGCCTTGGAGACTTCAAGAGTGTGATCACACAGGCATCCTGGTCACACAAATCCCCGACAGTATGTCAAAAAACACATTCAATTGGTAGCAGTTTGGGCATAAGATAGTCATCGGTACTAATATTTGATGTTTAACGTCCAACCAACCAAGTTCACGTCCTGTCAGTTTGGGAGAAGTGTAACACCGTATTGATCAAATATACTGCTGTCGACGAACCTAAATGTATGGGAAACATAAGTTGCTAACATGACCACGGTAGTTCGGTTCAGACAAGTCACAAGTCATCCAACCACTTCCGTAGAACAGGTGTATGGTCATAAGTCAACACTCACTCACCCGTGCACCAACTCCAAGCACCAAATAGCTTCTCGTTTGTTGCCTATGATGCAATAAAAGGTGCATTAATGCAGACATCTTGTGGCTCGGTGTGTACAAACTTCTACCGGTTCCACTTCAACAACAGAGTAACGCCACAAATAGATATCTAACTTCTTAATCAGAAAAAAACATATGAATGAATCTCCTCAACTCTTCGGCCCCCTTTCAAGTGAATGTCCCCAGCCAGTTGAAAAGAGCTCCTCCTCCATATCCATGCAATGTCTGAAACCTTGAGTAAAAGTTGAAAAAGTAGCATATAAGTATCAATCTGCTCCCTTCAACTGAGTTCGTTCTCTTCTTCAAATTGCTAAACCTCCAGGCAGGAAGAGAAATTCTAGTTTGGTTCACCAACCCAACCTCAACATCAGCAACGTCCAATGAACACAACACAAGCTTCAAAACTAGACTTAAGCAGAGACACAAAGTATTATGTATGACTGGCAATATCTTCAAGTCTGTTCAATTGCTTGTCTGATTTTATACCTCCTTCTCGGCCTTCAGCACCAATAATTCCAAGGTCTGCCGCTTCCAAATTATTGACTAGAAGTTCAATTCAGTCCACACACAAAAGTTCCAAGTACGAATCCCTCTCTTGAGATCTTCCGCTCCCCGTTAACTGTAAACTACTTTCTGGAACCCCCTCCAAAATGGCTCAATTTTCAGGATTCTGAGGGAAAAAAACACTCACTAGTTCCCTGCATCAACCACCACCAACATATGGAGCCTTAATACTAAGCTCCAGTCAAACAAATTGTCATATAGCATACGGCTCCCTTTCATCTGTGTCTGTTCGATTCTCCACACTGCTCAACCCTGAACTCTCAGGCCACCAAGCACGGAGGAAGAAACAACTGCAGCAGCTTGACATCGACATGAACAACTTCAAGTGACTTCAGCCTCAGAAAACTTGACTGGAACGTAGACAGGGGAAAGTTCAATTACTGTGAAAGTATCCCTTACAAGAACCCCACAACAGATACTGGCACTTGCACAGACACAAAATTCTGCTGAAAATTCTACTGAAAATTGCAACTCGTGAAGAGCAAGGAACCTAAACCACAACATCTCCACATGAACAACCCCAATATCTGAGCTTCCAAAAAATTGACTTCAATGTAGATGCAAAGCATCGTATGAGATCAACCTTTATAAATATGCTCCTCCCGTTGCAACTGCGTCTGCTCTACCCACCGAATTGCCAAACCTAACTATGGAGACTAAATCACCATAAATAGCTTCACATGAACAACGCCCGATATATGCAACAAGTTCCGTAATCTAACTTCACTCTAACCTCAGTCCATCATACATGAATCAATCTCTGCGAGTTCTTGAGCTACCTTTCAGCTGTTTCTGCTCTCAGCTCCAAATTGATAAACCCTAACTACAGAAAGAATAGCTCCCTCAAAGCAGCTCCATAGGATCCATAGCCAATGCAACCTTGACTTCAATCTAGACTCAAAGTATCATGCAAGAATCGCTCTCCTCGAGTTATTCAGACACCTTCCAATTCTGTCCGCGCTTCCCTCCGAATTGCTAAACCCTAATCGAGTAAACCTCCAAGCAGGAAGAGAACCCACGAGCTCTCAACATATGCAAAGGGCTTCAAAATTTAACTATGCTGCAGAGAAAGGATCATCTGCAGCAGGGAGGAATTATGGCGAGACACCGAAGGCGTCAGCCTCACCAACCAACCCTAAGACCCT
Organism: Pseudisothecium myosuroides; assembly: GCA_951799445.1. Taxonomy (NCBI): domain Eukaryota; kingdom Viridiplantae; phylum Streptophyta; class Bryopsida; order Hypnales; family Lembophyllaceae; genus Pseudisothecium; species Pseudisothecium myosuroides. The sequence goes on along the minus strand of OX637287.1, from coordinate 35,594,702 downwards.
AAGACCCGATTTCTCCAGTCGAGGTTGAGCAGTGCAAGTCGCACTTTGCAACGGTGTTTTAGGATTCTGATCATCTTGTTCAGTAGCCTCGGGCAAGATAGCTGTTGTTGATGAAAGGCAGATAGTTCGACTTTTAAAATCCAAGGATCCCTTGAGGCCTTGAGTGACACCAGAATTGGAAGCTATAAAATCCACGGGCTAAGCAATCCTCTTCGCCCCTCGAAATGGTGTCTGGCCCGCAACAAAACCATGGACGCGCCGTCTTCTTTCACGACACTGAGAATTCCATTTCACCTACGAATGGTGCGAGGCGGGAAGTATCAGCGCACTACTCTCAAAACATACCTAGAGTAAACTCTTGCCAATCACCGCACAGACAAAATTCAAATCCTTCTCTAAGGTAGGTATCCTAAAACCGACACTAATTGCTACTGTGCCTAATTACTACTATTAGACTGTTCAAATTCTTATATATTCTTATTGGCAAGGGAAAGGAGGTTCCAACGCACCAAAGAATGCAACAATTGGATACTGTATGCAAAAGTTATGAAGGAACAAAGTTTGGTTCTAAAAGCATTTCTTTCACAGAGGTACATAACTGATTTTGGAGATGTACACACACTAAAGATGGCGCTTTAAGTTCAGTGGCGCATTTGGGATGCCTACCTTACATCAATATAGAGACTTGCATGTTTTGAAATTCAGCATGATTATTAAATGTCATGTTACGATTCACCTTTGAAAAACAGAATGCTAAAAAAATTTCTTCCTACAAATTTTATTGCAATTTAAAGGCAATGAAGTTGAAATCTAGTTTAAAATTTCTTGCAACCCTTCACCGCACAGTGTGCGGTCATTGGGCAGTGATACAAAATTTAGTTCACATCACAATTGAATTGGTAGTTGAATTGTGCAGAATACTGCTCGGTACAAGGCAATGGTTGTTGTCCGTTTCTGAGATGTATGTGGTAAATGGCAGAATAACTCTTAGTTCACTAATTTGAATATGAATAATTAATACCCTGGACCATAAAGGCAGATTTCCTCTCACTTGTGTGTTCTCGAATTCCTCATATATATCCTCCATGCTAACATGTTCCAAAATAATGCGCATTTTCAAAATAATGCATTTCTTTCTATGTATGTTGATTACAAAGCTCTGAACAAGTTTGCATCATGTGCAATCAATGCAAAGTTAATTTTTGAAAGGACATTTGAGGTGGTGGGAGGGCCTGTCCCAACTTGGATTTTAGAATCTTTTTTAAATAGGCATCATGTAGCTTGTTCAAATGACCAATCAATGATGAGCTTTTATCCTCCTCAAGGCCATGGGCAACCTCATAGCCCCTATTCAAAGAATTTATCAAACTCTCCTAAGTAAAAACTACAAGTTCAAATTGTAATTCAAAATCCAAGACTTAAATTGTTAAATGCATCTTGTGAAGACGAAGAGATGATAACAAGGAAGTTTACATGTAGTTGAATATTAGAGGAGTTTTTTTGAAGATTTTTTGAAAATCCAGCCCTTGGGTCTAGGTCTATCGTTTGAGGGTTAATTTACAATTCTTGACCAATTTTTTTGCTTTAGCTGGTCATCCTTGACAAACTGTCCAAATTGCTAAAAGAGGTAGAGCAATTCTAAGATGTAACTGACAACGTGATCAATCAATACCAAGAGACTTTGTCTAGAGGCAACAAACCTCTCCATATGAAATTAAAAACCAGGAAGATTCGGTAATCACGAAGGTTTACAACAGTCTTAGCATGAGGAATTTCATCCAATTAATACATCTACCACAATACACAAAGTGATCAAGAAAGAAAAGAATTTCATTTTCATATTGACAATGATAATTTAATTTTTTGGAGATTTGTTGGATCCATTATGTGCATCATAAACTCCAATCTTTGGACAAGAAAATTGAATTTGAAAACACATTATAGGGCTATGAAATATAAATAAAATGCATTGTCTAATTCAACAAATATTTCAAATGCAAGGGCTTTAAGATATAACAACAATCCATATTGCAACCTATACTCTCTCTACAATAGCTGATGCAATCCCATGCTCTCAGTTCCCAAAAAAAATTCAAATATTGTGAGAACCAATGTCATTTGTATGTTTGGCAAATTGTTGATATTTTAAATTCTATTAATGTCAATTTTCTTCAATTTTTATGTACAACAATCTGAAATGATGCACACAAGGACAAGGTAGCTTGCCGATTCAATATAAATTAAATTAAAAAATGTTAAATTTTCATAAATTGAAAATATGGTGTTGAACCTATTCTTTTTGATTAATTACTTTAAGGGCAAGGAGGCATCAAACCTACTCTTTTGTTATCTTATATGTATTATTTCATACCCCCCCCCTAAATATCTTTTTCATCCACATGGATCAATTATTTTATATCAAATAATTTTGAAGAGGAATTAAAATAAAAAAATTACGAAGGATTAAAGTTAATTATGGATTAATCATACTTTGAAAGTTGCACAAGAAACAAAGTGAAATTCATCCCATTAAATGATTTGCAACCTTGCAATTTCAATTTCTTTACATTAGTACACAATTTCAAAGTTATAATTCTAAATTATTGGAATTTTTCCTAGCCCATCTTATAATAGAAAGTGAATGAAAAATTGAACAAAACAAAGCATGAAATTCAATATCAATAGCTTTGCTTGATTTGAACTTTGAGTTTCATGATTAGTACTCAAGTTAAAGTCATAATTGTTATTTTCTACTTTTACACAAGGTTTTTTGGAAAAAAAATGGCTTATTGTATATATATATTTTTTAGCACTCAATTTGGTTTAATATTTTTCTAAGATTCTATTTTTTTGGACTTTTGAGTAAACTAACAAACTGACATTTCATTTAAAAATTTGTTGATAATTGAAAATTCATTCCAATTCCACATCAGTTTTATGTTTTGAATATATTGCCTGAAAGTATGAAATTTTACAATATTATTTTTGGATGTATATAAAATCAATCCTGAGCTTTCTTATTTATGTAGTTTACATTTTAGTCACAAATCTAGATGAAACAATTTTAGTAACATGTTGAATTTCTATACTTACCTTGAGATATGAACACCTATAATTGTCCCTAATTAAAATTGAGCAAAGTTATTATTATTAATCATAAATTATTTATTACGGCCCTAATCTAAAATTCACAACTCCTAAGATTATGAAGAACGGTAGGTGAAAGTCATGGAAATAACATTGTAAAGCCATTTTGTCCAATGATGCTAGCATGTAAGTCTAGAAATGCAAGCCTACGAGCCTTGAGCCTAAGTATAAGTAGGCATTCTACAAACATATATTGAAGGTGTCTCTAATACAAGGGCCTATAATATTGATATCCTATAATCATGGAAGGTGCCTAGGTTCCCAAACTCATGAACTCAAGATCTTAGGCTCACATGCTAATGTTCAACCCTCCATGGTAGTGGTGCTCGAATTCTATTATGAATATGCCTTTGACAATTGAATTTGCATGAAGCCTTTGACATTTAACCAAAAAAAATGAATGCTAAAAGATTTATTGGCGTAGAGCACCAAACACAACAAATTCCATCAAGTGGAGAAAATGTGACATTAAAAACACCACATTTTCATCAATCAAGACACTCATTCTACTACACATGGGAGTTCATCCCAAAAAGTATTGTGTCCCTAAAAGAGTGGTTATCATGGCATTGCATACTTTAATCCAACTAGCTTTGATTTAGTAAAAAGTGCACAAAAAATGTGATTGTTCGGCAAAAATTTGGTGGAAAAATGCATCTACAATGTAGACAATTCACGGTAATCTAAGAATTGATTTAAAGGATGAAACAAGGCCACCCACTTGTTAAATCTTATTGACAACTAAAAGATGATTCTCAATGCACTTTGAAAATGCATTATTTGGACAATGTATGAATAAATTATGAATAAATTATGAACTTTCAAAGTATTTTTAGGTGTACCAAAAACAAACACTAGATTCTCATGGACTTTTATATTTTAATCGTGTTCATTTTATTCTTCAATTAACGTTGAAAAGATGGCCCATGATTGCAAATTCAAGCCTTCCAATCCTTCATTATGTTTGTTGCCATTTTGCAGCTATATATTGTATGAATGAAAATTATTCAGTTAGTTCTTTAAAGATGAAACCACATGATTGTCTTCTATGAGTCATAAAAATTTCAAATTATTTTAGTGAGAATTTCAATTTTTTTATTCTTTAGCCCCTAAAGGACCATTGTCCCTTCAAGGTTTCTATTTGAAGTACTTTAAGTTCTACAACCAATCTTGAGTTAAACATTTATGTATAATATCAAACTAGAAAAAACTGATAAGCTTTGAGGGAATATAATATTTTTTTCAATCGGTGCTCGGGAACAAAAGTTATGTCCAAATAAGCTCAAAACAGGGGAGAGGGGGCAGCAAAACAAAATTTGCAATTTTTTTATTTTTTATTTATTTATTTTTTCTCATAGATTATATTTTATTTTTGTCTATCTGGAAAGCTTTGATTCATTTCATTTGGATTTATTATGAGAAAGTCATGGACAATCTTGTTTTTCAAACAATTAGAGCATCTTCTTGAAAAAAATAACTTATAGGAATCATTTCAAAATGCAATTTTTGCAATTTTTCAAAAAAAAATTCCACATAATTTACTTTGCTTGCTAGAACAATCTCACCATTGGGATTAGTGCATTTTAATTCCATCTAAAAGATATTAATATTTTAGATTTTTCTTTCTATCTCGTACCTACTTCTAATTAACAATTTTTTTAAGAATGAAAACTAAGTTTTTTTGAATTTTCTTTCCTAGACTCTCAACTCAATTCTTCACTGTAAAGATTTAGAACTCAAAACTTTGTAGTGCAAAAAATTTAAGTTAAAAAAGTTCAAAGTCAAAAAATCTAGTCCCGCAATGTGCTGAAAAACTTGTTTATTTCACTTTAAACGCAAATATCTTGCAATCCGTGCGGTCAAAAATTCTGAAATTTTTTCCACACATTCTTTAACTTAGTTAGATGTAAGATCCTACGGTTAGATGTGGAAAAAAATTCAAATTTTTTTTTACTCTTTGCTATTGAAATGGCAGTTTTGAGTGTTTTATGGCAGCAAAAAGGCCTTGGTCCTATCGGGGTTAAGGAAAAGTAAAGAAAATCCATATCAAATACGGAATACAAAGTATACTAAAAAAATCTGAAAAGTTCACCATAGATTTTTTTTATCATAGTATATAACATCATGTTGTAAACTAAAGTTATTGTGTCATTATAAAATTATAAAATCAACAAACCCATGGTCATAGGCCCAAAGTTCAAATTGCAATAAAATATTATATTTTAAGAATTTCCCTAATCTTCCAATTGGAATAGAAACTAAACTTGATAAACTTCATTTTCATTAGTTGGGCATGCACAATTACAAAAAATATCATTTTCATAGCTAAAGTTCACATAAATTTTTTTCAGCAGGAAGTGGCCAAAATACATTGTAAGGATGATCTGTGGATTAAGCATCTTCTTCTTTTGAAAAATTAATAATACAATAATGAGGCACTATTGAACATTATTCACTTAAAAATGCACTCAAGCAATTCCCTTACAAAAATTTGAATTGAAGAACAATTTTTTCCATCCTGCAACCCCTACATACTGAAATCATCCCCAGGAACAGAAACATCCTTATCGTCGTTTCAAGATTAATATCTAGAAAAAAGTGGTGCTGTTTGGTCCAAATGTAGGTGTCACATTTTAGTCACTGTTGATTATGGGTGTGCATGCACATCTTAGATGATATTTTGGTTAGCTAAAGGCCCACTCTTTTTCTTATTAATTAGTACAGTATGGGGTAGAGGATTTTGTCAATGACCGAATATGCGGCCTCTGAAAATCTGAACTGCTGAATTTTTTGGTGTTGAAACCAACCATCCCTCTGCCATGAAGACAATAGTGACCTCAAAGATTAAAGCATCTCCAGAAGTGCACTCATCAATTGCATCCCAATCAACATTTGAGTTTAAGATAAAATTGATTTCCCTGTTTAAATTCTACTGTAATCAATACATGCTATGCATATCTAATAAATAGAAAATGAACCACTTACAATTTTTCAAAGTTGAACTTCCTAGGGAACCCTATACGGCACTCTAATAAATTTGCTTCGATTCTAGCACCAAAATTTAAAAAACATTAGATGAGATTCAGGGGGTTGGGAGGGCCGTTTCAAGCCTGTTTCCGGCTTTGTTCCCCCAGGCCTTAAAGAACGCCGTTGCCAGATTTTAAAAAAAATGAAAATGAAAATGAAAATTCTTAAAATGAAAAACAAAGTTTTTTTTTCCCCCGGAAACTGACGTGGCAGTCTCTCGGCCACGTCAGTGCAGTTCCGGACCATTTTACAGGCTGGGAACTCTGGGGAACTCACAACCCTCCAAAGGGGCTGAAAAACATCTAATGATCAAAGTCCACCAATCACAATTAAGCATGGACACGGTTTCAAGGAACTTTTGGGAGCACTTTAAGGGAATTCTACAATTGGTGCTAGGGTACACTCACGCTTATGGGTGTTGCTACCTTATGTGATTTGAATTGTTGTTTCAGTTTTAAAAAAAATTTCTAGCCCCCAACACTATTTCCTTCAATGATTGAAATTTCATGTTTTGTCAATTTGCATCTAACAATGGAGAAGGGTAAGCTATTGACAAAACAAATCAAAAATATGCTGGGCAGAAATGCACACAATCCTCTTAAGGGACAACAAGGCTTCTAAATAATCTCACATATAGAGACAACTTGACATATGGGAGGTGTCCATCAGCCATGTACAGTGCCCTCTAGAAAATAAGGTAACCCCAATTTCGACTTGGAGGAATATCTTTCAAAATTTGACCTTTTCTGACCTAACTTTCAAAAACTAACCTACTAAATTTATTGTTTTATGCAATGTTCATCAACATGACAAATTTCAATTTGAAAAAACAAATATTTTATTTTTGGTTAATTATTTTGTGTATTTTTCATTGTGATAAAAAAGAACTGATTGAAAAATATTGGTGATAATTTTTTTAAATTTTATTGTGCAAATATTTAATAATCAATACTGTGCACATTTCACTTTTAGGGGAAAAAAACATTATCTAGGAAATAATTTATACTACAAAGAATTCAATGTCAAGGTGTTGCCTTCCCAAATTTTATGAAATAGGTATTTCTAAATTGTAATTATATTTTACTAATTCATCCTTGTATTATAATTACTTTTCTACCTTTGAGTATGATGGTGCAATTGATATGTCAAATCTCAATTATAATCTAGAGAAATTTGTTGTACAAATTTTTGATTAGTGACACCTTGACATTGAATTCTCTGCAGTGTAAAATTTTCCTTAGTTGATGGTTTTTTTCCCCTAAAAGTGAAATATGCACATTGATATTTCTTAAATATTTTCATAATAAATTTAGAAAAATTCATCACCAATATTTTTCAAACAATTATTTTGTATCACAATGAAAAACACACAAAATAATTTTTCAAAAATGAAATTTTTGTTTTTTGAAATTGAAATTTGGTGTGTTGATCAAGATTGCATAAAACAATAAATTTTTCAATAGGTTAATTTTGAAAATTAGGGTAGAAAAGGTCAAATTTTGAAAGATGTTCTTCCAAGTCGAAATTGGAGTTACCTTACTTTCTAGAGGGCACTGTACTGTACTGTACTCAAAATGACGGGATCTCATGATGTGCAGGGGTGTGCAGTAACACAGAGTGCATCATTAGAGGGGGTTGGACACATACAAGAAGCTCTATAAAAATAACCATAAATGAAATCATATACCAAGGAGATGAAACTATCTAAAAAACTCTATACCAAGCTACACAGAAGACTGGAAGGCAGCTCCTAAATCCATGTGTAGAAATTCATAGTTTGCAGTTCCAAGGTGCCGACCGAATGGCATAATGCCCTGCCTCTTGGTTTACGAGCACCCGGCTTAACAATAACAGAATTGGGTGCCACCCAGATTCTACTAGCATTATGAGCTCTAAATTGAGATTGCCTCAGATTGGTTTCTTTGTGTTCTACAGTCACAAAGCAGCCACTACCATACCATGCAACAGCACATCATAACAAGTCAATTGCACTAATTGCTCTCTCCTATTGAGGTAGCTGCCCGCGCTAGCCCAAATGTTGCCCCAACCATGTAGGTCGCTCGTGTTCCTATTGACCCTTTGCATTGACACAAGTGATTGCCAAGATCAAATAAACAGGAAGACGCCAAAGGTCAGCGATAAAGTTGGGGTAACGAAATCTGCACAACGCATAGCATACGTGAATAAAGTGGACACAAACAAGAACAAGAACTCATGAGCTCATGAGATTCGATAAACAGGATCCATGATAGTAGATCGTGCCTAAAGTTTTTAAAGAACTGACACAGGCAAACGAAACCGGAAAGCATGGCATTTTGGATTCCTTGGATTCTACGCGAGGAATGTTCAAAAAAAGTTCAGCAAGGAGTAAAGACAATTTGTGAAGAAAAACAGTAGACATGCTCACCAATGCAACACGTCCGACGTAGCGAACTTCTGTTTTGAAGATGTTGCAATGGCATCCAGACTCTGATCTGTCGATTAGGGCACAGTGACAGCAAAGCCAACCCTTGGCATCCCCCACACTTAGAATAGAAGAACAGGAATGATACAAGACCATGATACTTGAACCACTGAATCCCTCAAATACAGGAGTAGATGATTGCACGTCCCCTATAGACTTAGCTACTACTCCAATCTCGGACGGTGATGAAAATCCCAGACAGGGAGTCCCGAGCATGAAATTGCAATTTCGTTTCTTTACAAAAATCTAAGAGTAAGAAATAAAAAAAATAAAAAAAAATATGTCTTCATTTGCTCCACAGCTTATTCATCAGGCGTGAACATGCTGTGTGGGCAACAAGTATGTACAAGTATTGTTGCTAATTTAAATTTCCGTACACGTGTGACAAACCTCACCCATACCTCACCCATACCTCACTAATATACACCATAATAATTCTCTGCTTCACATCCACCATTCCAGCTCCTCTACACATCCAGCGGTGCTGTGCAGCCTCTGCTTCGACAAAATATCCAAGGACATTAGAACCTGACCTGAAATTCTCCTATGAGACTTCACAACCATAATCTATGCTACGAGGCTACATACAGCCACATGAGTCATCGATGCCACTTCTACGATGGAATGAGAAGAATTAAGTTTGGACTTGACAAGGGTGTATCTTACATTGGCAAAAAAATTTGAAGGACTTCAGCCACCTTGTTCCACCGCATCCTGAGTGAAGTCGTGATTTATCTCCCCGTAATGTACCTAGTCCTGTGTCGTCTCTGTGTGCTCCGGAATGGGACTAGCTGGAAGCTACATGCAAAGTTTACCACCCGTTAGGTTCGCAGCCAGAGACTCAATTTCAAAGATAATAAGAGAGTAACACGAGACAAATTGACCAAAAATACGAAGGTTCCATCGACGGAAATGGACAGAGAGACGTGCAGCAAGAAAGGGACGCTTACGAAGGCCGAGGACCTCCTTGCAGCCATTTGCAGTCTCGTTGTCAGTCTCCGGCCATTTCTCAAGTTCTGGTTGATTAAAAACCATGGAATGATCTGTCACAAAACCACGTAAACATCAGTCACCTTGTTGGAAAACATGAGAATCGATCATGCGGAAGATGAGGACAGGTTTTTAAAATTCACACTTCCTGCATGTACCACACTCCCCAACCCAACCCCCAACCCAAGGAGCCAAAATGGAGCCAAAACGCTCAGAACTGGATCATTAGCGATACTGGCAATCGGAGAACGACCCTACCTTTTTGCCATTTCTTTGCTGCACCCTTAATACCCCATTCTTCTCCAAGAGTCAGATGACAATGCTGTTTTATAGAATCCAGGAGTGTGAGGAGTTCATCAACGTTCGACATGAAAGTCTTGCCAGTGAAGCCCATCTCCTTAATCTTGCCAATAGTTTCTGGTCGAATTCCAAAGCCATCAAAAAAAGACTCCAAATCTGCGGCCTCAGCTACGTTTGGTGCCTGTTTTGCACCATCAAGAACCTCAATCAGATATCACAAGAACATGCCGTCCTTCCGTTACAGCTAGGCAACGGCCATAACCGCATCAAAAAGATCCATTCTGTAGGTCGCAATTCAATTCTAGAAGTGCTATATAGAGTGTAGACCGATCAGGTGACCTACATACCGCGAGACAGTTCCAGTCGCAACACTGTAACCGCAATTCTAAGTTCAATAAAGAGACATTCGAATTGACAACATGTTCTACTCTGACTTTCAATAAAACCGCTTGCAAGGAATTTCGTAAAGGATGTATCTCCATATTTTCAGAGCATGCCAGGTTGTCTACAGTCTGATTGCGGGATGGGACTTGCTTCATGCTACCAACGAGCCTTCAAACATGTAAACCACAATGTCTACGTGCTGCTTGAAGCAAAAAAATTCCAAGGCGACAAGAAAACCGAAAAGTGTTGGCGTTTTCTTGTGTCATCCCCTAATTCACGAAACCAAATACAGGACAACCCAAAAGGAATGTATAAAGTTATACCACTGACTTGACCGGAGAGAAATTAACGTAATTGACAGGCAATCCTCCGGCCTGGAAAACCATGCTCCGGAACGCCTGCTCGACCGCGGACTTCTCCCCCTTTTGCAGCGCGGCCATGAGATCCATTTGCTGCTGCGCGCTGTCCCCCAGACTGTGATCGGAGGAGGACGTTGCGCGCGGCGGGGCGCGCGGCGTGCGGTCCTGTCGCTTGCGCTTGACCTGCGACTTGGCGATGTCGATGAGGCGCAGCTCCTCGCGCGCCTCCTCGGGGCAAGAAGGGCAGCCGGACACGCCCGCGGAGCGTTTGTTGCCCAGCAAGTGCGCGCGGATGCGCATGGCGTTGCCCTGGAACTCCTTCCCGCAGTGCACGCAGCGGACGAGCGTGGCCATGCCATGGCGCTCCGGCTCCTTCACCACCAACACATGGCTCCACTCCACACCCTTCACCTTCACCATCCCCGGCGTCGGCGAGGCGGGCTACTACTACTACTACTACTTCTAAAAGCGGGGTTCGCCTCACTGGCCCTTTTTTGTAAATTGGGTGGTCGACTCAGTCACCAGACATTCAACAGAAAAAATATTCGCCAACGAACTTCCCAAGCTCCCAGGCTCCCACACCACCCCTTGGTTCTCGTAGTTCCCTTCGCCCCCGTAACTTCCTCTCCCACCGGCACCCCTTGCGCTCACAACTCGCGCGCGCCAACCCTAAGCGCGCTGGGAACACAGCGTCTCGCACGCTCCCGTTCCCCTTGCGCCAAAAGACGACTAATATGCCGCTCCCCTTCTTTCGCATCAAGAACAAGAGCACAAAACCCCCGTCTCTGTCCCCGTAACCTTGCGCCCGTTCTGACGTTCCCCTCCCACGCATCGCCCTGGTTTCTTCGTTTCTACCGCTCCACCGCTTGCCGTCCTCCGGTAGATGCCTCTGTCTCCCGGGTCGCCGATTCATGTCCAGCGGTCGGCTTCCCCAGCCGCTAGCTGGCACTGCGGTTTGGACGGCCACGATCTCCTCTCTGACATCAACAACGCCGGGCTCAGACTCTTCTTACATTTTATTTTTATTTTTTTTGAGTTCTTCCCTACAATTACCTACGTCACTGTCAATATGTCATACCGCCAGTACCACCCAAATTGATTCTACCAGAAACGAATGCGAATAGAATCTTTACAAACAGAAATAATAGTTGAATAGAGATCGTGAAGTAACCGAATGAATTTTCAATTTTATATGACCATCAGTCCGGCCTGATCAAGCACATAAATTTATGACACCGGCTTAGATTCCGAATTGATACTTGCAGAAATGGACAGATTCTTGCTATTGGAAATCAAAGCAAAACAGAAAGCGTAAAGAAAAATAAATCCAAATGGTGATCTGACACACCTGATCATGTAAATACGTGATCATGTACCTGGTAACGTACTCGAGCATCATTCTTAAGGAATCTGCAGTTGACGCTTTTGAATTAGAAAAATGTTCCAAGATGGCCGGATTGCTTTCTCAAGATGTCCGGAAACTTTATACTGTAGAAAAGTTATACGGAGTATTAAAATATTCTGACAAAAATAGACAGAGGAATACTAAGCTAAGTTACGTCTCGAGTTCTGATTGTTGTCACTTGTCAGATTGTGCAATTTCTCTTGAAAAATGAACCATTCAGATTTCAGAAAATTCGTTCTTGAATACGATTGGACCACATGCAGAGAGTGCACTTTCTGAGGCTCGAGCCTCAACTTCTGTACTTTCTTCTGCAAGCAAAGCTAAAACCTCCGCACAGGGTGAGTGCGAGCATTTGGATTCCGCGGACATCCTAAAAACGTCGCATCTCGTCGCTGCCGTCCTTTTCGAAATGAAATTCAACATCAAGCCTTACGTCTAATTGATGCAGTGACTATAACATTGTAGTCAAAGCGGTTAATAATTTGCAAAATGCCAGAGGATGGGAATATGGGATACTACGTACCCTGCCTCCCAAACTTCCAGGGATTTCCAAAACGGTGGTCACTGGTCAGCCTTCCTGACGTCTCTCCCGTCCGGTGGTCGGGAAACCTGAGAGGGGCGGAGCGAAATTGAAATCACCGACTGGTGGTCGGTGCGAAAACGAAGTTCTACAAGGGCGGACTCCCAGCGGTTGGAATCCTCCGTGCGTTGGTCGGGGATACCGCATGTGAGGGTACCGGTACCATAGGGGCGGCTACCGGAGGGACGACGTCTCCGTCCAAAGGTCGGTGGATCCAAACTATGAATGTTGTCCGCTCCCCTCCTCACGTAGGCATCCCATTCACCGAGTACTAAGCCATCACCTTGCACTAACTGATTTGTTGCAAGAATTTGCAACTGAAGTGAAATATCCTTGGTGCACGGTCCAGGGATGAAATTTGCTTGGTCATTGGCATACTTACTAGCTATACTTCAGTTATGGCTCGGTTTCCTTTGTCGCTGGCGACGGCCGATGGATCGATGAAGTGTCATTTTGAATTGCCTTCTTGTTAGCTAAAGATATTTGATTGCAGTCGCGTTGCGTTATTTCGAGGTGAAGGTGGTGAACATGCTGCCGTAAATGGCGTGCAGAATGGCCGTAGCCCGAGCACAGATCGATTCAGTATTCAGATTCAGTATTCAACAGCTAGTGAAGCATTGAGGTCTAGGTACGTGAGGCTTATAGCCGGCTTCAAGCGATCGAGTGCTGTGGCATATGGTAACAAGCTGCCGATTCCTCAGATTATTGTTGTTAGACTGGTGCCCGTGGAGTGAATGGTAGACCCATAGAACGAGGCCATCTTGATTCCACTGTAAATTGCATGATGGCCCGTCGGATTCTAGCACCCTTGGAAAGCTCGTCGCTGGGCTGGACTGTAATTAATGCAACTGTAATTAGGAATAATTTGCTAGTCGGCTCAGGAACCAATAGCATTAATTAGAAGGTTGACAAAAGTTCTGCTCTAACCTCACGGTCATTGACTCTCTGGGCTTTTGTGATTAAGGTAACTACTGTACAGTACTACAGTCCCCTACCAAAAGTTACCGTGATTGCAATTTGGATCATTTACTTTCCTTTGCTCAATGCATAATGCACTTGATATTTTTCATTTTGCACAATCAACAATCATATCTTACACAATCCCAATCAAGCATATCAAATTTTCTGTTTCAGAAAACCTCAAAACTCCATTTTTGGTGAATTTTTTCATTAAATTTTTATGGTTTTATATGATAATTCATAGAAAAGTATTGAGGACGAATTTTTTTAATTCAACTGTGGATATATGTAGGAAACATCCATACACACATTTTTTCTTCAACAAGCATCTCCAAAAAAGTTTCACAATTCCCTCTATAGAGATGTCAATGTTGGTGTGACAATGCCCTAAATTTGAAAAATAGATATTTCTTTATTGTAATTAGATTTTTCTATTTGTCCTTCACATTATAGCTGATTTCATACATTTAAACGTGATGGTGCAATTACTTTGCCAAAATCTAATTACAATAAAGAAATATTTATTTTCCAAAATTAGGGCATTGTCTCTTAAACATTGAAATCTCTATAAAAAAAATATTGAAACTTTTTTGGAGATGAATGTTAAAGGAAAGATGTGTGTGTGGATGTTTCCTACATGTGTCCGCAATCAAATTATAAAAATTCATCACCAATATTTTTCTATGAATTATCATGTAAAGTCATGAAAATTAAATAAAAAAATTCACCAAAAATGGAATTTTGGGATTTTTTAAACAAAAATTTGATATGCTTGATTGGGATTGCGTAAGATATGATTGTTGATTGTGCCAACTAAAAATGTCAAGTGCATTCAACATTGTATTAAGAAAACGGAATGGTCTGAATTGCAATCAAGGAAACTTTTGGTAGGGGACTGTACAGTGGGGTCCCAATCAAAATGGCGTTTTCAAAAACGCAGGGAAGATAATTTTGCATTCTCCAACTTTGATAGCTTTTTGAGGGCTCAAGAATTGATCTTTGACTATGAAATTTTTACCATAGCATCATCTTTAAGTTAATTATATGTGTACCAAATTTCAAGGCCAGATGATTTACACAAAGAAAGATATACGAAATCTCCCAACATGTGTAGTCGTGAATTTTTTTTCACTACTGCCAACTTTGACACCCTCCCAAGGACTGATATTTTTTTCATTCTATATGAAAATTTTAGCATAGGACCATCTATATGTTGATTACATGTGTGAAAATTTCAAGTCCAAAAGACCCCCACAAAAATAGATAATCAAAATCTCCCAACTTATGTAGTTGTGAGAAACAATTCCACTATTATCAACTTTGACACTATCCCAAGGGTTGAAAAATTGTTTATTTACCATGAAATTTTTATGATGAAATAATCTCTATGTCAATAACATGTGTGCCAAATTTCAAATTCAAAAGAATCACAAAAAAAGTATATGCTAATTCATTTTGATTGGGACCCCACTATACACCTAAAATCACGCAGTTAAGCATTGTGGCATGACCAATATGCTTTAGAAAATGAAGAACAATTTCTGTATATAGGTGATGGAATATGAATCAAAATGCAAGTGGTTCCATAATTTTTGGACGTATTGTGAATTAATTACAAATTTTAAAAGATACAAGGAGTAGGATGCTAAAAGTGTCATTTAGGTGATGCCAAAATCTATTTGATGCACATGAAAAAATGTCAAAGAGAAGAAGTTAAACCAACAGAAAGGTTATCCAAAATGGACCACTTGTGAGGTTGCCACCTCCACATTTCTTTTAATAGAGCTGCACACTACTCGAAATGGACTTTAATTCTTAAATGAAGGGCTCATAACTGTGGAAATCATCTGTTTTGTCACCGTGTGAATTGTTGGATTAAAATAATGCAAAAGCATTCATTGGAAGTCAAACTACTATAGATGATCTTCCCTTTCCCCACAAAATTTGGAGTATGAATAGTTGCACTTATGTCCTACACAAGAGATTCTCTTGTCATTCATTGGCCACAAATCGTCCGCTTTGACGTTTAAGGGTTAACTCCATCTTACACTTGTCCACTAATGTGCATCATTTTGGGTATCCTCCCAATTCATTTTTTCTTCAAAAATAGGGGTTGATTTTGAGTGATCCATTTTAGGTGTAGTTACCTTAACCCCTAAAGGACCGTTGTCCCTTTGGGGGACAAATGCATTTTCGGGCAGGTACCTACGGGCTGAAATTTTGTCGTGATTTTTTGAAACTTTTTTTGGAGATAGAAAAATTGATAAGATTTGTGGGAATATAATTTTTTTCACAATCGGTGCCCGGGAACAAAAGTTATGACCAAATAACCTCAAAACAGGGGACGAGGGGCAGCCCGGGCAGCAAAAAAAAATGGACAAAAATTTGAATTTTTTTTTCAATATTTTTTTTCTCATAGATTATATTTTTGTCTATCTGGAAAGCTTTGATTCATTTCATTTGGATTTGTTATGAGAAAGTTATGGACATTCTTGTTTTTCGGGGAGTTAGAGCATCTTCTTGAAAAAAATAACTTGTAGGATGCATTTCGGAATGCAATTTTTCAAATTTTTCAATTTTTTTTTTTAACATGGTCTGATTTACTTGCTAGAACAATCTCACCATTGGGATTAGTGCATTTTAATTCCATCTAAAATAAATTAATATTTTAGATTTTCCTTCTATCTCATACCTACTTCTACTTAACAATTATTTCAAGAATGATAATTAAGTTTTTTTTAATTTTTTTCTTTTTCCCTAGACTCTCAACTCAATTCTCCACTATAAAGATTTAAAGCTCAAAACTTTGTAGTGCAAAAATTTTAAGTTAAAAATGTTTAAAGTCAAAAAATCTAGTCCCGCAATGTGCTGAAAATCTTGTTCTTTTCACTTTAAACGCAGATATCCTGCAATCTGTGCGGTGAAAAATTCCGAAATTTTTTCCACACACTCTCATACTAGTTAGATGTAAGATCCTACGGTTAGATGTGATAAAAGAACAATTTTCAATTTTTTTTACTCTTTGCTAAAGATATGGCAGTTTTGAGTGTTTTTTGGCAGAAAAAAGGCCTTGGTCCTTTAGGGGTTAACCCTTTAATGACTAAGAAGCCCGAATTGGGCCTCATGTTTTTTAAAGCAATTTTGAAGAGTTTATTTGGGAATTTTTATTTATTTTAATAATTATTTATTTAACCTAATGCATGCAATGTTCTTCACTCAAGCTAATGATATAATAAAATTTTCCTTTTAGATTATCCTTTCTACAATATGATCAATCAAAGTCCACAACTTAAGTCATGAATTCTTAGCACGTGAAGGGTTAAGGTATAACTATAGTTGAGGACCTATCTGTTTTGAAATAGACTAAATTCTTGTTTTTAGGAGAGAATTATGTATCTCGGGTTATCGTTTGCTCCAATTTATGGAGTGTTTCTGAATGTGCGTCTTGTATGTGTGACAATGTTCCCAAAATAGGTTCAGTGTTTTGAGCAAAATATTCATTTTTGGAAGATTTTTTTGAATTTACACTGTGGATATGAAAGAATTATGTAGCAATTGAGCGAAATTTAGCTAGTTTTAGTTTCACTGATGTGTGAGGTCACTTTTCTGAGCTGGCTTCTAGGTCAAATTGTCTGGGGGCAATTTTGAGCCAAGTCAAATGAAGCATTATGTCGTTGGCTATTTCTCTTGAGTCATGTCTTTATTACAAACTACAATCCTTGACAATGTGGACATATATAACGTAACCCCCCATTCCCGACTAGTAACCCATTCCCGATCTATAGGTGCACGTATTTCTGATCACGCTTAGAATGCGTTTTTGTTTTGTTTTCAAGGTTGGAACTAATAAATACATGACACATGTCCCAAGTTGTGAAAAAAAAAATAGAAAATAATGATTAGGTAAAAAGTTATTGAATGATTGGAATTGGAAGAGTCTAGACACAGGCCATGGGTCCGGCGCACTTTTTGCCTCACAAAATTCATAGTAATTTCAATTCAAGCCATAAAATTACCAATTTTTTTGCAATCCATGTCATTTCTATTGGTGTACCTCTGAAAAATATTTGTTTTGCCTTCACTACTCCAGATCATATCGGAATTCCTTATTTGGTCGGTTGGGGGGGGGTACCTTAACAAGACTCCATTACTTTTTTTGTTTTTTATTTTTTTGAATCAAATGAAATAGAATTTCATTGCAAAATTCCATTAGTAGCAAAACAGCCAGGCCAAAGGCCGGTCAAGAAATCAAAGAGCTAGAAACATAAACTACAAGAAGTGATAGGGATCCAACCTTTGCCGGTTTCAAATAATCTTGTCACCAATCCTGAACGCCAATATAGAAGAATGCGTCCAAAAGGTGTCAAATTGTGTCCATATTCTATGAGCATGTTGGAGATTCCTCTTAGCCTGTATCTGTGCTTTATAAAGTGCAACGCGCCCTATATCAAGTAATCCTTCCCAAATAGCACTATAGATTTTGTTTGTATGCTAGTAGTTTTGTGAAAACACTGGCCCGTTTTCTTCATTACATTTTGCTACACATAGAATTGTAGAAACCTTAAAAACAGAAACCTAAAGTAATCACTTAAAAAATTTGACATTGGATTTCATGGATTTCATGTCATTTCTTCTAATTTTCTTCTCGTATTCTATAGTCCCCTATCAAGCTCAACCTGAAAATCCTCAAGGTATTATAGAAAATTTGGGGCCTCAAGAGGATGTTCAAACTCTGGACCAGTTCTTCTAAAAGTCCAACTAAAAAAATAATATTTTTTGGTGCCACATCAGATTTTGATTTTTTTTGAAATCATATTTTTTTCTAGATATTAATTGTTTATTTGGAATACTTGTCTAGCTTTGGTCACCCTACAGAGACCCCAATTTTTTCTTTAATGCATCCAAAAGTTAATATATTTCACATCCAAAACCACGTCTGCAGGTAAAATTTTAGAAGGAATTTAAAATAAAAACCAATTTTTGCTCTCCTACTGGTGACTAATCAATAGTTTAACCCCTAAAGGACCAAATGTCCGTTCCGGGGACAAATGAGATTTCGGGCAAGTACCTATGGGCTAAATTTTTGTCGTGATTTTTTGAAACTTTTTTTGAAGATAGAAAAACTGATAAGCTTCGTGGGAATATAAAAATTTTCACAATTGGTGCATGGGAACAAAAGCTATGACCAAATAAGCTCAAAATAGGGGACGGCGGGCAACAAAAAAAAATTGCAAAAATTTGAATTTTTTTTTTTTTTTTTTTTCTCATAGATTATATTTTTTTTCTATCTGGAAAGCTTTGATTCATTTCATTTGGATTTGTTATGAGGAAGCTACGGACATTCTTGTTTTTCGGGCAATCAAAGCATTTTCTTGAAAAAATAACTAATAGGATTCATTTCTGAATGCAATTTTTGCAATTTTTCAAAAGAATAAAAATTGCATGGTTTAGTTTACTTACTAGAACAATCTCACCATTGGAATTAGTGCATTTCAATTCCATCTAAAAGATACTAAAATTTTAGATTTTCCTTCTATCTCGTACCTACTTCTACTTAACAATTTCTTTAAGAATGAAGTTTTTTTGAATTTTTTTTCCTAGACTCTCAACTCAATTATCCACTATAATGATTTAAAGCTCAAATTTTGTAGTGCAAAAATTTTAAGTTAAAAATGTTCAAATTCAAAAAAACTAGTCTTGCAATGTGCTGAAAAACTTGGGTTTTCCACTTTAATTCTTTAAACACAAATATCTTGCAATCCGTGCCTTCAAAAATTCTTTCCACACTTTTTAATACTCCCTCTATCCCACTAAAAACCTCCAAAACTCTTCCCGTTAAGAAATTAACTATATTTTCAATCAAAGTGCCAAAAATACATTCATTCAAGAATAAATAACCCATCCCTTAGATCTATACAAAATCTCAAGCTTAGACACTATCATTTAGGCACCCAAAATTCATGTCAAAAGTGTGATATTTGAACATATTTTATAATTGCTGCCAGCTCTGTCATTTTAGATGATTTAAAGGGTGGTGGCTGCAATGGGATTGTAATGACATGTTCCCCAACCTAAATATCCAAAAATAAAAAAACTATCCCACTTTATGATCAAATTTTAACAGCACCAAAGTAGTCACTAAATAGGCTGTCGACACTACTATTTGACAAAGAAACTAGTACAAGGAGTCTCATATCGCCAAGGCCAAGCTTGCAAGGCCACGGGAATGCTTTTTGATTGTCTCACTTGCCCCTATAAGGTTGTTCAATGTAACAAACATTCACTAAACAATCAAAAACACAAAAAGGAACTTTTTAGTGGGACAAAAATTCTGCTTGATTTGGAGTTTTTTAGTGGGACAAAAATTCTGCTTGATTTGGAGGTTTTTAGTGGGACAGAGGGAGTACTAGTTAGGTGTAAGATCCTATGGTTAGATGTGAAAAAAAAACAAATTAAATTTTTCTTTACTCTTTGATATAGAAATGGCAGTTTTCAGTGTTTTTTGGCAGAAAAAAGAGTCTTGGTCCTTTAGGGGTTAAAAACAAATGAAATTTTCAAAATGAACAAGTAAAGTACAATTTTGAAGATGAAAAATTATACAAAGTATCTATCTAGAAATGGGTACGTAATGCTCAAGGTAAATCTTAAAATACTAAGAAAGAACATTGTGCACAGGGGTTATTTAGAGCTATAATTCTTTCATAAGCAATACGAAATAATTTTGATGGAATATTTGGTAAGAAAATTTATTGTTTTTAGTAGAAAAAAATCATGGAATTATTAAAAATTTGAGGGATGGAATTGCCCTTTTTTGGAATTAATGAATGAAAGTACTTTTAGATGAAATAACTGATTTTCCATCCATATTTTTTCCTATTTCATTCATTAATTCCAAAAAACGGCAATCCTGAATGTACATTGCTTCATTGATCTAATGAAGACAACTTTCTACACTATCCAAAATAATTGAAATAAACCTCCTTGAATGTATAGTGTCCACCATTGATAGCCACTTACGCTACGTAGACACATTTGTGACCATACACGATCTTAAGGTAACAATATCTAAATTCATTCAATAAGCATGTGAGTATGGTTCTAACTTTACATTGTCTAATTTTTTGTTGGATCTTGTTGGGAGTCAAAAGGAGATTCCAAATTCTCTTCACATACATTTATTGGGCAACATATGAATAATCTATGAATTTTCAAAGTATTGAAACTAAGCGTATCCAACATTGACTATGGGCTTTTATATTCAAGCACCTTACATTTTAGGCAAGAATTTACATAGGACGGTTTGACATATGGGTCACATTCAATTAAAAGAATTGTACCTAATTGTGACTTCACCCTACAAATTCTTGCCTAAAATGTTCAATCTAGGAGAGCCTAGGATCACTTTTAGATACATGTACACCTATTTTTGGGACACCTATAGCAGTAGTAACCTCTTATGGCTATTGCTAGAAAGAAGAGTGGGTGAGCACCTCTCATCCCACTTCTCTGCCAAAGAAACGAAGGACATCCTCAAGGTTGCCATTGCTACAATCTACTCCCTATTTTTAAAAAAATTAATTTTAATTTGTTTAATTATACAGTGTTAAAAAAAATGTACAAGAATAAAATTTAAAATATTCTATTGACTTCGAACAAGATCCAACCAAAAATTAGGCAATTCAATAATAAAAACACTCTTCTTACTGCATATTTGGCCACATTTAGGTATAAACTTAGTTACATTAGGTGCAGTTACATTCATAGGGTTTTTTTAGGCATTTAAATGCCTAAAAGCACCAAAAATAATTAGGGAGCACTAAGCCTATAGGAAAAATTTGAAGAAAAATTGGATGATGATGCTAAGTTGTTCCAATTTTTGAAAATAATGTGGATGAAATTGCCAATTTTAAATGAAATTCATCCAAATATATAGATGAAAAGATAGTTCTATCCAAAATATAGATGAATATTAAAATATTTGGCTACATCATTTTCTTGTATGTTGCCACTTCAACACTTCTTTGAAATCCCCCAAAAGAAGATTTGGTTACGGTACTGTTGATTAGTACACTAAAGTAGAAGTACCAGTAACCAACCACGCCCAGTACCCAACTTGTAGGGTGCGCTATTTCCAACCTTAGGTTGAACTCTAGTTGGGAATGTTTTTTTTGGTCCTTTTTAAGGTTGGAACTAATAAGGTTATGACATATGTCCGAAGTAGTGAGCACAAAAGTAGGAAGCAATGAGCGGGAAAGTAATTCTTGAATGATCATAATTATAAGACTCTAGACATTGGCTCTTGGTAAAGAATACTTTTTGATTCCAGTAATTTCAATTTTGGGAATAAAATTCTGAAAGTTTTGCTATCCCCATAGTTTTTATCTTTCTAGGGGGGAAAATTTCCACCACCTCATACTGCATACAATCTGCTCCAAAATTGCTTAAATGATCGATTATTGGTGCTTATACCTTACACAAAATAGTGAAATTAGGTTGCTTTAACAATTAGGTTGCCTTACATCAAGAAAATTATTGTAGAAGCCATCAAAGTCAACAAATATTTCTAAAAATATTTCCATTTGTACACATGGAGGTTTATGAGTCTCAATTACAGCAAGATCCAATTTAAAAGTAGAGAATTTTTGTACAATAACTGAAAATATTTATATAGTGTCAAATGTCGAGAAATTAGTGTGGGGCAACCTAATTTCACTATTTTGTGTAGTTAGTCTCGCCACATTTCGAGTTTTCCAATTCTTCATCACTGCCGCAGCTTCACAGCCCTTGATCACCGATGGAGCCTTTTGCGATCATCCTCATCCTTGCCTTAGCGGGATTCTGCTCCACTGGTCGCCACACCGAATCCACGAAGTTATTGCTTCCGATCCTTGCCGCTGTTGCCGGAGCGACAAGCAAATTTAGTCAAGCTCCGTGTATTGTTTTCCTTAAGGAGACGCTCGAATTTCAACCAATTCACTACAGAAGTGCTGCCAATTTCGTAGCTCAGCCAATCCCGATCGCTTCAATTCCTTTTACGCGGAGGCCAATTAGACGGAGGATAGAATTCATCGCATTAATTTCGAAGAGTGGAGTCAGTTGTGGATTTAGTGAGAATCGAATTCGAAGTTTACAAGAAATTGTGAGTGTTGTCGCTCCATGTGCGTGTGAGCTCGCTTGGTCGTCGTCATGGCTGCCATTCTAGCTTGCTCCTTGCAAGGAGCTCTCGGTGGCCTGGGAGGAGGACTCTCTCGCGGAGTGAAGAAGCCGGTTGAGCCGCAATGTAAGCTGTTTTCAATCAGGAAGAATCTGAGTTGTTGCGAGGTGCTGTACCGGTATCCTAAGGTTTCGGGATTCAGGGCGCTGGAGTACGATTCGAAACGTTTCTTGAAGCGATTGGTGAAGACGGCTGCGGTAGCTGGCAATGGAAGCCCTAAGGAATCGAAGGAATTGGCTGTCTTGTGGTTCAAGCACGATTTGCGCCTTGACGACCATCCGGGTGTCGTGACGGCTTCGGAGTACAAGAAAGTGTTGCCTGTTTACGTCTTTGATCCTCACATCTGTGTCGGTTAGTGATTCGTTGTTATAATTGAAACCCTAAACTATTGATTTTCCTGTCTGCGTGACAGAATTCAGCTCGAGTAGAAGCTTTCAGGTATAGATTGGGAAACTATTTTGCAACTCTGGAATTTGATTGGTAGCGGCAGTTATGAGGTTCATAGGTAATTGCAGTCACTGTGAATCATAGTTTGCCAATGCATGCAGGTTGGTCTAAGGAGCTATTAGAGAGCTTATTTGACGCTATCGCGGATCTTCGGAAGGAGCTTCGGTTGCTCGGCTCAGACCTAATCGTCTTGACTGGGCGAACTGCAGATGTGCTGAATTCTCTCGCTCAGAAGGTAAGCCATACTCTTGCTCTTTTCACCGAATGCAGTTTTTCTATGAATTTTTACAATGTTTTATGCTGAGAAGGCGAAAGAGTAATATTTATTCTTGTGGCTCCAGATAGGTGCAACTAGCATCATCGCCGAGGATGAAGTGGAATCTAGCTGGAACCTCACAGTGGACTCGGTGCTGGAATCTCTAGAGGATTCTTCGTCTTCCACTACCAGCCTTGAATTCGATCAATGGTGTGCGCCGCTGTATGACACTTCGGTATGGACTTAGCATCCTTGACCTGACTTGTTGTTCAATTTCTCATAAAGCTGGGAAGCTTAGTTCTCTTGCGTTTTATGCAGAATGTGAAGTCCATACCCGACAGCTACAAGGAATTCCAACGCCTGGGACTCCGAACCCTCGCTCCATTGCCCGCACCAACGTCACTGCCCGGACTGCCAAAGGATATAGACGCGGGAGCTCTACCCGATTTCAAGGAATTTGCTGCCAGTGTCGACGCCATTCGAGGAGAGAATCCATGGCGGCAAATCCTAAGAGCAGCGCAGGAGCAACCAGGTGAAAGCTTGCTTCCGCAAGGAGCCAGGCCGTCACTCGGTCCCTCACCTGGACAGTATAGCCCTTTTCGAGGTGTTATGAAGTGGAGAGATGAGTACATTCTAGAAAGTCCACAAGCTTCGCTTCTGAAGAAGCAGGGGCTTGATGTGGAAGAGGATGAAGTTATTGGGGAGTATTTCATCAAAGGGGGTGCCACTGGTGCGTCTAATGTGCTCGACGGATACTTGAGGTTTCTGGAGCCAACAAGTAGAGATGATTACCAAGCGTAAGTGCCAGTTGTGTTAAGAGATTCTGTTTCAATGCATCGTTTTGATTTAGTTCTCTGTAGATCAGAAGTTGGACTGAAGCTCGGTGATGATGGCATCGCAGTATATATGAACACATATGGGAAATGGAGAAGAAGGGCTCCGGTGCCTCCTTCCGAAAGCTGTTTGGCAACTCGTTGGCTCTAGGGACGATTTCGAGGAGAAGAGTGATGGTTGAAGCTCTGCAATATGAGAAGGACCGCAACGGTGGTCGTCTCTCTCCTTTCGGATACTCGACTTTCACAGTCGGAGCAGCGGTTGGGGACGTGAAGGCCATGGAGGTCAGCTTCGCTGTCATTGTCTAAATTTGAGTTGACCAAAGAGTATCGTCCGTCTCCCAAGCTCTTTACATGGAGTCTGAGAGCTTCTTGTCTCTCTGCAGTGGTTCGACCTCTTGCAGAAAAAGAGCGAAATGCAAGCTAGTCAGAAAGGCTTCAACGTCTCTGCATGGCGGTGGAGAGGTTATCACATTCAAGTAAGGATCGTATGAATACTTTGTCCTTAGTTTAGAAAAACACTTTCAGTGAGATCATTTTATTGCCGATGTTGTGATTGATAATTAATTATGCAAATCGGTTAACACGACTAGTCATTTGTGTGCTTAGTACTCATCGATGGGTAACAAAGGCCCAGCGGTGCTCTTGGTGCACGGCTTCGGAGCATTCTGGGAACACTTCCGAGACAACCTCCGAGGCTTAGCGGAGAAAGGCTACCGCGTGTTTGCTCCCACCTTGATTGGCTTCGGCCGCTCCGAGAAACCTAATGTCACTTACTCTGAGCTTCTGTGGGCGGAGCTTGTGCGGGACTTTATTGCGGAGGTTGTGCAAGAGCCTGTCGTCTTAGTGGGAAACTCCATTGGAGGTTTCACGACCACTGTTGTGGCTGGCTTGTGGCCCTCTTTGGTGTCGTCCGTGGTTTTGCTGAATACTGCTGGCAAGGTGATTCCAGATTACAAAGCACTTAAATACAATAAGGTAATCATTCTTTCGGGTAAGTTTATTTTTCTAAGTGTCCGATCTGTCATGAATTTACACCCAATAGCTTGGCCGTGGGGATGAAATGCTATCTTCTTGAATGTTTATGGTGTTTTTGCAGCCGAGAGAGAGTTCGCCGATTGCGAAGCCGGTGTCCAAGCTTCTCTTATTCTACCTGCAGTCTTCAAGTGACAAATTACTGACTAGGTGTTATCCGAAGGTGAGTCTACTTTGACTAATTTTGATCTACCAATCAGGAGTCATTGGTGCGGTTTGTCCAAATTTTTATTGTTTTAGAGCAGTTTAGAGGTTTCAGTTTTGCTTGCAAATTGCTGATTCGGACTGCTTGTTCTATGATATACAGCAACCATCAAGAGTGGACAATTGGTTATTGAATGAAGTTAAGCGCAGCGTATCCTCACTTTGTCCTTGTTCACATTGAGTTCTGAAACTGTGCTTTCCACAAGAACTTCACCTGGCGAATGCTGTGCAAATTGTTTTGCAAAGCTGTGTGCATCGTAGTTTTTCATTCAGTTTTAGCGACTGTCGTTCACCTTAGCTACTACAGTCTTATGATCCTGGCAACACAAATGTGCTGGAGAGCGTCTTTCTCTTGAAAGCGCCCTTGCCTTTGAACTTCTTCCTCGACCGCTACACGGGCAATGTGCTCGCCATTCAGGTACAGTATGTTTATATTTCTATTTTACTAGAGAGAAATCTGCTCAGAATTTGAAGACCTTCTGTGCGAAAGTCGATTTCAGTATTTCATTCGTGCATGGGTGTCTCATGTACACGTTGCCTTACTGCGTACAGGGAAAACATGATCCTCTCCAGAAGAAAGCCAAACGTCCAGAAATGTTAAAAGCACTCTGCTCCAACGTCTCTGTGAAATATGTCGATGCAGGTAACTATGCTGACATTGATGCTCTCTGAATCTTACTTAGTGATAAGTTCCGTTTTTCAAGTAAATCAGAGCACTCCACACCGACATCTAGATATTTGATTTGGTGGTATGTTGTTTCTTATAGGTCACTGTCCGCATGACGAGCTTCCAGAAGAAGTGAACACATTTATCCACGACTTTGTAAGGAGAGGACCGGCGGCAACTGTTAAACTGGATGGACCTCCTGCTCCCAACATGGCCAATGCCACAGACGACGACCCTGCAACGTCGGCTGAAATCGTTCAGGAGGAAATTAAACTCGTTACCGAAGATCTCAAAACTAAGTGATGCCACCAATCTGTGGACATTAGTTAGTGTTATCATAGAAAGGTATTTGTCGACTCCCAATCCAAGACCCACCTTTACAAGCAAGCTACAGTCAGGCGTTCACTGCCTCAGGTTAGCTCACATTGAACAAATCAAGTGGCTGCCATCTGTGATTTAATCAAATCCGGCATGCCTTCTTTCTCTTCCGGGTGTTCAAGGCCTCAATTAAAGATCCATTCCTGTACTCCCAATTGTCGTCACAAAATGTCTACATAGAACCGCGAAATTACAGAACGAAATCCAGTTACTACTGCACATTCGGCAATTAATTGCCAAAACAAGTTTGTACATGTGTTGTTTTGTTATCAAACTGAATACAGGTCCGATGCCAAGCGAGGTTTAGCGATCACACGCAATGAATTCGCCATGTTAAGCGTCAGTCCCGACGTCTCGCTCGAATCCATCTCCGTCACGCCCTCGGGAAGCGACCACTCGAATGCCTGCACCAGGGTTGCAATCCCGAAATGCACGCCAAGCCTGCCAATCTCCAACGCCGGGCAAATCCGCCGTCCAGCGCCGAAGGGAATCAAATTGAAATTCTGTCCGTGGACGTCCACTCCCCGCAGGTCCTCTTGCAGGAACCGCTCGGGACGAAACTCCATGGGATTCTCCCACACTTTTGGATCCCGCCCCATTGCCCACACATTCACGAACAGACGAGTGTTCGCAGGGATGTGGTAGCCCGCAAGGGTGCACGCCTTCAAGGTCTCGCGCGGGAGGAGCAGCGGCACAGGGGGATGGAACCGGAAGGCTTCTTTCACAATCGCCTGCAGGTAGGTCAATTTGGGCAGATCGCTTTCCGTGACTCGTCGTTCCAAGCCGACTTCGCGGTCAAGCTCGGACCGAAGCGCATTGTAAATTTGGGGATCGTGGAGGATGTGGGCCATCGCCCACTCAATGGTCGTGATCTGGGTGTCGGTCCCGGCAGCGAATGCATCCCACACGACGCCACGGAGGTTTCCTTCCGTGATTTCCCCTCTCTCTTGGTTCGTGAGCAGCACATCCACCATGTCGACATCTACATGCGCATCGCCTTCTTCCTTCCTCTGTGCGCGGCGTTCGTCCAGAATCTTCGTGAGGAGTCCTTGGAAGCGAGGGACCAATGCCTTGGTGCGCTTCTGCAGTCCGCCGATGTCAAAGGGCTCCAGGAACGGGAAGCTGTCGGCCGGGAAGATGCTGGCGAGGAGGGAGAACTGCTCGAGCGTAACGTATTTGAACTCGGCAGCCTCCGCGCTCTCTTCGGCTGAGTCGTTCGAGAAGTAGCGCTTGCTGAGGACCAGTCGGGCGATAAAGTTGATTGTTAAGGTCCACAGATACTTCTCCAGTAGGATTGGTGTCTGAGGGCTCTTGAGTACGTCGTTTAATATGGATTTCACCAAGTAATTCATCTCGCTCCCTCGCAACTTGCTCGCGAATTGCATTCGTTTCGGGGAGAGAATCTCTTGAGTGAAGATCTTTCGAAGGTTGCGCCATGAGGGATTGATGTTCTGAAACGCCACACCTGACCAAACCAAACCACCGTTTGTAGCATTCTCAATTCCTTCTCTTCATCCAGTGGGTTTCAGAGTAGTTTCAGAGTCGAAATGTTGAAAATTGAGTGCTTCCAGCGATGGAATGGGAGGACCACTACAAAGGAACAGGAATGACAGGGCGGTGCTTATTTTGAAATCCCACCTTCTCCCACTTCTCTAATTGGAGGATGAGTCTCCATAGTTGGAAGCATGAAGATGAATCTCCAATCTCAAAGCATGAAAATGACTATCCAACGTCGAATCGATGAGCTTACCTTGTTTATTGGTAATTAGAAGATCTGTTACAATCAACTGAGGCCGCTGCGCGAACGCGAGGTCGTGGTTCTTGAAAATCTCCTTCGCCATTTCGGGGCTGGAGACGATGATCCCTCCCTTAAGTCCAAATTTCAAATACATGATGCCACCAGGTGCGTACTTCGCAGAGAGCGCCGCCATGGATTGATGCGCATGTGTGCCAAGGAGGTGTAGGTGCCCGATCAAGGGCCAGCTCGGGGGACTCGGAGGCAGTTTCCTGCACACCTTCACGGTTACATACAAAAAGAAACCATAACCGAGGAGCAAATCATTCTAGGACTTACTTTACGAATCATTCTGTGGTTGCCTATTGTAGCAAGACATGACGCAAACCGACCAAGCTAGAAAACCTTACTGACAGCATGTTCGTGTTTGAATGACAGAGCAGTAAGGGAGGGGCGAGTACCTCGTGGAGAGCCATCGCAAGAAGAATGCTGGGGTAAAGGCGAGCAACACAATGAGTACCAAGGATTGATTCAAGCCCAAACGCGTATTCTCCAGTTCACGTCGTATGTACGTGAGCGCTGAGATTACTTGCGAATAGTCGAAAATAGATGGCCCCATCTCGAAATGCTCCTCTCGAATCCAACTCCAAATGCCTCCTGTAAGTTTCCTTACTCAGCTTCAATAGAAACCGGATCAATATATAGACCGAGTCTACACTTCCAGATTTCTTCCTGCAGGAATTCTTGGGCACCAAGAAGCTAAAAACCTGCAAACGAAGGTACTACACCGCTCGTAATGGTTCTCTGCCCTGACTCTCATTCTCTATCACGGTCAAGCATATCTGCAAGAATGACCTGAAATCCTCCGAAAAGGAACACAACTACTGTAACAAGCTGTCTGATTTCCGACTTGCGCGAAGCTCGGAGGCGCGGGTGGGGATAGCACGAGTTCCCCACTTCCTAGATGGATTTTTCCCAGTATAAGCGACTATTGGATGCTCCTGAAAGCCCGCCGCGAGAAATACGGTTCAGAATCTCCGTCACGCGATGCCGGAACCGTCCCGAGCACCTCGAGGCCGCAAGTGGTTGGAATCTACCTCCTGGTGAAAAGTTCCTATTGGAGAATGATTTCACCGTGAATTTTTTTTTTTTTGGATCCTATCTCTCATGGTACACACTTGGTCGTTCTTCAGCACTGGCATGCAGGCAGAGATACACTAAGTTAGCCACTTGTAGGATTTATTTATGTTTACGGGATTATTGGCTCTTGACCTGAGGGGAAGAGGCCGTGCATTGACCACAAGTAAGGGAGGTTGAGTAGGTCAGGTTGCTAGTCTGCTCTTAAAGCGACCTTTTAAGAGCTGATTGCCTTGGGGGGAAGCTAAACTCCTTGAAACAATTTCCAGTAAATTTTTGTAGAAAGAAAAATGGAATTGGCATCTAATCCAAGTCGTTTCATATTTTTGAGACCTTCATGGAATTAGTTACAAATTTTTGAAGTTGAAAGGTAGTGTGAAAGCAACCACCTCCTAAAATGTACACTTTTGGTATATTAAAGAAAGCAAAATGTATCTTTGTATTAGTAGTCGCTTTTAGAGCACAATTGCTTTTAGAATAGACTACCTTATATTGCGCAATAAGGATGATGTAATTCTTGTGTTAGGACCAAAGCATTGCAAAGAGATTTCTATAACAGCAAATCCCAAGTACCTCTATCCAAACAAAATGTGTATTATTTTTGTATCTCTCTTTTCACATGATATTTAGTACAGTTTCCTATTTGATTATTCTATAAAAATCCCTATGTGACAATTGTACAATGTTGTTACTCATAAATATCCATCCATGTGTCACAATACAATCTACTATATAAGAAATGAATTCTTAATACCACTATTGCTTTTAGCACATGTTTCACTTTCATTTGCCTACATAACTTTTGAACTTTCAAACCATTGGGCACTGTTGCTATACCTCTACAAGTGGGTAGAAATAATGAATGTCAATGTTTCAAAAGGTGATTAAATTGTCGATAAAATGTGTACTAATTTAAGCTTTAGTGTATGTTTTAAACCATACTTTATACACATTCTTTATTCTTGTCATTTAAAGAAAAAAATCATCAAATTCAAGTCTTATTAACCCCTAAACGTCAAGATTCATCTCCAAAATTGACGATTTGAGAAAAACCATTATAAACTACAATTTGGAAGAATATTTTGGAATTGGTATACAAATGAAAGCTGTAGATTTTGATTTTTAAATTCTATCCATACGATTAGATCTACTAATGCTATCACCAATCTTTTTCTATAAATTTTGAAAATAAAATTTCAGAATTCCTTCTAAATTCAATTACAAGTAAAATATTATCATTTTTTGAGTAAAACTTGTTGGAATGGATTTAAAATAAGGTTCTCTTCATGCGGTGATTTTTTGAAATTTTTGTGACCTTTATATCTTCGACCTCATTTTTGCACATCTAATTTTGAACTAAAGTCAATGCAAATTGACCACTTGACGTACTTCCACATTTGTAATTTTAGAAATGTATATATTCTAGTAACACCAAATCCAACCGATGGATAGGACAACAACTTGATAAAGTATCACCAAAAATTAGGATGACTTTCATCCAAGCAGGAATGAGACAGAAACAAGGATCTGAATTTGTTCATCGTCGAGAAAATTGACGTCGGAGCGCTTCAGGGTTAATATCCTATGGTTAGTATCTTGTGGTTAGGCTTGGCAAAAAATGTTTTTAAAAAAAGATGTTAGAACTTTGGGATATTATTCTTATCCAAAAAAATATACACATAGGAAAAAATAAATCTTTCTATTTTTAAGCAATTACATTTGCCAGCTTTAATCACCCCCTGAAAGACCAAATGTTTGTCAAGGGACAATTGGAATTCAATTAGGTGATGATGAAGTAAAAATTGGATGGATATTTTTCAAAATTTGATACTAAATGTAGACATTTGGCTCCTTTGTAGAAGTAAAAAAAAATTACTATTGGATGTTCAAGTCAAAAGTTATGTTACCCAAAACAACCTAGGCAGTTCTATTACTTTTGGCATCTTTTGTTAAATTCACATCTACTTCTAAAATTTGGCATATATGTGACTAATGTAATATAGTATACAATTGTTAAAAGAAACTACTTCTCGTAGAAACATCTCATTCCAAGAACAATCAAAACTCTACTAACCTTGCAGACAAGTTTGATGAAAAACAAATTCTTTTAGGGATGACTACAAGAAAGACCGGTATTACTTTGCATCAAATTTAGAGTGATAGAGTTGTCATCCGCTATAACTTTTGAAGCATGAATCCATGAATTAAATTTTTTTATTAAAGATGGCTAACTCGATTGTCTTGATTGTCATCAAATCTCTTATATTTTAGAAATTAAAAAAATCATTTTATACTAAAAAGTCTATTTTGCTACTTTGTCACACTTTGAGGTTTAGGATTTTTTAATACTAGAGAATACCCAATATTAATGATCTAGATCAAAATGCTACTAGAAACGGCTAGTCATTATTGCAACCACCCCTAACTACAAATGTTATTATCTTGATATTTGTAATCTCAAAGTTCTTGAATTTTTTATCCACACATTCTAAATTCCTAACTTCTCACCATTTGGATTTCAAATTAAAAATTCTCCTCATTGCACAAGAAACCATCAAAAAATGACTAGTATATTGTTAGTTTACTTCACCTCCTTGTACTACATGGTGATTTAGGATAGGACAACCGCCTCATTTGCTTTTGAAATTTTATGTGCGCATGCCTAATAAGATGTAATACTCACTCAATTTGTGTGGAGCAAAAATTTTATTCCAAGAGGGTTCAAATTCTACTAATCCTATCATGTAGTTTTGTAGGAATGAAAAGAAGTTATTTTCCCTCACTTCAAGCATTCACGGTAGTCTATAAATTTACACGGAGAAATGGACTGAAATATTTTCCACACATTGCCATAATAGTGTAATTCACTTTTATATGTTTGAAGATATATACTTTTTTTAATTTTCAACTTTTGTCAATGTATTAAAAAAGGCAATTTTTAATAATTTCTCTTCAAAAATACCCTTGGTCCTTTATGGGTTAATGATAATTAATAGAAAATGTTTAACCCCTGAAGGTCTTTGACTATGTTTTCACCAAAAACGCTCCAAAACTATCATTTCTAGTATAAGTACCAAATCTTATAAAAGAAACATTTTTAGACACATGTAATTGTAAGGGATCTTGTAGTACATTAGTTTGAAAAGATGTGAAAAAAAATTCAAAAAATTTCACTTTGTAGATTGCAAGATATTAGCGTTTGAATTGACAAAATTCCTTTTTTTTGGTCTTGCAAAAATTGGGCAACTGCACTTCACAAGATCACATTTGTATGAAAAAATGTCCAAAATGGTAATGCTTCTTTGGGTTCATTTTTTAAAGCAAGTTGACTACACACTTGAAAATTTTCAGATGATGTGGAATTGTACAACATGTAAGAAAAAAATAGTAGGTAGAAAGAATTAGAAGGTGATTGAAAATACTAAATTGTTAAGAATTTATTTATGGAATTAAAAAATGTTAATCCCAATGGCTGTAATGTTGTAATAAACAATCTACACCCAATGTTCTTATTTTTCCCAAAATATTGAAAATTGAATTAAATAAAGGACTTCAAAGTTTATATTGGAGTAGAGATTTTGTAACTATGCGCAAATTAAAACTCCTCATAACTTTCATCTCATTACTCAAAATGGAATGTATCAAAGCTTTCCATGTATATATTAATCTAAAAAATCAATTTCAAATTTTTATTTTAAAAAAAAAGATATTTAAAGAATTTTTTTGAGCTACCCAAACTGCTTGCGAAACGCTGAAAATGACATGTCATACAATAATTTTTTAACCATGTAGTCAAAAGGTATGAAAATTATTGTGCCTTAAAGCTACTCCATCGGCACATGTTGTATGAAAATTTCAAAGAAAAAAATTTCAAACTCCATTTGTGGTGAGTTGCCCAAATTGCTATGTTGCCAAAAAAATGCCGTTCGGTTTCTTAGGGGTTAACTTGACCATTAGTTATGATAGTGAACCTATTTTCAATTCAGTATATCATTTTTGTACTTTGAGTGTATTTGAATGAGTCACTATATGATGAATTTTTTTAAAAATCAAAATAGTAACATTACTATAGAAGTTTATTCAATTAGTTCAAGAGTACAAATAGTATAAGAGTAAGAATGGTGCAAAGCTCACATGCAATAATTTGAATAATTTTGGATGAATGTGATGTAATTAATGTGAACCTTTGGATGAAATACATGTGAAATTAGATGAGATTTGGATGAAAAGTGGATGAATATATTAATATTATAGTAGAAAAATATTATGTTCTGCATAATATTGAATTATTTAAAACATTGTAAACTACCATATTAGTACTTTGTACAAATTTGTATAATTTTGGAATCAGACCAAAGTAGTGTTATTAATGCTCAACCCCATAAAATTAACTTGCGCATGCATAATATTCTTCAAGGAGAGATTTAGACTCCCAAAATCCTCGGAAAAGAGGTAATTTTTCCAAATTACATAGAGAAGGGTGTTAGAGATCAACAAAAAGCTTGCCACCTTGGATCAAAAGGATGCTCGTCCCCAATAAAGGTTATAGATGTTGTATAAAGGATAAAATATTATTATAATATTCAAAAATAAAGTAGCGACATTAATTTTGCAAATGATACAAATAATTTTTATTTTTATTTTTTTTGATACATACGGACTTCAAGGGCTGCAACAAGAACAAACCCAACACAATCCATGGAAAAACAGTGACCTTTCCCTATTAGGAATAAGTAGAAGAACAACCCCCTCTCTATACAAATAGAGCCAGCACAACATGTGGAAACCCCATGCGAGCAATGTCAACATGGGAAGTTGAACCAACGATGCTAGCTAGTGTGTGAGCATGTGAGCCTTGAACATATATATAAGTAGATATCCTACAACTATTGAAAGTGCTAATATTATAAACACTTATAATATAGGTATACAGTGACTCCAAAAACTGAGTCTATACTTCATTCAATTTCACTCCGTGCACCATATGTTGAAAAGAAGTGGATAAAATCCAAATGAGTAAACATGAATGTTATAGTATTCTTTGCGTACTACACACTACAAGAGAAAGGGATGTTTTAAATGAGTTTTTAAGTAGTGTCCTAGACACATGA
The DNA here is from genome assembly GCA_951799445.1 of Pseudisothecium myosuroides. Lineage (NCBI taxonomy): Eukaryota > Viridiplantae > Streptophyta > Bryopsida > Hypnales > Lembophyllaceae > Pseudisothecium > Pseudisothecium myosuroides. The sequence goes on along the minus strand of OX637287.1, from coordinate 35,560,069 downwards.
TTTTAAGTAATGACCTTTAAGGAGATTTTTAGCAAAATTTGACTTAAAAACATGTGTTTTAAGTCAAATTTTACTAAAAATCTCCTTAAAGGTCATTACTTAAAATCATGTGTCTAGGACACTACTTAAAAACTCACTTAAAACACCCCTTTCCCTTGTAGTGACAATCCTAAAAAAATTTGGAGCAAAAAGCAATTATGGTTTGGAAGTAAATGAATTCCAAAGCTAACCACCCCATAGACTCGATTTTTGCAACGGGGTTCATAATCACTCTAAAAATTGCCTATACATCATTCTTGAGCTTCAATGGCTTGAATATTTTATTGCATGTTGTTGTACACCATTTAAGACCCACCGTCATTGATATTGTAAAAATTTGACATATGCATGCTTCAAAAAATTTATAAATAAAAAAAATGTTATTAATTTTAATTTGAATGGAATTTGAAGATTTTCAATGAATCAAAGACTTGAGATGTCATTTACTTTCATAGATGATCTATAGGTTGCAATTTGAACCGTTGTTGCATTTGTTTTGACTAGATTTGAAAATATTTGTCTTAATATATTTTTAATACAAATCATTTTCATTTGTAATTAGCAACAAAAACAATTATTTTGACCACAATCTTTTTGAATCCAACATACTAGTTTGTAAGGGTTGTATTTAGTACATTTGTTTGGATTGTAGGTGATTCAATGTGATATGACAACAACAAAAGTAAAACCAAAATATTGACAATATGCCTTATTTTTATTTTTATCAATTGTGATTGTCAATATTTTGTTATATATATTTTTCTTATTCTATAACATACAAAATATATAAATTTAATGCTTTGATACATTATTGGATTTCAATGAAAGGATTTTATTGCAAATAACTCAATATTTTGGTTTTACTTTTGTTGATGTCATATCATACCGAATCACCTACAATCCAAACAAATGTACTAAATACAACCCTTACAAACTAGTATGTTGGATTCAAAAAGATTGTGGTCAAAATAATTGTTTTTGTTGCTAATTACAAATGAAAATGATTTGTATTAAAAATATATTAAGACAAATATTTTCAAATCTAGTCAAAACAAATGCAACAACGGTTCAAATTGCAACCTATAGATCATCTATGAAAGTAAATGACATCTCAAGTCTTTGATTCATTAAAAATCTTCAAATTCCATTCAAATTAAAATTAATAACATTTTTTTTATTTATAAATTTTTTGAAGCATGCATATGTCAAATTTTTATAATATCAATGGGGGTGGGTCTTAAATGGTGTACAACAACATGCAATAAAATATTCAAGCCATTGAAGCTCAAGAATGATGTATAGGCAATTTTTAGAGTGATTATGAACCCCGTTGCAAAAATCGAGTCTATGGGGTGGTTAGCTTTGGAATTCATTTACTTCCAAACCATAATTGCTTTTTGCTCCAAATTTTTTTAGGACTGTAGTACACAAAGAATACTACAACATTCATGTTTACTCATTTGGATTTTGTTCACTTCTTTTCAACATATGGTGCAAAATTGAATGAAGTATAGACTCAGTTTTTGAAGTCACTGTATATAACATAGTTACACTATAATTATGAAAGATTTCTATAATATAGACATCCATAATATAGATGTATAGTCTTTTAGGCTCGTGGACTCACGCTCCTAAACTCACATAATAGCAACCCTTAAAGTTGAACCAGGAACCTCATAGATTCCATTGGAAGACCCTATCACTTAGCCATCACCCAGGTCATTTTGGATCATACACAAATAATTCTGCACCCTCCGTATTAAGATAAATCATTGAGTAACATAAGAGAAAATGAAAATTGAATTGAATTACACAATGTAATGAGTTTGTTAAGGTAGCAGGCTTTGAAATTGCATAGGCTCTAAAATCGCCCACCCTATTCAAATGTACATTGCTTGTACATGTAACTATTTCATAGCCTTCAACGATGTACAAACACTGTACATTTTAGGGGGTGGGCGATTTTAGAGCCCTATGCCACTTCAACTTCAAAATTTCATAACTAATTCCAGAAAGCTTCAAAAAATATGAAACGACTTGGATTAGATGAAAATGACTTCCAAGGAAAATTTACTGAAAAATATTTGGAGACGTTTGACTTCCTCAAAATTTAGTTTCAGCTCTTAGAGCATCCCCACAGCTAAGTGGCGGAATGAGGGCGCCAAACAAGGAATTTTCGTTGGTTGGCGTGTTGTCATTTCGATTGAAGAGTCACGGCCCCGCGGCAACACTCGCAAAGTGGCCAAAAGGTGAACCATATTTATTATTTTATTGTTTCAAGAAGAATCTCTTTGACTTTTGAAGAGAAGCTTTCAAAATGTGGGATTCAAAAGATTATTTTATAGCTTGGTGAGCCACGTTCAAGAGTCTCCATTTGCACGTGCCTTCTTCGTTTTTTGAAAGTGACCAGGCATATTTTTGCCCTTGGTGAGCGTGCCGTGGGGTAATTTCCAAGCCACTGCCCCTTCATTTTTTGAAAGTGGCCAAGCATATTTTTGCCCTTGGTGAGCGTGCCGTGGGGCAATTTCCAAGCCACTGCCCATCCATTGCCCGGTGTCAATGCCTTTGTCGAGTAGCCGTGGCGATGCTCTTAGGTGGACGATTTCTGAACCTGTTACCTTACTAAAAAAACATTTAATGATTCTAAAATCTAATTTTTTTATAAAAATATATTTTTGCCTAGCTCATCATCCCAGTGGAAGCTTCGATGAGTGCCCAGGCGGAATCAAGTTCCCCTCCTTTCCAGGATTCATGGAATGTTCCAAGTCAACTCGTGCTGCAGATTCGCTATTCCCCAAAACCACGGTACGTTTTCGCACCCTGGCTGCCAACTCCATCCCATTCAGGAACCAATGGGAGCTCCAACCAGCCTAGGACAGGCAGAATGACTGGTGTGTCCTGTTGGCATTGTTGAATTTTTTTTTAATTTTAAATTTCCACATATACTGTAGACAAATGTGAGAAATGGGGAGAGCAATTGAAATTTTATTTTTTGAACAAATTATGAGTTTGTTATGAATTTCTGAAGTGTGCTGTCAAATTGGCCTAGAAGAGTATTTGGACTACTTCAAACCCAACAAGAAAAGTGTATCCATAATAGTCATCTTACTCACGTACAGTAGTCACAATATTTTCTAACATGGCCACAATGAGAAAGCCTAAAAAAGTCACTTCTTGTGATGAATTTATATTAAAGTTCAGTGACTTTTTTAGGCCTTTGTGTTGTGGCCATGTTAGAAAATATTGTGACTATTGTAAGTGAGTAAGATGACCATTATGAATGACTTTTTTGTTGGTTACTTTGGAGTGATTAGTAATTGCAATAGGAACTTCTATTGAGGAACGTAGAAGATGTACTATGAATGTATGATTTCTTAGTGGTTGGGATTTATGATGTACGCAAAGTATAATTTGGAGTGCTAATTTTTCTTAGAGGGGAGATATCAATCTTGTGTTAGGTAGTTGAGTAGGTGCGTTATATGTGAAAGTGTCTTCTTGGAAGTTTACTAGGATGTATGTGCTTGAAAATGGAAATTGGTTTGTTATTGTTAAAATGTACCAATGCGAATTTGGGAGTATGAGGATCGTTACACTATTGGGGTTATTTTAGATTGCTAGTCGCATCCAATGAATGTCTTATGAGTTTGATGAATTGTTGTGTGGATAGGCAAGGCCATTTTCTATCCATGTGCGTGAGAAGGCAAGGCCTAGAGAACCAAAGATAATATCTCTTCTGCATAGGATTTTGTTATTTGTGAGGGGCATCTTATAGGTGAAGAAAAATAAGAATGAGTAATTTGGAATTGTATAATACTATGGTGGAGAAGATAGTTGAATATTGTGTATTGTGCATTTTAGAATGGATTGTTTTTAGGTGTTTTGTATTTGTGCCTTTCATATAGTCATAAAATTTTAGTTTCAAATGTTTGGAGGGGTGGGTCTAGAAATGTGTTAGATGTAGTATATTTGTGGTGTTGTTGCCAAAGCCTTTGGAGTCTGATTTTTGAGATGGTAATGAGGTGTTTGCCTTTGTTATCATACAAGTATACAATATTGTGTTGCATGTAGATGGTTGGAGAAAATACATCAATATCTTTGTATGGGTTACATTCATTTGAGGTGATGGTAATGAGCGGCATTGGTAGGTTATTGACTATAGACTATATAACAATTTTGTGGTTGGTTGAATTGTGTTTAGATTATATTTAGTAGATGCAAATTTTGTCTATTTTTCTAATATTGATGTATAAGGTACAGGTTATGCATCTTTTGCGTATATAGTCACAGAAGTGTTGTTTATTGAAAAAAAATTCAATGAGCTTCTTGATGGGCCATACATGTCACTCACCCATTGGTGGTTAAACTTCATCAATTGTGCTTGTTTAATTACCCGGCCACTAGACCCCATACTTGTATTTTTCAAAACGGTAGTCTCACCTGCAATTGATATGGGATATATGTTGTTTCCGTATATATTTTGTATGTCCGTATCCATATTTTTTATTCTATATCCATTTGTCCATATCTGTATTTTGTATTTTGTTTTGTATATCCATATTATCTCTCGATGGCCCAGATTTGTGTTGAGGACAACGCGATCACATTAGGGGACATTTGAGGCCTTCGGAGGGCCGTTTTAGGGTTGTTCCCCTTGCTATTTACTATTTCCTTCCTATATGTTCTGCAACTCCAAATGATTTGGAATTTTTTAAGCATTTAGCCAACTTGCCTAGAAGAGTGAATTCAAAGAAGCACCACCATTTTGGACATTTTTTTATAGAAAAGTGAGCTTGTGAAGTGCAGGTGTTCTATTTTTTGCAGGGCCAAAAAAATGATTTCAGTGACTTTGAATGCTTATATCTTGCAATCCACATAGTGGAAATTTCTGAAATTTTTACCACATGTTCTCAAGTCAACATAAAACAAAATCCTACGGTTACATATGTCAAAAAAAAAATTCAAAAATTTGGTACTTGTACTAAAAATGGCAGTTTTTGAGAGTTTTTGGTGAAAACATAGTCATGGAACTTTAGGGATTAATGAAAAAAATTCAATTTTGGAACTTGCTTGCCAAAACTAACTTCTATACAATACCATTGAAAAGAAAAGTAAATATAATTAATGACGCTCAGTGGCACAAACCTCGATCGGATCTATTTATATAGGATCATTATGGTATTTTTTCTAGATTGTAATTATAACCACAAAAGACTCCAAATATATTCCATTATAATATCCTAGACTCACCAAAAATGTTGCGGAAGAGCTTATAAATGGTTCCAATGTTATTTGTACATATTTAATAATTTCTTTTGGGTGGAGACAACAAATTCCATCTTTTTGCTATTTTGAATGGAAATCAATTTTGGTCAACATATTAATATTTTTCTCATTCAATTCATTCAATTAAGATGATTTCATATAAATTTTAATGATTATCATCCACCATTGATGATGAAAAAATGATTTTTTTTTAATCCAATTGCAAAAGTTTAAGTTTGGAAAAAAATTCCCAAAGTTTTACATTTTGGCAAAATTTTGTCAATTAATTTAACTTTGAATACTTCTATGTGCCTCTTGTCTAGTACGTACAAGTCACACAAGCGGCTTGTTTTTGTAAATTGAAGTAAGGACTGTAAGGTAGACTCACCTTAAAAGAGTCTCGGTCTATTTCTTACCATCTATTTTTGAATCTTGAATGGCTACTTTTATTCACCTCAAAGCATCAATGGCTTTCAAGAGCAACCAACAGACTTAAAGAGTTGTGGGGCAACGAATGGGAGGTGAAGCATTTATTCCTTCAAAGGTGATTGTTTAACCCCTAAAGGACCAAGCTGCGTTTATTGGCAATATAGTAATTTTGGGCAGCTCACTACAAATGGAGTTTTTATTTTTTTTCTTTGAAAATTTTACACAACATACGCCCGAGGAGTAGCTTTAAGGTCCAACAATTTTCCTAACTTTTGACTTCATGGTTAAAAAGTTATTGCATGATATGTGATTTTCATTGCTCGGCGGGCAGCCCGGGCAGCTCAGAAAACTTCTTTAAAAATCACTTTTTAAAAAAATAAAAATTTGAAATTGGTTCTTTAGGTTTATATCTACATGGGAAGCTTTGAATCTTTCCATTTGGATTAACGAGTCAAAAGTTATGAGGAGTTTTAGTTTGCGGGTAGGTATGGAGTCTTTGAAAGCCATACCTAGTAGTGGCATAAGTAGGTGTCAAATGCTTTCGATTTTCGAAATTCATTTACTATTTGAAAATGGCTATCAATGAATACCAATTCATAGCTCTATTTTTAGTCATTCAGGACACAAATGGCTGTAAATGACTTGTAATAGTTTGAGAGTAATATTGCCATTGAGGCCCAATCATTGTAGATAATACAATTATTTAGGACTCAAGGATTGTTTGTCTTGGACTCCATACATTGACTTGGAAGTTCATCAATAGACTTTGCTTAGGTGGATGGTGATGCGTCACATTCTATTGACTAGATTTGTATAATCAACATTGCCACTGGAAAGTTTTTTCTTACATATAGTTTTTAGGCCTACTAGTTTAAGATTAATATTTGATTGATACCGGTATACAACTATTGGGTTAATCATTTTCACTACAAAATACTTTACTATTGATTCAATTCCACGTGGATTTATCAAAGTTGACTAGGATTTATCTCAATGATGAAATTTGTTTTTTTAACCAATTTCAAAGTTGTTTTGTGTGTAGTTGTATTGTAATTATTTATAAGTCATCTTTTAGTCATATCATTATCTATGATGAAATAATCTCTATGTTAATAACATGTGTGCCAAATTTCAAATTTAAAAGAATCACAGAAAAAAATATATGCTAATTCTACCAACATGTGTAGTTGTGAGAACAATTTTTTCAACCCTTGGGATAGTGTCATTTTTTGGATAAAATTTCACACGGATGTAGAAAGTCATTCTCACAACTACACATGTTGGTAGAATTAGAATATCTTATTTTCGGTAAATCTTTTGACCTTGAAATTTGGCATTCATTTTATCAGTATAGAGATGATCTCATGCCAAAATTTCATGGTAAAATATTTTTTTTCAACCTTTGGGATAGTGTCAAAGTTGGTAGTAGTGAAATTTTTCTCACAGTTGTATACATTGTTAGAACTAGCATATATTTTTTGTATGATTCTTTTGAACTTGAAATTTGGCACACATGTTATTGACATAGAGATTATTTCGTCATAAAAATTTCATGGTAAATAAACAATTTTTCACCCCTTGGGATAGTGTCAAAGTTGGTAGTAGTGAAATTGTTTTTCACAACTACACTTGTTGGGAGACTTTGAATATCTATTTTTTTGGGGGTCTTTTGGACTTGAAATTTCTTACACATGTAATCAACATATAGATGGTCCTATGCCAAAAATTTCATAGAAAAAGAAAAAAAATTCAGTCCTTGGGAGGGTGTCAAAGTTGGTAGTAGTGAAAACAAATTTCACGACTACACATGTTGGGAGATTTCGAATATCTTTTTTTGTGTAAATCATTCGGCCTTGAAATTTAGTACACATATAATTAACTTATAGATTATGCTATGGTAAAAATTTCATAGTCAAAGATCAATTTTTGAGCCCTTGGGAGGCTGTCAAAGTTGGCAGCACTGAAATTTCCTTCACTGCAATTTCGAAAACGCGATTTTGATTGGGACCCCACTATACATGTATGATTCATTTACATGAATTGTTTGATACATGATGTCTATATATGTCCTATTTTTGTGGTTTGTGTTCAACAATAGTTAGAGTGTATATGTTGTACTGATCAACCCTAAAGCCGCGTTTATATTTTTGAACTATAGTAGGGACATGTTTAAATGCTTCAAATTTCAATTTTCACTTCCATAGGTTGTAGGAAAATGGGCAAAAAATAAAAGTAGAAAAAGAAGGGATGTAGTGTATTAATTGTGAAATAATAGCTAAATAGACCCCATAATAAAAAATATTGACATACATATACATTGATTTCAAGGTATAGTGAAGTACTCGGAGTCTATACCTTCAATAATAAAAATCCATGGTGACGACTTCCACTTTTATACTTGTGAAAAACAACAAATTTTGCCAACAAAGTTCTATATCATATTTTCTAATTGCCTACCTAATTGCTAGGCAAAATGAAACAAAATATTGTCTCCAATTAGTATCTCAATGATAAAATCGCATCACTATCTACGTACTAATTGAATTTGAAGATCTACTTGCTTATCTCAAACTGAAATTTTGCTCCCTCAAATCACTTATTGTCTTAGCACCATAACAACCTTTTGCCTCTTATTCTATAGAAAACTATACCGAACCACCCATTGAAATAAATCATGCCTATCTAATAAAAAATACACGCTAGTACAAAATAAGAGTTAATACATTTGTTGCTCATAGCATTATCATTGAAAGCAATTGAGGCAATGATGTATTGGTCTTAAATTACTTTGTTATTACAAACATTTGCCAAACAAAACTTTAATATAGCTTTGAACACAATATAATTATATTGAACACAATAGAAGCAACTGTATCTTCATATGCATGCTCTATAAGCAAGCAAAAAAATAAAATAATTTGGAGCAAGGGCAAAGCATAATCACTCATACTAGAATCGCAAAAATTGAGAACATAGTAAAACTTCATACTTCATTTAAGCATAGTACTTCAATTTTTTTCAAAATTTATTTAACTAGATAAATGTTGAGATTTATGTTGGATTTCAGATTCAAAAATCCGTTTCTTATTTGAATCATCCATTCAAAAGTTATGGACAAAGTTCAGAGAGGGGTATGGAAGTTATTTTCATACTCTCTTTGAAATAGAAACAACAAAGGAAATAACACAATAATCACCTTGAACTGCAAAACTCATCTCATAAAAAGATTGCCTTGTTGTCTTCTATTAGATGTGTGTTCATTTTAATTTTTTCACTAAGATTTGTCTTCATGTATAAACCAGAGTTAAAAATGTATTGCAACGCATGAAGAAGGTAAGTCAAGTGATTTGTAAGTTTTCATCAATACAATTGCGGGATTCCAAACAAGATTGGTGTCACTACTATCAATGGTAAAAAAAGCTAAATGCAAGCCATATCAAAGGAAGAAAAAAACACTTACAATCATGTGGTGGCAAATGATAACAAAGTACCAATTTTGTTGAGAGCCGTCTAAGACTTGTTATTACAATGTGAAAAGAAGGTGAACGACAAAGGTTTGTAAAGAAAACAAGAACAAAAAATAAGAACAAAATATTAAACTTAGGAAGTGGCAACAATAATGAAGAGGTGGTTGAAAAAACCCTAATTTTGAAATCTTGACGCAAAAATAAGATGCAAAAACTAAAGGAGGGAAAACAACAAGGAGTATGAACAAGAGTAAAAAATATTTCATTTTGCTAGAAGCAGCGTTGACCTAAACCCTAACTTTGAACAAGAAAGTATGAATGCACATCAATTTCTGATGTCCACATCAATCAATGTAATGTTTAGACTAAATTGCTACAATTAATGCAACTTAAGACATTGAAGTAGTTCATATTTTTCAAGTTAGGCTATATAAATTTGTTTTAGGAAGTAAAAAAATCCACTTGGAAAGTCATGTTGCAAGAGGTATCATGCCAACAATGACCAAGAAATGACTATTTGGCAGTCATTTAGTAGTTGTTCTAGAAAGAATAATTCTACTCAGACAAAAAGGATGCATATCTTATTTATAGGATTTTTCATTTTCCATGATGGTGAGAAGTAAGAAATTGTCAGTTATATATTAGTTGTATATATATTGAAGTCATTTTAGAAATGTATGTTGACTAATTTGTGATTGTTGCAATTCCACATTTCTTTTCTAAGCTACACATCAATTAGTGCATCACTTGACGGATGAGAAGCTCTACTGTAGATGTAGGAAGTCTTTGTCACATATCTTATTTACTTTTAGTCAAGGAGTCATTTAGATGACTTGTTAGCAACTCCTCTTAAGTATACATGTGCATCCATCATATAGTAGTCATTATGTTGGTCATAGAGGACACATCTTCCTACTACTAATTAAATATTGTGTGAGTGTCATAAAACTATTCAATGACTTGACTTTGTTTTCTCTCAAGGAGGCTAACAATGGTTAATAACTTCATTGACATAATTTTTGAAAAACAATAGTATTAACCCCTAAGCGCCCACCCCGTGTTTACCAAAACCCAAAACCTTTTGAACTTATTCCAATCAAAATGTCACTCAAAATGAGATTTATAGATACTGACCCGTAGCGGAGGCATGCCCGGAGATGAGGGAAAATGGACAAATGATTTGAAAAGATTATAATAGTCAAAGGTTGCAATCTTTCAATTTTAAGCGGCCATATTTGACGTGATTGGGCGCTCAGGGATTAATCCCTCATCACCTAAGGAGACAAAATGTGCCCCCTCTCCAGTGTATTCTAGAATATCGAGGTAGTGAAGGGTTAGAATATATCACATTGTCCGGGATGGTCTATGAATATTGATTCTTATTTTGTGCCTTGTTTTTGTAATCATTCTTCGTGACAAAACTCAATTACATTTCTTGTCTTTATTTCCTCATTTTTGGAAGTCAACCAAACCTTTTTTTCACTCATGACCACAATTCTTTTCCGTTTTTTGTCAATTTCTTTTTCATTACAACAAATGTCTCTTTAGTCTTCCTCATCCCTTGGAAGTCAAACAAACCTTTTTTTTTTCTCATGACCGTGTTTCTTTCCATTTTCGGTCAATTTCTTTTTCATTACAACAAACATCGACATAGCAAGTACCTTTTTGTACAATCATGTAATTTAATTTAAGTCCAAATCATAACATGATTTTAACATGATTTTTGTGTAGTATGCATACAAAATTTGTGCAAATATAAAGTTCATGCTTCAAAATGTACTTCCAAAAGACATACCTACATTTGGACAATGATGGTTATGGATGCTTATATCGAAGATGCCCTAATTTTCTCATTGTCCCTTACTAAGTGGATTTTGACTCTAATAATGCCAAGTATGGTATTTCGATACTTAGAAATTAACCATGAAAAGATGGAGTAGTGCTATAAAGGTCATCAACTACAATGCAATTATCCTATGATTAGAAGAGATTGAATGTTTATTCTTTATTATAAGAAAATGCTCAAAGTCACTCATTGGTCACTTTTGGACTTGCACATTATCCTATGATTGGAGGAGGTTGAATGTTTATTCTTTATTGTAAGAAATGCTTAAAATCATTTATTGGTTACTTTTGGACCTCTGCATCGTCGAAGAATTTATGCCCAATTCAAACCTATTGCCTATATTTTGAAGTTCTTTCACTTGCATTATTTACACATATTAACCCTGTAAGGATGAATTGGTCACCATGGACATCATCCTTTCTAGTACAATATAAATCTACTTTAAAAAGTCCAAAAGCACTCATTGGAGGTCAAACTACTAGGCAAGACCTCCCATTTTTGCACAAAATTCCAAGAATGAACATATGCACTTCCATCTTACATAGAATGAAGGATTCTCTATCATCCATCAAACCACTCTAGTCCACAACATCCTTGCAAGGTTAAGCAATGGATGGCATTCTTCTCAAGTACATAAAGTAAACCACATTGTGTACTAGGGATGTAGCTTTTGAAAATTGAAATTTGCACTACTTGAGTTAATTCAATGAATACAAGAATTTGAATAGCGGAGAAAAAGACAGTTCTTCCAAACAAGAATATGTTCCAAGTGACTAAAAGCTGTCAAAGACTCAGAACGCCCATGTGTTTCAAATGTTTCAAAGCTTTCAGAACCAAAAAATTCTAGTTCTTACACGTATTCTGCCATTTGGTATGTAAACACTGTTCTTAAAATAAAAAACATATTCACGAAGAACGTCACCATAAATAACTCAGCAGTTCCAAACAATGAGACCAAACAGGGTCAATAGAATCTATGCCCTTCTTCAAAACCAAATACAAATTATCTCAGCTGACACCAATTAGCTGCAGAAAGATGAGAGAACACCTCCAGAGCAAGCGATCCATTGGATGGTTTAGGATCCAATTCCATGTCCATTTTTCAAAATATTGAGGTTGCAGCCACAGCTTTGAAGTGAACATTGATAATGCACACACCACTCATACAAAAAAAAATTACAGAATAAAATCTGATCCAAAATGTAATGTAAAGCCTCCATTCACCATCCAGCAAGGGAGAGGTTCCATTCACCATACAAGTGAACTTTGAGCCTTTCCCTATAACAATCTAGAAACTTGCACCATCTAAAATTTTGCACATTTATTTTATATTAAGCTAAAAATCATTTGAATAAAACTAAATGTCAAAAGATTGAAGTATTCGCACATTGAACACAAATCAAAGCTCACCTGTATGGTCAGTAAGGTTCTAGCGTACTGCATGGTTAATGGAGCCTCTACCTTACAGCTATGGAAGACAAAAGAAACAACTAACTTCTAGCAAGGCAAGTAGACAAAACACAGAAACACAACCGCCAAACAACGAGACCAAGCACGGTCAATAGAATCTATGCCCTCTTCAAGACCAAACACAAAATGCCTAGCTGCAGAAAGATGGGAGAGCACCCCCAGAGTAAGAGATCCATTGGATGAATTAGGAATCAATCCATGTCCGTGGGAAAAAATACCGAGGTTGCAGACACAGCTTCTAAGAGAGCATTGATAACCCACACACCACTCATACAAATCAAATGAATTGCAGAATAAGATCTGATCCAAAATGTACAGCTGTAAAGGGAAAAACAACAACTAACCTCTAGTAAGACAAGTAGATATTCCACCGAAACACCACCGCCAGCGGCCCACTCTTCACTGTTTCCACCACAGCATACCCTTTGGCCCCTCGGAAATCCTCTGTCCCAGACAAAACAGCCAGCTCCGTCGTAGGAGATGCGCCTCCCACGTTTCCTTGCAAAGTGAGAGTCCCATGGTAGCTGGAGCCTCTGCCAAACACCAAAGTGGACAACAACTGAATGCCCTGCTTGCCCTGTAAGTCACTGATGGGACCGTAGCCTCGTTCTCGACCCAGTAAGGTGCTGTTGCTGCGGTCAGGGCTGTCTCTGACTTCGTTGTCGAACACCAGGAAGCTCCCGAAGCCGATTTGGGTGAAGTCGTTTTGCCCCGTGCCGGCTGCTGCCAAGACGGTGGAGTCGGGAGGGGCGCGTAACTCGTGGATGTAGAGTGTGAGGTTGGATTGTTTGGGAGAGGAGACTAAGGAGTAGCCGAGCTTGGCTAGAGCCCAGGTAGCCAGGGCGACCAGGGCCACTGCACCGACTTGCTGGTTTGACATGACGCTGGATTGGTCTTGAAATTCTGGAACCTAATGGTAACAATCCCTAGAGATAATCTGAATTCCAACAGATAGAATGTTAGTGATGAAATTTAACAATCCCTAGATAGAGATTATCTAAATTGGAAACGTCCAGCAGATGGAAGAATGTTGGTTGTGAAGTTTAACAATCCCAAGAGATTATCTGAATCGCAAACGTCCAGTGGATGGAAGAATGCTACTCATGATTTGAGACGACGCAACTGATTTCAAGGTCACCTAGGTAAGGAAGGGATGTCACTAGTAACGCTGGCAAAATTTCCAATATATTCTTGTTGACAAATGGAAAAAAGGTTCCAACAAACGAGAGATTTCGTTATTTGGATACCACATGAAAAAGTTATGAAGGTTCAAAGTATTGTTGTAAGATTGCATAAAAGGAATACTTAAGCAGTCGAACATGTTTAGATTATCTACAACCGATTTAATCATTATGTACATACTGCCTAAGACTTAGGGTGGCAATGTCAGGGTGGTTACAAGTGTCACTAGTACCATTAGGGACCTGATCCAGTCTCCGACACTGACCCTGTTACCAACAGCAACTCAAATAATCAGAAGTCAGCAATTAGCAACTGATGTCTATAACCACAGCTCTTTTGAATAAAAATGGGGTTGTCGATTATCTCTTCAATTGTGGTCTACAGCCTCCCACTTCGAATGTTTTTAACAGAAATTCATAAAGTATTCAAAAATTTGATCTGAATAGAGTTTGACTCTTTTGCACCCAAATCTCTCTCTCACAACTCTATAATAATCTTCAAATGATAGAAACTCCTACATACCCCACTCGTTAAAATGATTAATAGTGACGGAAAGAGTATCCTCTACCCTATAGAGACTTCAAACTCGGTCATATGTCGTTCAAAGCAGAGGGATAGGTTTACAGCTATGCTGTCATCTCAACCCTAATCAAATTCAGTTGAATTAATTGAAACTGATCAGGATAAGAAAGTATTGACAATTACTAGAGAAAGACATAATTTCTTCGTGTCTACATTGCGAATCTGAAGAATGCACTCAGCGGCGAACACCGAATACTCACGCGCCATAAACCCTAAGAAAATACTCAAATTCAAAGCAAATACCAGCGTATTTACCACAAATTTCGCTGTGGATGGAATAACTTGACGAATCGTTTCGAAGTGAAATCTGAAAATGAAGACGACCCACCTTCGCATTCCCCTGAACAATCAAATTCGCCGAACTCCCCTGAACGTTCAAATTCACCGAACTCGGAAAGGAAAGCTCCGACGAACAAAGATCTCGATGTGGTTATCTGGGTATGACGAATGGAAACGGGCCATGTGGCACGTAACTAATTGCCAAGTGGCAGCATAAGTGTACCGGTCTGGGTTTGTAATTTGGAGTCTGGACTGTAAGGGCCGGTTTACACCAAGGCCGGGCCAGAGGTTCTCTTGAATTATCAAAGCAGGGATTGGTGGAGAGATTGGCGTGGTCCAAGTTGGGTTTACACTTTGGCCATGGCCCATGCCATTTTTCATGGATGAGAAGTGTACTTGGAATCCTACATGATAATGTTTTGCTGGTTTCTGGAGCTTTTTCCTTGACCACCTCTTTGAGGTAGGCCTAACGGAAACCATTTCTAGAAGACCATGGCATGCTAGAACCTCACAACCATAGATTTTTTTTATTTAATTGATCTTGCGGTTGACAATGTTGAATCTAATAATATATAAATATGGCCCGGCTATGGTCTCTCTTGGATTTATACCAAGACCATGCAAAGTGCCATTACTATTTTTTTGTCTTGGCTCTTGCTTTGGTACGGTCACATGATTTACATCTAACAAAGTGGGGTACCCTAGAATACTTCCGGTCCTTAGTTTGGCCCTGGTGTAAACCGATCCTAAGAATTGATTGTAAGTTCATCCCCTGGAAATATTTTTCAATAATTTTTTTTTTGGTATGTATTTGGCCAAATTTTGCTACATAACACAACCACGATATGCACACCAACAATCGACCCTAATTACAACTGATTACATTTACTATTATTAAACATAATTTTCTTAGGCCATATTTAGCAATTGCAAGAGGAATCTAATGCATTTTAGCCCGCATTATTTGAACACTAAATGAATAAGTTGTGAATTTTCAAAGTATTGTCTCTAGGTGTACTAGCTGAAAACCAACATTAGACTCATAAACTTTGAATGAATAAGTTGTGAATTTTCAAAATATTGTCTCCAGGTGTACTAGCTAAAATCCAACACTAAACTCATAAACTTTCATTTTTAGATTGTGTAAATCTTTTCTAATCAATATTTAGGAAAAATTTATTTTAGGTCCAAATGTAGGTGTCCTTATAAACTTTCATTTTTAGATTGTAGGTCTACAGTACATATTTTAACACATACCTCCCATTGATTGTCCCATTGTCTACTAATTACTACAGTAGAACTTCCACAAGGTAATAGCCCCACTACCGGAGGAGAATATTACATTAGGGAGGTTATTGCTTTAGAGAGGGGCTATGACATTAATGACATTTGAAGATTTTTTTAGTAGGCTACTATATTGTGGCACTTCAATCTGGATAGAAGTTTTGTTTGTGGCACCCTCTATTGAAGTCATATTCACTAGAGCTACATTTAGATTCCAAATTCAATGAAAGTTGCTTTTCTTTTTGTACTTATTATATACATCTTCACCAAAGCCCACCAAAGGAAAAGCCTAAACCAAAGGAAAAGGAATAATATCACTTTAGAGAGGTTAATCACTTCCAATTCACTTTACAGAAGTTCTACTCAGGGAATTTTTTAGTGGCGAATTGTCGCCAGCTCTGACAAGTTTGCACTACTCACACTCCATCCCTCCAAATTTGCACCAGTGTCGTAACAATGCGTGGCAACAATTCGCCACTAAAAAATTTGCTGGTTCTACTCCATAACAATATAAGCTATGCAAGAGAAGGTGAAGAGCTTGGATTTCAAAATCTCCCTACTGTTGAGTGAAGCCAACCAACAACCAACTGTTGATTTTTATAAATCCCAACCAAATAGGCAAGTTTTTTAGCATATTCTAGCTGGTTGACATCTTTTACCTTGAGTCACTCTCCATCCCATTTCATGAGGCATTCCAAATGTTGATTAACACCCCCAAAACTTAACTTTCCATCAAATTCTTAAAATAAGGAAGATGTATACCTTCAAAGCATATTTTTAAAATGGGATGTACGTACAACCCAATAAAAAGTTAACTACAATAGAATCTCTCTTAGTGCATACCTATTCACAAATATCACTAAGAGAGGTCGTGATATTTGTGATATTTGTGAACAGTAGTTGGAGGCCTCATAGTGAGAGGCTACATTAGCCAAAGTTCTGACAGAACCTCTCCAACTGCATAAACCTCTCTTAGTGCATAGTCCCGACTCTATGCACTAAGACAAGTTCTACTGTAGCATGAATTACCTGCTCCATTACCTGCCTCATGCCCTTATTCAAGGACTTTGCAGCAGAACAACAAAATAGGTGACTGTTTCAGTTCCTAAGATAAAATATTGCCAAGGGTATCCTAGTAAGTTAGAGTTCGTCTCCAACTTCCACTCAAGCTGCCAAGGCCGGAAGGAGTAGCAGACAGCAAATAAAGATATTTGCAAAACCAGGAACGGGATATTCTACAGAAGAGCGTGAACAAGTTTTCAATCAACAAAGGTCTAAAACCCAAGGGTATCTGTCGCCTTAAAATTATTTGCCTCCGCTAAGAGGGAGAGTAAAATCATACGAGAGATTCAGCCCCTCTGACCAGACAGGCTTCAAGAATTAATACCTGTCACCGTGTTGCTACCAACTCCCCATTCCCGACCCCCCGCCAAGGAATGCATGGTTGATAACTCGGTGGTAAACTTACAGAGCTGATCATCGTCGACAGCCTACAAGAATCGACTTACCTCTTCTAGCCTGATTGTATTCTAAAAGTATAATTATCTCTTCTGGCCTGAATGTGGCCAAATCCAAAAAATCCAATTTGAGCGCTGTTCCTCCAGTCTGCTCCTGTTGACGATTTAATTGCCGCAGTCTCTGACTCTAAGCGCTGGAAAACTCATAAAATAAAAGTACAGGGGCAAATAGCAGATCAGAACTTTTCTTCTACGTTGGGAGCAAAGCTGACCGTCTTGCCGATGGGTATATATTCTCCACTGAAGCTGGTCGGACTGTATCGGCCGGGTGGCGGGGGTGGTCCGCCCATGAATCCGCTCATGCCATTGTTGGGGAAGCTGGGTCTTGGAGGAGGGCTCTTCTTGGGGGGGTGTCTGGAAACACCAGGAATGTCGGAACTTTCGGTATCCGGATCGTATTCCCTGCTGACAATCTTCGGAAGGCTAAACTGTTTGCTGCCAAACGTCGGTGGCTTGAATGCGGGAACCAGTTCCGAAGAATCGTCATGATCGACGTGCTCGTAATCCTGCTCACTTTCTTCGGCAATGGAGTGTTCATCGCTTTGAATACTCGCGAGGTTGTGGGATGGCCGTGAGGCATGGGTGTTCTGCTTGTGAAAGGCGCGCAGCCCAGACGTGCCGTTGTACTCTTCAAATTCGCCGCTGCCATCTTCATACCTCCTGGTAAGGCCGTAATCGCTGTCGTGAATAGATTGGCTCTCCAAGCTCTGCCCCGATTTCATCCCCTGGTACAGACCTGCCCGGTCTGAATCACTTTCAAGCGCCCGAACCACCTGGCAGCACAAAAAACCAGATTAGTCCCTCCTCAGCTAGCCCCTAAACGACGGAGAAATCATGGTCTGAAAGCGACCAATTCAATTGACCATACTGTGAAAAACATAATTCAGCTGAGGCCAAATTTATAATAACTAAATAAGGGAAGGTTACTGCACGTGTCCTGTAAAAAAGAAATAAATTTGTCAACCCAAACTGCTAAAAAAGAAGAGGCCCAAATTGATCCATTACGGAATAGATAGATAGCACCACATAAAATTGATTATTTGCATCAGTTAGCAATAAAACCAAAGTGGAAGCCGTATCAGGTTGTACCTGTGCCATCCTCGGACGCTTAATTGCAGAATGTCTCACACATGCAGCCGCAGTCTCAACGACACGCAACATTTCATCGTGATCGAAATCGCCGTTCAAATTGGGATCCACAAGATCCTCCAGACGGCCATCTTCAAGAATTCGATTCACCACAGGCCTTGCCCATTCCACCAAGCTCTCGAACCCTGCTTCCTGGGTCATGTCTATAGGTTTCCTTCCAGTAACCAATTCCAACAGCACAACACCAAATGAGAAGACATCTGATCTATCTGTGAGCTTTCCACTGGCGGCATATTCAGGGGCCAAATAACCAAATGTTCCCATGACTCTAGTCGAGACATGGGTGTTCGTGTCATTGGACAGCTTTGCCAACCCGAAATCTGCGACCTGTTAAATGAACAGCCCAGGTCAGCTGCAAATAATCATGCACAAATACCTCCAGTTTAAGTTAACCGAACTATTGATGCAGCGAAGATAGTCAGGCATCATGTCAACACTAACTCGAGCGCATCCGTACCTGAGCTTCAAAATTCTTGTCAAGTAGAATATTGGAAGATTTGATGTCCCGATGAATAATTTTAGGATGACAATCCTCATGCAGGTAGGCAAGACCCCGAGCGCATCCAAGACCAATCCTAAGTCTGGTATCCCACTCCATGATAGGCATGTCCGTGTCTGGATACAGCACATATGTTAGTTTAATAAATTGAAGTTAATTAATTTTCACAACAAGTATAAAGTGATAGTATTTAGAGGTCGAGGGGGCTACTCCGGTGAAACCTTGTCATTGTGTCCCTGCCGAGTCCCCTAAGCTACAAGCGTGTCTAAATCAAAACAAAGTCAATGACATAATAGAATACATGGAGCTGTAAGGATACAATTCATAAACCTTAAGAGCGAGAATGTACTCACTATGCAAGTTGTTCTCAAGAGTGCCATTGGGAACATATTCATACACAAGCAGGCGCTGCTTGTCAGCCACGCAATACCCAACGAGGGAGACCAAATGCCGATGATGCACCCTGCTGATGACCTCAACTTCAGCCCGAAATTCTCGCTCACCCTGACCTCCACCAACAGTCAGCTGTTTCACAGCTACAACAGTCCCATTGGGCAGGACCCCTTTGTACACACGGCCAAATCCACCCTCACCAAGAAGGTTGTCTTTCGAGAAATTATCGGTTGCAACAGCCAATTCATTATAAGTGAAATAAGACCTGGAATTGCCCATCTTGTCTGAACCAGACGGAGGTGGAGGTATCTCTCCATTGGTACTTCCAGAATGAATCCCCCATGAATCCGGGACATCTGAACCCCTATACCCGTGAGCGCCAGTAAGGGGCATCGTAGCCGAGCCTTTGTATGAGAATGCATCATCAGTTACGCCGTTTCTCTTCTTCTTCCGACAACAGCATATCACTAGACTGACCAGAAAGACGAGGACAGCAACACCGGAGGCCGCCCCTACTATTAGCGCTATGCTAGATACTCCAGATGATGAAGAAGATTGCGGGCCTGGTACTGTTGTAGGACTAGGCGGAGATGCCGGAGGTCTAAAGTCGGGTGTGTTGATAGTAGGAATGTCGGCAGGGGACAGACCCCGACCTGGGGCCAACACTGGAGGCTTTGCTGTTGGTGCGGGGGCAGGTGGTGTTACCAAAGGTGGAGGAGCAGGTGATGGTACCAGAGGTGAACGGGCAGGGGGCAATGCCGATGCAGGAGCAGGCGGCGGGGGGGACACCGTTGGGGCAGGAGCAGCAGCAGGAGGGGGTTCGTTGGGAGGAGGAGGGGGTGACACCCTAGGAGCAGGAGCAGGAGGAGGTCCATTGGGAGGAGGAGGAGGGGGTGACTCCAAAGGAGCAGGAGCAGGAGGAGGTTCATTGAGAGGAGGAGGAGGGGGTGCCACCAAAGGAGCAGGAGCAGGAGGAGGTGTTGCAGGAGGGGGAGGGGGAGGTTCAGAAGGAGGAGGAGCATCAGCTGGGGGAGGAGTCTCAGGAGGAGGTGTAGGAGCAGGAGGTTGTGCTGGGGGTGGTGATCGTGGAGGAGGGGATTCAATTGGCGGTGACGAAGGCGGTGGAGGTTCAGGTGCTGGAGAGGGAGATACTACAGGGGCATCAGGAGGAGGAGGGGGAGGGGGAGATTGAGCAGGGGGAGGTGAATCTGTTTCTGGCGGCGGCGCTGGCGGAGATTGCTGAGGAGGGGGTGATTTTGGCGTTGGCGCCGGTGGGGACACTTCAGGGGGTGGAGATAACTTTGGTGTTGCTGCGGGTGGAGAATCGGATGGAGGAGGAGACTCCGGCGGCGGCGATGGAGGGGTCAGATCAGCTGGTGGAGGAGCTTGGACTGGGGGTGGAGACTCATTAACAGAAGGAGACACTTTACCGTCTGCACCTGTAGGAGCTGGAGGCGGTGAAGAATCGGGAGGTGGAGACAAACTCGGAGGGGGAGATGAAGAAGACTCGTCCGGGGGCGGGGGAGGTGATGAAGAATCAGGAGGTGGAGACAAACCCGGAGGGGGAGATGAAGAAGACTCGTCCGGGGGCGGGGGAGGTGATGAACCGTCTGCAGGAGGAGGAGACCCAGCATCATCTGCGGGAGGACTTGCATCCGGACCTGCTTGGGCTTCTGCCTGTACGCTGGGATCATGATGACTCTGCCTGAAGTGGCGACCCATTTTGGCAAACCTGGGTTCGGCTAAGAGAATATGTGATAACGCCTCTTCTGGTTTCTCACTGTGAATAGTTCGAAGCTCCTGCTAAGCTTTCGATTCTTCAGGACAACTATGCCTTGAATAGTGGAAGCGGCTTCGTTCATTCGTTAAGAGTTCCCACATTGTGCGAAAGCGATCACAACGTCGAAATGGCGATAGCAGCAAAGACATTGTTGGTCCTCACATCTGCTCCATTTATCCTTTCGGTTCACAAATCTGCGGCTGCTCTGCAATCACTCAGCACTGCACCTCATCAGACATTAACCCCGTCTTTCCTAGGTGTGAAAATGACACAGTTTCACGCCTTAAGCAACCGAGGAGTTCTTTTTCTCACAAATCTGGTTTTCAATCTGGGATATGTGAAGCTCCATTCAAGTTGTAGAGGGGTGCCTGATGAACTTACTTGATCCAGATGGAATTCTAAGGCAACAAGATCTCACGAAAAACTAGCAGATCGCATCTCATCGACCTGCTGTCTCGCCAAATTGTTTCTTCTGTTACGACCGGGAGCAGCTGAATAGTTCCCCTATACGTCGGCATTCCAGACGTGGGCTTCGGCATCCCATTCTCGCTCTCACAAATGATGCTCTCCTTGAGTATTATGCTTACCCTGCCTTATTACTTCCTGAAGTTCCGCATAACGACGACAGATTCTACACACCACATTCAGATCTCCAAGTTCAGAACTTCACCCTGACCAGAGAAAAACACAGACGATATTCTCAAACAACCTAAGCTCTCATGTTATGCAGCCAGCGCCGTCCAGCATCCTAAACCTACAATGAAAAGTCATCAAGATGCACACATGAATCTAAGATATGCATTGCGATTGAAGTCCTGGCTACATTGGATGTACCCCAACCCGGAACTTCAAGGGCGTCGCTCAAACATTCTTCCGTTTAATATATTCTTCAGATTAAACAAAATGGAGGTCTCAGATGGAGCAAGAGGATATCAGGTTTTGCACCAGAAAGCAATGGAGAGAGACGACAACAAACTTACTTGTAAATGTCCCTGTGCTAGATTCTTGCGATTTCTGTACATCAAGATTTCCAGAACAATGCGGCCTTTCAAGCAACATGATCCGTATTCTCAGCTATTCGAGCTGATCTCAGAGGAGCTCCAGAAGGCTTCAAGCAGTTCCGAAGACAAGCCGGCCTTCGAAACTACAGGTGTATAGTCCTCCCGGACCTAATCTTTTGCTTCTATCTCATCACCAACATTGCATTCGGACAGACATGACCGGCACAATTGCTGCTGGTGCTGGGAAAAGGATCCAGTAATTTCAGCTGCAGGGCCATTCGGAGCTTCATGCAACGCCATGGTCTTCCTCCGGTTGGAGGCGACAATAGCGCCCCCGCCGCCGCCGAAGACGGCGCGGGAAATTTCATATCTGCCTTATTTTGGAAACCGCGTTACTTTCCAGTCATCTCATTTGGGAAGTGTCCTCTAAATTTATGACTACATTCCTGCACTCTCGCATTTCAGGTGCCATTACTGGCACCACTTCGTCTGGCAGGATGAAATAAAACCGTGAAACCCTCCAATGCAGTCCAACCAACCGCTTGAAGGAAACTTCGCAATGGCGCCCAGTTCGCATTATCGTCGCAAATCTCGCGACACCAATGTCCTCGGTGGCTCCGTCCTGACATCCTACGCAACTGGATGCATCACTCCTACATAATTTGATGGTAAAATGTAAGAAAGGATCTCACAGTCTATGTTTAGATTGCTTGAATCCAAATTTGGAATTGCCGAAGCTAATCTACTACAGAATGATCCACGTGGGGATTATCACATGATCGATCAACCTCCCGTATAAAGGGGAGGTAAATGTACCCTCCAACACTTCTATTCGTGATGAATCTCTAAGCGTTCAGCTCGGCTTCATATGTTTTTTCTACCACTGCATCTGTTCAATTGTGTTTTCACAAATGGAACTTTCCGTCGCCTCACTCGGTCAGTGTCGGCCACTGGCAATCATCAATACGAACTCATCGTACGCACAAGGGAATGCACTTGAAGCACTTCAAGGTTTCTGTTTCTCGTATTTATGACATCACAAGCAGTTACAGAAATCTCCCCCAAAAGAAATATCTTCTAGAGCGGCAAGGAGGTCTGACTTGGATTGGAACAGGAACTGAAAATAGTAATCACCGAGAGAGTTGGAGGCTGTTCTTTTCCTTCTGACACAATTCAAGAGCATTAGAACCATTGAATGCTGACTGAGGAACAGTGGTGTGCCCCTTGCTGCATCATGGAATAGAATATTCATCCTCATCTTGAACCCCTGCTTGGCCAGTGGCTTTGATTTAATATCTGGAGCGCCCTCTTTCTGATTCAAACGTCAACAATGTGGACTAAATATACGGTAGAATCGCAACGTGCGGTTGAATCTGAAATGCCTGTCCTTCACAGCCTCTGACGAAATTGTCGACGACTGTAAGCTTGGGGGAGCCGTAGTCAGGGTTACGGCGAAGTATGCAATGTTCAGGGAACTTCCGCTCAATTCTTTAGGTTAAGTCGCATTCTCCGAATCCTAAGATTTCAAAAGTCCTCCAACGGTGGGGTTCAATCACTGTTTGGCGGGGGCTTTATTTGGAATGGGAGGATGGGAGGTAGGCGACGGATTCATGGTTTCGCTTGATTCCGCTTGATCATTCGTGCTGTTCAGGTATTGTACACTCTCGTTCGCTTGATACAGTCCAGGTGAGGAACCAGTTCACGGGTCTAGCTGCTTGCGGAAGCATGCTTTGACCTGGTTGCTCCTGCGCTGCTCTTAGCGTTTGCGACGATGGAATGGCGTCGACACCGGCAGCAAATTCATTAAATCAGGTAGAGCTCCCGAGTTTACCGGTATGTCCTTCAGCAGTCCCCGGCGGCAGTGAGGGTGGTGCTTCCAGTGGGACTAGGGTTCGGAGTCCCAGGCGTTGGAATTCCTTGTAGCTGTCGATTATGGACTCCACTGGATGGAACGCAACAACATTAAGCATTGCATATTGATGAAAAATTTGAGTCATACATGCATACATGTTTCAAACATTAAATAAGAAGTCTGGCTTAAACCTTACCGGAGCGTCATACAGTGGCGCACAACATTGATCGAGCGCAAGTCTGGCGGTGGAGGACGACGGCTCCTCCAATAGAGACTCCAGGACCGTGAGCTTTTAGCTAACATTCAACTTCCTCCTCGATGATTACACCAGTTAAACCTATCTGAAATCATAAATCGTTGGTATTTTTCAGTATGGAACATTGCAAAATTTCATAGAAAAGCTGCATCCGTGGTCCGTGGGAGTATTCAAATAGTTGAAGTCTGTCTTACCTTCTTCGCCAGAGGATTGAGCACATCTTCAGTTCGCCCCGTCAAGACGATTAGGTCTAAGCCGAGCAACCGAAGCTCATCTGCAATAGCATCAAATAAGCTTCCTGACGGCTCCTTCAATTAACCTGCATACATCGGCAAAGTATGATCCGCAGTAGCACCATAGCTCCAATTGCCTGTAAACCTTGTGACTGCGTTCGAGGAAAAAGAATACCAACAGTTGTCCAATACTTTCACAAGCTAAACCTGAGAGTTTTGCATAACCTGAGAGTTTTGTATAGACCTGAGTTGACAGGCTTTTCAAGAATTGAAACAGCTTAGGGTTTCAATCGTGGCGATGAATTACTAACCAGGCGCACATGTGAGGATCAAAGACGAAGACAGGCAGCCTTGCTGGTACGCCATAGCTGCCGATAGCCGACGACGCAAATCCTGAATGAACGACAAGAGCGCCAGTTCCTTCGATTTTGTGCTTTCATTGCTAGCTACCACGTACAGCCATCTTCATCAATCGCTTGTGCCGTTTCGAATCGTACTCTAGCGCACTAAATGCCGAGACCTAGTGTAATTCCTGGTTGAAAACAACTTACATTGCTGCTCAATAAGCTTCTTCACTCGCCACCGACACTCACAATTTCTTGTAAACTACAGTACACACTAATGAAGTCCAGCACCTGTCGACCAATTCCAGTCTTGGAAAACGCATGTAAAAACATAGCAATCCAAAATGGCTCAACGAAAATAGCAACACTGGTTGAGATTCTTGCCGATCCTTGAAGGAGAACAATGCACGGAGCTTCAATTAAAAAAGCTTGTGGCAGCGGCCACAACAGCAAGCTGAGGATCGGACGCAACAGGGGATTTTAGTGTGGCGACCAGGGGAGAATGCAATAGAGTAATAGACAGGCCTTCGTCAAAAATGTGACGGGACTGGCGGTATGGGTCGGGGTGACTCGCTCGGCCAAACCAAGTCATTCTAGGGGTGTATGTGAAAAAAAAGCCCCCTATTTTTGTGCCCTGATAAATCTAAGTTCTTCAACTCTCCTAGCGAATTTGGGGCCTCTGATTGCAATATGAATTCTGAATTTGCAAATTTTATCATATGTAGCAAATAAAAAATTTCAGGATTTTCCCTCAAGGCTGAGCAAGCGGGTCAATTCACCCCGGTCACGGTATGTTGAACCCTGTTGGAGTTTGCGGAGAATAAAATTTTCCATTCTCCTAAAGTAGACACACCTATTACCATGCAAACTAGCCCTGTAGCAAATTGATATATTGTACGTGAAGGTGCCGAAATTGAGTTTCCATGTCAGATTCTCAGGGGTCCACGTCACCTCAAACCATTCACATGATGACACATGTCACTTTTTTTCAAAAATGGCTAAATTTTTGCCGAATCTAGCCTTCATGTAGGGTATCACGTAGGGTATCTTGGGGCCAACTCCAAGAGGGGCACATATTTTTCTAGAGGTGTGTACTTGTTTCATAAATCAAATCCAAGTGGAATTTTAATTTTTTGATTAAAATTATAATTTCTTTGAATTTCTAAAGTGGTCTACCTTGAAATTAAAAAACCATCCATAGAGTGGAGTCATGAACATCCTATAAACAACCCATAACCACTCTCCATTGTATCCAATGTCACTTATAGAGGTTCAAGATGCCATACGGTGTCCCCAAGCTAACAAGAGGCTAAAATGATCCTAACTCTCTAGCATGCACCCCCATTTCTATTACCACATTTTTATAAGTGAAAAACTGTTTTGTCATTGTCCTAATAAAGTTATGCAAGCGTTGCAATGATTTTTTTAGAAATTGTCAGATTTGGATGATGTGCTAAACAATATTGGGGCCCAAAAATAGGATGCCAAAATTAAATATCACATGGAAATGTATTGGTCTAGATCTACCTTAGGTCAATTTGGTACCATGATAATGATGTTTCTTGCTACAATGTTTAGCATGCAAATCATGTTGCACAAATTCTCATATCAAACACTAAATACATCTTCAATATTGTTCTAAAAACGGTTCATTATGTGTTACAAAACATTTGCAATGAGGTACAAACTAATGACACCTTTTCTAGTCGGGTTTCTAGTCCCACTATAGAGAAGGTCAAATGATTCCAAAAAAATTGATGAAGATATGAACAAACACAAGAGAAATGTAACTCAAGTGGTTCATAATTTTTCAAGGCTCTAGTAACATTTATAAAGTTTCAAAGTTGAAAACATAGAAGAGCCTATCGAGTAGCCTATACTTAACAATATACTCACCTTGGATGAACCCCCTTGAATCATGAAATGTTTCAACTTTCATTGGTTGCTTCTCAAAAATTGTATTGGTTTTGAGTCACATAAATGTGGTTTTTAAAAGCCATTTTGTAGGTGTCGGAGACCAAAATGTATTTGCAATTAAGTGCTTTTACCATATTAAACCCCCTAATGGAGAAGAGAAGTTCAAATCTTCACTTTGTTTATATCTTGTAAATCAATATGTACCTATTGTTGAAAAAACGATTATGAAACATCTACCAAAAAAAATATTGATCCTTAACCCCTAAAGGATCGTTGTCCCTTCGGGGAACAAATGCGTTTTCGAGCAGGTACCTACGGGCTGAAATTTTCTCCTAATTTTTTGAAACTTTTTTTGGAGGTAGAAAAACTGATTAGCTGCATGGAAATATAAGTTTTTTCACAATCGGTGCCCGAGAAAAAACATTATGACCAAATAAGCTCAAACGAGGGGACAGCAGGCAATCTGGGCAGCCAAAAAAAAATGGACAAAAATTTGAATTTTTTTTTTAATATTTTTTTCTCATAGATTATATTTTTTTCTATCTAGAAAACTTTGATTCATTTCATTTGGATATGTTATGAAAAAGTTATGGACATTCTTATTTTTCGGGCAGTTAGAGCATCTTCTTGAAAAAAATAACTTGTAAGATGCATTTCTGAATGAAATTTTTCAAATTTTTCAAATTTTTTTTTTGTTGCATGGTCTGATTTACTTGTTAGAACAATCTCACCATTGGGATTAGTGCATTTTAATTCCATCTAAATATATTAATATTTTAGATTTTCCTTCTATCTCGTACCTACTTCTATTTAACAATTTTTTTAAGAATGATAATTAAGTTTTTTTGAATTTTTTTTCCCCTAGACTCTCAACTCAACTCTCCACTATAAAGATTTAAAGCTCAAAACTCTGTAGTGCAAAAATTTTAAGTTAAAAATGTTCAAACTCAAAAAATCTAGTCCCGCAATGTGTTGAAAAACTTGTTTTTTCTACTTTAAACAAAGATATCTTGCAATCTGTGTGGTAAAAGAATTTGAAATTTTTTCCACACACTCTCATACTAGTAAGGTGTAAGATCCTACGGTTAGATGTGAAAAAAAAACAGTTTTCAATTTTTTTTACTCTTTGCTATAGATATGGCAGTTTTGAGTGTTTTTTGGCAGAAAAAAAGCCTTGGTCCTTTAGGGGTTAAATAAGTTTTGTATACAATTATCAAATGTCACATTCTGTAGTGCATTGGAAACTCCTTTCATTTGCCAACCAATCTATGGTAGTAACTGTGCACAATAGAAAAGTAGCTTTTGGAGGTGTCTGCACATACCTTAAAGGCATTTTTTGAAAATGGACAATATCTCGAAATCTATCTTAATTGTTGAATAATTCATGATAGGAATG
Source organism: Pseudisothecium myosuroides (assembly GCA_951799445.1). Taxonomy (NCBI): domain Eukaryota; kingdom Viridiplantae; phylum Streptophyta; class Bryopsida; order Hypnales; family Lembophyllaceae; genus Pseudisothecium; species Pseudisothecium myosuroides. The sequence goes on along the minus strand of OX637287.1, from coordinate 35,531,892 downwards.
ATGCTTAGCTTCAATCAATTTTCAAACCAAATGAGAAAAATCAATTCAGCCAACTATCAACCTATCTATTAAGAGTAAAGCATGTAATTATTACATTTAAAGTAATAACATAAGTAAATAGGATGTTTTAAAATTAACTGAAGCCTTTATACACAATTTAGTATTGTACATGATGGTCAAGGTCAACATTTTTAACCAAATAATTAATTATTCTACATAGGCTAAAAAATATAAATATTTTGCAAGATTTTTTTTTATATATACAAGCTCTTATGATTGATGAATTTTTTCAAAAATCCTACATGTATTTTACATAAGTGTTTTTCCAAACTTGACCATTGTTTTTGATGCATCACATGGATACTGCACTAATAAAATTTTAATTTTAAATTTTAATGAGAAAAATATACCATAGTATTGTGAATTTTATAAAAAGCATACACTTCAAAAATTGCCATCATTGATTAAAAAATTTCATCAAAACTAGAAATGTTAATAATTAAATAGCAAAGCTTTGTAAACTAAAGTGTGTATTCTTATTTTTTTCTCTTTACAACAAAATTAATGAGGTGTTTTAAGTGCTCTTAGTTGCTTGTAAAGAGTAGAATTCAAAGCAATGGCTTCCAAAGACTACAAACAAGAAGACAAAAGACAATGGCTCGGGCAATGGTGTGTTCTAATTTGATTCTAAGTCCTTTTCAAGACTCCAATGCCTTGGTGGTACAAAGCCAACAAAGGATGTCAAGTTAGTAACTCTATAAGAATTATATAATGCATGCTAAAGAAGATGAATATATCCTATTTGGGAGCAATATGCGCCAATTCATGTATTGGGATGGAAATTGAGTATTACATGTACAAACTATTCATATGCGTTGGTTTTTATCTTATGAATATGACTTATTAGGTGGTGTATTTGAGTGGATACTAATATTCAATCAATGTATTAAAGCCTCAATTAACAAACTTGAACCCAATTATTTTTATTAAATTAATTAATTATTTTTATTCAAAAGTTCAAGAATTCAAACATTGCTATAAATTCAAGTTATTACCAAAAGATATGGAACAGTTTGCAAATATATCAACAACCATATCTGCATCTATGTTTGTATGTATGAATGTCCATATTTGTACAAATATATGGTTGATTGCACAAAACACCTGTACTATTTGTTGCCTTTTGCCTCAATATTTTTTATTTTTTCAGGAGTACTTAAAATTTAGTAAACCAATTTAAAAAGAATTAAAAATATGGTTAATATATGCACCTTTTAAGTTGAAGGTAACCACCACAAGAAATCCATTAAAAAATTCTCTAAGTAGGAGAACTAGAAAAGTGCCAAATCTTAAGAAAATAGATACTTCAATGTTTTAATTAATACGGAGTAAAAAATAGGAAAAAACTTAAATAAAAAAATAAAAATTGGCCATTTGTAGCAACTCTATGGATGGTCATTCACCAAAAAAAACACCAAAATAATTTTTTATACGTTTTGAAATGCAAGTAGAAAGAGGCTCACTTTGTGGACTTCTATACAACATATAATTATCTATTTTTAGAAATCCTTTAAGTGGTAGCTAAAAGTATACTATGAGACCATCCCCTCCAAATTTCAGCTCCAAATTCGTTTCTTTGGGTACTAAATAGTACTAAACCCCCCAAAATTAGCAAGTGTGACATAAAATTGGAGGCTATTATTAAATAGTAAAACATTTTTTTTAAATGAAAAAAAATTAGAAAAGGTGTATAATAGTCATAGGTACCTTGTCAATGAATTTCGAGTCATTTGAAATCAAAATGCAAAAGTTATGGTCAAAAAACTAATCAGCATGCAATGTGTGACAGAAAATAGTACAAGTGTTTCATGCAATCACCCATATGCATCCATATATGTATGTATGTATATATATGACTTACCTAGTTGAGCCCCTCTTTTTTCATTTTATTTTTTCATCAATTGGTCGCAACTTCTAAGCAACTTGTAGTGGTGCACAATGTCACAAAGGCCACTGTCAAATTTCATTGATTTGGATGGTTAGAGCAAGCCCAATGCTCACTCTGCACAGGGCGCAACAAATTGGCACGCCGGGGCCCCATGTAGAGTGAGTGGGCAGACTGGGGGCGGGCCAGCTTGCATTAGTTCCAATGTAGGAACGGGCTGAGGCACGGCAAGCCACCCCAACGCCTGCTCTTTTTCTATTTCGAACCGATATTCCTTGCATTTTTTCAGCTCGGGCGATTGCACGTGGTTCGGACCTCGTGGGTGTCAGAGAATCTGAGCATTCAGAGTGCTGTTCCGTGCTCTGCAAGTCACTCCAAAATACCGAGCAGGGGCTCCCATATAAAGAGCCCTCGAAAATCCTGTTAGCTACAACGGCTGCATTGGGGCGCGATTCTCTGCACAAGCTCGTTAAAAGCTCCGTTTGCACCGTTCCCGTGCCTGTGCACGGGCTGCATTGGAGCTGCTATTAATGTTCTATTATATTCAATATTATTGCAAATGTTGCAATGGTTATACTACTAATTTGAGTGAAATGCAACGAAGTAAGGGAGGCACTTCATTTCTAATCACTGATGCAGATTTGACCATTTGCAAGTTTCTTCATTGGAGAATTTTTCTAGTGTGCAGAAGTATACTTCGGAAGATTTCTATAATTTTTTAGATTTTTATTTCTCAAAACATAATAATTACTGTGAATTTTTCAGAGGAAGATTCTAATCCTCCCGTATCGGTGATATAGGGCTTGCTATTTCCGATCATGGGCTGAAAAGAAAATTAATGAAGGGATGGTTGCAATATTGAGAGTCTTATAGCGAATCAAAATGTGCCACAACTACCTCAAGAACCGTGCCATAATTAATCACTGTTCTTCTCCTCCTTCACAAAAAGAGAATAGTCTACACAACAAGAAGGGGGGGATCAGGAATGGATTGCCTCCTATATGCTTGCTTCAAGCACCATTCGTATTCTAGTAGCAACAACAAGCAATTTTCAATACCCTGACTTTCAAAAGAGTATAGTGTAATATACAAAGCACATGTAAACACATGTGATCAAATTCAAAGCAAAAACAAGTCAAAATTTCTTGTCATCTACAAATGCAAAGGTTGACATTTACATTCTTTGCATTCTTTGCAAATGTCAAATTTTAAAATAAAACTGACCCCCATTTAAAATGCCTCCTTTCCAACAAATTTTGAGTTTTTATACGTACAAATGCCAATGTCATTGTCATCTCTCTCACTGCAAAAGTAACAAATTTAGAGTGAAAGGCATGTCTCTCAAAACACCAAATTAAATATTTTTGAACCGTAAAAGGGCTTGAAATTGTTCATTTCCTATTCAAAAGTATTATTCAAAAGTGAATTGAGAATATTTTAAATGTAAGTCCATTATCATTCCTTTTTCAATTGCATCTCCTATTTACGCCTAGCCAAAAATTCAATCCATAGATCTTAGACACTCTCATTAGGAAATGTTGGAGAGTTGGATTTAGTTTTTTTATTTATAGAACTTCAAAAAAGTAATAATTTCCTTGATGATTTCACAAAACTATTTTGATTATTTTAAATTTTAGAATTTTTATTAAAAAATGATTCCAAAAGCTTTTGAAAATTGCAACTTTTTTGAAGTTCATATTATACAAAGTTTATATCAAAGTCATCACAAAGTTTAGACCCTGTAGTATGCATTGTAACGATGCGATAATGATACAAAGTAATGCATTGTAACGAACCTAAAATTTGTGATGGTGGCATCCAAGGGTTTTTTCTAGAGTGATATTTCACTCAAAAGCAATACAATTTTTTTGAAGGAATATTAGGTGATATATTCTTCCATTTTCAGTGGATGAAATAGCTGAGTTGCTAAATATTTCTAAGACAATATTGCACTCTTTGGGATGAATGTATACTCTTTTGGATGTATAATTCAAGTTTCATTTGCATTTTGTATGTTTCATCCATTTATAGAGATGTAAACAACTACATCACTTCAACAAATCTACACTACTTCAAATAAATGAAAAAAATCCCTATCAAAGTTTCACACAAGAGACACTCTGGAAAGTAATATTATCAAAAGTAATAACCTCTCTAAGGTAATATTGATTACTTAGTCCCACCCTAGGCCTCATACAAACATGATTAATGTAATGATCCTCCTTAATGTAATAATTTCTCTAATATAATGTAGTCAGCTTTGTCCCAACCTTATTACTTTTAGGTCTTTCTTTTCATTTTTTACAAAGTGCCAAAGTGGCATTATAAAATGTTACAGTGGTGCTCCAAATTTCAACATTCATCCACATATTGGATAGAAAATACCACATATCCATAATTCTATTTTCATCCACAATCTCACAATTTCATCCATTTAACCCCTAAAGGCCCAAGGTCTTTTTTCTGCCAGAAAACACTGAAAACTGCCATTTCTATAGCAAAAAGTAAAAAAAAATTAAAATTGTTTTTTTTTCACATCTAACCGCAGGATCTTACACCTAATTGGTATGAGAATGTGTGGAAAAAATTTCAGAATTTTTGACCGCACAGATTGCAAGATATCTGCGTTTAAAGTGGAAAAAACAAGTTTTTCAGCACATTGCGGGACCAGATTTTATGACTTTAAACATTTTTAACTTAAAATTTTTGCACTACAGCGTTTTGAGCTTTAAATCTTTATATTGGAGAATTGAGTTGAGAGTCTAGGGAAAAAAAAAATTCAAAAAAACTTAATTATCATTCTTAAAAAAATTATTAAGTAGAAGTAGGTACAAGATAGAAGGAAAATCTAAAATATTCATATACTTTAGATGGAATTAAAATGCACTAATCCCAATGGTGAGATTGTTCTAGCAAGTAAACTAAACCATTACAAAAAAAAAAATTTGAAAAATTACAAAAAATGCATTCCGAAATGAATCCTACAAGTTATTTTTTTCAAGAAGATGCTATAATTGCCCGAAAAACAAGAATGTCCATAACTTCCTCATAACAAATCCAAATGAAATGAATCAAAGCTTTCCAGATAGACAAAAATATAATCTATGAGAAAAAAAATATTAAAAAAAAAAATTCAAATTTTTGTCCCTTTTTTTTTGGCTGCCCGGGCTGCCCCCCGTCCCCTATTTTCAGCTTATTTGGTCATAACTTTTTTTCCAGGCACCGATTGAGAAAAAAATTATATTCCCTCAAAGCTTATTGGTTTTTCTATCTCCGAAAAAAAGATCAAAAAATCAGAACACAATTTCAGCCCGTAGGTACCTGCCCGAAAACGCATTTGTCCCCCGAAGGGACAACGGGCTTTTAGGGGTTAAATTTTTTTTTTGAAGTCTTATGGCAAAAACTTCACAGTTCGTTGCCATTTCTTAGCAAAAATATTCTTTTTCGCTGCAATCTAGCACTTCGCCATTTCTAAGCAATTTTTTTTTTTCAGTGCAATCTCGCACGTTGCCATGTCTTAGCAAAAGCATTTTGTTTTGGTGCAATCTGGCACGTCGCCATGTATAAGCAAAATTTTTTTTTTTTCAATCTGGCACTATTTCGCCCAAAAAATCCCTGAGAGAGGTTCAACTGCGCACCTAAAGTCATATGAATGTCACGAGACAATGACAAGGGGGCTCTTATGAGTTGTACAGAAGTTTCGGATCAAGTTATTGGAATAGGATTCTGAATCCGCCACCCGCCCTTCTTCTCCAGGCGGGTCAGCTCTGTTTTCTCGCTGCTTGCAGTTCTCAATTCCTTCTCATTCTCGATCCAGATCCCATCTGCAGGTGTTTTCAGCGGATTAGGGTTTCGCGTGCACTGCTCAGTAGCGATGAAGTCCTCCACCCTCGCCGGCCTGGACATCTCCTGTCTGATGCAATCCGTCGAGAATTACGAGCTTCCCTCACAAGCCTGCGTCCTCCCGTTGCTGTCCAAGTTCTTAGGCTACGCCATCATCGTGGCCTCCGTCTTCCTGAAGCTCCCCCAGATTTACCTCATCCTCAAGAACAAGAGCACCAAGGGTTTGAGCGTCCCTTCCTTCGAGCTCGAAGTCGCCGGGTTCACCATTGCCTTGGCCTACTGCCTCTTCAAGCAGCTTCCGTTTTCCGCTTACGGGGAGCTCGTGTTCATCCTGGCGCAGAGCATTGCGTGCTTGGCTTTGATTTACTACTACTCGAACAGCCTCGGTCCTTCCACCTGGGTGAAGACCGCGCTCTACTGCGCTCTGGCCCCGACGCTCCTGGGCGGGAAGCTCGATGCGCAGCTGATCGAGGCTTTGTACGCTTGCCAGCACGCCATCTTCTTCTGTGCGCGGCTCCCGCAGATCTATGAGAATTTCAGGAACAAGAGCACGGGGCAGCTGAGTTTTGTGACGAGCTTCTTGTCGTTCGCGGGATGTGTGGTGCGGACTTTCACGAGTGTGCAAGAGAACGCGCCGTTGAGTATGGTGGTCGGGTGCTTGTTAGGGATTCTCACGCATGGCACGGTGTGTTCGCAAATAGTTATGTATGCGTCGTCATCGGAGGGGGTGAAGAAGAAGGAGAAGAAGATGGAGTGAGCTTTAGACGACAGCCGATCAGGGTTGAGATTTTTGCGTAGATGTTATGTTGACCTAATTCGTGGCGCAATCCCTAATTTCAGCAGCAGGTATGTCGGTGGTGTCAGCCTGAGGTTGTGGTTGTAGCACCGGTTAGGGTTATAGACTCCCTCCTTCCGGAAATAAGTGTCTAAATTTGGCCTCAGTTTTATTAGTTAGTGGTTAGAGTAGCTGGCATATGGGGGTTTATTTGTTTAATCTTATTTATGTTCTGATTATCATATGCAATGCTCTTTGTTGATTTTGTTGATATAAAATTTAGACCTATCTGAATTATGGTTTCCACAATATGATCAATGTAACTGGTATATGTGCTTCGTACAAACTATGGACAATCATTTCCGGATCGAGGGAGTAGTACTATAGCCTTACAGTAGAGGTCTTCAAGTTGTAACGTGGACGTTAGTGCTGGAGTCTCAAATGATGCGAACAGTGTGCCTTATTTAGTGAGGCGACTACTTGGAAGTTGTTCGTAATTTGGCCGACTATTTATGGTTTTGTACAGTTTCTTCTTCTGCTGTTTTTTTAAATCTCAGAAGGCGACCGTTTGCTGGGACTGTCCTCTAAGCAGTGAGCCTCATATTACAGCATATCTCTCTGTATACGTGAATGGAGTAAGAATGTTTGGCTCCGTCAGCAAGTACTTCCATAGCATTTTAGATTCGTTCGTCAAATATTAGGGGCAAATTTTGTGAGCTCAATTTACAGCAAGAGTACAGCAAGATTCAAATGTGAAGAGATTGGAGGGCGTAAATGCTAACTGGATCTGCTCCAACATTTTCAAATTTCAGATCCTTCATGATCCATTTTTGCCTTGGGCGCGAGTAATTATGCATCTCTTGCAATGAATGATAATACCCAAATCCACAGTTTTGAGCCCTTATCTTTACTTCGAGAGTACCCTGCAAACATTGCTGATTAGCTTTCAAATGGTTGCAGGGACTGAAGGAACATGGTATCAATGAAATGCCCAAGCTACGTGTCTCCTACTCTTCTTGACCATGATCTTCGGTGGATAGAATACCAAACACAGATAACTAAGAGCTTCGAATTTAAACTGTTGGAACTCGAGGAACAGAAAGGTCACGTTAGTAGGTGTCAGGGCCAACAGAAGCAAGATGTTGATTGAACTATAGTCGGTAATGTTCATTCTACCGGAGAGGACGCTTCTGCCAAAGATGACCTCACACTGCTCTAAGGTAACCACATCTAAAGAGAAACCTTAGAACGCTGAGCAAAATTACAATGGTGAGATTTTCAAGTCTTCTGGTTACCAGATCAAAGAGATTTCCAACATACTAGAGAATGCATTGTGTAGATACCATATGCAAGAGTTATATGGGTTCTTGATAGATTATCTAAAGCTAACATGAGTTGTAATGCCGAGGGTAGTTTACAATCTCAAAAGCAATACATACTCATTGTGCAAGATTTTGGGTGTTGTATTTAGGCAGGTGTTGGAATTAGTACCTCTATCATATCATGACTTCCAGTGAAATACTGTAAACTGTTTAATTGAGTTGCACTTCGAAGGACTGATCACAAATAGAGGAATAAAGCAAGATAAAATAAGGCCTGAGAAATTCAGACAATATTCGTGGATGCTCTTCGCAGGTATTTTTTTTGTGATCTCTCACCATATAATACCAAGCACAGTATCTATCTGGGAGAGAAGGCTGTTCAAAGCGCCAAGCAGATTCGAGGTATCGGTAAGTTGTGTTTGGTGGTTAGTCCTTTTGTTTCTGGTGTTGGGTTCTTGTCATTGACTGGTTGCTTGCTCTGGAAGATGTATACTCTCTGCATGGCTCTGTGTCGTAGATGTCAGGGCAGTATATGCATGCTGCATTCCAACAGAAACCAAAAGGAAAAATAGGAGGAAAACGGGAAGGAAAATTTAGGAGCAACCTTGTGTTGCTAGACAACGAAGAGCAGCAGTTTCTTCTCAAGGTTTAATTCTTCTAAGTTTTAATTCCCGTTGTAATTCTCCAGCAGAACAGTGCATTCTAAACAGTTAGCATCGTAGCACAAGCTCAAGATTCGTATTCATTTGAACTTTGCTTTTGAGGAACTGTGGCTGATAATGTGCTGACTAGCCATAACTGGTCAGCAATGAAAGTTGATAGATGTATTATCCCTGTGTTCGAAGTACAATTTACGTGATCACCGACCTTTGACCACATAGTACCAAGTGATCATGATGCATGTGACACGTTGATAAGAATGTTTGATTCTATATGGCAGTAAGTCATGCTCAGGGAGTCAGAGCTCAGGCCACTTTCGGTACATTCCTAGTTTGCACATTCCGGGATTCTGGTTTCCACATTTTCTTGATTGCAGTTGAATGTGACAATTGCCACAAGAGACCCGTACACTGCTTTTTGTCTGATGAGTGCAGAGCTTGAAATCCTTACATGAGCATTCCCAACCGGAGAGACAACTGTCTTCGGAGAGTCAAGATTATCCCACTAAAGTTAGTCAAAAGGCGGGACATAAAGCAGTGTTTAGGGTAGACCGACAGATCAAAGTTCTCTCCCATCATTGACTTTTGCTATTCTTGTAAATAATCAGCACTTCGAAATGCTCACCAGCAGCTGCTTTGACAAATTTTTGCAGGAATTGCTCACGATGTGGAGACTTTTGATTCTTCCCTGTGTCGATCACTGCGTCCACATTCCTTTCCCAACCTTAAGTCAATACTCAAAGACAAAACTTTGAAGAGGGTGAGGAAATTTTGTATGTCAACGTACAGTGGTCGTGTCCGAAGTTGCCTTTTCTGTTTGCACTTTCATAGTTTAGGAACCCAAGTTCAACCAGGCATTCTATAACTGTAGCGAACTATCGGATTTCCCGAAGACAGGACCCACTGACTGAGTTGAGAGGTCTGAGACGTTACATGTTTTCTTGAGCCTCATAAAGGTTCAGGTTTGGTGCAAATGATGAACGCTTGTCGTTTGCAGATTCGAGTACTTTCCTTTGACTGTATTATATCTTGTGTATGTCCTCATTTTCCTTCTACCAACAATTATCACTGCCGTATCTAAGTGATGGAATGCGATACCCTTACTTGAACACCGATCAAGTTATAACTCGTTATGAATTGAATTAGCAGTTGGGGTCTTCGTCTCAAGCATGGCAGCTTCGAGCTGTGCTAAGTAGTGTGGGTGGCACAGATTACACAAAAATTAGTGACGACAGATATTCATCACATCAATGGAATATGCTCGATTCTTTCTGAACCAGAATGAGTTGTTTCACACGATTAATATCCACAGGTTTCTGAGGAAGGTTACTGATACTAAGACTGTTCCTGTTTTCTATTAAATCCTGCAGATTTGGCACATATTGAGGTACGGAATGTACAGTGTGGGTAGAGATAATGGTAATTAGTGAAAATGATTTTCAACTTTAACAAGATATTTTAAACATTTTCAAAAAGTGTGCTCTGTTCAGTTTTTGACAACAGATTTTCTTGGACCTAATCGAGCATATTCCCACAGGAACGCATATGATTCTTTCTGAAGTTTTTGCAAATGGTTGTACAAGCAGGCCTTCGCTAGTAGCTTGGAAAAGAAGTGATTTCTGAATCAGAATCCAAATTGTCTCCACTTGGCCTTGCCCTCGGCTTTCCGCCGTTTGTCAGTCATTTCTTGGAATAAACTCCGGGTTTTAAAAAAAAAAAACTTCTACAAGGGTTTTTAGCAATTTGAAAACCTTGAATTGCATTAATTTTTCCCAATTGATAACAATATTACAAAATGTGAAATAGAAATTCCTATTGATAAAGTTGGTAAGGTTTTCATTAGCGGGTCACATTTGGATTTTTGGTTTAGTTTTTCTAATGTTGGTTGGACATGTGTTGTTCTTGGGTGAAAAGTCAAGATTGAATTTACCCTAAAGGTCACAAAAGTCATTATTAAAGGGACAAAGACAACAACAATACAAGGGAGTCAATTAGGAAAGGAAAGATGTCAAAATTCAAGAAGACGTACGCTGATTTTTCAAGAAAAACAAATTTTACTTCTTGTTTGATCTTTTGGAAGTATTGAAGATCCTAAATTTTTTTCCTTTCGCAACCCACTTACCATCTAGTCTAAATGACTACTATGATGACTCCAACGATGACTCTATGAACAATCATATTTAGAGTATTGTTGATTTGAAGGAAAGGGAAACCTAGATATTACATTTGTACTGATAAATAACATGTTTGGGAAGATTCTACTAAGTATGCCACATGGAGACACTTAGTGACTGCCACCGTTGACACCTGTCAAAAATAGACGCTATGGCTGACCATGCCAGGTGCCCAAGTCCCTTGCAAGGCTTACCCTTTCTAATACACGTCCAGTCAAGTTTTCCAACGGGACTTCATTACGTCATCTTAATTATGTTGTGAGCTTACTTAGATTGCGGTGATTACGTTAGTTTCACAGAATTACTCCAAGTCCACACTCCTCACACCTCCAAGCACAAGTTTAGCACTGCGCACCTCTGTCACCTTTCAGTTAAGTTACTCAGCCTCCACAACGAACTTGTTGCTCACGTAATTAAGTTGCTGAATTTCCACACAAGCTGCCAATGTGTAACGAACACAATTCATCACTACAGTGCTATTCCTATTTGGCCACATTTTTAGGACGTCATTTCCACTTTTTCAACATTGAAAAAAGCCCACATTTGACCTGCAAGAATAGAGTCCACAATAATACTGCCATTAAAAAAATATTACTAGAGGCCCTCAGTGCGCCTCAAATTAGGGGCCTCACGAACAACGCTAAAAAGATTTGCCGAACAAATAGCAAGATTTGAAATACAATTGAACATCGACATTCGACAACACAGCAATTGAAATGGGATTCAAAAGAGGGAAGAAATCGGACTTTCAACGTCTTTTCGTCTACAGTATTCAACTTTAGGCCATGGGGTCCAAGTCAGAATCATTCTTTCCTTACCCGAGCGATTCTCCAGTCAAATTCAGTCGTCGAGCTTTATCCAATAAAACTCGTCTTTATCAACGCTGACCAGAAAGTAAAAAACTATTCAATACACGCTGGCTGCCCTGGTTTCAACTTACAGTATGAGCTAAATAAGGACATATTCATAAAATTATATCATTCAAGTGTAAAAACTACGACAGGTCTAGATTTACTGAAGGGGCAGTTTCAGCCAACAGGCATGATTTCTTCCTCTTGTGTGATCTGCACACTTTTGAACAGTTCAAAGTGTAAACTAATTGAATTGCCCTGCCAGACAGATCGATCACACACCTGTTTTCCATCCCATGCATTGACGCATGGCCCACGTCGCCCCTTCATATATGAATCGTCCTCCTCATTCGTGCACTGGCAGTTCCGGCTGACTCTAGTGTTGTCCTCGATCAGGCTGACTCTAGTTGCCACAGGTCTCGATCCCGCCGCCTAGAGTTTACTTAGTTACAGCCCAGTCGAGAGCACTCCACGCTTAGCTTCAAGTCAGGTCATACTTACGTGACCTTAGGCGGCCATCGTCTTGTTTGAGAGTCTCGGTCGTCGTTTCATTCTGTCTGTGAAGTGAAGTGATAAAGTCTTGTACTCAGGATAGGGACTGCATTCCCAAGCTCTTCGATTCCTTCAGTGGAGTGAACTTTACCGAGCTTGTTGTTGTCCATTACAGAAACCAGGCACTCTCCTGAGCATCTGCAGGAAGTCTTTCAGAGCAAAGCAACTTGGACCCCGTGAACTTCGCAGATTCAGACTGCAAATTTAACAGTATCAGGTTCTCAGACCTCTCCAAGGATCAGGATCGAGGAAGTGAAGCCTTATCGATCAAAGGGCACAGGTCTTCCGCTTGGTTGATACTGTAGGTCTGCAATACGAGTTGAACAGAATTGAACTAGGCCCTTAGATCTGAAGCTCCATCCAAGGCCTCTGTCGCAGTTGATCGATCTGCAGTGGAGCAAGCAGCACAGAGACGTACAAGATGGAAGTGGTCACCAACAATGGGCATGAGTTCCTGGGCAACGGCTTTCACAAGACCAAGCAGTTGGATGCGTTTTGCATCACACCAGCTGCTCCCGTGAATGGAGCTTCTGAGGATCCTCTGAACTGGGGCCGTGCTGCACGAGCGATGGAAGGGAGCCATCTGGATGAGGTAAAAAGCTTCATCAAGACGTTTTACGAGGCCAAGGAAGTGCGCTTGGAGGGGCAGAGCTTGACTGTGGCCCACGTGGCTGCTATTGCTCGCCGTCCGGAGGTGCTGGTGGAGTTGGACGCCGCGGTTGCCAAGAACCGTGTGGATGAAAGCTCCAACTGGGTGCTGGCCAAGATCATGAAGGGGTCGGACATTTATGGAGTGACCACCGGATTCGGAGCCACGTCCCATCGCCGCACGCAGCAAGGCGTTGAACTCCAGCGGGAACTCATCAGGTTAGGCCTTCTTCCAAACTTCTTCCAAACTTCCGATCTACACAAATTCTGGTCTTTAGAGTACTTGAATGTCACCACTTAGGTGCTCTGGAGCAAGCCAGTTTACGTCAATCTGAAATGTACTTGGGACTTCTTCGGGCCTTCAAATGTCAAATCAATTCGTGAAGATGACGAAATTTGAGGAGACTGGCATATCATACCCCGAGGGCTCGTTTGAAACCTCAGATCTATAGTGGTCCTAATTTTCAGTGCTCCGTACTTAAAACTTCACAAAATTGACTCAACACATGTCAATTTTACATCAACAATGTCCATATAGAAATGACCCTAGAAAGTGGTAATGTTTCCTTGACAATGTGAACGGTTACATTAGGAAGTGAAACAGAGTTTTAGATATGATTGTGAATGCATTTCAAATTATGAAGTCCACCATACTCACTGCCAAAATCGTATATACACATGCAACATTATGTGAGAAGAAGTATTGCTTATCATTTGATGTATTCGTTGGATGCCACTCATGCCAGGTTTCTGAACGCCGGAGTGGTGAACACTGGCAACACACTCCCCGTGAGCACCACGCGAGCTGCGATGCTGGTCCGCACCAACACGCTGTTGCAAGGCTACTCTGGCATCCGATGGGAGATTCTGGAAACGATGGAGAAGCTTCTGAACGCCCAGTTGACTCCGCAGCTGCCCCTTCGAGGCACCATCACCGCTTCTGGAGACCTCGTCCCTCTGTCGTACATCGCAGGTAATTAACTACTCTGCAACATATTTTTTATCACACTCGATCTCTAGCTCGAGTATATGTTCTGAACAACTACCTCTCCATAAGCACCTGAACCTTACAGATCGAATGGGCTAGCTCTAGAACATCTCTTATAATGACATTCTGCACAATCTCCACACTAAACTTGACTCTAGCGCATTTGCAATTCGCACACGCACGGTCAATGCATGCATCCCATACTGAAGAAGTTGGAACTAACTGCCGATGGTCAGATTGAAGAAGTTTGAGTTTATGATTTCCCCATGTCCATCCTCTGCCATATATATAAATTTACACAATTCTGGGTTCGATCAGTTTGAGAAGTGTTAAGAGTGTGGAGAAGCTGATATATAGATACCTGTGTTGTTACGTTGCTGCACCAGGCCTCCTGACAGCGCGACCGAACTCGAAGGCCATGACCTGCGACGGGAAGATCGTTCCCGCAGCCGAAGCCTTACGAATGATCGGGCGTGAGAAGCCGTTCGAGCTCCAGCCCAAGGAAGGCCTGGCTATGGTGAACGGGACTGCAGTCGGGTCGGCCTTAGCCTCCACTGCGTGCTTCGACGCCAACATCTTGGCGGTCCTTGCGGAAGTCCTCGCCGCACTCTTCTGCGAAGTGATGCAGGGGAAGCCCGAATTCGCCGACCCCTTGACGCACAAACTGAAGCATCATCCGGGGCAGATGGAGGCAGCGGCCATCATGGAGTGGGTGCTGGATGGAAGCTCCTACATGAAAGCCGCGGCGAAGTTGCACGAAACTGATCCGTTGAAGAAGCCCAAGCAGGATCGGTATGCGCTTCGTACTTCACCGCAGTGGCTGGGGCCTCAGGTATGTGTGGAGCGCCTTCAAACGTTAAGCTAACAGTAGTCCTTCCTGCAAATATTAAGCTAACAGTAGTCTTCAGGGAACTCGATTGGTCATGTTGTGAAGAACAGTAATTCAGGGAGATTCAAGTTTTATTGACAATTAGAGTAAGTGATGAACTTTTCTGCTACTGCAATCGGCGAGATGTGTGAGTTTGATAGGTTTGATAGTTCTTGGGTTTGAAAATTTCATTTCTGTGTGAATCTATTGATGGGAAGAAATTTGACATGAGATTGACGTTGTATTGTTTGTTTTGCACAGGTTGAGGCGATTCGTAATGCCACGCACTCTATCCAAAGGGAAATCAACTCTGTCAACGACAACCCTTTGATTGACGCGGCCGGAGACCGCGCCCTTCACGGCGGCAACTTCCAGGGGACGCCCATTGGCGTTTCCATGGACAACATGCGTCTTGCCATTGCCGCCATTGGCAAGCTCATGTTCGCTCAGTTCAGCGAGCTTGTGAATGATTTTTACAACAACGGGTTGCCCTCTAATCTCAGCGGTGGGCCAAACCCTAGCCTTGATTATGGCATGAAGGGCGCCGAGATCGCCATGGCTTCCTACCTTTCAGAACTTAATTATCTTGCCAACCCCGTCACCACGCACGTCCAAAGCGCGGAGCAGCACAACCAGGACGTGAACTCGCTCGGCTTAGTCTCCGCTCGCAAAACCGAAGAAGCAATCGAGATTCTGAAGCTCATGAGCTCGACTTTCTTAGTGGGACTCTGCCAAGCGATTGATCTTCGTCACATCGAGGAAACAATGCAAGCGACGGTGAAGAACATTGTGAGCCAAGTGGCGAAGAAGACGCTCTTCGTTGGGGCCGATGGAGCCCTCCTCCCTGCAAGGTTTGCTGAGAAGGATCTGCTCCGCGTCGTCGACCACCAGCCGGTGTTCACCTACATTGACGATGCGGCAAGCCAAACGTATCCCCTCATGGAGAAGCTGCGGCAAGCGCTCGTGCAGTACGCTCTCAAAAACCCCAACAACGAGAAAGTCGCGGAGATTTCAGTGTTCAACCGAATTGCTGTCTTCGAGGAGGAGCTCAAGGAGAGGTTGACAACGGAGGTGCCGCTTGTGCGTGAAGCTTATGACAACAAGGGAATCTCGGCTGTTCCCAACAGAATTGAGGGATGCAGAACGTATCCTCTGTATAAATTTGTGCGCGAGCAGCTTCACACGCAACTTCTGTCTGGGTTGAGGACAGTCTCGCCGGGGCAAGAGATTGAGAAAGTGTACGACGCGATTTGTGACGGGAAGTACGTTGCGCCGCTGTTGCAATGCATCGAGGGATGGACAGGCGCACCTGGACCATTCCAGTGCTGCTGAGTAGTGGATCGTGTAGTGTAGATACTTACTTACCTATTAGTTGTTGTGATGCTCAGTAAGCACTGATTGCGAGGAGACTCATTTAGTCTCCATTCGTGAATTGTATAGACAATTTGGAATAAGGATTCGACGGAGTCAAGAGGTAGGAGAAGAGGAAGAGGGTTTAGGAATTAGAGAGTCCATGATGACGATATGAAGCGGAAGCATATTACAATGCTGCAATTCGCACCAATTCCTCAGAGATTAGAGGAGTACCTGCATGAACCCCTGTATACAATTGCCAACCGAAATGATATCGACAATTCTCATACCTCTATTTTCCATTCTGCCAAAGTCCCACGTCTATTTTGCACTGCGCTTTGTAACTTCCTGCGCGGTTTTCTCGTGCTTGAGAGCACGCATCAAGAAATACTACATAATCTGAAACAGTCTAATCTCAGAACTATTGCCATCGATTCTTCGATTAGCTAAAATCTTGAAATCACGTAGATATTTGGGTCCCACTACCGTACTTGATATTTTCAGAATCTTTTATCCTTCAAGCAACTGGACTGTCTCCAGTCTCCAGTGTCCCGAACAGGGTGTAAGGTTTTTCTTCTCTCTGGTGCTGCGAGTGTTGCCTTTTTCTGAGAGGATTATCCAGCTTTTGACCTGCGACCATTGCAATCGATACGCCTGTAATAGAAGACGAGCACCGAAGTTGTCTCTACTGCGAGACTTTAGTATGTGACAAATTTTATTATGTTTCTGCCATTGCACACTTAACAACTTTTCGAGCTGGAGTAGGAAGATTGTGTGACATCTTTACATTAGGGTTTTCCAAACATGTCATTTTGATGCATTGAGACTGTTCACGAGAAAAACGCCTGGACTTGCATCAGATATGGCGGCCTCTATTGGCAGTAGGGTCACATTGGCTGGACCCTCAATTGCGAGGAACGAAGTTGTAAAGGCTTCAAGTGCGTCGCTCTCGGTCGTCAATTTGAGCTCGAGGGTTTCGCTCGGAGCTTGCCATCCCTTCTTGTCGAATTGGAAGACTCTGAGTGATGTGAGGCGGAGGCGAGTCGTCGTCGGGCACCGCGTTTTTGCAACCAGTGCTGTCGAGGATCAAACTTCGCAGGGGGAGCTTCCGCATTCCGAAGTAAGCAAAGAAATCCCGCAGCAGGTGCGCAACAATTCACCAAATTGTTACAAGAGATTTACTTCGTCTCTGTTTTGAGGTTTAGGGTTTAAGGATTTTATGCGATTCGTCAGAAATTTCTATGCTCGCGTTTCAGGACTTCATGCGAAACCGCATTTCCTCGTCCGCAGTGTTTATCTTGAGGTTTACGGTTTGAAGGGTTTGAAGGATTTCGTCTAAATTTCTATTTTCGCGTTTCAGGAATTCTGTAAGACCGCGTTTCCTCGCTCAGTCTTTGTCTTGAGCTGTAGGGTTTAAGGGTTTTGAAGGTTTTCGTCAAAATTTATATTCTCACGTTTCAGGACTTATGCAAAACTTCATTTCTATGCTCGTGACCCTTGCTCATTGCTCAGGTAGCTCAAGATGGTGAATCGAATTCTGAGTTCGAGGACATGGCAGACATCGAAGTGGAGAAGGGCTTTAAAATGAGCCGCGTGTGTGACAGACTGATCGAGGTGTTCTTGGTGGAGAGGACGCAGCCTGAAGATTGGCGGATTCTCATAACATTTAGTAAGGAATGGGATACAATCAGACCCTACTTTTTCAGGCGCTGTGAGTCCCAGGTTAAGCTGGCTGACGACCCCCAAAAGAAGGCCGACCTGCTCAAACTTGCTCGGCAAATGAAAGAGGTATAAACATGCCATTAGGACTCCGAGATAGGGATAGGTTTAGGCTTTTATGGTTTGGGCTTTTGCGAAGGCAAATTCGGACCGAAATACACTGAGTTTTGAATTTGGTTGCTATCAGGTGGACGACGACATGCAGCGGCATAACAAAACTCTTCAAATGGTGAGAGAATCGCTTCTAGAACTGGATGCCGTTGTGGCACGCCACCGGGAGGATTTCACTGGAGATTTTTTCCAGCACCTTCACTTGCTCACTGAGGCCTGTCAAGATGATTTGGACAGAAGGGAAGGTAAAGACCATGCTACTTGTGTTATCATTCAATTTCCACTGCTTTCGCAATTGCCATGATTGTTAAAACGGTGTGTTTCTGTGCGCCAAAATTGTGACATCTTTTTTCGACTAGTTTGTAATGAAGTGCACAATGCTCTAAAAGCTAGGATTGTATTGATCTGAGGTTCAATATGGGCGTCTGAAAAGTGCCAATTTTTTGACATTTTGCTATTTTAATTGATGGTTCTTGCTCCTTGTGTGGCTGAAGTCATCTTCTTTCGACTAATTTGTAACATAGAGGACCTGGAGGAGGTCGCCCAGCATCTATAGGGTTTCTTCCTTGCACCATAGAGGACGGATGCTTTTAAGACCCTGCAGATGAAGACCCCCGATCCTGGCTTTGGGATGGTCATTGAAGCCACTCGTAAATCACAAACCCTAAAGATTGAAGCGAGTAGTTTTTTTTATAAGTCCTGCTTACGACATAGTAGAAAATCTACGTTGCTCTCATGGACATTTGATTTTTATAAATCCACTTGGGTCCTCTCTACTTTGGATAGTACTTTGTCGCCTTCCATATTCTGTAGAACGTCAGGTCTGCACGGCAGATCCTCTGTAGATTAATTTGAGCAATTCTCTTGGGTAAGCTTGATTTGTTATATCTGTCCAGATGTTCTAGGACTGAGATGAATTTTTTTTCTCTTATTTTCAGAACTTGCAACCATTGCGTCAAAGTGCCTCATTGCTGTGGAAGCACATGACCGAATTTCTGAAGACGATCAGTTTTTGGATGTGGCGCAAATGAAGTTCGATGATATCTTGAGCTCCCCTTCTTTGGAGGCAGCCGCTGCAAAGATTGATAACCTGGCAAAGACCAAGCAGCTGGATTCAACGCTTATGCTTTTGATGACCAAGGCTTGGGCTTCAGCGAAAGAATCTACCTTGATGAAAGACGAGGTTAGTTTCATATTTCAAACATGCTGGTTCTCCTCCTTAAAAATGGAATTTGACAACCATGTTGAAATCAACTATGACTTCCCGTGATAACCTTCAGTGGTCGTCTAAAAGGACACCAACCTTTGAGCCATGGCATATTATTTTCATCTCTGTACACGTTGTCTAGTGCGTACAAGTGGAAATCATGTCCTATTGCAACTAGGGAGTCATTTTAACTTGGTTAGAATTGTTCAGTAATGACCAATGCTGGCTAAGTTGGGATGTAATCAATGGCTAAAACTAGACAAGATTTCCACTAGTGTGGTGGTGAGAGGATTCAAATATACACAACACGACATGTGAAAACTATTTTTGAACACCACATCAATGGGTCATGGCATTGGATTGTCTTGGCAGGCTAAGGACATTATGTTCTATCTTTATAACGTTGCAAGGGCAAACATGGCCAAGAGTGTCCCCAAGGAGATTCGAATAATACGTCATCTTTTGAGTATAGAGGACCCTCGAGAACGGTTTGAAGAGATGACACTTGCATTTTCGCCTGGCGATGACTTGGAAGGGAAGGCAAAGGGCGGACTTTACACGTAAGACTTCTTCCTGATGCATCATAGACATGTGAGATAGGAGGTTGTGAAGTAAGTAGGGTCCAAAAAATGGACAAATGTGCCTATTGTTATCATCCTAGGGCACAGATGAATACCTTAAACCCATGTTTTAAATTTTCTTACAATGGGCATGGCTTTATGCTCTAAGATGAACATCACTGGCACATCTGTGCATATTAGAACCCTCCTTCGTTTCACAAGCTCCTTCCTTAAGCCATTGCTGTAGTGCGTCCACAAAAATGCCTTGTAAATATTTTCTGAGAGTCCATTTCATCACCTATTTAATGGAGCGTTGTCCATGTTGTTTTAGTATACATCGGTAGTGTTGGAATTATCTGCGACATGCTTTGGGGCCATGGATTACTGTATATCTTTTCCTTCTGTTGCTGTTAAACTGACTGGTTAATCCTTTGGTCTGATGGGTTGCAGAAAGCCGGAGAAACTGCTGAAGTGGATCAATGTTGTTTTAGATGCGTTTTACTCGAACAAAAAAGGAACACTTATCAAAGAGGCTCAAAATTTGTTGAACCCCAGTGTTATATCCAGACTAGAGATTCTTAGGGATGTGCTAGAGGAGCAATTTTTGTAGGGTGCCCTGTCACTTACGTAGCTACATTGGATCAACGGTCCATAGTAGTGAAGGTGCACATATAGAAGAAATTATTTTCACTAGAACCTTCAGCTGTTGTGGAGACTTCGTCTTAGAAATTTATCAGAATATGTCATGAATGAAACTACATGTTTCCTGTCATGAATGAAACTATACGTCTTGATGTTTACAGATTTTTTAAGAAAAAGATGCTGCAATTTTGACTATCTAGTTTGAAAGCTTTAAAAATCATATTAATTACCAGATCTCTCCAAATTGGACTATTTGGAGGTTGTGCCTAAAGCGGCTCTCTATCAAATATGAAGCATAGTGAATGTCAACAGCTATTCAACAACGCTGGTAAAAGTAGCAAAAGCGTGAATATGATCAACAGTTCTATGAAATACCCAACGGTCTGTGAGGGGTCAGTCCAGGAGAAGACGACTAAACCCTAAACCGACACTTTTTTCTACTGTGCCTACACAA
Source organism: Pseudisothecium myosuroides (assembly GCA_951799445.1). Taxonomy (NCBI): domain Eukaryota; kingdom Viridiplantae; phylum Streptophyta; class Bryopsida; order Hypnales; family Lembophyllaceae; genus Pseudisothecium; species Pseudisothecium myosuroides. The sequence goes on along the minus strand of OX637287.1, from coordinate 35,511,221 downwards.
AATAGTGAAATTAGGATGCCTTAACAATTAGGTTGCCTTACATCAAGAAAGTTACTTTACAATCCATCAAAGTCAACAGATATTTCTAAAAATATTTCCATTTGTATATATGGAGGTTCATGAGTCCCAATCACAACAAAACCTAATTTAAAAGTGGTGCATTCTTGTACAATAACCAAAAATATTTATATAGTGTAGAATGCCGAGAAATTAGTGTGGGCAACCTAATTTCACTATTTTGTGTAGTTATTATTATTGGATTGGGCAAATTTTCATATTTTCTTGTTGGCAAGTGAAATGAAAGGAGGTTCGAATGCACCAAGGAACGTGACATTTTGGTACCTTATGTAAAAGTTATAAAGGGTCAAAGTTTTTTTATAAAGGTTTTTAAATCATTTCTTCCACATAACTACATATAGATTTTGGAAATGTATACAGAGTGATGATGGCAGTTCTTGGTCAGTGGCACATTTGGGGGTGCCCACGTCAGAGTGATTTGCCCTAAATAATTGGTAGGGCACCTCTACTGATGCAAGACAACTTTAGCAATAGTAGAAATTTAGGTGTTGAATTAACCATAAAAGACTAAGTGGTTGTTGAACAACCTATTGAAAATTTGGGTAGTTTCCTACAAAGTCAATTTCAAACGGATCTTTTTAAAATTTGACACTAAGTGCAGACATGCACTGCCTTATTGAGAATATATTTCTATTTTCAATCGGGTGTCTAGATCAAAAGTTATGCCACTTGAAGTTTCTAGGGCAAGGCAGGCATCTTTGGGTAGCATGTGCAAAAATCCTTAATCTTTTTTAAATTTGTTAGGTATGTAACCAACATCATATAAGATGAAATTATCAAAAAAATCCATGTGTAGTGCAAAGAATCTCACTTTAGAAAGAGTTGAAGATTACTAACCCTATCGAGCAAGGGTGGGAAAAAAAAATTCTTCTATCTTCAAATACTATAAACTTTCAATTCACATGGTCAAAGTGTTTGAATTTTTTTCCGCTCATTTCCATGGTAGTGTAAAATTGAATTTTTAACCTTTTTCCTTCATTTTTACTTCACTATAAGAAACCTGCGTTTTAAGTGATGAGCCTTAATTTTTTTAAATAGATTTTAGGTGATGTCCAATGCAACAAAACCATGTTTTTATGTCAACAAAAACCTCCAACGTAACACCAATGTTGACATAAAAACATGGATTTGTTGCATTGGACACCACCTAAAATCTATTTAAAAAAATTAAGGCTCGTCACCTAAAACGTGAATTTCTTATAGTACTTGCTGACCTAAGAAGTCAAAAAATTTAGTCAATGTATGTCAAAAATGTGCTCCAATCTTTTAGAGGTTAAAAGGACAAGAATCTATAAAAGTAGTTTTTGATGCAAGTTTCTTATCAATTAATTTTGATTTTTTTCAAGTCATAGTTTATACTACCTTTATAATTGGGTGATTGCAAGAAACACTTGTACTATTTGTTGTATTTTACAACAATACTTCTGATTTTTTCTAGGATACTTTAAACTTAGGAAATCAATTTTTTTTTAAATTAAAAAATATAGACAATGTATGCACCTTTAAGATGAAGGTAAACACCGAAGGAAATTCATTAAAAGATTCTCTAAGTAGGAGAACTATCTAGAAAAGTGCCAAATCTCAAGAAAATAGATACTTCAATGTTTTAATTGATAAAAAATAGTAAAAAACTAAAATAAATAAAATAAAAATTGACCATTTGTAGCAACTCTATGGAGATGGTCATTCACCAAAAAAACCAATAAAATATTTTTACATGTTTAAAAATGCAAGTAGAAAGAGGCTCACTTTGTAGACGTCTACACCACATAACATTAAGTATTTTTAGAATTCTTTGGACAATATCTACTAGAAGACCATCCCTTTCAAATTTCAGGTCCAAATTCGTTTTTATGGATACTAAATTGTACTAAAAAAATCCAAATTGGAATTTGTGACATAAAATTGGTGGCCATTATTAAATAGTAAAAAAAATTCCAAAAATTCCAAAAAATTAGGCAAGGTGTATAATAGTTATGAGTACCTTGTTCATGAATTTTGAGTCATTTGAAGTCAAAACGCAAAAGTTATGGCCAAAAACTAATAAGCATATAGCGTGTGACGGAAAATAGTACAAGTGTTTCTTGCAATCACCCAATTACATCTCTAATTCCTGGTCCCTCATTGTATATACTTTACAATTAATAATTCTATTATATAACCAAGAAATGATCCTGCCCATGCTTGGAAGGTATTATGCTTTGCTAGATGCTTGGGAGGGAATCCATACCTTAAATTTGGCTGTTTGTTTTGTTTTGTTTTGTTTTGTTTGTTCTATTGAGATCTCCCAAACCATGCGTCCCCCAATGGCGTGCTTGGTGTACTCGGAAAGCGCTCGGCGAGGAGGGTGCACAGGCTTTGTTTTGTGGTGTTGGGACCTACGGTGGGAAAATTATTAAATTTCAAGGTTCTTATTGAATTAAAAAATTAGAAAATTACTTTTATTTTTATTTTGATCATGGCTATGGCACAGGGCACATTTTGATTGTGGCAACGGCATAGGGCACACTAGTACCATATAATTCAAGGATTGAAAAGTCATACAAGACAATTTTGTTCACTGGGGGGGGCCGTTTTCAAGGATGCCAAAGGCACCCCTGCCTCATTGATAAACAATGTTATCAAGAGGGCGGCTACATCGCAGATGATAAAGCACAGCCCCGCCGGGCCCGGGTTTTGGAACTACGGCCTCAGTTGCTTTAAACTTTGGAATGGACTTCGGAAAGGACTTTGCACTGCACTGCATGTTCAGCAAAAATCCCGTTGCAAAATTCCTGCATTCATTGGATACGAGAATTCAAATTATTAGCAACCTAGCAACATAATAGAAGCAGGAACTTCATACTGCACTTAGAATACCTTGAAACACAGCTGCTTGTACTTAGAAACAAAGTCTTGGAGTGCGCCGTCCTTTGAAGTCAACGATCTGTGCTCTTTTTCTTGCCCGCCATTCCTGCTCAGACAAAGGGTTCCCATCAGTCACAAACCGTACTGCAAATTCTTTATATATAGAACTGATGCATTATGCCTAACCCCTTGAATTTCTCAAAGATCACACATTTAGACAATAACTTCTGTCACAAGTTGATACGTTCAGGGAGTGCATAGTGTTCTCTTGCGCGTTTCTGCTTGTAGAGATTTGGATCAATTCTACTCCTGCAATTTCATTAGGAGGAAGACAATTTCTGTTGCCATGGCAAGCAAAGGTAGAGATGACCCCTTGAATTGGGCTAGCGCTGCAGAAGCAATGAAAAGGTGTCATCTTGAAGAGGTGAAAGGCTACGTCAAGACCTATTATGACAGTGAAGAAGTGGTCATTGAGGGGAAGGACTTAACTGTGGCGCATGTGGCGGCCATCGCTCGCCGGCCTGAGGTGTTGTTCAAGCTCAATGCGGAAGCTGCGAAGAGGAAAGTGGATGAGTGCTCGGACTGGCTGATCCAGGGCGTCACGGAGGGGAGGGCCATCCAGGGCGTCACCACTGGTTTCGGAGCTGCGGGTCACCGGCGTACCAACCAAGGCTTAGAGCTTCAGGAGGAGCTTATCAGGTTAGTTGCGAGGTGGAATTGCCAGTATGTTGGGCCTAATTTTGGTAACGAAGAAATACAAGAAACTTTATTTACACTCACGTAACTTGATTATGACCTTCTCAAAAAATGACTTCAAGTCTATCCAGCACACTTGCCACTCTACCGGACACTCAAACTACCGGTATGTCATAGTGAAAAAGTTGGAACCCTAAGTTGTAAGACCGAAAACAGGTTTGAGTTTCCTTTTTTTTTTCTTAGAAGAGATGTCACTAAGGAGAGTTGGTTCATGGAGCAAGCATTGAAACTTTGGATCGTCCTAAAATCGGTCATACCTGTTTTCATACCTATTGAAAATATCCTGCTTTTTCTCCAGATTCTTGAATGCGGGAGTGATTGAAGTGGGCAACAAGCTCCCTGTGAGCACAACTCGAGCGGCAATTCTTGTTCGTATCAACACTCTCATGCAGGGGTACTCTGGCATCCGGTGGGAGATTCTGGAAGCCTTGGGAAAGCTTCTCAACAGCCATGTCACTCCCGAGCTTCCTCTCCGGGGTGATGTGTGTGAACTCATTCCCTTGTCCTACATCGCTGGTTAGGTTATACATAATCCTCAGCTCGCACTCGTCACTCACTTCCTGCACACACGAACGTCCAGAATTATCGAGCGCAAGTGAATCTGGGAACCTAATTATACGGAATCCTCTCTAATAACAAACTCCGTGAAGGCACACTCCCTCTACATAGTAACTCAGAATCATGTTGTGTACACATTTGATTGAATAACTTCCACATGCAAAGTTGTGAACCTGCTAATTGAAGCACATGTGTCCCCCAGGCAGCATCATTCGAGAGAGTTGAGTGTACTCAACAGCAAAGCTACATTCAACCCCTGTATTATGACCTTCTCTAAGTTGGAATTCTACTACACCCTGCACACTTGCCACGCTATCATTGACTGTTACACACTTCCTTCAATATCGTGCAAACTATGCCGAAGTGAGAAGTTGGGATTAGGTGGTGAGAATAAAGGTGTATGGAACTGGTTCACTGTCGGTAAGCCGTGGTGTCTGTTTGTGTTCAGGTCTGCTCATAGCGCGGCCGAATTCCACGGCCGTGACGAAAGAGGGGAAGACGGTCTCAGCACCGGAAGCTCTGAAGCTGGCTGGCATTCCCAAGCCCTTCGAGTTGCAACCTAAGGAAGGGTTAGCTCTGGTGAACGGCACCACGATCGGCTCAGCCATTGCAGCCACCGCGTGCTTCGATGCCAACATTCTCGTCATTCTTGCAGAAGTTCTGGCAGCTCTTTTCAGCGAAGTCATGTGTGCAAATCCTGATTACACCAACCCTCTCACGCACAAGCTGAAGCAGCACCCTGGCCAAATGGAGGCCGCAGCCATCCAAGCGTGGGTGCTGGAAGGAAGCTCCTTCACGAAAGCGTCCCTGCTTGGAAAGTACGCTCTTCGCACTTCACCTCAGTGGCTTGGTCCTCAGCTGGAAGTGATCCGCAACGCGACTCATTCCATCCAGCGAGAGATCAACTCTGTGAATGATAATCCCCTGATTGATGTATCCCAAGATAGAGCAATTAGTGGAGGTAACTTTCAGGGTACACCCATTGGGGTATCCATGGACAACATGCGCCTCGCTATTGCTGCCATTGGCAAACTTATGTTTGCTCAGTACTCGGAGCTTGTCAACAGCTTCTCCAACAACGGCTTGCCTGCAAATCTTAGCGGAGGACCAAATCCTAGCCTTGACTATGGCATGAAGGGAGCCGAGATCGCTATGGCGGCCTATCTCTCCGAGCTCAACTACCTCGCCAACCCCGTCACCACGCATGCACAAAGCGCGGAGCAAAACAACCAGGATGTGAACGCCCTTGGTTTAGTCTCAGCTCGCAAAACAGAAGAAGCCATTGAGCTTCTAAAGTTCATGAGCGCCACTTTTTTACTAGCACTGTGCCAAGCTGTTGATCTTCGCCATCTGGAAGAGACGATGCAAGCCACTGTGAAGAATATCGTCAGCGAAGTCGCGAAGAAGACGCTCTCTGATTCGAATGTCAACCACCAGCTTGAGACTGATCTAGTTCGAGTTGTGGAGACTCAGCCTGTTTTCACATACATTGACAATCCCGCCAGCCAAACGTATCCTCTAATGGAGAAGCTTCGACTGGTGCTGCTCCAGCATGCGCAGGATGAAGAGGAGAACTCTGAAGGGACATCGCTGTTTCGTAAGATTTCCGGGTTTGAAAAAGAGCTCAAAGGAAGATTGACTAGTGAAGTGCCACTAGTGAGAGAAGCGAATGGCCATAGCAAAGTGGAAAACAGGATCACCAAGTGCAGAACGTTCCCCCTTTACCAATTTGTCCGTTCCGAGCTTGGCACCCAGATGATCTGTGGACTCCAGAGCGTTACTCCTGGTGAAGACATTACGAAAGTGTACCGAGCTATTCGTGGGGGTCAACATGTTGCTCCTCTACTTCAGTGTCTAGAAGGCTGGAATGGCGCTCCTGCAGTTTGAGCGGATTGAGCGGATTGCAACATTCGTCCCTCACCTAATCTGCGCACTATTTCTCTAGAACAGGCAAAGCAGCAACTCGACTCCAAATCATTGTCCACCACTTCCTCCTTAAGGTGACGAAGTGGGACTCGGACAGCAAATTGGAACTAGAAATCTTACTCGTCATTTTTGGATATGTAATTGCTGATATAACAGCATAACCAGCAGAAGAGGCTGGAATTTTTGGAATTTCTGAAGTACTTGCACATTTTAGGTTACGCAAGTTAAAGACCACTGTAATAATGCAAAGGGATCCCCACAGAGACTTCTTTAGTCTTGAACCTTGATAAAAACGAGAACATAATATTGATTTTCATGTAAGAGTGATCTCAAAAGAGAAAATAGAAGACCTGTACATTTTCAGTGTGTTGGCAATATCCATGTTTGATATGCCTGTTCAGGAAATCAATGCTGACAATGAGAGTTTTGTCAGTAAAGAGTACTTCTAGAGGGAAAAAACAAAACCATTCTTATAACGTAGGCAAACAGTCCGTTTGCACGACTTCTCTACAGCCGCATTGTTCTACACATGACTGTCTTTAAGAAACTATGACCTAAGGGGCAATGACCGTTTGGTCGCCGTCAACTGTGTCGCGCTGTGGTCCAACTCCTTTAAAAGCCTGGACAATGGCAGAGATACATCACATTAGCAATGAGGCAGAAATACTCGGACATTGCTATGCAAGCTAGAGGATACAATTTACATCACTTGAAGCAGTCAAACACGTGGAGTGTGATTTATTAAAAGATAGGTAAAGAGCTGTGGAGAAATCTTTGGGTGCAAGAGCCAAACCACTATCACAATGAATGTATTTCGTAGGCAATTTCAAAGTGAGAAGTTTACACTACTAAAAGAAGGGATAGTAGATGAACCCATTTCCATTCAACGATCAGTGACCGCAGACATTTAGCCAAGACATGCTTACACCAACCCAGTCTATTTGAAAAGAGAAGAGATGTTCGAAAATAGGGGTCAGACAATAGGAGACGGGGTCAGGTCTCTAATGCTTGTAGTATCCTTTACCTATATTCCTTCTTCGAGCCAACCGAGACACCACAAGCTAAGGTGAACAAAACAACACAAGAAGGTGGAGCTGGAAAAGGCTGTTACGTACGTTTGGAGTCTGTTGCGAATGGTGCGTGAGATGAGGTGTAGTGCGGGGCGTCCTCTCCATGTGGGAACCTTGGTTGAACCTGAGAAAAGTGATTGCTCGGTGTCAGAACATATCATGACATTCATTGTTAAAAACCAACTGAACACAACAGATCCTGAAATATTACTGTGAACGAAATTCGACAGACAGGCAATCCAAAGAGTACTCCAAAGTTACAGCGGCAGTAGAAAAAGAATTGTATAATTATTACCTTGTAGTGCACATCATCACGATCCCAAGGAGCTTGATGCACCATTGACATGTTCGGCTGCAGATCCCACACAAATGTCAGCCAGCATCATTCCATCTTCAATAAAATACACAGCAATTGGAATGGTCTGGCACTTCAAGTACTGCTCTTTGTAAAAATGGGAATATGCAGAATTAGGTTCCTGCAATGCATTATAGAAATTCCGCCTCTTCATCTCTTCTGGTTACTCAAAGCCTAGAAGTGCAGTTCGATAGCAACCATGCAGAAACACATGCCTGCGTTATGTGATGCTCATGATGATCAGACGTGTCAATATGCACATGCTCAAGAGGGAATTGGGAGCTGTCGGTGGGATGTGGCTGCGGTTCAACGAATAGTTCCTGTTCAACAGGACTCTCAGGCAACGGTGCAGTATTTTGCTGCAATACCTCAACCACCATATGCTGAGGATATATAAAGAACATCCACAACAATTCCCCCAAAGCTACAATGCGAAGTCTTAAAACCTGCTGTGGCGATATTCAAATCTACAGTAATAGAAGAACAAGAAGATTATCATATGACATTCTATAATACATATATATCACATGTACAAGACAATTTATCTGGAGAAACATGCTGCAGTACTCGCAATTGAAGCTATGGATATTTTTGAGTTCAAAAGTTTGAGTGCAGAAAGGAGAAACTCAATCCGCAATCGTAATTATAAACGGGTTGCACCTCAGATGTTTCGGGAACGTTGTGGAAGGTGGCGAATGGAGCCGTCTTGGAGTTGCAAGTAATGTAAGGAATGGGATCATGACCACGTGAGCACTTCACCGTCTCCTGATCCTTAAACCATGGCGCACCAACCACGTCCGCTCGCTTCTCATATTTGGGCAGATCATGCAACGTTGCATAGGGAGCATTAATCGACGACATCTTGTTCCTTCCTTATCAGCCTGCCAGTCACACAAATATTATTAAGCAAACATCTCCACCACAAGCTCCAAGAAACCATTCCAAGACACATTTCGGGATACACCTACACTCGAACTGCTTCACTATAACATTCTCTAAAACAACATTCTAGAACATCCTGTACAATTGGCACACAAGAGCACACATAATTAAAAAAAAAGGTTTGGATCCCAAGAGGTTAGAGTGTCCACAACAGATAAGCTTCAAAAAATGGCAGCACACGCAAGAAAGTCACCCAAATGCTGCAAGACACAAACCAAACCCTAACCAAAAAGCGAATACACGAACACCAAAATGCATGGCTCCCAAGATCTAACCAAACATCAACAGAAAAGAGTTCAATTGTTTCCCCAGATGCCATGGAAAGTGCTGAGACCCCAAGACCTATGAGTTTCCACATCAAACAAGCTTGAAAAAACATAAGCACACCCAAGAATGATCGACACCCCAAACTCTGCACGACACTAAAAGCAAACCCTAACCAAAAACCGAATTTACAAACACCAAAATTCATGTCTCCCAAACCAACATCAACACAAAAGAATGCAATTACGCACAAGAGTGCAATTACGCACAAGAGTGCAATTACACAAGAGTTGTATCCCCAAATGCCATAGAGAAAAGCTGGATCCCCAAGAGCTTTGAGTATCCACAACAAACAAGCTTGAAAGAAGACGTCAGAATGGCACCCAAAATGCTGCAGACACTAAAACCAAACCCTAACAAAATACCGATTCCACAAACAACAAAATGCATGGCTCCCCACGTTCCAAACAAACTTCAACACAAGAGAGTGCAATTACGCACAAGAACTGTATCCCCAGATGCACAGCCTCTACTGTGTTGCTGTTCCAACACATGCAAATAAAGGCGGAAAAGATCAGTTGAAGAGAGGGAGGTTCCAGGAGACTCTATACACAAGAATTGCATCCCCAGATGCCACAGAAAGAATTAGAATCCCAAGAGTTTTGAGTGCCGACAAAAAACAAGCTTGAAAAAAATCAGCACAAGCAAGAAATGCCACCCAAAATGATGCACAACACTCCAAGAAAACCCTAACCAAAACCCGAATCCACAAATTGAACACCAAACTGCACGGCTCTCAAGATCCTCGGCACAAAAGACCGCAGCCACACACAAGAGTGCGCGCAATTACGTACCGCACATTAATAGTATCCCAGACAGACTCTAGATCTTAAGCAGATACATTGTGTTACCAGGCATGCATCCCAACACATGCAATGCAATTGAAGGCGCAAAAAATAGATCAGTTGAAGAATGTGACGTTGCAGGATCGGAGCGTGTGTGCACCTGGATTAATTTGTGGGTTGTTGTACCGGAAGTGGAGGAGAGAATGGAGAGGTGTGAGGAGGAGAAAATGGCGCAAATGGAGCTGTTGATGATCTGCGGGGGGAGAATCAAGTTGCAACTGCAAATGGGGAGAGCAGTTGCGGCGGATTTTTAGTGAAGGGAGGATGCTTGAAGAGGAGAGACGCCGTTGGGGGGATACGTATTTGAAAACGGTATTGTACGAGGGGAAGTGGGAGTAACGGCCTTGTGGACTGCGTGCCGTTTGTATCCAACGGCTCTGGCAAGGAATGACAAGCAGGGTGTTTTTTTTGGTTTTGGGAGAAGTGGCAACATACGAGAAAATGATGTAGCCAAATATTTTAGTGTTCATCTATGTTTTGGATAGAACTATCTTTTCATCCACATATTTGGATAATTTTCATTTTAAATTGGCAATTTCATCCAAATTTTCAAAAAAAATTGGAGCAATTTGGCATTATCATCCAATTTTTCTTCAAATTTTTCCTATAGGCTTGATGCAACCCATTTTTTTTTGAGGCATTTGGGCCTTATAAGGTCCCAAAAACACCTGGATCCAAAGCAAGAGCAAACTAGCAGTAGGTAATGCTTGTTCATGCTATTTCAAATGTAGTGTTTCTATTTTTATACGTAGAAGCCCTCTCACTCACTATGACTGTGATTTTCAAATGGTCATTCTCAGTGTGTGTTTTTTCGGTAATGTGTTGTCAATTTGCACCCAAATAATGGGCCCCGCACCAAGCCCATAGAACAAAATAGCACTAAAAATGCGGAAAATTGCCAAAATACTTCAAATTAAAAAGAAATCTTGGGTGAAATCACCAGATTGTGGACAAAACTAAATTATGAATGTGCTAATGTGATATTTTCTATCCAATATGTAGATGAAATGTTGAATTTTGGAGCATCGCTTTAACATTCAACATCGCTACTTTGGCACTTCATTAAAAACAGAAAAAAAACCCTAGTCATTCTCATCTAAAATGCTACAATCCCAGTGTTAAAATGCAAGAATGTAGAGCTATTATTTTCCAAAAAAATGCATCCTAAAAGCCCTCTCAAAATCCGGCAAAGTATCCGCAAGAAACCTTCCAAATTCACATAAAACTGCAATCAAAGCACCTCAATTCATCATTGCAATACAAAGAATCTTGAATATTCCTAAATTTGGCAAAAAATGAGTGGGCAGTTTCCAAAGAAGTTGCATTCTCTTTGAAAATGCTCGAAAGACTAAACCAATAGAAACTAAGCACATTAAGGGGTATAAGACTTCAAGACTTGTGCTCTAAGAATGCATGCAATTTGAAAAACAAAATCTTTCTTCGTTGCAATGCAACAAAACTATCTAAAACCTTAGGGGAATCACTACTAGAGAATTCAGTGTCCGATTCAACAAGAAAATCAAGAAATATATGTTAATATGGACAGTGGATTAGGACATTTTGATTCGGACAAAAATCAACACTTCTATGTTGATTTTATATCTTGATTCGGTCACAATGAAAAAATTATTATTATTATTCAATAATTTGCCACGTAAGCTGCCACATAGGCTGAACGTGCCACGCAGGCAAGACTGCCACATCACTAGAACGGCCAAACGGATTAAATTGCCATGTCAGCAATCAACAAATTGATATTAAATAATTAATTAAAGTTTCCAAATTAAATTCTTAAATTAAACTTTAAAAAATCCAATATTATATTCAAAATAATTCAATAAATATATACTACTATAGAGCTTCGAATGCCAAAATCCACCACTACATTCCAAATAATTCAACATATACTCCAATTTAACTTTGAATGTAGCTTACCTTGGTGTTTGAAGAGAGGGAAAGACAAGGCCTTTATACAAGTGGGGTGGTAGGAGGTAGGACAACCCATATGGGATTTGTAAAGAGTGAGGAATAGTAGGAGCTCAACCGCTCATACTTAAGTCAAAAGTAGGAATTGTGGTTTAAGTAGAATTTCAGACCTCATTTAGGCATTGTAGAATTACTTTTTTCAAAAAACTTTGAACTAAGTTATTGTAGAAAATGAATCTAAATTTCATCTCCGAAAACCCGTTTGAGATTTGAAGTCTTCAATTAAAAGTTATGGACAAATTTGAGAGAGGGGTTAGAAGGGACATTTTTTTTAACAATTTCAAACACCCACTTTGAAATTTGTCCATAACTTTTGATTGGAGGCTTGAAACATCAAACGGTTTTTTGGAAATGAAATTTGTCTTGATTTCACAACTTTTTTTAGTTCAAAAAGCTTTGAAAAAAGATATTCTACTATGACAAAATGAGGTTTGAAATTCTACTTTGCACACAATTCCTACATTTTGACAATGAGCGGTCAAGCTTTCATCTTCAAATTATCCCATATTCTTTGATAATTCATGATGAACAATGGATTTCATTGTAAAAACAACCTATCTACTATCATTTTTACTAAATGTCAATGAAAAACGGTGACTCCTAGTAGTAGTTGGGGCCACCATATAAATTGCTCTCATAAATTGAAAAACTAGAATTGTGAAGTGAAAATTGGGCATATTGTTGTACAAAAGGGATTCTACAATTTCACTTAGAATGGACTATACTTAGACCTATTATTATTTGAATGAAATTTTTATGTAAAAATAACTTTTTTGTGAAAAGTCAAAATGTCTCATTTTTTTTTATAGGAAGAATATACATCTTGACTAGAATTACATATTATAAGTTCCATGAATTTTAAATTTTTATTGATTGAATTTTATGGATTGAAATCTTATTGATTAAAATTTGACCTCAAAATTTTCATTTTTTTATTTTTCATTCCATAGATTGCAAAAAAATAAAATAAAAATTCAAAATAACATCAAATAACTATATATATCAAAAACATATTTGCAATTTATGGAGTGAAAAATTAAAAAGTCAAATTTTAATCAATAAGATATCAATCAATAAAAATCCAATATTCATGGATCTTGTAGTATGTGATTCTAGTCAAGATGCACATTCTTCCTATAAAAAGAAATGAGACATTTTGACTTTTCACAAAAAAATTATTTTTCCATAAAAATTTCATTCAAAGAATAATAAGTCTAAATATAATCCATTCTAAGTGAAATTGTACATAAAGGTAGAATCCCTTTTATACAACATGTCAAAATTTCTCTTAATATTTCCAATTTCTTAGTTTATTAAAACAATTTATATAGTAGCCAATTATTTTTGGGAGTCCCATAAGTCCATCACCTTGCCATATAGAATATCTTGATTTTAGATGGTCATTGGACTTTATTTTGGACTTTCCCGCTAATATTGGACATTTTTAGTTTTTACAAAATTTTGATCATTTAATTTTTTGCTGAATTTGACATTTTTTTTAATTCATTTTATTTATTTTTTGGCATACTTTTAAATAATTATTTTTGGCTGGCCCTATCTTACTATTACAGTATGTGGGAAAATGAAAATGATGTTGAGAGGATTGCCGAATCAACTGAGCAAATTTTTTTTTTGTTCAAATCAACCAAATCATGTTGATTGATGTTTGGAGGACTGCCAAGTCAACAGAGCCCAATTTTTTTTTTTTGTAATCAACGTAAGTGCATTAATTTTCTGTTGATTAGGGCCCCCTTTTCTAGTAGTGAATGGACAAGCAATTCCCAAAAGAGCTGCATTCTCTTTGAAATTGTTAAAAAGGGCTGAACAAAATAAAAGGCAAGATCGGCTTTTAAACTTGTTCTTAAAAAATGGATGCAATTTGGGATTTAACTAAAGTTTATTTCCTTTGCAATGCAGCAAAATATATCCATAGTTATCACATTGGACGAATTTTTGTCCTAACTGTCTAAGTCACCTACATGTTTGAGACCTCCGATGACCTTGATTCGCTCAATATACTTCATAGTAGTTACATTGTCCATCCGGTCTGTGCAAATTGTCCAATATGTCCGCCTATCCAAGACATTCGGTGATCCCAATTCTTCTTAGCTGGACTCATCCTTCCACCTACCCCCCCCCTCTTTGTGCCCATTCCTGTGGATTTTTGGGGCATCGCCTAAATTGGCCACCTTTTATCACCCATGTGATGCTAGGAATGGGTAGTCACGTCCTACTATCCTCTACAAGACATCTTTTGTCGCACTGGGCGGGCCACCGCAATTAACCTTGGGTGATTGGTAGCCTAGGCGGACCAGCTAATTTTAGTTACCATCCTTGCACCATTGCGCGTGTGCCTCGAGAGGTTGTTGTTGCAGTTGCTTAAGAGCAGGAATTTCATTCCTTACTTGAATCTCCAAAATTCATTTGTAAGCACCCGCAGACACATCACCCTCCTTGTTTTAGACATTGCCCACTCGTTGCGGTGGCATGGTGACAACCAGTGTTTCTTTTATTGGCTGAAAATAACCAAAATTTGACTTGAAATATTATGCTTCATTTTCATTATACAAAATAAACGTGGAAAATGGTGTATCTGTGGCCATTGTTCAGTTGTAGTTGAGACCCATGTAGCCAAGTCCTGATTGAAGACCATATATATGCTCCCCCATTGGTTGGTTGATATAGCCAATGATGTCTCTAGCTGGAAAGCAACAATTATCCTACGCGCCACATGTCCGCCGCTTGTCGCCTTTCTTGTAGCATTGCTTGTGAAACGTGGCTAATACGTTTCATTTGTGCCATTGTTGCCTTTGCCATGTCCTTAGCTTTGGAACCTATGAGCATAGCCAACTATTCACTTAGTGTTTTTTAAATTTTGCAATAGTTGCACGCATACATTGTTCATTATACTTCTTGAAGTCCTTCACTCCCTAAAGCCATTGTTTTGTGAGGACAAAGTGCGATTGGGGTTGATATTGATTGCTACAGTGTAGATTGATAACTTGGAGAACGAGCAAGATTATCAATGGAAACTGAAGAAAGAGTCATGAAGGTTGGTGATTTGTAGAATCAAACATCGCCTTCAACAATCTGGAGTGAAGGATTTGAAATTTTTATTCGCAAGAAAGTACACATGAGCATGGCACAAAGGATCATGCATTATAAGAAACCCGCGTTTTAGGTGACGGTAGCATAATTTTAGAAGACGGATTTTAGCGGACGTCCGAGAAAACAACTTATGTTTTTATGTCGATAATAACGTCCAATGTAACATCTAGTTGTTTTCTTGGACGTCCGCTAAAATCCGTCTCCTAAAATTATACTAACGTCACCTAAAACGTGGGTTTCTTATAGTGATGCATGCGAGGCATGACAATGCAAGTTTACATTGGAGTATGTCTCTAATCTGCAACCCTTACTATTATTGAATTGCAATGCTCAGAGTGGTTTTTTTAAGATTCTTCAATCTTCATCATCAACCTCAGTTGCAGGCTCTAAGAATTTTTGCGAATTGTTGGGATTCCTTGGCTTGGGTTTTTTCATCATCGACCTCAATTTGAGAATTTGAGAATTTTTCAAGGTTTAGGATTTCATAGTTTTTTTACAGTTGAGCTCAATTTCAAGACTTGAGATTTCTTGGGTGCTTGGATTTCCTTGTTTGGATTCAACTTCAGTTTGTTGACTTGAAAATTTTGTGCCGTGCTTGGAGTTCTTCATTTGGTTTTCTTCCCTATTGATTTGGTTGAGAATTGTTACCAGGTAATAATCTATACACATTGATTTTAGGATTTAAGGTGAATCATCTCCATCGTACTAAGGTGATTTTATTGAAGATAGGCGGGAATAGAGAGGCAAAACTGAAGCGATGTCTATAAAATTCACTAGTTGATTAGTGATCAGTTAATATACCTAATTTAATACCTAGTTAATCCTAGTCTTCTATCCAAAATTGTAATAGCAGGAAGGATTTTGCTACACCTAAAGCCAAGAATGAATGATAAACCGAGGCTCAGAGAATCAAAGTGGATCAAGCATGTCCAATCAAGCTTGTCCATTTCAATAGTTGGAAACTTCTATTATTAGACTATGTTGCTTATATTGTCAGTCTATCCTTGATAAGTGCTACGTTCTTATGGTTAAATCTTACATTCATGAGTATCATCAACCAAATAGATAAAGATACAATGGTGTATTGCAATGGTTTAGAGGACCAGGCAACTCGCAAGTCTCAATTGTCCATTCTATTCTGCTATTGATTATTGTTTGATGACTGGTTGGAAATTGTTGATCAACAAGCTTGATTACCAATGAAGTTTATGTTGGAAATCACCAATGACGAAGCTCATTGCTTGGGGCCGGCATTGCCAATTTTTAAAAACGACGTGTGATAAAAAAAATAGGGTATGGTTTATTAGTTGGAGTAAAAATTTTGAAGAAATTTAGAAATAAATTAGGGGTTACAAAAACATAATGAGGCGTTTAAATTAAAAATAGGGGTCAATTTAAAGGAAGGTTTTAATCTTTTTTAGATTAAAATATAGGGTTTAGGTTGGGATTAGGGTAGGTTTCTATAGATGGATGTAGATGAAATCTGCATTTTCATTGAATTATAGTTGGATGACCTGATGAGATGCGGTTCAGTAATAGTTTTGTGTTGAAATTGAAAGTGGTTGGGCTTTGGATGCGCTGCTTGTATTTAGTGTGTTGACTAAAGAAGTTTAATTTGTATTCTATATTAAGTTAAGCTTAGTTGTTTCTTTCGATGCCCATTGACTTCATTGAGTGAGTCTAGTTTTAACTAATATGCTTGGAGACGGTGGATGGCCATTACAGTGCCATGCAAGATCCAGATTCATCACTCATTTGTCTTAGGGTTGTGCGGAGTGAGAAACTTGCGGCTTTGTGCAAATCAAATCTAGCTTCAAATTCTTATGTTGCGGTGGGTGCCCAATTCTTGTTATACTGGCGGAGGGTGGTGTGCATAGAGGTGACGTTGTTTGGGAGGTTGTTTTTCTGAAATTCTAAGGTTTTGCACTCCGATAAGTTGGTCGCTACGACCTTATCAATTTGGAATTCTGTTGTTCTAATTGTTCTTTGTATTGCTTAGGGTTCAGATCTGCCTTGAGGGGTTCCTTCAGATTCAGTCTCATGCATTCCATTTTGTATTTTTGGCGTCTTCAGTTTAAGGTTCATCATGGCATCCAAAGTGAAGTTATTTAGGTTAGACCAAGACGGTGATGAGCCTTGGAGCATGGAGAAGATTAATTCGAAAGAAGATGAGTCGTATGTTGTCAACAACGTACGCCTTGTCTCTAAGGCTGCAAAAACATTGATCGACAGCTCACAGAAGTACCAGTGTCTGCGCCTGGTCCAGGAGGATGTTGCGGCTACGGAGGGTGTGCATTGGGTGGCGCCGCGGGTGATGGTAGAGGTTTACCTCGACCGTTACCTGAAGATGTTCTTAGAGTCTGGTCACGTCCCTGCAACACTGAATGAAGAGCGCTTCACGGCATAAGGTAGCGCGGAGGAAGAAGATCGTGAGTTTCACTCTTTGTTTGGTGATGTGGAGTCAAAGACGGATTGAGGATTCCTAGGTACGACACTTAAAACCTAGCCTGCCTTTGTTGTTGTTGTTGCGCAATTAGCAATCATTCACTAGAAAAAAACTGCGTTGGAACCTACAAAACCATGTAGGATTGGTTTTGTTGAGTTCCTAGTTTCCAACGAAGATTTTTCCTTGGAATGCATTTTTGCGTTGGAATTTTGCATAATTTTGCGTTGGAAACTAGGAACTCAACAAAACCAATCCCACATGGTTTTGTGGGTTCCAATGCAGTTTTCTTCAAGTGATTGAAGGTTGTTTTGAAATCCAGTATTTCGCCTCATTTGTTGGTGCGATTGATGGATGCCTCTGGATTTGTTTTGAAAATTTTCTTCATGATTCCATGCCAACACCGCACCAACGTTTTCACTTTCTTTTGTGGTTGTCATTGAAATTAGGATGGGAACGACAGTTGTTTAGCGCTGAATCTGCAGGTATGTGTAGTTAAAACACTGCATTGTCTTTTCATTTTTGGTTTAGAATTATGCAGCGCTGTAGGTTTTTCACTCCCATTTTTATTTTGGCATTCAAATAGGAATCTGAATGTGATTTCAGGTTCTACCTCTAGTTTTTTCACTCCCTTTTTTATTTTGGCATTCAGCTAGGAATCTTAATGCGAGTGTCTTCATGCTTTCAATGTGCAAGGTGCTGGACAGATCAATGTGAGTTGTGCCGACAGCATTTCAATTTGTCGTTGGAAGAGTGCTGTCAATTTTGGGAATTCTTCATTTTGGGGGGTGGGATTGTTATTATAGAACTTTTGACATTTGAGGCTGTAATTCAAGGTGGCGATTGTTGGTTTAGGCAATGTGGCTAGGATTTTTTTTCATAAATATGTTTTGAAATTTTCACTCTCCAGATCTGTAGCTTGTAAATGCTGTGTGTTCCTAAACTGCAGGGAGTGATTTCTAGCAACGCGCTTGTGTTTCTGAACACAACTCTTACTCCTAAAGCTTTTGCGCATTTTTCTATTTTTGCATTTTTTTGTAGTTCCTGACTTGCTGAAATTGGTATGCTTCTTCACTTAAATTCTAGTTCTGCACTTCTTGTATATTATTTGAATTGTTGTTGTCTTGAACATGCTGAAACTACTGTTGTTGTAAATCTTGGAATGGAACCCTGTTATGTGATGCCAATATGCAAACATCTAAATCCTACACCATAATACAAACCTATTGCAAAATAAGACAAGTATTGTTGTTTCAAACTTTTTCTAAAAAAAATAGGGTACTATAAATTGGGAATGCTCTTTATTTGAATGAAATATAGGGTATAGTATAATGGCTAAATTGCCCTTTTTTAAAATGATAGGGCCTATTTAATTTGCAAATTTAGAAATAATACCTCCCTTTCTAATAGGTGGTTATTGCAGGTATATGCAAAAAAACATAGTAAGTGCAACGAGATGGGTTGCCTCAACTTAGGATGCATTGTTGATGATTGATTAAGTGTGATGTTTGATTGCAGGTTATACAAGTGACTGCCATCACGGCACCTCCTATATGCACACCGCAAGAGATGGCAGAAGGCAAATGGCACGCCTCCGATGCTAATGTTTCTTCCGAAGGACAAAGTTTAGCCTCTTCTAAAGACATATTGAACCTTGTTGAAGTCACAATAGTAGAGTCAAGTGTTGCAGCAGTTGTGCAAGAGATCCTTCTCATAAGTGCCACTATAAGAAAACCGAGCATTTTTTGATGTTTGAAAAAATGCGACATGACGTTCATTTTGACGCGGACGTCTGTCAACATAGATGTCACCTAAATTTTGTTATAATTGGAGAGCAAAAAACATCCTGAAATCTCTAAAAACATGCCTGATTTGGCCTTGTTTTTTTTACATCACTCGTAACATGCTCTTTGAAGGTCCCCACACTGCGCCATTTAGCAGATAGCTCAGCTCCATGTAGGCGAGCAATGCCACGTAGGAAAAAATTTCATCCGTTTTGTTGCTAACGTGGTCTGTAATGTGGACTTTTAAAAAGTGACGTGGACCCGCCAATATCTAATGTGGCATGCCTTGTCAGCACACTTTCATGCCATTTGAGAATTTTAATATTTTTTTTGAAACGTCTAGATAAACATTTTTTGAAACATCGATTGTTAAATATTGTACGCATAAGTCAAGGTCAATAGAAAATCATCATTCAAAAATAAATTAAAAATTAAAAAAATAAACAAAAACAATTGTTGAATTCAACAAGAATTAAAAAAAAACTTACCATCTACCATCAAGAGAATTTTTGATGGCCAAATGAAGGAAATACTTCATTGAAAGTTTGTAAGACTGAAGAGTTGAGAGGTCCTATTTATATCCATTGTCTGTCCATAGTGAGACAAAAGATATGGAATAACTAGGATATGGGAACTTGACCATTGTAAGTCTTGATGTTGTTTCAAACATCTAGATGTTGTTGCAGACATTTAGACCATGTTGTTTCAAATATTTTACATTGAACACGATTCTTGCTCTACATATCCTATATGGATTGTTTCACTTCCTACCACCGTACTTGTATAAGGCCATTTCTTTTTATCCATGGTGCACATCCATCCATTTTCCTATTTTTGCAAAGCATGCCATGTGGCTGCCCTTCCCCTAAATTATTTATATATGGTCAACATTTTACCATAGACCTTAGTAATTTTTACTAACCTATCCATAGTCAAAATGGGTCTACTTGCTAATGTGGCACTCTATGTTTTTTTGGACGACCCAAAAAACATCAGTATATCTTCAGTCATATCAAATAAAACCTCAATGTCAATGATAACATCAACTTGGATTTACAATTACGTGCCAATGTTTTCCGCAACGTCCACAAAAATCTACCTTGTCGGGCCAAATGTCCTTTGACATCTTCATGTTTTATTGGACATTGCGCGTTAATGGTAAAACACAGCCAAAAACGTGGATTTTCTTTAGTGTATCCTTGTCAATATGAACTGGTTAGAAGCACTTCTCATGGAATTGGATAAAAATTTGCCTAGTGCTTTGTGTGGTACAAGACACAAACAAGGATTCAATCACAACTAGGAGGCAAGATCTTTGTTCCAATACTTCACTTCAAGTCAAAATGCAAAAGACCAAGGTCCTCTCATAGTTAGAGCTCCAATGAGCATTGACAAAGAACTTAGCATCCATCGTCAATAAACACCATCAGCCACTGTACTTGTGGTTCTAATCTCGACAGTTTAATGCCCTTGAAGTTGAAATATATGTTGAAAAGGATAATGCTTCAATTTATATATTAGAGTCTGTAATGAGTTTTTAGATTTGGATTTTTTGTACAAAGACTAGAGTTTATAATGCACATAATTGATTGAACCAATCCAAAAAAATTATTTTTTCAATTTTGATATCATCAAAAATTGCCAATTTTGTAGAAGTTAGTGTAATTTCTAGTTGTTTTGAACTTCAAGATGATCTTGAACATGGTAATTCACTACAAGAAAATGGCCGGTTTTGCAACTGCAAATGAATGACTAGCTGTCCGAAACAACTAAAAAATGACTCGGGCTCTGTAATTGCACCAATGGTGCAATATCATAGCATCTGAGTCATTTCGCAGTCATTTTGCAGTCATTTTGCAATCGCCAGTGCGACTTCAGGATGAAGAATGCATAAGGTGAAAATTTCATCCACTACTTTTCATTCACAATGTTGACAACTTTCTAAAGTGGACTGTTGTCATATATTCAAATTGCACTTTACTTTAGGCTAACTAAAAAATGACTGTAGAATAACTAGACAATGACTTTAGAGGCCCTTATAGACGTCTTCTAGGGAGTTTTGACTTACTAAAAGAAAAGGAGAAAGAAATAGGCCACAGCAAAAGATGTGGTAGAAAGAAACTTTGTAAATGACTCTAGTTTCATTGTAGGGCCACTACAGAATGAGTGACTTGTCACTGCACTTGAGTTTGGACTTTTGTACAAAGTATTTATATTCTTAAGGATGTTGCCATGTGCCATGTCAATAGATTTAGGTTTAAAATAGATTATGTCTTATCCAAAATTAAATTAGTAAATACTGGACAATGAATTTAAGTGCCTAAAGTTCTAATTACTTCAATTCATTAAATTAATAGAAAAAATAGATAATTTATGCTTTGCAAATGATAATGTCATTGGGATTGAGGATATGATTTCCACTTATTAGTTAGAGTACTATCAATTGGTGAATTAATGATGGTTTCTCCTTTTCTATGGTGTAACTTGCTCTTTTCTTTGGATTTTCTTATATGATTTATTTTATCTCTTACACTTATAGGAGCAATTATTTTTGATAATTATTGCCAATGTTGTTGGATGAGTGCAAGAAAAAACTATCAATTTTGCTACGTTTTATTGTACTCATGTCATTTTTTGGATACTTTAAAATTAGAAAAAATTGGTTTTTGAAAATATAGACAATGCATACACTTAAAAGATGAATGTAACCACCAAAAAACGATTATAGAATATTTTTCTAAGTAGGGTTTAGGGTTTAGGGTTTAGGGTAAAGTGCCAAATCTCAAGATAATAAATATTTTGATTTTTGAATTACTAAAAAAATATAATAAAACACAAAATTAGACATTTGTAACAACTTTATGGAGGTGGTATTTACCACAAAAAAACACCAAAATAAAATTTTACATGTTCAGATATGCAGGTAAAAAGAGACTCACTTTGTATACTTCTACATGACATATAATTCTACCTAATTTCAAAAATAAATGAACATTTCTAATAGTAATTTACAATACTAATTCAACAAGCCTAGCTATGATTTTTACATAGTCAAGTTGAAGTTGTGTTATAGTATCGCAGTGAAAGAATGACTCAGTAATGACTACGTTACGTCTTTTACACTACTACATCTAGAAAGGATGTTAGAAAATGTCAAAAAAATATCCTTATTGATCTCTTTTTCAAATTTGACCACAACTTTTGAATTGAAGCTTGAATTTTGAAATGGATTTTTGGAGATAATAGTGAGATTGATTTCCCAACTTTGATTAGTCAAAAGTTTTATGGAAAAAATTAATCTATTGTACCTAAATGAGGTCTAAAATACTACTTGTAACACAATTCCTGCAATTTACATATCCCACATGGTTTGTCAAGCCTCCTACCACCCCAATACTATAAAAGGCTCATCATTTCACCTCTTTACACTCACACACTAAGTGGCTTTGAAAGCCATACAACCCATTTGTCCAAATATGGTGTATGGTGTGTACAAAATTATATATGTTGTATTTTGAATTGTGTACTTTGTATGGTGTATTGTATTTGGCGTAGCTTGAATGATGAATGGTGTACAATGTTTGTTGTAGAACTCCAAATGCATTCTTAAATGACTACAGAATGACTTGCCATGTGGCAATTATAACTTCAAAATGATTGGCCGTGTGGGTGTCCACGTCAGATTTAAACACTAGTAGAAAATGTAGGAATTTTAACAGAATTCAGTTGATTTGGATGCGTTGTCCCGGTCACTTTTCTGTTGAAAGCAACAGAAAAGTGACCGGGACAACGTGTCCAAATCAACTCAATTTTGTTAAAATTCCTGCATTTTCTACTAGTGAAAATGGGTTTGTTGTTATTGTAGAATGATTGTAGAATGACTAGCTACGTGGATGTCCACATCAAATTTTCAATAGGTCTGTGCTATCCACATGGTAGCTTCATAGCCATTTCTTTAAGCCAAACTTTCTTTATCACTTAGCTAACCATTGAATTCTTCATCCATTTGTACATCCAAGTATTAAATGGATGGTGATAATATACCCGCAGTCATTTACATAAAGGACTTGTCCACAATGACTGTAGAACCCCTGAGTCATTTTGTAGTTGAAAGTGTTCAACACGACCAAATTTCAGTCATATTTCAGTCATTTAAGTCCCATATTCTTGTAGTGATTGAATCTTTTTGAATTGGTTGAACCAATTATGTGCGTCATAAGCTCTTGTCTTTGTACAAAAAATCCAAACCTAAAAACGCATCATATTGGTTACAAACTTTGATTAACAAAAGACCAAATTGACAAAAATAGAAATCATAGATGACACAAGTTGAGAAGAACACAAATCGGTTTTAAAGTGATTGAATAAGCCTACTAAAATTGCAAAGTTGCAAACTCCACACTCCATGGATAGTGAAAATAGTAGAAATTGGAAAGTTGCAAATTGAATAGTGCAGCACTAAGAGGTAAGATTGGCAACAAGGAAAAAAATGGTTCAAGGTATAAGCTTAATGCAAAAGCACAAAAATGGTGGGCCAAAAACGTCCCTTTATTTTTGCGGGCAACAAACCACAAACCCTGAAAGCTGCAACTCTTCCCCAAGACTACAACTCCAAAGTTCTACAGTGCAACTCTTTAACCCCTCATCGCCTACATCACAAAGTTTAGACCCTACGATTTGGCAACAATTATCGTGCGGTTATCGTTGTTTTATGGGTTCGTACCATAATTGCAGTGACTCAGTGTATTTTTACGCACTGAATCAGTGCAAAAACAATGAATATCAATAGCGTACAATTTATGTACTTTAACTATACAATTGTTGTGTCAAAACTGCACAGCAATCATATAGTTAAAGTACATAAACCGTACGCTATTGATATTCATTGTTTTCACACTGATTCAGTGCGTAAAAATACACTGAGTCAGTGCGATTATGGTACGAACCCATGAAACAACGATAACCGCACGACAATTGTTGCCAAATCGTAGGGTCTAAACTTTGTGATGTAAGGCCTGTTTGAATTTAGAAACATCATTGCTTTTGAAGTGTTATAGATCTAAATGTCACTAAGTTATAGATTGAGATTTCAACCGTAGAATCTTATAGTATAGTACGTGTTGTAGATGACGTGAATCAAATTTGAAGTCATTTGGCCACGTAGATTGCAAGATTATAATGTTTTAGTATTAAAAAAGGATACTGAAATTTTCCTAGCAATATATTTGGAGGTGAAATTCAATTTCTAAACCTACTCAAATGAAAAAACTTTTAACTATAAAGTGATTCAAAATCAGCATACAAATGCATTGGTGAAAGAAAATAACATTGAATTGACTCATTGTGTCTACAAAATGGCTTTCAAATGTCAAAAAAATAGCAAGAAAAGTTGGAAAAAACACACCTAAGGCTGAACCTCCTTTCACTAAAATGCTTCTCAGTCATTCATAACTTTTTGGATTCATATGAAATTTTTAGACAACTAAACTAGACTAGTATGTGCAACTTTTCAAAAAAAAATATTGGAACAGACATTGTATGAAGAAGAAACAAGCTGCCGAAGTTTACTATAATCCAAAAATGTCAGGATTTTGTACTTCAAACTGCTCCTATACTAGTAGAAAACGCAGGAATTTTAACAAAATTGAGTTGATTTGGATGCGTTGTCCCGGTCACTTTTCTGTTGATTTCAACAGAAATCTGTTAATTTTAACAGATTTCTGTTGAAATCAACAGAAAAGTGACCGGGACAACGCGTCCAAATCAATTGAATTCTGTTAAAATTCCTGCGTTTTCTACTAGCTAGGCAAACATTCAAAACAACTTGGATTGACATGCAAATTTTACCACAATAACTAGATTTCAAGGGGAACATAACACAACAAATTTGATTGAAAGTGAACATTTTGGCTTCCAAGAAATCAGTACATCTTAGATTGATCTAAATTTTTTACCACATAAACTAGATGAGAGAGCGCAAATTTTCCAACAAGTTTTATTGAATTTGCACATCAGATGCAAAAGTTACAACACTTTGAATTGGACTTGAAACTATGTGAGAACACTTTTGGTCCCTTTAGGCAATGAGGGGTTAAAACAAATTTAAATACTATTCAAACTCAAGATGGCACTTCCTAATTTGAAGATCCACGATCCTTACCTCAAAGCAAAAGCCTCAATGGCATTATGGCCTTCAAGTCTAGACGGCACATTTCTTATGAAAGAGTGCAAAAACTAGCAGGGCAGCCTTCTTCTTGATTTTCATGAATATGAAAATCGCATCTCATTATCTCATCCTTAAGCTTATTTCTCAAAATCATTGGCTACTCTCTGGTAGTCTCGCTTCCTACTACACAAATCTGCAACAACAAGAAAAGATCATGCTGCAAGCGCCAAACCTTGCCATGGCGTAATGGCAATATATTGTCATTAGGGGTAGTCACACCTCCTCCGAACCTGCGACAACTCTCGGAGATTGGACGCGTGGCGCTGTCTGCGCAGGTTTCCGTGGCTTGCGGAGCTCTCAACCTCCGAGGTTTTGCAAGTGCCGTTCTCCTCCTCCGAAGGTGAAGAAACGTCCTCGAAGAAAAAATTTCTCAAGGAATTTTCAGTTTCATTGGTTGTGCGTGGCTTGCGGAGCTCCCATCCAGCTTTGCAGGTAACACATTCTCTGAGAATTGCTTCAAACAGGAAAAAGGGGTGTCACACCTCCTTCACGTGGAACGACTCGCCATTGGATCCTCATTTCTCTCGCTTATTTCTCCGACTTCATAGATTTGTGTTTCTCGGAGAAGGCGTGACAACCCCTATTGGTTTAAACCTATTTCCATGCAAATTAGCAAGTTAGGATGGTTTGAAAAGATAGTGTAGGTCACTTCTAGTTTACAATCATAGAAAATTTGTTTACGATAACAATGCAACTGGAATCAGAATTTTTTGATTAAAAATGATATTTCTATAATGTTTTGAAGTATTTTGATGAAAAGTGGCTATTCTTAGACTATTGGGAATGTGGAACTATGCCACATCAACAGTCTGACATGGTCGAGAGACTGCCACGTCAAATCAATTTAATTAATTTTTTTTAAATCGAATTTTTTTTAAATGAATTTTGATGTTTAATATTCTTATAATATTTTGTTTATTCACATCAAGAGAAACAAACTTGAAATGGCCCTTTCCTTGCCTCAAATCTCATCTAATGATATTTGTAATTGAAGCATTGGATGTTGTTTTGAAAGCGCGTGCCTTCTTCATTATATTATATTTTGATAGATTTGCATGGTAATGGATTGGTTTCATGTGCAAACAGGGGGGCTTTGTAGATGGCTGTAAAGCGTGATGAATGGTGAAAGGTTGGTTTACCTTAAACCCTAAGAGTCACTAGTAGGGAGATAAATGAATGAGATGAAGATTGTTTTGTAGGAAATTATCCCAACTTCTTGAGGTGTGGAGTGTCCAGGAAAATTTGAAGGAAACAACCTTCATTTGATATACATTATTTCCTATTCAATTTTGAGAATTTTCAGGATGGATCACAAAAATTTACCTTTGGAGAGGAAGTGTCTTAATCTTTGCTTATAAGATTTTTATAAAAATTAAAAAACTTGTTGGCAAAATAAATTTTGGTCTAAGAAGAATCTAGATATTATAAGATATTATATTTTTTTATTATATAAGATATTATATTTTGTTAGTTTTTTTTCCTTCCCATTCCTTTATATATTGATTTAGAACCTTGCACAAAAATAATATACCAATGAGTGACCATGCTAGTCATATCTTTGAAGAATTGTTCTTTCAACATACTTGGATGGACCTTGTTTGTTTTCTAATGCTCCCACAATTCTTGAAGATGTTGAACACAATCCACCCAGTGGATGTTAGGGATTATGGTAACCCCTAAAGGACCAGCATGCGTTTTTTAGCAACATAGAAATATTGGGCAGGTTTGTGTGAATGAGAATTTGCATATTTTAGGCTGAATTTTTATTAGAAGGTGGGGACAAGGAATATCTTTCATATTCACTAAATTTTATGACATTTGGAAATAGGAGTCAAAAGTTATGACCTAATATGTTATTTATTTTTTTGTAAATGGGCAATTCGGATAGATTAGAAAAATCACTTTTTTTCAAAAACAAAAATTTGAAATTGATTTTCTAGAGTTATATTTACGTGGAAAGCTTTGAATCATTCTAGAGTAGAGGATCCATAATGGCCCGCAAATTAAAAATCAAGAAGTCAAAAGTTACGAGGATTTTTAATATGCGGGCAGTTATGGATCCTCTATTCTAAAATAAACTTTGAAGTCCTATATCTTACTCAATTTTCAATATTTTTTGAGAAAAATAAAACCATAGGATGTAAATTGTTTATTACAACGTTACAACCATTGGAATTGGCATTTTTCAATTCCCTAATTTAATTCTTAACAATTTTGTATTTTGAATCAATCTCTACTTCTTTCTATTTACTATTTTTTTCCTATATGTTGTACAATTCCAAATGAAGTGAAAATTTTCAAACATGTAGCCAACTTGTGTAGGAAAAAAATTCAAAGAAGCACCACCATCTTGGACATTTTTTCATAGAAAACCAAGCTTGTGAAGTGTAGCTGCCCTATTTTTTGTAGGGCCAAAAAAATGATATCAACGAATTTGAATGCTTATGTCTTGCAATCCCTGCGATGGAAATTCCTAAAAATTTTACCACGTGTTCTTAAGTTAGAATACTACAAGATCCTATAGTTACATGTGTCAAAAAATGTTTTTTTTCAAAAATTTGATACTTGTAATAAAAATGGCAGTTTTTGAGCATTTTCATTGAAAATTTAGTCATCGATCTTTAGAGGTTAATAAGTACAGGATGTTAACGTGGTCATACAAAGGGTGTCCTGTAAGGTGAGTTCTATATTTAGCAAGGTAATTGTACAAAAAAACCCTCCTATTCTGTATCATGTTAATTTTATGTTTTTCACTTCTCCTAGATAATTTGGGGCCTCTAAATATGAATTCAAAATTTCCAAATTTTATCATGTAGCAAATAAAAAATTCATGTGTTTTTCCTAGGGATAAATTTATCATGAAGGGCCTACTTCCTATGACCACCTTAATGTCTTGCTTAATAATTTTGGAATTATAAACTTTAGAAGTTACATGACTTTCTAACGTTGCGGGGTATAATAAAAACATTTGATGTATGACTTCTAAGGGAGTGAAAACAAAGAATTCACCTATTTGTCCCATAATTGATTGAATAATCTTTTAGTAGACTACCTCAGTGATTGGCAAGGTGATAGGTGGCATTTTAGAAAATCTTAAGATAGACAAACCTATTCTAGATACTTAAATATTTTAAAAGTGAGATTGTCTAACCAATTATTTATATGAATGAGATTCCTATACTTTCCACATATTAGTAATTGCAAATGAGCTAAATTTGAAGAAAAATTTATTTTATGATTAATTTGTTTTAATTTTGTAGTCTAATTTCTACAAATCATGAGTAAAACATATAAGTACTTATTTAATATAATCACCTCAATGACCATAGCAAACTATCTAAGTCTAATTAATTACAACAACAAAATTTGTGTTCTTAGCAAGTAACTCAAGTATGAATTTAGATACATTGTTAAAACGGATTCAAGTTGCTAACACCAATCCTAGCATATAGTGTAAACATACCTCAAGTTATATAAGTGGTCACAAAATTTTATAACTAATGGTGAAATTTTTATACCCATAATAATTTTTATAAATAATTACTAAAGGGTGCCCTTAACCCCTAAAGTTCCTTGACTATGTTTTCATAAAAAAAAACTCCAAAACTGCCATTTCTAGTACAAGTACCAAATTTTTGAAAAAAGAACACTTTTTGACACATGTAACCATAGGATCTCATAGTATGCTGGTTTTAGAAGATGTGGAAAAAAATTTAGAATTTTCAATCTTGCAGATTGGAAGATATTAACGTTTGAATTGGCAAAAATCCTTCTTTTGTCCCTGCAAAAAACAGGGCAGCTGCACTTCACAAGCTCACTTTTCTATGAAAAAATGTCCAAAATGGTGGTGCTTCTTTAAATTCTTTTTCCTAAACAAGTTGGCTAGATGCTTAAAAAATTTCAAATCATTTGAAATTGTACAACATATAGGAAAAAAATAGTAAGTAGAAAGAAGTAGAGAATGATTCAAAATACTAAATTATTGAGAATTTAAATATGGAATTGAAAAATGTCATTCCCAATGGTTTTAATGTTGTTATAAACAATCTATATCCTATGATTTTATTTTTTTCAAATAATATTGAAAATTAAGTGAAATAGACGACTTCAAAACTTATTTTAGAGTAAAGAATCTACACAAGTGACATGTCATTAGAAGAGGTTTGAAGGCAAGGGAGGGCCGTTTTCAAGCATGTTCTTCTTACTGAAAACTGTCAAAATATTTTAATATTAAAAAAAAAAAAAATTATTTTAAAAATATTGAGTTAAAAAAAAATTAATTTAAAATAAATAAATTCTAACGTAGCACATCCTTGCTCGCGTCAAACTATGTATGTGGCATAGTCCCCAGAGTTCCCACAGTCCGGTAACTTGCGGTCTTTTGAAGCCTCAAATCTCTTCTAATGCTTCTACGTAAGTGGCCCAACCTACTAACATTTATAACGTTTGGATAAACCGTTTAAGTTGGATGAACCTAGATGGTTTACCAAAATTCATCTTACTTCTTTGTTGGTCAAAATGATTGAAAGCTTTCAATGCTTTTGTCAATGACATTCTTTGAAAATAATTAATATTCCTAATTCCATAGTGAACTATAATACATAATAATAGGACCGAATACTTCAATGGTTGGTTTCAATATAATTAGACTGTTCAAAGAAAATAATAAACATATATTTTAAATTTTAGGCCGAGAATGGAATCTTTTTGTTCTTTACTCACACCTTAAAGAATTTTACTTCCCCTTTTTTGTGTGAACTAGCCTTCAATCTTGAAGGAATATTCATCGTTTTTTGGTTTTGTATTTTAAGCCCTTCATAACTGCCATTGCATTAAAATTTTACACCCCACTTTTTCTACACCTCAGGTGTGAATATATCCTCAAATGCACAGAAGACCAAGCCAAGAAAATAAAAAAATTATGAGCACTCTCATTTGTGAAACCACACCATTTCTAAGATCCTTGCCAACAAGGTGAAAACATCCAAAATTGTCCTTGTACCCATTCAAATACTCCAAAACTTTAATTGAAGTGTTCCTAGACTTCTATTAAAATGTCCATCAAAAGCGTCATTAAACCGTCCCCATTGATAGGTTGATTGATGATTTTTCAAGATTTTGGTTTTAAATTGAGCTATACGACGGTTTTAGTGATCTAAAGAGCTTCCACTTTAAAAATTTATAGAAATTACATGCCATATCCAAAAAATCTATTTTTTTTTTTGAAAATTCATGATTTTCAATTGCTAATACTACAAAAATATTACTTTCAGAGAAAGGTGCCTCCAACTATGCTGAATTACTTATTTTGACGGTTATAGGTGTTTGCACCTTGAGAGTGCTCAGAAATTTCTATTTTCACATTGAACCGTGTCGGTCAAAGGAGGATTATCGCGTCCAGTCAGACTGCTGACGTGGAATCCAAGCGATCCGAGGTGGCAGGAAGCTCTCTTCACGGCAAAAGACGGTGGTCATCACTTTCAAGCTTTGGTTGCAAATTTTCGCAACTTCAGTTCTGAACTTCGAACTTCGCATATCGGTCATCTGATGCGCTTCCGGGGATCGTCAAACTTTCTATCAGGTTTGGAATTGTTCGTTTTTTCTACAGTAGCTTCTTCCTCCATGGATTGATTCGAGGTCGAAAACTCTGCTGGTAATTGCCTCAATTTGCCTCCCAAATTTGCTGCAATTGCACTTCATACTAGAGCTCTGATCGCAAATTTCAAGTGATGTAGATGATCTTGACCAGACCCAGTCGATGCTTTTGTATGCAATTTTGGGTTGTTGCAATTTCGGGTTGTTGCCTCAATTTGCCTCCCGAATTTGCTTCAATTGCAACTTCAAACTAGAGCTCTGATCGCAAATTTCGAGGGATGTGTATGATCTTGACCAGACTCAGTCGATACTTTTGTACGCAATTTTGGGTTGCTGCATTCCTCAAATGCTGAGTTTCATTGCTTGTGAGAATTTTCTTCTGGGTACTTTTAGTTCCGTAATTGTGCCCATTAGTTCCTTTGAGAATCAGACGTAGTGTTTCAACACTCCCTCGGGTTTCTTTTTGTGTGGTTTCTACATTCTCATTGCACTTTGGACTGTTTAGAAATTGATAAGAGTTCATTTTTTGTAAATTTACAAAGCTTTTTTGTGACGAGTTAGGTTAGGTTATGATCGCAGTTGCGTGCAAATGGATTCGACTGTAATGGTGGTATGTATCATTAGAATCGCTGTTTAAGGGTTTAAGGAATATCTTATTTCAGGGGTTTTGAAGTTCTTGGAGGAAATTCTTGTGTATTGGAAATGGTGCTTTGCTTTTCTTTTCTTTTCTGAAAGTCACCGTGTCAGAGCTGGATCGCAGAATTTCGGTCTAATTCTCTGTGAGGGAGTTAGTACTTTGGGGTTGGTTAGAGAAACCTTTCTGTGACTTTTTCAGGAACTTTTAGACATCATCCTAAAGAGGATATTCCCATGGGCTCTCTATGATGATACGTGGAGAGGCCTCTCTATGCTTATCGTGTAATATGCTTATCGATCATAGAGAAACCCTAAACCCATGAGGCACCTAGTTATAGCGATCATACATGAGTATGTCTCTGTGGAGTCACTATCACCAGAGAAGACCTCTCTGTGAATCATTGGAATGCTTTTTTTTATTCTGATATTACTGAAAATCATGTTGGATCTCCGATAGGGCTTGTAAATTGCTGTTTAATTCTGGAGGTGCTGTTGCTTGCAGATTAGTGTTGGAGCTTCCTGGATTAAACGAGGTGAATAGAGCTATGGAGGAATCGATGGGAATGAAGCAAAGGAGCCAGTGGAGGTTGGCTCGAATTCACGGTCACCTGGAGCCTGCAGACAGTGACTTCTCTTGTACGTAATTTCATTAAGAAGAAATGGCTTGTCTCTAGATAGCTCATTCGAATTGGTGAATGCCATGACAGTTTTGAACTTTTATGAGAGCTGCAATTTGGGTAGGCCTGTCGAATTCATTCTACTAATTAATGTACCAATTTTAAATTGCATTTATTATCATTACATGGTCAAGCTGAGACGAGATCTGACTCTGTGTAGCAGCTCAGCTGGAAAGTGTACCAACTCTGGGAATTGGCCTTCCTGCATTGGATGTACAATCTGCGTTTCCACAGGCAACTCCAGCATCAATATTCCCAGCATCAGGTGCGCATTGACTTTAACCGTATTTTGTTCCTGTTCCTGTTTTCTTTGTGAAATTAGACTTCGTAAGTATAGGATAGAAGATATTAAAACTGTTAAGGACCTGATCCTGTCTCGTATTATCCTATCCGGTTACCAACAGAAACTCATCTATTCTTACACATGGTTGGAATTCAATTAGCAAGTTGAGGCTTAAGCATGACTTGGTTAATTGTCTATGGCCACTCATCTTGGAAAGGAAATGAGCTTGTTTACTGTTTTTTCAATAGTGGTCTACAACCTCCCACTTTGAAATTGCATGCGAAATAACACGTAGTGATAAGGATTTGATATCAGCAGATTTGGCTCTTGTATTTAGAATGATCTCTCCATTCAGCTCTGTTGTGATCTCCCAATAAAAGCACACTCCTGCATACTGGTTAAAATGCCTCAAGTATTCTCTACGTTGAAGTCTGCTTTTGCACCTTCAATGATTTCTTCTCCTCTTGCTTACGACTCTGCATGTCATGGTTGGAATTGCTACTTAACGCTGAATCTGATCATTCATGGAGACTACAGTGTCGGACTTTTTCCAGCTGGATGACTTGCTGTCGTCTGAGGACATTGCTATGCGGAAGCGCATACGAGATGTGATGGAGAAGCACGTTGCACCAGTCATGACCAAGGTTCGTATCTGTCAATTGTGTTCTCTTCTTTAGCCCCTACAGGGCCACGAAGCCCAAATAAGGTCTCATGTTACTTCTAGCAGTTTTGAGTAGGTCACATAGGGAATTTATTTATATATTGACCTACACAAGCACTGACCTCTGTCTGCTGAGTCTGGTGATATAATATTTGGCTTCATATGAATTTTATTTTCCACAATATGATCGATTGAATTGGTCCTTTTAAAACCCTAGATCCTTGGTTAATCGCCTCTCACTTCAGGTCGTTGCTCAACCTTATTAAATGACTTATGCCTCTGTGATGGACTAATTATGATCAGGGTATTTGAGTTGCACATATAGACATGAATCGTCGAGATAATAAGGATTCTCTTTTGTGTGACTGCAGTATTGGGAGAAGGCAGAGTTCCCGTTCGAATGTGTGCCCCATATTGCCAGCCTCATGGTTGCTGGAGGCACGACCAAGGTTTGTACCTTTATCTTGCCGTATTGGAATTGTGCACCCTGGTTTAATTTGATGAAATGTTAAAGTTAGGGAATTCTAAATGTGACCACTTAGGTGTATCTCACGTAAGATAGATTGCCACAAATGAGCCAAAATGTAGAGGGAAGGAGGTTATATTATGGTCAAATTTGACCCCGCAGTGAAGGTGAGGGACTGTGGACTGGGAGAAAAGGGTCCGAGTATTGTGGATAAATCCCATATGCTTTGGTGGCTTCGTAGAGAATGCTTACATAGGCTCATCGTGACCACCTTTCTCTCGTCTCTTCCGAGACATCTGATAAAATTGGAACGATACAGAGAAGATTAGCATGGCCCCTGCGCAAGGATGACACGCACAAATCGAGAAATGGTCCAAAGTTTTTGCTATTGTATAGTCTTCGAAAGTCCTGGTGTTAACACAGTGAGTTTAGTCCAGAGATGTACTTAAAACCATTCCTAAGTCTCTTACTAACACCAATTCTAATATCAGGTGCGAAGGATCAGAGAGCCTTTTTCATGTTGAGCATCTTTTTGAGTGGAGATTATCTTTTTACTCTACATCTTGATTTGTCCAATTGTAGAAAGATTCGTTATATGGAAATGCACTCTTTGTGCAGATACTGTGTGCTCCTCTGAAGATAATCGTGGTAGCAAAGTATGCTAGGTGAAAAAAGAAAGGATGCCCTACAATTTTGAATAATAATAATACGTTTGGAAGGAATTGTAATCGCCTATGATTTTCCTATTGGACTGTCTATTTTTAGTTCAAGCACCGAGGGGTTATTGGAGATCCGGAAGATTTATGGCAGTCAGAAGCATTAATACAATTTTGTTTACCCTTGGCAGGGATATGGTTGCCCTGGAATGTCCATATTGAGTAGTGCGTTGGCAACTTCAGAAATAGCGCGCGTGGATGCTAGCTGCTCTACTTTTGTACTGGTGCACTCCAGCTTGTGCATGGCTACTATTGGTAAACAGTCGCGTTCTAAGAAAATATTTCTCTAACTGCTATGTTCGCATTCAACTAATTGTGCGCTTAGAGCATCAATATGAACATGCCCTTTATCACTGGTAGCTCTTGTTGTGCCATTTCCTAATGGACGTAGTGCAGACTTTAGTGAAATGAATTGATGCCTTCAGTTTGACAACTGATAGTATAAAATACAGCATTGACTTTGAAGTTGCGTTATGTGCAGCCATGTTGGGAAGTGAGGAACAGAAACACAAGTACCTGCCCCGTCTTGCTCGCTTTGACCTTGTTGGGTGCTGGGTATGACCATGCTTGTCTTTTAATAAGATGAACCAGCATATTGATCAATTTGAGAAGTCGCGCATCTGAATTTGTTTTGTCCGTGCATGTCTATTAAGGATATTACTGTGCATTTATCCACAGAAATGTGAGGCATTACATCTCATTTAAATTTATGGTTGTTGGGAAAATCGATAATATATAGGTTTCTTCTTAATGATTTTCAGGGATTGACTGAGCCTGGATATGGTAGTGATGCAAGCTCACTAAATACTACTGCCAAGAAGGTAAACTGTGAACATTTGGGTACCATTCTTTGGTTGATGTCGGACTTTAATTGTCGGTCAGGACATATGTGTCCCATTCATCCAATTTAACTACGGCTTCATCCTGCAAGACTTTTCTTAGAAGCCACATTGGTTATTGCCAGACTTGGAAGAATTTAGTTTCTAATTAGTGCTATTTGTGGCTCCAATGCGTTTCCTTGTTTATGAAATTGCTGTATATATAATTTAAAAAGCTTTGAACAAATTAAGTAACAATTTCTGGACTTATCTAATTGTTGCTGGTCTTATAACTCTAGCGTATCATACTATAATTCATGTACTAACATTCTTTAGTAAGTTTTCGAAGTTAAATGCTTCTTAATTGATTTGGCAAGAATCTATGAAGATAGTTTCAACCTGCCTATGGCAGCTGGGAAATTCCTGACGGTTGTTACAGATCGAACTACACTTCAGAAGTTGCACTGCATCTGCTGACACGCTGCAGTCTAGATCGGAAACTTCATCTGTGGCTTAACCTTGCTGAAATGTCTACTGTAATCTTCTGTTGCAGTAATGTGTACATCTGTCGGTTTGATTGTGGATTCATGGTTTGAGGGAGCAGGTAGAAGGGGGTTGGCTTTTGAATGGGCAGAAACGGTGGATCGGCAATGCAACGTTTGCAGATGTAGCTGTTATATTTGCGCGGAACTTACAAACCAATCAAATAAATGGGTATGCGGCCTTCAGATCACCAGAATCTCTTTTTGTTCATAAAATCTTTTGCGTAAATCACATTGAAACTATATCCGGTTCTTCTCATCTGATGTGTACCATGCCTTTATGATGATGGTAAAATTTCGTTGGTTGTGATCACCTAGTCTCTAGTTGGGAACTTTTGATGATGGCAAGGAACAATTTTTTCCTTACAATGAATATTGCACGATGATCTATGTAGGTTTATCGTGAAAAAAGGTACACCTGGGTATAGAGCTACA
The DNA here is from genome assembly GCA_951799445.1 of Pseudisothecium myosuroides. NCBI lineage: Eukaryota > Viridiplantae > Streptophyta > Bryopsida > Hypnales > Lembophyllaceae > Pseudisothecium > Pseudisothecium myosuroides. The sequence goes on along the minus strand of OX637287.1, from coordinate 35,475,144 downwards.
AAAATTGAGAACAAAATCGGATTGAGGATGGTGCAAAATGGTGACATAACCATGAATGATGTGTTCATCCCTGAGGAGGACCGTATCCCTGGAATCAACTCTTTCAAAGATACCAACAAGGTACTTGAATTCTTCCATCGGTATCAAAAGTTACGTGTCTGATGGTAATTAGTGATAGTTTCTGACGGGTATTTAGCAAGATTAGAAGATTTTTGACAATATTATGTAATGAGTCTTTTGCAAAATCACGTTTCTTTGCAAATCATTTAACTGATTTTCATCCAATCCTATGTTTCTCGATTTGGTCTTCAAGTTTTGTACATCATCGATCGATTTATCTCAATCAATGAGCTGTGATTCAGTTTCTCGTTGTCATATCAGAAGTGCGAGCCACACAGATTACTGTTGATCACCATTGACTTGATCTCCTTTTAACGGATTGCTCGTCTAATATTCTCGTATTCGTTTTCAGGATGGTATTATTATGCATATATCTTTATGAATGAAAACTATCATCAGTTAGTTATAGGGGAACTCATGAAGGGCTTTTGAGTGCTTAGTTTATGAAGTTATCACTTTGGAAATTGCACGTTTTGTATTTTCAGGTCATCTTCATTCTGGATTGTGTTTGAGATGATGCTTGACAACCTAAGATGTACATGTATTCGCTTCTTGTAGGTGTTGGCTGTATCTCGGGTCATGGTTGCATGGCAGCCAATTGGCATCGCCATGGGTGTATATGACATCTGCCACAGGTTTGTCTTGGATTTTTTTCACCCCATTTCACTTGTTATGTAGATGTCCACGATTGCTCTTCTCTGCTTATCCACATGCTCAAGGCAAAAATAGAAATTCCACTTTGGCAGATAATAGTCAATTTGAAAAAATTATTTCTTTTGTTCAAAATTTAGGGTAGGATTTCTTCTTTTTGTTGATACATCTGTTACCTTCCTTGAAGCTTCCTAACAAAATTATTCAACTCAATTTATGGAAGCTATCACTTTGGGTTAATTTTTATTTGATTACTTTAATCGTATGAAACTTTTAAGTTATAGTCGTTTTCTCCTATTTACCAGTTAAGTTGATCGATCCTTGGGTGTAAAATACAGGTACCTATTAGAGAGGAAGCAGTTCGGAGCTCCTTTGGCTGCTCTTCAGATTAATCAAGAAAAACTAGTGCGGATGTTGGGAAATATTCAGGCGATGTTCCTACTCGGATGGCGTCTCTGCAAAATCTACGAAGCGGGCAAGATGACTCCTGGCCAAGCCAGTCTTTGCAAGGTTGGCTGTAGTCCATTCCAAATTTTTCCAATATAACATCTGGTGACATATAGAGGGATAAAGAGTTTGACTACTTTGGGGGCTTAGTAAATTGCAGACTGCCATCGTTGCACTATTACAAAGCCCCATCCCCCAGAGGCATTCTATAAATCCCAGCTGCATAACAATTGGGAGGATTTACTTTAGAAACTGCTTTAAATAATAGAATTATGATTAACAGGGTTTAAATGTGGCTAGGGTTTCTAGAATACTGGTACTTTCGGAGGCTTCAATGATTTATTGTCGCACTGATTTTGTGGATACGTCAGGCCTGGAACACAAAGCGAGCTCGGGAGACAGTGGCATTGGGGAGGGAGCTTCTAGGCGGAAATGGAATACTTGCAGATTTCCTCGTTGCAAAGGTCAGCTTCTTCCACATATAGAATTCACAGAAATTGTTATTGATATAGAAGACTGCATTGTGATTGTTTGCGTAATTGTCATGTAGATTGTATTCATTTGTCCCGGTTTGAAGGCTTGTGAACTCGTAGGTAATCTCATTTTATATATATATATATATATATATATGTTCATTTGTAGCTCTACGTAACGTTAGTGAGGAGATGAGATGAGATGAATCTCCTTGACGCTACATAGACCTTTTTTCATGAGTTGGGCACTGAATCAAGCGAGTATTCTAGATTCATAGGAGAGTTTTTGGGCGAGATAACTGGCGAGAGAATAGGTGAGCTGCATCAATGATGAGACTATTTCTAGTAACCTAGCTTACCCTATGCGCATCAAAAGCTTTGAGCTGGCTCATAACTCGCAGGTAGATGGACAAAAGAAGCGAAATCATGGACAAAATTTGGTTGTAAATGGATGATTTTGCGACTTTTGACAGTGACTAACACTCTATCTAGATGAGCTACAAGTTCTCGCATACAATGCGAGACACCTCAGCGAGAGGCTAGTTGATGCAGACTACGGCTTGTAGCAGCATCTGTGAAGTAACAGAAGCTTTTTTCTGAGGATAAATGAGCTAACTTTGGTTTCTTCATTTTGCTGTAGGCCTTCTGTGACCTGGAGCCAATTTACACCTATGAGGGGACGTATGAAATCAACGCTTTGGTGACTGGCCGCGAAATCACTGGAATAGCAAGTATTAAGCCCAGTGGACGAAAGTCCAGAACTCTTGGTACCTCGGAAGGAATTGTTCGTAACACCAGCAAAAATTGACCTGCAGCAATTGAACAATGCGGCAATAGATAAGTACCCCTGATTACAAGAGCTGGAAAATGATATTCATTGTATAGTTGAGAAGATAGCTCTGAGTACTGCCAATCGGTAAATTGCAGCAGGTGAACGGCACGTATAGGTTTGGGGTGGTCCGTCATTAAGCATGATGTCAAATTTGAAGAAAATATAGTTACCAAACTCATTATCAAAACGATACTTTGTCATATGTACCTGTTTGATCTACTGAGTTATAATTATCATCTGATTGAAGTGCAAGTCTGTTCTATCTTTTGTGGTTTTGAATTGCCTCCACAGCTTTTAGTGCTGAGAAACTTCAGAAAAGTCAACGATTAGTGGATGTTTTTAAATGTATGGCCATTGTTGATAATGTTAGTTTTATGATCCATGTTGGCTTATAGTGCGCTTTTCTAGGACAAATACTCCGGTTGCTTGTCTTATTAGGTAACAATGCTTAAAAGCTTATGAATAAGCATTGAGCATCGATCCTATTATTAACCCCTAAAGGACCGAGGCTTTTTTCCATCAAACTACACTCAAAACTGCCATTTCTATTGTGAAGAGCAAAACACATTAAAAATTATTTTTTTTTGCATATCCAACCATGAGATCTTATACTTGACTAGTATATGAATATGTTTAAGAAATTTCAAAAACTTTGACCGTGTAGATTGCAAGATATATGCATTTAAAGTGAAAGAAACAAGATTTTTTGCACCTTGTTTGACTAGATTTTTTGGCTTTGAATCTTTTTAGTTCAAGTTTTTTGCACTACTGATTTTGATTTTCTACTTATTTATGTTAAGTAGTTGAGTTGAAAATCTACAAAAAAAATTTAGGAAAAAAATCACTTAATGTTCATTCATTAAAAAATTGTTAAGGAGAAGTACATCACAAAGTTTAGACCCTACGATTTGGCAACAATTATCGTGCAGTTATCGTTGTTTCATGGGTTCGTACCATAATCGCACTGACTCAGTGTATTTTACGCACTGAATCAGTGCGAAAACAATGAATATCAATAGCGTACGGTTTATGTACTTTAACTATATGATTGCTGTGCAGTTTTAACACAACAATTGTATGGTTAAAGTACATAAACCGTACGCTATTGATATTCATTGTTTTCGCACTGATTCAGTGCGTAAAAATACACTAAGTCAGTGCGATTATGGTACGAACCCATGAAACAACGATAACTGCACAATAATTGTTGCCAAATCGTAGGGTCTAAACTTTGTGATGTAGGTTCAAGATTGAAGAAAAAATTAAACTATTAATAGCTTCTAGATGGAATTGAATCACAATAATTCCAACGGTGAGATTGTTCTAGGAAGAAAATCTAACCCTTTCTAACAACTTTTTTTGAAAATTTCTTAAAATTGCATTCAAAAATGAATTCTAAAAGTTATTTTTCCAAGAAGATGCTTAGATTGCCCGAAAAACTAAGATTGTCCATAACTTTCTCATTATTAGTCCAAATTGAATGAAACAAAGCTTCACATGTAGACAAAAATATAATCTTTGAGAAAAAAATTTGAAAAAAAATTATTTTGATTTTCTGTGATTTTTTTTGAGCTGCCCGCCAAACTCTATTTTTGCTTATTGTGCCATAACTATTTTTCCTGGGCATCAATAAAAATAAAAATTATATATTCACAAAGCTCTCACAAAAATACACATCTTCAAAAAATTCCAAAAAAAATCACTAAAAATTGAGACAGTAGGAACCTGCCCAGACCCAAATTGTCCCCAAGGGGACAAACGGTCCTTTAGGGGTTAAGTTGTCTTTGTTTTGTTGGGAGTTGTGCTACAAAGAGGCTCTATCTCAAACTAGCTCACTTTTTGAGTAAGGTCCTTCTCAAACTTCCTCAAATGTAGTTGAGAGATTATTTTATTGGACATAACATGAAGTCCTACTCGATCAAGAATCTCCCTCGAATAGGTTAAGATAAATCCACTTAATTGTGAACTTTAACTAAATGCCACCACTTTAGATTGTTGTTTCAAATGTACACAATCTACACATGAAAAAATGTTTAGTATTTGAAAATTCATAGTTTGTTCATACAATATTCAAAAAATACATATTCTCTTGCATTTGAATCATTTTCAATGGTCAAAAAGTGACAACAATAATTAAATAAATTTAGTAGAATCTATGCCCAAACGCTTATTTGCAAATTCTTATGCGTAAATACTTTAGAATGAAGAGAAGGACCAAGGGCTATAACCAATGATGAGCTAGTTGTTATAAAATGCATAGTCTAAAAGTAGGCCCATTTCAATAAGATAAATTTTTTAATATTGGTTTTAATTGTCTTTTGCCAAGCCAATAAGGAAGTGACATTGTAGGAAGGTTTGAAAAACGGTTATTTTAGGCAATATTTAAACCTTCACTCAACTTGTTTGGTATGTTAAGCATACTTTAGGATGGAAAATTAGCAACGAAAATATTTAAAATGGTGAATAGTAGAAGGATAATAAGATTGAGGTGGGGACCATTTTAGGTAATGAATGGGTCAATTTAAGGTAATGTTGGTTTGGGTGCTTTGTAAAGATACAATTTTTGGTAAATTTTCTTCAATTTAGCCTCTAGCTTGTGCAGCATTTCAATACATTAAACATTGAAATATCTTTTCTTAGTGTGCTGAGAATGAATTGTAGATTCACCTAACTTAATTACATCAATAAAAAAAGAGGTTTACCAAGCTACAACATTAGCTAGTATATAGCCTCCTGCATCTTCTCTTTTTAACCCCAAAATGATCCTAAGGACAGAATGTGTCCTCGACCAATTTTTGAAGTTAAATAAAACCTTACCAAATTGTTATTTTTAATAGTTTATATTTTTGATTTTTTTTTTATGAAGTCTAGTTTTAGCATCAAAAATCCGATTTTGAAAATGATTGATTATGATTTTTCCTCGGATTTTTCTATTCAAGATTTTGTGCAAGGGTGTCCATTGCAATCTTGACTTTTTGTAGTGTTGAGGAATCTTGGGAATGAACCTCAAATACACTAGATCTTTGAGAAAAAATCACATTTGAAATTCATTTAAAAAAATTGTAGAGTAGATTTTGAGAAGTCATAAATTGATTGGGGTTATGCATGTTAGGCCCTTTAACCTCATATTTTTTTGGTGACCAACTTTTTAGATTTGACACATAAAAAGAGGAATGAAAGACTTCAAATCACTTTCACAGTTTTAACACCCTCATGATCAAACATTATAATCTTTCAATCCGTAAGAGATATTGTTTTCTTTTCTTTTCTAATGTGATCTCTAATATGTCTAGTTTGACTTCATACGGTTACAATTCAAAGAGAATTGATACAACTTATCAAAATGTCGACTTTTTGTTCAATTTAGAGCAAATTCTTAGAAGCTCAAAAAAGGCCTCGGACATTTAGGGGTTAAAATTGATACTAGGATGGGTTAGACCAAGTGGGGGTCTTAACCCTGCAACTCTAGCGGGGAAAAAAACATCCTTTTGACATATGAGAAATGCTTTGGCTTCAGTTGCAGCTTTCAGGTTCAGTTTACGGTTTAGGCTACAAACAACAATTTTTCATCCACTTTGACTTCATTGTCATTGTGAAGAGTGTGATTGTATAGCATGCATAAGGCTACGAGAAACTCGTCATGGAGTGTATCCTCTTCTCATTGGGAGCCATTATGTCTTTGAAACAGTGAAGATGGAGACGAGGCTCAATTACAGTGAATGGCTCCCTAACCAAAATTTTCAGAGCAGTCACATTCCTCTCTCAATTTTTTTCCCATTTCTTGCCATCTTCCTTCCACGCAACTGTTTGTCACTGGTGCACTTCAAATGTGCTCAGGGAAGAAGGTTAGCCTCCAATTTCTGATTCCACAGAATGCAAGGTTGTAATTTCATTGTACTGTACACCCTGAATTTTAGTTTGAGTGATTTACAGACGAACTTGATGCAACGATATCTTTGTCCCCACCAGTGTAAGAGACCCCTGTCATGCTCCATATGATCATGGCGAGGAATTTAGACCTGCTGCCCCCATCTAAAAAAAGGAAGTGCTCTGCATAAAATCCACTCAGCAAGGGAATTTAGAGCCGCTTCACATTACAGACCGGCAGGAAGTTGGAGCAGCAATTGCTCTTCCGGACTGTCTCTCCACACTCAAAAAGTAGGCCTCCGGGAGAAGTGTTGTCTTGCAAGCACTTTTCAGCCAAAAAACGTCAGAAGAATTTTGTTGCCAGTGGCAAGATACATCAGCAACTTCATCGTCCATGTACTTCTTTCCAGCCTCTCTAAGGTAGGAGGCTGTAAAACAGAGCGGGCATTAAGAATGGACCCTATAAATGGCAGTGAAATGGACATGAGTTGGTTCTAAAATTGACTAAGGTAGGAGGCTGTAAATGCAACCCTCTCCTTCAAATCGTTCCTATATTTAACTGTAGAATGGATTGGAGGTGATCCTTGAATAGACCACTTTTGCTATTGAATGAATCAAGAAAAAATTGTTTTTTTAATGTGAGAGCCAATCATTGACCTTGGTTTCCTGAAATCACTTTCAAAATTGCAAGGGGACGGATTTTGGGAGACCTAGTGTCACAAATAGGTACCTAATACTGAAATCTTTGAAAATTCATAACTATTTCAAAAATGCTTCAAAAAATATGAAACCACTTGTGTTACGTTCCGCATCTACTGTTCTTTCTCTGAAAAATGAGCTAAAAATATTTTGGTTCACGTGCACCTATGAAAAAGGCGGATCAGCCCTTAAAGGGTCGCTTTTTGAGCCTACTACCTTAGTATAGACGTTGAATGAATCAAGGGAAAAAGCATTATCAATTGCAAGAGCCAATGATTTTCTTTTTGTTGTCCCCATTTTTATTTAGAATTGCAAGTGAATCGTTTATGAAAGACCTAGGGTCACAAATAGGGACCTATGACCCAATTCGTTTGAAAATTCATAAGTAATTCCAAAATGCTCGAAAAAAATATGAAATCACTTGGATTAGATTCCTCATAAATTTCTCTATGCCTAAAAAATGAGCTAAAAATATTCCCGTTCAAGGAAATACATGAAAAAGGTGGACCAACCCTTAGATGCTCCATTTCTGAGCCTCCTATCTTAATAGGGGTAGGGGTGATTGCAAGAAACACTTGTCCTACTTCTTGTCCCCTTACCCTCGGAAATTGGCTTTTTGCTCACAACTTTTGCATTGTTTGTCCATTTGGTATGAAATTTGGAATGAAGGTATATGCTATAGTTTCAATATTGAGTAATTTTTAAATTTAAAAAAAAAATTAGTTTACTATTTTTAACCTACCCCCGATTGGATGTCTACTTTGGCCATTTGGGGGGATTTTAGTCCTATTTTTGACCCAAAGATGCAAATTTGAAGCTACAAATTGGACATGTTGGAGGTCCACTAACATTACAAGGGTTGACGATGAGTTTTTATGAAAATACCAACATGTCGGTTGCACACATGGGGTCAAAGTGACCTTCCTTTGCACGAAAGCTAAGAAGAGGGAAAAAATTTCCTTCATGAATTTTTTGGTGCAATGCAAGCGTAGTCTTCTCTAGCAAAATAGCTTTTTTTATGGAATTTTTTTGAATTTTTTTTGAATTACTAAAAATGAAAATCTCCACAGACCCCTTTTCTGCTATTTTCTGCTTCCAATGGCTTCTGCAGTACTTCATAGTAGTCCGTAGTACTGCATAGTATAGCATAGTACTAAATCAACAGTTTAGATTTACAGGCGCGTTGAATCAACGGTTCAGATTTGTCGGGGCGCTTCTAAAACATAGTATTGGTAGTACTGCATAGTACTGCCAGTCCTATAGCTAAAAAATGTAGTTTTTGCAGAAAAACGTGAAGTGTTTCTTACAACTACCTGTAGTCACAACCCCTCCGAGGTTGAGATTCAGGCACATGAAATCGGGAGCCAATGGGGAGCCTTGTTATGTGGAGGGGTTGTAACACCCCTTTTGCAGCTAGGATGAAATCTTAGAGAATGGTTCACCTACACTGAGGGTAGGGTGGGATAACTGTGCAAAGTTCGGATGGGCGACAACGATGGTGAAGCTAGCAAAGGAAGATAAATTGCCGAAGTGATGAAAGTACACCGGGCAAGGGATAAAACTACGGAGCAGAAGGTAAAATTTTCAAGAAAATGCCGTCAAAGCCCCTTTCTTCACCTGCGGAGGAGAAGAATGACACACCCAGAAACCTCTGAGGTTGAGGAATCTGCCAACCACGGCAAACCAATCACCGGCTTCCACGCATGCAATCTCCAAGAAGGGGACGATTCTCGGAGGGGCTGTGACTACCCCTAATGTGAAATCCCACTACCATAAGCAATCATTCACAATAAAGAATTGTTCTTGCTACCCATCTTCCTACCGCTCATGTGAAGCAGTCCTTAGTTACAAACGTTTTGCAATAGGCTATTCTTCATTGAACTAACATTCACCTTACATTTCCAACCATTTTTATTCCATTTGGATGTCCCATGCAAATGCCACCAGTCATGATTTTAGCATTCACAAACATGGGATATGATTGTTATTTTTTACACATGCAATGATCCATCTTTACAAGGTTAACCCCTAGAGGATCAAGCGTTCAAATTTTGAACAATGGATAATTGCAAATACAGCCAGATGTTTGTTTTTACAGGGGTTTTCTTTAAAGAACCAAATGTTCAAATTTTGAACAATGGATAAACATAAACACTAAACAACCTCCAAGGACATAAAAATGCATTTTTTCATCCCTTAATTTTTTTAAGAATTTTATTTTACTTTCTTATTCAATAGTGTCATTTTATGAATTGAAAAAGTTATTTTTTGAAACTAGACCTACCAATTCCCTCTAAAGAATAGAATATTTGCAAAGCAAAATCTTCATATTCTGTATTGTACAAATATTAAAGAACCAACACAAGAATTTTCTAAAAAATAGATAGATGAAAAAATGCATTTTTGCATGCATAGGATGTTTTTGCATTCATCCATTGTTCAAAATTTGAATGCATGGTTCTTTGAAGGTTAAAGCTTGGTCTATTCAAGCATGTTTTCTACAAGTGTGATAACTTATTCATTGTGCCTAGTGAGAGAAATGTGATGAACATCAAAATTGACCCACTAACTTACACTATTAAATTGGATGCCAAACTAAATGCGGCATTTTTCATAATCAAATTTTATACAAAGTATAAGGTAACTACACCTAATTTTGCCCCCAACCTTTCTAAAACCAATCCCTACATATTCTTGCCTAAATTGTACTCCCACTATACATGAGAGTCTAGGGTTAGTTTTGGAAACACTTATTTTTAGCACTTTGAATATTCATAGTTTATTCATTTGGTATCCAAAAAATGCATTTTAAGATAAATCTAAATTTTCCTTTTGACTACCAACAAACCCCTACATCATAATAATGGAAACCTTGCTAGATTGCTAATTTGGTTGATTTTAGGTGTAGTAACCTTATGAGCATTCCATTGAAAGAAAGAGATTTTATATAGAGTAGTTGTAAGTTGGTAGTTTAAATTTATAGCCTACTAATGAATTCTAGATTGAAATTTTGTATAGAAATTGTCATAGATTGTATTATAGTAAATTTATGGAACTAACTGGACATATATATTTTTAACCTCTACATGACCATAAGGCCATCAGATGACTTTTGCAATACAATTTTTTGCACTATCCGTCCTTTAGGGCTTAAGATAGAGTGAGGCACATAACCATCCATTTCTTGTCGTATGAGGATGAAATTAAAATTGCATAGAAGATCATATATAAGATCTTCATTCCACTTAAATCAACAAGTTGGATGTTCCTCCCCCCTTCTTAAATAATACTCCCCAGGTTCGACAATACTAGTCATTTTTGTAATAATGATGTATTAAGGATTTGACAATGACTTTTTGATACATATTACTATCAAATGATTCTACATGCAGTGAAAATACAATGTGTCTTCTCAAGTGCAAAAAAAGTGGACATAGCTATTAATTGCAATTAAGAAATTGAAAGATCATAAAATAGAAGATTGCAATAGATACAAAGTGCCACACATAGAGAAGGATAGGCTTCTTATGCAACCACTTTGCCCTCTTTGCATGCTTAGATTTGCACAAGAATGACTTGAAATTTAGTAGATTCAATGAAAAATTCAATTTCTTTTGGTCTTCAACTTGCTATAAAATAATCAATTTTCAAAATTTCTTTGATCTATAAATTAAATAGTAAACTAAACTTTTTGTGCTTCGTTTCATTAATTAACATCAAAAACAAAAGAAATCATCTTCAATCCTAAAATCATGTTTAAAATAAGGGAAACAAGTAATTCAGGACAAATGAAAAATCCAAGGGGACTATTGTTCCCAACTATTAAGTCAGCATTAATTAAATAAAAAACCAAGAGTTAAATTTTTTTGAAAATTAGTCTTAGGGGGAGTTGGAAAACAAATAGATTATATGATTCAAATGCCTAAAGATTAAAAAAAATGGACTAAATGGTGAAATTCAAGTCACTTAATTTATAAATTTTAATAGTTTTAGTATTATTAAAGTATCACATTCACCTCAAACATCAAAAAAAAAATTCGGTGACATAAAGGATTAACTTCATTGATATGTAGTGAGTAAAAGAAATAAAGACATCCTACTTATAGTGAAATGTATTGTTCTTCATCAATCCTCAAAGATTATAGGATATTTGAAGCAAGGTGGGAGTTTGAAGAAAAAACAAAGTAATTATGTTCACAACTAAACTTCAAAACTCATTTAAGCATTATAAATCTTTTTTTTTCAAAATAAAGTCAACTACAAAAATGTGAAAAATCAAGTTAAGCTTCACATCCAAAATCTAATTGTGATTTGGAGTCTCTAATAGAAGTTATAGAGAAGCTCAGTTGTAAAAACAATTATTGCACGGTGTCCTGTTAAAGATTTGTACATAGTGTAAAAACATATTATAATATGTTTTTACTGAGTAACTTCAAGGTGACGCCGTTCCGAGAGGTATATGACATCTATATAAAAGGACGATTTTTGCCTTAGAGCTTCATTGAATTCCAGTAGTGGTTTTTGTTTTTTACTTTAGATTTAGAATGTCAAACTGGAGGGGGTTTTTTGAGTCTCGAGATGAAGAGCCTCAACCGGAGGCTGAGTTTGAACTTTCATTGTCGCAACTGCTGGATGAGCCGTTTCTGCTACGAGAATTGTCATTGTCATTTGTGCATCTACGAGATGAAGCTAGGCCTTCTCGACCGTCAAAGCAACCTCGTATTGAACAGCGGTGGCACGGGAATCTTTAGCGGGATGCTCGTGCATTGGTAATCTTGTTACAAGTTGGACGTGTTGAACCCGGTAGCCGTGAAGTGACATTTGAAGGGTATTTTGAGGGTCTAAACGACGACCAATATTATTGTATGGTCATGCCAATCAAGGGGAGTCGTGGCCACCAACGATGGTTAGAGGGGCCGGTCAATCTCTTAACGAAGGCGGATCGTACTGAATATGTCACTGCGACTATCAAGCGCATTCTCAAGTTCTTGCAGATGGAGTGATGTTTGTCTTGAAAATTCTAATTTTTTACCTCTAATAGTCATTGGTTTGATGTTAGTGATTATATCCATGTTTGGAGTATTTTATAAAAATGATTTTGTATGGTTATAGTTGTAGAAGGAAAGGATGGAAATGTTTGCCTTCTAGGTGAACTTTGAAGTGATCTTCCTTCTAAGTTAAAGATAAAGATATAGTTGTGGGGCCAAATAGGAAGGTCAATAGTTGAAAGTTAGCCTTAGGAGCAAGTTAAGGGCTAATTGTCACTTGCTTTGAAAGTAGGGAGTTGTTGATAAGGTGGAGAAAAAGGTGGACACTATTCATCTTCTTTCTCGTTGTAGTTGGGAAGATCTGAATGTTTGGAGGACTATTGTGTGTGGAATTTTACGAATTTTGAAATGAAAATTGGTGGGGTTTGATGTCATGTTGTCGTCTTTCAAAAAAATCTTCTCTTACTTAAATTGAAGTTGTGAGTTGAGATTTGTACTAATTTGAGTGGAGGAAGGTCTGCTACCTCTCAATTGAAGGGGTAGAGACTTCCATCAATCATAAAAGACGGGCATGTCTTTAGTTTGAGTTGAAATTTAGAGACGATGTGGAGATTTTGTAATCTTTCCATAAAGTTATCATTCGTTGTATTTGAAACATGTATGAGTAATTTATGAGTGTAGAAGTGAGGGAGGGTCTGCTGCCTTCAATTCTTAAGACTGAAACTTCGAGTGACCATAACAGATGGACAAAGTGTTAGTTTGAGTTGAAATTTAGAGGGGATGTGGAGATTTTTATTAACTTTCTATAAAGCTATCATTCGTTGTATTTGAAGCATGTATGAGTGATTTATGAATGTGGAAGTGAAAGAGGGTCTGTTGCCCTCAAACTTTAAGGTCAAAACTTTGAGGTCAAAATTTTGAGGCCAAAACTTTGAGTGGCCATAAAATATGGACAGAATATTAGTTTGAGTTGAGTTTTAGATAAGAAGTAGAGATTTGTGTAAGCTTTTCAAAAAGCTATTACACATCTCATTTGAGTTTGTAGAGTAACTGTGACATCACACCAAAGTTCGGTCAAGAAGAAGAAATTGGAGTTGGAAGAGATTTGATAAGATTTGAAGAGATTTGAAGAAACCAAGACTTGAAGACAAGAAGATTGAAGATTCGTGTGTTGTGGCTTGTGGCTTGTAGCTTGTTAATCCTAGCCGATTTTGGAGGCTCGTTGTGTTTCTATTATAATTCCTAGCCGGTTTTGGAGGCTTGTTGTTTTGTTTTGTTTTTTGCACTGTAAACATTGTTGCGGGCTATATGAATATCCAATAATAGCCACGTTTTATGTTTGTGACGACGAAATGGGATTGATCAACCACATGGTCGATCTTTTATGTTGTTCCCACTAGTGAAAGGCGCTTCATGGTCACCGTGGGTTTGAAGTTTAGGAGCCAATCTTTTGGACGGTCAGCTTGTAGTTTGGCCGTCCTGTTTTATCCATCCGAGGCCCTGTTTCTTATTACACACCTTTATTTTTGGCCCTATAGAGCCACTACAGAATAGGATGGTTGGAAATCGGGTGAAGATTCGAGTTTGAAGACTTTGAAGACCGAGTGAAGATTCAAGTTTTAAGATTCTCCATCTACACTCACCAACTTGTAGCCAGACACCCTGTATGTTCCCTAAGCGCGTTCTTCTCTACCCGACAACGATATTGTGGGATAGATTGTAAAAATATATAATACTCCCTACCCTCCTATAATATTGCAGTTTTTATAAATATATAGTACTCTGGAGGCAGTAGAAATATACATAGTATTGTGGGACAAAGTCTCCGAAGTCCAGTAAGGTAGCTACACCTAAGATCAAATAGTTAAGCAATTCAATATGGTTTCCAATATTATATTGAAAGACTTTTTGTAGAGTCGTGTTGGGTAGTCAAAAGGAGATTCTAAATTATCTTAGAATGCATTTTTCGGACACCATATGAATAAACTACAAATTTTCAAAGTGCTGAAATGGGGTTTAGGGCAACCAACCATAGGGTCTCCTAAATAGTGGAAATACATTTTAGGCGGGAATCTAGACTGTGCAGTTTTAGAAAGTAGTCAAAATTAGGCGTAGTTACCTTATTGTGATGAAGATACAGTACGCATAGGTCAGTTTCAACACCTTACTGCTGAGATAGTTTACTTTTTGTAGTTTGACAATTTGGCAGCTTGATTTGGATTTCTTGACTTTTGGCACTTTGTTTTTTCTAATCTTTAGACACTCCTAATTTTGGATTGATTTTTTCTATTCATGCTTAAATGTGTTCCTTTTTCTAAATTTTCTCAAGAATAATTTTTGGATATTTAGAATGAGCAACAATGAAAAATAGTTGTACAAATTTTTAAAGTTTCAGACACAATCCAAATTTTCCCTACTTATTTCCAAAATTGACTTATACGTACAGTAGTCCTACCAACTATAGTAAACCTCCCATTTACCGGACAAACCTAATAACCGAACAGCAAACTGCATAGCACACAACCTTTGAACACTATCTTATTGCAAATGGACGAAACCCGATGGGATCAGAATTTGCACCGTGACTACACTGTGCGGTAAATGGTTGTGAGGAAATTTTAATTAGATTTCAACCTCATTGCTTTTAAATATCTATAAAATTTGTAGAAAGATACCGTTTTGCATTCTATTTTTTTGGAGGTGAATCTTAACCCCTAAAGGACCAAATACCATTTTTTGGCAACATAGCGATTTTGGGCAGTTCACTACAAATGGAAATTTTATTATTTTTCTTTGAAATTCTTACACAAGATGTGCCCGAGGTGTAGCTTCAAGGCCCAACAATTTTCATAACTTTTGACTACATGGTTAAAAGTTATTGCATCATATGTAATTTTTCATGATCGGTGGGCAGCCAGGGGAGCTCAAAAAAAATCTTTAAAAATCACTTTTCTGAAAAATAAAAATTCGAAATTGGTTCTGTAGATTTATATATACATGGAAAGCTTTGAATCATTCCATTTGGATTAATGAGTCAAAAGTTATGAAGAATTTTAGTTTGAGGGTAGTTGTAGAATCTCTACTCTAAAATAACTTTGAAGTCCTTTATTTAACTCAATTTTCAATACGTTTGCAAAAAAATAAAAACGTTGGGTATATATTGTTTATTACAACAATACAACCGTTGGAATTGGCATTTTTCAATTGTATATCTAAATTCTTAACAATTAAGTGTTTTGAATCATTCTTTAGTTCTTTCTACTTATTATTTTTTTCCTATATGTTGTACAATTCCAAATGATTTGAAATTTTTCAAGCATGTAGCCAACTTGACTTGAAGAATGAATCCAAAGAGTAACCACCATTTTGGACATTTTTTCATACAAATGTGACCTTGTGAAGGGCAGCTGCCCGTTTTTCCGCAGGGACAAAAAAAGGGTTTTTGTCAATTCAAACACTAATATCTTGCAATCCACATGGTGGAAAATTCTGAAATTTTTTCCACATTTTCTTAAACCAGTTTACTACAAGATCCTACGGTTAAATGTGTTCAAAAATGTTTTTTTTTTTTCTAAAATTTGTTACTTGTATTAGAAATGGCAATTTAAGAGCGGTTTTGGTGAAAACATAGTTAGAAACCTGTAGGGGTTCAGATGACATTTGATAATCCTGCCAAATTTCAAAGCATTCAAGTCTCTATTTTATTGTCGAGAAGTATTTGAATTTTGCCTATGCAGTGATTGGCAAGTTTATTCTATACTGAGTAAGTAGAAATCCTTTAAGGTAGGCATCCCAAATGCGCCACTAACCTTAAAGCGCCATCTTCAATGTGTATACATCTCCAAAATTAGTTATGTACCTCTGTGAAAGAAACGCTTTTAGAACCAAACTTTGTTCCTTTTGCATACATTATCCAAATGTCACGTTCTTTGGTACGTTGGAACCTCCTTTCCCTTGCCAGTAAGAATATATAAGAATTTGAACAGTCTAGTAGTAGTAATTAGGCACAGTAACAATTAGTGGCGGTTTTGGGATACCTACCTTACTGCAGTGGACTGATTGGGCAATTCTTTCATCAAGCCAGCTAACTTAGTCAAGCTTCGAAGCTTGACTACCTTAGATGGGATTTCTATTTGAAAAATAGGACCGCACAGGCACAGCTGCAGTTCAGCTCAGTTGAGGCATGATGATGTCTTTGAATGGATTTGTGAATATGAAATGGGAAAGAATCTTCCTCGTCAAGTTCCCACTTGGACTTTTATTCGTGAACCCGCAATCATGCATGGGGCAGCTCGATTTCCAATAAACACTTCAAAATACCACCAACTTTGCAAGGAATACAGTATTGAGAAAAAAAAAAAAACGGTCAACTGGATTCGGCTTCAGCCAGTCCATAACATTGGCAGTAACCTTCATGCCCCCACTGGACTGCCTCCTGCTCATCACATTGAGCCTCCACGTGTCCACTTAAGGTATGTTCCCACTTGGTGTTATAGGTGTTCTTTGGAATGTGAATCCGGTCCAGAAGGAGGCCAAAATTCATTCCTAAAACCCTCTGTAACAGCACCTTTAACATCAGGTGGGAACATACCTTTAGGTACTGATGAAGTACTCCGTACTACACTGGGTGTACAGTATCTACACTATCTAAACTTTAAAGTAACCACACGTAAATTCAACCCTGAACGTACTTTTGAAGGGAAACTGAACAAGGAAGATGCCCAAAGTAGTGAACATTAGGGCCAGCTTACATGTGAGCCCGGTGGGCAAACTTGGACCTAAAACAGACAAGAAGACAAAATTGCCTTCACCGATTGTCTTGCCGGGGTGGGCAAACCGAAAAGGAGGAGCCCAATTTCAACCGATATCAATGGACAATCTGTGGACAACTCCATTGGTGGAGACTAGTGGTGACTAGTGGATCATGAGAGAATCTAATATGTGTCCACTCCTCCATTGGAACCCTCCTCCACCCACCGAGTCCACATAAAAGTGGAATTCATTTTTTTCCTATAGCTCCCCCTGTAGCGCTTTGCCCACCAAGGGAGCATGTAAAGAGGCCCTTAGAAGGACAGGTATGAGGTGGAGGTTGGGGCCATTTTGGGTAGTGAATAACTCTATTTATAGTATTGTATAGGTGGCGACCTTACAAGTGGTCAATTTTGGGTACACTTTCTTTTGTTTTAACTTGACTTTAACTTGTTTTGGGGACATGTTTTGATATTATTGTCGATAGTGTCATTTCGTAATGTGCATCAAATGGATTTTGGCATCACCTAGATTACACTTTTAGCCTCCTACACCTTGCATCTTTGGAAATTTGTAACTAATTCACAATGCTTCCAAAAATTATGGAACCACTTGCATTTTGATTCATAGTCCTTCATCAATATGTAAAAAAAATTATTTGCTTTCAAGAGCATATTGGTTATGCCATAGAGCTTATTTGCACAATTTTAGGTGTAGTTACCTTATTGTAGAGCCAAGGCAGTGACAATGCATGCTACTTAATGTTATAGGGTACATATGACTTATTCCAACAAGCAAAGAATATTCTTCATTGCTCCCCTTTGCATTGAATCAATAAATTTGTTTCTCTTATACCAGAAAAGAAAAGAAAAAGGGTTCTCATTCTCTATTTCATACCCATGGCACCACATAGCTCATTTTAACAATTTCAGGCATGGTTACCAAGGAAGGTAAAGGCTGTTCATTTGTGTTTCGTGAATTACAAAGGCTATTCACAATGCAAATTGGATGATTTTCATCCATTTTTTTTATTACACTTCTCAAAATTCCAAACATTGCATTTAGTATGCAACTTTTTGGACATGACAAGTTGTGATAGGAAAAATGCAAAGTGATTATTAGGTTATGATATATTTATTCCCTAGAATTTGGTAAGAGAACAGAAGATGCAACATTCATTCAAAGGAAAATATTGTAGTGTTTTGCGGCCTTCAAAAGCTTCCAAATATGCTCTTCTACATCGAGCTTAGAATTTTCATTTTGTTGGGTCTTTTGAAGAATGCGATTGTAAGATCTTTCAGTTACCTTGTTCAAGTATGTCTTCCTAATAGTATAGAGTGAAATATCCACTTATTGCAAGATCATAATGCCATAATCTATAAAACCAAGTTCTTTTTTAATCCTTTCTAAAGTTAAGTTTTTCTTTTCTAAAAATTTAGTACAAAATGTAAGCATTGTATATTTTAGACAACATAGTGGATAATGGGTTGAAAATATATGGAAAGAAAACTAACTAAAAAAAATATTTATCTAAATATTTCTATAGAAAATGAAAAGATGCATAGGATGAAATAAAAAATTATATTGCTAAAGATTTTGACATGAAATTGAAAAATGTCAATATGAGTGTTGTAAATGTTCTAGTAACCAAGATATATCTAAGTTTGTTTGTTTTTTATTAGAAAATTTAAAATTGAGTTTAAAATATTATTTTATTATTTTATTATTTTTTATTACATTGCCTACAAATCTAAATTCTTTGTAATTTTTATTTCATAAACCGGAATAGAATGATTCAAAGCTTTCTACAATGTTACAATGTTATCAATCTATCCAATCTCATAAATTTCATTTTTATATGCAAGTATACACAGAGTAGTATTTAGCAATCCGCTCAGAGATAGAATTATTTTTGAAGAACTCATAACAGCTACTAACTTATCAAAATGACGTGAAACAATGCTTTGTGAATAGGACATAACAACTAGGTACCATTATTGTAACTTTAAGCAATTTAAAAAAAAATGAAGTTGTTAGAGTTTTCCTACCTTTGCAGAAAGCCCCAAATGGTCTCTTTAGTCTTCTAGGTTTTTAAAACTTGAAGGACCAAGGCCATTTTTTTGTCAATAAACAATCAAAATTGTCCTTTTTAATGCAAATTAAGTGCACAACTTATAGAATGTAGGTTTTTTTGAAAAATATCTAATCATAGGATCTTGCACTAGACTAATGTGATATTGCATGTGTAGGAGACATTTCATAAATTTTGACCATATACATTGCAAGATATAAGCATTTTGAGTAAAAAAACATTTTTTTGTAGCTTGCTAGACTAGATCTTTTGGCTTTGAATCTTCTTAACTTAAAATTTTTGAACTATAAATTTTGAATACAAATTTTTTATATTGAAGAATTGAATTGAGAGTATTTAGAAAAAATTCAATAAACACCACACTTGATTTTCATTCTTAAGAAAATTGTTACATAGAAACCACTACAAAATAGGAAAAAAAAACTAAATCAATAATAGTTCTAAAATGGAATTAAAACATACTCATTCCAACGGAGAGATTGTTCTAGGTAGTAAACTAAATTATGTGGAACTTCTTTCTTTCAAATTGTAAAAATTCAGTTCAAAAATGAATCTTGTAAGTTATTTTTTTGGAAGATGCTCCGATTGCCCAAAAAATAAGAGTCCATATAACTTTCTCATTACTAGTCCAAATAGAATGTATCAAAACTTTCCATATAGACAAAAGTAGTTTTTGTGAGAATAAAAAAATTTAAAATTTTATTTTGAATTCTTATCATTTTTTTGGTGCTACCCTATAAACTTCTTTTTGAGTTTAGGGTGACATAACATTTGCTTTCTAGCACATCAATAGTGAAATAAAAATTACATTCCTAAAAAGGTAATTAGTTTTCTATCTTAAGAAAAAATTTGAAAAAATCGTGCCAAAAATTGAAATCATAGGACCTTGCCCAAACTTTTCAAGGCTACTATAGAATCTAAGAATGTACATGCTCAAGATGATTTAAGATTGAGTACTTCAATCATAGGCAACATCTTTTTAGGGATACCCCCTAAAGTTCTTTTATGTTTAGAGGTCCAAAACTATTGCAAATTATTAGGCTTCAAATCAAGGCTAAAATCTTTATATGTATTTATTCATTAATAAATCCAACCATAAGATACTTTAGTTAACACGTTAGAGTACACCCTCTTAAAATTTCAAAATAAAGAACCTTACCAATTGCAAGATTGAGTCACTTGGATTTCAAAAAGAAGTATTTTCAACTCTTTCCAAATGGTCAAATTTCATCTTTCAAACTTTTTACACAAAATGTGTAAATCCTACAACTTGTTATTTTCTATAATATATTGAAGAAATAAGTTGGGAATACATACAAAAAATTTCAACAATTTCTTTTTTCATATTTATGGTTGAAAAAAATAGTAAGTAAAAAAAAGTAGACTATGATTTGAATTACTTGATTGTTATGGAATTGAAAAATGCCAATTCCAACGGTTGTAATGTTGTAATAAACAATCTACACTCAACGCTTTTAATTTTTTTCAAAAATATTTAAAATTGAGTAAATAAAGGACTTCAAAATTTAATTTAGAATGAAAATTCCATAATTGCCCACAAACTAAAACTCCTTGTAACTTCATTTAATTAATCAAAATGGAATGATTCAAAGCTTTCCCTATATAGTAGAACCTCTTTTAGTGCATAGTGTTGGGACTATGCATTAAGAAATATTTTATGCAGTTGTACAGTTGTAGTAATGACACTAAACTAATGTGGCTTCTAACTACACTACTTTCCATGTTAAATACTTGAAATTGGCCCCACCTACAACCTTTCTTATTGCATATGCACTAAGAGAGGTTCTATTGTATATATAAATCTAGAAAACCACTTTCAAATCTTTTTCTTTCAAAAAGTGATTTTTTTTAGCTCCCTGCACTGCTCAGGCTCTAAAAGAAACAACTTATCATACAATAACTTTTTAACTATGTAGTCTAAAGTTATGAAAATTGTTGCACCTCAAAGATATTCCTTGACCACATGTTGTGTGAAAATTTAAAAGAAAAAAAATGAAAATTCATGTTTGTAAATGGATGACCAAATACGTTGTGTTGCCAAAAAAAGCTACTTGGTCCTTTACTGGTTAAAGAGTTTGTGGTTAAAGAGTTAGTTTTTTTAAAAACACAAACGGTGACCATTAAAAAACCCAAAATGGAAAAAAAGAACAATCAGACCCAAGGATTCGACTCTCTCAACCAGGTTAAAGAGGTTTAGGTGCCTGATTTGTAAAGAACCAACATTTTGAGATTCTTGATAGAGTCGATACAATCTTATTTTATTGTATAGTTAGGCTTTGCACATTCATCCAATTAACCCCTAAAGTCCCGTTGTCCCCTCGGGGGACAAAATGGATTTCGGGCAAGCTCCTACGGTCTCAATACTTGTCATAATTTTCTGAATTTTTTTTTGAAGATAGATAATCACATTAGCTTTCCAAAAATGTAATTTTTATTTCAATCGATGCTTGGGAGCAAAAGTTATGGCACAAAAACCCCAAATTTTAGTTCGGCGGGCAGAAAAAAACCCTTAGAAAAACTTTAAATTAAAAATTTTAAACATTTGTTTCATATAGATTCTATTTTTATCTACATGGGAAACTTTGATTCATTCCATTTGGATTTGTTATGCAAAAGTTATGGACAATCTTATTTTTCGGGCAATTAGAGCATCTTCTTGAAAAAATAACTTGTAGTATTCATTTCTGAACTCAATTTTGACAATTTAGAAAAAAAAAAGTTTCACAAGGTTAAGATTTCTTGCTAGAACAATCTCACCGCTGAGATTAGTATATTTCAACTCTATCTTAGAGCTATTAATGATTTAATTTTTCCTTCAATCTTGAACCTATTTCTACTTAACAATTTTTAATGAGTGAAAACTAAGTGTTTCTTTTCTGAATTATTTTCCTTAGATTCTCAACTCAATTCTTCATCATATAAAATTAGAAATTCAAAATCATTAGAGCAAAAAATTTTAAGTTAAAAAGGTTCAAAGCCAAAAAATGTAGTTGAGCAAGGTGCAAAAAAACTTGATTCCTTCACTTTAAATGCAAATATCTTGCAATCTACACGGTCAAAGTTTCTGAAATTTCTTCCACACATTCTTCCACTAGTCTAGTACAAGATCCTACGGTTAAATATGCGAAAAAAACATTAAAATTTTTTTTTTGCTCTTTGCTATAGAAATGGCAGTTTTGAGTGTTTTTTCATGGAAGAATGACCTTGGGACTTTAGGGGTTAATATTGCATAGAAATGTGGTGCAGAACTGAACCCTTCGACATCAAATCAGTGCACAATGCCTTGCCTTGTTGTAACAATCTCATTCATGTGGATGGACATATGTTCATCACTTCAATTTTCATCCAAAATTGACGTTTCTTGAAGTTTAAAAATCCACTAGCTCCTGGCAAACTAAAGAAAACACTTTGATTCTTCTGCAAGTGAGGTTTCGTTGCAAATGTTGCCAAGGTGGCATCGTACTAAAAACTTATTATGGAGTGATATGCAAAAATAGCAGCCAACATCATGCTGCAATGAGTAATTGATCCACGAAAAGAGAATAATCTGAAATGGACTTACAAAAATAGTGCTGGTGACATCTTACTTTTCACAACGACCTGCCTGACACCAACTGAATGAACCTATCCTCCAGGTTTCTGCAATTCAGTCAGTAGTTCTACGGCCTTCTACAGCACGCCCCGGATACGATAACTCAGAGATTAAAGTAAGACTTAAATGACAACGATCTCAGGAAAAAACATTTGATTTTGGCAGACTGTGTAACTTATAAGCTTATTAATATATATATATATATATCCTGTACATGTTTTTTCAACTCATAGCTGGGAGTTGTGACAGCTCTTCACAGAGTGTCAGAGGATTCCCCCCACTGACAGAAAACACTCCTCGCATCGCAAACCTTGCCGCGGTCCGACAGTCGCCGCAGGGTGCGCTCCAGTGCAGATTCAACAACTAAACCAAATTTGCTACTTCTGACTGGGAATCTGGGATGCGCATTATTTCATCAAACGTACTTGAGTGCATACACCAGAGCAAGAACGGAACGCACTAGAGAGCTTCAGAGGAACCAGAGGAGGGAGAGAAAGATTGACAGGCCAGGCTTGGAAAATGTCGGCACCGGGGATTCTAAACAAGGAAGTCGGAGATTGCATTAGACGCGTGAGTAAGCAATACTAAAACTTCATGGAGCTCTAATTTTTCTTCTTCCCGCCCCCGCCCCCGCCGCCATCGCCCCCACCCTCCTTCTTCTCGGTCTCCTTCTTTGGCCACATCGCGGCGTCTTTCTTCACCTTCTGTGCCTTCTTGAGCACAGTCTCTGGCTTGGTGTCCGCCGATGCTTTCACTATGACCTTCTGCTCGTAGAGATCACATACAACTCCCGCCTCCACCCCTGCGTAAACCAGAACAAGAGGTTGTTCAGCACAATGCACAGAACTTCTTTACGAATGAGTACTATGAGAAGCCGGGAATACGGAATGATAGTACTCCACAGCAGAAATATGAAGGAATCTATAACAGAGAAAATTGACAAGAAACCGCGGGCACTAACTCACCATCCACTTTCTCGATCTTCCTCTTCACTTTGCGGGCGCACGACTCGCAGCAGAGATTCACCTTCAATTCGATGACCTGCATCAAGAAGAGTGAGCTTGTGTAGAACCGGGAATTGAACTCACGAAGATCAAGATGTGCAACAAGGAAGAGCTCATCTTGAAACTTAAACCGATTGCGAAAATTCCTGTTGGTGTGCTGTACCTCTCTTCAATCACTACAACCAGACTCAACACTTTCATAACACAAACGACTCGATCAGAGACAACGAAGATCGACTCCACAAGAACGTCAACATCTTAAATAACCGATCGTGAGAATTTCCTGCTTGCGTGCTGCAATCCGAAACTCTCAAACAGCACATTCTACACTTCCACAACAGAAACGACGGAAAAAGAGCACAGGAACGACAAGTCCATGCTTCAATCAACACATTTCAGCTTCATGCATTCTACCTTCGGCTGCTTCTTCCCCCCCTCTCCGCCCTTCTTCTCTCCCCCTTCCTTGTTCTCGCCGTCCTTCTTCTCCCCGCCATCTCCACCACCACCACCACCACCTTTCTTGCCTCCACCTCCACCGCCACCGCCACCCGCCTCCACCTCCACCTCCGCCCTTCCCCTTCCCCTCCCCGTCCTTCTTCTTATTCGCCTCCGCCTGCCTCTCCGCTTCCTTCCTCAACTCGTCAAAATAATTTCTGTCCGGGTAGAACCACTGCACACAACACCAAACAATCGGGAACACAATAATCATAAACAAAGCAACAGAAAGACACACTTCCTCACGCGTCCACGAAGAACCTTCCCAAAGAATGAAGAAATTCCACATGCAATACGGTAGGCATACATATTATTATTGAAATCAAAGCAAAAAAGAGGAGAGCCAAGCACGCACGTAATCGAGCAACGAATTCTCATCGCGTCGATCGTTGTAGCCTTGGAACGCCCTTGGATCGCCGTAGTAATACGTGAATGCCATTCTGGACAAGAAGAATCGGAGTTTCTCAGCTAGTCCGGAGCACTTGCTTCACCTCGCAATACTCTGAAGACCAGGCTCTACTAGTAACTGGATTGAGCTGCAAGGGCCAGCTGCAATGGAGAGTGTGCGAAGGATCTCGAGGGGAGGTAGACACACAATGGTGGCGTCAAGATGGCGGGGTTTATTATAGAAGGCTGGAAGGAGACGATCTGCTATGCTTCGGGAAGGGTTGGTTGTCGGTACCGCACTACTACCGATGCCCGAGTATCAACATGGCGGTCCGGTCCTCAACTAGGACTGGCACTGGTCGTGGGCTGTCGTGGTGGGGAGTCCCCGAGACACGCTTTTGCCAATTAAAATGTTTAGTTGGCCGGGATTCAAGGGCTGGCGGGGTTCTGTTTTCGCTAAACTGAAGACCAGCAGGATTCTTTTTGGACTTCATTCCGATGACCCCTTTTTTTTTATGCGGCTTGAGTTGGGGGTAGTTCTGTTTCTTTTTTGGAATAAACTATTAAGGTAGGAGGTCCATAAAGCGACCTTCTAAGCGCTGAAACTGAATTTTGGGGAGGTAAAACATCTTGAAATATTTTTCAGTAAATTTTCCTTGAAAGACAAGTGGAATTGACATCTAACCCAAGTCGTTTCATATTTTTCGGACCTTTGTGGAATTAGTTACAAATTTTTGAAGTTGGAAAAAAGTGGTCATCAAAAGCGACCACCTCCTGAAATGTGCATAGTTGGTACATTGAAGAAAGCAAAATGTACCTTTGAGTCATGTTTGCTTTTGATGCCCGGTCGGAGTTTGAGCCTCCTACCTTAGTTAGAGTCATCGATAAAAGGAACGGAAGAAGATACACTTGAAACTCCTTGTACTCATTTACAATTTTTCGTAATCCCTAAAAAAAATAGAAAAATTATGTTGTCTTACTCCAAGAAAGTTACTTTATGAGCCATCAAAGTCAACAAATACTTGTACAAATATTTCCATTTGTACACATGGAGGTTCATGAGTCCCAATTACAACAATACTTAATTCAAAAGTAGTGCATTCTTGTAGAGAAATAATAAATATTTATATAGTGTAGAATGTTGAGAAATTAGTGAGGGGCAACCTAATTTCACTTTTTTGTGTAGAGTTATTTTGTCTAAGGGGGATTATATTGTCTACTTTTCTTCAATAATGTGACTAAAGTGGTCACTAAGTGTGCTTCATGTCTTTTAAGCAAGGATTTAGGAATAAAAGAAAAACTTGCAAAAATGAAGCTGTTAAGTTTCAATTCATTTTAGTCATAATTTATTTTTTCTAAAATGCTCCAAGTCTACATTCTCGTTTCTACCAAAGATTCTTAGGAATTAATTCACAAGTCGATGAAGAATGGCATGTACTCAGTTGGAATCCATTCTACACAATCTTTATCACATTTTCAATAGTCACCGACGAACATATGCAAATGTGATAATACAAAATTCAATAAGTGTGAGAAGGTGTTCTACAAATGATTTCAATATAATAAAAACAAAACAAAAATAAAGATAGAAATTTAACATTTAAAAATATAAATAAATAAAACCAAATATTAAAATAAATTACCATAATTTGTTTAAAATATCAATTTGACATTAGTACCCAAACTATTAGATTACTGGAAGTTAAGGTTTACAAAACATGAATTTCTATGTTGCTATGTTTCTTTGCTAACCCATGTTGTCACATAGCCACCTCCCTATGTTATTCCTATAGATTTTTTTGTAATTGCAAACACATTGATTGCCTCAGGCACGTAGGAAATACAAAGAGTTCTAAGCAATGTCCAGGGAGAATTGCTACTAGTTAGTTCATTGTTAGCAGATGGAATTGGAAAAAAACACTAGTTGCAATTGGAAAAGATTGGAAAAAATTCAATGAAATAATCTATAAAAATTCTATTTAAAATAAAAATAGAGATGAAAAAAAAAACAGTTCAACATCCATCCGTACCTTAAGTTGGGCTATTTGTTTTGTTCTGTTATATCGAGATCTTCCAGCCCATGTGTTCACAAGTCACATTCTTGGTATCATCAGAAAGCCCTCAACAAGGAGGGGTGCACAAGCTTTGTTTCGTGACATTTGGACCCACACTTTGAAAGTTATAGAATTTCGATGTTTTAATGAATCAAAAAGTTATAAAAATCACTTTTACTTTCGTTTTGACTGTGGCAACGGCACAGGGCACACTTGTTTACACGGAAATAGCTGGTATAAGTTAACTCTCCAAAAAATATCTGCTTCCAAGCCAGTGTTCTAGAAAGAATAATAAGCATAAGTGGCCCAACTATCGATACATACACCGTAGATTCTGTCGATACTTGAGGAGGCCCTGGCTTTTCCATCAACGTTTGCCATTAGCTGCCCTGAGGATCGGACGGTTTGAATCTGTCTGTAAGCAGGCCCTTATCGTGGCCTTACGGAGGAGACGGCCTAGAGTAGAAGTTCTGCATGAGGCCGAACTTTAGCATTGTGGCTGCCGTCTGTCACGAATCACCCAATTTGCTTAACTTATGGGATATGGGATATTTTTCACTTCCCTTCTGAAGTCTGATCGTGTTCTCATCTTCTAAGAACAGATTCTGAGGGGGAATAATCCTGTGTGTAAAAAAGAAGACGTTTTTAAAAAAAAAATTCTTTAAGTGAAAATTACTTCAAAATTGCAATCAATGGATGGTAAGTAAGCTTAAGTTATACCGCTAACCCAACCATGAGTATGGAAATGGACGGAAGGTGGAGGCGTGGAGCCGAAACTTGACTGTGACTAGCCCCTGCCACTCAGTTCGAAGTGAGGTTAATGAGTAGTCTACGTATTGTACAGTATTGTGACAGATCTGCAGATTTGCATCAACTGAATGCCGATAGTTTAGTGAAAAGTTGCATTTATTTCTGTTTCCTTTACCACAGTTTTTTTTTTTTTTTTTAATTTTAATTTTAATTTTAATTTTTTTTAATTTTTTTTTAAAATTTTTTATATAGAAGTGCTGAAGTGGCAACATAGTTACGAGAAAATGATGTAGCCAAAAACATTTTAGTATCATCTATATTTTGGATTGAATTATCTTTTCATCCACATATTTGGATGAGTTTCATTTAAAATGGGCAATTTCATCCATTTTAAATAAAAAAACTGGAGTAATTTGGCATTATCATCCAATTTTTCTTTAAATTTTTCCTATAGACTTGATGCAGCCCATTTTTTAAAGGCATTTGGGCCTTATAAGACCCCCCCAAAAAAACTGTTTTATCAATGCAAATTAAATTAACTAGGGTCGGGGTGAACTAGTTGGCCTTCTCGGCCTGCCCAAATCATTCCAGTCGTGCATGTATAAAAAAGACCCCTATTGTGTGGTTGATTAATTTATCTTGCTCACCTCGCTAAACTAATTTGGGGCTATTGATTGTAAATATGAATTCGGAATTTGCAAATTTTATCATGTGTGGAAAATAAAAAATTCCAGGGTTTTCCCTCGGGGCTGAGGGAGGGGTCATTTCACCCTGGCCAAATAATGAAGACAGAGATTTCAATGCCATGGAGGGTTCATCACTTCCGTATCAGATTCCTGTCCAGGAGTGCGTACTGACAGCCGCAAGGGGATTGATACTCACTCAAGAGTCAAGACTGGCCTCAACTTGCACTGAAGTGACTGAACAAGTGAAGATTTGATGATTGAGGCTCAATTGCTCATTTCAATGGAAAAAACATGTTGGTTTCACAGTAAGTTAAATGGACCTAACTTCAACCCTGTCACTAAACCATCCTCTCTACATCCTTTAAGGTAACTACACCTAAGCTCAACCATTTAACCCCTAAAGCACCGAACATGTTCTTTTGAGAACATAGCTTTTGGGGGCAGCACACTACGAGTGGAGTTTTTATTTATTTTTCTTTGAAATTTTCACACAACATTTTCCCGAGGAGTAGCTTTAAGGCCCAACAATCCTCATAACTTTTGACTACATGGTTAAAAAGTTATTGCATGATATGTAATTTTCATTGCTTGGTGGGCAACCCGGCAGCTCAAAAAACTTCTTTAAAAATCACTTTTTTTTAAAATAAAAATTTGAAGTTGGTTCTTTAAATTGATATGTGCGTTGAAAGCTTTGAATCATTCCATTTGGATTAATGAGTAAAAAGTTATGAGGAATCTTAGTTTGAGAGTAGTTATGGAATCTGAACTCTAAAATAAACTTTGAAGTCCTTTATTTAACTCAATTTTCAATATTTTTGAAAAATAAATAAAAACATAGGGTGTAGATTGTTTACTACAACATTACAACCGTTGGGATTGGCATTTTTTTTTTTGAAACACGGGACTGGCATTTTTCAATTTCATAAATAAATTCTTAATAATTTAGTGTTTTGAATCATTTTCTACCTCTTCCTACTTCCTATTTTTTTCCTATATGTTGTACAATTCCAAATGACCTGAAATTTTTCAAGCATGTACCTAACTTGCCTTGAAGAATGAATTCAAAGAGTAACCACCATTTTGGACATTTTTTCATACAAATTTGACCTTGTGAAGGGCAGCTGCCCGTTTTTTCACAAGGACAAAAGAAGGATTTTTGTCAATTCAAACGCTATTATCTTGCAATCCACATGGTGGAAAATTTTGAAATTTTCTCCACATCTTCTCAAACAAGTTTACTGCAAGATCCTACGATTACATGTGTCCAAAAATATTTTTTCTCTAAAATTTGGCACTTATTTTAGAAATGGCAGTTTTGGAGCGTTTTTGGTGAAAACATAGTCAAAAACCTTTAGGGGTTAAGCAATTCAGCTGATTTCAGCATGGTTCTCATTATTATATTGGAATTTTTTTGTGGGTTTGTGTTGGTAGTCCAAGGGGGATTCTAGATTCTCTGAGAATGCATTTTTGGGACACCGTACAAAGAAACTATGAATAATTAAAGTGCTGAAAATAGGTGTTTCTAAAACCAACCCTAGACCCTCATGAATAGAGGGAGTACATTTTAGGCAAGAATTTGTAGAGGTCGGTTTTAGAAAGGGGTCAAAATTGGGTGTAGTTACCTTAGTTACTTAAGATGAACACTCGCTCAACATGAAAGCCTGGGATCTCATTTGTTAAAACTTTTAAATTTAAAAAAAAAATTCTGGAATCAATCTTGGGTACACTTAAGACTAGCGCTTTGAACTTCATAGTTTGTTCATATAGTATTCAACCTTTAAAGTTCCATTGTCCCCTTAGCGGACAAAATGGATTTTGGAGAAGCTGCTATGGTCTCGATACTCATTATGATTTTCTAAAACATTTTGTGAAGGTAGAAAAATGCATTAGCTTTTGAAGAATATAACTTTATTTCAATTGGTTCTTGGAAAAAAAAGTTACAGCACAATAAGCCCAAATTTTAGTGTGACAGGCAAAAAGAAAACCCCACAAAAACTTAAAATAATTTTTAAAAGTTTTTTCTTATCATAGATTTATTTTTATCTATATGGGAAGCTTTGATTCATTTCTAGTAGATTAGTGATGTGAAAGTCATAGACAATATTTTTATCTGGCAATCAGAGCATCTTTTTGAAAAAATAACTTGAAGGACTCATTTCTAAATTCAATTTTCAAAAAATTTCAAGAATTTCTTTTATAAGGTTAAATTTTTTTTGGTGGAACAATCTCATTGTTGAGATTAGAGTGCTTCAATTCTATTATAGAGCTATTAACAGTTTAGTTTCCCTACAATCTTAAATCTACTTTTCCTTAACAATTTATTAATGAGTGAAAACTAAGTGTGTGTGTTTTTAATTTTTTTCCTAGATTCTCAACTCAATTATCCAATGTAAAATCAATAGTGAAAAAATTTTAAGCTAAGAAGATTCAAAGTCAAAAGATGTAGTCATGCAAGGTGCAAAAAAATTGTTATTTTTTCACTTTAAATGCATATATCTTGCAATCTGCTTTATCAAAGTTTCTAAAATTTCTTCCACACATCCTTGCACGAGTCTAGTAGAAGTAAGTATAGTTAGATTTACCAAAAAATTAGGCTTTATTTTTATTTCTTTTATCTTTGCAATAGAAATGGTAGATTTCAATGTTTTTTGATGGAAAAAAGGCTTTAGGACTTTAAAGGTTAAGTTTATCTAGAAGTCTCCATCACTTGCAACTAAGATTCAATAAAATTTAAGAAAATCTAATAATAGGAACCATACTCATATGCTTATTCAAAAGAATTTGGATGCAATAATCTTATGTTCCAAGCTAATATGATTGTTTTTGCAAGAATTGCTTCCCACTTTTGTAAGAAAACGATCTTCTACCATAGTACTACAAGTATCAGAGAGTATTGTTGACTACTATAATATTATACATTTCTACATGCAAATAATTTTTAGTTCTTAATTAAAGGTCTTGAGGGTTTTTTCAAGAGAAATTGTTAAAAACTACCATTTCTAGTGCATTGCACAAAATTGAAAACAAAAACTTTTTTTTCTCACTTCAACTATACAAAAATGCAAATGCACTACCGTGACAATGTGTTGAAAAAATTTCAAACCATTTGACCATGTGGATTGAAAGATTATAACATTGGAAGTGGAAAAAAGAAACATTTCTTGCAAAAGAGGTTCATCAAACTTTGAGCCTTCTTTGAGAAATATTGTTGCTCTTAATGAATTTGAGTCTTTCCATCATTGAGTTCGAAATCTTTTTAGGTGCAAAAATTTGAGAAGCAAATGCAGAGTCTAGCTTATTCTAAAATCTCCCTACAATGCAAGGAAGTTAAGTAAATTGGCAATATATTAGTCATTTTTTGATGATTTCTTGTGCAATGAAGAAATCTTTTAAATTTGAAATCAAAATAGTGAAAAGTTAGAGACAAACATTCAGAATATGTGGGAAAAATTTCAAGAACTTTACCTTAATTGATTGCAAGATAATAAGGCTTGAGTTAGAAGAAAATGTTTTTCTCAAAACTGCCATGATATAGATAATAAAGTTTGAATTCTCTTAGAACGTGATTTGAAAACTAAAATTCATTTTTTAAAATAATTTTATACCATATTTTATTAGTTACATACATGCCAAATTTCCATAGTCAATGAGGGCTTAAGCAAAAGATGCTTAAGAGATGCTCAAATTGCCTAAATTTTTGTGAACATTCAAACAAAATTGACTATGTAGGAACCTACACAAGATTTCTTGTACATGTCTAATGAACACTTGGTCCTTTAGGGATTAACCACTTATCTTGTACAAAATGTTTTATAGAATAAACACATATCCAGTTAAACATATTTTAAATTGAAACATATCGCGTAAATAGTATGGTAGATAAAATTATTGTATACCCAATCCAATTGCAAATTCCTAGCTTTCGATTCAATACTGCATCTTGTACATAGAGTATGGAATTGGGAATTAAAGGTCAAAATATGGTTTAAAAGTCACCATCTTATGAATTCAATGAACTCCACCATGTAACTATCTACTTACAACAAAAAAATCATTAATTATTGTTTTGGATGATTCCACAATCAAAAAAAACATTCTTGGATTGTTGTTAGAACCGTATCAAGAATTAACCCCTAAAGGTTCATGCATCCTAAAAGTGGATGCACCTTGTTCAAATTTGATTTTTGGTCTTTGATTTAAACTAAAAAAATGAAGCTTGATAAGACCTTTTTCTGCTTCATTTAAAATTTTGAAAAATCCCAAAATTAAAAGAATTATTGCAATTGCAAACTCCAAGTATTAAAATTCAAATAATACGATATCATATTTTGTTATTATTAATTTTTTATTAAAAAAATTAAACTATAATCCTTATTTATGATAAAAATACCAACTTAATCTAATATGCATTATAATTTATGCAATTTTATTCCACCTATTTTTTCTAGAAACAATAATTTGATTTTTCCATTAATTAAAAAAATAGAATCAATAGAAAGTACATATTTTTACTAGCATAAAATATCAACTTTTTATATACCAATAATATAAAAGGATAAATTTAGTTTGATTGGAGAATTTGACTTGAAAATCTATGCCAAGGATGTTTTGGGTGTAAAAAATGAAACGATTAGTTGGTAAAAATTTCACAATAGTCTCTATTGCTATTTGCACCTCGTGGAAAAAAATTCAAATTAATTGGATTGTTTTTGCTATTTTTTAATCATTTTTTGTTACAAAAATTATAATATTGACAATTTTTCACAAAAAAAATTGAAATATTCATAGTAATAGACAATTCATAGTGTTTTTAAATCATGATATAGGACTAATATTGGAACACAATTTAATAGGCTAAATTTAGCTCAAAAATGATGTTCGACCACTTGGAAATGGATTTAAGTAGGCCTATGGGGATTAAAAGAGTTGCATTAGCATCTAGAAGGATAAGAATAGTTGACCTTATCCACAATGGAAAGCTATGTGCTTTTGCTTTGACCACCTATAGTGCCCAAAGTTTCATAGGCAATGTAGCGCTCTTTTGAAGTTCATCTACAAAATAGAAAATGTAATCCTCCAAAAGAGCATGCCCTTATACTACTTTAAAAAATCTTTTGTAGTGTCCATATATCTTTGTATGAGGATTTCACCTTCCTAATTTCCATTAGAAGATTGTCATTTTTTTTCCAATAAATGTATTTCTAACTCCTAAATTATTCAACTTCATTGGTAGATCTTTTCTACATTAATCTCTTACTTCTCCCTTAAAAAAGTTCCACCATTTTGTAAAGCTTTCTTCTTCTTCAACTTCCTTTTAAGTTGTAAGTTCAATCCATCATCCTTCCAAATAAATTCCAAGATTTTTTTTCCCCGAGCTTAAGGACACTGAAATAAGACATGTGTTTCTTACCAATTACCATCACAGTTATTATACAAACTCAAATTTTGCTAATCACAAGTCTAAAACCCTCAAGAAAAAAGGCTTAGTAAAATTAATACATCAAAAATTTAAATAAAAATTTAAATTCATTTCTAAAAAAAACCCATCCCCACATGTAAATCTTGGTGCGACACTTCATAAAAATTGGATTTGGGGGGATACACCCAAAAAATGATACTTAAAAGAACAATATTTTTTTAACCTTGGAAAAATGTGGCCCTCGACCAAGGTAGTCACCAAAATACTTTGATTATTGAACCAATAGGTGCATTCATTATATTTGCAGTTAATGATGAAGTCATCCATAGGACCTTGTAAGTCCACATTTTACAATGTCCTTATAAAGTTAATCCCTACAAAATAGAGTATTTGACCGTGTAGTCAACTTGAAAGTCTCTAATTCTGTATCTTCCATTTCTTCACTATTTATCAATGAAAATTTTTTATTTGATTTTTCGGAGATGAAATCAGGCAATGTTTGATATTTGCATAAACTTTTCAATTTTTTTAGTGAAACTTCCAAATAATGATGAATATTTTAAGAAAAAATGAAAAAAAATCGTATCAAATACAAGTCATGTTTAAATTTTTTTAAATTTATAGAATTGAAGTACACTAAAGTATAAAAAAATTTGATGTAAAGAAAATATCCATGTCACTCCATATTTCAAATACATAATTACAGATCCTCAACTTCAAACTTCACTAATAAAAATGCTTGTTTAAAAATTTTCAAAGTGGAGTAGAAACTCACTGTAGAAGCTCTATTTTATGATTTTTGCTCCAAAGCAAAAGAATTTGTTTTAAATGTCAAAATCAAGTTTTAAAGGAAAAAAGCTCAAAGTATTAAAATTCATTGAATATTGTACCACATTTTTTTACAAACTGATCCATATACAATAAAATCAAAAACCAACTTAAATGTTGTCAAATTAACTTAATGATGTGGATACAACATTAATAAAGTTGCACACAAAAATCAAATGAAAATGATTCATTCTTCAATATATACTAAGTCTAGTTGACCATCCAAAGGATATAAAATGTAGTCAACATTTTTTCAAGGTTAATGCCAAAAAGACGGGTTGGTCACCATGGAATTCATCCTTCGGGGTACCATGAAAATCATTTGCTTAAAAAAAAATCCAACAGTACTCATTGGAGGTCAAACTAATGTGCAAGGCCTTTCTTTTTTACACCAAATTTTGAAGATGAACATTTACATTTCTATCCTATATAGAAGGATCCTCTATCATTCATTGGATACCAGATGCTTGCAATGTCCTTCCAAGGTTAAAGAATACGGCATATGAGGTGTAAACTTTAAAGATGTAAAGTAGAAGGTTCTTAAAGTGCTTAGGCTCTAAAATTGCCTAGCTCCTCAAATGTACACTATTTGTGCATGTTGCTTTTTCATTGTACTAGCAATGTACAAATAGTATATATTTGAAAAGGTGGGCAATTTTAGAGCCCTGTACCGTTTCAACTTTAAAAATTCATGACTAATTCCACAAAGCTCCAAAAAATATAATATGACTTGAATTAGATGCCAATTCCATTTGTCTTTGAAGGAAAATTTACTAAAAAACATTTCAAGAAGTTTCACCTTCCCAAATGTAGTTTCAAATTTTAATTCCTTGAGGATGTTTTGAAATAGCATACATGAACAAATTTCAATGTGTTTTGAGGAAAATGATGTACAACCATTGTTTAGTATTCCTAAAACACATCTTTTTGAAGTGAGATTTTTACACACTGAATGCTTGCAAGCGTGCTACATAATTCTGCAATTAAAAGTGATTTTGAAGAAAACAAGCTTCGGCAAGAAATTTGTGACTATAGACTGGTATTGGATACTTTATATACAAAGACTATATTGTACCAAGCTTGAGAAGAAGGACAAAATCAACATTAGATTGTCCGTTGAACTACCTCATGTGTTGGGTATGATGCATCTGTACTGGTTGCACATCAAGTATAGACCGGAAGTATCAATGGCTAGCAAAATATAGCTTGGACAACTACAACAGTAGCCCACGCAACAAGGTACTTCATCTGTAAGAATTTTGAAATCTTAATGAGAAATTTGATGCTAATTAATTTCAAAATTGGGAATCTATGAGGACAAAAGTTTATTGACACATTTTAGAATTGCACCCAATCCTTTTTTATTTATTTTTGGCAAAATCAAAGCTTGTAAGAAAAAATAACAAATCAAGAATTTGCTTGTTACAAAAATTAAAAAAGAAAATAGAGCCAACTTGTTAAGAAAAAATGAAGATTCCGAAACCTAGCTTGTTATGGAAAAAAAATTCCAAAACCTAGCTTGTTACGGAATTACAAAATGAATCCAAACACTACCTTGTTCTGAAAAAGGAAAAAATCTAGAAATTAGGTTGTACCAAAAATAAATAAATCCTAAATCTAGCTTATTACAAAAATAAAAAACAAATCAAAGACATTACCTTGTTCCCCAAAAAATTAAATCCTATTTGCCAATCAGCATGTCAAGTTGTAGTCTGAATTTTTTCTCAATGGAATGGTTGCTTCTATTTTTGGTAGATACAATAAACACTTAAAAAAAATGCAAAGCACAACATTCAAGGAAATCCAATTGTAAGATGTCGGGTGGAGAGGTTGTTTTTATAATAAAATCTATTGTCCATCATGAATCCTCAAAAGGTATGAGACAATTTGAAGATGAGAGCTTGACTGCTCATTGTCAAGACAAAGGAATTGTGTTCAATGTAGAACTTTGAACCTCTTTTTGGCATAGTAGAATAACATTTTTCCAAAACATTGAACACAAAAAAAGCTAGAAAATCAAGCTGAATTTCATCTCAAAAAATCCATTTGTGATTTTCAACTTCTAATAAAAAGTTATGAACAAAATTTAGAGAAGATGTTTGATAATGTCAAAGAAAATGTCCCTTCCAACCCCTCTCATATTTTTATCCACAACATTTATTGGAAGCTCAAAATCTCAAATGGATTTTTAGTGATGAAAGTTAATCCCTAAAGGACCAGCCTGCTATTTTTAGCAACATAGCAATTTTGGGCAGGTACGTGTGACTAGAGATCTTCATATTTTAATCTGAAATTTAAATAGAAGGTGGGGATGAGGAATATCTTTCATGTGCACTAAATTTCATGACATTTCGAAATAGGAGTCAAAAGTTATGGCCTAATATGTTACTTTTTTCATCGGGCGGGCAGTCCGGGCAGATCTGAAAAAATCACTTTTTTCAAAAATAAAAATTTGAAATTGATTTTCTAGAGTTATATACACGTGGAAAGCTTTAAATCATTCTATTTCAACCAATGAGTAAAAAGTTATGAGGTTTTTTTAGTTTGCGGGCAATTACAGATTCTCTACTCTGAAATAAACTTTGAAGTTGTTTATTTAACTCAATTTTTAATATTTTTTGAAAAAAAAATCATAGGATTTAGGTTGTTTATTACAACATTACAACCATTGGGATTGACATTTTTCAATTCCATAATTAAATTCTTAACAATTCAATATTTTGGATCATTCTCTACTTCTTTCTACTTACTATTTTTTTTGTATATGTTGTACAATTCCAAATGGTTTGAAAATTTTTAAGCATGTAACCAACTTATTTAAGAAAATTAATTCAAAGAAGCACCACCATTTGGACATTTTTTCATACAAATGTGACCTTGTGAAGGGCAGTTGCCCTGTTTTTTGCAGGAACAAAAAAAATATTTTTGCCAATTCAAATGCTAATATCTTCCAATCCACATGGTGGAAAATTTTGAAATTTTTTCCACATCTTCTAAAGTTTACTATAAGATCCTACGGTTATATGTGTCAAAAAAGTATTTTTTTCAAAAATTTGGTACTTGTACTAAAAATGGCAATTTTTGAGAGTTTTCGGTGAAAACATAGTCATGGAACTTTAGGGGTTAAGGTGGTTTCACAACTTTTCTAAGTTCAAATTTTTTTGAAAAAAACTATTCTACTATGCCAAAATTAGGTTTGAAGTTCTACACTGAACACAATTCCTACCCATAGTATTTTGTTTTCATTTTGGTTTTGTATTTCTTGTGTTTCTTATCTTTTGGGTTTCCTATTTAATTCTATTTTCATTTTTCAACTTTGTTGTATTTTGATTCTGATTTTATCACCATTTCACTGTTTGTCTAAATTGTTTACTTTACCAAATATTGTTCAAAGTAATTTTAGTTTGAACACCCCATTTTTTCCCTAGATTTTTTCCTTTGCTTTTTTTTTCCTAATTCCACTTTTTAGTTTTTCGCCCTGAACTCCTAACATTTCCATGGCTATCCAACCAAAAACTTTCTAATTGATAGTTGTGGTTTAATTTGGAATACTTATACTTTTGGATTTATAAAGCCACGTACATTGTTTACAATTTCCATTTCTAAATGGTGAAGCAATATGGTGGTTTGCGATGTCCTCCAAAAGTATCATTGGATTTCAAGTGGGTGAATCTAACATGTGAATTAAAAACAAATATGTGACTGGATGAAATTTCTTCCTTTTTAAATTCCTATTACCTTATTAAAATCTTTCATAAAACTCAAAGAAGTAGGTTGAAGAATCCAAAACAAACCTGCCTGCTAGCATACGGCCTCTACAATTCAGTCGAGCACTTAGGGTAATTGTTTTCTGACTACTCTTGCTAGTAGCCAAAGATGTATGCGTACTTTCCAAGCATAAGACACTTGACACAAAGCCTTCTACATAAAAGAGTTTGTATTCACTGTGAATACGTAGAGCATGTCTTTACTTAAGTATAGT
This sequence comes from Pseudisothecium myosuroides, assembly GCA_951799445.1. Taxonomy (NCBI): domain Eukaryota; kingdom Viridiplantae; phylum Streptophyta; class Bryopsida; order Hypnales; family Lembophyllaceae; genus Pseudisothecium; species Pseudisothecium myosuroides. The sequence goes on along the minus strand of OX637287.1, from coordinate 35,437,008 downwards.
TTCTACCCTTTTATTTTTATTTTTATTTTTTAATCTCAGAATTTGTTCCACAACTTTGCCAAGGTGTTTATAGTTTCATGTTTTGCCCAATACATAAGGGAACCAACTTGAAAATGTGAAATCGAGACCCAGGCATACTCTCCACATCCTAAAGGAGTTAAATGGGCACTTTATGGACCTCCTACATCATGTAAAAATTGTAGAACTTGTGACAAATCATAATAGGGACTCTGTTGCGAGAACAAATATATAGGACAAATATATGTTGCAAAAACAATATATATAGGAGGCAACCCATTCCTGACCACTTAAGGAATTCCATATATTTGTGGGGCGGCTGTTGTGACTTGGTAAATTTTCCTTGTGTAGCAATAGATTGCGGAAGGTTTCCAAAGGAGAGGCAATTCATTGTTGATCATCACCTCTATTCTGGCTATATATATTGTTTTCTTTCCATGAACAATGATTAATTATGACGTGGTTCTCAACGCAGTTGTGGCACATAATGATTGGCCACAAGACTTTCAACATTGTAACCACCTGTTGTCAATTTTGTTTTTAGCCCTTGGTCGGAAATAGCAAGTCCCATATCACCGGTATAGGAAGAACAAAATCTTTCGCTGAAAAATTCACAATTTTTATGTTTTGAGAAAAAAAAATCTGAAAAATTATGGAAACCTTCCAAACTCTATTTTTGCACACAGGAAAATTTCTCCACCAAAGAAATCCGCCCTGCACATATATGCAATTGCTTAACCCCTAAAGGCCCAAGGCCTTTTTTTTCTAAAAAACACTAAAAACTGCCATTTTTATAGCAAATAGTAAAAAAATTGAAAAATGTTTTTTTTGCAGATCTAACCGTAGGATCTTACACCTAACTAGTATGAAAATGTATGGAAAAAATTTCTGAATTTCTGACCGCCCAGATTGCAAGATATCTGCGCTTAAAGTAGAAAAAAACAAGTATTTCAGCACATTGCGGGACTGGATTTTTTTACTTTGAACATTTTTAACTTAAAATTTTTGCATTATAGAGTTTTGAGCTTTAAGTCTTGAAGGTGGAGAATTGAGTTGAGAGTCTAGGGGAAAAAAAAATATTCAAAAAAACTAAATTATCATCCTTAAAAAACTGTTAAGTAGAGGTAGGTACGAGATAGAAGAAAAAATCTAAAATATTCATATATTTTATATGGAATTAAAATACACTAATCCCAATGGTGAGATTTTTCTAGCAAGTAAACTAAACCATGCATTTTTTTTTAATTTGAAAAATTGCAAAAATAGCATTCAGAAATGAATCCTACAAGTTATTTTTTTCAAGAAGATGCTCTAACTGCCCAAAAAACAAGAATGTCCATAACTTTCTCATAACAAATCCAATAGAAATGAATGAAAGCTTCCAAATAGACAAAAATATAATCTATGAGAAAAAAATATTAAAAATAAATAAATAAAAAATTTGACAATTTTTTTTGCTGCTCGGGCTGCCTGCCATCCCCTGTTTTGAGCTTATTTGGTCATAACTGTTGTTCCTGGGCACCGATTGTGAAAAAATTATGTCTCCACGTAGGTCTTCCCATTCTCCAGCTCCATTAAAAATTTTCAGGACATATTACAAATGTGATTGCAAAAAGGTACATGACCGAAATTGCATTTGTCTCCCAAAGGGACAATGGGCTTTTAGGGGTTAAGTGATCGGAAATGGGTTGCCCCCCCTAATTTTTCAGATTTTTTTTCCGAAAAAAATGATTATTGTGAATTTTTCAACAAAAGATTCTATTCCTCCCATACCGGTGATATAGGGCTTGCTATTTCCAACCAAGGGCTAGTTGCAAAATCGACCAAGGGGTGGTTGCAATATTAAGAGTCTTATAGCCAATCAAAATGCACCACAATTGCCCCGGGAACCACGCCATAATTAATCACTGGTCATTTCCTCCTTAGTCACGGAAAGAGAACAACCTCCATAGCCAGAATGGGGTGCTGATCAGGAATGGGTTGCCTTCCATACTTGTTGTTAGGCTTTTATGTGGGATAAAATATCCCGGAATCAAATGGATATGGAAGCAAGAGCCAGGCAATTTGGGCCGTGTCTAAACTAGTGCAACGAGCCTCCTGCGGAGGCCGTTTTGCCCCCCCCTGTTTTATCCCTGGGGGAAAATGCAAGAACTTTTTATTTGCGAGGCATGATAAAATTTGCAAATTCTGAGTTCATATTTGCAATCACAGGACCCAAATAAGCTAGGAGGGGTCTACAACATACTCTAGAGACGGCACAAAATAGGGGGTCTTTTTTTGTACATTCACCCCTGGCTTTACCTCCGCAAGAGGCTCGTTGCACTAGTTTAGACACGGCCCAAACTGCCGTTTGAGGAACCGTTCCGGCAGTTTGAGGAACCGCTTGACTGAAGTCTGGCGGGGTGGTCCATAGTGAGTCTCCTAAGGTAGGCATCCCAAATGCGCCACTGACCTTGAAGCGCCATCTTCAGTGTGTGTACATCTCCAAAATTAGTTATGTACCTCTGTGAAAGAAACGCTTTTAGAACCAAACTTTGTTCCTTCATAACTTTTGCATACAGTATCCAAATGTCGCATTCTTTGGTGCGTTGGAACCTCCTTTCCCTTGCCAATTAGAATATATAAGAATTTGAACAGTCTAATAATAGTAATTAGGCACAATAGCAATTAGTGGCGGTTTGGGGATACCTACCTTAAAGAGGTCCCTGACCCTGCGAAGTGGGGTTCTGGAGCCGTGAAGCACTGAAGCCTCAGTCGCCTCCTGACTCGGTCTTCAAAATTGGGCCCTACTCATGCCAGCCGGACCTGCTAGAGCGGATAACAGGGAAGTAGGGAACTGAACCAAGCGGTGGCTGTCATGCTGAACGGAATCGTTGAATTTTACAGGAGAAGGAACTCTACAAAGTGGGAGATGAAGCCACATGCTCTTAAGTCTTAACCCCATATGATCCAAGCGACCATTTTCCTGGTCGCTACCCCTCTTTTTTGAGCTACCCGTTCTCAAATTTTGAATTTTCTTCTTAATAAAAGTGATTTAAAAAAAATAGACTGCATTGTGAATCCAATGGTAGTTGTTTCATCAAATTCCGAGTTAAACTCTGCCTTGTAGAATTTTATTTTTAAGTTGAGTGGTGTAGTGTAGTTCACAACTCATTTTTGGGGGTTCGGTTGGGTATGGACTAAAAAGTTAGCTAACCAATGCAATTGTTGCCCACTTCAAAAAGGGCAAATCCAAGGAGCTCAAGGAGAAGACAAGTGTGCCCATTCTTGTTTTTTTCTTACAAACACTACTTTCATTTCAATGACCACTTTGCACTGCAAGCTCCACCATGAATTTAAAAATTCTCAGGATGTTGTGAAATTTTAAATGAGCATTCTCAACTCTCTTGTCTTTCATTGTGCGCAAAAGGTCATCATTTGAAAATATTCTCACTAAGATATGCTCCTTCAAAGTGCGCTGCCTTGTTTTTCTATTGATTCAAATAAAACTTCAAACTTAAATATCTATTAAATTGTACAGTCAAATAATTTGAATTTTTTTTGAAGTGCTTACTCTCAATGTGAACTTCAAGATCCTATGGTAACATTCTATCAACTTTCAAGAAAAATTGAGCAAACAAATCGCTCAAGTTCTTAGACATTTGACCTATTTTGAAAGTACATCCCCCTTGGGTCATTAGGGGTTAGAGGTCACAAGTCAATTTTTTAGGGATGGAGCCTAGGATCACATGCGCTCTAAGGTAACCCACTTTGTTAGATGCGATCCTGGGAAGTGAGAGCTCAAGACAAAAAATAGTAACGACACTTTACATGGTCTTGGTGTAAATCCAAGAGAGACCATAGGTGGGCCATATCTATTTATTTTTAGATTCAACATTGAAAACCTCGAGATCAATTAAATAGATAAAATCTACGATTATGATATTTTAGCCTATCATAGTGTCCCAACTAGAATCCATTAAGCCTACCTCAAAGAGTTGATTAAGAAAAAAGCTCCTAGAAACGGCAAAACATTATCTACTTTGACCATGTAGGATTCCAAGTGCACTTCTCTTCCATAAAAATGGCATGGATTTTGGCCAAAGTATAAGCCCAATTTGGACCATGCCTATCTCTCCACCAATCACTACTTTGATAATTCAAGAGCCCCTTGGCCTTGGCTCTGGTGTAAATCAATCCTTAATCATCTCCCTTAATGATAGAATACTTTTGGTTGTTAGTGCATCTTCAAGATATTTGCATTAATTCCTAATTTATTGCAGTGTTCTGAGGCCTAAGATTGCTTCAAATACTTGTATTCAACTATATTTATTCTCTAACAAATCCAAATCCAAATCCAATATCCTTTAGTGAGCTTGTTCAAGTAAATCCTTCCAAAATTTTAGAATGAAATTTGACACCAATTGCATGTTCAATGTTCCTAAACTTCCAAAAGCATTTTTTTTAGCCCTTCTTAAAGGTGAAATTTGGTCTTTCAACATTTTTAGTAAAAAACATGTATGTACCATAACTTGCGCAATTTAGTCAATATGTGAGAACATGTATTGAGATTATATGGAACTTCACCAAAAAAACTTTTGTATTCACCTATAAATAAATTATAAAGAGGATTGAAGGTAGTACTTGATGGAAAAAAAACCTACATTGCTTATAATTCTTATAAGAAATTTCTTATTGTAAATTTCAATGGTGAGAGTGTTTTTGTAAGCAGCATACATCATGTGTTTTTAATTTTATTTGGAAATTTTCAAAATTTGAGTTCAAAAATGACTTCACATGTTTTTCTTCATTCATTGTATTCGAAATAAAACTCATAACTTTCATCTTACTCCCTCCGTCCCAAAATGATGGTCTACAATTTTGTTGAGATTTCTTAATGTCAATTTCATTGATCAAATTGTGAAAAACATAATTAAGAAAAATTCCAAATTTTATATCTGTAGAATTAATGAAGAACATTGCATGTGTTCATTGCAACCTAAATAAAATTAGCCACAAAGAAGTCTCCATATGACCTATTCAAAACAACCGTAAAAAATATGACATTCAAAGTAGAGAATCATTTTGAGATGGAGGGAATATTATTTTGAATTGAATTATTCAAATGACTTTGAGTAGGTACCAATCTATACAATCCAGTTAAATTAATCAATATTTTTTTAGAAAATATATTTAGCTATCCACTTTGACATTGAAATGTAAAAAAAATTATAACTTTTGCAATATTTACTAGAATAAAGTGAAACAAAGATTTACATATAGATTATGATGACTAGCGTTTAAAAAATTTCAAGCATAAATTTCAAATTATGAAGTCAATAGAGGATGCATGAGTTCTCAAATATCCCAAAGTAGGCTTCTTAGTCAATTAAGGGTTTAAGAATTCAAAAGACCTTTTAAGTCAAAAAAGAGATGTTCTAATTTATTGGCATATACAATACAAGGAAGCTTAAAAAATATGACAATTATGAATTTTCCTATTGTGAGCCAAATTGTGGGCTCTTCATATTTCACCAACTTGCTAATTTTGGGAAGGAGAATGGTGGGGCTAGAAATAAAGGACCAATACTAGTTGCATTACGGAGTTTATTTTAGAGGGGATCCACTTGCATGACAGTGTTATTGTGGTTTGTTGGATTAAAGATGCTCCTAACCTTTAAACAACAAGTCACGGCCCATAAGCTTGGTTTCAAGTGAATCTTTGACAAAAAGTGGCTTCATGATTTTTTTGAAATGTTTCAATCTATTAGACCTACTTCTATAGTGTATACAAATTGCCAAGCATTGCATTTAGGTTGCAAAGCCAAAACTTTGTTCATTGATCAATTCTACATGCCTTGGTTGCACAACCTTGAGCAAGGAGAAACACCCGTGCTCCACTTTGAGCAAATTTTTGATTCTCCCTTGGACTGTAGGTTAGGCCAAAAAATGTCATTTGACCCTAAAATCCTGAATGCCCCCTAGCTAATCGGGGGATAGTTCAAACATGTTATTTTGATCACAATTTTTGGTATGCTTTTTGAAACAGTCTTTTCAATATAGATAAACAAATAAGCTTTCTAGAAATATAATTTTTGTTTCAATTGGTTCTTAATAGCAAAATTTATGCTATACAAAGCCCAAAATTTAAAAAACACTTTGAAATACATATAATAGACTATACTTTTGTCTATATGGAAAGATCTAGTTTGTTCCATTTAGATAATAATGAGAAAGTTATGGAGCATCTTGTTTTGTTGGCAATCAAAGCATCTTCTTGAAAAGATAATGTATTGAATTTGTTACTTAGTTCAATTTTCACATCCCCCCCCCAAAGTTCTAGAATGTTAGCTTTAATTGTTTAAATAATCTCACCATTGGAATTAATGTATTTCAATTCCATTCAAATATATTACCAATTTAATTTTTCCTAATATCTCATATTTTTCTACTTAACGATTTTTTAAAGAATGAAATCACTTGTGTATTTTTTGAATTTTTTTCCTAGACTTTCAACTCAATTTTTCATGATAAATTTTTTTCAATTCAAAATCTAAAATGAAATAAAATTAAGTTAAGAAGATTCAAAGTCTTATAAACTAGTTTGCCCCGGCAACAATAAACCATGTGTTCTTCACTTTGAATGCAAATCATCTTGCAATCTATGGGGTCAATTTTGTTGAAATTCCTTCAAAATATTCTCAAATTAATCTATTGCAAGATCCTATGGTCAAATATGAACCCAAAAATAAATCAAATTAAATTGTTTGCTTTATACACTAGAAATGGCAGTTTTAAGCAGTTCTTTTAGGAATTAAAGCCTTGAGACTTTAGGGATTAAGGAATAACTTTAGAAGAACAAGGCCTAAGTTGTAATTGAATTAGTCAACCAAAAATTATTAGTATTCTTATTAAAGAGTTGCATTTTTCATTTCTATAGATAGTTACCTTGAAAACCATTCATCACACACTTTTGCAATACTCTAGGAGTTCATGGATCTTGCAAGCCATTGGATCTTTCACTCCGTACATCCACTAGTGAATCATTAATTGAATATAATATTCACCAACATTCTTTTTTCCCCCCTTTAACCCAAGAAAATTGGGCCAATGACCACAAATTTGAACTTCTAAATCCTTTTTGCGTTCCCATTCTGTGACTCTTTAGTGATGAAAAACTGTATATCTACTTTTTAGATATGAAAATACTCATCTTTTTTAAGTCAAAGGGTCTTTAGTTTTTGTGAAAATTAAAGTATTGTGAATTTTTGAAGAAGTGAAGAAAATTCATATCAAATACAAAATCCACTTGAAAAATTCCAAAGTTTTTCCATACAGTGACTTCCTAAAGTAGTTGGTCACCATATAAATCACTTATAAACTGAAAAATTGGAATTATGAAGTGAAATTTTGACATGTTGTACAAAAGAGACTTTACCCTCATGTGTAATTTCACTTAGAATAGACTACCGGTATATTTAGACCTATTATTATTTGAATAAAAATTTTATGTAAAAATAAATTTCTTGTTGAAAGTCAAAATGTCTCATTTCTCTTTATAGCAAGAATGTACATCTTGACTAGAATCACATGTTCCAAGTTTCATGAATTTTATTGACTGAATTCTTATTGATTGAAATTTGACCTTACAATTTTAACTTTTTAATTTTTCACTCTATGAATTGCAAAGTTATAACATGGTCACTTTAAAATTTAAGGGTAGGTCTGCCTTTGTCATAGGTCTCCCAAAATTTGTCCACTTGCAACTTGTAAAGAGATGTGAGCAAATCAAAAACAATAATTGGCTATTGCAATAAAAAACAAATTTTCCTTGATTCACTCAATGGCTAAAGTAGTCCCTTTAAGAATCACCTCATATCTATTTAATAACTATTATAGGGGTGATTTGAAGGAAATGGGCGCTTTTAGAGCAAACTACCTTAAATCCCTAAGTGCCCAAGCCACTTTTGAAGTGTGTTTTTCCTATAAAAAAAGAACATGGTCTTATAGTCATTCCCAAAGAAGCAAATTTTTTTTTTTCAAAATTTAACTGTAGAGATGTTTGAAGGGCTTGCTTATTAGTATGCATACCAATTTTGAGTGTAAAATTGTTTAGGAGTTGTGAGATTATAACAAGAGAAATGTAAATATTTTATTTTTAATATGCTGCCCTAAATTTTGAGAAATTTACATATAAGAGTTTTTGGGATTGGGGGATGACATGAAGGCAACTAGAAATTGTGCTAACACACTAAAATGCACTTCCAAGAATCTTAAGTTCATGAAGAGCTATCAAACTCATTACACAATCTACCTTGCAATTATTGAAATGCAATTTTTTTTATTAGTAGAAATTGCGAATAACTCCAAATCAACTCTTGCATGTTTAAATTTTAAACACTGAAATCATGAAAATACTTTGCTCTTTCCATTGGGACCATTTTCAAAGCAAATGATTTAGTACAATTTTGTAGATCTTAAATTAAGTAAAATTGGCCAGCTTTATTCCTCCACTAGTGGTACATACAATAGAACCTCTCTAAGTCAATAAAGCGTTGTCAGGAAGTATTGTTTGCCGGTCCCAACTTAACAATATGAACCACATACGATCATGATGACCCTCCCTAATGTAATAACCTTTCTAACTCAATGTGTCAAACCGGTCCCAACTCTATTGACTTAGAGAGGTTCTATACTTCTATTGTATATGCCTTTGACGACCTCTCAAAAATCAAGTATTTACCTTTTTTAGAAAAAAATAAAAGTTAACCTTCAATATTGTCCGTAAATTCTTTTTAAACAATAAAAGAAATCTAACTGCCTACACCAAAACATGTGTAAAATTTTGGATCATATATGGTCAGTTGGTTAGTTAGCCTGTGTAAACCTTGTCAGACAATTTTTTTTGAATTTTTTTGAAAATTGCATTTAGAAATGAATGCTATAAATTATTTTTTCATGAGGATGTTTAGATTATCCAAAAAATAAGATTGTTTATAACTTTCACATCACTAATCCAAATGGAATGAATCAAAGTTTCACATATAGACAAAAATAAGATCTATAAGAAACAATTTTGAAAAAAAAATTTATTTCAAGTTTTTGTGGATTTCCTTTTTTGCCCGGTATAACTTTTGCTCTTGGACACCAATTGAAATACAAATTATATTCCCTCAAAGCCAATAAGTTTTTCTATCTTATAAGAAATTTTTAAAAAAAATCACTAAAAATTGAGGTCATAAGAACCTGGCTGAATGGTGAGGGTTAAAAAGACAAGCGTAATGTGGAGTTGGTGACCTTACTTTGGATAATGAATGGTTCTATTTATAATAATGTAGAGGTGGTGACCTTACACAAGATTATTTTTTTATCACATTTTCTTATGTTTTAGCTTTTTCCTTAGAACATGTTTTGATACTACCAACGCCATTTCTTGATGAGTTGATGTACATCAAATGGATTTTGGCATCACCTAGATTACACTCATAGCCTCCTCCCCGTGCATCTTTGAATATTTGTAACTTACATTCCCATGAGTTCGTCACTTCACAATAATAATCCTGTCCATGGTTCTAGAAGATCCAGCTTGCACCGCACCTCACTTTTCCTGAAACATTTTGGGTCGATCTCACCTTTTGAAAAAAAGAAACATCTCTGAAGAAAGTTTTTCACAACAAAAGTTCACATAGTTTCATGCGATTTGTCATGTGAGTTTTAGTTCAGGTAAATTAACGGAATGCATCAGTGAATCAAAGAAGCATATGCACACATAACTTTCTTTAGCAATTTACTTGAAAGAACTCACCCTAAATGGCAACGGAAAAAAAGACTCCAAAGTCTAAATCTCACTAATGAGAGCAACCCCCAAATTTTGTCTAGTAGTAGAATTGTGAGATGCATTTATAAAAATGGTTGCATTCCAAGATTTGTAAGTAGGGATTTAAAAAAATAAATTCAGTGAAGATTGTATTGAAACTTAAAAACATGTCAGATTTGGGGTAACGGTACTTGCAATTAACCATTTCTTCTTAGATCGCATAACCAAAGCTAACTTGTTGCAATCTTCAACACCTTAATACAGGTGACCAACATAAAACATAATTGTTGCATAACAGCCAAATGGCCATCCAAAAGTGGGCAATTGGGAACAGCTTGGCGTCAGCATACTCAGCATGACTGTGGAGAACTCAACAATATCAGGCCATCTGTGCAATATCCAGCCAGACCTGGGCTGTAAACTCTACATCTTCACATACTAGAGCGGTAGAGCCCTCAAAAAGCTTCATCTGTTTTGTAATTTTGACAGAGTAATTATCTATACATCTTGTCTACCCGTCTACTACTATGATATTGATACACAATGATTTACAATGATTGTACAAGTGAGAAGTCCTATCTCCAGTATGAATTGCCTTAATTACAAAAGCAATTTGAGAGCTTCACTCGAAGTCTACAGTTGATATTCACATGGACTACATGATTGAGCACTTAGCTCAACTCTTGCGCAGCTCCAAAGCATCAGCGATTCGAGCCACGCTGGTGAGTAACTTGTCCAGCACACTCATGAGGCTTTTCCCTTCTTCCATCCGGAGCTCCCGGTCATGGCGGAGCTGGAGCTGCAAGTTCCGGCTTGTGCTTTCCAAGGCTAAGAGCATTCTCTCCTCTATTGTCTCCGGGCGCCGTTTCCTTTTCTTCTTTTTTGTCGGACTTTCCTCCTGTTTGAGGCAGCCTGCAGACAGACCACAGCAACTTCCGGACTAAATAACCTCTAGGGTCACAGCATGTTTTCAGTAGAAAGTATCTACCACGGTCTTCAGCAAAAGCAGATTCTTTCAGGAACTTCTAGTCTAACTCATAAAATTGAACCTTAGCATGATTAAGGAGGTCTCCATGTGGTCACCGTGATCATACATGTAGCTACAAACTTCGCCCCATCAATAACATTTGAATAATGAACTGAAGTCAACACTTTAAGAGCTTTCCAAATTAGGTTTTGACACTGAGAAATTCGTCTGTGTGAGTACGTGAACCCTCAAATTGTAAGCAAGATATGTACGCAATCTAACCCAACGTGAAAGAAATCTAATCCAGTACTCAATTCTTGTAACAGACATATTATATTATAGTACAGGCAGTCCTACAACAATACCTGACAATTTCCACGGCAAGAAGGAAGAAACACCCATAATCAGTACTGACCCAAAACTGCCGCCCAACAAACTAGATCATCTGCCAATAAAACTTTGAACACTCGTAACTTTTGCATAAGAAATCTAAATAATGCATTCTTCGGTGCGTTGGAATCCTCTTTAAATGCACACAAGAGTATTTCAAAAGTCTGCCCTTCTAATAATAGAAAATACGCTCAGAGCTCAAAGAGGATTCCAATTAGGTGTGGGTTACCTTAGCAGCAGTTAGAAGAACAAGCCATTTACCTGTGACATCAGTTGAGCCACCCAGACCACATTCCTCCGAGGATGCAGCATTCCCGTGTCCTTCATCTTCATCTACCGGCAAGTCCACCTCGTCCTTCCCCGGCCTGGACGTCTCCGGAGTCACCTTCGCCGAAGTGGCCGGTAGCTTTTTACAATAATTATCCAGAACCTCGAACACTTCCTGCTCAAAACTCGAAGCCAGTTTCTGTTCCCTCCGTTGCTCCGCAGTCATCGTCCAGTAAGAGCCCCCATGCAGCTTCTCATGATCCATGATCTTCTTGTAGTCTTTGTACAGGCTGTGCCAGCGTTTTCGACACTGGCTGGCATCTCGCTCCACTCCACGGTCCTTGCAATACTGGAAGATGGTGACCCACTTCACGTCCGAGGCGTCGACGCCCCGGGCCGTGCTGTCCAGCGACTTGTCGAGCTCCTTGCTCTTGGCCGCGACGAGAATCAGAGACTCATGCTTCGTCCAACGTAACCCCCGCTGCCCTTTGTCAGGGCCCTCCATCTTCGGGGACACGTTGCCGTTCTTCGGTGGTGGGACATGGAGAGCACCCGTGCTCGGCACACCAGCCGTTATGTCCTGCATGATTCCTCTGTGTCTGAGTCATATACCTGCAAAGCCAACAGAAAGGCTTCAGCATTCAGAAAAAAACAAGACACATGTGAGTCTGATGCAGTCTCAAATAGATTTTCAGTGAAAAATAGAATATTAGACAACATCATTAAAAAAAATAATCTTCATCATATATCAGAGTGATCATACAAAAGCCGCCCGCCCTCTGTATCATGGCAGTCTTCATGTGTAAGACCAATAGAAGGTGCTTTATCACTCAGTCGGTCAATCAATAAACACATGTGAGTTAGGTAGAGGATTTTAAAACCGTTAGAAACCTGATTCCGTCTCCATTGTTGACTCCTATTAACAACAGCAACTCGTGTCTTCCAATACACTTGATTGGCATTCAATTAGCAAGTTATGTGTAAGCATCACTTGGCAAATTGTCTATGGCCACTGATTTCGAAGGAAAATGGAGTTTGTCAACTGTCCCATCAAGAGTGGTCTACGATCTCCCTCTTTGAGAATGATTGCCTAAGAAGTCGTCATACATTGAGCAAGAAAAATCTGATCTCAAGCGAGAGTTTGGCTCGATCATTCCCCGATCTCTCTGTAGCTCTACACTGAACCCCCAATGAAAGCACACTCCTACTGCAAATAATAATTAAAATGCTTAAAGCGACGCAAAAAAACTCGTCTGCCTTATGATCCAATCTCAGTCGAGCTATAAGGAAAACGAAATTGCGGACGACGAATTTGAATAATTCTAAACCGTAATGGCATTACAGGACTAAGAACAGAAGAACAGAAAAATCTACTAAGAAAGGATACGACTTACTTAATTTATCAAAAAATCCACAATCACATGCAACCGCAGATCCTACACGGGCGGCGATATCGAAGGATAAGTACGGCAGGTAGCTCGTAAGATGCCCTAGCTCAAAAGAATCACTCTAAAGAACAGCGTGAAACTTCTTAAGCACCAAGAATTTCTGATTACTAAAATGGTCATATTTCAATTGATCTAATGAAATTTCAAATGAAATTTAATTTTGCATCACTGGAATCATTGAAGAACATTACTACGTGTTACTAAAAAAAATCAATACAATAAAATCGAACCAAACAAAGGAAATCCCCCTATACGACGTCCAATTGCGGCTTCTCGCTTCCCACTTCGCACTTAATAAGAGCGTCAGAACCGATTTAAGTACACCTTTAGACTAGATTCACTCCGCTACATCACCCGTAACACCAATTGCGAATAAACAATTCGTCCTGTAGGAACCCAATTACCCAAACCCCCCAAATCCATCAAAGTCTAAATTCAGAACAAGTACTATCCATCAATTAACGACACAATTGACGTCACCCAAACCGTCTCAAACCCCCTACAATTCAATTTCCCCATCTCCCGAATCCTAAACATTCTGCGACTCGATCAATCAGACCCAATTAATCAATCCAGAACCTAAAATTCAATAACAGAACCCCTGTAATTTCACGCTCTCCATATGCCCATCCAACCTGTGACCATCCCTCTCCAACCTCAATCAAAACCCAAAACACGAAAGCCAACACTGAATTGCAATTCCATTTCCCACCCAGAGCTAAACCGAAATCCCCCAAGTTCCAAGCCGACTCGATCCTAGAACGAAAACTCAACCCAATTGACTCAATTGCGATCCACGATTAGCGAATCGGTCGAGAGAGAGAGCGAGAATTCAATTCAATTCAATTCCATTGCGAAGCAGCAGCGGAATTTGACGATACTGACCTCAGGGAGATTTGGAGAAGAAGAATGGGAATTGCGAGAAGAGGTCCATGCTAAGTTGAAGCTGCAATTGGGAGAGTTGTTTGAGGAGTGTCGCTGGCTTTGTTGAAGGCGGGTGATCACGAGGTGATGGGTGGAATTGACATGGTGCTCGGCAGGTGGAGTGAGCGCGACGAAAGCGTCAAGTAGTCTTGTTGTCAAACTGCAACCCTAGTAGCTTGCCTTGCCTCTGTTTCTGCAAAGGAAAGAGGGAGACAGAGAGAGAGAGAGAGAGAACGATAAAGAGACAGGGAAAGAGAGAAAGAAAGAGTAGGCTTTGAATGGAAGCTGCAAGCCTCCAAATACAAATACTGAAAGATATAGCATGAAGGACACCTGAGTTCTGGGACGTACACAAGTGGCGCTGTTGTTGAAAAATGGAGAACTGGACGGGACTGGACCTACTGTTGGTGGGGTCAGGGAGAATTGAAGCTGAGCCACCGCAAACGCTGCAGCTTGGATTAAGGTAAGGTAAGGTAGGTATCCCCAAACCGCCATTAATTGCTACTGTGCCTAATTACTACTATTAGGCTGTTCAAATTCTTATATATTCTTATTGGCAAGGGAAAGGAGGTTCCAACGCACCAAAGAACTCGACATTTGAATACTGTATGCAAAAGTTATGAAGGAACAAAGTTTGGTTCTAAAAGCGTTTCTTTCACAGAGGTACATGAGGTAGGTATCCTTAAACCACCACTAATTGCTACTGTGCCTAATTACTACTATTAGAGTGTTCAAATTCTTATATATTCTTATTGGCAAGGGAAAGGAGGTTCCAACGCACCAAAGAACGCGGCATTTGGATACTGTATGCAAAAGTTATGAAGGAACAAAGTTGGGTTCTAAAAGCGTTTCTTTTCACAGAGGTACATAACTGATTTTGGAGATGGCGCTTTAAGGTCAGTGGCGCAATTGGGATGCCTACCTTAGGAGGTCCAAAAATGGAGCATCTATAAGCGCTGAAACTAAATTTTGGGGAGGTAAAACATCTTGAAATTAATTTTTCAGAAAATTTTCCTTGAACGACAAGTGGAATTGAAATCTAATCCAAGTCTTTCATATTTTTTGGACCTTTGTGGAATTAGTTACAAATTTTTGAAGTTGGAAAAAAAGTGGTCATTTGTGGTCATCAAAATGGACCACCTCCTGAAATGTGCATAGGGGGTACATTGAAGAAAGCAAAAATGTACCTCTGAGTCATGTTCCATTTTAATGCCCGCTCCGTTTTACAGCCTCCTACCTTAGGAGGTCTATTGATAAATTGCTCATTTAAGAGCTGGAAATTGAATTTTGGGGAGGTGAACCTTCTTGAAATATTTTCCACAGGACGTTAAACCAGTGCTACATAGTGGGACTAGTTGGGATAAAACACAAGAATTGGGGGGTAAATGTAAAAAAAAAGCCCCCTACTTTGTGCCATTTTTGACTTAGGCTAGTCACTCTCCTGGCTAATTTGTTGGTGGCCTCTGATTGCAAATATGAATTCAGAATTTGCAAAAAAGAACTCCTTGCGTTTTTTCAAAGATTAAAATTCCACCGATTTCACCTAGCTGGTCCTACTTTGTGGGACGGGTTTAACGTCCTCCATATTTTTCATCAAATTTTCCTTAGAAGAGAAGTGGAATTGGCATCTAACCCAAGTCGTTTCGTATTTTTTGGAGCTACGTGGAATTAGTTATGAAATTTTGAAGTTGAAATGGCATAGGGCTCTAAAATCGCCCACTTCCTCAAATGTGTATTGTTTGTACATTGATGGAGGCTACGAAAAAGCAGCATGTACTAATGGTGTACATTTGAGGAGGTGGGCGATTTTAGAGGTTGAGCGCTTTTTGAACCTCCTACCTTAAGGTGGGCACCATCCATAACGGCACCACTTTTTGCTACTATGCCTAGTTATTATTACTAGTTAAAATTTTCATATTTTCTTGTTGGAAAATGAAAGGAGGTTCCAATGCACCAAAAAACTTGACATTTGGATGCCGTATGCCAAAGTTATGAGGGGTTAAAGTTTTTTTCGATATATGTTCTAAAGTCGTTTCTTCAATCTATGTACAGTGACTCCAAAAACTGAGTCTATACTTCATTCAATTTCACTCTGTATGCCATATATTGAAAAGAAGTGGACAAAATCCAAGTGAGCAAACATGAATGTTGTAGTGTTCTTTGTGTACTACAATCCTAAAAATATTTGAAGCAAAAAACAATTACAGTTTGGAAGTAAATGAATTCCAAAGCTAACCACCCCATAGACTCAGTTTTTGCGGCAGGGTTCATAATCACTCTAAAAATTGCCTACGCATCTTTTTTGAGCTTCAATGGCTTGGATATTTTATTTCATGTTGTTATACACCATTTAAGACCCACTCCCATTGATATTGTAAAAATTTGACATATGCGTGCTTCAAAAAAATTATAAATAGAAAAAAATGTAGGTAGTACTAATTTGAATGGAATTTGAAGATTTTCATTGAACCAAAGACTTGAGATGTCATTTACTTTCATAGATGATCTATAGGTTGCAATATGAACCATTGTTGCATCTATTTTGACTAGATTTGAAAATATTTGTCTTAATATACTATTAATATAAATCATTTTAATTTTAATTTAGCAACAAAAATAATTATTTTAACCGTAATCTTTTTGTATCCAATATATTAGTTTATAAGGGTTGTATTTAGTCCATTTGTTTGGATTGTAGGTGATTCAATATGATATGACAACAACAAAAGTAAAACTAGAATATTGAGTTATTTGCAATAAAATCCTTTAATTGAAATCCAATAATGTACTTATGCATTAAATTTATATATTTTGTATGTTATAGAATAACAAAAATATATGTGACAAAATATTGACAATTGCAATTGATAAAAATAAAAATAAGGCATATTGTCAATATTCTAGTTTTACTTTTGTTGTTGTCATATCATATTGAATCACCTACAATCCAAACAAATGGACTAAATACAACCCTTATAAACTAATATATTGGATACAAAAAGATTACGGTTAAAATAATTATTTTTGTTGCTAAATTAAAATTAAAATGATTTATATTAATAGTATATTAAGACAAATATTTTCAAATCTAGTCAAAATAGATGCAACAATGGTTCATATTGCAACCTATAGATCATCTATGAAAGTAAATGACATCTCAAGTCTTTGGTTCAATGAAAATCTTCAAATTCCATTCAAATTAGTACTACCTACATTTTTTTCTATTTATAATTTTTTTGAAGCACGCATATGTCAAATTTTTACAATATCAATGGGAGTGGGTCTTAAATGGTGTATAACAACATGAAATAAAATATCCAAGCCATTGAAGCTCAAAAAAGATGCGTAGACAATTTTTAGAGTGATTATGAACCCTGCCGCAAAAACTGAGTCTATGGGGTGGTTAGCTTTGGAATTCATTTACTTCCAAACTGTAATTGTTTTTTGCTTCAAATATTTTTAGGATTGTAGTACACAAAGAACACTACAACATTCATGTTTGCTCACTTGGATTTTGTCCACTTCTTTTCAATATATGGCATACAGAGTGAAATTGAATGAAGTATAGACTCAGTTTTTGGAGTCACTGTACATATTGATTTTGGAGGTGTACACAAAGTGGGGATGGTGTTTTTATATTTTCTTGTTGGCAAGTAAAAAGAAGTCCCACCGCACAAAAGAACATGACATTTAAATACCGCATGCAATAGTTATGAAGGGTTAAAGTTTTTTTGGTAGATGTTCTAAATTCATTTCTTCAATCTACGCACATATTGATTTTGGAGATATATACATAGAGTGAGGAAGGTAGTTTTGGGCAGCGGGCGATTTTGGGTATATCCAATTTAAGGTATTATGGTGTGTGTTAAATAATGGACTTACATGTGGTTATAATTTTTTATTTATTAAGGAGGTTGATATTTTTATCCATTGTACATGTATTAGTGCTATTCATGTTGAAGTGTCATCACAAATATCATTGGTAAAAATCCTCCTTTATTCTAAAATGTTATAATTATATTGAAGTCCCTTTTGTTACATGCTCTTATAGAACTAATAAGAGTAGTCCAAATTCTTCATCTTGAGAAAATGTTGGAATTTATTCTTTGCTACAGATGATTAGATTTGAAAAGTTTGAATTCATACATAGAACTAACAGAGACTCAAAGTTAGCTCAAAGAGGTTAACCCCTAAAGGACCGAGGCCTTTTTTCTGCCAAAAAACACTGAAAACTGCCATTTCTGTAGCAAAGAGTTAAAAAAAAATTTAATTGTTTTTTTTTCACATCTAACCATAGGATCTTACACCTAACTAGTATAAAAAAGTGTGGAAAAAATTTCAGAATTTTTGACCGCATAGATTGCAAGATATCTGTGTTTAAAGTGGAAAAAACAAGTTTTTCAGCACATTGCGGGACTGGATTTTTTGACTTTGAACAATTTTAACTTAAAATTTTTTTACTACAGAGTTTTGAGCTTTTAATGCTTGTAGTGGAGAATTGAGTTGAGAGTCTAGGAAAAAAAAAATTCAAAAAAAACTTAATTATCATTCTTAAAAAAATTGTTAAGTAGATGTAGGTACGAGATAGAAGGAAAATCTAAAATATTCATATATTTTAGATGGAATTAAAATGCACTAATCCTAATGGTGGGATTGTTCTAACAAGTAAATCAGACCATGCAAAAAAAAAAAATTTGAAAAATTTGAAAAATTGCATTCAGAAATGAATTCTAAAGTTATTTTTTTCAAGAAGATGCTTTAACTGCCCGAAAAACAAGAATGTCCATAACTTCCTCATAACAAAGTCAAATGAAATGAATCAAAGCTTTCCAGATAGCCAAAAATATAACCTATGAGAAAAAAAATATTAAAAAAAAAAATTCAAATTTTTGTCCATTTTTTTTTTGCTGCCCGAGCTGCCCCCTGTAGCTTGTTTTGAGCTTATATGGTCATAACTTTTTTTCCCGGGCACCGATTGTGAAAAAAATTATATTCCCTTGAAGCTAATCAATTTTTGTACCTCCAAAAAAAGTTTCAAAAAATCAGGAGAAAATTTCAGCCCGTAGGTACCTGCCCGAAAACGCATTTGTCCCCCGTAGGGACAATGGTCCTTTAGGGGTTAAGAATTACAAAATTAATCAACCTTAACTCCTAAAGGACCAACATGCGTTTTTTGGCCGTATAGAAATTTTGGGCAGGTCCGTGTGACTAGAGATTTCCATATTTTAAGCTGAAATTTTAAAAGAAAGTGCGCGTGAGGAATATCTTTCATATACTAAATTTCAACACATTTGGAAATAGAAGTCAAAAGTTATGGCCAAATATGTTACTTTTTTCGTAACTAGGCTGTCCGTGCAGCAAGAAAAATTTGGCAAAAATTTGATTTTTTTTTTAAAATATTTTTTTTCTTGTAGATTATATTTTTTTCTATCTGAAAAGCTTTGATTCATTTCATTTGGATTTTTTATGAGAAAGTTATGGACATTCTTGTTTTTCAGGCAGTTAGAGCATCTTCTTGAAAAAAATAACTTGTAGAATTCATTTCTAAATGCTATTTTTGCAATTTTTCAAAAAAAAAAAATTCTCATGGTTTAGTTTACTTGCTAGAACAATCTCACCATTGGGATTAGTGTATTTTAATTCCATCTAAAATATATGAATATTTTAGATTTTCCTTCTATCTTGTACCTACTTCTACTTAATAATTTTTTTAGGAATGATAATTAAGTTTTTTTGAATATATTCAATTCTCCACTATAAAGATTTGAAGCACAAAACTCTGTAGTGCAAAAATTTTAAGTGAAAAATGTTTAAAGTAAAAAAATCTAGTCCCGCAATGTGCTGAAATACTTGTTTTTTCCACTTTAAACGCAGATATCTTGCAATCTGAGTGGTCAAAAATTCTGAAATTTTTTCCACACATTCTCAAACTAGTTAGGTGTATGATCCTACGGTTAGATGTGCAAAATAAACATTTTTCATTTTTTTTACTCCTTGCTATAGAAATGGCAGTTTTGATGGTTTTTTGGCAGAAAAAAGGCCTTGGGCCTTTAAGGGTTAAAATAGGAGGAAAATGTTTACATTTATTCAAGGGTGGGTGAGAAAAACAAGTATTTGGGTGGCTTTCAAAAGGTTGCTTGTGAGAAGTAAGGTAAATTGCCTTTTAAACTATTTTTTTAAATTTTATATAAGATTTAAACTATCCATTTAAGTTGATTTGCATAAGTAGAACCTAAGATTTTTTTAATTATTAGTAAAAAATGCAAAATTTAAAGAATAGAATTTGTATTTTTTGGAGAATTTTTATAAATTTTGTGGAATTTTTTAAGTGTGGACAGAAGAAACTAGAAAATTTCAAATAAGCGTATTTTTGAATTTTCCTCAAAATGACTCAACCACATCCAGTAGGGGCTCTATTGCTTTACATCCATGCTGCATACATCGGATGGCATATGAAAGAAGACATTTTCACAATGAATTTCTAGGTCCATTTAAGAGCACTTCAAAAAGATTGTCGTGATAGAAATAGGCAAGTCAACAATTTTGAATAGGTCTATGTTAAATGCAATTGAATTTGACCTTATAAAGTTAGTGACACATTTGGCATGGATTGCAAGAAAAAATAATCATAGAATGCAAGTTAAAATGATTTGCAAGAGATTGTGTAATATTTGCATACATTGAATTAATAAAACTTGAACAATACGGGAAGCTTTAAATGTAATTGAGGTGAATCCAAAAGCCATCTGATGTATATTAGGAGACAATGTTTATATTATTAAAGTGTGGCCCAATCAAAAACCAAATTCATTCGAATAATACATGGTTTACCATAACCATTCCCTAACAAAGATGTTGCCTCAAATATATCCACTTGCAATTGTTACACAAAATGGTTCCTAATTCCACCTTGGTATCCTTCAACCATTTACTATTTTGGATATTCTTGCGCGTTCAGTTTCCATCCACAAGTGCAAATAACGACCTGTAGGCCACTGTTTTTTGGTGTAGAAACTAATGGCCTATATGAAGCAAAATCAAAGGCATGAAAATATGTCAGCTTAATACTGTGGTTGTATCATGTATATGACATGTACTTGCTGAAGATTTCTCTTATACTTATGGTGTTCTAATTTTGACATTTGGATTTAATTTTGTTAGATGTAATAAAGACATATACTAGAGAATAAAGGTGAATATATGTGTGTGTGGATAGATGGAAAAGAATGAGGGCATGTACTAAGGGCTTACATTTTGTTCTTTTTGTTCTTTGCTTTAGATGCACTTATCCTTGCATAACAATTTGGAGCCAAAATAATATAAAGATGAACTCTTATACTATTAAAGTCATTAAGTATGTCATTGAATAGTTTTATTTACTTAATTATAATTTGGCATTTATAGGCCATATTATTCCAAAACATCCAATCATGTGATTAAATTGGCATTTCTATAATTATGAGAAATATTAGTTGGATAATATACATTTCTTATAAATAGATTATGATTGGTGTCACTAATTTTAAATATCATTATAATTGGGATAGTGAATAAAATGCTACAATTTTTTTTCAATTATTTCAAAGAATTATCATTTAAGGAGACCCAATTTTTAAATTTATACCTAGGTTTAATTTTGCTTTGAAGCCTTACCATCAAATGGATTTTTCTTGACGTAATTATAAATTTCTACAATTAAAAAAATGTATCCATTTCCATAAAATTCTTTAATAGTAGAAATGGTGCACTTTTTTTTTATAGAATAGAATGGAAAGCATCATGTCAATAAGACTAAAATAGAATTGGAATGTGCCCTAAACCATAGAGAATGATAATTGAGTTGGAAGTAGTTCATTTTTCATTGGTTTTTAGCAGTTCCATTGTATGAAAATCTCCAATCAAAAGAGTGTCAGTGATTAGTTTGAAGTAGATACTTATTTTTGAAATTAGAATTGGAAAGATACACTTTATTTTGTCCTTGTAACAAATTTGATTCAAGTGATATTCTTGCATTCATTCCAATGACAAGAATCTAAAAGCATGCATGATTTCTTATTACTTTTGATCTAAATGATAAGAGATCATGTACTTTCCTAGATACTTATTTTGAAATTTGAACAAGTAGTAATCATTGATAGAAAATTGGCACTACAATAGACATCCACTTTAATTATAGAAAAGACTCAAAATCATCTCTTATATAACTTTCAATCATTATTGCCATCCGTTGCATATGTCAAGATTCTTGAAACTATATTCAATGCTCACAATAGTTTACATTTTTTTACAGTTTCTATACTGGATTTTTATGAGGAATTAATCCTTCAATCTAGGTCTTTACTATGTCAAAGAGTGCCTAAAATGACATTTGAAAACCTTAACTAAATTTCAAGCTCAGCACTCTATTCTACTTTCCTAAAAAACGAGGTTGTGACATGGTGACATTCACCAATCAAAACTCCCTTAAATAATAATTTCAAGGAACAAAGGATGTGAGTACCAATTTTTTTAGCAATATATTGCTCTCTTTGATAGATTTTGACATATGTGGATTGTTCCCTCCAAGTATTAACTAATTTAGTTAAGGCAACAAAAGGTTAATTGTTCCAAAAAAATAACATTGGATGTGAGGAATAGATTCATTTCCATCACAACCTTGCCATCCACTTTGCCATCACACTTGCCATCAAATCCTTCATCTACATGTTCATCCAATTAGTCATCCACTCCTTTATTAACATCCATCTTTCATCTAAAAGTGATTCCTTGATAGCTCCATGCATTGCGCAAAAATCAAACATCAAATAAGCTAAAATGCTGAAAGTGACGCAATTAGTTTAATGGAGTTAAATCTATGGAGTTACCTTGTTTTTGAAGAAACTTAGGAGCCGTAGAAGCGTCCATCTATGCTTGGTAGTTTCCGATTCCCATTTTGGTGTTTCTTCAAGCTTCTTGCTGTGTTTAGTTGTTTTCTTACGTGACTTCCGATATAGTGCCGTATAAGCTAAGAATATGAAGTGGTTGCCTCATTCACCTTTTCAATGAAGGTCACTTCCTTCAGATTCTTTAATTCACAATAATCTAAAGACACTCCACCATTTAGGTCTCCATCTTTCATGTCAAACCAATATTGTTGATGCCATCTATACATATCCATGTTTGTATCTACTATCCTCATTTGAAAGGATTCATTGGGTTGTAATCTCTTCAATTCGATGTAATACATTATATGCGGCATTTTACATCCAATACATTCTTTTCCTTTTTTTCACATAGAGGATTTGTTTGGTGTGATTGGTCACCTGAATCGTCTTTGGCATTGCAAGAGATTTGAATTAATTGTTATAGTGGATTTATAAACGGTTCCACCTTTGAATCACACAAAAGAAATCAAGGATCACAAAATATGACAAAACCAAAAATGTGGTGAAAATGAGGAGGGACAAGATCACAAAAATCCAATTTGGCCAAAATGCCTAGGTCTCCTTCATATCAAATGAGTTCTTGACGGGTTGTTGTGAAGTTTTGTGGTTGGTTTAGAAAAGCATTGGGCTTTTGGGTGTAATAGTGCTTGTATACATTATTATTCAATAATTCAAAAATAAATATAGTTTAATAAATTATATCATCCTTCAAATATTTCTAATCCAATATCCTAATATATTTCCTCCTTCTAATTTAATCTAAATGTAATCCTTATTGACTTTATATATATATATTTTAGCCTAATAATTAAAATAAAAGTGATTAAAAATATTAAAAATTAACGTAAAAGTTAACTTAAAAATAATTGTCAATCAACCTTTGAGTCTACTAACCCACAATTATAGAACTTATACAAAATGCATAGATGTCTATTTTTAACTAGTAGAAAACCCACATCATGACAACATCAATTTGTGAATTAAAACAAATTTGGTCCCTTCTTTCAAAGCATCATTACTTTGCATTTTCCCTCCAGCATATTTTTTAACACATGAAACTCACACCATGAGTTCTATAGCAATTGTCTAAGAAGGGTTGGATACACCTACCTCTTGCAGCTGCATTCAATTGTTGCTCAAAGCTCTGGGTGGAGCTTCCATGTTGTCACTTCTTTGTATTGAACCATCATGACTTTCTTAGAGACTCAGCATGTTTATGCTTCTTTGCCATGGCAATGGTTGTCTGAGATTGTTTACTAGTGAAATTCACAAGAAGAAATTTGAAAAACAAGCATCAAATTTCTAGAGGTCTGGTTCTAGTTCTAAATCCTAAACCATAATCATATAACCCTTGAATCTACATTACACTTGTTGAGAATTTGGGACCTAAAAGGCCCTCTTTACACCAATAAATCAAAGGTGAATCCACGTTGGTGGAGATGGAATCTTTAATTCTTAAAGACTATATTGATTTGTCATTGTAATGACTGCACGTGACGCTAATCTACCAAAGCTACACTATTTTGAATTAGTCTAGGTTGAAATATTACTATATTGCACCAATTTATACAAAAATTAAGTTTTGTAGTGACGCTAATTTTTTTCCCTCACTAATAGGACAAATTAATGTATAGAGTGAGGAAATTAAATTTTTGAATAAATTGGTACAATAGGATTTATTCCAACCTTCATCTAATCAAAAATAGTGTGGCTTTAATAAATTAACCCCTAAAGGACCAAAGTCCCCTCCGGAGACACTTGGGATTTCGAGCAGGCTCGTGCAACCTGAAATTTTAACTTGATTTTTTGAAACTTTTTTTGAAAATAGGAAATCACATTAGCTTTCTAAAAATACAATTTTTTTTTTCAATCGGTGCCCGGGAGCAAAAGTTATGCCATTCTAAAGCAAAAAAGCAGTTTGTTAGGCAGAAAAAAAAACACAAAAAAATGATTTTTTATTTAAATTTTTTTTCCCTCAAAGATCATGTTTTTGTCTACATTTGAAGCTTTGATTCATTCAATTTGGACTCAGAATGAAAAAATTAAGGACATTCTTGTTTTTCGGGCAATCTAAGCATCTTAAAAAAACACACTTATAGAATTCATTTTTGAATGCAATTTTCAATTTTTTTCAATTTTTTTTTTGACAAGGTTTAGTTTGTTTGCAAGAACAATCCCACCATTGGGATTATGGTGTTTTAATTCTACCTAAGAGCTATTAACGATTTTGTATTTCGTTCAATTTTGGACCTACTTCTACTTAATAATTTTTTTATATATGAAAATCAAGTTTTGATATGTTGAAATTTTTTTCCCTGACTCTCAACTCAATTGTTCAACATAATCTTTTTAACTTTATGGTGTATAGTGCCAAAAAATCCGCAAATGGACGTCAAAGTCATCTGAAATTGCAGGAAACAATTCAAAAAAAATTCTTTTTCCAACTTTGAATGCTAATATCTTCCAATCGGAATGGTCAAATTTCTTGAAATTTTTACTACATGATCTGAGACAAGTGAAATTCAAGATCCTACAGTTAGATTGTAAAAAAAAAGTTTTTTTTTTGTTTAGGGAGTGATCGCAGCAGAAATGGCAGTTTTCAGTGGTTTTGGAGCCTGAAAATGGCTTGGTCCTTTAGGGGTTAAGATAAGAGGTTCTAAAAGTGCTCAGAATCTAAAATTGCCCACCTCCTCAAATGTACACTATCTGTACATATATATTTTTTTTTGTACCAATAATGTACAAATAGTTTACATTTGAGGAGGTGGGCAATTTTAGAGCCCTATGCCATTTCAACTTCAAAAATTCATAACTAATTCTACAAAGCTCTAAAAATATGAAACGATTTGGATGAGAAGCCAATTTCATTTGTTTTTCAAATAAAATTTACTATAAATATTTCAAGAAGTTTCACCTCCCCAAATTCACGTTTCAACTCTTAAATGGGCACTTTATGACCCTCCTACCTTAGTTTCACATGCACTATTAGGAAAGAGGTAGGACTAGAGATATCCGCATGCAATAGCCCAAATTTTTGAAGATGGAATCCAAAATAATGATTCAATAATGACTTTTAATTGAAATTTGTAAGACTTGATCTATAGATCATATCTTCATAGTATGATCTACAACTGTATCTATTAATAGAATTTCAAGTTTCAAATCTAAATTTTTTAAAATTTTAGATTGAATATTTGTAATTTCTACAAGAAATTTGATCTATTAAGTTCAAACAACAAAACTGACCCCCTCTCATTTAAGTCCAACCCTGGCTTGTAAATGGTCAACTAATTATTTCTTGTACTTAAAAATAAATGATATCCATTCAAAGCGTTGTATACAATTTCATTGATTCCTACATGGCTACATGCCCAATCAACCATTTCATAGTAGTTGTCCAATTTAGGAGAGTATTTTTGGATAGACAAAAAAATTTCAAAATAATGATTTTTAATGCACACTAAATTGAATTTTTGAATTTTTGATCTTGATCTCTCTATAATCAAATTTCTTTTGGTAAGGAAAACAATACAAAATGTTCAATAGTTGCTTAATGTTAAAACTTTTACTAATAAAAAAAAGCATTGATGTTTTTATGCTTAAATATTTTTGCTTTTATGAACAAATCTAGTTAACCAAATATAACAAAAAAATGCTAAATATAGAAACTAACTATTGATATACTTCATAATTTGATTTGAAATAAGTTTATAAATATTTTATTAACTTTAATTGTAGGAACAATTTCTATGGACATTGGTTTCTAACCTTGATGTGTAGCATTTAGTTTTTTGATGTAAGCAAATAGATTGAAGAACCCATAATTTGTAATACATTTTGGTTTTATATCATACCCCTATGGCATTTAGAGGCTTCATTTGAGTTAAGTTAGAGTAACATTTTTATTTTTTATAATAAATTTATAGAATTTTTTTGTTTCTAAAAACAACACACCTCTTGTAGTAATTCAATTCTAATACTTTTGGCTTGTTCTCTTGCAAAGTTGTTAGCTCAGCTTTAATCCCTAATAAAGCCCTCATTCTTCATCCACATTCTTCATCCATCCTTCATCCAATCCTTCATCCTATCCTTCATCCAATTGTTGAGGACCCCCCACCCGGGTATCAATCTCACCGCAATCTCAGTATCTCACCATCTTCGCGTCGACACTCGACACCAGTGCTGACGTCCACGACATTCACGAGCCCAATCCAGATTCTATCCACTTCCTCTGCACTCCAATTCCCCTCTCCCTTTTCTTCCCGCAATTCCAAGCTCCATACATCTCTTCAACGACGGAAGCTTGCATCTCTTTGGCCTCCCATTTGCATCATCCATTCGCATCCTTCATTATTTTTCCTGTAAAATGTAGCCCCATTTGGAGTCTCTAATCGTCTCCCAACCCTCAGTATCTTACAGATTTTGATTCCACCAACGTCGTGGGTTTCGACCAACTCTTGCAATCAGCCAAGACGGGTTCCTAACGAGTTGTAGAATACTGGATCAGTGGAGATAAGCACTGAGAAGTTTGAATTTCGCAGGGAATTGATTACACGTCCATGTAGAGCTCAAGGGCGACTTGGAGCGACTTGGGTAGACTTGGGTAGACTTGGGGAAACTTGGGAGACCTGGGGAGAGTTGGTTGTTTTTTGTGGGATTGTGGATTAGGGTTGTTGAGATGGCGCAAGCGATGCGAGTGATGCAAGTGGTGGCCATTTGTGGAAGCAAGGCGGCTTTGCTTCAGGGCTTTTCTCAGAATTTGGATGCGCATGTGGTTTCCAAGGGGAAGCTTTTTCACTCTGCAAGTGGGAATTCCTCCGCCCTGCGAGCGAGCTCCTCGCAGTTGAAGGAGCAGCAGAAATCCGAGGTGGTGGCGGTGGTGGCACCGGCGACGATTGCTTCCACGGTGCTGGTGAATGCGAGTGCTGCCACTGCTCTTACTGGGGAAGATGTCACCGGGGCATTTACCAAAGTGAGTGTTGCTTCGGTCAGCTTTACTGTTTTATTTTATTTTATTTTGTTTTGTTTGGGTGCATTCTTAAACCCTGAGGGCTGGAATTGCCTCGTGAATTGCGCCGTGGTTTTTGGTTTGTGCACATTTTGGGTAAGGTAGAAGGAATATGAATTCTAAAGTAGAGGCTCCATTAACCATAAAACACATTAAATTGTCCATTGACCATACAGGTGAGCTTTGATTTGTGGTAAGTGTGTAAACGCTTAATCTACAGACATTTAGCTTTTTGCAATTGATTTTTAGCTCAACACAGACTAAAATGTGCAAAATTTTAGATGAAACAAGTTTCTAGATTGTCATAAGGAAAGGCTCAAAGCTCACCTGTATGGTGAATGGAACCTCTCCCTTGCTGTATGGTGCATGGAGAATTTACATTATCTAAGAAACCGCATTTGGAAATTCTATGTTTGGATTTGACTTGTGCAGTTTTGGTTCAGTTGTGTTGGTTGTGTTGTGCCGAGTTGAGTTGCTTCAGGTTTTAATTTTACTCTGGTCTGCTGGATTTTTTGGTGTATGGTTAACCCCGGGAAAACTTAGGTTTGGAATTGCTGTCAGAACAGACTCGCTCTCCAATTGTGTTGGTGATGGGTGTTTGTGAGAGGGCATTTGGTTTGTATGAAGGTGGAAGGAAATCAACTGTGAAGAAGGAAATCAACTGGAGATTATTTGGGAATTCCGTGTTTGCCATTGATTTGTTTAGTTTTTATGTCAAATTAGGGGTCATCAATCCTCGACTTTGTCTGCACTTGAAAGAGTATTATGTCTTCTTTTGTTTTGTAAATCAGAAAAAGAAAGGTTTGTGATTGGTGGTTGCAATAATATTGTTTCTCTTGAGTAGCAGCCTGCAATGGAGGTTATTCAATCCTCATTTCAGTTATATCAACACGAAAGCGAGGATTATGTCGTCCTGCCTTCCAAGAGTAGGAAAGCAAAGTTGTGATTGGTGGTCGTTCTTGCTTGTGTTTTTGTTGTGGCTATGGGTGGATCATGTGGTTGGCTACTGCACTTCACTTCTAGAATAATCTTTTACATTATCTAATAGGGGAGTCTAATATTTAGATAATGCTAAAGAGCAATTGGTTGCTTTCAAAAAATTGATTATTTAATAACCCATAGAAAATATTGTGCCCGAGGAGAATCATACATAATCTGGGCGTCAATTATAGTGTCCAACTGGTCTTCAACTTTGCTTTATTCGGGTTCTAGAATATAGGCGGAGGTTCTAGACTATCCCTTAACCTCCTGAAGGACTCTTGAAACCCTAATTTTTGTTTCAAAACCAGATTATATTTCTACCAGCAAATAGTTATTTGGTTACCGAAATTTAACCACCATTGATGGTAAATTTTACGTTTTTGACCTGAATTTCTTTCTGTACAATCAGGGGCAACAGGGATGCAAGGGTTTGTTCAAGCGGTGACTATACATGCTGCTGTTGAAATTGTGTTAAATAACAGAACTCTGATTTTGCAAGGTTCTTCTAAAGCGGTACCCTGACGTGTTGCTCAGGTATCATCTGTCACTTCCCAAGTGACTCAGACAGCAGGGAGTGCAATTGGCTTGGTGAGGGATGCGCTGCAGCAATTGTTCACCATTTTGAAGCCTGGGGTGGATGCTGCTACTCCTTATGTCCAGAAAACTGCAGACTCAGCTTACAGGACTGTGCTGCCTGTAGCAACGGACTTGGAGCAACAAGCTGAGAAGGCGCTTCAAGGTGCGGGTGTTGACCCAAAACCGGTTGTGGATGTTGCAAAGGTACTGTCTATACTAACATGCCCATCCTGCATATTGCATTTCAAAAACTGAGTCAGAGTTATACTTAATGTAGAGACACTAGCTTTGCTGTTGAATGTAGATTCTACTATTATACTAGACTGGTCAAATTTACATGCTCGTGTTGGCAACTCGAATAGTATTATAATTCACCAAAGAATGCCTTCTTTGGATATTGCATGCAAAAGTTATCAAGGGTCAAAGTTTTATTGATAGATGTTTTTCTATTTGCTTGTTCGACAATAGGTGCACCAGCAATATGTTCACTAGCTTGACATATGATCAAGTGATCCATGCGTGTACCTACCTTATCTTTTGGGATTTTGGTTCCTTGCAATTGACTTTGACTTTCTACATTTACCTGTGGTGTGTATTTATTTAGTTATAGAGACCAAGCAATGGCATGAAAGAGTTCTAGTGCTCTATGAAAATGAGACATGTGTAGAATGTTGGGGTTCTTCATTCCAAAGAATGAATTTCTTATGTCTAGTGGAATTGTAACATGTGGTTATAGGCAAAGTAAGATTTTTTAATAGTAATTTCAAATTTTCTATCAGTGAGGATTATGTGATTGTATTGAAGATTATATAGAAAAATATGCGTTTCTATTTTTTGGGGGTAGAGACACTTTCTTTTAGTCACTTGTTACTTACGTAGCCTAGCGTTCTCATGGTTGATGTTTAAGATTGCCTTTCCAACGTATTTCCTCTTATTTTTGTGGTGCTTCCAGACAGTTGTTTCTGTAGCTGGGGAGGCTGCCGGTCAAGTCGGGAAGTACGTTGAAGCTGCTCAGCCGTATGCTCTTAGCACGTTCGACAGTGTACTGGGCTCGGATCCTCTGGTGTTGGCCACTGGAGCTGGCGCCTTGCTACTTGTTTATTTTTTGGCACCCCCTTTGGTTTCAAGTGTGTCTTTTGCAGCTCGGGGTTACAAGGGTACGTGTCTCACTAGCCAGTCCTCATGTAATTCCTGTGTAGCACTACATTCTATGGTCAACAAAATCCTTTCGGAGAATACCAATTTGAATGCAAATGTGGCATTGCTTTACTGGAGATAGTATAGGTTTATCTGTTTATCTGTTGCATTTGCCACAAAGTGACATTGTTATTTCTATTGAACTTGCAGGTGATGTAACTGCGCCCCAGGCATTAGACTTGGTTGTTCAGGGAAATTGCACTCTAGTTGATGTGAGAACTGACAGGGAAAAGTCTAAATCGGGTGTACCTAGTTTGCCCAGGAATGCCAAAAGCAAAATCACAACTGTCCCGTAAGCCTTACACCTGCTTCTTCTGTAAAGTTGAATACCATCATTTCTGAGGTCTTAAAGGTTTGCTTGTTAGCAGCCACAACCTTCCTTCGCATATATCATTGTTTAGTTCAAATCTCTCAATGTTATTGAGTATCGTAGCTTACATGTTATCCCAATCCACAGCGTCGAAGATCTACCAGGGAAAGTGAAAGGACAACTTCGAGATGTTCGCAAAGTGGAGGCTGAGATTGCGGCATTGAAAATCTCTGCTTTGAAGAGATTAAACAAAGGTTCAAAGATTGTCATTATTGACTCGTACGTGCTCCATTGCTCATCTCGTTACTTAAAGATGAACATCTCAAACAGACCTCCATTAGATTGAAGAATTTCTTAATTTTATGGTTGGCAGGCATTAGATCCGTATAGTCCTCCTGTTGAATTCGTGTTCTGTTAATGTTAGTGTAATACAAATGGAGCTAACTTACTGCCAGTATGATGTTATTGTTGTTGACATTAAGTTGATATTACTTTGGTCAATATTGATTTAAAATTATTCAAATATTATTCTAATTTGCTATCTACCATTAACTTACCATCAACAACTTTGTGAATCTAAATGGAATCTTTCAAGCCAAATTTTGACAGTCTATACTTCCCAAGTCGTGATTCAAGCTGTGGGCATTATGTGGTTACGCATTCAGGACTGGGAACATTGCTAAGATCATAGCAAAGTCACTATCTGCACTAGGCTTCAAGAACACCTGGGTTGTTGTTGATGGATATGATGGTGGCAAGGGTTGGATTCAAAGCAAACTTGGGTCCAAGTCATACAAGTCTTCTTTTGGTGAAATCTTATCCCCTTCTCGCATCATTCCTGCAGGTATGTTAATCTTGACTACATTGTTTTTTCTGTTTTCTATTTCTAAGTAACCATGGTCCTTTAGGATATAGTATTTTATTTGAAACTTATTTTCTTACGAGCGTCATTTCAAACTTATTTGTCTAATAGTTTTAAATCTGGAAGAGTAGGAGATGTAGATGGCATTTGATTAACACCCAGAAAATGAACAATGGTGCAGAGACTAGGAAATTCTTCTCTAATGCTTCCAAGGACGAGCCAGTGGATGTTGGAACGTCTCGACTGAAATTTCTTCCAGGACCTTCTGAAGATTAGGACGGTATATGATCACAATTTAGAGAGAGTTTTTTTGATTGCACCAGATTGTTAGATTGATTCGATCCAACGGTGAGACTGATTTCAGTTTTGGCGTCTCCTGTCGGATCGATATCAGTCTGAGTGGTTTTCACGACATGGAAAGTGGATCAGGGTGTAGGGTTTTAGAATTTAGTGTTAAGAGTACCCCTAATCTCACTCAAATTGTCAATGGAAATTGCTTCCTTGGTTCAGTTTAGAGATCTGAGCTATTGGACTCCCTCCTGCTCCCTTGCCCATGTGGAAGGCACTGTAGCTCCCTGGATTGCTTCAGTTCAATCCGTAGAAGTGGGAAACGACAATGACGAGATAGAGTGTGGTGTGTTTTCCTTAATGGAGCTCACTTAGTTATAGTTGCAGTTTGGCTGTCAGAACGATCTGTTCAAGGACAACTTACAGCAGTTTGTAAATGATTTTTCTACATAGTCGACAGGTCAAGTGATCAGGTAATAACAAATTTTGCCGCTTCTCTTTTCCTATAGCCTGGTCTTCTTTTTGGTTGTAAGCTATGTGCACTTATAATTGTGATTAGTTACATCTGAGCATAGTTACTATTATTAAACATACATTAATTTTATTATATCTTGTTGGAAATTGAAAGAGGATTCCAGCACACTTTAGCATTCATTGTTTGGACATCATATGAATAAGTTATGAATTTTCAAAGTCTTGTCTCTAGGTGTAGTATGAAAGAGGATTCCAAGATGATAACCCTATTAATGGAATGGGAGTTTTGGGCTTTTGCACTTTAGGGGGCATGCCAACGTAAAATCAAAGTTTAGTATTTTTTAAATATCTTTTAGAGTATACACGTGTAATGTTACTAGATTTTGGAGTATTAATTTTTGCCTATTTTGACAAACTAATTGTAGAATTTGGAAGTCATATGTGTTTATAGTCTCAATAAAGGCAGCTAAGAAAATATTTTGTGTTCATTATTTTTTTTGGTTTGATCATTACATAATAGTGCTTGCTTTTTGAAGTATTTCAATTAGTGTATATCAACACTAACCACGAGGTAGTCAAAACTTTGATATTGATGTGAAAATAGACATACATAACATTATTGACCAATGCTTGGAAATTTTGTTTTGCTCCCCTAATGAAAGAAGCCCCCAATACAATGATTCTTGAGTAAGCCTATACAAGTTGTAGATTTAAACTCAATAGGTCAGGTCCCAAGTTATCCAAGAAGGAATGATCCCTTTAGCCTTGTAAATGTAAGGAAATGGGAGTATATAGTTTTACAATGATATTTTACAAATGAACAAGTAATAAGAGAAAAAGATAGCATATACAAAATCAAATGTTATTGGCATTTTGAACCCAAAATTCCAAGGCCCTTTTTTCACCATAAAATAGTCAAAAACTATCATTCCAATTGTAAATAGCAAAAAACTTTACAAATTGTTTTTTTTTGCATATCTAACTGTAAGATATTACATTAGCCTAGTATGAGAATTGTATGGGGAAGAAATTTTAGAAACTTTCAACTTGTACATTGCAAGATATTTGCTTTTATAGTGTAAAAAATGGAGTTTTGAGCACGTTCTTTGACTAGATTATTTGACATTGAATCATCTTAATTAAAAAAATTTGCACTAAAAATTTTAATTTAAAAAAAAAATTATATTGAAAATTTGAACTGAAAGACGAGAGAAAATTTATAAAAAAAATTCATTTCATCCTTAAAAAATTGTGAAGTGATAGTTGGTATAAAATTGAAGGAAAAATCATTAATAGCTCTAAGATGGAATTGAAACACATTAATCTTTATGGTGAGGTTGTTCTAGAAAGCATACTTAGCCTTGTAGAATTTTTTTTTTGAAAATTTTGAAAATTGAGTTCAGAAGTGAATCGATTATGTTATTTTTTTAAGGAGTAACAAAACAAGAAATTCCGTATAACTTTCACATCACTAATCCAAATGGTAGAAACGAAGCTTTCCATGTAGACAAATATGTAAAATATGAGGGAAAAAAATTAAAAATTTATATTTCAAGTTTTAGTGGATTTATTTTGTAGCCCAATCTTCCTTGCCAATTTTGAGCTTATAGTGGCATAATTTTTGCACCCAGGCACCAATTGAAATAAAAATTATATTCCCATAAAGCTAATGTGATTTTCTATTTTAAAAGAAAGTTTTAGAAAATCATATTAAAATTGATGTTATACAAGCCTACCTAAAGTCTATTTTGTCCCTCGTAGGAACAATGGAACTTTAGGATTTAAATAGAATACATAATAATCTACAAGGAATGTAGTTGTAGATGCATATTACTTGGATGTGTAGTGCAAAAGCTCCCCTATTTGGGGCAATGAGTAGGCTTTGGAATCCCAAGGCCATTCACAACCCTTGCACCCTACACACTTGCCATGTACGCACTTG
This sequence comes from Pseudisothecium myosuroides, assembly GCA_951799445.1. NCBI lineage: Eukaryota > Viridiplantae > Streptophyta > Bryopsida > Hypnales > Lembophyllaceae > Pseudisothecium > Pseudisothecium myosuroides. Next base: position 35,402,636 of record OX637287.1, on the reverse strand, counting down.
CAGAAGATAACCTTGTAATCTACTAGACAACCAAAACGTGTGCAATTGCTTTGTGAAGAAGACATCCAATTATCTAAATCATTGAAAACAACAATATGCATATTGCAAATTTGCAACATATCCTCCCTCCATTGAAAAAGAAAAGCAATTTATGTGACAAAGCAAAAGTGTAGATGCAAAGTGTCAAGTACCAAGTGCAATAAGTTGCACTAGAAAAATGTACCTTGATTGAATGGTCACAATCTTACAAACTTACAAAGGGCAAAGAAAAATTTGCAAAACTTTTGATGGGCTCTACATTTGGAGATAAAAAGATGAGAGAATGGATATCCAAAAACCATTTTGAATCATTAATCAATCTCGAATATATTTAGATACAAGATACAAGCGTCCGAAATGTTCTAAATGTTCTAGATGTTCGAAATTGTTTTGCAAAGAATTTTTTTTTATACCTTTTGCCAAGTTGAGTTTCAAAAATTCATGGTATATTCATATATACACAAAAACTTGCATTTTTTTTATTTTAAAATTCATGATTTTTAATTGCCATTTGGTTAAAAATAGTCTCATGGAACTTCCTTATATCAAAAAAGGTTGCAGTACAAACATGAAAGTGAAGTGAATTTGGTTAAAAAAAGGTTGAGATTTCATTTTGAAATACAAACATGAAAATCAAAAAAGGGATTGGTTAAAAAGGGTCGAGGTTTCGTAGTTCTAGCTAAAAGTACCACTTATCCATTTATGCACACTCACAAGCCTTAATATTATCTAAGATATTGATCTTCCCAAGGCAGTGCAGTAGTCATAATGTATTGTACTCTCTACTCCTCAATTTCATCTGAACATGAGTTGTTGATTGTAGATCACCAAATATCATTGGCAAGGTTTGGTTGGTCTGCAAATCCAATTAAAATGGATTTCTACACTTATTCCAGAAGAATAAAATCAACGACGTTAAAAACTTCATGTGCAGCATATTTCATCCAATTTTTCTCGAAAGATAAATAGAGTCACATCTATAATCCACTTAAATTTGTATTTATTGGAACCTTCTATAGTTGGTTAGAAATTTTTGAAGTTGGAATCGGCAGGTTGCACTAAAAGCATCCCCACCATTGACTGTTTCATTACCAGTGCGCTAAAAACTCCAATAAGAACCTCTGCGTTAGAACACCTCTAGAGCAGGAGCAAATTTGACATTGCACACCTCCCCATTGAAAAAACCATATCCCAAGTCACATCATCTTTGACATATATTTTCACTGAAGCTATCATAGTATTAACACCACAAACTCAACATCCCCAAGAACGACGACCATATCCAACGAAACCAATTTCAAGGCACTGCGCTGAATCAAAGCCTGCCAAAATTAAATGATGTTTTGGAGACTTCATGAATAGAAGATCGCCACTCTCAAGCCCCTCTAACACAACTACTGGTACATGAAGATGCGGAAACCAAGGGCCTTACAGACACAAGTTTGTACAGAAAACCTCATAGTCCGGAGTCAGTTGCAAAAAAACCTGCAAAGCACTCCGTCTAAAGCCCCCGACCAGGAGTCCTCTATCCTCACACTGCTTGGGTGCTACAACACTGCCACTTCAGAACACCAAATACGTCCACAATGTCCTCGCACGAAACTCTTGCATCCTTCTCCTCGAAGGGTACGCGCTATAACTCCCCTGTCCATGCGAATGGAATTGTCCCGGCAAGCCGATGACCCTCGTATCCTTCTCACTGCAGTAATCATTCAGCATCCGGTTAACACAACGACTTGCCCCGGACGAATCAGCAGCCGTAAATGGGTCCCAGAAACGAGGAAGCGATCCCGTGCGCCATGCTGAGCACTTCGCCAATCACTTATGCGACGCGTCGACCCGAAAGCTCATGCCGTTAGTTCGTCAACTCACCTGAAACGCAATTCCATCACGGGTCAGACGTTCCACAATGCCAGTCCCGCTAATTACACGACAGCATTACCACTCGCACATAACGAAACCCACATCAACTCCATTCAAAACCACACTTAGGAAAACAAAGCACGAGCTCAACAAAACCCATAAAGAAACTACCGACACCTCCCGAACAACTGAAAACTCCATGCACCGTGCACACCAACAACCCTGCCGAATCGCTCATAACGAACACAGCTTCACACCTTCAACCTCGGACCAAACGAAACAACTACGAACCACCACCAGCACGTCGCGGAAAATCCAAACCGGGCCTCATACAGGCCCCGGCTGCTCAGCGACAATCGGGTGAAACAGGAACTACAGCCCCGGATGAAGGACAGATTCGCTTGCCTTCATCCGTGGCACACAAGGAGCATGACAAATCACTAACCTGGCTAACCTGCAACTGGACTGGGCACAGCACCACCTGTGGCATTAATTACCAGGCGTTGCTTGCTAGAAGGACCCTCGCGACGACTTTCCAGCTCCACGTTCCGAGGACCCGAACGACCACCGAAACGACCGCGGCGACCGTGATTGTAATCCCTGCCGCGAGACACAGCGGGAACGTCACCGGCTCCCTCCCAATTCCCGACCTCTCCTTTCGGACTTGGGATGGCCCCGGAACCTGGCTGCTGAACCGCTCTGCTCGACTGATGACCCGCATTCTCGGCTTGCACAGGACGCTGCGACTCCGTCGCTGGCGGCTTAGACGATTCCGTCCGACCCAACTGAGGAGCCACCGTCGACTCTCTCTCCGCCGGAGGCGCACGAGACCGATAGCCTTCGCCAACGCCAGTCTGTTGCCAATGGCCCTGACCTCGCTGCTGACCGGAAGACGGCCTCGACGACTGATCCCTCTCGGCACGACCTCCTCGATGATTGGACACCTGCTCGCCCGACTCCACAAAATGCTGACCGACACCCCGCGAAGGATGCTCCTGGAAACCATCCCGCTCCCAAGACGACGCATGACTTGGCTCCTTCGGGACCGCTCCCGCATGGGACTTCTGCTGCGGGTGAGGAGTCGTGTAGGTCTGGTGGCTTGGTGCCTGCTCTTTGTCCGGGTTCTGACTCCTCGGATGATGCTGCCCAACACCGTTACGATGCGGTTGCGGTTGCGGATGCGGATGCTGCTGATGGTGCTGCTGCTGAGATACAAGGCTCTCGACGGGACCTGCCCTATCCGATGAAGCGTGGGAATGCCGAGAATGGGGTGCCGGACCTTGATCGTGCCTCCTGGTCTCTGAACCATGCGAACCTTGTACGCGGTAATCTTGGCCTCGGTGATCCTGCCCTCGGAAATCTTGCCCTCGGAGATCTGGACCCCGAATATCCTGACCTCGGGGCTCTTGATTGCGATGATCTTGGCCACGTTGAGCGGCAGCAGACCCAGGACGTGGAGGCTGATAAAGCTTCTTATCCGCCGGGTGCTCCCTTTCGGACACGGACGCGGAAACGGGAACCGCTCCTACAACTGCAGCAGCCGGAGGAGGTGCTGAGGAGGCAACCGCGGAGGCCGCTGCTGGCGTCGCAAGAAGATGATCCGATACGATCGGATGGCGGCGAGACGGACCTTGACCACCGACGCCTCGCTGCTCCCCACGCGGACGAGGAGGGCCCGAATCCGCAGGAACCGATTCGGAAACATTCACGGCCGCGGAATATTCCTTCCCAACCTCCGACACACGCTCGCTCCCGGAACCCCGCTGACGCCAGGAGCCATGAGACTTCCCAACCTTCGTCACAGACTCCGCACCACGAACGTCTTGATTAACCTTCCCATCCGCAGACACAGACTGCTTGCTCTCCGACGAAGAAGTCGCGCGTGTAGACTCCGACGAGGACACAGAAGCCGGGACGACCCCCTGAGAACTCGGGCCTACTGACGCTTGGGAAGCCTGATGACCGGCGTGATCCGAACTTTCCTGGTATTTCATCAAAGGCTTCGGAGTGTAACGCTCCATCTCGGCACGCTTGGCGCGTGCCTGCTGCTGGGCGGAACTGCCCTCTTCCTTCGGAGGCTGATCGATCGACGGACCACGCTCCACCTTGTTCCCACCACCACCTCCCGCTCCGGGAGACCGCACCGGAGCCCACACCATGCTGTCACCCACATGGGACTTCTCCGCCGCGCGCTGCTCCACGGACCCACGATCGCTTCTGCCAGGACCGCGACGAGCACCGCGACTCTTGCGTTGCATCCTCTTGCCCGAGGCATCTCCGTTCGTCGACACGGCAGAACCTTCGTCGCCCGTCAGAGCATCCCCGGACACACTCACGTTCACGTCCTTCACCGATTCCACGTGAAACGAGGCGCTTCCGGATTCCACCACCGGCTCGCCTCCCACGATGGGCTGGTAAGACGGGATGTGCAGACCGGAAACGAGGTCCCCAAACTGGATGCTCTCGGCCGTCATCGGCGCAGCTTCCGGACGCGGCCGGTTCCGCACGTTGCGACTGTTCTTGTTCTTGCGAACGAGGCCAGAACCCTCCGCCAAGCTGGGAACCGAATGGAGAGCGGGGGCCGAATTCGACTCATGGGGCAACGGCTTGTCCATGCTCCAGCCCCCGTTCGCTTCCGCTTCCGCTTCCGAAGAACGGGTGTCGGGGAATGCAACGGTCGGCGCTATGGGCACCGCACGGACGACCTCCTCGCTCTTGGCCACCACCTGTTTCCTCTCGGACCTACCCCTGTGACGAGACTCACGCGGCAAACTCGATTGGGAACCATAGGCTTCGGGAACAGGCGAGGGAGTCGACAACAGAGGACCCGCGGGCGACGAAGGAGGGGGGAGGAGGGCGGAAACCCCACCGACACCGCCGCTCGCCTTGCCTTTCGCCGACTCCCCGACCACTGCTTTGCGACCGCTCGCCTTCCTGTCGCGCTCGCGTTTGCTATGCTCGTTGCGGACGACACGCTTCGCGCTGACGCTCACACTCGGAACCAACGCTTCGGCCTCCAACGCTGGGCTCTCCTCGGATGGCTCAGCTTCCTCCACCTCCACGCTCGGCTTCCACGAATCCAAGTCCAAGTCCTCGCCACTTCCTGACGGAACAACGGTAGACCTTCGATCCAGCTCTTCCAGCTTCGCACGAGCCTTGGCCTTCTGATCCTTGATTCGTTCCTCCTCTTCTTTCTGCAACTGACGGGCCCGTTGAGCGGCAATCTCCTTCATCTTTAACCGCTGACAAAAATCACAACACCGGCGTCAGAAATGACGAGCTTGGCAAGTCCACGAAACCCGGAGCATGACAATCGAACGAGCGCCACGCACACGGACTTCCCATGGCGAAAATACTCACCCACGAAATCAACACATCATCTCGACACTCCAAAACCATGATCCCCTAAACCGCGAGATAAAGGATTATGTCATGTGCAAGTGGACACATTTCACAGCACCCAACCTCTACAATACAATGCCGAGGGAGAATCCTGTACCTGCTCGTCGTAGTCATACGAACCGGGTTGAGGACCGCTCTCGGAGTCCGCAGCGCTCTCCTCCGTCGAGTCTGGGCCTGATGTCGAAGAGCTCACGCCCGCTTTCGCCACGGCCGGCGGCGAAACTCGAGGGCTGGCTTCCGCGATCGGAACTTTCGGCCTCCACTCCTTCTCACCGTCATGCGAAGACGACTTCCCTTTCGCTTTCGGACCTTCCTTACCAAGGCTCTCCTGCACTGGACCCGTCGGGGTACCCGATCCCTCAACAGACCCAACTGCTGAATCCACTTTCGGACTCTCTGGACGTCTCAACAGGCGGCCTCTCTCGACACCTGCTGGAGACTCGTTTTCTGAACTGGGACCACTCACGGCGACTGCCTTCTCTTGCACGGGATGTTGCAACTCGGCGCCTGCATTCCGAGGGGCGTTCCCCAGAATGCTGGATTTCACCGGAACGACACTCGACGGCGGACCGGATCGAACGTTCGGGGACTGGGGTGCGACGCTGCTGCCAGGACCGATCACCTCACGCACCTGGCTGTCCACGCGCTTGCTGCTCCTCTCCCACTTCCCGGGAACCTCCTTCGTCACCACCTTCGCCACAACCTCCTTGTCCACCACACTCGGAAACTTTCTCTCCACCGGAACGGGACCTTCCGACACCTCCACCACCTTGCTCTTCGACGACGACGCACCTTCCGAGCTCCTCACTGCAGACACTGCATCGCTCTTCACAGACAACACTTCCTTCTTCTCCTCGGCCTTCGCGCTCTCCACTTCCACCACGCCCTTGTCCGTGTCCGCAGTCGACCTCACGTCTTCGCGCTTCACCTCCTCCACCGAACTCTCCTCCCTCGGGACAGGCGAAGGGGACTGCTGGCCAGAACCAAGCGGGGACGCGGACGCCACCTCCTCCTCGAACACGGGCTTAGAGAAGTCCATCGGCTCGTCGCTGCTGGCAGCCGCACCCCAGTCGCGGTGACCGCCGGGAGGAACGCTCGACACTCCTCGAGGACCCTGACCGTGGACGTCCACTCCACCACCGACACCACCGCGATGCAACGCGAATCTCCGGTTCTCGACGCCCTCGGGACCGACACCGCCGTGACGATCCCCGTACGCCCGGCCCTCTTTGGGGCCTGCGCCTTCAGGTCCTTCCTTGTGGAAATTCGGACCGTCGTGGTAACCATCTCCTCCCACCGACTCACCGCGCTCGCGATCGCGCACGCTGCTGCTCGGGGGATGGCGGGGGCCAGGGTTCATACCCCCGTGCGGAAAACGACCGAACGCGTCCGGAGGAGGACCACGGTGCTGCGCGAAGCCGCCGTACGGACCCATCATCATCCGCTCCGGATCCTCCATGCCTTGGTAACCCGCACCCGGAGGAGGCCCATAGAAACCGTCGTAAGGAACGGGACCCTGGAACATGTTAGGGCGCATACCGTGCATGGGACCGCCGGGGCGCAGCAGCGGGCCAGAATTGCCGTACATCTCACCGGGATGACCATAACCACCCGGGCCTGGCGCGCCGCGACCGAAACCCCCAGGACCAGGACCGAAACGACCTTGGTGCATGAAACCAGGGCCCTCGTGCGCGTAATGACCCGGACCCGGAGGAGGCCCGTACTGACCCACGGGGGGAGCTCCCCCACGACGCCAGTTATCGTCCGAGGGACCGCCCGACGGAGCACCCTCACGGCGCCAGCTCTCCGATGGAGCAACCGGACCTCCGAACGACGGACGCGCCGGGGGACCGTCCCTGTGCCAATTCCCTTCCGCTCCGGGAGGAGGCGGCCCTTGGAACGCTCCAGACTCTCTCCTCCAACTCTCGGATGCGCCCCGATCGGGATGACCATACCCGCTGCCAGGAGCCAGCGCGGGAGCATCTTCTGCAAAAAACACCAGACACTCTCAGCGTGGCAGTGGCATCAGCTTCCGAGCACAAATGCTCGGAGCCATTCACATTCCATTCACCACTCCCAACTCACACAGACACCTGCTATCCAAGACGACATTAAGCGGGCCACACTCACAACAAGGAAACCTACCATGAGGACCGACCGGCGTCGGAGGACCCCGCTCCTCGGGATGAGGACCCTTCGCTTCCACTGAAGGCCCACGATCAGCACCAGAGTTGCCTACACAGCACACAAAAACAACAATTTAGCCTGCGGATCAAGGAGCCCATTTCTCCGGACCATGCACAAAAGAATCGCGCAAAACTCGGGCACTTCAAGCTGACAACTTCAGGCTTACTCTGCTGGGGCCGGAGGTCGGGGTTCTTCTCGGAACCCAGCGTCGGAAAATCCGTCCTCGTCAACTGAAAACGCGAAACCTGATGAGGTTCCTCCCCCTGAAACACAAAAAACAAGCACACCCATCACCTCTCCAACCTTCGGCGATCACCCATTCCGAACACCCACGAAACGGCCCGCCAAATCCACACATTGCATCTCCAACAACAACAAACACATCATGCACATACCAGTCGACGAGGAGGGCCACGGGTACCCCATGCTGCGTTGCCTGCTGAAGGCTGAACACCCGATTGGTCCCCAAACTCAGAAAGATTGCGGCTCGGGCGGCTGATGTCCGCACTACGAGGACGAGATTGAGACTGAGACAGCTGCGGTTGGGCTTGACCTAACACTCCCGAAGCCGAAGAAGGGCGCGCACCCCACGCACTGCTCGAGTGGCCGCTGCTCGAAAACGAATCCGAGGACGGTTGCCTTAGTTCGATGCTCTCCGCAGACGAGGGACGCAAGCCCGGACCTCCAGAAGTCGGTCGCGCTCCACCGCCTCCTGAACTGGGACGCGGAATGTTCGACGGACTCGACAACGCTGCTCCTCCACTCACACCACTGCTGACGCTAGACACGGAACCTGCTCTCGGACCCCAAGCTCCAACGCTGCTAGGTGGAGAAGAGGCCTGGGCCGGAGTCCCCCAGGCGTTGCTACTGGTCGGCGGCGAACGACCGGTCGATCCCCAGCTAACACTCCCTCTGTCAACAACAACACGCAGGGAAAGACATTTCAGTGTCACTCCTTCGTGCATGCCACCCACCACTACATCAGCCCAACAAGTCCAACACCTAATAACCAACTACACCACTTCACCGAAACGACAAGGGGGTCATACACCCAATATCGAACCGCCCAACTCCCCGTCCACTCTGGACCCGGCAACACCCAGTATCTTCCAAACTACATCCGAGCACGGACAAGGCATTCACGGACTCATCACCCGAGTCGACAAACCAAATGGAATGAACGAAGCACCGTCCACCCCAGGCGAACCACCCGCTACCACATCCAACACCTTCCAATGAATTGGAACACACAAAACCAACACACCCTCAACACAAACTCGAACCCTCCAAACCACCCACGGGAAACCCTTATATATGCTCGACCAAGGCGGACTCCTCAAGTTGACGATTCATAATTTCATATTGAGGCACCTCCTTCTCAAAAACCACTGGCCCATGGGACACGAAACGCACACTCACTCATCCAACCAAAACAACCTCTCCACTTAAACCCTCGTCTAGACGCAGCCACCCCACGGAAGAACACAACATCGACCAACGGCATTACCTAGGAACGAGCTCCACGTTAGGATCGAGGCCACGATTCTCCAACCTGAAAAGGAACACCCAGACCACAAGTCAGAAACTCCAACGCAATGCTCGTCCCCACATCCTTCGGAACCTACTCGAGCTGCAAATCTGGAGTTCCAAAGGCGTCCATTTCTGAGGGACTGGTCATAATTGCAATCCAGACGAATTGGCAGCCAGGAAGGAGAAGGACCGCACCGTTGGCTTGGTAAGTTGATGGGCTTAGGTACTGCAGGTATCTTGCCCAGCACCGTCATACCCCGGCGAGCCGAGCTCCCCCTGCACAAGAAAACACAGGGAACTCCTTCTCAACACTTCGACACCACAAATACAAGCAACGGCACAAGATTCGCACGACTGACACACTCCATACAAACCACCACACCGACGCTAAACCTTGCGACAATTCTCCACGGGCCGCACCACTGGGATCAACAACTCAGGCTCAAAAACGACCATGCTAGTCCCACGCCATGCGAACACAAGCGCGCCAAGGAGTCACACACACCTGACTCTGACCTAATCTCAAACTCAAACTCCGCCCTGAACAAGCAAGGTCCTCCAAACCCACCCCAGTGGCAATCGGGGCTTCGTTGGAGCCTGACATCAAGCCAACTTGGCACGACCACAGGGAACGAGCGCAAAATGGTGGGGATAAGAAAGAAACAATGCTCATAACGAAGCCACCGTCATCAATGTTCCGCTCGCCCACTCCGCAAATTCAGAAAGACCCAAAGCGCCTTGGAACAGAACAAGCCAAAGCTACCAAAGCTCGTCTCATCCCTCTCAGAACCGAACATTGGAGGAGTCAGGGCACATTCAAGACGCCCAAACAGACCAGTCCCTACCCATTCGAGAGCGTAAATTGATCCGTGAAGGCGCCACCAGCCAACAAACTATTCAACACTACACTAATACCACAACCATTCCAGCGCAGAAAAATTCCACGCCCAAAATCATCCACACCAAGATGCCCTACTAACCTCCTCTCGCTTGACAACATGGTTCAAGCTCCTCTCGCCTGCAGCAGGAACTCCACCACCAACTCCTCCGGTCGTGATAGAGAAACACCCTGCAACAAGGGGGACAAAACAATCAGACGACAACACTCATCGACTCAATCCGCTCGAACCGGAAACACACACACAGGACACAAACGGGACAACTTCGGACCCAATATAGCGCTAGAGTCAGCGGACCGTCCACAAAATTCGTAAAAGCGTCGTCCACAACTACGGAACTACCCAATCTCCAGACCAATAACCATCAATCCGTCCTGAGTCGTGAAAAGCGCGCTGACAGGAGGCCCAGGACCTCAATCGCGGATACCATCGGCAAATGCCAGCGAGAAACCTAGAAAATCAAAATGTCCATCTCCGACTGCCCATCCCCATCACACACTGCTAAAAACACACTCCCTCAAAATTGCACCGTGCCAGAGCACCAACAATCACGAGCTATGAGGAAGAACAATATCCCACGCAGAAAGCGTCTCGATCATGGACCGGCACAGACCATCCAGCAGGACGACCCGAACCCGAGGCAGCGGAAAGAACCAAAATTGACAACCTCTCGGCGCCCACACACCAATTCTTCCGGACAAGCCACAGGTCCGCAAGGGACTCTTCATGCCGAAAGGGAAAACCTAGAAATCCAATGCCAAATACCACCACGACCACCAAAGGCCCATATCGCACCCAAGAACCATCCAAGCGATCCCATTCTCAGCATTTCTCCGGATAAGGAGAGCTCTGCGCGAACGGACACGCTCCTCCCAACCCTACTGCAATCCATGGCACAGGGGCCGTCCTGGGGAGGGAGTTCGAACCCGACGTGTGGGGCAAGGAGGAAGAAACGAAAGAGGCTACCGGTGGCACGAACACACAGATCCACGCTCGTCCTCACAACCTAAACTCTCCTCCCTACAACGCCCGAAGCCTGCCACCGCCCGGTCAATCAGTCCTCGAAAAAACCTGAAAGGCCCCGCGAACGACCCCACGGGGCCCCTGATGAGCACCTGCCCCTCCCCGCCCAACCCCAGACCTCGCCACATACCTAACTGCATTAAACGACAGTCCGCGACCGCGGATCCGAGCCGCCACCCGACGCGCCTGCTGCCAACCCTAGCGCCCGACGAATACCGCCTCCTGCGCGCTCCGCCTCGCCCCGGCAGCGCCCGCTCCCGCCCTGCGCGTCCAAGCAGCAGCCGCAGCACCCCCGCCACGTCCGACGACCATGCAGCGCAGCGTCGCGCGCACTCCTCCTCCCGCAGCAACGGAAGCACGCCACCAATCCAATACTTCGGAACAGAGCGTGGGAGGGAGCCTGGCCAGGCGGGAGCAGCGTGGATGCAGCCACGGAGATGGAGAAAGGGGGAGAAGAGAAGAGAGGGGAAGAGAAGGGAGAGAGACAGAGGGAGAGAGAAGGGGAAGAAGAAGAAAGAGCCTCGACGCGGATGCAATACTCTCCGCAATTGAACCGCAGCACGACCAACGCCAGCGCTCTCAAACGCCTTCCTGCTACAGAACGTACAGCATTAGCAACGCAGCCCTCCACGCCCGGTTCCGCGCGCCGTCACGGGCGACCGGTGGTCGCCTGTGGTACCCGGCGATATACCCGGTTCGGGTTCTACCCAAACCGGTTGAAGTGGGGGGGTTCGTTGGACTGTACTTTTGCACGGATGTTGCTTTTGGATTCCAGATTCTTGGTATGTCGAAACAGTTGGAGTGCTTGCATTGGAAGTTGCACTCGACGTGACTTTGGCTTTTTGTTCTTATGCAATTTTTGCTCACCAAGGTATGAACATGGTTTCTCATGAATCTAGAAGAGATACTTTGTTATTTTTCATTATGTAAATTATCTGAATATTGTAATAATATGCTTAATCAGAATTGTGCCCTTAATTTACACAAGGAAAAAGCCTCCGTCAACGACTTAACCTCGGAAGGATGCGGGCACCTACGACCAAGGTAGTCAATTTGTCTATTTGTCTATTTGCTTATATACAGGAAACTATTTGTCTATTTACCTACATGCGGGTACCTATTGGTCTATTTGCCTATAGTGCCTATATGCGGGTACCTAATGGTCTATTTACCTATATGCAGGCACCTATTGGTCTGTTTGTTGGGCCAATAGGTACCTTCTTTGTTTGTATAGTGATATGAAGTCATCCATTAAACACTTTGGGTTGGATCCTCAACATTCTTCAAGGATTAATGATTAATGACCTTGTGAAGGACTAAGACCTTTTTTTCTTTGAAATGTGCTGAAAACTATTATTTTTAGTTTAACCCCTCAAGGACTAAGAGGGCACAATGTGTTTTCTTCAAATTTTCAATGGCAAACTCTTAGTAGGGTGAAACAATCCTCAATATTTTGTAAGCTAGAATCTTATAGAGTAATAAGTTTATATACTTGTTGCATTTTCCGATTTTCAAATTTTCAATGTGAGAAGTATTTGAAAATCTATTTAGGAAATGTAATATTGTAGAAAAAAAAAGCAAATATTATTTTCCTAAGGAAGTCACTTAGTGTATCTAAACAAACTACATGTGTTGAAGAGATTGTTTACCCCCTATTTACTTTTTAATAAACTATTATTTCAACCTATAATTTCAAGCTTTGATTAATTATGACTATAGGTTTCTATTGCCAAAAATTCCACACTTAAATAGCATATGAAATGACTTCTAGAATAGGTTGAAAAATAAAAAGGAAATGGCATGTTTTTCAACTCATAGATGACTATTGCATTAAGTATCCGTTCAATGACTTTCACGGTTTTTATAATTTTATGGAAATAATAAATATTGCAAATATTCATCCTATTTGAGGACAAATTAGTGATTTGTGATCAACATGATTGTTCTATTGTTTAAGACTTAACTTAGGAATATTGGATAATCCAAGTATTCTTCACTTTGTATTTTGTTGTTATACTTTTATATTTTACTCCATACTTCTTATTTTCAATGAAGCCATTCAAGCACAAACATTTGATCACCCTATCACTTATGCAATTTTAGAAGAATACCTTACTTTATAACTTTTGTTTCCTTTTATTTTCAAGATTAATAATTTCTATGCTATGTTATATTTGTGCAAATGTTTAATTTGCAATTTCAAGTTCTTATGAAAAAAAATCTTTAATCAATCATAAGACTCCAAAAAAAACATGCCAATTCTACCAACATGTGTAGTTGTGAGAAAAATTTCACTACTACAAACTTTGACACTATCCCAAGGGTTGAAAAAAACACATTTTACTATTAAATTTTTGGCATGATATCATCTTTATATTGGTAAAATTTAAGCCAAATTTCAAGTTCAAAAGATTTACCGAAAAAAAGATATTCTAATTCTACCGACATGTGTAGTTGTGAGAATGACTTTCTACATCCATGTGAAATTTTAACCCAAAAAATCACACTATCCAAAGGGCTAAAATTTTTTCCTCACAACTACACATGTTGGTAGAATTGGCATATTTTTTTTTGTCTGAATCTTTTGAACTTGAAATTTGGCAAACATTTTACTAAAATAGAGATGATTTCATCATAAAAATTTCATGGTAAATAAACAATTTTTCAACCCTTGGGATAGTGTCAAAGTTGGTAGTAGTGAAATTGTTTCACAAATACACATGTTGGGAGATTTTGAAAATCTATTTTTTAGAGGCGCTTTTGGACTTGAAATTTTTCACACATGTAATCAAACATACAGATGGTCCTATGCCAAAAATTTCATAGAAAAAGAAAAAGAAATCAGTCCTTGGGAGGGTGTCAAAGTTGGCAGTAGTAAAACTTTTTTTACGGCTACACATGTTGGGAGATTTCAAATACCTTTTTTGTGTAAATCATTTGGCCTTGAAATTTGGCACACATATAATTAACTTAAAGATGAAGTTGTGGTAAAAATTTCATGGTCAAAGACCAATTTTTGAGCCCTCGGGAGGCTGTCAAAGTTGGCAGATGTGAAATTTCCTTCCATGCCATTTCAAAAATTCGTAAATGAAGTAGACCTTATTGTACAATGTGACAATTTTGCCACTTTTGGTCAATGCCTTACGTTTACATTTCATTTTGTTGATATATACACTACTACTATCGTAACACAATTTCAATCAACCACCCTTCATTGTAGATTTCCTTGGCTATGTCCATTTTATCATTCACATGAAATTATCTGTCCACATCTACAGTAGAACCTTTCTAAGTTGATCGGTCCCGAACCAATCTGACAAATTGGTTCATAGAGGTTTATTGACTTAGAGAGGGTCATTTTTAGTCACAGCCTTTGTTAGGTGGCCCAGTCCCGGACCGGTCTGACATGATTAGTTTACAGAGGTTTATCAACTTAGAGAGGATCAACTTAGAGAAGTTCTACTGTATACTCATTGTACTATGAAAAATTTGCACGGCCTCTGTTTGTCAAGGCTATCATATTAATAAAAATTCCTACTACATGATGTTTTTATATACCCTAATTTATATATAATAGAGTATGCAACATTTCATGGACCCTATAGTGACCCTACATATTATATAAATTTTCTCTGTTTTGAATTAAATGGACCCTATCTTTTAACTCACGTAGTATTCTAAAAAATCGAGATTGATCTCCCAAGTGTTTTAAACTCGGTTTTGTTCACCATCATTTGGAATTACTTTATCTTTTGTTAACTTTTTTTTAGAACTCTGACAAAACTTTTTGTGCCTTGGTATGATGTATAAATCATTTCAGATTGTTGAACACAAAATAATGAAGGAAATTGACATTCATAGAGACTAAAATATCAACAATTTGACAAACATGCAAATGATGACTATTGGTTCTTACAATATTTGAATTTATTTTTGGAATTCAAAGCATAAAAGTGCTTAAGTCATTGTAGGAGACTATAGGTTGCAACATAGACCATTGTTATATCTTAGTGCCCTTGCATTTGAAATATTTGTTGAAACGGATGATGCATTGAATATATATTTTAAAGTCATATAATGCATTTTTAGGTTCATTTTTTTAAACAAAGATTAAAGTTTATGATGCACATAATTGATCCAACAAATTCAAAAAAATTAAATAATTATTGTCTATTTCATCAAAAAATTGAAAATTGCCAAAAAAATACACTGACCTTCATAAAATTTTCAGTTTTTTTAATATACTTTTATTTTTGAAAATTAAATCAAAATTCTATTTCATTCAAAAGTCACTCTCACTCGTAAACTTCACAATAATTATGTGTGAGTTTGTGTTTCTTGATATAAATGGTTGCAACGGAGAGGTGATGATATCAAAAACTGATGAATTTCTTTGGTTTTAGTTTTGAATTTTAACCAAAATTCTATTTAATTCTAATGGCACACATCTTCAAAAATCTGATTTTTGCATGATCATAATCTGGTTTAAATACACACTATGATCTTCCAATTCCACCATTGAATGAATATATAATTTTGACAAGATACCCCTATTCCAATTGAGAATACAATTGTATTATTAATTTCTATTTTAATCCATTTTATTTTGTTGGTATCAATCTTAATAGAAAAGTGCCTCAAATCCAATGCATCTAGCTACAATATCCAAAGTGTTAAATGGTAAAAATCGTGTAATATTTTCATTCTTCTATTAGAAGGACTAAGGATTATGCACATCCTAAAATTAATTTTATCTCTTCTCTAATTTTATTCACACTGATTTATATCTACTTTTTTTAAATCAAAATATTTTTCAATACTCTATTCTACATAGAATGATGTTTCAAGAATTAAATCTAGACTAAAGTAGATCTAGAATCATTTATAAATTTTTCTTCCAATGAATAAAATGCACCCTAAAATTTAACTCACATGGTTTTCTACATTTTGCAAAGTGACCTCCCTAAGAGCCAAAAACTAGTTGATGGATGATCAAACGCATCATTCTTGTTTTTATTGAAAAATGAATGACTCTCATCTAATGTTTTTTGAAGATTTCTTTGAATGTGTATCTTGCACTTCATAGTGGAAGCCCATCAAAGAGGACATTTAGAATTTTCAAAGAATAAAAATGCTAAATCCATATATCACAAAAGATGCCTTTTTAGTGTATTTTGACAATTCCAACCTAGTTTGCTGTTGATATGAAGTTTAGCCATTGAAATGATCTTATTTGATTTGAGCCCATCTAGTGAAATGAAGTTCACTAAGTCAAGTTATTACTCTAATTGGAAAATGTCCCAAATTTTTCAAATTGAATATTTTATGGACATTTGGATTTAGGACCAATATTAATATGTATTGAGCTTCTAATAATAGAATGATATGAAAATTTCATTTGCACTATGATGTTCTAAACTATAAAATATAACAAAGGTAAATTTTCCAAATTGTTCATATTTACATAGTATTCAATATGAAATTTGATCATTTTTTGCGCAAAATATAACGAAAAGTTCAAATTTAAACCTAGAAGACCTGAATTTTTTAATTCACATAAACATAGAAGACACATAATTTCATCTTAGAAAAATTTTCTACGCAATTTTAGTTGCAAAATGGTCTATCAAAAGTCAAGGTTTAGGATTTATCTACATAATTAGAAGGTTCATCCTTTTTCAATAAATACCTTGCCACAAAGTGGTAGAGTAATACAACAATGTAACATATATACTCCCTTTGTCCTGAAATAAATTCGGGGTTTTCTGAAAAAGGTAAGATTAACACATAAATTGTTCCTATTTTCAGGGGATTGCGTAGTTAATGCAACTTCTACTGAACCCTACTAGGTGTAAAAGAGTAGAAGTCAATTACAGTGAAGCATGTTGAAAATATGCAACAAAATTGACAAATTTTCACCCTTTTTCAAATTGCTCTAGTGCTATTCATTTGGATCATTCTCCGACCAATGTTGGTGTAGTTTAGTCCTCTGCATTCAATTCCATTGATGTCCTATGATTCAATTCCAACAAATTCTTGGTGAGTTTATTTAAATCAATTGCTCCTCTTACTGAACTGCAATCCATGTTCGTCAATGAAGTTGTGAAGAGCCAATTTCTTACACCCATGTGGCGTTGTCAATTTGCTTGTGCCAAGTTGTTATTCCTTGTGATCAAATTGCTATATAGTCTCTAGAGAGTAGTATCAAATTTTTTTTGGGACAAGTACATTCAGAAAACCTGAATTTATTTCATGACAATGGGAGTAATTTGGACCAATGTCCCCCTTATTGCCCTCACTCCAAAAGCAAATTTTTTGAAGGACAAAGCCAGAGAGGTCAAAAACTCAAAATCTGTCAATCTGAGCAAAATTGAATTTCACCCAAAATAAAAACACTGCAACAATGGGTTTCTAAGGGTCGAGCTTACAGTTGTGCAACGAGCCTCCTATGGAGGTAAAGCCATGGGTCAATGTAAAAAAAAAGAACCCCTACTTTGTGCCGTCCTTAGGGTATGTTCTAGACCTCCCCTACCTAATTTAGGGCCTTTGATTGCAAATATGAACTCAAAATTTGCAAATTTTATCATGCCTTACAAATAAAAAGTTCTTGTGTTTTCCCAGGGATAAAATGGGGGGGCAAAATGGCTTCCACAAGAGGTTTGTTGCTCAACTATAAGCTCGACCATTTCTAAGACCCAACAATCACGATTTCCTATGCAAGACTTATAATTACAGATCCCACAACATCATTCAATAAAAGTGGATAAAACAAGGCAAAGTCCGAATCGATACCTGCAAAAGTAGATCAGCGTCTAAAAACCAAGGAGCAAGTGGATTGGACCATCAAACCCACACGAGTGGGATGCAGGACCAAAAAAAGAACAAACCAGGTATCAAACACCGTGTATCTCCGGGTATAGATACCAACCAACAAACGAAATTGCGAGCGCACCAGTGGAAGAGGCAGGCGACCACCGGTCGCCCGTGACGGCGCGCGGAACCGGGCGTGGAGGACTGCGTTGCTAATGCTGTACGTTCTGTAGCAGGAAGGCGTTTGAGAGCGCTGGCGTTGGTCGTGCTGCGGTTCAATTGCGGAGAGTATTGCATCCGTGTCGAGGCTCTTTCTTCTTCTTCCCCTTCTCTGTCTCTCTCTCCCTCCCTCCTCTTCCCCTCTCTTCTCTTCTCCCTGTTTCTCCATTTCTGTGGCTGCATCCACGCTGCTCCCGCCTGGCCAGGCTCCCTCCCCCTCTCTGTTCCGAAGTATTGGATTGGTGGCGAGCTTCCGTAGCTGCGGAAGGTGGAGTGCGCGCGACGCTGCGCTGCATGGTCGTCGGACGTGGCGGGGGTGCTGCGGCTGCTGCTTGGACGCGCAGGGCGGGAGCGGGCGCTGCCGGGGCGAGGCGGAGCGCGCAGGAGGCGGTATTCGTCGGGCGCTAGGGTTGGCAGCAGGCGCGTCGGGTGGCGGCTCGGATCCGCGGTCGCGGACTGTCGTTTAATGCAGTTAGGTATGTGGCGAGGTCTGGGGTTGGGCGGGGAGGGGCAGGTGCTCATCAGGGGCCCCGTGGGGTCGTTCGCGGGGCCTTTCAGGTTTTTTCGAGGACTGATTGACCGGGCGGTGGCAGGCTTCGGGCGTTGTAGGGAGGAGAGTTTAGGTTGTGAGGACGAGCGTGGATCTGTGTGTTCGTGCCACCGGTAGCCTCTTTCGTTTCTTCCTCCTTGCCCCACACGTCGGGTTCGAACTCCCTCCCCAGGACGGCCCCTGTGCCATGGATTGCAGTAGGGTTGGGAGGAGCGTGTCCGTTCGCGCAGAGCTCTCCTTATCCGGAGAAATGCTGAGAATGGGATCGCTTGGATGGTTCTTGGGTGCGATATGGGCCTTTGGTGGTCGTGGTGGTATTTGGCATTGGATTTCTAGGTTTTCCCTTTCGGCATGAAGAGTCCCTTGCGGACCTGTGACTTGTCCGGAAGAATTGGTGTGTGGGCGCCGAGAGGTTGTCAATTTTGGTTCTTTCCGCTGCCTCGGGTTCGGGTCGTCCTGCTGGATGGTCTGTGCCGGTCCATGATCGAGACGCTTTCTGCGTGGGATATTGTTCTTCCTCATAGCTCGTGATTGTTGGTGCTCTGGCACGGTGCAATTTTGAGGGAGTGTGTGTTTTTAGCAGCGTGTGATGGGATGGGCAGTCGGAGATGGACATTTTGATTTTCTAGGTTTCTCGCTGGCATTTGCCGATGGTATCCGCGATTGCGGTTCTGGGCCTCCTGTCAGCGCGCTTTTCACGACTCGGAACGACTTGATGGTCATTGGTCTGGGGACTGGGTAGTTCCATAGTTGTGAACGACGCCTTTACGAATTTTGTGGACGGTCCGCTGACTCGAGCGCCATGTTGGGTCGGAAGTTGGTTCGTTTGTGTCCTGTGTGTGTTTTTCCGGTTCGAGCGGATTGAGTCGATGAGTGTTGTCGTCTGATTGTTTTGTCCCCCTTGTTGCAGGGTGTTTCTCAATCACGACCGGAGGAGTTGGTGGTGGAGTTCCTGCTGCAGGCGAGAGGAGCCTGAACCATGTTGTCAAGCGAGAGGAGGTTAGTAGGGCATCTTGGTGTGGATGATTTTGGGTGTAGAATCTTTTTGCGCTGGAATAGTTATGGTAGTAGTGTAGGGTTGAATAGTTTGTTGGTTGGTGATGCCTTCACGGACCAATTTACGTTCTCCAATGGGTAGGGACTGGTCTGTTTGGGCGTCTTGAATGTGCCCTGACTCCTCCAACGTTCGGTTCTGAGAGGGATGAGACGAGCTTTGGTAGCTTTAGCTTGTTCTGTTTCCAAGGCGCTTTAGGTCTTTTTGAATTTGCGGAGTGGGCGAGCGGAACATTGATGACGGTGGCTTCGTTATGAGCATTGTTTCTTTCTTATCCCCACCATTTTGCGCTCGTTCCCTGTGGTCGGGCCACGTTGGCTTGATGTCAGGCTCCAACGAATCCCCGATTGCCACTTTGGAGGACCTTGCTTGTTCAGGGCGGAGTTTGAGTTTGAGATTAGGTCAGAGTCAGGTGTGCGTGACTCCTTGGCCTGCGCTTGTGTTCGCGTGGCGTGGGACTAGCATGGTCGTTTTTGAGCCTGAGTTTGTTGATCCCAGTGGTGCGGCCCGTGGATAACGGTCGCCAGGTTTCGGGTCGGTGTGGTGGATTATATTGAGTGTGTCAGTAGTGGGAATCTTGTGCCGTTGCTTGTAATTGTGGTGTCGAAGTGTTGAGAAGGAGTTGCATGTGTTTTCTTGTGCAGGGGGAGCTCGGCTCGCCGGGGTATGACGGTGCTGGGCAAGATACCTGCAGTACCTAAGCCCATCAACTTACCAAGCCAACGGTGCGGTCCTTCTCTTTCCTGGCTGCCAATTCGTCTGGATTGCAATTATGTGCAGTCCCTCAGAAATGGACGCCTTTGGGACTCCAGATTTGCAGCTGGAGTTGGTTCTGAAAGATGTCGGCACGAGCATTGCTATGAAATTTCTGACTTGTGGTCTGGGTGTTCCTTTTCAGGTTGGAGAATCGTGGCCTCGATCCTAACGTGGAGCTCGTTCCTAGGTAATGCCGTTGGTCGATGTTGTGTTCTTCCGTGGGGTGGCTGCGTCTAGACGAGGGTTTAAGTGGAGAGGTTGTTTTGGTTGGATGAGTGAGTGTGCGTTTCGTGTCCCATGGGCCATTGGTTTTTGAGAAGGAGTTGCCTCGATATGATTCGTGAACTTGAGGGTTCCGCCTCGGTAGAGCATATATTAGGGTTCGCCGTGGGTGTGGTTGCCGGTGGTTCGCCTGGGGTGGACGGTGCTTCGTTCATTCCATTTGGTTTGTCGACTCGGGTGATGAGTCCGTGAATGCCTTGTCCGTGCTCGGATTTAGTTTGGAAGATACTGGGTGTTGCCGGGTCCAGAGTGGACGGGGAGTTGGGCGGTTCGATATTGGGTGTATGACCCCCTTGTCGTTTCGGTGAAGTGGTGTAGTTGGTTATTAGGTGTTGGACTTGTTGGGCTGATGTAGTGGTGGGTGGCATGCACGAAGGAGTGACACTGAAATGTCTTTCCCTGCGTGTTGTTGTTGACAGAGGGAGTGTTAGCTGGGGATCGACCGGTCGTTCGCCGCCGACCAGTAGCAACGCCTGGGGGACTCCGGCCCAGGCCTCTTCTCCACCTAGCAGCGTTGGAGCTTGGGGTCCGAGAGCAGGTTCCGTGTCTAGCGTCAGCAGTGGTGTGAGTGGAGGAGCAGCGTTGTCGAGTCCGTCGAACATTCCGCGTCCCAGTTCAGGAGGCGGTGGAGCGCGACCGACTTCTGGAGGTCCGGGCTTGCGTCCCTCGTCTGCGGAGAGCATCGAACTAAGGCAACCGTCCTCGGATTCGTTTTCGAGCAGCGGCCACTCGAGCAGTGCGTGGGGTGCGCGCCCTTCTTCGGCTTCGGGAGTGTTAGGTCAAGCCCAACCGCAGCTGTCTCAGTCTCAATCTCGTCCTCGTAGTGCGGACATCAGCCGCCCGAGCCGCAATCTTTCTGAGTTTGGGGACCAATCGGGTGTTCAGCCTTCAGCAGGCAACGCAGCATGGGGTACCCGTGGCCCTCCTCGTCGACTGGTATGTGCATGATGTGTTTGTTGTTGTTGGAGATGCAATGTGTGGATTTGGCGGGCCGTTTCGTGGGTGTTCGGAATGGGTGATCGCCGAAGGTTGGAGAGGTGATGGGTGTGCTTGTTTTTTGTGTTTCAGGGGGAGGAACCTCATCAGGTTTCGCGTTTTCAGTTGACGAGGACGGATTTTCCGACGCTGGGTTCCGAGAAGAACCCCGACCTCCGGCCCCAGCAGAGTAAGCCTGAAGTTGTCAGCTTGAAGTGCCCGAGTTTTGCGCGATTCTTTTGTGCATGGTCCGGAGAAATGGGCTCCTTGATCCGCAGGCTAAATTGTTGTTTTTGTGTGCTGTGTAGGCAACTCTGGTGCTGATCGTGGGCCTTCAGTGGAAGCGAAGGGTCCTCATCCCGAGGAGCGGGGTCCTCCGACGCCGGTCGGTCCTCATGGTAGGTTTCCTTGTTGTGAGTGTGGCCCGCTTAATGTCGTCTTGGATAGCAGGTGTCTGTGTGAGTTGGGAGTGGTGAATGGAATGTGAATGGCTCCGAGCATTTGTGCTCGGAAGCTGATGCCACTGCCACGCTGAGAGTGTCTGGTGTTTTTTGCAGAAGATGCTCCCGCGCTGGCTCCTGGCAGCGGGTATGGTCATCCCGATCGGGGCGCATCCGAGAGTTGGAGGAGAGAGTCTGGAGCGTTCCAAGGGCCGCCTCCTCCCGGAGCGGAAGGGAATTGGCACAGGGACGGTCCCCCGGCGCGTCCGTCGTTCGGAGGTCCGGTTGCTCCATCGGAGAGCTGGCGCCGTGAGGGTGCTCCGTCGGGCGGTCCCTCGGACGATAACTGGCGTCGTGGGGGAGCTCCCCCCGTGGGTCAGTACGGGCCTCCTCCGGGTCCGGGTCATTACGCGCACGAGGGCCCTGGTTTCATGCACCAAGGTCGTTTCGGTCCTGGTCCTGGGGGTTTCGGTCGCGGCGCGCCAGGCCCGGGTGGTTATGGTCATCCCGGTGAGATGTACGGCAATTCTGGCCCGCTGCTGCGCCCCGGCGGTCCCATGCACGGTATGCGCCCTAACATGTTCCAGGGTCCCGTTCCTTACGACGGTTTCTATGGGCCTCCTCCGGGTGCGGGTTACCAAGGCATGGAGGATCCGGAGCGGATGATGATGGGTCCGTACGGCGGCTTCGCGCAGCACCGTGGTCCTCCTCCGGACGCGTTCGGTCGTTTTCCGCACGGGGGTATGAACCCTGGCCCCCGCCATCCCCCGAGCAGCAGCGTGCGCGATCGCGAGCGCGGTGAGTCGGTGGGAGGAGATGGTTACCACGACGGTCCGAATTTCCACAAGGAAGGACCTGAAGGCGCAGGCCCCAAAGAGGGCCGGGCGTACGGGGATCGTCACGGCGGTGTCGGTCCCGAGGGCGTCGAGAACCGGAGATTCGCGTTG
Source organism: Pseudisothecium myosuroides (assembly GCA_951799445.1). Taxonomy (NCBI): domain Eukaryota; kingdom Viridiplantae; phylum Streptophyta; class Bryopsida; order Hypnales; family Lembophyllaceae; genus Pseudisothecium; species Pseudisothecium myosuroides. The sequence continues at coordinate 35,379,660 of OX637287.1, read as the reverse complement.
CATCGCGGTGGTGTCGGTGGTGGAGTGGACGTCCACGGTCAGGGTCCTCGAGGAGTGTCGAGCGTTCCTCCCGGCGGTCACCGCGACTGGGGTGCGGCTGCCAGCAGCGACGAGCCGATGGACTTCTCTAAGCCCGTGTTCGAGGAGGAGGTGGCGTCCGCGTCCCCGCTTGGTTCTGGCCAGCAGTCCCCTTCGCCTGTCCCGAGGGAGGAGAGTTCGGTGGAGGAGGTGAAGCGCGAAGACGTGAGGTCGACTGCGGACACGGACAAGGGCGTGGTGGAAGTGGAGAGCGCGAAGGCCGAGGAGAAGAAGGAAGTGTTGTCTGTGAAGAGCGATGCAGTGTCTGCAGTGAGGAGCTCGGAAGGTGCGTCGTCGTCGAAGAGCAAGGTGGTGGAGGTGTCGGAAGGTCCCGTTCCGGTGGAGAGAAAGTTTCCGAGTGTGGTGGACAAGGAGGTTGTGGCGAAGGTGGTGACGAAGGAGGTTCCCGGGAAGTGGGAGAGGAGCAGCAAGCGCGTGGACAGCCAGGTGCGTGAGGTGATCGGTCCTGGCAGCAGCGTCGCACCCCAGTCCCCGAACGTTCGATCCGGTCCGCCGTCGAGTGTCGTTCCGGTGAAATCCAGCATTCTGGGGAACGCCCCTCGGAATGCAGGCGCCGAGTTGCAACATCCCGTGCAAGAGAAGGCAGTCGCCGTGAGTGGTCCCAGTTCAGAAAACGAGTCTCCAGCAGGTGTCGAGAGAGGCCGCCTGTTGAGACGTCCAGAGAGTCCGAAAGTGGATTCAGCAGTTGGGTCTGTTGAGGGATCGGGTACCCCGACGGGTCCAGTGCAGGAGAGCCTTGGTAAGGAAGGTCCGAAAGCGAAAGGGAAGTCGTCTTCGCATGACGGTGAGAAGGAGTGGAGGCCGAAAGTTCCGATCGCGGAAGCCAGCCCTCGAGTTTCGCCGCCGGCCGTGGCGAAAGCGGGCGTGAGCTCTTCGACATCAGGCCCAGACTCGACGGAGGAGAGCGCTGCGGACTCCGAGAGCGGTCCTCAACCCGGTTCGTATGACTACGACGAGCAGGTACAGGATTCTCCCTCGGCATTGTATTGTAGAGGTTGGGTGCTGTGAAATGTGTCCACTTGCACATGACATAATCCTTTATCTCGCGGTTTAGGGGATCATGGTTTTGGAGTGTCGAGATGATGTGTTGATTTCGTGGGTGAGTATTTTCGCCATGGGAAGTCCGTGTGCGTGGCGCTCGTTCGATTGTCATGCTCCGGGTTTCGTGGACTTGCCAAGCTCGTCATTTCTGACGCCGGTGTTGTGATTTTTGTCAGCGGTTAAAGATGAAGGAGATTGCCGCTCAACGGGCCCGTCAGTTGCAGAAAGAAGAGGAGGAACGAATCAAGGATCAGAAGGCCAAGGCTCGTGCGAAGCTGGAAGAGCTGGATCGAAGGTCTACCGTTGTTCCGTCAGGAAGTGGCGAGGACTTGGACTTGGATTCGTGGAAGCCGAGCGTGGAGGTGGAGGAAGCTGAGCCATCCGAGGAGAGCCCAGCGTTGGAGGCCGAAGCGTTGGTTCCGAGTGTGAGCGTCAGCGCGAAGCGTGTCGTCCGCAACGAGCATAGCAAACGCGAGCGCGACAGGAAGGCGAGCGGTCGCAAAGCAGTGGTCGGGGAGTCGGCGAAAGGCAAGGCGAGCGGCGGTGTCGGTGGGGTTTCCGCCCTCCTCCCCCCTCCTTCGTCGCCCGCGGGTCCTCTGTTGTCGACTCCCTCGCCTGTTCCCGAAGCCTATGGTTCCCAATCGAGTTTGCCGCGTGAGTCTCGTCACAGGGGTAGGTCCGAGAGGAAACAGGTGGTGGCCAAGAGCGAGGAGGTCGTCCGTGCGGTGCCCATAGCGCCGACCGTTGCATTCCCCGACACCCGTTCTTCGGAAGCGGAAGCGGAAGCGAACGGGGGCTGGAGCATGGACAAGCCGTTGCCCCATGAGTCGAATTCGGCCCCCGCTCTCCATTCGGTTCCCAGCTTGGCGGAGGGTTCTGGCCTCGTTCGCAAGAACAAGAACAGTCGCAACGTGCGGAACCGGCCGCGTCCGGAAGCTGCGCCGATGACGGCCGAGAGCATCCAGTTTGGGGACCTCGTTTCCGGTCTGCACATCCCGTCTTACCAGCCCATCGTGGGAGGCGAGCCGGTGGTGGAATCCGGAAGCGCCTCGTTTCACGTGGAATCGGTGAAGGACGTGAACGTGAGTGTGTCCGGGGATGCTCTGACGGGCGACGAAGGTTCTGCCGTGTCGACGAACGGAGATGCCTCGGGCAAGAGGATGCAACGCAAGAGTCGCGGTGCTCGTCGCGGTCCTGGCAGAAGCGATCGTGGGTCCGTGGAGCAGCGCGCGGCGGAGAAGTCCCATGTGGGTGACAGCATGGTGTGGGCTCCGGTGCGGTCTCCCGGAGCGGGAGGTGGTGGTGGGAACAAGGTGGAGCGTGGTCCGTCGATCGATCAGCCTCCGAAGGAAGAGGGCAGTTCCGCCCAGCAGCAGGCACGCGCCAAGCGTGCCGAGATGGAGCGTTACACTCCGAAGCCTTTGATGAAATACCAGGAAAGTTCGGATCACGCCGGTCATCAGGCTTCCCAAGCGTCAGTAGGCCCGAGTTCTCAGGGGGTCGTCCCGGCTTCTGTGTCCTCGTCGGAGTCTACACGCGCGACTTCTTCGTCGGAGAGCAAGCAGTCTGTGTCTGCGGATGGGAAGGTTAATCAAGACGTTCGTGGTGCGGAGTCTGTGACGAAGGTTGGGAAGTCTCATGGCTCCTGGCGTCAGCGGGGTTCCGGGAGCGAGCGTGTGTCGGAGGTTGGGAAGGAATATTCCGCGGCCGTGAATGTTTCCGAATCGGTTCCTGCGGATTCGGGCCCTCCTCGTCCGCGTGGGGAGCAGCGAGGCGTCGGTGGTCAAGGTCCGTCTCGCCGCCATCCGATCGTATCGGATCATCTTCTTGCGACGCCAGCAGCGGCCTCCGCGGTTGCCTCCTCAGCACCTCCTCCGGCTGCTGCAGTTGTAGGAGCGGTTCCCGTTTCCGCGTCCGTGTCCGAAAGGGAGCACCCGGCGGATAAGAAGCTTTATCAGCCTCCACGTCCTGGGTCTGCTGCCGCTCAACGTGGCCAAGATCATCGCAATCAAGAGCCCCGAGGTCAGGATATTCGGGGTCCAGATCTCCGAGGGCAAGATTTCCGAGGGCAGGATCACCGAGGCCAAGATTACCGCGTACAAGGTTCGCATGGTTCAGAGACCAGGAGGCACGATCAAGGTCCGGCACCCCATTCTCGGCATTCCCACGCTTCATCGGATAGGGCAGGTCCCGTCGAGAGCCTTGTATCTCAGCAGCAGCACCATCAGCAGCATCCGCATCCGCAACCGCAACCGCATCGTAACGGTGTTGGGCAGCATCATCCGAGGAGTCAGAACCCGGACAAAGAGCAGGCACCAAGCCACCAGACCTACACGACTCCTCACCCGCAGCAGAAGTCCCATGCGGGAGCGGTCCCGAAGGAGCCAAGTCATGCGTCGTCTTGGGAGCGGGATGGTTTCCAGGAGCATCCTTCGCGGGGTGTCGGTCAGCATTTTGTGGAGTCGGGCGAGCAGGTGTCCAATCATCGAGGAGGTCGTGCCGAGAGGGATCAGTCGTCGAGGCCGTCTTCCGGTCAGCAGCGAGGTCAGGGCCATTGGCAACAGACTGGCGTTGGCGAAGGCTATCGGTCTCGTGCGCCTCCGGCGGAGAGAGAGTCGACGGTGGCTCCTCAGTTGGGTCGGACGGAATCGTCTAAGCCGCCAGCGACGGAGTCGCAGCGTCCTGTGCAAGCCGAGAATGCGGGTCATCAGTCGAGCAGAGCGGTTCAGCAGCCAGGTTCCGGGGCCATCCCAAGTCCGAAAGGAGAGGTCGGGAATTGGGAGGGAGCCGGTGACGTTCCCGCTGTGTCTCGCGGCAGGGATTACAATCACGGTCGCCGCGGTCGTTTCGGTGGTCATTCGGGTCCTCGGAACGTGGAGCTGGAAAGTCGTCGCGAGGGTCCTTCTAGCAAGCAACGCCTGGTAATTAATGCCACAGGTGGTGCTGTGCCCAGTCCAGTTGCAGGTTAGCCAGGTTAGTGATTTGTCATGCTCCTTGTGTGCCACGGATGAAGGCAAGCGAATCTGTCCTTCATCCGGGGCTGTAGTTCCTGTTTCACCCGATTGTCGCTGAGCAGCCGGGGCCTGTATGAGGCCCAGTGGGTATTTTCCGCGACGCGCTGGTGGTAGTTGGTAGTTGTTTCGTTTGGTCCGATCTTGAAGGAGCGAAGATGTTTTTGTTGTGAGCGAGTCGGTAGGGTGGTTGGTGTGTGTGGTGCATGCAGTTTTCAGTTCGGGAGGTGTCGGTAGTTTCTTTGTGGATTTTGTTGAGCTCGTGCTTTGTTTTCCTAAGTGTGGTTTTGAATGGAGTTGTTGTGGGGTTCGTTATGTGCGAGTGGTTGAGTAGTTGGTAATGCTGTCGTGTAATTAGCGGGACTGGCATGGTGGAACGTCTGACGCGTGATGGAATTGCGTTTCAGGTGAGTTGACGAACTAACGGCATGAGCTTTTGGGTCGACGCGTCGCATAAGTGATTGGCAAAGTGCTCAGCGGTGCCCACGGGATCGCTTCCTCGTTTCTGGGACCCATTTTACGGCTGCTGTTACGCTCAGGGCAAAGTCGTTTGACGATTCGACAGATGCTGAAGAGTACTGCAGTGAGGAGGATACAAGGGTCTCGACTTGCCTTTCTTAGACCTAAAACTTTGGGGCGCCTTGTCTTTGAGGAGAAGGGCGTGAGGATTTTATGCAAGGATTTGGTGGACACGCCGATGGTGTCCTGAAGTGACAGGTTTATAACACCCAAGCAGTGTGGGAGGATACACGACTCCTGGGAGGTTAGTTACAGACGGAATGCTTGGCTATATCGGTGCAACTGACTCCTGACTAAGAGGTTTTCTGTACAAACTTGTGTCCGTAAGGCCCTTGGTTTCCACATCTTCATGTACCAGTAGTTGTGTTGGAGGGACTTGAGAGTGGGGATCTTCTATTCATGAAGTCTCCTATACACTCGATTAACTTTGGCAGACTTTGAACTTGGTTATATTGGATATGATCTGCCTTCTTTGTGGTACGTTATTTGCTGTGTTAGCATTATGGTTGGCAATTCAACTGGTGCCGATTCAGTATTTTCACGAAGATTTAGTTGAAGTTTCTTATTGAACATTTGAGATTGTATTTTAAAGAATCACTTCAATCAAGAGATACTCTGGCCTTCACCTGACGTCCAACGAATTGGTTAACCCCAAAAGGACGGGCTGGTCACTGGAAATCAGCTTTTGGGTTACCGTGTGAATCATTTGCTTAGAAAATACCAAATGCGTTCATTGGAGGTCAGACTACTGTGCAAGATCTTGCCTGTTTACACAAAATTTCAAGAATGATCAATCACTCTTCTGTCCTACATAGAAGAATTGCCTGTTTACACAAAATTTCAAGAATGAACAATCACTCTTTTGTCCTACATAGAAGAATTCTCTGTCATCCACAAGCACTTAGTGTCCTTGGTGCCCTCTAGGGTTAACCCTTAATGGATAGAGCCTATGACTCTGTCAACAACCTCAATAGTCAATACCTTTGCTTGTATGTTCTATTTTGCCAACAATTATGATTGGATATTATTTTATTTTATTTTTTAGAGATGGAATCACATATTTTTTATAAGTTGTTAAATTTTCAAATTTTTCTGTGAAAATTTGAAATTACTGTTTTTTTTTCAAGTAAGAGTGAAGAAAATTCATATCAAATTATATTTATGCTTGAAAATTCTGAAATTTTTCAGTGTAGGTGTGTATTATAGTGTGGAATATCATGGTGGTAATCCAAATTTATGTGTCATTTCATATGTACAAAATTAGCATATAGTTGTTATTGGCCCCAAGTATAAATAGCTTTAGATAGTTTAGTTTTAGAAAATTTTCAAAATTTCAAGTTAGAGAAGAAATAGACTTAGTTAATCTCATTCTTGAGTTGAGCTCAAATTCAAATATGATAATTATTTTGGCTAAAATTTAGATTTAGGGCAAGGAAGTACAATTTGTCAAATGACAATGAAAAACATGTTTTGTGATATGTATTTTTAGCTTCTTCATTTGTAGAGAACTCAATAACACCTCAATGAGAAAATTTTGACCAACATCCTAATTGTTCATTCAAAATCATTCAAGTGCCACTTTGTGGCTTCATAGTCTTTTTAAGGCTGGTCTTTCTCTAGCTAATATCTTGATAGTGAAAGTATTGAGCTTGTGAAATATGCTTGATTTTTATTAGAGCATGGTAGTTCAAACACATTTTGTATTTTGCTACAATTCACCTTTTTTGTTCTTTGTTTTGGACAATTTTCTTTGGATGATCCTACAAAGCATCATTGCAGTATTGTTGTGTCTTCTAAGGTGAATAACCCTTGTTGCTTAGTAAAGAGTAGCTTCAACATATTGGTGTTATTGAAAGCTATGGTTGAAGTGTTTCTCTTTAATTTTGGATTTGATATTTTGGTACAAGTTCTTAAATAGTATGTGCATCTATGAGAGGGCCTATGAGAGAAGAGTCAGTCAACCGGCAATGTAGATTAGTACTTGAGATGTTTGAATGCTAGCAATATTGACTTTTCTTGATGACCGGTTAGCCCACTTGTTTGATATGGGAAATGTGTTAACCCCTAATTGCTTGATAAACCATATACAACCAATTGAAATTTTTGGGCTCATTCTAATGTGGGCAGTTAAATTCCTTGGACTGTAAATTTTTTTTTACGAATAGTAGTTAAGGTTAACTATTGAAAACTTTTCTTTTTCATTGAAAAAAGTAAATATTTGATTTTTGAGAAGTCCTCACAAGCATATATGGAGGGTTGCTATTATGTGAGCATAGGAGTGTGAGCCCATGAGCTTAGAATACTACACACCTATGTTATAGGTGTGTATACTATAGAAACCATTTATGATTATAGGGTATATATGTTACAAATATCCATATTATAGATGTTTATGTTATATACACCTTCTATAGTATGTGGTATCAATATCATAGATACCTATATTATAGGCTCAATGCACTCGCATTCTTGGGCTCACATACTAACACCATTGATTTCACTTAAATTGAGATCTAAATAATTGTATTGAGATCTAAATAATTGTATTTTTCCATTTGCTTTGAAAATGATCCCCTTGGAAAGCTAATCTAGTGTTTTCATGATTTTTTACCGTTGAAAATTTAAACATGCAAGTATTGGTTTGGAGTTATTTGTGATTTCTATTCATTAAAAGAAGTTGCATTTCAACAATTGCAAGGTGGATTGTGTGATGAGTTTGATAGCTCTTCATTTGAACTTAAGGTTTTTGGAAGTACATTTTAGTGTACTAACACAATTTTTAGTTGTTCATGTCACCTCCAATCTCAAAAAACTCTTATATGCAAATTTCTCAAACATTGTGAGGAGGGACAATATACTAAAAATAGAATATAAACATTTTTCTTGTTATAATCTCACAATCTCCTAAGCAATTTTGAACTCAAAATTGGGATGTACACTAGTAAGCAAGCTCTTTAAACATCTATACGGTTAGATTTTGAGAAAAAAACAATTTACTTCATTGAGGAGAAGCCCACGTTCTTTTTTTATAGGAAAAATACTTAGACACTTAGGGCTTAATCAATCTATCATCACCATTGTTGGCTTCATTATCTCTGTTTGCAATGAATGCATAATTGTCTAATCCTTGTCCTACATGCATGATTGAGTAGAATGTAGGACAGATTTGAGGTTTTGATTAATTACACAAGGCAAAATCCAAACCAAAGCAATGTTGAGAAGCATTGCAAAGCCTAAAGCATGAATTCGACAAAGATTGCAATTCATTGAGTTCCTATCTTATGTAACTTGCAAAATATTAAGGTCAACGATACAAAAGATTGTTCCAACCCTTACCTAAACCTCTAAAGCAAATTGCCCTGTCATAGCCTATACTTGAATTCCACAGGACCAAAGCAAAATGCTCCAAAGTTCAATGCCATCACAAACTTGTAAGGAAAAAGGTTTTCCATTCCAAAGTCATGAAATTTTGGCTTACTAAAATGAAAACTACAAAACTCCTCCTTCCAAATTGCAACCTCATAAGGAGGACAAAAAAAGAGTTCAAACACACTCAAAATATCCCCCAAATGCTAGAGTATATGTTTCTCAAATGGCACTCCGGACCACAAGCAGATGAGCCAGAGGTACCTGTGAGAATGGTTGAGAGGGAAACTTTGATAAAAAGCACCAAATTGAAGATAACTAGGGCACATACAAAAGAAGGGAGAGAGTGATGATAGACTGCCAAACCTAGAATGTCCAAACAATATCGTCTAGTACCAAGTCCCATCCGATATACCATCGTCCATCATTTGGATTGTCATGGGCAATAACAACAACATTTAATGGGAAATTTTATTAAAATGCATTAGAGAAAAACTGAACCCTTTCGAGGGCTGCTAGAATGTGACAAACCAAGCTATTAAAAGCTTGGTCTGTCACACCAAGCTGATTGCTCCCCGCAGCAGTCAGCTTCCGCGAATTTTATTTATTTATTTTTATTTTTAAAATTTAATTTAATTTTTTTTAAATAATTTTTTTAAGATTTAAAAAATATATATATATATTTTTTTATTTTTTTTATTTTTTATTTTTTATTTTTTTTATTTTATTTTTTTATTTTATTTTTTACTCGTAATTTTTGTTTCCTACGCCACTGTCGCAGCAGAAACTGCTGCGCGGAAATAGGGGAAAAATTAATTTTTTTGGAAAAAAAAAGTAAATTTCAGGGTCCCTCGGAGGGCTGTGGAGCAGCCCTCCGGAGGGCCCAGATTTTCTCTAATGGGTGGCACTCCGCATGCCATTTTGAAGGCATGCCATTTTGACCATCTAGGACAGGTATAGGTTTCAAACTAGGCTGGTGGTTTGAGCTATAAAAGTGCCAAAGTTCCAGAATGGCTCCATTTTAAAAATAAATAAATAAAATTGTATGTAGGGGAGGCAATCCATTCTTGATCACCCCCCTCCATTATGGCAGCGCACCTTGCTCTGTTTCCATGAACTTCCAAAGGAATAAATGACCGATATGGACGGTCACTAATTGGTCAATAGTTCACCATCACACGAATGAAGCATTGTCCATTTTGTTTCCAGCGCTTGGTCAAAATTGGAGAAACCATTTCACCAGAATGGAAAGAACCTGGTCTATCGTTCAAAAATTCATGGTAATTCCATTTTGCGATACAAAAATCTGGAAAATTATGGAAAGCCTCCTTTGTCTATTTCTACACACTGATAATTTGACCCACTGAAGAACCGCACCCTCCAGATACATGGAATGCTTATTTGATCGGAAATGGGTTGCCTCCCCTATGTATCTTTATAAGTACTAGTGGCCTTGCTCACGAACTTCTGCTGCCTCGAGTCTGAATGAAGCAAAGAAAGCAGGAACTCGATCTTCAGTCTGTATTATGAGTGAAATCAGAAAGAAGAGATCAGACTGACTGCTCACCAGGCTACCCTAAGTGGTCTTGCAATGGAAAGCACAATAGAACAAAATGACTAAACAGATAGCGCCTTTTATTTTTTTGTCTTTTCCAAAACGAAATTCTGTGTCATAAATATATATCTGAATGACAGTTCTTGGAAATTATACCTTGCTTGGTGGGGATTTGATGAACTCCAGGAATAGTACATACGGCTCTCCAACACCAGAAAAGTAATTTGTGAGAGCAACCTAACCACCCAATGCTCCAGCCAAATCGTCACCATTAAAGTACTGTATATGAAACTAGCATTCATGCCACCTTAGCTTCATCAAATCCTTACCTCGGCTAGAGAAAAATCATGATGAAGAGGGTGATCGACGTACTGCTCACTCGGAGTTCAACAGGCCTCGAGGTCATACCACTAGCTCCATCGTCATTCAATTCTGGAAAAAAAAAATCAAGAGCATTATGATGAACTCGTGCTTTGAAGCCGGGCAGAGATGCGTAAGACAGATTGTAATTCATTAATTCATCTACAGTACATCAAACTAAATCGATTAGGGTACTTGTATCTGAATATATGGAAATTAGAAATCTTTAAGCTTGCGCTGAACTTCTTCAACTCTCCATGTTGTGATTTCCCGATTCAGATTCGAAATTTCTATCTGCACATGACAGTGTCTTGGGTTGATCAGTATGTAATCCATTGAGTAGAGAAAAAAATTAAATTCTAATTATTGATTCAAGTTTTGGAGATAGTAATCCTCAGTCATAAAACTTTTGAATTGGACTACTCTACAGTGAGATCTGCATTAAAGTTGTTACTGATTTCCAATTGGAAAGAATCAACTAGAATGCCTTGAAATTAGGATAACTAAGGGCCACATATTCTAGAGGGAAACATATTATTTTCTTGAAGAAACTCATAGCTTAGTAGATTGCCTTCGTGAAGCTTCCATGGGGAGACCATCGAAGCTCTTATTCTGCTGGTGGACGAAACTCACCTACCGTCTGCACACACGACAAACACAGTACACTGCTTAAGCGTATCTAGTTGACAAGCTAGAATCAATTTGCCTCGAAAGAATCTATGCGGATCACTGAATGTTCAATTGTAAAGAGCGGTCAGAGCATAATGTCCAAGTACCTTCCAAACACTACGAGCGTTTACATTCGCTTCCAGTGTCTCCTTCGCCAGATGCAAAACAACCACCTGCTGAGACGTCTTTGTTTTCTATGAGACTGATCATTATGCTTCTGCACAAATATTGATCAGAGGGAAGAAAAACATTCAGCAATATAAACAGGACCACGTCCAAATCGTGTAGTACTGTAGTGTGGAGAGCCTTTAGAAGTTAATTTTCCACTGTAAACCTAAAGTGAGAAGCGAACATGAGCCAACCAAACTCCCTGATCTAAAGAGAGTATTGAAACATCTCGTGTTTAAGTAGACAATATCTGCAACTACAGGGAAGCAAGGAGCAAAGGAGGATTTTTCACAAACCACATCGGACACAGAGAGAAAAAAAGTACTTCAGAGTTCTACTGACATAATAAGATTATACAAAGGTCTTGAATCCAAATTTTCAAGATCTGAGATGCATGCAAACATTAAATAATGGTTTTGAATAACTGAGTGGGGTTTAGGCTGGTCACGAAATCACCCAACAAAGTGAATGATCCTCCCTGGATTCCTTTTCCTCAACACAATCAGTAATCTAGCTGCTTGAGAGTTAGCTAGATTACTGATTGCGATCAGAATACCACCATACCTGAAGGTGGAAATCTGAAACTGTATTCGACAGTTCATTTTGATAAAAAAAATGGAAGTTTGAGTTGACATGCAAATTGAATTATTTCTATGTAATTCTTGAGAAAATATTTCATTTATTTAATATATCACACCAAACGAAAACCATTTGCACTTTGTTGGAGGGCCTTGCCACTTATAAGGTGCATGCAAATTGATCTATCCACTGGTGCAGGAACTTAGATCATGGAATACCACAGCAGGGGAGAAAATTTCAGGAATGACAAAGAAGGTTGCAAATCTTACCATTTTGAAATAGAGTTCTGACGGGTGCTGTCCATCCCTTTGCCAATGTCATAAATAGTAATCATCCCATTACTGTGATCAAGATCCAAAATGGCCACAAAAAAATTGAAATTATCAGACATGTCTGCCCTTGTCTTAAGATTACAATTAGGAAACAGAGTCCATTCTCTTTGCAAACAATTACTTGATGAACACAAAGAGATTACCATGAGACGATTCCCAGATTCCAGTTGGTATACAGCTGCAATGAATTGTCCTGCGCACATTGAAACGTCTCATTTTCAAACCCTGAAGTTGAAACTAGTGGGCTGCAAACATGCCAAAAAAAACGTTCAACATTAACTTCACACATGTTTTACATATAATGACATAATAGAGGTTTGAGTCAGGTGCCATACAACCTCGTCGGCCAGTGCTGAGAAAACCGGATAATTCTGTGGCAAGATTTCTAGCAAATGGGTTTTCTGACATGGAGTAACATTCCAGAAATCCTGCACAACCACATTTTCCCAAAACAGCGTGATTGCAGCTTCCAATAAACCTAAATTCATCCACGAATTCATGGATGGAATTTATGGATGAATTCGCATGATCGAACTCCACCGCCCACAGTCAGCCCATGAGGCTCTCCCTCCTTTCGAGACTTCGAATCCTTTTACCTGCTGGGAAGGCCGCTTTGCCTTTCACTGAACTGGGGTTTCGAACGTGCACATCAGCTACCTTGCTTAATTTGTGAGTCATCTCCTAGCTTGCATCGTCGTCTCCAAACACAGCTTTTCCGATTTGATCGATTACTCAGCTAGGTTTGTTGTAGCAATTCAGTTCGTAGTCCCGAAGGTAGTCGCACATATACAGCATACTTGCCGCGTGGGGTTTCGAACGTGCACATCAGCTACCTTGCTTAATTTGTGAGTCATCTCCTTGCATCGTCGTCTCCAAACACAGCTTTTTCGATTTGATCAATTACTCAGTACGTTAGGTTTATTGTAGCAATTCAGTTCGTAGTCCCCAAGGTAGTCGCACATATACAGCATACTTGCCGCGCCCAGCTAGCCGCTCATGCAATCCTTCACCCCACTTCATTTCTTTCTTGCAGTCAGTCTGTCTTCAATTCTCTCTTAAGACACATTAGATATCTGACGGTCCTGACTCACTTTTTCTGCAGGGTACGGTAACTGTACTCGATTATTCTCTCCATCGACGTTGACTTGCGACAGTTCAGCTCAGGTACGTCGCAGCTGTAGTTGCCCTTATGATTGTGCTCGAAGCGCTAAACAGTCACCAAGCTTGTCGTGGAATCGGGAAATCAGCTGAAGAATGACAATGTGGATATGTATATATAATTCACAGATTTGGTTGTTTTAGAAAAAGTTCGTAATTAATTCGAAACCCTAAGAAGCAAGGTTGGACTGCAACTACAGGCTTAGGCCGGATTAGGTTATTTTCTTGTACGTGTGCTTATCTCTGTCGTTACCGGCGATAGTACCATAGGTTTATCGAGAATTGATGATACCCCAGCTAGAATTGATGGTTTCCCGAGAACTGATGCGCTCCTCAGACGTGATGTCTTCCCGTACAGAAATGACCGTTTCACAGTTTCTTACATGCTGAGCCATGCCAAAGTGATACGAATAGTGTTTTAAATCTTGCTATTGCGTCCTTGTGAGTCCTTACAATCTTTCTAACAGAATCCTTCTGCGTCTTTGCAGCAATCACCATGAGCAGCCATCAGCAACAGCCTCGCACCCCTGCGAATCCATCCTGGATCTGGTCTGGCGTCCACGGTGCCGCAGGTATCGTCCACCCCTTTCTTGCCACTCGCGATGACCCCAACCAGCGCTATGCCGGCCTGGGAGTCAACCCAGAAAACTCGATCCTCGCCAGCTCCGGAGGCCTTCTCCTCATCAAGCGGTCCCCTCCCGACATCGACTACACCCTCAGCGAAGACGAAGACTTCGACACACTTCGCGCATTGGCAGACCTCTTACGCAGATTGAGACTCCTCGGTCCAGAAGATGATGACCAACCCAACAATACCCCTGAAGGTGACCAAGACCAATTCCAGTCGTCCCTTGAGTTTGACCAACACTGGGAAACGCTCATGGTAGTCAATCCCTCCACACACGAATCCAGGGTGCTTCCACCAGCGAATTCATTGGAAGTGGGTTTGGAGTTCTGGTCGTACAACGGAGTCCAAGCCAACCTCTTGGTAGACACGGAATCCCAGTACTACACAGTCACTCTCACATTCCCAGACTGTGTCTGCCTCTACAGCTCCACTTCCAACGCTTGGCAGTGTCGGAGCTTCAACCAGGAAGCCTCATGGGGACCTCACAACAGAGAGCTTGTGGCAAACCCATGGAAAATGCAGATCGCCAATGCATACGTCAATGGGCGTCTCTTCTTCGCTGACGTCGTCGAGGATACCATGAGCCTGATCGAAATCGACGTCGAAGCTGGCTCCTGGAAGCTCCACAACTGGCGCTACGCTCTCCAGTCACACCTCACGGAGTTCACAGAGTTTGTGGACACTCCGTTTCTTCGTATGCGTGGATTGACTGATCAAGGGATGCATCGAGATCTCAACACTCAAACTGTGGCATCTCATCGCCGTGGTCGCGTGCTTGAGAATTTCCAGATCGTGGAGTGTATGGGGGAGCTGTACGCCGTCATTCCAATGAGCTTGAATGAGTATTTACCCATGAGCTTGCGGAGCCGAAGGACTTTGACGGAGGTTGTGTACGAGTATGCCAACTTTGGTTTGAGCTTCATGCCGCTGCAGTTCCTGATTGTGAACATGCGTGGAGACGGGTTTGTGCATGGTGTGCTTCGGATGGTGGTGCCGGAAGATGTGAGCATTGTAGTTGGAAGCGAATTTGCTATTGATAATGAGGACAGGCAGAATGTGTTGATGAGTATGTTGGGGCTTGGACCGATTGAAGTAATCCGTTGGGGGTTCGGTTGCGTGGCTGAAGGAAGTGTGATCTGGGTGGCGTTGTTGGATTATGTGCTGCAGTATGATGTGCTGACGGGGGTGTCGAAGACGGAGGTTATTGGGGGAAGCCCGGAGGAGATGTCGCTGTATTTTGCGCCGGATAGGGTTCCTTACAGGCCGAGTGGCATAAAGCCCTAGTACAGAGGTCTAGATGGACTTCCAGCAAGCTAGTTCATTCGTTTCATCGATCTAGCTAACCCGATCACTTGTTTATCTGGACCTGCAACACTTCAGAATTTATGTGCGTTTGCAATGTCAGTAACTTAGATGAGAGAGTCGAGGCTGTACTTCTGACCTGCTGGAGCGCAACGTTGTATTCCGTACTATTGTAGTGTACTAATGGTCGTAGTTCAGATGTCTCAGAGAGTTGAGAATGTATGACTGTTCGTTTACATGTTCGAAGTTCACATGAGAGGGTCCTCCAGTAGTTGTCCTAGTTTTGATGTCGTCGGATCTTGCAGGCATTGCGAGCAATCCATGTGCCTTAAACTGTTTAAGGGAGGAGTCTTGAAGATATTGTGAAGTTGTGATGGCATGACGGAGTATGCAGTGAATCAGTTTGTTTGATCTTTCTATGAAGATTGCTGATTGTTGGAGAACTGATTTTCGAATGCAAGGCCTTGCAAGTAGTTTGGTCTGTTCTTAGAAGTCGTGGATGTTGTCAATCTTTGTAAATCCAGTTTCCTTGTGGCGTTGCGGACTTTGAGTATGAAATTGGTCAATTTCACTGCCCATCGTGTTCCTGAATTTGTGAATGCGTTCCAAATTCTCATTAGTTGGCATGGGTATGTGCAAGTTCCTTAAGTTGTACTTGACGTTCATCTGAATAAGTTATCTCTTAAGACTCTAAGCCAAACGTCATCCATTGGGCGGATTAATTAATGACCAATGTTTTCAAGAGGATATATTCAGTATAATGTCGTGTACAGACTCCTCTGGGTGAACCGAGTGTAAGTAAATTGATCCAGTTTGTATCATGAACGGTGGACATATTGCACCAATTGTTTGGAGTATATATTCAAGGTTAATTAGAAGCTAAAAAATGGTACAGAGTTGTACTGGATTGATTATTCTGATGGTTGCCCTTCCATTGCGGCTGAAAGTCTTTCGAGTGGATACGATGCTTCGCAGAGTGTACTTCCAACACTTAATTTCATTTCCCTCTGCTTGCTGAGACGTCCACCTGGATTCGGAAGCAGGCACTTTCAAGGCCTTGATCGAATTAATCCCAAATCTGTAGCAGTCCTAGTTTCAGAGCTTTCTGCAGTGGAGTGTCAAGACTTTAGGGCCAACAGAACGGGGTTTTCTTTTGGAGTGGATACATTGAAATTTTCAATTAATCTAGGCATTTGTCTGGTACATTCTGGTCGCCGGGAATGAGAATGAGAATGAGCTGCACACGTGGTATTTTTCTTTTGACAACTTGGAAATAGAAATAGATTTGAGGTCATTTGCCTTCGCAAAATCGCAACTGAAAAGTGCCTATATATCTCGATCATGAAAAATAATCCTCTTGTTAGTTGTTACTGAGATTGTATGCAGAATGGGGCAGTTAAGAAAGGAATTCAATTCCAACGAGGACATGATGAATTTGGTGGAACTCCTGCTCGGGTTTGGTGGAACTCTTTTCTAGTTCTACAATTCCTCTTTTACCAAGCCTCCATAGGGATTAAAGTTCTAAAAATTACTAGTCCATACCTTAAGACAGGTTGTTTGTTTGTTTGTTTGTTTTGTTTGTTTGTTTTGTTTGTCACGTTGAGATCTCTCGCACCGTGCGTCCCCGGGGTGTGTGCTTGGTACCGTCGGAAAGCCCTCGGCGAGGAGGGGTGCACGGGTTTGGTTTCGTGGCGTTTGGACCCGCGATGGAAAAGTTATGGATTTTTGAGTTATTTGGGGTTCTTAAAAATTACTAAATTATGTTAAATTATGTATCTTTCGAACTGTGTGTCAATTGGTCACGTTCTTGGTACCACTGGAAAGCTCTCTGTGAGGAGGCGTGCACAAACTTTGTTTTGTGGTGTTTGGACCTACGGTGAAGAAATTATGGATTTTTGAGTTATTTTTGGTTTTAAAAATGACTTTTATTTTTGTTGTTTTGGTTGCGGCAATGGCACAGGGCTACACTAGTTAGTACTATGATAGTATAGTCTATAGTAAAGATTTGAGAAATTGACGTTGATATTTTAGTATACAAAAGTTGAAAAAAGTAGCCAAAAATTGGCCTACATCATTTGTCTTTATTTTTATTTTTATTTTTATTTTTTTGAACAAATGGGAGACCCACTGCATTAAAAAGAGACCAAAAACAACAGCCAAGCCAGAAGGCTGGACAAGAGAGCAAAACAACGTAAGCTCATATCATTTGTGTTTATTGAATGACTGTATCTTTCATGTACTGTGACTATTGATTGCAAATTTCCAATCATTTGACTCAGTTTTGAATGTCATTGCAGAAGTAAAAAGATTGAATATCAACTAAGGCTAAAACCTGAGGTATGCAACTTACAATTTACGGGCACACATTAGGAACATTTTTAGTATTCCCTACACGCACATTGATGAAAATCCCCTCCAATGACCTCTTTTCATAAAACACAAGGAATGTGGCCATATTATGGAAAGGTGAGACTGGAAATTTTCTTAAGTGGACATTTGTGCATTTTACCTCTTTTCACAAAACACAAGGAATGTGGCCATCACGTGTACACATGGAAAGGTGAGACTAAGAATTTTTTTAAGTGGAAATTTGTGCATTTTTCAATGTTATTTGAAGATGTCCCCACCTCCAAATCAACTCAATTTATGAAACTCAATATTCTAAAATGTAAATTTATGCCCTTAAAAGGTGATTGCAAGAAACACTTGTCCTATTTTGCATTACACCCTACGTGATGATTTATTTTTTGTCCATAACTTTTGCGTGTTGGTTCCAAATGACTCAAGACTAGATACACCTTGACTAATTTTTTTTTAATTTTCAAAAATATTTTATTATCCAAAAATAGCCTCCAATTTTATGTCACAATTGAAGACTTGCCAATGAGGAGGGTTTTAGTACTATTTAGTTACCAAAAAAACATACTTTGAATTAAAATTTGGGGAGGATGTTTTTTTAGTAGACATTAGGAAAATATGAGCCCGGGAAGGAGCTGCAAGTTCCGGACAGCAAGGGAACGGCTGGAACACAAGCCGAAAAGAAAAGAAGCAAATAAATAAATAAATCCCCCCCCCTTCTTTCTACTCTACCAGCTAATTGCAAGGTCGAAACAACGCAAGCTGTTCAAATAAATTATTAAAAAATATTTTAAAATTTAAATATTAAAAAAAATACAAAATTATAGATTTTCATATCTGATGTGGCATAAATGGTGCCATGTCAGATTTCTATTTCTGAAAAATTATTATATAATTATTATATAATTATTTAAATATTTTTAAATATTTTTTTATTATATTTTTTTAATTTTTTAATATTTTTTAATTTTTAATATTTTTTATTGTAGCCACTATTCATCAATGATGATGAATAGTGGCCATTGTCCCTCAAAGGGGCTGTGAGTTCCATTGAAGGGAACTCTTCAAAGGGAAGTAGCCCCTTTGAAGGCTCATTTTTTTCCTAAGGTTTATAGCTATCATGTAAAAAAAATTTAAAAATAAGTAATTGTATGTGTTGTAGAAGTCCACAAAATGAGCTTCTTTTTGCTTACATTTTGAAGCATATTAAATATTATTTTTGTGGATCTTTAGGTGAATGACCATCTCCATAGAGTTGTTACTAATGTCCAATTTTTATTTTATTTATTTATTTATTTATTTTCCTATTTTTTCCTAATTAAAACATCAAACTATCTATTTTCTTGCAATTTGGCACTTTTCTAATTCTCCTACTTAAGGATTTTTCTTACACATTTCCTTTGGTCGTTACTAGGGCTTTTTTTTAGAAATTAAAGTGCTAGATTGCACCAAAAAAATAATGTGGCTAAAAAATGGCAACAAACTATAAAATCTTGGATGAAACTGCTAGATTGTGTATGAAAACATAATTATAGACATTTGATATGTACTAATGTGATATTTTCTATCCAATATTTGGATGAATGTTGATATTTAGAGCACCATTGTAAAATTTTATATCACCACTTTGACACTTCATAGAAAATGAAAAAATAAGTAACCATTAGTTACCTTCATCATAAAGGTGTATATATATTAACCACATTTTTTTTTATTTAAAAATTATTTATCTAATTTTAAAGTACTCCAAGGTGATTGCAAGAAACACTTATCCTATTTTACATCATACTCTGCATTATTTTTTTGTTTTTTGGCTATAATTTTTGCATTCTAGCTCCAAATGACTCAAGATTTATAGGCAAAGTAATCATGGCTATTATACACCTTGCCTAATTTTATTTTTATTTCAAAAGAATTTACCATCCAAATATAGCCCTCAATTGTATGTCACAAAAGTCAATTTGGGGGGTTTAATACTGTTTAATATCCAAAAAATGAATTTGGAGCTACAATGTGGAAGAAATGGTCTTCTAATAGGCTTATAGCTGCTATCTGAAGGAATTCTAAAATACCTAATTTTACATGGTGTAGAAGTCTACAAAGTGAATGACCTTCTCTATAGAGTTGTTACAAATGTCCAATTTTTATTTTACTCATTTAAGCTATGTTCCTATTTTTAACTAATTAAAATATTAAAATATCTGTTTCTTAGAATTTTGGCACTTTTCTAGTTCTCCTATTTAAAAAAATTTCCTAGTTTTTTTCTAGAGTGGTTACCTTCATTTTAAAGGTGTATACATTAGCCATATTTTTTTTTTTTTAATTTAAATTATTTTTCTAATTTTAAAGTACTCTAGAAAAATCAGGAGTTTTGTTACAAAACGCAACAAATAGTACAACTATTTCTTGCAATCACCTTTTAGAAAAAAATCATTAATACTATTCAAAACGGAACAAAATTGTCTAGTTTTTCTTGCAACCGTCTTAAAATCTAACTTTAATGTAGATTTTTGTGCACATAATCAATACAATTTGTAGATTTTAGAGGCTCAAATCTAACTACTATGTTGATTTTGAATTTCCAAACTCATTGATTTGTATAGTTCAAAATTTTTAATCTAGATCCTATTCTAAGTTTCAGGAGTTCAAAATGTTAGTAATATATGTAGATTTCATTTGTTTAAACATTTTACAATTTCATATATTGTAAAATTTCTAAGGTATCTAAGTTCTAAAA
Source organism: Pseudisothecium myosuroides (assembly GCA_951799445.1). Classification (NCBI taxonomy): domain Eukaryota; kingdom Viridiplantae; phylum Streptophyta; class Bryopsida; order Hypnales; family Lembophyllaceae; genus Pseudisothecium; species Pseudisothecium myosuroides. The sequence goes on along the minus strand of OX637287.1, from coordinate 35,359,778 downwards.
TATATAAACTCTAGGAAAGATAGATTTTTGTAAATAGAATTCATTGCCTTGGAGAGTGACAATTTACAAGCTTTATGTGTCCAACCTCATAGGACCCTTGACAATTGGTATGAGACAATTACATCTTGTAAATCTACCAAATATTAGGTGGAAACAACATTGAAATGTAAGATGTGTTAATTGTGTTGTAAAATCTACGAATTTGGATTGCACATGGGAGATTTTGGAAGAAGTTACAAAAATCTATGTAAAGAAAATCCGATGATCTTATTTATAGGAAATTCTAAACAACTCTTCTGTTAAAATGAAAAGATTCTTCCAAAGAAACCCAACAATTTCCGTTGTTTAGGAATTTTCTAAAGATCAATTCCACGTAGACATTACAACACTAAAGAACATAGGAACTACCAAAAACCAACAAGGACAAACTACAAAATCTCCAAACCATTCATAGGAAATTTCAAACAAGCCCGTTGTGATGTTTATTTGATACCCAATTCGACATTAGAATCTTTTACTAAGTTCGATGACTTTGCATTAATTAAAATAAATATAAAAAATTGTTGGATTTAATTTTATTAAATACAAAATGTTGAATTTTTTGATAAAATGGCGTTATTCCGTACGCCATATTTCCATTCATTCAAAGATAGGTACAAATATCAAACCACACGGTCTAAATGTTAAGTGCCAAGTTTGTAGAATACCACCATTTTAACTAAATATTGATTAAATGTTTTTGCAATAAACTATTCATCTTTAGTCTAGGCACCAAGGTTATTACATTTGTGCACATACCCTTTCTTCCGATAAAAGAACTAAATTTTAGAAAACTAAAGCTAAAGATGTATAAAAACATTATACACATATATATAATGAGTTTTGTAGATTTAATGTACATGTACATAAAGGTCTAACATCTACAATAGGTATAGATTTTTATTTCAAAACAAATGTTATGAAAAGTGACAAGGTAATGAAATACCAAAATTTTATTGAAGTTAATATTTTAGACAAATTAGTCCCAGGAAAGCTTTTTCAATATTAAAACCTTATATTTTGGTCTATTAAAGGATTTCTCTTCATTTAAAAAAATTAAATCGTCTTCTAGAAATTATATTTGGGGGAGACCAAAATAAGTTGTATCACTAAAAAAAAATTCTAAATTTAAAATGTTATTTAAGAAATCAAAATCAAGGCATATAAAAATAGGAGTTGCTTATTCTTAAGGAATGGGGGTACAACTTTTCATTATATTGTTATATAGATATAAACTTTATCATGTGCCATATAGGAAATTAGGAATGGAAAACAAAAGGTAGAAAAGCAAGGTTTGGATTACATTTTCTACTAACTCTATTGTAGCCTATGGATACAACTTCAATATAATATTATCATAGACAAAAGGGACAATGACAAAATAGACACCTAACACAAACAAAGATCTAACATGTATCTAAGTAAGGCAATATGACAATTTTGTTAATAGTTAAGCATATAAGTCGTTTCAGGTAAGCATCTAAGAAGGTAGGAATGTAGGATGATCTATTGTTGTTCCTTTCATAGTTGTGCTTATTTAGACTTATTGGATTCACAAGCTTTTTTCTACACAAGAATTGCACATCAAGGGAGTATTTTGCATATATTTAGGTCAACTTATTTTTGAAGGAAAAAAAATGATATATTATAGGCAATTAAAGCAAAAACATATAACTTCCCTTTTATAAACCAGAGTAATACAACTCTTATCTTTTTGAATGTTAATGTGCCTCCCTTAATTTTATAGAGAAAGACATTGTATTGATAATCCAACATGCTCCTGAAGATTGTAGAATCCTTTGCCTTGTGTATGAGCTTCATGATTGCTCCTAAAGCTAAGACATGAAATTATCCTCTAGAGGTCCAATTACAACCCTTCCAATTTGTCCTTGTAAGCTTCCCTCCCCAAAGTCACCTATCTCCTATATAAGAAAGGAGAAGGGAGTGACAAACTTCTGCAAAGGGAATGGTACAATTTCAATACATTAGAATGGAAGAGAGGGGTCATTGCAAGAAAGACCAGTCCTATTTACTAGTCACAAAGAGAGTAAGTAACTCTCTTGTCATCCGCTATAACTTTTTATTGGAGATGCCTAACTTGATGGTAATCGAATCTCTTATTTTTTAGAAATTAAGAAAAAATTATATCTAAAAATCAATTTTGTTAATTTGTCACTCAATGTAAGGTTTAGGGTTTTTTACTACATTAGGATTCCCCAAATTTAATGATCTAGAGGTGAAATTTTCATGGTCTAGTTGCATAATAGAAAAGCATATTCCTACCAAAGGGAATGTAGTAGCATAATTCTCATCATTTGAATTGGCACATTCCCACATTGACCACTGTTTAGATCCACACTCTTCAATTTAGGAGCAATGCAGGAATATCTAAGGTAGGTATCCCAAAACCGCCACTAATTGCTACTGTGCCTAATTACTACTATTAGACTATTCAAATTCTTATATATTCTTATTGGCAAGGGAAAGGAGGTTCCAACACACCAAAGAATGCGACATTTGGATACTGTATCCAAAAGTTATTAAGGTATAAAGTTTGGTTCTAAAAGCATTTCTTTCACAGAGGTACATAACTGATTTTGGAGATGTACACGCACTGAAGATGGCGCTTTAAGTTCAGTGGCGCATTTGGAATGCCTACCTTACCTATTGTTAGTATCAGTTGCAATACCAAACATGGTCAACTAGATTTCTCGTGCGTGTAAGTTCAATGTCTATTATTTTCTAATTGCAATAAAATATTGGGTGTATTTTCAATGTCTATTATTTTCTAATTATAGAATGAGACAGAATTGAGTTTACACCATGATGTTTGTCATTGTAATATACATGCATAGTGAAAATTTCAGATTTTTTGAAATATTTTTCTGTTTGATGTGATTTTTCTTCACTTTTTCTTCAAAAATTCTCAGAAAAATCAATTTTCCACAAAAAAATCTAAAATTTTGTGAAGTAAAGAAGACATGTAATTTCATCTCTGAAAAATAAATTAAATTTTTTTCATACATATCTAGTTGTAAAATGACAGCAAATTGAGTGATAGGCATGGATGCCTGAAATCAGTGGTTATAGGTCCGTCATTTAGGGATTAATGGCCAATTTGCTAATGACTAAAACAAGGTGAAAATTCGAAGCACCACCGAGCTGCATTAGAAGGGATTTGGGGCCAAGAAAGGGTCGTTTCAGGCCAGTTCCCCAATCTGTCCCCATGCTGTGAATAGTGGTATGGGCTGTCCGAAAAAAAAAAATTCAAAAAAAAAAAAAAATTTTTTTTTTTACCAAATTTCATTTTAAGAAAAAAAAAATGTTTTTTCGATACTCCTCTGAAATCAGAGTAGATTCTGCTTCCTTTTCGAATTTCATACTCGTAAAATGATAATCAGTTTTGTAATTGATACAAACATGCTTATTTTATTTACAGAGAAGCAAGTCCAATAATTAATCACCTCAGTGATAGAACCCTACATCTTAAGTAACAGAAACATCCATTTTGAAAAACCAGTAACTAGTCATCTCAGTGATATATCCAATATATCAGGTAGTTGAAACAACTATTTCAGTTATGAACTGAGATCACTAACTCAGTCATAGTCCAACTTAATCGATCCAATGTTGATCATTATTGATCTGAGATCGATCACTTAGTAACCATATAGCTTAATTGATCAATATTGACCAGTATTGAACTGGGATCAATAACTGCTTAACAAGCTAACATAATCAGACTTGATTGAACAGTCGAAACTTGCCCAGTATGTAACGTAACGTGCTCAGTTCTTTACGAACATATTAGCTAGGTTTACGCAACATTCATATGACTGATTCCACAACAGACGATCAACAAAAAAATTGGGTATAAAGACTTCCTTGTGTTGATTTTATAAAAATCAACCAAATGCATCAGCTGGACAGAGATAAACCAGCCACCCACGGCAAGAAATACGACCCTGTCTTACAGTAAGTTTCTTCTAGCTGTGGGAGTTACAGGATGCAACAACAAACTCAGTTGATCCTACAAACTCATTCCTGTTTAAAAAGATATTGCATTGTTCATGAATGCTAACAGTAAACAAGATCAATTGTAATAAACCATGTTCTTCACGCATCCATAACATTGTTTGGAGATTTTTTTGAAAAAATCCTCCGGAGGTGGTAACCCTCACCTGTACCCATACCACACAGCAAACTATCAGTATGCCACATGACGTGCACGAGGTGTCTGCAAGTTACCACTACTTGTTATCGTATATTCGCCAGAGAAAACCTTCAATCATACTCAACTAAGCAACTTTGAAAGTGTTCAAAAACAATCCAAAAGTTTTTAGAAATCATAGCAGTAATATTGCTATGGAATACTATAACACCTGTTGGCCGCTAATTTGAGACCCCAACACCATTTTTGCAGACAAGCAAATGATCCCCACTTTGATCGCACGAAAAATCAGCCCAAACCCTGCCTTGAGCTTTCGAAGCAAAAATTCAGAAAATAGGACGGCAGCAAGTGCCACAGTATTTCTGAGAAGAGAAACAGTCGGGTATAAGGGACACCCGGAAGCTTTGCATAATTGCGCAGCAACTTGCCAGGCTTACACAACTGGCTTTCAAGGCCCTGAAATTAAGGCACAAGCTCCTATGTATTGTCAGGTTATTTATTCTGACGTTTAATCAAGGAAATATTGGCTGGGGGCTTCTTCAAATAGCCGTGTATCATAATTTTGGAGAATCAAAAAAAATACCCATAATGTAGGTTTACGTTTTGCTTGATCTTGCAGGTACTAAGTATCCAGTTAGACTACCTAATGGATCTGTCCCAATCTTTTGACACAAGTAGTATAACAAATATATATATATCCCTCCTAAAAAGATTTGTATATGTAGTATGTTTTTAACAACAAGTGTAAAATAGCAGTAGACTTGATAAAGACCAAGGAATAAAACCCTGGAATTTTAGTCTAAAAAAGAAAAAAAAGAAAAAAAACACCCACCACCACCCTTGGTGTGACTGTCCTCAGTAGAAGTACTTGGTGTACCCTCCACTGAGGTGCACACCAAGCTCTACACAATTATCCTTTTTTCTTTTTCCAATTGGTATATAATAAGGTAGTAGAATACCTGAGAATGTCAAGAAGCATCCGTAGGTCAAATTTGAGTCCTGGGAAAGTATTTTCTCTCAGGAACTTAGAGATGTTGTCCAAGAGTCTGTGTCTTTGAAAACCATTGCCTTGCAGCGTTGTTATCAAGATTTCCAATTCATTGTGTGCGGCCCTGATGTTGCTTGATAAATATAAGATCGGTACAGCTTGTGAGACAGCAATACTGTAGGATTGCCGAATTGGTCTATTTGATCGAAAATGGATGTACTGGGAGTACTGGAACGGAAGATCTCGGCGTTTGTCAAACTTAGCAGTTTGATAGTCCCCAGAGTTATCGTCCTTGATGATGAAATCCAAGTTCATGAAATGTGCTCTGATTCCCTTGAGAGGATCATCTTCAGCAAAGCCCGTGATCTCACATTTGATTTCCAACAAATCTAATGGATAAATCCAGTAAGGATTGTCAGATGTTCGTATTTGCTTTGGATCTAAAAATTGCCGTGCAACTTCGTTGTTGATCCAGCATAGATCATCTATATAACGGTACGAATGTTTAAAGCAGTTCATGATTTGACTCATGCCTAGCCTGCCCAATCTTTGTACAAATTGAACTTCAAAGTGCAAAAGATATAAGTTGCACCACAAGGGGGAGCAACTGAATCCCATTGGGATACCAAGCGACTGTATCCAAACTCGGTCGCCCAGACCAACATAACAGTGGTTCATTAGCCATGAGTGCAAGCTGATTAACCTCTCCTCAGAGATCGGAAAAAAATTCCCATATGAGGGACAGCTAGTACTCCAGGTTGCATGAGCTGCATTCCCATCATTATCTACTCTAATCCAAATTTGTGGATTTGAGCGAGGATGTTTTGATCGTTCTTGTTTGAATCCCAGGCGGATGATATGCGCTATAGCATCTGCCAGATTATCTTTACCGTGTAAAGGGATAGTCTCGTAACACCGAGTGATATCCGCCACGTATATATTAGTAATTTTGTCAGGGAGATTCAATGCTACTTCTATAGCCGAATTTACAAGCCAAAATAACGAAGTGTCTGCTTTAAGGAAGTTAGTGTATCCCTTGTGAATAGTAGCTGCCCATTCCTTGACTCTATCCAAAATCAGCATAGTGGATATTGTTAACATGTGAGCAAGGTTAGAGTAGACAGTTCGAAAGGCATTCGTAAGCCATCGATACTTGTTCTTATGAAGCTTAAACGTTGCCATAAGATACGGCAAAGAATTATATGTCACATTCAGCTCTGGAATAATATTCCGTAGTGAGGCTGTGACTATTTCAATTATTGTGGCACGAGGTAGCCAGCAAGAATTTTCACGGCAGGGTGAAAAATCAGTGCTCATAAGCCGTTCCAGTGCAAGCAAACGTATATGCTTTATGCAAATAAAACAAATGTTGTTTGCAGCTTTATCAAGCCCTGCACAATAGAGGTTTTGTGTAATCCATTCTACTTCTTTTTGGATAGCAGTATTGGAGAACAAATCTGGTTGAGAAGAGCGAAAACCAAATTTATTTTCGTTTCTAGCCTTTTTCAACCGAGCTAAGCAAGTTACCCGCACCCATTCTCTGGCTTCAGTCAAAGGGAAATCACTGGACTCCAGACACAATATATTAGCTACTTGTGAAAACGCATCTAAAATGGTAGCAATACATACCCCAATAGCCGTAGGCTTAAGAGGGATGTGGTTGAGTCCCATCGACACAGCTTTCCGCAGGTCCGCATTTTGCAGCAGATCGCAACTCACGGTCCTGACGTGAATTTCTTGTGTCGTAGCAATGGTGCTCTCCTGCAAAGTTAGCGGGTCCAGGAATCTCCTCAGACGCTTCGCTGTTTTGCACAGACATGGTTTAGAACGATCTAGCACCTCATCAAAGACAAAGTTTTTAAAGACAAAAGTTGGTTTGTAAAACATCGTTGAAATACTGTCATGATAGCGCCAAGCAAATAACATCTCTTGCACAAGAGGAATCAAATGAGAGAAACCAAAACGTGTCAACATTTCTTGAAATAGTAACTTCATATTGATCCATTCCATAGCCCTACTGGGATAGGTAACAATCACAATTCCTGTAGGTTTAGGTTTGTTCACTCTCTGCAAAATTATCCGTCCCACTTGGTCTGCTGCCAAGCTTCGAGATGTTTCTGTTCAAAAAACCAAACTATCCACTTGTAAGAAAGTGCTCACTGAAGTTAGTCCTCGTTTTCATCAGCGAAACTTAGAGCTTTACGTTTCAGTGGTGATTCAGAGATAAGCTGTATGCGGCTAAAGGTTGGAGCATTGGTATCGGTGGAATTTGGACCACCCGATTGTTGTCGATCAGCACTCCGATCAGCAGCATCCGATCCAAACGAGTCACAAATTCTCATGACAGAGAACTCTGGTACTGTCTCAGGTGTCCGTGGAGGACGTTGAGGGTCTTTATTCCACGGTGACTGTCGCTTGGACTGATTGGAATTTTGCCCTGTAACGTTTGAGCCTTTGTTAAACCGCTGCCAGTTTGGACCGGTATTCCAACTCTGACCCGGGGAGTTGTAATAATTTTGGCCGCGGCCTCTGCCGTAGCCTCGATTATTACCTCCGTTTCCACGGCCTCTACCAGAGTTATTTCCACCTGAAGGAGGAGTCAAAAGTTTCTGTCGTTTCGAAGCTGGACCCAGGGACGATTTATCAGGGTTTGCGATTGACCAACTTGCAGGCTTAAGGAGTCGCTCAACCTGCTTGTAGCCAGGAAGCTGCGCACTCTCTTTAAACAAGGGACCATCTGGATTCATAGCAAGCTGCAAGGCACCTTTACAGATCCATTTACGGGCATGCATAAAGGAGATGTGGCATTTGATCGCTAGTGATCCGGCTTGATGTAACCAAACCAGAAAAGCACTAAATTTCGATCTGAGAGACGGATGAGGTATGTCTTCAAAGAATCGGTCTAAATGATTGGCCATGAACCAAATCGCATGATCCCACCAGATCATGGACCCAGCACACCCCAAGCTTGCGTTAGGAGCGCAGCTGCATTTCATGTATGGACGTTTGCCATTCCATAGCTCTTGCATATGTTTATCACGTCTATGTTTGTCTGTAGGAGGATCGATCTTGCACTGTAGCTTGATACTCTCAGTGCTGCACTTAGTATGATCAAAAGAGCTTAAGCTAAAAGCGTTGCTAATTGAACTAGCTGCTGTACTCATGGCTCTGTTATTAACAGCAGACTCCTTACATTCTTTCATGTCGCTAGCCATGAGTCCACCCCAGATTCTCCAGACAAAGGGAGGAATCGGTGCCAGCAAGTTTATGTTACCGACTTGCCACACACGGTGGTCACAAGCGATTAACATGTCCTCAACAGTACGAGGAGGTGTAAAAGGAATCGCAAGTCTTTTGCCAGAGGCAATAAGCTCGGCCTCTTCTTTTTGCTTTTGGGTGCAAATGATCAGTTCCTGCAGCTCCTCAATAGCTGTGCGCTCACTAGGTTCCATTAACATACCTTCTAAAAAAGGATGTGAAATAATGGAGGCCTCACCGTTAATTTTCTGGCTGTTTGCCAGTTCCAAGTCCTCCTTGTTGTTAGCAGTCCGAATTGCCACCTCCACCGAAATAGCATCATGCTGGGATACAGCATAATCTTCGGCATCTTGAACAATCAGATCGTCCAAACAAGCATGCAATTCTTTGAGTCTGATTAGACCTTCTTCAGGCGTTTTACCGTTCGCCACTTCAAAGACCCGTGTCCACTGTGACAAATCCAACGTACTGAGGATCAAAGGAGACTCACCGTCTTCCCCGTTGGTTTTAATTGTCTGCGCATCAGTTTCTTGAATATACTTGTGAATCTCACTTGGTTTCATACTCGCAAGCGTTGCTTGGATGATCGGGATAGGAGGAGGCAAGGGCAGATCGTAGCCCATGGCTTGCAGATCAGGATGCCACACAGGTTCTTTGACAAGTGACTGTCAAGAAAAAAACAGCCACGTGTGAGTAAGAGTTTCGACAGGGAAGAGAATCCATAAGAGACTCACCATCTCTTAGAGGATAGATGTTAAAAAATGTTTTTTCGATACTCCTCTGAAATCAGAGTAGATTCTGCTTCCTTTTCGAATTTCATACTCGTAAAATGATAATCAGTTTTGTAATTGATACAAACATGCTTATTTTATTTACAGAGAAGCAAGTCCAATAATTAATCACCTCAGTGATAGAACCCTACATCTTAAGTAACAGAAACATCCATTTTGAAAAACCAGTAACTAGTCATCTCAGTGATATATCCAATATATCAGGTAGTTGAAACAACTATTTCAGTTATGAACTGAGATCACTAACTCAGTCATAGTCCAACTTAATCGATCCAATGTTGATCATTATTGATCTGAGATCGATCACTTAGTAACCATATAGCTTAATTGATCAATATTGACCAGTATTGAACTGGGATCAATAACTGCTTAACAAGCTAACATAATCAGACTTGATTGAACAGTCGAAACTTGCCCAGTATGTAACGTAACGTGCTCAGTTCTTTACGAACATATTAGCTAGGTTTACGCAACATTCATATGACTGATTCCACAACAGACGATCAACAAAAAAATTGGGTATAAAGACTTCCTTGTGTTGATTTTATAAAAATCAACCAAATGCATCAGCTGGACAGAGATAAACCAGCCACCCACGGCAAGAAATACGACCCTGTCTTACAGTAAGTTTCTTCTAGCTGTGGGAGTTACAGGATGCAACAACAAACTCAGTTGATCCTACAAACTCATTCCTGTTTAAAAAGATATTGCATTGTTCATGAATGCTAACAGTAAACAAGATCAATTGTAATAAACCATGTTCTTCACGCATCCATAACATTGTTTGGAGATTTTTTTGAAAAAATCCTCCGGAGGTGGTAACCCTCACCTGTACCCATACCACACAGCAAACTATCAGTATGCCACATGACGTGCACGAGGTGTCTGCAAGTTACCACTACTTGTTATCGTATATTCGCCAGAGAAAACCTTCAATCATACTCAACTAAGCAACTTTGAAAGTGTTCAAAAACAATCCAAAAGTTTTTAGAAATCATAGCAGTAATATTGCTATGGAATACTATAACACCTGTTGGCCGCTAATTTGAGACCCCAACACCATTTTTGCAGACAAGCAAATGATCCCCACTTTGATCGCACGAAAAATCAGCCCAAACCCTGCCTTGAGCTTTCGAAGCAAAAATTCAGAAAATAGGACGGCAGCAAGTGCCACAGTATTTCTGAGAAGAGAAACAGTCGGGTATAAGGGACACCCGGAAGCTTTGCATAATTGCGCAGCAACTTGCCAGGCTTACACAACTGGCTTTCAAGGCCCTGAAATTAAGGCACAAGCTCCTATGTATTGTCAGGTTATTTATTCTGACGTTTAATCAAGGAAATATTGGCTGGGGGCTTCTTCAAATAGCCGTGTATCATAATTTTGGAGAATCAAAAAAAATACCCATAATGTAGGTTTACGTTTTGCTTGATCTTGCAGGTACTAAGTATCCAGTTAGACTACCTAATGGATCTGTCCCAATCTTTTGACACAAGTAGTATAACAAATATATATATATGCCTCCTAAAAAGATTTGTATATGTAGTATGTTTTTAACAACAAGTGTAAAATAGCAGTAGACTTGATAAAGACCAAGGAATAAAACCCTGGAATTTTAGTCTAAAAAAGAAAAAAAAGAAAAAAAAAAAATCTGATGTGGCCGAGTCCCGACCACGTCACCTTGCTGCGGTGGCGCAGTTTCAACAGTCAGGAACTATTCAAAACTTGTGGAGAACTCATGGGAACTCGCGGCCCTTTAGAGGGCCCAAATTCTCTCTAATGTAGCCACCAAAGCTGTCCAGGCGTGTGTAAATGCACCGAATTAGGCCCTAATTAAAGCTTCTCATTTGTCCCAAATGCTAATTTGTACCTGTAAATCAGAGCACCAGGACGTGAAGATTAGTGAAACCATATAGAATTTCGTTAAAATGGCAGTCATTCTACAATTTTGGTTCTCTTACAATTGCGGTCTGCAATTTATACCTGTCCTAGATGGTTTAGATTGCATGGTCTGAAAATGGCATATGGAATATTGCCATTTTAAGAAATTTGCCATAATTGTATTTGAGTCTCTGGTTTGACCTGAAGATAATCTTCTTGGCTAATAGTATTTTTGCCAATTGTACCCTAGGATAAACATTGTTGAGCCATGCAAACACAATCAATGTAAGGTAATTACATTTAAAATCGCACAGTTAAGCAAGTTAGCATGGTTTCCATTATTCTATAAAAAAACTTTTTGTGGGGTCTTATTGGTAGGGGAGGCAATCCATTCTTGATCAGCGCCCCATTGTGGCTATGTATACTATTCTCTTTCCGTGAAGGAGGAGATGAATAGTAATTAATTATGGCGTGTTTCTCAACATAGTTTTGGCACATGATGATTGGCCACAAGACTCAATATTGCAACCACCCCTAGGTCAATTTTGTTTTTAGCTCGTGGTCGGAAATAGCAAGCCCCATATCACAGGTATGGGAAGAATAGAAGCTTCACTAAAAAATTCACATTAATTATGTTTTGAGAAATAAAAATCTGAAACTTATGGAAACCTTCCGAACTCTATTTTTGCACATAGGAAAATTTTCGCACCAAAGAATCCCGCCCTCCAGATATATGAAATTGCTTAAATGATCAGAAATGGATTGCCTCCCCTAATCAAAAGAAGATTCTAGATTCTCTTAAAATTCATTTTTTGGATACCGTGTAAATAAACTACGAGTTTTCAAAGTGCTGAAAATAGGGTTTAGGGCAACCAACCACATACTCTCCATAATAGTGGAAGTACACTTTAGGCAAGAATATAGACTGTGCGGTTTTAGAAAGCGGCCAAAATTAGGTGTAAGGTAGGAGGTCCTTAAATGGAGCGGGCTCTAAAATGGAGCCCTAACTTAAATGTAAACTGTTTGTACATGTTATTTTTTCATAGCCTCCATCAATGTACAGACTGTGTACATTTTAGCTAGGGCACCATTTTAGAGCCCTATGCCATTTCAACTTCAAAATTTTTTAACTAATTCAAAAAAGCATGAAAAAATATGAAACGACTTGGGTTAGATGTCAGTTCAATCTGTTTTTCAAGGAAAATTGACTGAAAAAAATTTCAAGATATTTCACCTCAAAATTCAGTTCCAGACCTTAAATGCTCCATTATAGGACCTCCTACCTTAGTTACCTTATGCCAAGTCAACTGGAATTAGTTACAGAATGCCTGGACTGCCATCAACTAGCAAATTGGCGCTAACTCCCATTAACCCTATTCCTGATTGTGATTATTTTATGCACAAGTAAACTATTTATGGCCTCGTAACCCTATTCCTGATTGTGATTATTTTATGCACAAGTAAACTACTTATGGCCTCGTAACCCTATTCCTGATTGTGATTATTTTATGCACAAGTAAACTACTTATGGCCTCGCTTATGGCTATACCTACCGTTTGAAGTGCGAGTTAACATCCAATCAGCTAGTGAACCTTTTAACACCCTGGTGAGCTAATTGGTGCTACTTAATTGGTGCTGGTGGGCATAAAAATATTATCACTACAGTAGAAAACAGAGAGAACAAAGTTAACGAGTTGCAGTGATCCATTCTCAGTGTCTGCAAGGGCATCAATGGTGGAGGCATGCTAATACTAAAAAGTAAAAATAAACCTGTCACAGAGAAGGAAAATGATTAGCAAATGTGTTGTTGCTGCAGGTATGGAAGCGAGACAAACAGCTACCAACATTGCAAATTTGGAAACAGAAACGGAAGAAGCATCTTGTCGAATTATTTCGAGACAAATGAAACGCAGGTACAAACCTACGACTCGAATTATATCGAATTGTTTTGGTGGACAAAACGACAGAAAAAATTCTAAAATTATTCCGCATGTTTCAGCAAAGTTCCTGTCCCCACAAACATGGGAATTTTGCTGATAAGTGTCGTTGCCCACTATTATTCAAGTTCTTCTGTAAGAATCCTGGGGAGATACCATCCCTGATCAGGTGTTCAATTCCCATCAAGCCTAAGGGAGGAAATTTTTGGGTTAGAAATGTTGCGTCGCATTCATATGTAACTCCAAGATAGGTCGAAAGCGTACAATGGACGAGACGTTCAAGAAGAAAAATCCAAATAAACAACCCTCGTCGGGTAAAGCAGCTTGTGCGTTCCCTACAAGCTCACTGAAAAACGCATGGAGACATGCACAAGAGCATCATTGGGAGTTTGTGAAGGATACCTTGGTAGGAAGTAGAGAAAGGTTCATTCAGTAGCCAAAATGCAATTTGCTCGATATCTTTTGGCATTGGATTACCAGTGCACAAGTACACTCTCAGCCTCTTTCAGACAAGTGAGGGCTCGCCATTTGTGCCGACTGTGACAGCAAGAGAAGTGCACCAGAACAGCGTTATTAGAGTTCGTGAAATAATTCATTTGGCAACAATCCAGATTGATAACTTACATCGCGAGCATAAGAAGAGGCACATATCAATATCTTAAGTTTACGAAAATGAAGAACGGAATAAGTCATCAGAGAAGGATACGAGAAGCAACAAAATAGAACAATGAAAAATCTCCTTCCTTTGATTTGAGATTCTCATATCCAGGACCTCAATTATTTGCCTCATTGCCCAGAGAGCAAGGAATAAATAGTTTCACGAGGTAGCTGATGTAATGGGGAACACAGAAGGAAAAGATAAACAAGGAAAGTCAGAGGAGAGGATTACCTCTACGCAGAGCAAACTGGCTTCTTTCGTCATGGCATCTGCCTCGTCCAGAATTACGAGTTTCACATTCACCTTGGGCCTGCATATCCCCATAGAAAATTTCTCATGAAAAGGACACAAATAATATGTTTACACCAAAAGGACCATGAGGCCCAATTTAGGCCTTGTGTATATTTAGCAGTTTTGAGTAGGTCATATGAATAGTTCTTTAGTCCAGGTTTAATTATCCCGTGACCAACACATGCAATGCTCTTCACAGATTGTACAGTTACATGTAATTTGGCCCAATCGGATTTACATTGTTCACATTATAATTGTTTACATTGTTCACATTATGACGTGTTTTCAGACTAACCCACGCAATGTTCTTCACCGATTTAGCGATAGATTTTGACACAGTCAACACTACAATTTTCACAAAATGATCAGTCAAATAGTGGTCATTCTCAAACCATGAATACTTGGTCCTTGAGGCGCGAAGAGATTTGATCCTGTCAGCATTGAGGCAGTAGTCCGATTACAAGAGCTTACAGATTAGAACAGCATAAAAAATGATAGAGAGTCGTGATTACTCGAAGAATATACTTTTGGTTAAGGTGTACTGTACTTTCGTTTAAGAAAACAAACACTCTTACTTTGCTGCAGTAACTTCGTTATGAGTGCCGATCCGCCATCTCTAGCTTCCAATTAACCTAAATTCATCCGCGATTTAGTGGATGGAATTTATGGATGAACTCGCATGATCGAACGCCACCCGCACACAGAGACCCCATGAGGTTTTCCCTCCCTTCGAGACTTCGACAACTGAATCCTTTGATCTGCTAGGAAGGTCGCTTTGCCTTTCACTGAAATGGGGTTTTGAACGTGCACATCAGCTACCTTGCTTAATTTGTGAGTCATCTCCTTGGATCGTCGTCTCCAAACATAGCTTTTCCGATTTGATCGATTACTCAGCTAGGTTTGTTGTAGCAATTCAGTTCGTAGTCCCGAAGGTAGTCGCACATATACAGCATACTTGTCTAGCTAGCCGCACATGCAAGCTTTCACCACACTTCATTTCTTTCATGCGGTCAGTCTGTTTTCAATTCTCTCTTACGGCACATTAGATACCTGACGGTCCTGACTGGCTCCTTCTGCAGGGAGCGGCTACTTACCTACGGTAATCTCACGCGATTAATATTCTCTCCATCGCCGTTGACTTGCGATAGTTCAGCTCAGGTACTTCGCAGCTGCAGTTGCCCTTAAGATTGTACTCTAAGCGCGAAACAGTCACCGAGCTTGTCGTCGAATCTGGAAATCAGGACAAGGATGACAATGTGGATATATATATCCACAGATTTGGTTGTTTTAGGAAAAGTTCGTAATGAAGTAGAAACCCTAAGAAGCGAGGTTGGACTGCGTGATTAGGTTATCTTCTTGCTTTACTCTGTCGTTACCGGTCTTAGTATCAGTGGTTTTACTAGAATTGATGGGTTCCAGGAAAATGATGTTTCCCCGTCAAGAGTGACGGTTTCACAGTTTCTTACACGCTAAGCCATGCCATACTGATACGATCAGTGTTTTAAAGCTTGTAATTGCGTCCTCGTGAGTCCTTACAATCTTTCTAATGGAATCCTTGTGCGCCCTTGCAGTCATCACCATGAGGAGCCATCGGCACCAGCCTCGCACCCCTGCGAATCCATCCTGGATCTGGTCTGGCGTCCACGGCGCCGCAGGCATCGTCCACCCCTTTCTCGCCGCTCGCGACGACCCCAACCTGCGCTACTCCAGCTTGGGAGAAAACCCGGAAAACTTGGTCCTCGCCGGCTCCGGAGGCCTTCTCCTCATCAAATGGTCTCCCTCCGGCGACAACACCCTCAGTGCCGAAATTCGCACATCGCCAATCCTCTTACGCAGCATGAGACTCCTCGGTACAGAAGAAGATGACCAATCCAACAATACCTCTGAAGTTGACCAAGACCAGGCGTCCCTCGAGCTCCGCCAACACTGGCAATCGCTTAAGGTAGTCAATCTCTCCACACACGAATCCAGGGTGCTTCCGCCAGCGAATTCAATGGATGTCGGTCTGCAGTTTTGGTCGTACAACGGAGTCCAAACCAACCTCTTGGTAGACACGGAGTCCCAGACCTACACAGTCACTCTCACATTCCCAAACTGCGTCTGCCTCTACAGCTCCACTTCCAACGCATGGCAGTGTCGACGCTTCACCCAGGGAGCCTCATGGGGACCTCACAAGAGAGATGTTTTCGCAAACCCATGGCACATGCAGATCGCCAACGCATACGTCGATGGCCGTCTCTTCTTCGCCGACGTCGTCGAGGACCCCATCCCTACTATGAACCTGATCGAAATCGACGTCGAAGCTGGCTCCTGGAAGCTCCACAACTGGCGCTACGCTCTCCACACATACTTCACGGAGTTCACGGAGTTTGTGGACACTCCGTTTCTTCGCATGCGTGGATTGACTGATCACGGGATGCATCGAGCTGTGAACACTCAAACTCTGGAATCCCGTAGCCGCGGACGCGTGCTTGAGAATTTCCAGATCGTGGAGTGCATGGGGGAGCTGTACGCCGTCATTCCAATGAGCTTGAGTGAGTATTTGCCCATGAGCTTGCGGAGCCGAAGGACTTTGACGGAGGTTGTGTACGAGTATGCCAACTTTGGTTTGAGATTCATGCCGCTGCAGTTCCTGATTGTGAACATGCGTGGAGACGGGTTTGTGCATGGGGTGCTTCGGATGGTGGTGCCGGAGGATGGGAGCAGCGTAGTTGGAGGAGATGGGGATAATGAGGGAGATGGGGATGTTGAGGACAATGGGGATAGTGAGGACGATGAGGAAATTTGGCATACTGAGATCAGGCAGAAGGTGTTGATGAATATGTTGGGGCTAGGACCGTCAAATGAAGTACGCCGTTGGGAGTACACTTGCGTGGGGGAAGGAAGTGTGATCTGGGTGGCATTGTGGGATTTTGTGCTACAGTACGATGTGTTGACGGGGGTGTCGAAGACGGAGATTATTCGGGAACGCTCGCCGGAGACGTCGCTAGAAATTTGGGTGGAGAGGGCTTCTTACAGGCCGAGCGACATGAAGCCATAGTACGGTGGTCTAGATGGACTTGCAGCAAGCCAGCACGTACGTTTCATCGATCTTGCTAACCCGATCAACAACTACGGTTCTATCTGGACCTGCAACAGTTGAGAAGATATGTTTGTACGTTTGCAATGTCAGTAGTTTAGATGAGAGAGCCGAGGCTGTATTCATGATCTGCTGGGCATGGAGCGTAACATTGAAGTAGTTGACAGTTGAGAATGTATTACGTACTGGTTGTCATTTACTAATGTTTGTGGTTTAGATGTCTCATAGAGTTGAGAATGTATTAGTGTTCGTTTACATGCTTCGAAGTTCGCATGAGTAGTTGTCCTAGTTTTGATGTCATCGGATCTTGCAGGCATTGCAAGCAATCCATGTGTCTTAATTAAACTGCTGGAGGGTGTCTTCAAGATATTGTGAAGTTGTAATGGCAGGATGGATTATGCAGTGATTCCAGTCTGTTTGATCTTTCTATAAATATTGCTGATTTTCGTATGCAAGGCTTTGCAAGTAGTTTGGTCTGTTCGTAAAAGCCGAGGATGTTGTTCAATCTTTTTTAATTCACGTTGTGGCATTACAGACTTCAAGTATGAAATTGCTCAATCTCACTGCACATCGTGTTAATTACTCAATTTGTGTATGCGTTCCAAATTTTCATTAATTGGCATGCGTATGTGCAAGTTCCTTAAACTGTGACGTTCATCTGAACAAGTTACGGAGTATTTCTGAAGACTCTAAGAGAGACGGCATTGATTAATTGGGCGGATTAATTACGATTGTTTTCAAGAGTATATTGCAATTGCAGGAGGTACACGAATACAGGATCTTCAACGATGAGAATCGCTTGATCACTCTATACTATAATATTTGTGCAAGATAATGAACTGATTTTTATAGGGATGGAGAGAAAAGGAAAACTTGTGAAATGAAGATCTTATGTCTACAGGAGAATAGGAGATTCATAATTTACTTTGCCAAACAAACCCTAGTTCTTCAATTCCTCTCTAACAAAGCCTCCTTAGGGATTAAAGCTCTAAAAAATAGGAATTATATAGTACCATAGTCTAAAATAAAGATTTGAAGGATTGATATTCATATTTTTGTACACAAAGTTGACAAAGTAGCCAAAATTGGCATAGATCATATATGTGTTTATTGATTTATTGTGTAAGTCATGTATTGAGACTATTGATTGCAAAGCTTTCATTATTTGTCTCCGTTTTGAATGTCATTGCAAAAGTAAAAAGATGAATATAAACTAAAGATGGGCAATTTCATTAAAATGGCGGTATTCCAAGTGCTACTTTGACGGTGTGACATTTTCACCATCTAGGATTGGTATAGATTTCAGAACGACCGTTCTGAACCATCTAGGACAGGTATAGATTTAGAATGGCCGTTCTAAACTGTTTTTATGGGTGATTGCAAGAAACAATTGCATTATTTTTCGTCACACGTTCCATACGGAAGTTGTTTTGTGCCATAAGTACTGCAAAAATGACTGAATGAATATAAAATGTAAAAGCAAGCTTCCTATAGCAATAGAAAATGAACTTGAATTATTTCAATTTTTTCAAAGTTAATTCAATAGGTGAAATTGAATTTTGAATATATGTCATACATGCAATTTTGGTGGTTTTTAGTACTATAGAGTACCTTTTTTGAAGAGTTACTTTGTCAAATTGGTAGGCTAGCTCTTCTAATAGAAATACACCTTTCCAGAAGAAGGATTTCCAAAAACATGTTCTAAGTGTGTTTTACATTGGCCTAAAGTATACTATATTTAGGTTGAATTCATATTGAACTAAAAATGATTTTTTACTTCTAGCTTTGATCTTCCTACTTTACTCTTAGTTAACAACAATGGCCACTTTTAAAATAAGTTTCTCAAATTCATTTTCTAATTTTTAAAAATAAAAACGTGGAAGTCTCATTTTCTAGGGTGAATTGTAGCCTATGGCTCAAAATAGTACTTCAAGCCGTTTAGGGTACAAAAAAAGACTCAATAGTACTGGTAGGGGCTTGCAGTTTTTCCTATCTATTAATGTAAATTGTTTTTTTTTAAGGCAAATTAAATATTTCCATCCATTTTTGTCATCCAATGATGAACATCACATGTTGTCAGTAGTAAATTTGAAATCCAATTGATTATTTAGATTTTATATTCCATGCCCCCAATAGTACTGAAGATGACTTGTACTCTCGTAGTACTAAAAGTAATAAAAGGCCAAAAATCAGAAACGCAACAAATAGTACAAATGTTTCTTGTAATTACCCTTATGCTATTTTAAAATAATGTCGCCATTTTAACAAAATTGCCCATAAAGCTAAAACTTGAGGTATGCATCTTACAATTTACAAGCATGTTTATTTGACATTAGAGTCTTTCAAAAAGTTGACTTTGAATAAATCAAAATAAACATAAGAAATTCTTGGATTTGATTTTATTAAATACAAAATCTTTTTGCAATGAACTAACTTTTGAATTATAAACCTAATGCTAAAAACAAAAAAAGTATTTCTAGAGTTTTTATTGTAATTGTATCTTTTATTTTTCAAAAAATTTAAAAAAATATTTTATATTTCAAAGCCAATTTTGTTAACTTGTCACACTTTTGGCTTTAGGGAGGTTTTATATTATTGAGCGATTTAATTTAATGATTTTTAGTTGAAATTTCTATAGTATATTTTTATAGTAGACTAACACGTTCCTACAAAAGGGCATATAAAAATACATTATTTAATATCCTCCACATTTGTGCAAATTAGCCTCCCTTGCGCGGAGGGTTGCTATTATATGAGCATAGGAATGAGAGCCCATGAGCCTAGAATACTACACACCTATGTTATAGGTGTATATACAATAAAAACTGCCTATGATTATAGAATATATATGTTACAAATATCCATACTATAGGTGTTTATGATACATACACCTTCTCGAGTATGTGGTATCTATATTATAGGTACCTATATTTTAGACTCAATACTCATAAGCTCGCATTCTTGGGCTTACATACCAGCACCGTTGCCTTGCGCGCACACTTCTAAACATCAGAGATAGTTTTGACCTAATTTTTTGGTTTAGAGTTTGCAAAACACTACAAAAACAATTGGTCTTTTTTGCAATGACGCATTTCATTCAATAGGTACAATTTTATCACCAAATCTTACAATATATATATATATATATATATACATGAAGGTCTAACATCTAGGATAGGTATGGATTCATATTTCAAAACAAGTGTTATAAAAGATGACAAGGTAACGAAATACCAAAAATTTCTTGAAGTTAATGTTTTAGGTGAATTAGCCCTAGGAAAGCTTTTTAAATATTAAAACCTTATATTTTGGTCTATTAAAGGATTTCTCTTCATTTAAAAAAATTAAATTGTCTTCTAGAAATTATATTTGGAGACTAAAATAAATTATATTAATTGAAATTTTATTAAATTTTATTATAAGATATTAGAATCAGGGCATATAAAAATAGGAGTTGCTTACTTTTAAGATTTTACTATTAATTTTTCATTGAAGTCATTTGTGAATTGTCATTATTTGATTTGAAAAAGTCACTTCGGGAGTGGGGGATATAATATTTCATTATATTTCCGAATAGGTAAACTCTTTAACATGTGCCATGTATAAAATTGAAAATGGAATACAAACTAGGGAAAAAAACAAGGTTTAGAGTATATTTTAAATTGGTTTCTAATGACTCTAATGTTGCTTTTAGATATGGCTTCAATAGATTGTTACCTTAGACAAAAAGGGCACTTAATGCAAACAAAGATCCAACATGTATCTAAGTAAGGTAGTAATACAATTTTGTAAATAGGTAAGTATATAAGATTCTAAATAAGCATCTAAATAAGGTAAAAACATAGGATGATCTATTGTTGTTCCTTTCATTATTGTACTTATTTAGACTTATGGAATTTACAAGCTTTTTTCTACATGAGAATTCCAAATCAAGGAATATTCTACATGTATAGACCACAAAGATACAATTCTAATCTTTTTGAATGCTTATATGTCTTTTAATTTCATAGAAAGAGACATTGCATTGATAATCCAAACATATCCTTCAAGATTGTAGAATCCTTTGCCACGTGTATTAGCCCATGATTGCTTCCTTATCCTAGACATGATAGAATTATCCTCTCAAGGCCCAATTCCAACCCTTCCAATTTGTTCGTGTAAGCTTCCCTCGCAAAAGTCTCCTAAACCCTATATAAGAATAGGGTAGGAAGTAACAAACTCAAATGGGAAGGAAACATTACAATTTTAATACATTAGGATGGAAGAGAGTGGAATTGGATCCAATTTTATCTTAAGGTTACAATTGGGCTCCATCCAAGTTTGATCTATCCTACCTTATTACAAGAAGACACAATATTTTCCAATGCCACTGCTATGTTAATTTGATCTTCAATTTCAATAATCATCTACATTGAAAGTTGTTCATAACATTGTTTACCAATGAGGGCAAGGGATCCTTTTGCATCTTCAAAAAGGAGACTCTTGCAAGGAACAAAATTGTCTTATATGACTCCTCAACCAACCCTAAACCTTGAATTAATTGAAAGTCTCTCTAAAGCATCTAGGGAAGCATAATAACTTCACAGTATAAAGAAGACCATTGCCTAGTTATACAATGTTACATTAATCCTGTTGTCCCTTGAAACTGGATACCCACTAAAACAAATGGACTTCACATATGAAAATTGTGTATGCCAATCTACAACTACAGTGATGTGTATAGCGAATGGGAAACTAAATTGCAAAAGTCACACTATTTTTAAAATATTTGTTTACTGCATTGTAGTATTTTCAGAAAAAAACAATTTTGTACTACCACAAATTTTGGAATGACTAATTTTGCATCCTCACTAATACAACAAATCAGTGCAGATGAGTGTCCCTATTTTAGAGATCAGGTGATTGCACAAGAGCGAAAACTAACTCTTAATTCGTAGCATAATTCTCATCATTCCCACACTGACCACGGTTTAGATTCACACTCTTCAATTTAAGAGTAGTGCAGGAATATCTACCTACTGTTAGTATCAGTTGCAATACCAAACACGGTCAACTAGATTTCTCGTGCGTGTAAGTGCCCTGTGCAAGGCAATCCAGCATCTAAGTGTGAAATCATCAGCCGCTACTTTAATGTCCAATTAGCTAATGACTAAAACAAGGTGAAAATTCGAAGCATCACCGAGCTGCAGCCACCAAAGCTGTCCGGGCGTGTGTAAATGCACCGAGTAAGGCCCCCAATTGAAGCTTCTCATTTGTCCCAAATGCTAATCTGTACCTGTAAATCAGAACGCCAGGACGTGGAGATTAGTGAAGACTCTCTGGTCTGACCTGAAGAAAATCATCCTGGTCAATAGTGTTTTCGCCCATTTTACCCTAGGATAAACATTGCTGAGCCATACAAACACGATCAATGTATGCCAAGCCAACTGGAATTAGTTACTAAATGCCTGCACGGCCATGAACTAGCAAATTGGCACTAAATCCCACAAACTTTATTCCTGACTGTGAACAAGTAAACTACTTGCGGCTATACCTAGGGCTTGAAATGCTAGTTAACATCCAATAACCTAATGGACCTTAAACACCCTGGTGAGCTAATTGGCGCTACTTAATTGGTGCTGGTGGGCATAAGAATGTTATCACTAGAAAACAGAGAGAACAAACGAGTTGCGGTGATCCATACTCAATGTCGGCAAGGGCATCAATCAGCTGAACCCTCACTGGTGGAGGCATGTTAATACTAAAAACAAACCTGTCACAGACAAGAAAACATTAGCAAATGTGTTGTTGCTGCAGGTATGGAAGCATGACGAGCAGCTACCAACATTGCAAATTTGGGAAAAAAAAATGAAGGAGCATCTTGTCGAATGATTTCGAGACAAATGAAACGCAGGTACTATCCTACGACTGTAAAACGACAGAAAACAATAAAAAATTACACCTCATGGAAACCGCAAATACGCATCCAGTATCGTTAAAATCAAAGCCAGGACGGAAAACACACGCAACGAAAGCAACATCACTCGAAAAGCAGGGTTATTGTATATAATCTTAAATCAGAGAGGAATGTCTGCACTTACGGTTGAAGCTCTTTGACAACATCAACTAATGCCAGTCCTTTGCTGGTCTTCATCTGCGTTATCTCTGTTGAACAAGGTTAAGGTCAATGAAGCACAAGAGCAGGAACACCCATTCAAGTAGAGTCGCTTTGAGTACACGAATAGCACCACAAAATCATGTACCCGCTTAGCAAGTTCAGATCAGTACACCTTCTGGGCAATTGAACAGTTTTAGAAGTAATGTCCACATCATTATTAACTAGTTTCAGCAAAGTTCCCCTGTCTCCCACAAATATGGGGATTTTGCTGATAAGTGTCGTTGCCCACTATTATTCAAGTTCTTCTGTAAGAATCCTGGGGAGATACCATCCATGATCAGGTGCCACATAAAGCCATAGGGGGGAAATCTTTGGGTTACAAATGTTGTGTCGCATTCATATGTAACTCCAGATAGATCGAAAGCGTACAACGGACGAGATGTTCAAGAAGAAAAATCCAAATAAACAACACTCATCGGGTAAAGCAGCTTGTGCGTTCCCTACAAGCTCATTGAAAAACGCATGGAGACATGCACAAGAGCGTCATTTGGAGTTTGTGAAGGATACTTTGGTAGGAAGTAGAGAAAGGTTCATTCAGTAGCCAAAATGCAATTTGCTCGATATCTTTTGGCATCGGATTACCAGTGCACAAGTACACAGCCTCTTCAGTCAAGTGAGGGCTCGCCATTTGTGCCGACTGTGACAGCAAAAGAAGGGCATCAAAACAGCGATATCAGAGTTCGTCAAATAATTCATTTGGCAACAATGCAGAATCATAACTTACATCGCAAGGAGCATAAGAAGAGTCAGATATTAATTTCTTAAACGAAAATGAAGAACAGAATAATCATCAGAGAAGGATACGAGAAGCAACACAATAGAACAATGAAAAATCTCCTTCCTTTAATTTGAGCTTCCCATATCCAGGACCTTATTTAATTATTTGCCTCATTGCCCAGAAACCTGTGGAAGGGAGCAACAACCTGAAGGATGTTAAGGGCCTTGCGCAAATCTCCATTAACGAGTCTCACTATAGCTGCCAACCCACCATCGGTCACATCCAAACTGCACACAGAACCAGTACTTACAGTCATTCACTCACAGCACTCAAAACTGATGAATATAACCATTCACAACAACAGCAGATGTCTGGACCAACTAATGCAGGCACTATAAGCATCTCTTAACTCGTGTTGAGGATGTGGTTTTCATCAGACCAGAAAAATCAAGCATCTATTAACCCCAAAGTGACCAAGTGGCCGACAGTGCTCACTTCCATATCTATAGATAGGAGTTGAAATAAATCATTTAGAAAAGTTCAAAGAAGGTCAGAAATTGTACCACCCCTACATTTTGAATGATAGAAATACGTTCTGTAAATTACATATAAACAGATATACTTTATAAAAGTGCTGGTGAGATCGTACCCTTCTTGCTGAATGACGTAGCGAAGACGTTCTGTGACATTGGCAGGATCCAATGGAGCGAATCTGAACCGAGTGCACCGAGACTGCAGTGCTGGGATGATCTTACTAGCATAGTTGCAAATGAGACAAAATCTGGTACTCTTTGTATACTTCTCAATGACTGCCATTGAAGAGAAAGATGGCTGAATTAAAAACTTTTCCTCAAACCACGACACTTATAGATGTGCAACACTTTGTGGTCCAAAGCAATCCACGAATCAAGCCATCACGAAGACGTGTAATTCCATAACAGGAAAGAATTTGGTACTACTTGAAGGAAAACGCTTCAAGAGCTTTTGAACAATTGAATAAATAGATTCATGAAGTAGCTGATGTAATGGGGAACACAAAAGGAAAAGGAAAAAAAGGAAAATCAGAAAAGAGGATTACCTCTACGCAAAGCAAATTGGGCTTCTTTAGTCATGGCATCTGCCTCGTCCAGAATAACGAGTTTCACATTCACCTTTGGCCTGCATATCCCGATAGAAAATTTCTCATGAAAAGGATACAAATAATATTTTTACACTGAAAGGACCAAAAGGCTCTACCTTGGCCTTTAATTCTTTAGCAATTTTGTATGAAGACTTTCTATACTTTGACTATACTTGTTTTCAGACTAACACACGCAATGTTCTTCACCGATTTAGCGATAGATATTTTGACACCGTCAACACTACATTTTTCACGAAATGATATCAAATTGGTCATTCTCAAACCATGAATACTTGGTCCTGGAGCAGCAAAGAGATCTGATCCAGTCAGCATTGAGGTAGGAGTCCGATTGCAAGAGCTTACAGATTAGAAGAGCATAAAAAATGGTAGAGAGTCGTGATTACCCGAAGGATATACTTTTGGTACTTGCAAAGTCTTGCACCTGCTGGCGGACGACGTCAATACCACGATCATCGGAAGCATTTAGCTCCAAAATCATGTTCTGATACTGAGCCCCGTAAAGCTTCCGCGCCACTGCCAGGATGGTCGACGTTTTGCCTGTGCCGGGTGGACCATACAGCAGCAGGTGCGGCAGCCGATTCTCTCCTGTCAACCTGTCAACTTCGCACACAACCAACAACACCAGCATCAAGGTCAAAGAAATGGAACTTAAGACGTAAATGCGACACCCTAAATTTTACTTAATGGGTCTTGAGAATCTACACCTGCTTAACAGAAGAACTGTGTTGGCTGTAGGTCATCTCCCAATACGAATTTTAATCACGTTAACCACAAATTTGCATATGGTTTCAAAAAAGGCAATCTTTGGTGCATTGGTCTCTTCTTTGATTTGCTATCAAGAATATACAAAAATTCAATCGTTCTGATAATAGTAACAATGCAATATCAAAACTTATACAATTTCAGAACTAGCGTTGATATTAGGTCATTCACAAGTAATACTTTGAACACTTCGAACTTTTGCATGCATTATCCACGTAACAAATTCATTGCTGCATTGGAATCCTCTTGGATTTGCTATTCAAAATATATACAAAAATTCGTTAATTTTAATCATATTAATGATATTCAGCGCTCAAAGTGCCGCTTTGAAGTGTCATTTCCTTTCCTCAAAAGCAGAAGAAAGCTACATCACGCCCTCCAAACCAAAAAAAAAACCTTCAGAACACACGTACACACAACGACAAAACTAATGCACCCTCCCAAATCGCTGAAGCCAGCAACCTCTTCAATTTAAACCCTATCTTTCAAAGTATTGCCCCTCCAAAAGCCCTGCACTCTGTATCTAATAAAAACCTGTCTTCACTGAAATTGCAAATTCAAGGCAAAGGGAGCGTACTGGTGTCAATGATGTCCTTGTGAGCAGCCACATCCGCCAGCGAAGTCGGTCGATACTTCTCCACCCAAGGCCCTCCTTTCACCTGTCGTCCGCTATTCACGTCGACCTTCCCCTTGCCCTTCTGAGCAGCTGACAGTACGCGCGGCATTACAGTATCCACTACCATATCCTCCGCCATCGTCTCAATTGGCACTCCACCACAAATCAAATGGGGCGAAAAATGAAACACTTTGAAAACTCCCGTAAACCCTAAACCCTAAAACCCGGAGCCCAATGCGCATCCCCTCCAAGGATGCAAAAGCGAAATCGAAAAGTACGTCCGAGCCACCCTAACGAACAGTGTGCAAATGCTCCACAATTGCAATGAGAGGAGCTTGAAGCTGAAGTTTCAGAAGAGCTCCAGGAGTTTTGCGACCACCAAAACGAATGGGATTGTTCTCACAAAATGCGCGCAATCTCGAACTATCGAAATTGTGGGTTGTGATTGTTGTAAAGTAGAAACTATGCAAGGAGAGTATGCAATGTACAGTACTGTTGTATCGATACTCTGTGATTTTTCTTCGATCGGAGAGGAGCAGGGATGTTCCGTCCGGGGCTGTGGACCTTTGGCGCCAAAACTGAAACTGCGGGTCTTCATACAGGCCACTGAACCGGAAGCAAGCTCCATTCCGTGTTCAAGCTGAATGAGGTAGGGGCACATAAAACCGCCACTACTTCAACCCCCTGTAAGTTAGGTTAGCTGTCCCAAATGATGGGTTTTTTGTAAGAATAATTACTGTCGTCGAGGGAAAATCAAGCTAATTTGTATTGTAATTTTGTGATACGCACACAATAATCTATGAATTTTCAAAGTTGAAAGCGTAGGATAGTTCATGTTAGTAAGGTAGGAGGCTGTAAAACGGAGCGGCCATTAAAAGCAAACATGACTTAGAGGTACATTTTGCTTTCTTCAATGTACCACCTATGCACATTTCAAGAGGTGCTCGCTTTTTGATGACCACAAATGACCACTTTTTTCCAACTACAAAAATTTGTAACTAATTCTAGAAAGTTCCAAAAAATATGAAATGACTTGGGTTAGATGCCAATTCCTCTTGTCTTCCAAGGAAAATTCACTGAAAAATATTTTGAGGCGTTTCACCTCTCCAAAATTCAGTTTCAGCTCTTAAATGAGTGATTTCAAGACCTCCTATCTTAGACTCCATTTGAATGGCCACCTTTGAAGTAGGAAATGAATCAACTTCCATTTGTTGCTCTCAAGAGCTTGTGGTGTTTTGGGGTGAATAAAGGTAAACATTTGAAGCCCAAATGTAGGTACAACAAAATATGCAGTGGCTGTGGGGGATGAATATACCTTGCATTCAAATCTCTCTAAGTTTTTGGCATACTATGTAAGGTAAGTCATCCAATTTATAGCACAATTCAATTGAGCCTATTTGTACAGTAATGTATATTTCAAATTTTGAGAATATGCATTATTCTATATTTTGAATTTTTTTTGGAAAATAATCAAACATCAATGAATATCTTCAACTCTTCACGTGGTTATATGGCAATAAATTTGTAATAAATGATATAGAATCCTTTTAAAGATGATGTAAAGATGTACTTGTATTTTACTTTATAAATGTATTAAATTCTAGACTACAATGAAATGAAATTTTATGTGTGTATATATATATATATATATATATATATATATATATATATATATATATATATATATATATATATATATATATATATATATGTACGTTTAAAAATTTATGGTTTCCATTTATTTACAAATAACAAATAATATTTACTGTATTTCTGCAAATCAATTTAGATTGAAAGTTTTTTTAGTAATCTGCCTTATTGATTTGAATTATTCTAATAACCATATTATATTTTTTCCTATATTTTTAATTCATATCTTGAAGATCTATACACTTGAAAATGGAGGGTTGCTATTATGTGAGCATAGGAATGTGAGCCCATGAGCCTAAAGTACTACACACCTATGTTATAGGTGTATTTACTATAGAAACCATCTATGATTATAGGATATATATTTTACAAATACCCATATTATAAGTGTTTATGATACATACACCTTTTATAGTGTGCGGTATCTATATTGCAGAAACCTATATTGTAGGCTTAGTGCTCACAAGCTCGCATTCTTGGGCTCACATACTAGCACCATTGCTTGAAAATGTAATGAAAATTTTGTCTTATGTACAATAAGTTCACCCCTACAAATTCAATTTTGTAATCAAATAAATCACTAAAATTAATAGTACTAGGTGTGGAGTTTAAAAGCTAAAAGTCAATCAAGATTGTATTACCTCTTATATTTTTAATTACAAAGCCCGGGGAGGTCACTTAGTGCGCATATTAGAAACCACGTGAGATCTAATATAGGATACTATATATTTCTTGTACCTAAAACATTATATCTAATATAGAGTGTGTAAAATTACATGTAGGGTATTATAACTAATATAGGGTTATGTTTAATACCATGTATTAGATTTTATGTAGAAAAAATATAGAAGGGTAATAATTTGTGGGGAAAAATAATTTTGTAGAGTGGGTATTTAATGTCCTTAAAGAAGAGATGGACGAAAAATGACACATTATTTATCCCAAATTATCCATGAACCTTGGATGAGGGGCTCTAGTTGCCTCAAGGGTTATTTGTAAAGTCCTTTGAAGTCACTTAGAATTTGAAGAATCTATCATAAATTTTGCTTTAAACTTTACTCTTATTTGTTCATTCCAAGTAGTAGAAAGGTATTAAAGAGCTTAATGGTCTATCATTATTAGGTGTGTAAGAGCTTGGTGGTCTATGCTTATTTGTTATATTGTATGCAATGTCATCTTTTCTTTGCTGAGTACTTGCACTCATTGTATTTATTAGAATATATTTTAGATCTATAATTAGCAGTAAGTTGTTTGACACAACTAGAATGCATTGTTTACGGTCCGTGAATGTATTTGATTGGCCATAGTACATTGTCTAAACATACAGTACTTTAGTTTTTAGTAACCATAAAAAAATGGTTTGAAAAAGAAGTGACAAAAGAATAAAGAAGAAAAGGATAAGAAACAATAATAGGAAAAAAAATCATACAACACTTGTTAGTTCTAATTTTTAAATCTAATATATGGGCCAAAAAATTGGACTCAAATGTGTATTATAAATAATATAGGGTGCTATAATAAATGAAAATTTAGAATTATTTTTAACAATAGGATATATTAAATTACGAAATATTAGAAAAATAGCCCCCCATAAAATATCTACCGATCTCACGTATATATTAAACCTCTAAGCTAGTGACTCCCCCATGTTACAAAGTCCTCAAACATCCACCAAGATGATGATCAATGTTGTAAAAAGTAAATTAATCCAATTAACCTTTAAAGGACTAAATAGCCCATTTTGTTTTACTTCATAGACTTCATAATTTGAAATTATTGCATGAGATTTTTAGTACGCATGCGAATTATTATAATCTACGTGTAAAGCCTAGTTTCACATCATTCCAAGAAATATTACATAAGTTATACATAGTAGTTTTTAAAAATTTAATGTCAAACCAAGTAGCCAAAATTATATTCTAAGAAGAGAATTTTTTTAAATTTATTGTATAGATTGAATTCGTATAAAAAAATTGTTTGAACCATGAATGTGAGTTCCAAATAATGGAGTGAAAGCTATTAAGAGTTTTAATTTGTGAGCAATGAAGGTAGAAAAAACATATAAAGTTTATATATAATATATCAATGCTCTAAATGAATCAACGATATAGATATGTTGGAGGAATTTCATTTATCTATTAAAAATTTCAAAAGTAATCTAACTATTGTATTTGGTGATTGGAGTTGGCATTCTTTGCCAAATAATCAAGGTTAGAAATTGTGATGTGAATTTGTCAACATATGCTTAAAAATTAAAAAGAGTTTTTTTCCCATATGTAAGAGAATTTTTCAAAAAAACAAAAAAATTCCAAAAATCTTGGCATGCATTTTTTAGAAGTTTTTTTTGCCAATGTTGACCACCAAATATAGTATCTTTAGAGTGAACACTAATACGTTGATGGATATTTGGATTAACTTAAAATAACAACACCTATTTTCAACCCCTTTCTAAAATTAATCCCTATACATCCCTTGATCTAGAAGTATGATGGTCACCTTTGAACACACATTCTAATTGGAAGTATGTACTCACCTTGGAACCACGTTTGACAATGCCCAATACTGGTTGTTGAAAAGATCCAAATCTCGAGCAGTCAAAGTAAATTGACCTGGTCCAACGTTTGCAGGCACGTTGTCAAAAACTTGGTCAGCTGCATGGAAAGAGATTCACCATTATACACAACTTGGGCATCCAACAAGATCCTCTGAGCCCTCCGAATTGTGGGACCGTAGTTCGCATTTGCCCTCGCAGACCGCACACGACGAACAGCCTCCCATCTCTCTATCAATATCGTCTTATTGATCTTGTTGATGTGCAAGAGAATGGCAACTCTTGTCATGCCATTAGTGCTCCTCAGCCAATACCTTAGATCTCCCTGCAAGCAACTTAATGACTCTGAATCTCCCACCTCCACCACTACAGATGGCCAATCAGAAAACACATCTCGTGATGTAGGGGTGAAAGAAAGGTCGGGTTCGTTGGATCTCCTTGTCATTGTACCATGTCTATTAGATCCGTTAGAAGCTAACAAGCTAATCATTGTTGTCACGTTGGGCGAG
This sequence comes from Pseudisothecium myosuroides, assembly GCA_951799445.1. Taxonomy (NCBI): domain Eukaryota; kingdom Viridiplantae; phylum Streptophyta; class Bryopsida; order Hypnales; family Lembophyllaceae; genus Pseudisothecium; species Pseudisothecium myosuroides. The sequence continues at coordinate 35,328,583 of OX637287.1, read as the reverse complement.
TTAGGATCACCAGACATCCTAGACGGGCGGACACATCAGACGATTTCGACGGATCGGACGATTAATGTGACTACCTTAAAGTAATTACATCGGACAGATTAGGGTCACTAGACATCCTAGGCAAGCGGGCAAATCGGACGGTTTGGACGGACAGTCCGTCTAATGTGATAACTATGAGGCTAATAAAGAGCCTTGGGCCAAACATCTCCAAGAATCTTTGCTCAAAGTAACGTCCACAAGTATCATGAGCAACACCAACCATGAATTTGGTAATCAAAATCTCCTCCACGTTGTCATACAGAATGGACATTTGAGGTATAGGACAACTCTTCTTTTCCCGGAGCCTATCAATAGCCTCAAACATGCCTGGAAAAACACCAAGAAACGCCAGATAGGGACATCCTTTGCCCTCAACCAATCCATCATACAAACCACAGTACATCACCTTGAAAGATGCAATATTGGTGAAATCCACTGTAGAAATGTTTGGGTAATAATTGAGCAGTGGCTCAATCTCACACTTCAAGGTTGCTCCTGAATTATGGACATATGAAACAAATCCATCATCCCAATCTCCACCATAGTGTTGCGCCATGAGGCAGACAATCTGAACATCAAGACCAAGACGGTGAAAGAGTCAATTATCGCATAACGGCAACGACCAAAAAGACAACAACAGCTCAGCTTCCAAACCCCAACCGCACCCCCCACAACCTCATCTCACCTCCCAAACCCTAGCATAAGACACAAGTAACAAAAACCCAATTGCTGTGCACACCGCTCCTCCTATGCTAGCAACAAAGCTACATTGCGGAACTGCAGACCGAAAAGGTAAGTACAAGACCAATGAATCGTCACATCCCTCCGTTATATAGCAAGCCCTCATGCTAGTGAAACCCTAAAATAGAAAGGTAAATAAGTACAGGACGTCTGTCATACCGCAAGCCCCCTCCATTGAAACCCTAGTGAAATCCTAAAACAGAAAGGTAAGTAAGTCCAGGACGACAGAATGAAAAAACGAGATAGCACAGCAAAGGTTTTGTCTAGCTCACCAAGGTTAGTTAAATCGTGTGCAGCAAGCGTCGTTACCAAGTAAGCTCGCGTTTCTGTCGACGACTAGGCGAGTGCTGCGTGCGTCCCGGTACCGTCACATTTTCCTGTAAAATTCAAATACGAGCACCAACACTCAATCACAGTGGCACCAAACACAGATCCTAAAGATTTGTGATAACAAAACGACCAATGCAACTTGAATGAATCATTATGAAAAAAATATCATTTCAGATGGGATAATTTCCTATCAGCCATACCAGCAATGAACACTGCATATGATAGTCATTGAAACAATAGACTAAAACATACAGATAGTCCCTTTAGGACCTACTCAAACTTGCTCAAGAACATAAAGCCCAATTGCGCCTCATGGTCCTTTAGGTGGTAAATTGTGAATTCTAGTAACGAAAAATGCTTAAGAAACTAAAACAGGCTAAGCTTAAAGGATCATTACGAGGTTATAGAAGCACAGAACCCTCAAAAACAACCCCAAAACACTCATTTATACTAATATATGTGGCTTTGCCTCAAGAAAATTCAAACAACCAATCCACCCTATTCTTTGTGTAACGGAAGGATGAATCTCATTGAAACAATCACAAGAGGATCAAAGCTGATGCACATTAAGTGCGCATTGATACCTTCAAGCAAATATCAAAAACTGAAACTTGAGCACCAAAACCCCAGATCCTCTAGTTGTTCACAATTAAAGTTACCTCAACAAGTGTTACACCTGCAAGGTAGAGCAGGGTTTAGGGTTTTCTTCCTGCAAACATTGCACCAGGGTGTTTTTTTTTGGCTTTCTGGTGCCAGATTGCACCAGAAAAAAAAATCTGGCTAGACAAGGTTATAAAAAATGCCAAAAAAATTGAATGAAATCGCTAGAAATTAAAAAAATATTAGATGAAATTGCCTAATTGTGGATGAAAACCATACTATACATCCAATAAGTGGATGAATGTTGCAATTTGGAGCACCACTATAACATTTTATATCGCCACTATGGCACTTCTTCAAAAATGAAAAAAACCACCCTGGTCTACTCTAAAAGCGAGCGGCCTCTTCAAATCGACCCTATATTTAGGTCGAAAATGGACAGTAGGTGGTCCTTAACCCCTAAAGGACCATTGTCCCTACGGGGGACAAATGCGTTTTCGGGCAAGTACCTACGGGCTGAAATTTTCTCCTGATTTTTTGAAACTTTTTTTGGAGGTAGAAAAACTGATTAGCTTCAAGGGAATATAATTTTTTACACAATCGGTGCCCGGGAAAAAAAGTTATGACCATATAAGCTCAAAACAGGCTACGGGGGGCAGCTCGGGCAGCAAAAAAAAAAGGGACAAAAATTTGAATTTTTTTTTTTAATATTTTTTTTCTCATAGAATATATTTTTGGCTTTCTGGAAAGCTTTGATTCATTTCATTTGGATATGTTATGAGAAAGTTATGGACATTCTTGTTTTTCGGGCAGTTAAAGCATCTTCTTGAAAAAAATAACTTTGGGATTCATTTCTGAATGCAATTTTTCAAATTTTTCAAATTTTTTTTTTGGATGGTCTGATTTACTTGTTAGAACAATCTCACCATCGGGATTAGTGCATTTTAATTCCATCTAAAATATATGAATGTTTTAGATTTTCCTTCTATCTTGTACCTACATCTACTTAACAATTTTTTTAAGAATGATAATTAAGTTTTTTTTGAATATTATTTTTTTTCTAGACTCTCAACTCAATTCTCCACTATAAAAAATAAAAGCTCAAAACTCTGTAGTGCAAAAATTTTAAGTTAAAAATGTTTAAAGTCAAAAAATCTAGTCCCACAATGTCCTGAAAAACTTGTTTTTTTCACTTTAAATGCAAATATCTTGCAATCTGTGCGGTCAAAAATTCTAAAAAAAATTCCACACATTCTTATACTAGTTAGGTGTAAGATCCTATGGTTGGATGTGAAAAAAAAACATTTTTCAATTTTTTTTATTCTTTGCTATAGAAATGGCAGTTTTCAGTGTTTTTTGGCAGAAAAAAGGCCTCGGTCCTTTCGGGGTTAAATGGACCTCTCAAGCCATTGAGAGAAGCATTATTTCTTGCAATAACCAATCATTGGCCTTCATTTACTCAAATCACTTTACAAGTTGCAAGTGGTTGGATTTTGGAAGACCTAGGGTCACAAATAGGTGCCTACAACAGTTTTTTTTTAAAATTCATAAGTAATTAAAAAATCATTCAAAAAATATGAAACCACTTGTGGTACGTTCCACATCCATTTTTCTTTCTCTGAAAAATGATTCAAGAATATCTCTATTCATGGAAACCTGTGAAAAAGGCAGACCAGCCCTTAAATGGTCGCTTTTAGAGCATACTACCTTAATAGACCGCAGGCTCTCACCACCCTGAAACCCTAAAACTCTATGAAGAGAAAACACGATGGCGTCGCCGTCACTCCACCTTTAACGCTCCTCCCTTACTTCCCGTCTCAAATACGTATCGTTTCAAATTCGCTTAGCAATGCCCAAACCATTCCATTTGTTGCAAACAAATCCTTAAAGCAGTTGGCTATGGCAGCCCAGACCGCCGTTGTAATGCGCGTGATGTCTTCCTCAGCACTTGCGCAATTCTCCTGCAGTGGCGCAGCATCTACTTCGATGGCGTTCGCTCGCGGAGGCCTGGCTTTGCGGAGAACGGGATCCTTCTCTTCCTGGTCCTTGCGTTCGCAGCGGGTGCCATTGGTCACAGCAAAGCCGCCATTGCAGCGGTCGTACTCCGAGGCCGGTCCCAAGGTGATGGTGGCGGCCAGCAGCAGTCAGTGGAAGTCGGAGGCGCCGGGAGGGTTTGAGGTGGAGATTGACAGCAACAATGAGTTTCCCAGGCCGAGCAGCGTGCCGTGGGCGAAGGAGATGGCCAACACGGTGCATTTGATTGGGAATGTCGGGCGGGACATGGAAATTAAGTATTTGGATACGGGGAAAGTCGTGGCCAAGTCCAGTTTGGCGGTGAACAAGAATTCGCTGAAGAAGGATGAGCCTCCCAGCTGGTAGGGTTTGTCAATTGGAGTTCGTTTTCTTTGCTTCTAAGTTTTGATGCTTGATGTTCTGAATCCGCCACTTGGTCAGGTGTTGAATTCGTGCACGTGCTCTTAATTCAATGTGTACAGATTTCACACCGGATTTTTAGGTCGGTGGTGATTTTTCAGATGGCTGGTTCGAATGTAGAATCGGGACTCCCACCTGCAGTATACGCAGGCACCCCTAGAGGCATCCTGTTCAAGATGTTTCTACTAGGGACGTCTTGCAGCGGGGTTCCCGATTCTAAATGTGTCCTCGGATGGCTTATAATTGCACCACTTGTAATTTGGCTCAGGTTTTGAGTACCTATTGGTGATGGAGGCGATTTATTGGCATCATATGACGAATGCAATTAAAGGGGAGCATAATGGTACATATTAGGTTGAAAGCTATCTTGATTGGCTAGTTCTATATATAAGAAACTGAGGGAGCATTTGTGTTGCAGGTTCGAAATGGAATTCTGGGATTCCCTTGCTGAAATTGCAGGACACCACTTGAAAAAAGGAGATCAAGTTTATGTCACTGGGCGTTTGCTGGTGGACACTTTCATGAAGGGTGACGTAAATCAACGAACAGCTCGGGTGAGTAATTGGTTAACTGGTGTTGCTCTTTCATCTTTGCAGGCTTAGATACAAGGCAAGTTTCTTTTCTGATGGTTGCTGCTTTGTAGTTTGGTGCGACCCGCCTTTGTGTCTCGTTATCCTTGTGTCTTTATGCGTGCTTAGGCGAGATCTCCTGCTAATCGAAGTAAGAAACGTTGGTGTTCAGGTGGTAGTGAATAATGTACACTTTGTGGAAGGTAATCGATCTGCGACATCAGGCAGTGGTCGTGGTTCCTCATCGACATGGACACAATCTCGTCCTACCCAAGCGCAATCTTCTACTGGTAAACTTCCTGATAAGTTTTCTATTTTAGATTCGTAGACAATTTATTAGGCAGGGTGTTTATTTTGTTAATCGAGGTAACGACGGTCGTGTTTACTTCGTTGCATGTCCATCTGTAAGATTGATTGATCATGTGAAGATGTCAGTAGTTTGGTTGGACTGCTGCTGTTTTCTTTTATCTAATGCTTCGGAGCCACAGGAGCGAATAAGTATGCAGAAGTCAATGCTGAAACTGAGAAGCTTTGGAACGCTTTCTTTTCGGACCCGGACCATTGGTGGGACAATCGGGCTAAAAAGGTGAGGTCACTTATAGCGAACGACTCAAGGAATCCAATTCAACCATGTCTACCGTTTTGTGCTGAAGTTTGTTATGATATTATTGGGTGCGTTCGTATTTTAGAGATCATTACTACCTGTACACTCAGTGGACTAGATCGATGCTGAATTAGTGTATGGAGCTATTTGAATTTTGCAGCCCAGTCCAAAATCTCCGGATTTCAAGCATAAGACTACGAACGAGGCACTCTGGATAGTGAGCAAGAGGACCCCAGCATGGGTGCCATTTCAGTTGCAGAAGTTGGAAGCCTGCCGACAAGACTTTATCGCCAGTGGTGGTAATCCAAATGGTGGACACTCTCAAAGCCGACAGTCCAACACATTTTCTGGTGCGGATTTCAAGGATTTCTGAAGGTATTCAGATTTTCAATTGTACATGGTTAAATTTCTAGAGTCCAACCACGAAACAGTTAATGTTTTAGGGAAGGGCACCCCGGTGTGTCTCATTTTGTGATGGTAATAGATACCCCCCGTAGTATCGGAAGCAAACCACCATAAAAAGGGAAAAGCCTCCGAATCACATGCTACCGATGATGGATCTGATGGAACATATGTAATCTAGTGTAGCATGATCGCGAGCTTATTTTGTGCGTTGCATGTTTGTTCTTTAATTTCAACGCCCTTGTACACTAGGCGTGCAAGTTTTTTGTAAATTGAATATCGATCGTTGTTGTGTGAAACGCTTTTTGTATAGAAATCAGGCAGCCCAAAGTTCTGGTTTTGAGATTGGGGGGGCGGGGGGGGGGATTTTGGTTTCAAGGATCTCTGCGCACAAAAGAAGCTATGAATCATTTCATTATTTCCCGTGAGGTGAAGATATGAGGATCTTTATTTTGGTAAGCATCAAAGACAAACGAATTCGATTTTGAATACTTTTAGGAAGAAATGAAAATTGATTGTATGTAGACGGTCCTTATTCATTTTTTACTTAAGTTCACGAGGCGCCCGGTAGCATGGGGCTTCGATGTGATGTGGCAAATTTTCCATCCACTTGGGAGACACGAGGTGGCCAAGGCCTTTTTATTTTGATGGTGATTCCTGGTAATATTCCAGAGTTGATGCTTATGGTTGCGAACCTTTGGTCCGAACCTTTTCGCTACCTATGACGACCTAGAGTTTGGCACCACCTGCACGAGGCGCGGCAAAATCTAGGCGACGCCCACAACATCTTCGTCAGACTTCTGGCACCATTTGCGTGAGGTCCTACTCTAAAACTTAGTACAAGCGCACCCCATTAAAGCAACTTGAGATTGACCGTGTTTCACCCCTGCTTCAGCAAATTTCGAATATATCATGCTCACCATAACATAAATACCAGTATTGATGGATCCCTTTTCCCACTTCACTCTAGCTTCTATGTACTGCCCAAATTCTTCGACTACAAAATGACCCTAGAACTGGTTCATGGAATCCTTCACAAATGCACTGCTCTCAATCATTCAAGGAGGTTTTCAGTCCCAAACATTCCTAGGAAGCATTTTCATCTTTACGAAGGGAGAAAAAGACCCAGGTATATAATCTTATGACAGTTCACCATCACTTTGAAATCCACGGAGGGAACAGTATGAATCCCCGTGCGATTCACGAAATTCGAATACCCTGTTAAGCCATGAAGTCCTATGCTAACTAAGTTACGCCTTTGTCAACGCCGGTACCGTTGCTTCTGTTGACGAACTAGGTTGTGAAGACTGATCCGTAGCGGTACGAGAGGCTGCATTTGCATCTTCCTGAGCTGGATGTTGAGACCAATACTCCTCCAGAGCTGGGCGGAAGATGAAGCTACCAGATAAGATACCAATCCTGCGAGGTAGACATAACTTACGGTCAGTTGTCGTCAAAGCAGATAACGGAAAGAGTTCCACACAGAAACCCTAACTGAGAGCAATCCACAGCGAAACTGAACTTCTATCAGCTGTCGACAATGACGAGGACTTTGATCCACGGAGAGGGTTTTCAATCAATATGCGAAGCAACTGTACAAACCAATCGTAGAAAAGCAAAACAAAGCCAACTATCTAAACCGGCAGAATTATCCGCAAGTCAAGAGCACCATACAAAGCGAAGGTATTAGAAGCAGCATAAGGTGTGATGGGAAGAAAGGTGGGTGTCCGGGAGGAGGGAGAATGTCGTGAGGAAGAAAGCATGCAGCCCTAAATTATGAAGCGAAAATTCGGGGGTGAGTGAGTGAGTGAGTGGTACCCAACGGCGCCAGCGACAAGGGGCAAAGGAAGTCGAGCGCGGCGATACATAATTGCAAAAGAGGCGAAGGCCAACAACGCGCGCACTCGGTAGTGCACAAAACCCGAATAAGTTCCAGATGTGTCTGGAGTGATCAACTCGTCGCAAGCAAGCAATCCGGACAAGACGGGGTATACCTTTCTTAACCCTCAAAGGATGGGCCTATGGACATTTTTTCAAGCTTTCAATGTTCCTCTCTCTAAGTTTCTATTTGGCAACTATGTATGTTTGAATTTTTATTTATTTATTTATTTATTTATTTATTTATTTATTTATTTATTTATTTATTTATTTATTTATTTATTTATTTATTTATTTATTTATTTATTTATTTATTTATTTATTTATTTATTTATTTATTTATTTATTTATTTATTTATTTATTTATTTATTTATTTATTTATTTATTTATTTATTTATTTATTTATTTATTTATTTATTTATTTATTTATTTATTTATTTTATGTCTTTCATGTCTTTCATAAGTCATAACATTTGGTGTGGAGCTCCGGTCCCTCCCTTCCTCTACCGTCCTTGAAAGTAGCAATTTCAAGCCCGCTCTCCTTCCCATCAACCCGACCGTCTAATTTAACCCATAATTGTCCGCCGCTTGTCTTCTTGTCTTACTAAAGTTCAAGCTTCTCTCCCTTCCTCTAATTTTAAAGCAATTGAACAAAAAGTTCACAAGGAGAGTGGAGCTACAGTGCCGCTCAACTGGAGCTCCAAGTGAGCACCCGGAGGCAGGAGGAGCGGGGGGCCCGACCTAGCTCTCCTGTCACCCAACCTCGAGATCAAGTCGGGTCAAGTCATGCGAACAGGCCCTTACTAAGTTTCTATTTGGCAACTACGTATGCTTGAATTTTTATTTATTTATTTATTTTATGTCTTTCATAAGTCATAACATTGGTAACCGCCGAGCCAAAAGACTGCAACTCCGAAGAGAAAGAACAGGAGGACTGTGTGCGCCTACAACCCCAATTTGCAAGGTGAAGAGTGTCGATTGTTCAAGGTGGGCGGAGTGGAGGTGTTGCTGTCGAAGTGCAGTAGCTAGGGTGGACGCGCCGCAAGTACGTATGAGTTGGTTTGCAAACGGATGCTACCTATGCACTAATGAGGTAAGTTTATTTTTGTTTTTGTTTCAAGGATTTAAGGTTCATGGTTACGAATTGCGTTTTTAGAAACTTGACGGCATATCCTGCTGCGGGTGGCGATATGGGATCCTCGGCTACTGTCGACGAATTTGTCAAATGAAATCGAACTTCTTCCATTTCATCACTGGATTATTGTCCGTAAACCACGCTTTATTTTAACTAAATGCACTCTTCAAGTGCACAGTGCAGACACAGTTTGGTTGTGCATTTTGTAAGCTTCAATGTTTGCACCTTAAGCTTCAATGTCTGTACATTATTGAGACTTTTTTTGTCTTGTGTATGTGCAATGTTTGCAGGAAGGAAACCCTAAACACTGCTCTGCCTTGCAGGTGTAACACTTGTTGAGGTAACTTTAACCGTGAACAACTAGAGGATCTGGGGTTTTGGTGCTCAAGTTTCAGTTTCTGATATCTGCTTGAAGGTATCAATGCGCACTTAATGTGCATCAGCTTTGATCCTCTTGTGATTGTTTCGAGGAGATTCATCCTTCCGTTACACAGAGAATAGGGTGGATTGGTTGTTTGAATTTTCTTGAGGCAAAGCCACATATGTTAGTATAAATGAGTGTTTTGAGTTGTTTTTGAGGGTTCTGTGCTTCTATAACCTCATAATGATCCTTTATGCTTAGCCTGTTTTAGTTTCTTAAGCATTTTTCGTTTACTAGAATTCACAATTTACCACCTAAAGGACCATGAGGCGCAATTGGGCTTTATGTTCTTGAGCAGGTTTGAGTAGGTCCTGAAGGGACTATTTGTATGTTTTAGTCTGTTGTTTCAATGACTATCATATGCAGTGTTCATTGCTGGTATGGCTGATAGGAAATTATCCCATCTGAAATGATATTTTTTCATAATGATTCAAGTTGCATTGGTCGTTTTGTTATCACGAATCTTTAGGATCTGTGTTTGGTGCCACTGTGATTGAGTGTTGGTGCTCGTATTTGAATTTTGCAGGAGAAGTGTGACGGTACCGGGACGCACGCAGCACTCGCCGAGTCGTCGACAGAAACGCAAGCTTACTTGGTAACTGCACACGATTTAACTAACCTTGGTAAGCTAGACAAAACCTTTGTTGTGCCGTCTCGTTTTTTCATTCTGTCATCCTGGACTTACTTACCTTTCTGTTTTAGGGTTTCACTAGGGTTTCAATGGAGGGGGCTTGCGGTATGACAGACGTCCTGTACTTACTTACCTTTCTGTTTTAGGGTTTCACTAGCGTGAGGGCTCGCTATATGACGGAGGGATGTGACGATTCATTGGTCTTGTACTTACCTTTTCGGTCTGCAATTCTGCAACGTAGCTTTGTTGCTAGTGTAGGAGGAGCGGGAGGATGTACTTCCGGTTGCGGAGTTAGTCTATTCATTTACATATGAAGGCGGTGTGCACAGCAGTTGGGTTTTTGTTACTTGTGTCTTGCGCTGGGGTTTGGGAGGTGAGACGAGGTTGTGGGGGTGTGCGGTTAGGGTTTGGAAGCTGAGCCGTTGCTATCTTTTTGGTCGTTGCCGTTATGCGATAATTGACTCTTTCACCATCTTGGTCTTGATGTTCAGATTGTCTGCCTCATGGCGCTACACTATGGTGGAGATTGGGATGATGGATTTATTTTATATGTCCATAATTCAGGAGAGTCAAGTGCAACCTTGAATTGTGAGATTGAGCCACTGCTCAGTTATTACCTAGACATTTCTACAATGGATTTCACCAATATTGCGTCTTTCAAGGTGATGTGCTGTGGTTTGTATGATGGGTTGGTTGAGGGCAGAGGGTGTCCCTACTTGGCATTTCTTGGTGTTTCTCCAGGCATGTTTGAGGCTATTGATAGGCTCCGGGAGAAGAAGAGCTGTCCTATACCTCGAATGTCCATTCTATATGACAACGTGGAGGAGATTTTGATTACCAAATTCATGGTTGGTGTTGCTCATGATATTTGTGGAAGTTACTTTGAGCAAAGACTCTTGGAGATGTTTGGCCCTAGGCTCCTTATTAGCTTGCTAGCTTCTAGTGGATCTGGTAGACGTGGTACAATAACAAGGAGATCCAAGGAACCCGACCTTTCTTTCACCCCTACATTGCGAGATGTGTTTTCTGATTGGCCATCTGTAGTGGTGGAGGTGGGAGATTTAGAGTCATTAAGTTGCTTGTGGGGAGATCTAAGGTATTGGCTGAGGAGCACTAATGGCATGACAAGAGTTGCCATTCTCTTGCACATCAACAAGATCAATAAGACGATATTGATAGAGAGATGGGAGGCTGTTCGTCGTGTGCGGTTTGCGAAGGCAAATGCAAACTACGGTCCCAGAGTTCAGAGGGCTCAGAGGATCTTGTTGGATGCCCAAGTTGTGTATAATGGTGAATCTCTTTCCATGTAGGTGACCAAGTTTTTGACAACGTGCCTGCAAACGTTGGACCAGGTCAATTTACTTTGACTGCTCGAGATTTGGATCTTTTCAACAACCAGTATTGGGCATTGTCAAACGTGGTTCCAAGGTGAGTACATACTTCCAATTAGAATGTGTGTTCAAAGGTGACCATCATACTTCTAGATCAATTTTAAACTTGTAAAATTTTTTGTGGGATAATTGAAAGCTTATAATGGTTTGGGTGTTGTAACTAAGCTCTATTGTTTGAGTGCAGGAGATATTTTTGAGTGCAGGAGATATTGAGGAGGGTTTAGGAGATATTGAGGAGGGTTTAGGAGATATTGAGGAGGGTTTGGCAACTTTGGGTAAGGGATAGTTCTCAAGACTGCACATAAACAAGTGATGCATTTTTCATGAAGGTTTTGAGCTGGTGTCAGTGCTCGAGCCTTGCTGCATGAGTTGATTTTGCTGTCTTCGCACTCAATTGGGTAGAATGCGATCATCTTTGCTGCACTGAAATGATTCTGTAGATTGGAAATGGTTTTGTCAATTTGCGCTTGACATGATTCTCATGATGTTTTAAGGTCGAAGCAAAATGGGTGTCAGTGCTGGAATCCTTGTTGCATGAATTGCTTTGCAGTTTTTGTACTCAATATGCGATCATCTCTGCTGCACGAAACTGGTTCTGTAAATTGTGACTTGTTGATTTTTATATTTTAAAGTGTAATTGGTTGTGTCTGTTTGCACTTGGCGTTCTCATGCATTTGTTATGAATTTTTTCAGGTTGTAACATAAAGGAGGTGGTGTCAGTGCTCGAGTCTTGCTGCGAGAATTGCTTTTCTGTTTTGTTTTCTCCGTGCCATCGTTTTCCGAGGAGGTTATTAGGGTTCAGTGATCTTGTCTGTGGCGGAATACTGTCACTGACTCTCTCTTGATGGAATGAGTCGTGAATCTCGGGTTGCTGCTATGGTTTGTTGTCTGTACATTAACATATAGTCAACAAGGGATTACGTAAGAATCTTTTATTGGAATAGTGGAGGAGGCTTATTCCACCTCTTTCCTTTGTATATGCTTCAAACCCTTTTTGAGAAAACACTTTGTACTAGTAAGTTTTGACTTGCTACTTCCATTCTAGAAAATCTATGGTCTATTTTGTTTCTTATTCACGACACAAAGAGTGCACCTGTTGGTTCAATAAGTGGAGTAGTTTTGGTGACTACCTTCGTCATGGGGGTAGTGGCCTTTAAAGATTAATATCATCCACATATTGCATAGAAAAGATCACATTAGTACATATCACATATCCATGATTTTGTTTTCATCCCTGCTCCCGATCGTGCAGCTTGCGGCGTCTTTAGCGACAAATTGAGATTCTCTGCCCAGTTTGATTCCTCAATCACTCTTCTCCAGGTCGTGTCGACTGTCTGTTTGCAACTGCGAGACGTCACCAAGCCGAGAAACTGCATCTCTCTATCTCTCTCTCTACTTCAAAGCTGATTACTTAGTAATGCTCAACTGACAGATCAACGGAGTCGTCTTCTCTAGGACATGAGTGTTAATGGGAACTGATCAATTGAAAGTTATGAACTAATTGCCAATCCTCGCAACTGAAGAAAGACCAAGTTATCACCAAACTTACGCAATACCTGGCAAGCATAATACTCTTCACATCCTCCATCAATTTTTGCATGAGCTGTGGTCGCTTGTTGATCCGTGGAGCCCTATCTAGCAGTTGTAGCAAAAATCAAAGTAGGTGCAAGATCTAAGACGGCACGTCGTTGTCACAACAAGCAGGAGTCAAGGTTGGGGGCCCTTTTGCTCCCTCTGAAACACGGAGCCCCTCAGAGTTGCAATTGCAGCACAAGTTGTAGTTGGTTTCCTCTAATTAATTTAGAGTGGCTAGGTAGCATCACACAGGTTGTAGTCAGTTCCTCTAAATACTGTCAGCGTGCTTCCGTTAAGGTGCCAATAGTCTTGTCTTGACTTTATAAGTCTAGTTAATAGCTTGCTTCCCTCCTGTCAACGTGCTTCCCTTAAGACCCAATAGTTTTGTTTTGATTTAAACTAAACTTACTCCGTGCTATCTAGAAAGGAATTATCTAGAAAGGAATTATCTCTTTGAGGGGGACGAGAACACCTCTATAAACAGTGCTATAGTCATATAAAATTGTATTTTTTTAATGCAGATTTGGATTTTTTGCAAATTTTCGAAATAAAAGTGAAGAAAATGCATATGAAATACAAAATAGGCTTAAAGAATCTAAAAACCTCTCCATGCATGTAAATTATAGTATAAAACAACATGGTGTAAAAAAATTTGTTGCATCATTCTAAAATTAGAAATTCATTTCTTTATGGAAATAGGTTCAAAGTTCAAGTTGCAATAAAATATTCAATTTTAGGAATTTTTCAAATTTTCAACTTGGAGTGGAAACTAGACGTAAAAGGATTTATTTCAATAGTTGGAATCATATTCAAAAAAGAAATGTTTATGACTAAAATTTAGATTAAACAAAAGGAGAAAAAGTTGTCAAAATACACTATATAGTCATTCATGGATTTGCCTTTTATTTATGTAGGAAAGTCAAAAATATCACAAAGAGAGAATATATATGACATCTTTTATTGAAATTGGGTTCAAGCAACTTCTAAAAAAACTTGGATGAAAAAACTCTTTTCTTTGAAGCTTTCTTAAAATCATCTAAAGAATACAAACGTCTTTTTAGGTATTTCAATGTTAATCCAAATGAATAGAGTAATTTGTCCTATTAGCACATATAATACTAATGGAAATTATAATATTGGATCTAAATTTTTTAAGTTTGAAAACCATGTTTCTACAAAATCAAGCAATGAATCAAGATTTACAACCACCTTAGACTATACTATTCACTCCATCATTCAAACAACTCTACATACGATTATGTCAAGAGCATTTTCAACAAACTAAACCCAGGAGTTGCAATCAATCATATTTTTCAGATGGAAATCAGATGAAACATAGTTAAATAGATGTAAAGTGGTTTAAAAGAAGGCCTTTGTCTATCTTCAATGCAGCCTTGGCTAAGCCTTTGCATTCAACAAAATGGATGAAAATTATTTTAAATAGTTATTTTTTAAAAATATTTAAAGACTTCTAGTCAACTCTTCAAATCTCTATATTGTATACCATCCTTTCTCCCCTTTCTCTAAAACTAAGTTTATGTCAATTTTTTGGAATACTTTTTATATATTTTAAATAGGATGTTTGGTGATTGGTTTATTGACTATTTCAACCAACACATGAAAGCTTGCATTGAAAATGCACTCTTACTTCTGTATTGTGCAGAGAGCAAAAAATATTTGATGAATGATCTTTATGGACGATGTAGAAACAAATGATGCCTTTATTCACCATCATTTTTTTGATTGACTACCTTCATGATAGATAGGGATACCAACCAATACATAAGAGTGTTGGCTGAGTCAATTATGTGCATTATAAACTCTAGCCTTTGTATAAAAAATCTAAACCAAAAAATGCATCATGCACCTCTAATATATAAATTGAATGCATTGTCCCATTCAACAAATATTTCAAATGGCAAGGGCATTAAGATGTAATAATGGTTCATGTTACAACCTACACTCTACAAAGGCTAATGCAATTCCGTGCTCTCAATTCCAAAAAAATATTCAAATATCATGAGAACCAACATCATTTGAATGTTTGTCAAATTGTGAATATATTAAATTCTATAAATGTCCACTTCCTTCAATTTTTGTGTACAACAATCTAAAATGATGTACATTGACATGCCAAGGCATAAAAAATATTCTCAGGGTTCTAAGAAAAAATTGACAAAATATAAAGTAATTCCAAATTATGGCGCACAAAACCAAATTTTATACCTCCCTAATTTTGAAATTAATCTTTCAAATCACAACTATTTTTTTCTTCAAACTTCTATACTCAATACTCCGCCCTCCATTCCGAAATAAATTTGTGGTTTCCAAATATTGCTTGTCCCAAATTAAATTTGATGGTTCATAGAATCACTAAACTTAATTGCAATTCAATTAGAAGTTGAGTGAGGTTGATGCCTTTCAAATTGTAGATTTTGATCGCACTTGAATCACAAGTTATGATTGCAGCTAGATTCAAGTCTATTCAAAGAAGTCAATTAATATCTGAACTTATTAGGTTATTCTAGACCTGTGATTACAACTTCTTTAAGTGAATCACATGAGCTCATCAAATTTGAATGTAGAGGATCTCATTGAACTTCATTACACTGGTATTGATAGGAAAATGATCAAAATTATTTGTACTGGAGCTACTCCAAAATAGGAGAAATTTGTCAATTTTGCCGCTTATTCTTAATATGGTCTATTTTAATGTCAACTTTGATTCTTTAACACCTATTGGGGTCGAGTAAAAGCTAAAATATCTGCGCAATCCCTTGCAATTAGGAGCACTTCACGCATTAATCTAACCTTTTTCAAGAAACCATGGATTTATTTCGGGACAAAGGAAAAAATTGTGTTATATGTTGTATACTACAACTTTTGTATATCTATTTTTGGACTTTGCCTATTAATAATTATGGTATGGTTGTTTGAATAAAAAAGTTTCAAATCTATACTCAATTTTGTTTGTCACTGTAAAAGAATAAAAAGAAAAGTGAAATAAATTCAAAGGGAAAATTGATAAAGTAAAAACAAAGAGCTAAATAAAATGAAAGATTGATTTCAAAATAATACATAAAGTATACATATAGATTACTTCCACCCCTACATCCAATTCCATCCTTGTCTACCAATGGAGTACATTCCAGAAAAAAAATGTGCACTCCTGGTACATGAGGGAGAAATTCCTAAAGTAATGGAAACGGGTATATATACCTTAACCCTTAAAGGATGAATGGGTGACCCTAGAAATCATCCTTTTTCATTATCATGTGAATCATTGGCTTATAAAAGTGCAAAAGCACTAATTGGAAATCAAACTACTATAGAAGACTTTCCTTTTTCACAACAAAATTCCAAGGATGAATAGTTGAACTTCTCTCCTATTAAAAAAATTTCCTATCAGCCATTGGAAGCCAAACATCCATGTCAACATTTAAGGGTTAACCTCTCACCACCCAAGGGAACCAAAAGTATCCTCACATAGTTTTAGGTCCAATTCAAAGTGTTGTCACTTATGCATCCAATGTCCAAATTTAATAAAATTTGTTGATAAATTTGGGTTCTCTCTTCTAATTTGTATTAAAAAAATTTCAGATCAATCCAAGATGTACTGAGTTTTTGGAAGCCAATCAAAAGTCACAAGTTCAATTAGAGTTCACCAAACTACATTGAGTGATGGCTGCAACTTTGGGGGTTTGTATCTTCTTCTTCCAATGTTCATTTTCAATCAAATTTGTTGGATTGCATTCCTCTTGAAGTCTAGTTGTTTTGGTAAAATTTTCATATCAATCCAAGTTGTTTTGAATATTACAATGAACTTCAGGGGCTTGTTTCTTCTTTATACGGTGTCTGTTTCCATTTAAATTTTTTTGGAAAATTTGCATATACCACTCTAGTTTGTGTGGCTAATATTTCATATCAATCCAAGAAGTTATGAGTGACTGAGAAGCATTTTAGTAGAAGGAGGTGTTCAACCTTCGATGTGTTTTTTACAACTTTTCTTGCTTTTTTTGGATATTTCAAAGCCAATTTGCAAACACAACGAGTCAATTGAATGATATTTTCTGTCACCAATGTCTTTGTATGCTGGTTTTGAATCACTTTCTAGTTTAAAGTTTTTCCAATTGAGTACTAGGTTTAGAAATTGAATTTCACCTCCAAATGTGTTGCTAGGAAAATTTCAGCATCCTTTTTCAACTCTAACATCATTATAATCTTGCAATCTATGTTGTCAAATGACTCCAAATTTGATTCATGTCATTTACAACACGTACACTACAAAATTGTATGGATGTAGATCTCTATATCTTATAGTGACACTTAGATCTATATCACTTCAAAAACAATGATGTTTTCGAACCCCAAAGGGCCTTCATCAACTCTTTCAAATCGTTGTACATCACCCGAAGTTTCGGGCTTCGCGTTGAAAGGTGAAACTCAGTCAGTCGCTCCGCCGTCAATTCCTGTTTTTAGACACATGCAAATTGCTCCCGTTTCGTCGAACACGAGTTCAGTCCCGACCCGACCCCAAGCAACTCGCATCTGCAGTCGAATGCTTCCACCAGCTTGTCAACCACTGAACCACCTTCACTTCACTTCCTCATCAATCCCAGGCAATTCCTCAATTCCCAGACAACCCCAAGCTACCTATTTTTTACAGTATACCCTTAGATCCCTGCTGTTTTGACTCCCCCGAAATTTCGCAATATGTCAGCGGCTATGGAGTCCCTTCCTCCTCTGGCACCCCTCCCAATGATCGCGGAAGCTGGCAGCAGCATCGGGGAGCGTTGACGAGTGTGGGGAGGGGGGGGCGTCGTCCGTCAATTCCGCCACGTGACGTTGACTAAGATCATTGCGAAGGAAATGTGCAAATGCCCCATTGCGTCGGCTACATCCACATTCGACCGGTCTCGGTCTCGCCTGGCATACATAAATCGGGATCCGTGGGACTTGGTGTGCAGTTCGTACGGGGTTTGCTGGTGCTGTAAGTACGCATTTTCTCTTGGTGTGCAGAGCAGTTCGTACGGGGTTTGCTGGTTCTGTGAGTACGCATTTTCTGTACTGTAGGAGTTGGGGGGTTCTCTTTGGGATTCTCTTTGGGTTTGGAAGAGATTTGAGTTTTTACTGGGTGGGGGGTCTGTGTAGGGTTAGGGTGGGGGATTGGTGGTTGTGGGTTTACAGGTTGGAGACTGGGAGACGGGTGGTGTCGGTATTGACTTAGGTAAGCAAGCTGTTCGATCGCAAGCTGCTGATGTGTTGTTTGCAAGAAGTTTGGGTGGTGGATTGTTTTTTTCTCTTTTGTCGAAGGATTTTGGAGGGGTTTCGTCTTTTCCTGTTTATGTGTGGATTGGGTCTTTTCTTAAGAATGTTCGGATCTTTATCTCGAAGCTTTCAGTGGAATAGCAACTGGGTTTCCTTATGGAATTGAGATTTGGCATTGCACTGGGGTAAGACATCGTATTTGTGTTCCCCCCACAATAGGACCGTGCCTTGATTTAGGTGAGGGGGTTCGATCGCAAGCTGATGATGTGTTGTTGCAAGAGGTTTGGGTGGTGGGTGTTTTTTTCTCTTTTGTCTTGAGGATTTTGGAGGGGTTTTGTCTTTACCTGTTTATGTGTGGATTGGGTCTTTTCTAAAGAATGTTCGGATCTTTATCTCGAATCTTTCAGTGGAATAGCAACTGGGTTTCCTTGTGAAATTGAGATTTGGCATTGCACTGGGGTAAGACATCGTATTTGTGTTTCGATTGAATGGAGTGTATTTGTGCCACTATGGATATTTGTTCTCTATTATGAACTCATTGAACTCTCTGTAGTCTATGAAATATTGGTCTTTCTTGGAGCTAAGTTGGTGTTTACAGATTGAGTTGTAGTTGCAGGCCGTGAAAGGTTTGTAACAATTTGGTATCATTAGTGCATTTTTCAAAACCTGCAATGTGCACTAATATGACATAGTGTCACAAATTTGGATTTCTTACCTTTAGTGGCGGATTCTGGTTGAACGTTAGAGCTGTCCTTGAAGTCAACACTATTGTGTGGGAAGGTTATTCAGGTCATCCATTGAACTCTCGCGGCAATAATTGACATCCCAACTCATTGGCGGCGAATGGCCACTTTTATAGACGCTTGTCTAAAAATCTGAAATCTTTACCAGTCCTAGTTTTTGGACTTTTGTCTCACTTAGATTGTCACAATTTTGGCTCGTTTCCAATCACGCCTTCCGAACGAATAGACCCATCTGAAATCCTGAACTCCTTACCAGTCATAGTTTTTTGAGCTTTGTCATACTTAGATTATCACAATTTTGTTGCGTTTTCAACCACGTCATTCTAACGAACAGAACCATTCTTTTTTCCTGTTATGCCAGGTCCGAGGTGCAGTCGCCATGGGGGAGCGAAGGCAGAGGCCCACGGAGCTTCAGAAAATCAGTGACCCCAATTTCCTGGTGGAAGTGGCCGTGGGACCTCCTCTGGCATCACTAGTGCCGCAGAGGCCAGGCACAGGGATTGTGGCGGGAGGCCTTTATTGTAACCAGGAGACGCGGTTCGTCTGGAAGAAAGCGCATCTCAGCTTCGACGACAACCGCATCTTCGACACCGATGGGCGCTTGACCGCCGTCTCGCATCACTTTGGCAAGAATCCCTACGCCGTCTTGGATCCCTTGGACGTTATTCCAGATGATCCTGCTGGGGAGTGGGCGTCCATCTGCTACATCTCAGGTTAGTAACGTTGTCCTGTTTCTTCAGAATTCGCAAAGTTTCTAATGGATCAACTCCGAAGTGCTCAACCAGAAGATAGTAAATTTACTTTTGATATTTTTGAGTATTAAATAATTGAAAGTCCTTCAACGTATTTGATTAGATTTGCGTAGAGCATTCTTCTTCTTTCCATTCATGTATTACATGAGTTTTCTTGAAGCAATGAATATTTATTGGATGAAGCAACATCCTTATGTTCAATCGACGTTAAAAAATCAACATTCACAGGTTGTAGTAACATCCCTATGTTCTTCCAACCTGCCAATGTTGGTTTTTCAATGTTGTTTCAGTAGGGGGTTTGCACTAGCTATAATTTTGTAGCAACTGACTACATTTGGTTCATTTTGGCTCATGCTGACATTTGTTTGTAGCAGATCCTACACGACACTTTTGGCTGATTGCTCCTGTAACGACATTAGACGATCATTTTCTCGATCTTGTAGTCATTTGGCTAAACTTCCTGCAAATGCTTTTCCCTGTTTCAGGATACAATGGCATGCCGGACTTTAAAGTGCGCCCCAAGGGCTTCTCCGCCCACGGCCGGCAACGCATCCTGGACGCCAGTGGCGAGCGCACCATCTTCAACATCGCCAAGCTCTCTCGCCTGAAATCGAAGTCCATCAGACACAATTTGGCTGTCTTCAACGGAGACGAAGAGCACGAGCCTACTTACACCATCCTCCTTGATCTCGCAGGTCGAACCATCCAACTCGTGAACGAGCGTGAGGAGCGCATTGCAGTGTTCACAAAATCAGTGAAGACGTTGATCATGAACGCTGCTTTGGGAGTGGGCTCCGAGTTTGCGATTGACATTGCACCAGGTGTGGACTGGACGGCAGTGCTGGCCATTTGCATTGGCTTGCACCAAGTGGGCAAGCATTATGCGAAAGACGCCGTCAGTAATTTCATAGTGCAGCCGGCACAGGGCGCTGCTGTGGGATTTGCGGTTAATGAGGCGGAGGGACTTGCTAGCGGTGATGTGGAAATTCCGGATCTATCGGACGTGCCAGACGATATCGGCAGTACTTTGGAAAGCGTGCTCGACTTTGTTTCTGGCTTGTTTGGGGACTAGCTTCGGAGGTTTGGAATTGGGAGGAGAGGATGTGCTGCTTGGCCGGGATGCTGTGTGTGTAAATTTTTTCTGTACTTGTTTAACTTCGAACACGGTACCATACCTTTGAATCACTCCTTTGTTGAGAGGGGATGGTTTTACTTGTTCCTACTACTTATCTTGCCCTTTAGTATTATTGTTTTACAAAAGTTTGCAACTTACCATTACGGTACCTTTGTTTCTGTTCATTGTTGAGAGGGGATGGTTGTACTTTCGGATACTTATCTTGTCCTTGAATATTATTGTTTTACAAAATTTTGCTACTTATCATTGCCGTGACATGTAAATTGTTCCATTGTTGACAGGGGTTAGGTTTACTTGTTTCAGATCCTCTTCTTTTCCTTGAATACTGGTTTACTCAAGTTCGCAAAAGTTTATCATTATCGTAACTTTTGAATTATTCCATTGTTGAGGGGTGGGGTTGGTTTTACTTGTTTGAGATATTTATTTTTCCCCCTTTTGCATTGTTTGACACAAGTTTGCAACTTACCGTAACTTATCATTACGGCAACTTTGAATCGTTCCGTTGTCGGGAGAGAGGGGGAGTTTGTACAACTAGAAGCAAAAATCCAAAAATTTCGAAGTAGCTTTTCGGCATGAAAATGATAACCGAGCTAAACGAGTTAATGAGTCAAAATCAAAAAGCATTCAACCTGGGAAGGCTTGAACTTACCGACATTAGGCCACTTGTTACACATCATGCACGTGACATCGAGAAAAACGAGTCAGTTGACTTTTACACCATAAGATTGTACAGCAACGAAGCACGCATTTCGCAACTCTTTCTTAGGTCCTTTCTCGTGTTAATCATCGCTTCGATGTCTATGTCAACTTCTCAATACCAGAGATTCGTCCAGGCTTGACTTGTTGGTTGAATTTTCTCAATCTCTGCAATGGCAGGACATTCTACCTCTTGGTTTTGGACTGTGGGAACATCCAACGCTGTGGAATAAAATTTATTGTGAGGCATTTTTCAGACCTGGAAAGACATCGATACAGAGACAACCATAAAACGTATGGCAGAATCAGCAGCAGAGCTCTTCTGCTTCCCCAAAAATCTGTGATCGACCTTGTCAGAAGCAGAAGAGCTCTGCTGCTGGGGCTCATTGTCAGCATAGTGGGGCTCTGAAACTGAGACCTCACGCACCATGATAATGAGGTCCATCATCTGACCTCAGGTGGGGTGCTGCAGAAGCCTGTGGAGTCAGTCAAGGTTTGGAGTAAAGTACACGTAAACATTATAGCCGCTTTTCCAATTGCATCCCTTACCTAGATCAGTCCAAAATTTTAGCCCACATTGCACAGGTGTACAGTTGATAGGGTTCATGAGAAACTTGGAAGACAAAGGTACCGTTTGCAGAGCTTTAGTATGTTTTTGGTTTTATCTTCAGATTGACTTGCTAGCAGATTTGGGTAAGTTGCCTGTTTGGAGATTGGGTTGCCACTTGCCAGTTTGGAAGTACTGAATTTGCATTGAATAATTCAATTTGTTTTGACTTCAAGAAGATGAAATCCATTTACCTACTTTCATTCTATGACCATTGTTTACAACTTTTCTGGAAGCCATCACTGATAAATTTGTAGTAAATTTTAAATGTAAGTTATAACATGATTTTGAATGGCAATCCAGTGCTGGCTCTGCTTGGATGAGAAGTCCCTGTTGTTTTTCAAAGCAGAGGAGCATTAGAGGTCCTGATTCAGTAGGTATTCAGATTGGTCGCCAGCTGCTTGAACTTGCCTGCGGGACCCGACTTCAGGAACAACGGTCAATAATGAGAGATCCTGAGTTGTTTCTTTTCACGTCTTGTTACTTTCAGATTCGTGTCAATTGCATTATTTGGGCTCCACTCCGTTATTTGGAAAAAGCATAACAGTCAAGGTGATGATGGGTGAAGATTGACGTGCAGAATGGATAGCTTCAGTATCTGCGTAACATTCTTTAGCGTCAGTATCTACAGGACACCTTCAGAGAATAATGCCAATTAGGAGTTCTTTGCAACAGTCGTGCCAACCCACAGAAAGTAGAGAAAATCAAGAGGAATAAAGGTTGTATCAAACTCACAAGTGGAGACAATGGCCCATTGGCTTGAGGAGATCTCACTTGTTTGAATTGGGATCAACATTGCAACAAAAGGTGCCAAGGAGACTTTTAAATGCCAATGCAGAGGGTGCTCAATCAAAGGGTTCTCTAGAATGTTACAAAGTGACCTGATTTGGCAAGTAATCTGATCATACATCTGGTTACGCACTATGTTAACAACCAGACGAAGATGAACAAGAAAAATCCAGCACCCGGACTAGAGACGGAAGGAAATCACGCAACAACGAAGAGTATATACTGGGAAAGTCGATGAAATTAGAGTACAAAATGATGACATTGTCCGCAATCGGAAAACTGTGCCGGGCATGGTACCACGCGCACTATTCCCTGAATATAATTATCCCAGTCAGTTGCACCAGAAAATGTACAAGCAAAAAATTCAACTAGTCTACCATGAGTATGAATCCCTCAGAGTGCAACTCCAGTTCAAACACTTCCATCTTAACAGTATAATCCGAGTCAGTTGCACCAGAAAATGTAAAAGCAAAAAATTCAACTCGTCTACCGTAAGTATGAATCCCTCATAGTGCACCTCCAGTTCCAGCACACCATCTTAACAGTATAATCCCAACAAGCTGCACCAGAAATTGTAGAAGCAACAAATTCATCTAGTCTACCATAGGTACGAATTCCTCGTCAGTATTAGGGATTCATACTTGCTTAAATCCAAGATTTTGTGATGGCATTGCTACCGGAAACGGAGAGTCCAGCAGACAAGCCAAAGAACGAGGCACTGTTGTATACAGAGGCTTCGTTCTGTTGGATATTGGTTCGCTCGTCCTTGTAAGTCTCGTTCTTCGCAGGACCTCCAGCAATAGCCCCGTAGGCGATGTTGGGATTGGGGTCCGGGGAATTGTACCAAGAGAAGCTGTTATTGCAGTCCAATATAATGTTATTCACCGGAATGGATGCTCCTCTGTGGTGCAAATATTTAGGATACTTTGTGCCATAGCCCACCATGTAGCTCTGTGACGACGGATTGTTGCCCAGAACATAACTTGCCTGTCGTCCACACACAACAGGGAGGTGTCAGTAACGGTTATCATCTAAAGGTAATGCTGGATTTAAAAGGGCATTAGAATTCTGTGCAGATACGTTTATCATATATGTGCAAATGTGTGAAACAAGGCACCATTTTGCAGGCGCAGGGATTCAAACGTAAAATACCTTCCTTCCTTCCGACGTTTTATAAAGACAGCACTAGAAGAAACTACAGAGGACGAGGAAGCCCACATTTGGACTCATGTATTTTTTGGCCGTTTAAAAGAGTTCATATGGAGATTTTAATTTTTCGAAAGTCCATTATTTTGCACCAACACATGCAATGTTCTTTACTCTACCTAGTGATATAAAAAACTTTTCCACTTTCCACGATATGATTGATCAAAATGGTCATTTAAAATCCAAGAATCTTTCGTCATTAAAGGGTTAACTATTAATTCCAAAACCTTTCCGAGGAAGTTTGGTTTTTGCATGCTAAAGTTGTACTACGTGATAAAAAAAAAAAAACTTGATGGCCCAGACTCTGGAGCTTGAGAAGCGTATTGACTTTTTAACACATGAATGGTTCACAACGTGGGAACTAAATGGAACTCAGGGACCATATCTAAAAGGGGGAAAAATTTGGTAGGAATATTTATTCAGTGTCTTTCTGAAATTTAAAAATGAGGACGACGACAAAGACGAATAATACTCGGAAGCAACGGGACATAAACACACCTGAGACCCTGCAAACGTTTTCAGCTGAGCAGCAGTGAAAGTTTTTCCTGAACAGCTGAGTGATTGCTTGGCAGCGCTCAGATAATCGCTGTAAAATGAAGCCAAGAGTCCAGAATTGATGCCTTGTTGTAATGAAGACCATTCTTGTATCCATAACAGCCCACCTGCGTCATCACAGCACACTTCCATTTAATTCTCAAAAATGTCGAACACTCAAAAAGACTATTTCAATAAAGATAGTGCTATTCATGCACTAAAGATTCTCTCAGAGCAATCAGGCACAAAACAAGGTCTTCAGTAAAATTAAATTGATTCATGAACTCTTAGTCAACATTCACGGCGAGGCCTCTGGATAATCCATAGGGAGACCTCTCCATGAATGATGGAGACGATTCTCTTCAAATTGCAGTTTAAAAGCTCCTGAAACAATCGAAATTTACTCCAAAAAACGTTGCAAACATTTGAAAACTGATCCTTTACCTTTAGTGCGATCTGGAGTAGCCGATTGGGAATTCGGCAGAAATGCACACATCAGTCCATCAGCCGTTGATTTGTAATCCTTCAAGCCCGTACTCACTGTGTTCATTGCATTCGAAGGCGGGTTCAGCATCTGAAGTCTTGCCAGCAACACCTGCAGCCCCACAAACAAGAGCTTGTGAGTCGAACTCACAGGAAAAGATACTAAAGGTTTCAGAGCTCCCAAACAACAAATACGTACACATCAGTTTGTCATCCTAAATCATAACACATCTTTCAGGCAAGATTCTCAAAGACATATCCCATATATAAAGCAAATACCCCTCTGCAACTAATAGTAATCAACGAGCAATGACAGACACCTAGAAAAATACAAGTTCAGTACAATTAAGCTCTGATGAAATCCAACTAATCAGCAGGTATTCGACACACACACACCCTACATGCCTAAATGGCCCCCAAAATGACCATTTTTCACATCTAGAGGAATTGAAATAAATCACTTAGGAAGCTTCAAGGAAGGTAACAGAAAGAAAGAAGAAACCATGGCCAACATAATTGAACAGTAGAAATATATACAGAAAGCTATTATAACCACCAATTAGATTCCAAAGAAGAGAAGAATTCTTACATTTAGTTCAGGCAACTAAGAGTTCCCCCCTAAATGCTTTGTTACAAATACTTATTATGATTTTTTAAAAGCAATATTACCATCTTCAATTCAGACAACTAAGGGCTAATAAAAGATGAGATCAATTGATTCCCCACCTGCACCGCTGGAAGTTTTCTATCCCAGCTGAACCAAGAGGGAAACACGCCCCATTGCGCAAAGTCCTGTCCATCCACGCCCGTCACAAAAGCCAGGTAGTCATTGTTGTTTGTTGCATAGTACAGCCAAGTCGCCCCCCACAGCAGCTCATCTCCGAAGCCCGTAGAGTTGTAGTAGTCCTGGACTTCGGGGATGGACACACTGTAAGACTGCCGGTAGCTATTGCTGAAGTTGAACAATTGCTCAGCATGCGAGACCAGCAGGTCTGCGTAGGTTGCATTCTCGGCACGGAACACGATGGACGCTGCTGCCATCGCGGCCGCCGTCTCGGCTGCCACGTCCGAACCAGGAACCGTTGCGTTCAGCTTGAGAGATGGCCTCGCCATGGTGCCATCTTCAGGACGCAACCAGCACTTGTGATCCACGCTTGGATCTCCCACCTGAACTCAAACAAATACAGAATGAAAAGATGAGAAAGGAATAAATGAGACGCTACGGGAGAAGAGGCTCTGTCCCTGCAGCAAGCCAGTGCTACAATGTGCTACACTACATGAGGTTCTACCCATTTTCTAGTACTCGGACGAAACATTACATGCACGCAGTAGCACATTGAAGAACTGACTTGCTATACAAGTCACAACCTATTTAAGTTTCCTCACACGTAGCTTTTGTCAATGCAAAGCCTCCATTTGTCCAGAGGCAATAAACAAGGTGCTATAAGAGGCTCTGTCCCCTTTGGAGTACAGCAACAGAACATTACACGCGCAGTGTAGCACAGGCTTGCTTTTCAAATCTCAAACCACTCAAACTTCCTCACATTCACTGTAATTGTGGCTTGTCAATCCAAAAGCCTCCTCCCTTTCATTCCAGAGGGGGATAAATCCAAGGTAAGAGAGACATCATCTTCATGTAGAGCGTCATTACGAAGAGTGGTGAAGATGTTATTTTCATACCAAGGCTTTACTTTCACATTCACAGACATATCCTCCATGGTTAGCTCCAGTCCAACTAAGGATTTACCGCAATGCAAAGTTGACTGGTCAATGCAATTGTGTCAAGTTTTCTTTAGTCGAGAGGGAGAGGTTTATAATCCAAAACATTAAGTCCCATTCGAACCCTCTAATAAACCAAAAAGTGTACTCTTAGATGTTCTCGATTCAAACGTATAACTTAGCATTATGTCCTATAATGTTCTCCAGCCTCCCGGCTCTCAAAATTGAAGTTTATTTAGTCCATAATGCTAAAAAAAGGCAAGGTCAAGAGAAATAATCATGTTCTCCACATCCAATGCTTAATTGCCATCTTTACCAAAAAAAAAAGGCTCCCTTGATATATGAATGATACGAAATAGAAAAAATTCAGGGTGAGCAAGTAAAGTTTCAATGAGAAGTTGTAACCTGGAAATAAAGCTCATTTGGAGAAGGGTGAGCTTTGATGAGGTAGTCCGTGACCCACTTAATGGAAGCTTTGGCAGATGCCAACTGACCCGCAGTTGCCATGGCAGGGCCATACTCCAGCACACTCCACGAGAGGACAGTGGCAGTGAAGGCCATGGGGAAGCCGAACTTCATAGCATCCCCTGCATCGTATAATCCGCCGCTCAAATCCACTCCCACGTCACTCCCATCCTTGAGGTTTGAATCCCCCCTCCAGGAAATTGGAAAGTTCGCTGGCAGCTTTCCCGCTGCCAACATCACACAACCAAAAAACAACCAAAATTAATCAGCTCCTGGGACCCTTAAACCAAATCAAATGCTAAACATAACTACGGTATTACTATAACTAACCTTTTCTGAAAGCTAAACAGAACCATGACTAGGTTTCTGTAGATCTCGTGTGCTCAATAACCATTATAGAGACATTCTACCGAAATGGCGAGGTTACGGAAAGACCGAAAGAACCGAGCATTGACAGAAATGTTGTAGAGAGCAGAACAGAGAAAAGGTGTGGAGATGGAAGGTTACAATAATCCTTTCCGTCACCAAGATCACCAATATCGGAAAGAATTAGCGTACCCTGGAAATGGAAGTACTATCATCGTGGTCATCTCGCATTGTAAAGAACGCAGAATGCGAGCGAGAAACTTACATTTCTGGATATTAAGAAACGTGAGGGCCATCTGCATAGCCTGCGTGTAGTTGCCCTTGAAGTTGGACGGCGTGTCGTCATTGTTGGACGAGCTCTTCTTGTTCTTAATTAACACCACAGCCACCACAATAGCCGCCGCTATAATGGCGATGAGGATGATACATGCAATCCAGTTGCAACTCCGGTTCTTCTTGTACGCCACCCCCATCTCGACCCTCTTCTCGACTCCCTGAAGAACCTCTTCTTATTCTCAATCCAGAAACCAAACCAAACGAAACGCAAAGCTAAGTTTCAGAACATGGTCACCTTGAAAACCAATTGGTGTAAAAAGGCAATGAATCTCTGCCTACATTGTCTCCTCCAGATCACATAAACCTCAAAACCCACAAGAACGCAGTCCTCGTGCCACCAAAAGAGACTTTCTGCTCTTGAAAGAAGTTCTACGGATGGCCCACAGTCGGAGACCGCGTGAGACAAAGACTTTACAGTAATAATAAAGAGGTGACCGTGCACCGTCCGTCGTCTTTCAAACAACAAGACGCTCCGAAATCATAACAACCCAAGGCTGCAACTCAACTGAGCCCCACAAAAGCGGGATTCTGAATCTCAAATACGAGGAACGCAATCAAACGACATTCAAGCAGAGCAAACTCTCTGCAAACTCTCTACTGCCCACTTGGTTGCAAACTTGGTTGCAACCTCTGTGCCAACTCTGTAAGTTAAAACTCCTTCTGCGCAAGCTAACTGGCTACCTGAGCTTCTGAAGCTCTCACTGGCGAAGCTCTGGGTTTGAGATCTTCTCGGAGAACGTGCTCCCTCCGAATCTCTGTCACTTCTGCATCCAGAATGGAACCATGGCTATCTTTCCCAGAGGAAGAAGAGCACCGTCCTACCCAACTGAACTGCCAGTAAGCTTAGTGTTTGTATGTGTTGATCGCAGTGTGTGCAGACACCTGCTGCAGAGCCTGCGCTTCTGACGGCGATGTAAGTTCAGCTACGCTGCTGCAGTGCTGCCTGTGAAGAGAGTCTTCACTCAAAGGACCCACTCACAGGACTGAAGTCCCCATTTGGGGTTTTCATAAAGCTTCCACTTTGAGGCCATTGACGGTACAACAGAGAAGGAATTTCACTTGGGGTATGCTCCTGGAAGAGTGCTTTTGGCCTTGAAAAACGGCCTGATTGCCTGAATTTGAGTTTGAGTTTTACTGGACTTGTTCTTCGTGGCCGCGTTGAGGAAATCTGCGGTCTATGCGGCATGTGGGTCCAGGCTGCTGGTGGTGTTAACCCTAAAATGACAGGCTTGGTTTCGAGAGAGTTTTTCTTTTCTTTTGAACAAATGGAAAATACCATTGCATTAAAATAACCAAAAAAGAACAATAGTCAAGCCGGAGCTGGTGGTTTTGAAAGATTGAGTTGACAAAAAAGGTAGATTATTTGTACTTTGGGGGGGAATGTTTCAACCTGGACCCACTTTATGGTGAATATGGCTTGTCAAGCACCGAGTTCAGTTGAGGCTGCGAAGTCAAAGCACTATTCATTATTCACTTTTACATGTGGTGACTTGCACAAACTTTGAGCAAGCAAGAATACCCATTTCCTACTTCAAGGAGATTTCTTGGTTCCCTTTTGGCCTACCCTCTAGGCATGTGAATGTTGTTTACAGATTAACCTAACCCTAAGTACTTGACCTACTGATAGCACAAATGCTACTGAAAATCATGAAATGTATCAACAAAAAGAAGAATATTTCAAAGCCTCAATCCTCAATAAATATGAATTGGATGAAGTACACTTTTCACAACATTAACTATCTATCCAATGGATGGTTGAGCACTATATGGATACAATTATAGGATACGATTGTTAATCCCATATCCATTGCAATCAATCTACACTAAATAGTGAAATTGGATTGCAGAAATAACCAAGTTGCCTAACCCCAAGAAAGTTACTTTACAAACCATCAAAGTCAACAAATATTTTTATAGATATTTCCATTCATGCACACGGAGGTTCACGAGTCCCAATTACAACAATACCAATAATTCAAAAGTTTGTGCATTTTTGAACAATAACAATAAATATTTATATAGTGTCAAATGTTAAGAAATTAGTGTGGGGCAATCTATGGGAGGCAACCCATTCCAGATCAGCACCCCATTTTTGCAGAGTAGGCTTTTTTCTTCCCGTGAAGGAGGAGAAGAACAATGATTAATTATGGCACGGTTCCCAAGGCAATTGTGTCGCATTATAATTAACTCAAAGATTCTCAATATTGCAACCAACCTTTGGTTGATTTTGCAACCATTCCTTGGTTGGAAATAGCAAGACCTATATCCAATATGGAATGGACACAATCTCCAACTGATTAATTCGTAGTAATTTTATTTTGAGACAAAAAAATCTGAGAATTCTGGAAACTATCCAAATTCTATTTTTGCACATGGGAAACTTTTTCCCCTAGAAGAAACCGCCCTCACTCCTCCAGATACCTGTAATTCCTTAAATGGTCAGAAATGGGTTGCTTCCCCTAATTTCACTATTTATTCAGTATAGCATGCCATGTTTAGTGGGGTAATGAAAAAAATGTTATTTTAATTCACTCACTTAAAAGGGGGTGAGTGGATAACTTAATAAGGGTCTGTTTACACCCAAAAACTTTGGGTTGGAGCCCAAAGAAATGGAGTGCTTTGATTGGGTCTTTGCTTTGGGTCCATAGCTATCTTCCAATCAAAAAACACTCTATTTCTTTGGGCTCCAACCCAAAGTTTTTGGGTGTAAACAGGCCCTAATTTAGTGATCCCTCCAAAGGGACATCCTCGTCCTCAGGCAAAAGCTCCCTTTCACTTTGAATGCACTTGCTTCCTTGCTGGTCCGTCTAATTCAAGCCGGAGGTTGATAATTGGGGCTGACCCACTGCACACTCATTGGTTTCCTCATTCCATCCCAAAATTGCGTGAGTCCTGATATTTTGCAGGCAACTGAACTCAAGGCGGCCATGCCAGCCATCAAACAGTAAGCTGTGCCAGCAAGGTCTGGACATGTGGCCACTCATGTTCCCATGTTCCCATGTTCAATGATATTGGCATACGAATTTTCATCGTAATTTGCACCTTCAGAGCCATGAATTCTGCATTTTCTTGTAAACTAAGAGTTTGGGTTTGGGTTTACAAGAATGGGAACGGGAACAGCATCTTGAAAGGCTAAAAATGAACGACTGATTGTGAGGGGAAGGTACATGAATGTGATGGTGATGAATGCAATCACTGGCCACCTTGCTCAATGGTGACCGTGCTCAATGGCCACCGCATCGTATCATACCAAAGAAAATGAGACCACTGACTCGCTCATTGCATTGCCAATGACACCACCCCATGTTCACCACCCAATGTTCATTGTCATTGTTAGCTGGTGGAATTTGGAAAAAAAAAAAAAAAAAAAAAAAAAAAAAACTATTATAGTTACAATTTGAAAACATTTGGCAAAAAATAGTGAAAAAATCTATAAAATTTCTATTTGGGAAAAAAAAATTAGAGAAATAAATTGGACTCGATACTTGAAACATCGGAACAATATCAGAATTAAAGGAAAATAGTTGGTAAAAACTCAAAAAATATCTTGAATGTAGACAGCAACCCATTTTTTTTCCTTGTTTTATCATTATTGAGACATTGCTGAGATGATGTTCACTTATATTTTAGTGAAGCAATTGATATTTCAATATTTTATTATCATTGTATGAAGTCAGGTTTTATTTTCATCATGCACTTGTTTTTCCAAAATTGGTGATTTCACCAATATTTTTTGTAGATTGAAATGGAAGGAAAAAAAAACGGCAAAAGAATACTACTCTTTGAAAACCAAAATAGAGAATTGTTTAACCCCTGAAGGTCAAAGACTATATTTTCACCAAAATTGCTCCAAAAGTGCCAGTTCTAATACAAGTACCAAATTTTAGGAAATTTTTTTTTAGAAAAATGTAATCATGGGATCTTGTAGTACACTGTTTTGAGAAGATGTGGAAAAAATTTCAAAAACTTCCACCGTGTGGATCGCAAGATAATAGCATTTGAATTGACAAAAATCCTTTTTTTGTCCTTGCAAAAATCCGGGCAGCTGCACTTCACAAGGTCACATTTGTATGAAAAAATTTCCAAAATGGTGGTACTATTTGAATTCTTTCTTCATGGCAAGTTGGCTACATGCTTGAAAAGTTTCAAATCATTGAGAATTGTACAACATATAGGAAAAAAATAGTAAGTAGAAAGAAATAGATAATGATTCAAAATACTAAATTGTCAAGAATTTTGTTATGGAATTGAAAAATGCCATCCCCAATGGTTGTAATGTTGTAATAAACAATCTACATCCAATGTTTTTATTTTTTTTCAAAAATATTGAAAATTAAGTAAACAAAGGACTTCAAAGTTTATTTTAGAGTAGAGATTCCATAACTATCCTCAAACTAAAACTCTTCATAACTTTCATCTCATTAATCCAAATGGAATGATTCAAAGCTTTCCATGTCTATAGAGAGAGAAAGAGAATCAATTTCAAATTTTTATTTTTTTTAAAAGTGTTTTTTAAAGATTTTTTTTGAGTTGTTTGGACTGCCCACCAACTAATGAAAATGACGTATCATGCAATAATTTTTTAACCATGTAGTCAAAAGTTATGAAAATTGTTGGGCCTTAAAGCTACTAGCTCCTCGGGCATATCTTAAGTGAAAATTTCAAAGAAAAAAAATAAAAATTCCGTTTATAGTGAGTTGTCCAAAATCACTATGTTGTCAAAAAACGGTGTTTGTTCTTTTAGGGGTTAAAGTATTGCAATTTGAGCCCATGGTTTTAAGAAAAGAAGAGGCATGTTTTTGAAAGCATCACAAGGAATTATGGGATAAGTAGATTATCCACTAAAAGTCATCAAATTCCTAAATAAGTGGAGATGAATTATGGTTTGGGCTTAACACATTTATATCACTAGTAGAAAATTCAGTTTTTCTGTTGTTTTGGTCGCGTTGTTTCGGACAAAAAAAGTTTTTTCACCAAATTTTGTCCAAAACAATGCGACCCAAACAACATAATAACTAAATTTTGTACTAGTGTATTGTCCAAAATATTTCCGATTTGGTGCTCCAAGACCATCATTCTACTAGTAATAATCATAATGTTATTCAACAATGGAGTAAGGGTGGCATTTAAGTCCACGTAGCCTTCAATCTCGAAAGGTCTCAACATTATAAGAAATTTGGCCCCTATGGAGGGCTATTAGGATTTTGGCAAATGTGCAAATACAACGGAAAAAAAATTGGTGAAAAAAGTGTTTTTTTAAAATAATATGAAATAATTTTTAAATCGAAATTCCGACGAGGCACACCAAATGACTGCTCATCATATAGATTCTTTGACATCCTTTTTGGACTGATATTATCCCTAAATTTCTATGCACATTTCTATGCATCCATTCAGCCCAGACATGGCCTGAAATTTTCTCTAATGCTTGCTATTGTCACTTTTTTATTCCGTATTGTTAATTTGTTGGATTTTATGCATCTCATAACAATAGAGTATTCAACCTATGGATTGTATTATGAGGAACAATTAGCCTTGTTGAGGAATGATGTGGAAAAGTTAAATGTCTTATTAGAACATTTCACTAGAAACAATGATTGTATATCCATGAGATTTATTTTTGTAGGCCTTTCCATGTAGACAAATTGAAATTTAACTTATGTTCAAGAGTGAAATTTGAGTATTATCTGCAAAATTTAGAAGTAATCACAATTCAATTCCAGTGACAACCTTTAGGTTGGAATTGGTTTAAGCGGTAATTTAAATCTTATCTATATTTATTTCTATATTGACAAATATGGGGTGCTCTAGATGTGAATAGATATGACCAAAATTGTAAAATGAAGCTCAAAAAGTGAAGCCAAGACTAAATCTACAACCAAAGCCATGAATGAAAGCCATGACTCAAAAAATAGTTTTAAAGGAAGCTATGATTATTGCATCAAATAATTTCTATGTACTACAAGAAAACATCGTCCGAATTGACAAGTCCGAACTGACAAACAATGTCCAAATTGATAGAAAAATGTCCCAATTGACAAAAAATTGATAGAGAAAGTGTCCAAATTGACAGAAAATGACAACATTCCGTTGCAGTGATATGGCCTTTCACATACTACACAATTTTTTGTATTGTATACTCATTCACCTTCTATTGCTTACGTTTATAAATATTATATAATAGAAAAATCAATGAAGAGTTTTTTGAGGCTAAATATTTGAATATTTATTTGTCTATGCTTATGTTTAAATAAATTCATGAATAAAATAGATAAGATTTAAAAAGAAACTTCAATCTTTTAAAAAAAAATAAGAGTACTTCTTGAGGGTTTTTGGATTGGGATGTAGGATTTTAGAAGGGTTTAATTATAGGGCATTTTGTTTAGTAACCATTTTTTGGTGGCTCAAGATCCAAATTTTTTGGATCTACTTCTTTCAACTTTGTTTTCCAACAATCACAAGCCATGCACCATCTACGACTCATTGATGCCAAGTGCAA
This sequence comes from Pseudisothecium myosuroides, assembly GCA_951799445.1. Lineage (NCBI taxonomy): Eukaryota > Viridiplantae > Streptophyta > Bryopsida > Hypnales > Lembophyllaceae > Pseudisothecium > Pseudisothecium myosuroides. The sequence goes on along the minus strand of OX637287.1, from coordinate 35,294,235 downwards.
GGTAGTTGCCTCTTGTGGTTGAGGCCCCAATGGAGCCATGAAGGTGTCCCGTACCAGTAGACCATCGACATCACGTTCCATATCCCATCAAAGACATTGATGTATTTTATCTCCTTGATGAGATTGCATGTGTGGAAGTGCCTCAACGATGGGAGGTTCATCCCATTCACCAAGGCTGGTAACAACAACCATTCATTTGAGACTCCAATATCTGTACAAAAATCTACAAAACAAAGCAAAAACAACCAAGAAAACATCGTCCCTTTGAACTACATCTCTAATATTGAAGAAGAAGAGCAACTATGGACGCAATTGTTCATTCAACACCAGTCTCCCTCCTAACGGAAGTCAGAAGAAGAGTGACTATGGTAATGGTCACTTCGAAGATCTTCTTCTTCTCACTTCCGTTAGGAGGGAGACTGACTTGTCGAATGAACAACTGCGTCCATAAAACAATTTAAAGAATGTTTTCAGGTCTTTTCCGAAGCTTTCAATTTGATGGAACTGCATGCCAGAAATGCAAAGTGTTTCAGAAAAGAAAGGGATCACATAGACGGTGAATTGAGGCACAGGAATTGCATGCACCCCAAATCTGAAAAGTAAAGCCCTTCATCATTTCACAAATTCATTTGAGTAGACTGCCTGTTGAAAGTGTTGAAAGTGGCTCTGAGGTTTTCGAAAAGGCTTGGCCAAACTTGCAAGCTTGTGAGCGATACCAGAAAATCTCAAGTTCTCATGATCAATGTGTGGCCATTCGACCATTGAATTCTTTCAAGGACAGGCAGACATCTTTGACGTCACTGAACAAGTTCGGCCAATCTCGAAGTGCCTTTCGTCGAATTGAGCAGAAATTTGCAGTTTTGCCTTGACCCTCCAGCACCCACAGAATTCCAACAAGGCACAAGGATCTTAAATCCTTCAGAATTCCATGCCAATGGGTGCTGTTTACTTAACCCCTGAAGGAGCACAGATTCAGGGTTTGACAATGAGCACATTCGATTGATCACATTCTGAGAAATAGAAATTTAGATGGGGTCGAAGTTTATACCACCAGAATTAGTGAAGAACGACACTGCATATCTTGGTCAAAAACTTAATTGAGAACGGAGAGAGAAAAGTCCACATACAACCGATGCAAAACTGATTAAAACTTGAGGTGCATTTTTTGAGGCAACAATTCATTGAACAGGGGGCTGTATATTGAGCTATGAGGAATATCCACGGCAGTTTGTCGGGCAAAACTTCCCTGTCCTGAAATCAGTTTGACTGAGTAGAGGCTCATTTTAGCATCTCAGATGTATGTTGATTCCAGGGCGGTAAGAAGCCTTGATAAAAAAATGTTTAGACTGAAATCTTGGTTAGCCGTAAACTTACATGGAACAGTGACTAGTCGAGTTGGAAAAATCGTGACCAAAACCAAAGGATTGAACCTTTGAAGCTCAGTGTTGAACCACTAAGGTCATACTCGTTGTGTAGAGCTAGAATTGTGGCATTCAAGATATTGTGAACACGGTTTTCAAATAGGATCTGGAGCAGTTTGAGGCGGTCGTCAAGGATTGGAAGTGATTTGAGACACTCATCTGCAAGCTCAGATCTATCTATGCTTGTCCCAGACTTTAAAGCTTTGGAGATTTCTGTTGGGCAACAAAAGGAATTCATATGAGCACTTGAAAGTCGTGGTTTTCAGCCACTGAAGCATCAGATTTCAGCAAACTGAAATCCGGCAAACTAACGAATGTGTGTCACTTATGAGTTAGCACTTACCAAGAATAATCTGACACTGCATGACAGCACATTGAAATTCTGAGCAATTTAAAATTGATGCAAAACATGCTGTCTTCAGAATGAACACCTCACTGGAATTTCCATTACATATTGGCAAATTGTACTGATTAAAATATCTAGCTTTAATTATTATCCAAGGAAAAAAGAGAGAAAACTCCTAACCTTTGGTTGTTGGCATAAATTAAGAGTTTGTTCATCTTGGGTCCCTCATGAAGCCCAAAATGAGCGAACATGGCCGACTCCCAGACTACTTATCAAAGGAAAAACCGCTTGAGCATCTCGTTTTTGGCAATCAAAACTTTGCCAATTGAATTGAAACTGCCTTCCTTGTAGTCCAACTGAATTTGAGCTGAACTCTGTGAATTGTATCAAAATACATGTACCCTGGATATATGCGCACTCAGCGAGCAAAAATCATGAAAATGAACAACTCTGAATTGGAACCATCAATTTTGTTATATTGGCGGATGTTCACGACATTGGCATTTTCAAGGTGGGAGCCTTGAAACCTAATTCTACATCAACTGTAGTTGTTAGTGCTCTGTTTAGTGTCGCAATTTTTGCACTCTGAATCGAAACAATTCTTCCAAGTGACGTTTGTACTGACAAAGAATTGTTCAGACCTGTTTGGTCTTGAAGCTTCTGTGGAATGCAACATGTGCATTCATGAGTTCTATTTTTAACTAACTTATCTCAGAACTTTCCTAGCTTGAGTCTTTATATAAAAGATGACAGCATTATGGATTCCCAAGATTCAGAGCACTATGGCTGATTCCAAAGTGTTTCAAAACCGGACTTACAAATGGTATTTGATCATTTTTACTACTTAGTCTCAGCACATTCTTTGGTTACGTAGCAGAAATAAAAATTATGGTGTCAATTGATTGGTCCTGGCAAATCTCCAGGTAGAACTTGTAATGTATAAGGCAATTTTGATCAAATTGGCAAGTGAAAAATGTGATGCACAAGTGGTTTCCATTGATAACGTCAAATTTCAGTTAAAATGGTCAACAGATAAGTCTGCTTGAAAAAACAGACACACAATGAAATGTTCATGGAAGTATTGTCTCTGGACTGAGGGAGAGGAGGCTTTGCATTAACTAAACCTCCATGTGAGGAGCTTACCTAAAAAATGCAAGCCAGTGCTATGTATGAGACAGAGCCTCTCTTCGAGTAACAGCTTGTTTTCTAGTGGTTTATGCATGAGTCTGTGGCTTGCAGTAAATTTATTTAAACTCCCCATCACATTACAAATGCTGAAAGGTTCCATCCAATCTTGAAATTATATACACGAAGTAATGTTCGTGTACAACTTCGGAAGCACATCCAGATTTCGCAGTTCCGTTTACAGAGTTGTGAAGAGAGATTTGAATACAAGTGCCAAATCTGTCGATATTACCACTCTGCATTTCTGACTTATGCAATTATAAAGTGAGTGATTCTAGACCACTTCAAAGATTGCAACAAAAGACATTTAGCCAAATTTTACTTACTCCCAACTCATGGAGATGTTATTGGTACCCGGGTTCAATTACTTCAATTCGGGAGATGAGATCACATTCCTAGTGAAACAATAATAGTTTCCTCAATCTTTACGCAATCTGTTTGATCTTCAAGTTTCCAATTACCGCCGAAAATGAGACGCAGAAGCAGATCTTCCATTGATAACATTTACATATGTAGATTTCAGTTTGGTGCATTTGTAAAAAACTTTGCCATTTTAACCGAAATTTGTCAATAGAAAAGAAACCCCCTTCTTAGTGTTAGAAACCAAATCAAGATGCTTGAGTTCATAGCCTGCAATTCGTGGATTGACGTCCTCATTTTTTCCCAAATTAAAGTGCATTCTCATGAAGATAGGGATTCCTTACTCCAGTGGTTGCATAAAATTTCTCTGAACATATGGCCTGTATGTTCTATACAGTCAAAAAGTCTCATGTAAACTTGCAAAATAAAATACTCAACCTTGACCACCATGAGGATAATCGCTACCTGTATGTAGAAAAGCATGACGACGTGCAGGGTTCAGCAACTGCCTCAAGTTTTGAAATATGAAACTAGCAGACCAATATGAACTAGGTAATGGCCAAGTTGTGAGCCAATACAGTATGGTCTGTAATTGAGTTGCTCTCGAGTTGCAAAGCAATGAGAAAGGTAGCACCTCAATTACTTCACAGATTGGATTGGCTCACCACATGCTCATTCGCCAGCAACAAGAATTGAGACACTGGCAATTGATCATGCATGCCAATCTGGACAAGAAATGTGTAGCTACCTTGTGCTCTTCACCAGCAATCCCATTATTACAAACCGTGATCATGGTTCTTCATGAGATGCCTAGACTATGTCTAGGCATCTCATGAAGAACCATGATCACAGTTCGTAATATGGTTACTATGAGTCAAATGAATCCAAGCACTTGAGCCATGTTGTCAAAATTCCTGTTGTTAGCCATTCAGAGTGACAAAAGACAACCTGATTTCCATTCAAGGAAAAATGGTCATAAACATTTAAGTTAGCCAAGTCATGGTTACAACCAACTTGCTAGTCAAAGACTCGGCCCAACCAAGTGCATGACTAGAGGACGTTGCTTTGGGTAACGGAAGCATTTACAATTACATTAGCAAATTTCTAGTTGCCATGAATGAGATGAACATGCTTTTGTTTTCATAACTAGAACCAAAGTTGATTTCGATACACCTGCAAATCTCAAAGAGCCAAAACTGTGAAGTACAACTGCAGAAAACTCTGAAAACTACGAGAGATACGATTAAGGTTTCAAGAAGCACACCTCAAAAACTGTCAATGCTGTGAATAGTTATCCGCCAAAAGAATAAAATTAACGTTCACTGGTATAGATTTGAGTTTGATATAGTTGTGCCATTTTAACTGAAATTTGTCAATGTAATGAAATTCCCTTTCAACTTTCATCGTAGGAGATGGGATCAGATCCTTAATTAATGGTTTTGGAGTCCTTAAATTGTGGTGAACCTTGACGAATTGGCAACAGTAAGTGGGTACCTTCAAATCCGACACTTTTTGCTTCTGTGACTAGGGGAGGCAACCCATTCCCGATCTCTTAAGCAATTACACATATATGCAGGGCAGGTTTCTTTGGTAGGGAAATTTTCCTGTGTGCAGAAATAGAATTTGGAAGGTTTCCCTAATTTTCCAATTTTTTTTTTTCTCAAAATATAATTACTATGAATTTTTCAGCGGAAGATTTTATTCTTCCCATACCGGTGATATGGGGCTTGCTATTTCCGACCATGGGCTGAAAACAAAATTAACAAGGGGTGGTTACAATATTGAGAGTCTTGTGGCCATCATTATGTGCCACAACTGCGTCGGGAACTATGCCACAATGAATCATTGTTCACGGAAAGAGAATAGTACACATAGCCAAAATGGAGGTGTTGATCAGAAATGGGTTGCCTCCCCTACTTTCTATTGTTAGGCTGGTCAAATTTTCTTGTTGGAACTTGAAAGGAGGTTCCAACGTACCAAAGAACGTAACATTTGGATACCAAAATTAGTTTCTTCAACATAGGTACATGATTGATTTTAGAGACATACACAAAGCGAGACACAAAGTGAAGAAGGCGGTCTAGGGTCAATGGCACATTTGGGAGTGCCCACTTCAGTTGTTGTTGCAAACCTACTAAGTGATTCCAAATGTGATTTTTTTTTTAAATTAGAAAACATCATTTTGATAATTAGATAATGTAGATTTGGAGAGTTTTAGGCAAATGAAGCTATTGTCTTAGAAGAATCTAGGCATCAAATTTTTATTTTTACAAGTTTCTCCTTTCTTCCCATTTGTACATGAACTCTTTCAAAACCTTTTTTTGTTGCTTTTACAACAAAAGACATGTGGCTATTCCTTCTTTACTATATCTTTTTTTGATCGTTTGTTTTGCTATATTTCCTTTGATTTTTCAATTATAATGCATTTACCAACTTAAATGCTAATGCATATACAAAAATCATGAAACACAAGTAAACTGTGCTAGTGACACCGTTGAAGAATAGACAAAAATTATTTTTTTCAAACATAGATGGATGTCTTCCTCTATTTCCTTTTACTTCAACACCAAGCTCTAACTAAAGGTGGGTACATCCAAAACCACACCCTACCTACAACCGCCATGCATCACTTTGTGCACATTTCCAAAATCAATATGTACGTATGTTGAAGAAATCATTTTTAAACATCTACCAAACTAAAAACTTTGACCCTCTATAACTTTTGCATATGGAATCCAAATGTCACGTTCTTTGGTGCATTGGAACCTCCTAGTCTTCCTTACCAACAAAAAAATATGAGAATTTGACTAGTCTAATAATACTAACTAGACACGGTAGCAAAAAGTGGCGTTTGGGGAGGTACCTACCTTAGTACCTTAGAAGACTGACATTCATCATCCACCTAATGGAATGTCTCCAGGATCTCTCATGAGTTAACACTGATAACTTAGGCCTTGTTTACACTTGGCGCCGGATCGAAGCTATGGAATTTTCTGGGGATTCAAAACAACATGATGCAGCCAATCAGGTAGAACATTGGATTCACAGCAATTAATAAACTCCGCGGTGCTTGGATATTCAATGCGATACATGTTGTACCTGGTCGAACATCGCAAGAGATTTCACTCAGTCTTGAATCATGATGCATAGTTCGTGAATTCGTGTCTTCCGTTAACTTATTCCTTTGTCTCTCACTGTGAACTGTCTTGTGAATTCTCAGGTAGAATCCTATTGAGTGGCTATCGGAGAAGGATCTCCACTCTGTTCTGTTCTATGGAACCCGAATCGGATACAGTAGCATCATTGAAACAGTTTCAACCAGATTCTTGATCGAAGGAAAGACATTAAATACAGGATACAGCAGAAATTCGCTCAACGATCTAGAAAGACACACTCGGTAATTGCACATTTTGTGTATGTTGCGCACATTTGTGCATTAGAAAGGTAACTCAGGCATCTCAATATGAAATGTATGCAAAATTGTCCCATCTAGGTGCTTGCCTAAAATGTAATTTGAACGTGAGAGAGCCTGGTGTCAACTTTTTTTTTTTCTTTGGAAAAAGGTGACCATTGTATTAACAAACACAGTAAAGTACATTGCAATTTTTTCTCGCCTGGTGTCAACTTTGAGTGCACCTAGTTTCAACACTATAAAAATTCCTACTGTATTAATAGTTATATTGTTCACAAAATCCATGCACTCAGAATTTAGAATCTCCCCTTTGGCCTTCAACAATAATTTTAATATATTGAAGATGAAATGCTTATTTGGTCAATTTTAGGTGTGTTTACAGTATAATTTTTACATTCAAAACTAATAGTAATTTCAACTTCATGCAATTTCAACTTCATGCAATTTTCCAATATCTAGTTCTCCAATATCTAGTAAACAATATCTATTTTATATATGTTTACTAGATATTGGAGAACCATCATATATAATTTCCAATCTCATTTATAAATAGTGATGCAATAGCCAATCCAACCATTGCTTGCAATTTTAATTTGAAACTCATCACTAAGACATTCCTTTGAGTTGCACTTTTATAAGAAACATTTTCACACTTCTTAAATTTTTTGAATTTGTCAACATCTTAGTTTAGAAGTGAAAAACTATCTCCATTGATATTTTTTTGTTGTTATTATAAAATAAGGTAGAATAAGCCAATATAATTAGTCACCCAATTCCGACATCTACTATGCCCTCTCATTTGCGTCAATCACCAATCCATTACCACAGTCTTAGCAACCCTTTTGCATCATGACAATGCACTTGAAGAGGGGACATGCCACTATGTGTTCTAATGGGTCTACTTACGCTTTACCAATTAAGTCCCAACAAACTTTGAAAAATCATAGAAAATTCATTTCTTGTTAGAATGTCTTCATTCTACTTGCAAATGACTTTTCTCAAACTTTTCAATCTCTAAAAAATATGTGGATTGACAAATAACTTCTCGACGGTACCTACACAAAATAGTGAAATTAGATTGTTTGAATACTTAAGTTGCCTTACCCCAAGAAAGTTAATTTATAAGCCATCAAAGTCAACAAATGTTTCTACAAATATTTGCATTTGTCCACATCGAGGTTCACGAGTCCCAATTACAACGATACCTAATTCAAAAGTAGCGCATTCTTCTACAACAAGAATAAATATTTACATGGTGTCAATTGTCAAGAAGTTAGTACACTATGGGAGCAACCTAATTTCACTATTTAGTGCTAACAGGTTGATCTACCTCAGCTAGAATGACAAATTATATTGGTAAACTTTGGACCCAAAACTCAATTTTTTAACATCCAAATTTCATACAATTATCACATTCCCGACAATCCATTAAAATAATCATTCACGCTCCTTCTTTTTCATCCAAGTTTGACCATATTAGAAGTCACCAGGCTAAACTCCAAGAGTAGTACTGTAGATCAAACATTGATCATACCCAAGTCTACTACCAGTGGCTACGACCATAGCCTGTTGCGGCCTCTATAGTCATAGAGTCTATTTGGTACTATTCCATTGTCAGTAATGTACAGTCTGTAGCCTGCAATTGCAACGTCCTGTACTCGCTGCTGCGGTCACAGACGGGGTCACAGATGCCAGAGAATTCACTGTCAAACTTCCAACTTGCAATCACAACTGAAGGAGTGAGATCACTTCGGTTGGTGCCTGTGGAGAAGGAAATTCGACGTAAGCTTAAGCTAACTGATAATCCAAGCTTCGTAAATGCGGTGAGTTACAGAGACAGGCCAGTTCCTGGGAGGAGTCGCAGTCCAAGTAATAACTTGAAATTTCATTAATGTTGCGGGATTGATTCCTTTGGAAACCTACGTTGGGACTGATTCTTAACAGTGCTCAAGGCACGTCTCATTAATATCGGAGCAACGATAAGTTACAACTGTACCTGCAAATCCCAAACTCATCACCAAGCCACCATTCAAGCGTGGAAGCACCAGACAGACAGAGAGACAGACAGGCCGGAAGGGCGTCCTCAATAGTCCGGTGCACTGTAACTGCCCCGCCAAATACAGTGGAACTTGTATAAAGTGAACTTCTATAAGTCAATAACCTCTCTAAAGTCCTCCCAGGCTGGCCCGCCCGCGGGAGCCTGATTAATATGTCTCTTTTCTTGTGTTTTTTTAATGCAATGATCACCATCTCTTTGAAGAAAAAAAATGAAAAAAAACTTCTTCTTTAAAGTAATATTATTCCTTCAATCGCAGCCTGGACACGTTGAAGATGTACAAAATAAGTATTATAAGAAAAGAAAAACAACTTTCATTGGATTTGGAATCCATTTGTCGCTTTTGTGAACGTGACTTCCAAAAATCTTCAGACATCATTAATGCCATAGACACTCTCTAAAGCAATAATCTCTCTAATGTAATATTCTCCTCTGGTCGAGGGGCTATTAGCTTATGGAAGTTTTATTGTATTGAACTGTAACTTTTTACTACTTTTAGAATTATAAAACTTGAAGTTTCAATCATTGGAAGCACATTCAAAAGTTCTTTGACTTTAGGTAAGAAAAAACTCAAATTTAGGCATTACAAAAACATAACATTCAATAGCATGCACCGGCTCTTGAGTAGGTGTAGAATATTCCACACCCAACAATACTTTATGAGTAGCTAGTTGGACAAGTAGAGGTTCATCACTGTGATCAGCAGAGTATATTAAGGAAGGTAGTGGACAAGAAGGCTACTAATGTTATGAAAGGTTATTGTTAAAATGAATTGTAAAAAATAGACTTTCATTTTGATCAAGTTCTCACTGGAGTTTTTTGTGGTATATTTGAAAGCATCTTTTCTACCAACACATAAACTTATTACTACATGACTGTCAGGAAATATGTCTTTGTCCTTGTCACTACGGTTGAACTACCATTATAAACCACACACTTTTTCCGCTCATTGATAAATGCCAAATACCAAACACATTTACAATGAGGCTCTTTGGTACTTTCCCCTCTCCCTTTTCTTCAACCAATTTCTTGTTAGAGCTTTGCACAATTGAGCCAAAATTGTAAATGTGGCATCAAATAGCTAGGAGGATCGCTTGTTTTGCATTTGTTTGTATAAATCACATGTATATTCAAAATACTCATGTCAATGAGGAAAAAAGAACCCCTATACCAACACTTCTTCAAATATTAATTTTAGTGTAGTCCGTTGACTACAATATTAAAACTTCTCATGGCAAAACAAAAGAAAGGGATTTTCAAAACAAGAGTCCAAACTTTAGGGGGAGGTGAATTTTGATGTGCCTTTCTTTACAACCTTCTTTGATCTCGCAAATTGTGATGAAGGTTGTGAATAGAATTATAGATAGGAAGTGTATTTTGTTTATGAAGTTAATGGGAGTTTTCAATCTTGAGGATACAACCAAAAAAATCTCAAAAACATTAAAAAGAATGAATTAGATGTTTCTCTAGATTTTGGTGTAGAACTTGAACAAACACTTAAACTCAAAACATTTTAATTTAACTCTTGATTTACAATTTTGTAAAGATCTACTATAAACAACAACTTCAAGAAACAATTTGGTAATAATTTGTAAACATAAGTTGCAAATTTTGAAGTATAAATATTAAGTTAGATATATAATTTCTATCCCCAATATTTAAAATTTTGATTTGTACCTAAACATTGAAAATTCCTTCTATAATTAATCACACTCAAAATGTTGACAACTTGAGAGTAAAATTTGATGCAATGGATTTATAATTGTAAAACTCTACATAAGTATATATATTTTAATAAAAATTCTACAAAAGGCAAGTTTGATATGTACTCAAGATTTCTTTTCACTCCACGTCATTTTCTTATTTTTACTTTATCTTCTTTTTTCCTTCTCTCTTTTTCATTTTTCCCCCCTCATTTAGGTCCAACAATTAATATTGCAATGGAATAAATTAGAAACCATATAACCAAAAAAATACTAAACTTATTTATATGCTTTGATCACCTTCAATAGTGTAAAGTGAAAAGAGACCTAGCAAATAAACACGCTATTATTGTAGTGTGTTTTACAATGGGATCATTCATAGAAAATAAGATGCCAAGAACGGTATGTTTTTTAATCTAGGAAAACAAAACAAAAAATTTAAAAATTCACATGCCAATAGTAAAAGTTGCATTCAAGAGAATAAATCTACTTTCATGGTAATCAAGTATTAAATAATGACCCAAAAAAAAATCAAACAACTCTATTGATATAACTTGGTCACCCTAAAAATCCAACAAGGCAACCTCAAAAGCTTATTTTATGAGAGAATTTAGGTAACTTAATCATTAAGCTTTATCTATTTCAGGATTTTATGTCATTTTTCTGAACCATGGGCACTCTTCATTTATAAGGCCTAGTGTACAACAAACTTGGACTGTTGGCTTCTTCTCTTCTAGTCACAATATACCAAATGCTTTGGCCACAACTTTTAGTTTCTAGGTTAAGGATCCATTTTGTGTATGTTAGTTGATGTTTCAAGTGCTATTAGAGAAAGTCTTAGGAAATGCAATTTGGTATACCTTACCACTGAATTTGTAAATGAAAATATTCCTTGAATTAGAACAAGAAAAAATGTGCCAACATCTCCTTCATAGTCCTTTCAAAGGCAAATGTCATATAGCCATGGCAAAGTGATCATGACAAAAGATTGTTAGTTAATTAATGGTAACTTAATATACTTGCTTACAAAAATTTGTAGAAATGTCACTATAAACTCAAAGGGACACAAAGAGCACGGCAAGTACATGTGGATTGCTACAACAGCCTTCAAGTTGTAGTGTTTGTTTTGGTGGAGAGTGTGAAGAGTAACGGTAACCCTACATGATATGACGTACTAGTAAGAGTAGACTTGCCTTGCCTTGAAGTATATCCCCCAAATGGGGACTTCAATACTAAGCACGGAGGAATGAGCACATGTAGTGGAAATGTGATGAGCCAAAATGAAGCGTAAGGATATTGCAATTGAAAGAGAATGAGTATAGTGGCTTCAACCAGGGTGTTTTTTTAGGCAATTAAACGCCCAATTTCCTCCAAAAAAAATGGGCAGCTTCAAGCCTATAGAAAAAAAGGGGATAAATGTGTTAAAAAATTTTAGACTATTAAGGTGGCTTTGCACACTATTGCCACAATGCTTCCAAAACCTCATTTCATCCATCGTACAGAGCCAGCATATACAAAAATTGCTTACAAAAAATACATATTCAAAAGTGTATATTCAAAATTCGCCTCTATCAATTCAAACCCCTAGAATGAAGGAGCCACAAAACTCATAACCTTCTTGAAAGAAAGGCCACTTAACCATTTTTCCAAAAACCAAAAAAAGAACCTTGGCTTCAACCATCTCAATTGGGCTATGGAAATGGAAGCTAGTTATACAAAAGTATTGTAACTATAAAATGAGGGTCTCAGCCTTAGAAGTTTGCTGAGTGAAATGCGAGGGACATGACTCACAATGTTAGCAACCAGTGTTGCGACACGCTAGGAATGATTGCAAACAATGCAGATGTTCACTAGAATACAAATTGGACATATTTATGAAGGTTGGGATTTTAGGATCCTAAAACCGCAAAAGTTATATTTCAATAACAAACGCAAAGAGAAGTGATTAGTATTTGCTTGCAAATATGCGCATTGGACAATAATAAAGTGGAACAAATTTATTTAAACAGATGGGTCATCTTTTGAAACTGGCAAGAATTCTAGACAAATTAGAGTATGGCAGAAAGTATACGAGAGGTATGTATAGAAATGTCTAGCTCCTACTTTTAAGTCTAGCCAAACAACTTGTAATGGTTTGGAGTGCCTTAAATGGTTTTGAGAAGTATCCTTTAGGCATCATGCCTTGACGTGAAAGAGATGCTATCAATTTTGTGCATTACATGTACGAGGGTACATTGAGTGGCTTCTATTTTATGCATGATCATCATGATGTGTTCATCCTTATGGAAGATGGTGCTCTAATCCATTGTAAAAATTGCCATCAAAATGGAGACAAGCTCATGGTATAAGGAAGTTAGTTTGACCTCTCCACTCTCTAAACCTAAAAAACATTGAGAAACTCTAAATGATAGTCAAAGACTTGTTGCGGCATCACAATAGGCCCAGGAATAGAGAAGAGATGATACAAACAATTCAAACCATATAGGGGCACATATCTTTTGAGTAACTTCGTAGACTAATTTTTAGTATGTCCTTCAAAATGTAAGGCATAATTTTTGCAAGGGGTGGTAGCACTAGATGGTAGACAACATGTAGCAAAATGTCAAGTTGTTGTATGCTTTACAATCTCACTAAACCCCTAAAGTACCAAAGTCCCCTCGGGGGACACTTGAGATTTTGGGCAGGCCCGTGTGGCCTCAAATTTTGACCTAATTTTTTGAATCTTTTTTTGAAGATAGGGAATCACATTAGCTTTCTAAAAATATATATTTTTTTCAATTGGTGCCCGGGAGCAAAAGTTATGCCATCCTAAAGCAAAAAAGCACTTCGTCGGGCAGAAAAAAGAAAAAAAGAAAATGATTTAAATTAAAAGAAAAAATTCTCAAAGATCATGTTTTTGTCTACATCTGAAGCTTTGATTCATTCTATTTGGACTAATAATGAGAAAGTTATGGACAATCTTGTTTTTCGGGCAATTTAAGCATCTTCTTTGAAAAACAACTTATAGAATTCATTTTTGAATGCAATTTTCAATTTTTTTTCATTTTTTTTTGACGAGGTCAAGTTTGTTTGCAAGAACAATCCCACCGTTGGGATTATGGTGTTTTAATTCCATCTAAGAGCTATTAACAATTTAGTGTTTCGATCAATTTTGGACCTACTTCTACTTATCAATTTTTTTATATGTGAGAATCAAGTTTTGATATGCTGAATTTTTTTTCCCTGACTCTCAACTCAAATGTTCAACATAAAAAAAAATTAACTTTATGTTGTGTAGTGCAAAAATAATCCACAAATGGCCGTCAAAGTCATCTGAAATTGCAGGAAACAGTTCAAAAAAACTTTTTTTTCCAACTTTGAATGCTAATATCTTCCAGTCGGAACGGTCAAATTTCTTGAAATTTTTACCACATGATTTGAGACAAGTGAAGTACAAGATCCAATAGTTAGATTCTTAAAAAAATGTTTTTTTTTGGTTTCTTGAGTGATCACAACAGAAATGGCAGTTTTTAGTGGTTTCAGAGCCCAAAAATGCCTTGGTATTTTAGGGATGAAGGTGAAAACACCCGAAAGCATCAAAATAAGTAATTCAACATAGTTGTAGTACTAGCAATTGAAAATCATGAATTTAAATTTTAAAAATAATTTTTTTGGATGAGACATGTAGTGATTATGAATTTTCAAAGTTGAAGCTCCATAGGACACTAAAACCCTTACATAGGCTCGTTCTCTCTTCATTTGTCCAGCCTCTGGCTTGGCGGTTACTTTTTTCACTTAATACAATGGTTTCCATTTGTTATCAGAAAAAAAAAAAAAAAAAAAACACTTATATAGCTTAGTCATAAAATATAAATAATAAATAATCAACACTCAACCAATCAAAATTAGGTATAGAAACTATTCAATCGCACTTTTGAGGATAATTAATTATCATAAGTCTACAAGATAGGAATGGGTACACAAACAATTTTGGGTGTCTTCACCTTATATAAACTTGTTCTGTAATTCAAATATACTGCTCTTTTGCAACTTACTAATTCCAATGCAAATTATGATTTCAAAATCTATGCATTTTCAAGCATTTCAAAGTTTCTGAGCTTTCTGCTGAATCTTGGTGGGAAAAAACATCCACAAAGATATTGTACCCTACTGTACCCTACAATCGATGTGGCCACATAACTTACCAAGTGCACGTCGGCGATGCTCCAAGGATGCACTAAGTTAACAAGCAACTTAACTTACTGCTAAATTTGCATGAAAATATCCTCAGAACATGCTGATTTTCAGATGAGCTGCAAGTGTTGATGATGGCCGTCAGTAAGTTATATGAGCTCCATAATACAAGCCACCCTCTCTAAAAGTTACTGTAGGCTGAGCAGACTGCAACTTGAAGAGCCCTAATAAGTTTTATAATGTGTGGCTTCTAAGTTTTACTCTGACTGGCTCACTGGCTGCCTCCACTCCGTCTGCCTGAATTTAGTTAAGTTACCGGCCCTGCCAATGTTGAATGACTGATGGTCGGTTAAGTTACCGAGTAAAATTCCATATCATTGTCTGAAAATCCTGCAATTCCATATTGTGCACATGCCGCAAAGGCTGGGTCTAAGGAGTGACATCAGGAACTTCAAGGCATGTGAACATGGTGCCACAATGGTGCATTGAAATGCAATTAAGTTAATTTGGTGCCAACCTCTGTACCAACCTAGTATGGATAAAATGACACTAAAATGACCTGTATGTGGCCTTTGGTGTCAAAATGGCACCAAAACAATCTGGTCCAACTTTTTTGATGAAAGCGCTGATGAGAGCTCCAGAAAACACTGGTTGAAAGTTTTTTTTTGTTTTTGACACAAATGGAACGGAATTTCATTGCAAAAGAGATAAAATACAAGACTGCCAGCCACAAGTGACCTGGTGGGAAGGAACACGACAACAAACACAACAAACAAACAACAGGACGGACCCGACTGCTTGAAAGTTTTGATTTGTTCATTTGTTTAAAAAAAATAAAAATAAAAAATAAATTGATTTGATGCATACCGTTTATGACTTGATACACACTCACTAGTAGGGGTAGTCACGGCTTGTTCAAGGTGCGTGTGAACAATGGCTAATGGCTAATGGAAAGTGTTTGGATTAGTCAGTAGGGATACAAGGACTTTGAAGAAGCCGTGACCACCCTCTTTGTTCAAATGTGGAGAATGGATAATGGATAATAGATAATGGCAAGATGGATGGAGATGGACGGACGCAATTGAAAGTTAAGAGAACAAACGAATATTCTTAGCGTGCTATTGAAAACACACTCCCAACCTTCACCTCCGGAGGTGAATGTTCAAGGTGAACAATCAAGGTCACGCTAAGAATATTTTGTCGCGGTGAAGCCAACCCTACGCCGCCACCACTTCAATATCCATTATTCACCTTTGAAGTGAACATGCTGTGACTACCCCTACTGTGAGTTTGGATTGTGTGGAACTGTGGATATTGACACTTGACCACATGTTATTAATTTACTGCTTGCATGTCCACAAGCACATCACACACAATGTCTGTGTCCATAGACACAATAAAGTAGAGAATGAAATTCTCAAACTCCTTGGTCCTATCTAACAAACATTCTGGATGGTACAATATACCAATAGCCTGTATGGTACTCCCTCTGTTCCACTCAAAAAAACCAAATTGGAAATTATAGTGCATGTATCACTGAAATCCACTCCATTCAGAGTAGCCTCACAGCAACACGCTGAAGCAAATCAATAGAGGACATTCCTCTATCCTAGAATACCAATGGTACAGAACTTTTAGTGGTGTATTGCTGTGGGACTGTTCTCACATTGTTTGCTCAATAGAGCAACTACAATGATAAGCATAGGTATACTTGAAATCCACACATTCAAAAAACTATGTAATCGAAATATAGACAAAATATGAAACATTTGGTTAGATAGTCTACACAAATGTTATGCAAGATACATAACATTTTGTAGCCTTTAAACCCATTGCCTTTCCTTCATGCACCTTGTTCATCACATTGATCCTCCACCTATCCACTCAGCTATTGATGAAGTACTGTTGAATATATAATGTTTCATACCATCTACTATAGAGCCAGGGCAATGACAAATTGACAATGCATGCTACTGAACATTTGGTACAAAAGTAGGAAGGTCCATTCTACACAATTTATACATTCTACAGAGCTAGAAATGGATCCATTTCACTCATCAACCTAAAGTTTCATTCTACAGTAGAACCTCCCTAGGTCGATCCTCTATAAGCCAATAAACCTTTGTAAGCCAATCTTGTTAGATCGGTCCCGGACTTGACCACATAAGAGCATTTGCAATGCGCCCATCAACAGTGTCTCTATCGGCACTTTCCCGGGCAAAAAGCCGTTTGTGTTAAAAATTGTGCTCCAATGCAACTTTTATGGGTCCCGTCACTTTCTCGGTCTCGGTATGCGACCTCCCTACTCCGGCAAATTTCCAAAATTTGAAGGGCCGCAAGTTGGCTCCCAATAGAAATAATAATGATTGTCAACCCTTTTCCACATTGTTAAGTAAGCCAATCAATTCAACCTTCCCTTGATTCAATGAAAAGTCTTTTTTTAATGTAAGATTTCTTTCTTTCTTTCTTTTTATAATGCAAAAAGTCCATTTGATGTTTGGATTGTCAGCTTTGCATTGGGTCGATTTATTCTAAAAAAATCCGGCACTATGAAAGCCTTGCGGAATGTCCCTGCATTTCCCGATATAGGGATTGTTTAGCGAGACCACACTGCGGATGCTCTAACAAAAGTTATGATTAAAAATGACCCTCCAGAAGCCAACAAACCTCCCTAACGTAATCTTGTCAGACCGATCCGGGACCAATCAACTTAGGGAGGTTCTATTGTACCATAACTGAGATTTTGACCGCAATGGAATGAGTTATGAGTATGGATGTCTGTTGTGAGCAACATGTAACGTCTGTGTTCAGGACTGCTTGATGTCCCATAATGCATTTATCTAACCAAGGCAAATACTGTAGGCCAGCTTTTTCATGTCAGATTATGATCAAAATCGAGTATGTCTTTTTTCTTTTATAAAGAAAACACAACAAGAAGAAAAAAGCCTGTTTATGTATGTAAGAATGACAGCTCTCTCTCCCTCTGCTATGCCAATGGAGTGATTTGGCAGTCAGCTGCCTGGTGTCATCGTGTTGGAGGGAGTCCGACAAAGTTACATAATTCCCTTTCAGAATTCAGAGATACGCTGGATGGGCAGCAGCAGGGCAGGGTTTTTATTTCACTGTTAGTAATGCAGAGTGCAAGCTTCATTCTCTGGATCGATGAAGCTATTTACATGGATGAAATAAGTAAGGTAGGTATACCATGAACGGTTAACCCTTAAACATCGATGCAGCCATTTTAAGTTATGGCTGATGGATGACAGAGATTCAAGTTGTGTAGGACAGAATTGCAACTATTCATCCTCAAAATTTGTTGTGAAAAGGGAAGATCTTTTATAGTAGTTTAACTTCCAATGAGCATTTTTGTAATTTTTTAAGTCAATGATTCACACGATAATGCAAAAGGATGATTTTGAGGGTCATTCCTTCGTTCTTTAAGGGTTAAAATAAACATTTTAGCTTGTAGGATATTGGGAATTCTTTGAGAAATTGAGCTCAATATGTGCAGAAACATTGTTGAGGAAGAATGCAAAAAATTTATTAAAAAAAATAAAAAAATCCCACTAGAATGAATACTTTGTTCAATGTAAATGTGGATTCTTCATATAAACCTCATTCTAGTCTTATAGGTTCACCTAAAACGGCTTACCTTTAGAACTTGTTCCTAATTTCAAGTGCAAGCCAATCAAATGTGAGCGAATCGAATTTTTTTCAAAGCTAGCTATTGTTGGTTTTGGGACACCCTGCTTTACCATTCCAAAAGCAATATCATTCCAAGATATAAAGTGCAATTCAATTATAAAGTAGACAAATGGAAATGGTGGGGAAAAAAATGCAACTCCCAAGTGCCACAAACAACATCAAGAAGATGCTATAAATCCAATGTGATGAAAACATGCAAATGTATGTGCACTTATAATTGACACAAAATTGTAACTAAGTATAGTTACTAATATATGACAAGACTCATTTTTATTAGGATGTATTGAAAGTGATTCAAATGCAATTTACCATGCCTTGTTTGGACACTAAGTTAGAAGACCCTATTTGCATCTAGTGACCAATTGTGCTACTTCGAGCCCATCACTTATCAACAAAGTACATTTGAGAGTTTAAAATATACACTATTGATACATGATGGTGCAAATATGAATAAATGATGAATTTTCAAAGTGCCAATGACATGTGTATCATAAATTGACATTGAGTTCTATTGTTCAAACTTTGTAAATCCTCAAAATTAATACTCTAATTCTAGGCAAGAATCTAGATGTAATGAGGGAGGAAGTATCAATGATGATTTTGGATGTCTTTACTGTACACACAAGTATAAAGGTTTGTATAAAGTTTTGTACTAGTGCAAAACAACTGAAATTTTGCATTGGAATTACACCTACAATCAATTTTGGACATGGAGGGAATAAAGGCCTTCTCAACAGCCAAGGTTGAATAACTGTAATCCATTCACTCACTGGCTTGACAAGAGAGACAAACTTACACATCTTGTCTTAATTATATTTTTGATACAAATAAATTTAACTTAGACTATATGTGGAAGTATGAAGTCTGTAAGAGAGCACAATTGCTATTATATGAGTCTAGAATCATAAGCACATGAACATGGGAGTCTATACACCTATTTCATAAGTGTCTATATTATAGAAGCCTTCTATGATTATCATGTATTTATGTTATAAACTACCTATATTATGGATGTTTTTATTATAAGCACCTTCAATGGTTGTAGAATATTTACTTATGCATTTGCTCAAGGCCCGTAGGCTCGCATTTCCATACTCACATGTTAGCGTTGTTGTGTAAGAGAGAAGTATTTCAAACCATTTTCTAAAGATTGATGTATCTTTAGTCTTAGCTTATGCCCCTCTACAATGTCCACTAAACATTTATACATGAACAACTTTCTCAAGAACATTTACTTTTCAAGTGTACTTTCCAATTCATTCGACTATAACTTTGGAAAAAACTTATGTGATGCCTTTAATCCCTTAAGGACAAAAGATAGTCCAAATTTTCCAAATTGTGAAGATGTATTATTAAATGCAAATTAGAAGAAGAATTTAATGATGATTCTCAAACAATAGCAATAAAATAAAATTCATAGATCATATTTATACCATTAGATCAACTACTACTAACACTAACCAATATTTTTCACTTAAATTTGAAACCAAAAATTGAGAAATCCTTCTAAAATTGATTGTAGGTTGAAATATTGTAATTTTTTCAAGATTTTTTTTCGTTTAAGTTCAAAAACTTAAGTTCTAATCAAAGTGATTTTTGAAGATTTTTATTTTATCTCTTTGATACAAGTCATTTTTGAAGGGTCATTTTTTTGAACTTAAAAAGGTACCTTTAGGGAGGTTTGAGGGCAAGGGAGGGCCATTTTAGGCTTGTTCCCCTTGATTGTCCCCTATTCTGAACCATCAGTAATGTCGTCAAAAAAAAATTCTTCAAAAAATCTGATGTGGCACTCTCTCGACGACGTCAGATTGTGCATGTGGCAGAGTTTCCAGGCTGGGAACGCATTGGGAACTCGCAGTCTTCTAATGGCCTCAAATGTCTTCTAATGTTTTAACCCCTAAAGCCCCAGGGCCATTTTTCCATCAAAAACCACTCAAAACTGTCACTTCTATAGCAAAGAGCAAAAAAAAAATTTAATGTGTTTTTTGCATATTTAACCGTAGGATCTTGTACTAGACTAGTGTAAGAATGTGTGGAAGAAATTTCAAAAACTTTGACCATGTAGATTGCAAGATATTTGCAATTAAAGTGAAGGAATCAAGTTTTTTTGCACCTTGCTCAACTACATTTTTTGGCTTTGAACCTTCTTAACCCCTAAAGGACCATTGTCCATTCCAGGGACAAATGGGACTTGGGGCAGGTACCTACGGGCTGAAATTTTCTCCTAATTTTTTGAAATTTTTTGTGAATGTGAAGAATTGAGAGAGGTACGTGGCGGGGAAAAAAAAATTGAAATCGGACCTTCGAGCGAGAAGTTATGCCATTTCTTGGAATGCGTGGGGACGGGGGGCAACAAAAAAAAATTGCAAAATTTTGAAATAAATTTTTTTTTTCTCATAGATTATATTTTTTTCTATCTGGGAAGCTTTGATTCATTTCATTTGACTTTGTTATGAGGAAGTTATGGACATTCTTGTTTTTCGGGCAGTTAGAGCATCTTCTTGAAAAAAATAACTTGTAGGATTCATTTCTGAATGCTATTTTTGCAATTTTTCAAAAAAAAAGATTCTCATGGTTAAGTTTACTTGCTAGAACAATCTCACCATTGGGATTAGTGTATTTTAATTCCATCTAAAATATATAAATATTTTAGATTTTCCTTCTATCTCGTACCTACTTCTACTTAACAATTTTTTGAAGAATGATAATTAAGTTTTTTTTAATTTCTTTTTTTTCCTAGACTCTCAACTCAATTCTCCACTACAAAGATTTAAAGCTCAAAACTCTGTAGTGAAGAAATTTTAAGTTAAAAATGTTCAAAGTCAAAAAATCCAGTCCCGCAATGTGCTAAAAAATTTGTTTTTTCCACTTTAAACGCAAATATCTTGCAATCTGTGCAGTCAAAAATTCTGAAATTTTTTCCACACTTTTTAATACTAGTTAGGTGTAAGATCCTACGGTTAGATGTGAAAAAAAAACAATTAAATTGTTTTTTACTCTTTGCTATAGAAATGGCAGTTTTGAGTGTTTTTTGGCAGAAAATAAGCCTCGGAACTTTAGGGGTTAACTTAAAATTTTTGCTCTAATGATTTTGAATTTCTAATTTTATATGATGAAGAATTGAGTTGAGAATCTAGGATAAAAAATTCAAAAAACACACACGTAGTTCTCTCTCATTAAAAAATTGTTAAACAAAAGTAGGTTCAAGATTGAAGGAAAAATTAAATCATTAATAGCTCTAAGATAGAGTTGAAATATACTAATCTGAACGGTGAGATTGTTCTAGCAAGAAATCTTAACTGTGTGAAACTTTTTTTTTTGAAAAATTGTCAAAATTGGGTTCAGAAATGATTCCTACAAGTTATTTTTTCAAGAAGATGCTCTAATTGCCCAAAAAATAAGAATGTCCATAACTTTTGCATAACAAATCCAAATGGAATGAATCAAAGCTTCCCATGTAGATACAAATAAAATCTATATGAAACGAATTTCTAAAAATTTTAATTTAAAGTTTTTGTGAGGTTTTTTTTCTGCCCGCCGAACTAAAATTTGGGGGTTTTGTGCCATAACTTTTGCTCCCGGGCACCGATTGAAATAAAAATTACATATTCGGAGAGCTAATGTGATGCTCTATCTTCACACAAAAATTCAGAAAATTACAACAAATACTGAGACCGTAAGAGCCTGCCTGAAATCCATTTTGTCCCCCGAGGGGACAATGGGACTTTAGGGGTTAAAGTCTAGACCTACAAGTACCTTTTGACTAACAGAAAGTTTGCAAAACAAAGTCTTTAGAATCTATATTGAACAAATGTTAAAAGAACCAACACAAGAACCTAAAAATAAAAATAAAAAATGGATGGATGAAAATGTACATTTTTATTTGCTTGGGATGTGTTTGTATTCATCCATAGTTCAAAATTTGAATCCGGATTTACATTTTGTTATTGGACACTAAAGTATTGAAAATTCTTATACTAATTTATCCCATTAACCCCTAAAGGACCGAGGCCCTTTTTCTGCCAAAAAACACTCAAAACTGCCATATCTATAGCAAAGAGTAATAAAAATTGAAAATTGTTTTTTTTTTCACATCTAACCGTAGGATCTTACACCTTACTAGTATGAAAGTGCGTGGAAAAAATTTCAGAATTTTTGACCACACAGATTGCAAGATACCTGCGTTTAAAGTAGAAAAAACAAGTTTTTCAGCACATTGCGGGACTTGATTTTTTGAGTTTGAACATTTTTAACATAAAATTTTTGCACTACAGAGT
This sequence comes from Pseudisothecium myosuroides, assembly GCA_951799445.1. Taxonomy (NCBI): domain Eukaryota; kingdom Viridiplantae; phylum Streptophyta; class Bryopsida; order Hypnales; family Lembophyllaceae; genus Pseudisothecium; species Pseudisothecium myosuroides. The sequence goes on along the minus strand of OX637287.1, from coordinate 35,271,597 downwards.
TTTGAGCTTTAAATCTTTATAGTGGAGAATTGAGTTGAGAATCTAGGAAAAAAAAAGAAATTAAAAAAAACTTAATTATCATTCTTAAAAAAATTGTTAAGTAGAAGTAGGTACAAGATAGAAGGAAAATCTAAAATATTAATATATTTTAGATGGAATTAAAATGAACAAATCCCAATGGTGAGATTGTTCTAACAAGTAAATCAGACCATGCAAAAAAAAAAAAATTGAAAAATTTGAAAAATTTGATTCAGAAATGCATCCTACAAGTTATTTTTTTCAAGAAGATGCTCTAACTGCCCGAAAAACAAGAATGTCCATAACTTTCTCAAAACATATCCAAATGAAATGAATCAAAGCTTTCCAAATAGGCAAAAATATAATCTACAAGAAAAAAAATATTTAAAAAAAAAATTCAAATTTTTGTCCATTTTTTTTGGCTGCCCGGGCTGCCCACCGTCCCCCCATTTGAGCTTATTTGGTCATAACTTTTTTTCCCGGGCACCGATTGTGAAAAAAATTATATTCCCACAAAGCTTTTTAGCTTTTCTACCTCCCAAAAAAGTTTCAAAAAATCAGGAGAAAATTTCAGCCCGTAGGTACCTGCCCGAAAACGCATTTGTCCCCCGAAGGGACAACGGTCCTTTAGGGGTTAATGAAGCCACAAAACTAGTTCCACTACTATATACAGTATATGTTTTATTATCCTTGAAAATTACTACGGTACAATAATGTTTCAACCTACACACTAATTTAAAATCAAATGACTTTGATAAACTAGGAGCAGTATCCATGGGAAGTGAAACTACTGTACCCAATACACCTTTGGTATGGGCCATCCACGACCACCATTGTCCCAAACTATGGACTTATTATGACTCTTGATAGTTAAACAATTTCAAGCACAGGGCCCTACAACTAAAAAGAGGGTTTGATTTGGAGGATTTGTTTGTGTTGGTGCAATCAATCATTGGAACGGACCAATGGAGCCCTTCCATAAGCTTTAGGATCAAATAAGTGCACGGCTATGCCATAAGTTAACCCCGGATTGCCCTTCAGTTGCTGCCTCACTAGTCATGTGCCTGCCATTCCCATCAAATTTGGGTCCAGCGGGTTTGCAGAACAATTTGCGAGCGACTGGCTGCCTGCCTGCCTGCCTGCCTGCGTGCGCGGAAAGTCAAGTCAAGCTGTCCCGGCCTGCGTTGACTGCTGCACCCGAAGACTGAAAGAAAAGAAAAACTCAAAAGAAAAAAAGAAAAGAAAAACTAAAAAAACTAAAAAAAACAAACTCAGGCCAGGTTGAACAATAAGCTTCGCAGGATGTTAACCCTTAAACGTCAACGCAACCATTCTATGGACGATGGATGCGAGGGAATCAAACTGTGTAGAATAGAAATGCAACTAAGGTAGAAGCACTAGTTGTCAACCACGCCCAGTACCCAACCTGTAGGCGTACAATATTTCCAACCAAGGCTGGAACAAATTTCCAAGGGAAGCTCGGATTGTGTTTTGTTGATCCTTTTCAAGGTTGGGATTATTAACGTTATGACACATGTCTCGGAATAATGCAAGAAAGTAAGAAGTAATGAGCAGGAAAGTAGTTCTTGAGTTATCGGAATTGGAAGACTAGAGAGTGGTTACTAGTGAAATGCACTTTATGGTTCCCAAAATTCACTGTAAATTCAGTTTTGAGAATAAAATTCTGAAAATTTTGTAATCCCCATATTTCCTATCTTCCTACATGGGAATAATATCCACCACCTCTTATTGCACACAATCTGCTCCGAAATTCCTTAAAAGATTGACTACTGGTGCTTCTACCTTATTCATCCTCGAAATTTGTTGTGAAAAGGGAAGACCTCCTATAGTAGTTTGACTTTCAATGAGCGCTTTTGCAATTTTTGTAAGCCAATGATTCACACGGTAATAACAAAGGATGATTTCGAGGGTCACCCCTTCGTCCTTTAAGGGTTAATGGACGGATGGGTGATTGTGGAAATCATCCATTTTGGAACCGTGAGAATCAATGGTATAAAAAAAAAAATCCAAAAGCACTCATTGGAAGTCAAGCTACTGTAGAAGTTTTTCACTTTTCATACAAAATTCCGAGGATGAATAGTGGCACTTTTGTCATGTATAGGAGAATTCCTTGTCATTCACAGGTCGACAAACGTCCCCAACATTGTTTGTAGGTTAACCCCTAAAGGACTGGCATGCGTTTTTTGGCCGTATAGAAATTTTGGGCAGGTCCGTGTGACTAGAGATTTCCATATTTTAAGCTGAAATTTTAATAGAATGTGGGTGCGAGGAATATCTTTCATATGCACTAAATTTCAGGACATTTGAAAATAGGAGTCAAAAGTTATGACCAAATATGTTACTTTTTTTCGTAACTGGGCAGTCTGGGCAGCAAAAAAAGTTTGGCAAAATTTTGATTTTTTTTTTTTAATATTTTTTTTCTCGTAGATTATATTTTTGTCTATCTGGAAAGCTTTGATTCATTTCATTTGGATTTGTTATGAGAAAGTTATGGACATTCTTGTTTTTCGGGTAGTTAGAGCATCTTCTTGAAAAAAATAACTTGTAGGATTGATTTCTAAATGCTATTTTTGCAATTTTTCAAAAAAATAAATTCTCATAGTTTATTTTACTTGCTAGAACAATCTCACCATTGGGATTAGTGTATTTTAATTCCATCTAAAATATATTAATATTTTAGATTTTCCTTCTATCTTGTACCTACTTCTACTTAATAAATTTTTTAGGAATGATAATTAAGTTTTTTTGAATATTTTTTTTCCCCCTACACTCTCAACTCAATTCTCCACTAGAAAGATTTGAAGCACAAAACTCTGTAGTGCAAAAATTTTAAGTTAAAAATGTTTAAAGTCAAAAAATCTAGTCCCGCAATGTGCTGAAATACTTGTTTTTTTTCACTTTAAACACAGATATCTTGCAATCTGAGCGGTCAAAAATTCTGAAATTTTTTCCACACATTCTCATACTAGTTAGGTGTAAGATCCTACGGTTGGATGTGCAAAAAAAACATTTTTCAAATTTTTTTACTCCTTGCTATAGAAATGGTAGTTTTGAGTGTTTTTTGGCAGAAAAAAGGCCTTGGGCCTTTAGGGGTTAAACCCATTGTATGAAGTGGGACATGTAGGGTGAATTTATCCTTGGGGAAAACGCATGATTTAAAAAAAAATTCACCCATAATAAAATTTGAAAATTTTGAGTTCATATTTGCAATTAGAGGCCCCAAATTAGCTGCGTGCTATGAAGAACGTAGGATTACCACGACACAAAATAGGGGGCTCATTTTTTTTTATAAATTACCTTGCATTCACCCTACAGGTTTAGTGTCTTGCATAAGCTTCACCTAAAATAATCTTGGGACACCTACAACTGTCTGACACAAGGTGGGACTTCAAAAACACCAACCTAGACCAATGTTTGCGGAGAATCACTGGTTGGTTAGTCATTGTTAGGCGGTGGAATTGGGAAAAAAACTGTTTGCAATTTGAAAAGATCGGAAAAAATATGGTGAAAAAACTATAAAATTTCTATTTAGAAAGAAAAAAAATAGAGATAAAAATGGACTCAGTACTTGGAAAAACTGATTCAATATGGAAATTAAAGGAAAATAGCTAGTAAAACTCAAAAATATCCCAAACGCTATGTCTGATCAATTTAGGATTTAGGATTGGCCAATGTGTTACAAACTATTATAATTAAAAAATCCAACAACTTAACGGGGGTCCAACTGCATATGGATATCCATACATATATAAATAAGACTGTTGATAAGTATGTGGATTATCCTATGTCTTTATTAACCCTTACACAACATTTTTTGCTGGGAGGACAACCGAAGGGAGACTCAAGAATTTCCTTGAAGCAAAGGAATGGTCCTAGTTACTTGCCCAAATTTAGTTTAGTTAAAACATAGAAAAGTGAGCACTGAATAATCCTTTGATTTTGCAACTTGACTGCAGTACTTAACAAGCCATATTCACTATTGAAGTGGGTCCACTAGGCTGAAACATTCTAGAAAAATGGAAAAAAAAACTTTTGTCTACAATTCTCTTGAAACCAAGCTTGATGGACTTAACCTGTTGTTTAAGGGTTAACAACTTGAATTAGTATCCAGATTTCAATATCTAGATTTTGAAAAACTAATTAAATAAATGAACTAGGGTGCTTGGCTACAATATTATTAATTGAAGCTTTGATGCTTTGAATGACCATCTACTCAAAACACAAGAGACTCACTTTCGATATATAAAAGAAACAAAGAGGTGTAAACTCACTATGTTGACAACATTAAAAAGAGTTGCAATGTCAATCTTTCATGATTTAGTAGAAGTTTACAAATTCTTTAATTAATTCTAAATGTCATAAACCTACATGACAAGATGCATTGGAATCCTTTTCAATTGCCAAGAAGATTCAACAAAAAATCAAAGTAGAATTGTGGACAAAAGAATCCACTCCTCACTTAAATGTTTCCAAGAGACTCAATTCTCAACCAAATTTAAAACTAACTACATATTCTAAAAGTTGACCAAAGGGGCTAAAATGTATTCAAATTTGAAATGTAGACAATTACTTTACCATCCCTGTAATCCCTACCAAGTACAAATTTGCACCTACAATTCCCAAAGAATGTGTCATGCTCATAAACAGTAGCCAATATTGTTTTAGTTCTAGATTGCTTTATAGAACCTAGAAATCCTTCAAATGAAGTGCATGCCTTGTAGCTTGAGAATAGAATAGCATTAAATTGGTGGTGGATTGGTGGTGGACTTAAAACAACTTTTGGAGCCTTCTAACTTGATTTTAGTTTATTATTTCTATATTTTTTTACTACTACTTCTTTTGTTTGATATGCATCAAATTTAATACTTTTTATTTTTCTTTCATAGCTTTGAAAATATATAGTTAGTTTAATAATTTGGTGAGGAATTGACTATGTGGAAGACAATCTCAATGAAGAATAGATATTTTTGTCCTTCACTCTAGTTTAACCCCTAAAGGACCAAGGGATTGTCCAGATTTCCAAAATTGTGAAGATGTATTACAAAATGCAACTTAGAACAATATTTTAATGATAACTTAAACAATAGTTGTAAAATATGATTTATAGATCACATCCATACGATTAGGTCAACAATTATACAAACCAATATTTTACAATAAAATTTAAAGACAAAAATTGAAATTTCCTTTTAAAATTAATCCTATATTGATTTTTACAAGATTTTTTTTCTATAAGTTCAAAATGCTAAGTTCTAATTACAATGATTTTTGAAGATTTTTATTTTATTTCTTGATTCAAGTCATTTTTGAAGGGTCATTTTTTGAACTGAAAAAGTTACTTTGTGAGGCTAGACCTACTATATCCTTTGAATTATAGAATATTTGCAAAGCAAAATCTTCATAATCTATAGCATACAAATGTTAAAAAAGTGGTACAAGAATCTTAAAAAAAAATTATGGATGAAAAAATGCATTTTGGTGAGTTTGGAATGTGTTTTTGTTCATAAGTTGTTCAAAATTTGCACTCATGATCCTTAAGGGGTTAATGATATGAGCTATACTCAAATCCTTTGGAGATGCTTTCATAATAGTGTCATTGTAACTTGCACATATCATGCTAGAATGATTTATTTTATATTTCATTTATACCAAGGAGTCAAAATCCTACAATTATTTTTTTCCATTCCATTTTTGAAATATTCAAAATTTAATAAATTATACCAGTTGCAACCTCAATGTGTTTAAATTTAAATAAAATAATAGAATGTGCATTTCAATCATATTTTTAATATTTTTAATATTTTTAAATTCAAAATTAGTGTTGTTAATGTTTTTTTTCACATCAAATTCTATTTTTGGTTAAACAATTATATATATTTTTATTATACTTTAAAATTGATATAATTCTTTTATTTGTTTTATTATACAAAAATATCCTTGGAATTGTAAAATAATTTTTTTTGAAGTTAGATGTTACTTTGTTGTCAATATGCAACCAAAAAAGTTGCATGATAACCATAGAGAAATATATCTCATTAGCTTAGTTGCAACCTTACAAATTCAATGGATTATCAATTTTGAAGCCCTCCTAAGTTATTCATTTGAGTTTTTTTGTCATCTATTTTGTAACAAGTTGAAGAAGATTGAACAAAATGGAATATGAATCCAAAATTCAAATAAAAAACAACTATACTGAGATTCATAATTAATTTAATCCAATTGCCTTTAATTGTTATAAGAAGAATTATAATTTTTTTGATGTCTTAAGAGGACTTTGAAGTCGATTGTAAATTTGAATTTGCAAAGTTGCTACTAATTTAATGATTGATATATATATTTTACCATGGTTGTCATGCAACCTTTAAAGTTGAATAAACTCACCATCAATTTCTAACCTATGTTTCATCATTTTATACTTCCAATATTTGAATGAATTAGAAATTTAAGCATGTAGTGGTGCATTTAGTTTAGAGGGGTACTTTGTACTCCTTTAATTATGAATTATTCCTCCTTAGAAAAAGTCAAAGAAAAAGACACAATGTGAGTCATTTGAAATATACTCGAAAAGAAATCTCTATTGTAAGTGTAAATGTTTTGTATTCATTGTTGTACATTGACATCTTTGTGAATATTTTTTGAATTGTAGAAAATAGTTATATTGATTTTGCACCCCTACCATTGCTTCCACTTGGGCAATTCTTGACGTCTAGATCAACTTGGATTATTGTACCTAGCTATTAGGGTTGGCAATAATCAAATAAAAAAAAATCAAAAGTTGAATTTTTTTGGAAATTATTTTGAGAGAGAGACGGAAAAAATAAATTAATGTTGCAAATGCCAAACTATTAGAGAATGAATCTAATGCAATGCAAGTATCAAAATGGGCCACATGCAAATCTCAGAATAATAAATTTGCTACCCTCTTAATGTTTCTATAATTAAGGTGTCAAATTCATGAAAAAAAAATTAAAAAAATTGAATTTTTTATTAATTCTAACCACTTTTTCCAACTTTAATTAATTATGACGACCCTAATAGTTGGGAATGATATTATGACTTATAAATTGCACCAATGAATCTTGTTGAAATTTTATGAGGTGACACAAAACTAAATTTTCTTCAAAATTCTACATTTGCGTAAAAAAATTTTGTGACCAAAAACGACATTCAAACGCATTTTTAACCTTGAAGTGTTCCGACGTCCATACTTTGAACAATGAACAAAGGACTTCAAGGCATTGTTTAGTCCAACCAACTTTTCATTCATCCAATATAATACTTGAATCCAGGAAAGACAACCTTCCTGAATGACCAAATTCATGAAATTCAGATAACTGATATTTCTGTACATAGATATAAGCAAAAATGTGCAAAAATTCAAAAAAAGGATTGAGGCGTTTAGGGGTTATGAGTTATTTTTGGGTAGCCGACAAAGCCTGGGGTTAAACCTAATGGATGATTCTCGCCCAACGGGACCGAAGACGTTCATCCAGCACCCCCCTGGGCCCTCCCGACTTGACCCGGTGTTTCCCCGGGACCCGTCTCGTCTCCTCCGCTTGCACTGGCTATGGCAGAGACAGAGCTGCAGGCAGAGCTCCGTCATGCGTCTCTCTCATCACCGCGGCGCCCGCATTCATCAATGCATTGTCGTCATCGTTGCCGTATTAGGCGGCTTTCTTCTTTAGTTAAGTGCTGTATGTAACGGCCTGATCTTCATACTCGAGCTGGTTTCTCAAAGGTCGCAGATGACGAAGTTTTGCATGCACATATTAGCAAGAGTCCCAGTTAGACGAGTACTCTTCACTTCGCACGTCTGCTTGTGACCTCACTACGCCGAGTCTCTGTTCATGATTATCTCCCTTGGAGCGACAATTTCAAGTCGGTGCTGTTGCGAAAGGGGCGTATAGTAGGTACATGTATGTACTCGAGTACTTGTCCTGAAGGTGTGGTCCCTCCTGCGATGTGACTGCGGTAGAGACGACAATCCTAAAAACAGAGGAGTGACCCGGCCTGTATGCTCCGGGGATAAGTTGTAGCTGGTCGACGGAGACATTGTCTGTTGTATGTATGGTCTACTGATGGTGCTGATGAGGCTCTTCTGCAATTATTGGTGAAAAGTGACGTAGTAGCTAGCTAGGGTGCTGTGTCGAGGCCGTTAATGCTATCCTTCAATGCAGGTTTCTGGTTTACCTGCAGTGTTATCTGGTGGAGGACCAAAGAGTTTTCTGGCTTGCAGTGTACTGGCAGCTTGTGTCGATCGTCGGTTACGGCCTTGCATTGTTGCGTGACTTGCGTCTCGTTGTACTCTTTGGCAGAGTTCGCTGAATGCGTGTTTTGAGTGTGGCTTCCAGGCAGTCTGTCTGGGAATGAAATTTGGAGAGGCTGGCGGTTTTCGGCTTGTTTGAATTATATACGTACGTGAGTTCTGAGTTATGCTAAGTCGGTGGTTGCTTCGATAGAGGTTGAGTCTGCGCTGTAGGTATCATTTAGGAAAGCGTTAGGAAACATTAGCTAACTCGGTCACGTTTCTTCGGTTTGGAGAGTTATGACATATTCGACATTTCTTGGTTTCGGCTTCTAAGTTCCTGCTGTTTTGCCTCGAAAGTAGTCTTTACGTTCATGAAGCTTCTGGTTCTTTGGCAATCGCGTTTCTTGAACGCTCAGTCATTTCTTAGGAGAGCAAGACGTGGTCTATAATGCTTAAGGCAAATCGAGACTTGTGCCGCAGTGAGGCGGTTTAACCGTGAGGTCCATATTCAACATTTCTAAGACTTCTCTCCCGGGTCCATGGAAGGCTTTTCAGCTTGGTATGCTCGCCGACCTCGACTTTTCGCGACTACCACAGGAGCGTTTGATTTCTCTTTTTGACACCTGGCAGCTGTGTTGTGGAGATCTTGCAACTCTATTCAAGACGATGTTCGTGTTTTCCGAGGCGCCTTCGTGCTAAGGGCGCCTTCTTCAGCTGGACGTCATCGACTTACCGCCTAGCACACATATTACCGACCTCATGCAGGTGCATTGTGGATGTGACTCGCTGCGACCTTATCAATCGGAAGCACGTGATTGAACAGGGGATATTAGTTTCTCCGTTTCTGCAAGAAGGCGAGTATTTGTTGAAAACAGCGTGAAGAGCACGTCATCGGGTGCTCCGGCAGGCCTAGCTTGCTCGCATATCGAAGGTACTATTTTCCACATTGCTCCCCTCACTCAGCAGATCATTTAGCTGTATCACTACAACTTAATGGAATTTAACAGTATCATTGTAATTTTCTCATCCCCTTCCTATAAGACGAAAACATGTAATGAATGTATTAATTAACTACTTAGCCTGTGACGTTGGTGGGTTAACTTGAAGGGGTTGTCCTGGCTGTGTAGGTCGACAGGAGGACAACATCATGGGGAAGAAAGGCACGTGGTTCAGTGCTGTAAAGAAAGCGTTTCGTTCCCCATCTAAAGACAAAGACTTCGTCAAAACTACACCAAAAGATTTAGACCTCGTTGGAGACCTGCCGCCACTCGAGGTTCCTGTAAGATCTTTTACTCGAAGATTAAGAATTTTAATTTCTAGAATATGTACATTTGGTGTACCTTGCTTTGGGACTAGACTGTGACAAGATTCTATTGTAGGGATTCTAACTTTATCGTACATGGTTTGGCAGGCGAAGGCCAAAAACAGGAGGAGATGGAGCTTTGGCAAGTCATCACATCAACCATCAGCAACGGAAACAAAGGAAATTCCAACTCCAAAGAAAGAAGACAATAGGAAGTATGTATCATCCAAAACCCCTGATTCGAAAACCAACCGCAACTCGACTCCAGTCCGACGTAGTACTACCCTTTCAGCATACCACTCACCAGAAGATTGGGCAGCCATCAAGATCCAGACAGCATTTCGAGCATATCTGGTACAATATTCTGTAGAACTTATTCGTTACGCACTCAATCAATTATTAATATCTTAGGTCTTTTACGGAAGTATGTAATTCACATGGAAAAAATATTTTGAGAGTTGCAAGCCAAGCATCGAAGGCAGTTTCTGCAATGATTTCCAGTACTCGAGACTCATCATGAGTACATCAATGATTTCCAGTACTCAAGACTCATCATTCAGTACTACACTCATCATCCTTGATCAAGGGCTCACTCGTTTTACTGCTTGTCGATGTTGGCATTCTCAGGCTCGAAGAGCATTGCGTGCCTTGAAGGGCCTTGTGCGTTTACAAGCCTTGGTTCGTGGTCACACGGTCCGTCGTCAAGCTACGATCACTTTGCGTTGTATGCAAGCACTCGTGCGAGTGCAGGCTCGAGTTAGGGCTAGACGAGTCCGCATGTCAGAAGAAGGGCAGGCTGTGCAGAGGCAGCTTTGGGAACGAAGGCAGCTTGAGTCTCGACCAAGGAGATCCCTGGTATGTGTGAAATTGATAATGTATTCCCTAGCATTGCTTAAAAGCCATGAAAAATAATGGTGTCAGCCTGCATTTATACACACAGAATCGATCGGATTTCAGCCTGTGAACATCCCTAAAAATAAGATAAATTTGGGTATACACAATGGCAGGATGGAGGTTGGAATGACAGCACTACGACGCTGCAGGAGGAACAAGTGAAGATGCTGAACAAGCAGGAGGCTGCTATGAAGAGAGAACGAGCTTTGGCTTATGCCTTCTCTCATCAGGTCTGTCGGTAATCCATAATTATTCTTAATTAATAATTATGCATTGTATGTTCAACTTTAAGTATTCAGAGTAACTTGGTTCCTGAATGTACTTTGCACATACTTCATTCTCTGCGAACGCATGCATATATTGATGTTTAGTTTGCCCAGTCCGTTTCCAAGAGTTTGTTCGATAAAGTTTAGAAAGATGCCTATCCATTTCTCATACAATCATCTCCCCAATGTTAACCACAACAAGCAATTTTCAGTTCGTAAGGAGCTATTTTCAGTCCGTCGTTCTCTATGAAACGTTTGTAAATGCCGTGTTGATCTAAATAGGACTCCTGTGCATGCCATAGTTAGTCCCAGGGTGTAGCATTTCAGGATTTCTTTTCTTACTGCAAGTGTATATGTGCAACTCTCACCGATGTTATGGCCTCCGCTGACATCAGGCGTCCCAGCTCTTCATCGATTGCGATCCCGACAAGCACCACTGGGGATGGAGCTGGTTGGAGCGATGGATGGCCGCGCGACCGTGGGAGAATCGCCTTTTCGACACTCCCACCTCTGTTTCCAAAGAACTTTTTGACGGCTACCCGGCCAAGAGCACTGTAGATGCCATGCCGAAGAGCCGACGCGAAGGGGATCCCCGACTCACCAAGCAGCACAGCTCCTGCAATAAGCAAAGAGCCCACCCTGCAGCCTCCCGAAGCGAAAGCTACACCTCCAACGGGCCGTCCATGTCAGCGCCCCACCACCACCACGGAGGCAGCCATGGCCATAGTCACAGTCACCAGATCAGTCCCAGCACGATGCAACGAACCTCAAGCCAGGGAGCGCTGCGCAGGTCGCCCGCGACGCCGCCCTCGAACCCCAAATCGACGCCCGTGCTGCTCCGATCGGCCAGCCCTCGCCACAGCGTCAGGAGGGAAGATTTCGAAGACGCAGGCAGCACGGTGTCCACGACGGCCAGGTCCACTCCCTCCGGCCTGCAACGATTCGGGACCCGCTACAGCCACGCGGGCTCCATCCGCGACGACGACAGCTTGGCCAGCTCCCCCGCCGTGCCCAACTACATGCAGGCCACGCACTCGGCCCGCGCCAAGGTGCGCTCGCACAGCACGCCCAAGCAGCGGCCGGGGACGCCCGAGAAGGACGGCTTGTACGGCTCTGCCAAGAAGCGGCTGTCGTTCCCCATTTCGGAACACCTCATCAGCAACTCCGGGCCTGTGATGCGCCCCTTTCGCCCCGCGGGCTACCCGCAGCGCAGCCCCAGCCTGAAGGGCGTCCGCTCCGATCAGCGCTCGGTGTCCACTCTCGGGGGCAACGACAGCCAGAGCCTGTGCAGCGGAGACGCCACGCCCACCTCCACCGAAGTCTCTACGAGCAGGGCGCCGTTCCGATGAGCTGCATGCATGACGACGCTCGCGCCACCCTAGGATCGGAAGGAATGGAATGGGAACGCAACGCAAGCAAATCTCGACCTTGATCATGTGACCACTTTTGTTTTCCTCTGCGATCGAGATCATCATCTATCACCTCCGACAATTAATTAATCGCTGGAGGTTTCCATAGCAATTGGTATGCATCTCCTTTAATTTTCCGTCCAGCAACGCAAGGGATGGCTGTGCATTTGGCCTGCTTTTTTTGAATGGTCATTGATCGATATGGACGGAAGAACGTATTTGAAGTTAAGTTGACTGACATTGCTTTCAAGAGCATCTAAAGTATTCACCTTCTGCCGACAGGTCTGCACATATTGAAGTTAGTTTCACAGTTAGCTAAGTACCTCTGAGTCGGACTTACAGCAAGTCTGCAATCTAGATAGTCGTCTCGGTTGGGTTCCCAAGATAGCCGGCCATTCCTTTTGCTACGTTTTTCAGTAGGTAGAGGTGCTGGCCTTCTGTTCAGTGCAGTTATCCTAAAGTATTATTATTGGAGCCATCCTCAGTTACATTGCGTGTGAAAGGCACAGTCTGAGTCTTAGTCACAGAGTTCTGACTCGCTTCTGCAGCTGCAGCTCATGATATGCAGTGGTTGTGGCAATGACATCCAGATGTAATTTTTTTGTTTGAATGACGTGTTTCAGAAGTTAATCAATCGCCATAACTTATCTGCACCCATATGGCCGATATCCTTGCTCTGTCTGTCCTGAGTGAGTGAGAACTCATGCCATTATAAGTTAAGCTTACTTGGAAGAGTTCGAGACAGTGGGCGTTTGCAATCGAATAATTCTGGAATTCATGGGAATCTTCCTCTGAATCGAATCAGGAAACGGATGAGATATAGTAAACTTGCCAATCACCACAGGCAAATTTCAAACCCTTCTCCACATAAGTATAGAGACTTTCATGTTTTGAAATTTGGCATGATTATTAAATATCATGTTAAGATTCACCTTCAAAAAACAAAATGTAAAAAGATTTCTTCCTACAAATTTTATTGCAATTTGAAGGTCGTGAAGCTCAAATCTAGTTAAAAATTCCTTGCAACCAATCATCGCATAGTGTGCGGTCATTGGGTGGTGATACAAAATTTTGTTCCCATCACAATTGAATTGGCAATTGAATTGTGCGGTTAGTGTTTGGTCATTGGAGGGGTGGTGTACGGTTAGTGTTTCAATTGGTCATTAGAAGGTGGTGTTGTGCAGTGATTGGATGCATGCGGTAAATGGTTGGTTTATTCTAGCCATTTTGCTCCCAGCATACATGAAATTATCCTCATTCCTTAGTATGGCTAAGCAGACCTCCCATATTCGAGCATGAAAACAGAATTTTGAACTCAATATTTTTTTAATTTTTACTTGCTAAGATGTTTTGCAAATAGGGATATGGAGATTCGTCTAAATTAACCCTTTAACATCCAGAATTGGGCTACAGTTTTATAATACAAAACAACCTAAGCTTATATACAATATACTTGGGCTTTAAAGGAACTGAGACAAATGGCTATTATAAATTGAGCTTAAATGACTGACTGGGATGCTAATGATTAAGTTAAGTTAATTCCAAGTTAGTCCTTGGGATGCAGCTTCAAGTGAAGGGAAAGGGGCCGTCTATCTGTGGGCAAAGCGAAGGGAACCATCCATCTATAAGCAAAGAAGTTTAACAAAGATGTGAAAGTTTTTATTGGATAGGCAACCAGTCCTTGGGATGGGCCACATATTTAGCATTAAATGCAAGGCATACAGTGTATGTAGAATTTTTTGTAGGCCATTTCTGACCTCCTTTGGTGTTAAAGGATTAATGCTCTTTGCTCATGCTCCTCCGAAGAGAGTCCTTGTCAATTAAACAATTACCTTGATTGGTCCTAATAGTTTGTAGGATTAATTTACCAAAGTCATACTACTTTGAATTAATGCAACTTACAATAGTACTATATTGTACCAATTTTCACCAACATTAAATTTTGTGATGGCTCTAACTTTCCAGGTGATAGTAATTTACAATGTATGGATTGTTATTTCAGTAGAACAAAACTTGGTAAAAAAAGACGCACTCAAAATTGAGTGCGGTTCTTTTGACCATTGTATTGTGAAGTAAAAATAATATATAATTTCTTTTTGGATTTCCAATTGTAGTCTTTTGAATTTCGTGTGTGTGTGTGTAGTATACCATTGGAAAGGTCTTAAAAATACTTTGTCAACGATTCATTACATACTTTAAAATTCAAAAAACTGCAGTCGGAAATTCAAAAAGAAAATTTTGTAGTTGTTTTTTGGTTGCGCAAAACAGTGGTCAAAAGAATCACATTTATTTTGAATGTAGATTTTCATTTACCAAGTTCTGTCATAGTATTTATAAACAAACATGTGACTTGTAAGAAGTGAGATATTTGTGGGTTGAATGTTAACTTAAGGTAGGATTGCCCAATTCCAAGCATATTTCCAAAGGTGAGCTTTAGAAAAACTAGAGAAAAACTAGATGCTTGTTGTACTTTCTTCAAGGTGTGAACATTGACAATAGGGCATACATGGGCAATTTCATTAAAATTGCGGTATTCCTTTAAAATGGCCCATTTACAGTTCAGAATGGCCATTCTAGAATCTATACATGTTCTAAATGATTCAAAACGCCCGTCCTAAACTCTACACTTGTCCTAGATGGTGAAAATGGCACAACGTCAAAGTGGCACTTAGAATACCTCCATTTTAATGAAATTACCCATATACTTTTAGAAAAACTAACAATTCAACTTGACTTCTTATAACTTTTGTATATTATAATCAAACATCTTCTTAGATTTCCTCCAATTTTATTGCAAAATAACCTTTATGTGATTAAAAAGAGAGAGCTTCTTGTCACTCAATAATGCTTGTCAAAGAAATTTGCTCACTTTAAGGTGATGCTGCCTTACCATGAGATACCTTGAGTTCTACGGTAGTCTGTTCTAAAAGCAACCTTCTTCAAATTGATCCTATAATTAGCTTTGCAATGGATATGAGGTAGTCCTTAAATCGACCTCTTTAGCCATTGAGTGGATCAAGGAAAAAGTGTTATTCATTGCAAGAGCAAGCCATTCTTTTTGGTTTCTTCACATCACTTTAGAAGTTGCAAGTGGATGAATTTTTGGAGACCTACGGTCACAAATAGGTGCCTATGACACAAATCTTTAAAAATTCATAAGTAATTCAATAATGCTTTGAAAAATATGAAACCAACTATGTTACATTCCACATTTATTTTCTTTCTCTGAAAAATGAGCTCAAATCTTTCTGTCCACAAAACCCCTTGAAAAAGCTGGACCAACCCTCAACTGGTCGCTTTTAAATCAGACTACCTTACATGCAATATTCCTAGTTCCAAAGTGTATGCTGAAGTTTAATTATGTTTGAAACCCTGCTACTTAAAACTTCGTTCATAATCAAGGCATGCCATATTCAAATATATGTACTTTTTTTAATGTTTTGAAATTCCCTGACAAATGAGAATAAAGAACCACAACAAATCTCTTCTCGTAATGGAAATCACTCATAACAGCTACAAGCCACAGCTATGGCGTCCCTAATCCCAACTCAAATACGTTTCCAATTGCGTACTCACCAAGTGTATCTACGAAACCAATGTACAATGTACATTCAAGTAATAATATACAGAAGGAGGTGTCAAGCTCCACAATTCTTAGATTTGTTGCCATTAGCACAAATCTTCTAACCTTGACAGGCCTTGACAGGCCTTGACCTTAGGCCCAGGGCAATCGACTTTTTTTCATTTTCAAAAGTTCACAATAAACTAACTGGCAATTCTCCTCGATCATTGGACTACCATTCTCTTCTCTGTGTCGTAGTCATTTTGGAGGATGCCAAGCAGACATTTTTGTACTACTTTTCTACGAATTCGTTTCCGAAATGAAGACTTCTCTTTACCTCCGAATTCAAGGTGAAGGCAGTGGCAGAATAGAAGAGGTCATGGTGACAATGAGCAAATCTGAGCACCCGCTTACGGAAAGAACAAATCTCTGTAGCCAAGGTCACAACTTCAGTGAAGGGAGCGATTGATCACCTTGACTGCAGGGGTGGGTCACTATAGTGATCGATCATCTTGACCACCATGGTGACCCGAGTGGTGAAGGAGATGCTCAAGGAAGTGCCGTTCTCTGGCTCGCAAGCTGCGCGTCCGTGACGAAGAGGCCGTGAAAGCCATACGGCACACGCGACGGCATGCGAATGCTGGCCACGGTCTCTAGCGTGGGCGACTGGGCATCCATGACTAGAAGCTCCGACACGCCCGTCGTCTCGTTGTGGTAATGCGTCACCACGTAGCCGTCGTCTTCGATCTCCTCGCCCTGCGGGACAAAGCAGGGCTCACTCACAAACCCCCCCGCAGGACACTTCCACCACCCTGCAAGCCCGCCGTTCTCCAAGTCCACCTTCGCTACGCCGGAGTATCTCGGCCACGGACCCGACATCGCCATGTACGCGTACCGCGTCTTCCGACCTACAGAATTTGGCAATTTGGGGGGGCGGGAAACAGATGAAAATGAGTTCAGACACGATGATTTGCGCAGCTATATCGGAAGCTTCAATCTCGCCTGTCCTAGCCGGGTTTCATAGAAATTTTATGGGTGGTTTATTGTGAACTCAGAAACTGTATTGTAAAAACGAAAACAGTAAAGACTTTGCCAGGATTGGTAGCCCCACCCAACGAAAAACAGAAATTGAGAAAACCACACCAGGAGACGACCCCTCCTTTGCGCGTCTGGTCTTGGAGATTGACACTTGCGAATGAAGATTAAGAATGCATGAATGTTTTGGTACCTGCGTAGAGGCCGTTGCATCGCCCCACGTCGAGATTGGCATCGGCGAGTTGGTGCTTGGAGGCTTGGCCCGTGCGCAAGTTCAATCGGAAGAGGCAGACTCGGCATTGGAGGTCGCTAGGTTGGCCGAAGACGAAGGGGAGCGGCGACATGGTGGAGCCGACGAGGACAATCTCGTCGCCTTCTTCCCAGGCGTTCACGTAATGGAAGCACGTCGCGTCGGGAAGGTCGAACCACCGCATGCGCGCCTCGGAGCGCGCCTTGCGGGGGAGAACGCCAAAGCGAGGGACCTTCTTCTCGTCGCACAGAATAGGGGACTTGCCATTGAAGAGCTCCTGGGAACGAAACAAGAAAGCGAATTAGGACTCATCTCTCATCATTCCAAAATGGCCATCAATGGATAGTTTTGAAGACAATGTCCAGTGCAGATTGTCCATCTATGGAAGTTAGGAAGCATTCCATGGTTCACTTGTGTCGCAATTCACGCCGAGCTTGACTATAGAATCACAAGCTTCAAAGAGATTTCATGTTGATGCCAGAAGATTCACAAAGACAGATATCGTTCGGGAAATCGATTTCAAAGCGTTGAATGTTATTTTATTGGTTTAAATTGGATTATAATATGTTTTCCGACCCACCTGTAAGCGGAAGACGATTTGACCCTCCGGGAAGATGGCGTAGTTTTCCGTGACGCCGAAGTCGTGCATTAGATTGGGCTCCGGCAAGGTGATGGGCACGTCCACCCCTTTCACTCCATTGGGAGACACTCGGAAGTACGTGACATACGGTTGCTTCTGCACATCATAGCTGAAGGCCGACATTTCCCCGGTCTTGGTATCAATTTTGGGGTGGGCCGTCATGGGCGTCTTCAACGCTCCTTCAAAATTATACCTGCGATTAGGCAACGCCATGTTCAGTTTTCAGTGCGGCAAGTTCACAGGGCAAATAACTAACAGACTCCGTCCCGGGAAGACAAAGACCTGATACATACTTAATCTCGGTTGTGTTCAAAAGTCCAGGATATAATCCACTACTAATTGTAATAGATTCTATCTTGGAACTTCGAAACACATTCAAGGGTGTAAACCAAAGCTGGCCTGCAAACGACTTTATGCAATTTCAGAATCGTGTTCCAAACCTCCAAGAGGAGCCTAGTTCTTCGACGAAAGGACCGAGAATCACGTCGTCCCCCATTTGGTATCAAACATGCATGCAAATTGCACAGCAGGAATCACAAGGTCCGAACACCCCGACCTAAACTCTCAAGCATAGCCAGGTCAATACTTTTGCATGCGTCACACTCTGCCATTTGAAAAACACATTATAATTCAACGTGCAAATCGAATCATCCTCGATTCAACGGAAACATGGCATTGTGTGCCAATACCATTCACGAACCTCCCAGTGATTGAAAGGTCATGATGAATTAACAACGTCAATTCACCTGAAACTAATTAACTCGGCGTGCTGGAAGGAAACGACACGATTTCAGTAGCCAGGAGGAGATGGGGTGGAAAATCGTAGCTTAGCGGTTTTAATGCAATTTGCACATTAATTTCCACATCTCTCAGCACAACAAGCGAATGAAACGTGAAGATGGCGCATGAAACACCACCATTTTAACGGAACTGACGTTTAACAGTAATGAACCCAATCCAAAGTGAGAATGGAATGTGGATATCGTACACATGCCTATAATCGGACACTTACACTAACTGGACAGCTCACCAGGCACTTCACCGAGCAGTTTCATTTTGACTTGTTAGAAAAAATGAGACCTGTCCATTGATCTGTCCGGTGAACGGCAATGCTGTTTTCTCATAACAGCACAAACCGTGAACTCAAATTGAGAAAGGTCACAACTTTTTCCTCAAATCCTTAATTTTCTTCTTGTGCCTGGAAGTCAACTCCATTAGCATTCAGCATTTCCAAAATAGTAAGGCTTCAGTAGTACCCACAGACCAAGAAACCAGTGCAAAAAGTCATACGTGACCGATCATTGGCATGATATCTGCGATACATACCTTCCGAGCGTCTCCAAATCGCCATCCTCCGTCACCCGCACCGCGTACGGCATATCATCCTCCGACATCGCCAGCACCATCCCATTGAAATACTCCACTCCCGCATTCGCCGCGCCCATACCCTTCGACACATCCGTCACGCCCGCCATTCCTCTCAACGCAAAGAGCGCCAGTCGCGCCACTCCCCCCAAACCTTGCAACTCCCCCAACGCCTTCGTAAACACCGCCCTCCCCGCGCGCTTCTCACACATAAACCGATTCGTCCTTGTGAAGCGGCAGCAATGCGTAGCTTCGCCGTCCTTGATGCGTACCACATGCAGCATCCCGTCACCGTCGAAGTAGTGGAACCCCGCTGAAGGAGCGAACTGTGGGTTGCCCCCGTTGCGAATGTAGGCTCCGTTCAAGCACTTGGGGATGCGTCCTGTGACGGCAAGTACGCGCCGAGGTGGACTCTCTTCCACAGGGGCGAAGTTGCCGTCGAGTTGGAGACGTGGATTTGTTCGGAAAGGGCGCTCGCGAGGCTCGATCAAAGGGATGAAGCTCTCGGCGGCTGACAAGACTGCAGACACAAGGTCCTGCACGCGGGATCCAGTTCCGCGGACACCCAGTTCGCGCTCTGTGGGCGTCGGAAGCGTCTTTGGGAGCGTAATCTTCACCGTGGGCTCAGTGACGACTGCTGGCGGCGGCGTCACTGGGGGCGTAATCGTCACCATGGGCTCCGTGACGACTGCTGGCACGGCTGTGCGGTCTCGTAACAAGACTTTCTGGATCACAGACTCGCCGCGTTTCTTCGGAGGATCGGATTGGAAGCTGCATCTCGGGGATGCAGTGGTCCTCCTGCATTGTGTCCATGAAAAAGTGCTTGGGAGCGCCATGGCTGTTGCTTTGATCACGAAGCGCACACTCTAAAGTGAAGCAGAACTCTCGTAAGTCCTCCGAAATTACAAGGAAATCGTGGAGGGCATACTGGGAGTCGTCTGTCAGGGATGCGACCCGGTTCACATTCTGGGACTAGCGGGTGACAGGTCTTGCGATTGCTACCGCATTGGGTGCAATGCGAGTCTTCTCTTTCGCAAGTGTTGAGTTTTCTAAGCTCTAGAAGATTTGGAATGGGATTCTGAAATCATGTTCTTGTGTAGGTCGGGTTTGGCATCACCTACTGAAATGTATCTAAGATTTCTGTCGGGATTCAAAGGTTGAATGTTGTGATCAACATTTCCTCATAGTTTCTACGATGGTCACCCCTGAATTCTATGATTTCTGTTGGCATTCAAGACTTGACGAATACTTCTGTCAAATGAATGTTCCAAAGAGCGTCGCTCGATCTCATGGATGGTAAGATTGACAGACATAAGGATTGTTCGCATGAGAATGTAGTTTGTCTTCAGGCTACCAGCACAAAGATTTCTTTCAAGTGTTGCGTTATATTTATTTATGTATATATATAATCAGCGAACGTACAAGCGGGACCGTGACAGTAAAGCCCAAATTCTCTTCACAACTTGAAGGAAAAAGCAGCCACCGCCCTTTCATGAACGACGGCGATGGTGAGGATTAGAAAGTTGGTTAAGCCCAAAAGATAAGGTCTCGCCCGAACCGCCTTCAGCTGAAAAGAGGAATTGATTCCCTAGAGGAACTGTAAACTTTGGTACGTGTGGGAGAAATCAACGTTCGTAGATCAGGAGCATTTCTGAGGAAAAGAGTTTTGGTGGGACATGAAATCAATCAGAAAATCTTCATTTCCACAAGTTTTGAAGTCAATTTCGTGGAATTGGCAATATTTCACGACTCTAGGACTTTCCAAAACATGCAGTCCGATGCGTAAGTCTATAGGGTTCCTAGTTTTTTACAGTTCTTTGAGCCGAATTTCCAGCACCCAAAATCGTGCCAAATGGAACGAAATTGAAGATCTTTGTCCTTTCCTTGGCAACTTGTTATGCATTGATTGCAAAACGTACACATAAACTGTCACCAAGCTAAGGTAGGAGGTCCATAAAGCGACCATCTAAGCGCTGAACCTGAATTTTGGGGAGGTAAAACATCTTGAAATATTTTTCAGTAAATTTTCCTTGAAAGACAAGAAGAAATGGCATCTGGCTCAAGTTGTTTCATATTTTTCGGAGCT
This sequence comes from Pseudisothecium myosuroides, assembly GCA_951799445.1. NCBI lineage: Eukaryota > Viridiplantae > Streptophyta > Bryopsida > Hypnales > Lembophyllaceae > Pseudisothecium > Pseudisothecium myosuroides. The sequence continues at coordinate 35,250,500 of OX637287.1, read as the reverse complement.
TTGTGGAATTAGTTATGAAATTTTGAAGGTGAAAAGTCAAAGGGCTGTAAAAGCAACCACCTCCTAGAATGTACATCCGTTATACATTTTGGGAAATTGAAGAAAGCAAAATGTACCTGTGTGTCCTGATCGGTTCAAAATGCCCGGTCGGAGTTCGAGCCTCCTACCTTACTATCAGAAGAAACAAAAGAAGCAAAAGTCTGTGTTTTTCAGCATAAGATAAGTTAAAATACTTCCTCCGTTTCATGTAGCTCCGCCGCTTGAAATGTTCATCTTGTGCATGCCCAGTTGCTATTTTGGTAGTAAAATTACTGGTAATAAAAGAGGTTGGCAACTTGCCAGCACTGATGAGTATCACGGAAAGCAGGAATCATGAAGATAAATAAGAAAGCCCTGAGATTGGACAAAAGTTCAGCTAGTTGCACTCTTTATGACGGAAGAGGTCAATTTCTGTGCTTCACAAGTTTTGAAGTTGGATTCGTGAATTGGCAATATTTCATGACTCTAGCACTTTCCTAAACATGCAGTCCGACGCGTAAGTCTAGGGTTCCTAGTATTTTACAGTTCTTTGAGCCGAATTTCCAGCACCCAAAATCGTGCCAATGGAACGAAATAATTTATTTATTTTCCTTTTCTTGGCAACTTGTTTTTGCATTGATTGCAAAACTTACACATACAATAAGCTGTCATCAAGCTACTATCAGAAGATCAAGAAGAAAGTAAAGTCTGTGTTTTTTAGCATAAGTTAAGTGAAAATACTTCCTCCGTTTCATAGCTCCGCCGCTTGAAATGTTCATCGTGTGCATGCCCAGTTGCTATTTTGGGAGTAAAATTACGGGTAAAGAAATGGGCATTCAAGTTGCCACCGCTGCAGAGTAACTTATCACGGAAAGCAGGAATCATGAAGATGAATAAGATTGGACAACCTCACAAAAGCGGTTCAGTTGCAGCCACTTTGTGACGTAAGACGTCAACTTCCGTTCTACGGCATCTTTGTGGGGCTCACACGGGACATGGATCCACACATCGATGATCCTCCGTGATGTTTGGGCGTTGCAACCAGACCTGACTTTCCGTGCGAATTTGGTCCAACTTGGGGATGTACGATTCATTCATACTGTATGCAACTTTTCAAAAGATGATACTTACAAAATCCAATTTCTCCAATTTGCAATTTCTCAAGAGGAAAGCGGTATAGACGACACTGCCTAAAATGCGTACATGTGGACCTAAAAACATCACAAAAACTTAGATAATAAGATAACCGCCTCAAAAAGCGTGCATCTAAGCCCACCTACCTCATCTATGACTGTAGTAGATTTTTTAAAGAATATGTCACCTTCTCCTAGATAGGAGACACATTTAAAACCCGCACCATTTAAAGACCTCTTACCTTAATTACTCAAGATGTACACAATCAAAACAAAAGAGTCTAGTGTTGGTTTTGGGTACACCTGAAAATTAATACTTTGAAAATTTATAACTTATTTATGAGGTGGGTGATTGCAAGAAATGCTTGTCCTTTGTTTTTGTCTCTTTGACCTTGGACATGTGGTTTTTGTCATATGTTATAATTTTTTTTTCTTTGAAATTTTAAATGAAGGTATATATAGTGGTTGTAGACATTGATTTTATTTTTTTTTTAAATTTCAATTTAGTTTATTATTTTTAAAGAGCCCCCAATTGGATGTCTACCTTTGCAATAATTTTGGAGGATTTGAGTACTATTTTTGACCCCAAAATGTGAATTTGAAGGTCAAAATTGGGAGACAAAGACTTCTACTAAAGCTATACAAGACCACAATGAGATTTTTTTTAAATAGTAAAGTATTCACCTTTCACATGTGCTCAAAGTGCATTACTTTTGTGCAAGTGCAGAGAATACAATTTTTTTTCCCCAAAGATGAAAATGGTGGAGAAGGAACATCTTCAAGTTAGGAAAAATGTATTTTTTTGTTTATTTTTTTGAATTTTTTTCTAAAAATCAGTATCAATTTTCTTTGCATTTTCCATCTCTTATTTTTACATAACTTTTAGAGATAAATTTCTCTAAACCTAAATATATATATATATATAAATAAAATTAGAATGCTTTACAAATTATCCACATTTTATTTTATTTAAAAAATAATAATTCCAAAAGTCATAGTATATTTATTGAAATAGGAGTCATTTTGAGACCAAAACGGCAAGTGTTTCTTGCAACAACCCATGTGTCCAAATAATGCATGCTAAAGTGTGTTGAAATCTTCTTTTACTTGCCAATATGATTATTAAAAATAATTGATATTTAATAATAATAAATGTGCTCAATTGTAATTCAATGATGGTTGGAATGGCCATAAGTAGAGATATTAGCTCCAACCATTTTTTAATAAGTTGATGTACAATATTTTCTAAAAACATGTTTTGGTTGCGGAAAAACTCTGAAATGAAATTGAGAAAAAATTAAGCTTATATGAGGTCATATGATTGACTTAACCCTTTAGTGACCATGGTTGATTTGGGGGGCTGTGAGTGTTTCTAATTCCACCCTTGAGTCAGAAAGTTACACACGGGCTCTAGCGGCTGTTTCGTTAGAGATTTTCTCCTAATCGGGTGATTCCTAAATAAGTGTTCGCCTTCCAAGCAATGGACACTTTTTGTGACTGATAATCCTGTAAAATTCCACTAATTCTAAGAAAAACTATGGGTTAATTAATTAAACGTTATGGTTAGGTAAAAAACAAAGAAAGAAAACAAAATCTAATTTAACTAAAATTGTATCTAAGTAGCCTTTTAGAATATAGTTTTCCCTTCCCAAAATGGTGAAGAAAACTAAATTCCAAGATTCCTAGCAAAAGTTACCACGAGGTAAGTTCGGCCCCTTAGTTGTGTAAACCTTCATCCACTAATCTAAAATAGCAAATTAATCCAAAATAATTCTAAGTTCTAAGGTTAAGTTGTTAATTCTTTTAAGTTATGGATTTTTAAGTTAAATTGGAATTTCGACCTAATAAGATGGTTTTCATCCAAAATTGGTCTCAAACTTCATCCAACCTTTTATCCTTCAAAAATAAAGTATTTTCAAAAGTAAAAAGGGATTTTGGAATCTTAATAGATTCCTTGTTTGATTCCCACCTAAAGATTCCTTAAAGATTCCTTTGGATGAAATTCCTAAATTATCATCCAATTGTGTGGTTATGGTTAATTATTAGTAATTTTTGTTATTGGGTTAAATTTCAACCCTTAAAGGACCGTTGTCCCTTCGAGGGACAAATGCGTTTTCGGGCAGGTACCTACGGGCTGAAATTTTCTTGTGATTTTTTGAAACTTTTTTTGGAGATAGAAAAACTGATAAGCTTTGTGGGAATATAATTTTTTTCACAATCGGTGCCCGGGAAAAAAAGTTATGACCAAATAAGCTCAAACAGGGGACGGCGGGCAGCCCGGGCAGCAAAAAAAAATGGACAAAAATTTGAATTTATATATATATATATTTTTTTCGATAGATTATATTTTTGTCTATCTAGAAAGCTTTGATTCATTTCATTTGGATATGTTATGAGAAAGTTATGGACATTCTTGTTTTTCGGGCAGTTAGAGCATCTTCTTGAAAAAAATAACTTGTAGGATTCATTTCTGACTGAAATTTTTCAAATTTTTCAATTTTTTTTTTTTCGCTTGATTTAGTTTACTTTCTAGAACAATCTCACCATTGGGATTAGTGCATTTTAATTCCATCTAAGAGATATTAATATTTTAGATTTTCCTTCTATCTTGTACCTACTTCTACTTAACAATTTTCTTAAGAATGATAATTAAGTTTTTTTGTTTTTGTTTTTTCCTAGACTCTCAACTCAATTCTCCACTATAAAGATTTAAAGCTCAAAACTCTGTAGTGCAAAAATTTTAAGTTAAAAATGTTTAAAGTCAAAAAATCTAGTTCCGCAATGTGATAAAAAACTTGATTTTTCCACTATAAACCTAGATATCTTGCAATCTGTGCGGTCAAAAATTCTGAAATTTTTTCCACACATTCTCATCCTAGTTAAGTGTAAGATCCTACAGTTAGATGTGGAAAAAAAACAATTTTAATTTTTTTTTACGTTTTGCTATAGAAATGGCAGTTTTCAGTGTTTTTTGGCAAAAAAAAGGCCTCGGTCCTTTAGGGGTTAAGTATGATTTGGTTTTATAACCTCTAATTTTCTAAATCTAATCTTAAATTCTAAATTCTAATCTAAAAACTAACTTCTAACAGCAAAGATTCTAACTTTAATTTGAAAACAAAAACAAAGCAAAAGAAAAGGGTAAAATTAACATACCTCTGTGTCCATCGTGGCCACAGTCCCGTCATTGCAGATCACCAGCATAATGGACTCAAAATAGCCGTCGTCTTCCATCACGGATACTCCGTCTGTCGATGAAAGTTTAGTGTCAAAATGTGTGGAAAAATCCTTTTCCTACATTCTTCTAACTGATTTCCTACAAATAACTGGGTTAGTCTAAGTATTTAACTTAATTCCTTTGATTTTAGGATTTTACATTAAACTTCTAATGGTTTTTAGTTGATTAAAATAACTCTTTGAATTAAAATAACTTCAAGGCCCTATTTCTAACCACCTTGAATATTTGTTTTAATTTAAGAATTAATTTTAAAAGATTAATATCTTCCAAATTAATAATATTCCAATGAATAGTCAATTTTATTTGTTATTAATTAGTTTATGATTTTTGTTGGATTAATCTATTGTTTTTGTTGACTTTTTGTCTTTTCCTTTTTGGCTTATTAGGCCAGTAAAACAAAAACCCAAGTCAACAAGACCAACTAATTCCTTCCAAAAATACTAATTGATAGAAAAAAACAAATTCTTCAATAGTAAAAGGAATAGAACCAAAGAACTATTCTAAATGAATAGTGAATGAATAGTATAGAAAGAATAAAAACAAAAAATAATTTGTCCCGAATGAATAGTAGATAAATAGTAAAGAAAGAATAAAAACAAAAAACAATTTGTCCCGAATGAATAGTAGATAAATAGTAACGGAATAAAAACCAAAACAAATCTAAAATGAATAGTAAAAGCACAACAAAACAAAACAAAATGAATAGAAAAATAATAGAAAACTACACCAAATCCAAAATGAATAGTGACAAACAAAACAACAAGCGCACTTGAATAGTTAGATTCTCTAGGGAAATCAGTTTTTTAATCTAATTGTTCCCAAGCTACCACTTCGTCTTCGTTTAAGTATGTTTTGCCTTGAGTTTTGTTGTCATTTGGAGTTGGCTATGGAGTTGGAAAGTTGTGAGTTGGAATGTTCGAAGTGAGTTGAATTTTTTAGTTGTCAATTCCAAAGTTTGTAGGACAAGAATCAAAATGGTTTGGTGTGGCGAGCAACGGCCAACCTTTAGTATTTGATTTGTTTCAAATTTTTGGTATGTGAGCTCTAAAAGATTAATTTGAGTGACTAGATCACCTTGATGGCTTGATGGTCTGAAATTTGGAACCTGGACTCTGGACTTGAATTCGCAAAGGCTGGATTCTGGCTTGAATTCGCAAAGACTGGAGAGACCAGTCCCCCTTACTGCTGCCGGGGTCGGGAGGCGTGGGGGCGCCACGTGGCGCTCCGTCACTGGCTGCTCCCCGCTTTGATACCGCCCACTCCGGCACCCGCCCGCTCCGATATCCGCTTGCTCCGTACCCGCCTGCTCCGATACTGGCTCGTTCTGGCTTTGATTACTGGCTTCGTTCTGGCTTTCGAATACTGGCTTCGTTCTGGCTTTTGAATACTGGCTCGTTCTGGCTTTTGAATACTAACTAAACTAACAAAACTAAAACTAAACTAAAATATTAGAAAAAATGATTAAATTCTAACTAACTGACGATTATGGGTTATTGGGACTAAAATAAAAGGGAACTAATTAAATCTAAGAGTTTGGAAACTTAACTAATTGAAGCAATTCTAAATGATTTTTTGGGGGTTTTTGGTAACTTAAAGCAAAGGATTCTAAACTAAGGTTCTTTGTGATTTCCTAGGGGAATGACTAAACCAAGCAAACTAACTAATTGTTTTGGGATTTTTGGAATAAAAGGGAACTAACTAAGCAGAATAAACAAACTATAACAACGACTAAACTAACAATGGAGATCCAAATTTTGATAATGGGAGCAAAATCAAACGGAGCAACTACCGGAAGAAAGAAAGAAAGAGAACCACTTGGTGGGAATTGTTGGCTTTAATAGCCCGCCGACCCAAGGGTTTTTCCCAATTATTCCTTTCTTTTCTCTCAAGTATTCAAGTAACTTTTGGTTGAGGTGAAAGCTTCGCCGTGCGGGGGCAACCCCGGCTAAACTTGTGGAAATTGGTTTCAAGTGGCTGCAGGAGTGTCTTAATTCTTAAAGGAGGTACACATGAAAGTATTTAAACCGAACATTAAGGATTAAAATAATTCCCAAGGTGTCCAAATGTTTTAATTCCTAAATGAGGTACACATGAAAGTGTTTAAACCAAAAAGTAGGAATTAAGTCAAACCAAACTTTGTTATACAACGAAGTTTGGCTGGGATTTTGAGTGTTAGAATCTTTTGGCAAAGACTAGCTTCACCGCCTTAAGAATTCTTAACTCAATAACTGTTTCAAACATAAGATTAGTACGTCAACAAGATAGGCAAGTTTTGGGGGATGAGACCTCCCAAAAGTGTGATTTTAGTATGGTTATGATGGTTTAAAAGGGAACCCCGAGTCCTTTAACCAAATCCTCCACTAAAAGAAAGAAAAACAAGCAAAATGAGCAAAGATGACCAAAATTTGGTCTAGCTAGTTGCTTCCGACCAAGCCGGTAAGCAAATTGAACAAGAAAGAGTGTCTGTACTCCAACAGAGTGTCGGTAGGCAGATAATGAACAAAATGGGGTATGAGAAACTTCGCGGGGAGGCCTTATATACTCGCTAGAAGGCCCCACCATTTAGTTTACCATGAGATATTTGGTCTTCTTACTCAAAAACTACCCTAAGCTAAATTCTAAACTACCCTAAGATATTTTCTAAATAATCTTTGTTTAATCTTTAGAATTTTCTAGAGCAAGCCTTAATTAGAAAGGAAATCTTGTCTAAAATAAAATCTAAGATTTTCCCAAAGATATTTAGGAAATTAACTATTTTGACCTTGAGATATTTTGCAAACAACCCTAGGATATTTCCAAATATTCTTAATTTAATCTAAATTGGCTTTTAAAGGAAAGATTTGAAATCTTAACTAAATCCAATCTTCAATTTCCACCAAGATATTTTGTCAATTAACCTTGAATTACTGCTAATTACTCTAAAAAAGTCAAACTTACGGCTGAACTCTTCCTATCTTCTTGAGAACAACTCCAAATTGAAAACCGATTGCGCCATCGCGTTCAGAAGACCCCAATTAATCCAGGAGACCGCTTCCCCCCACTTTCAGGCTGTAAATACTTGTAAAAACCATTAACGGTAACTTCAAAGAAAAGTCAAAATTCCAACTAATGGAATTTGAATTTCCCAAGAAAACTGACTAGCTAGGGTTGCCTGGAAGGTTTGTGAGAGTAGGAAAACATTCCTTGTTTGTGACATTCGGACACCGCCAGCTCCTAGTTCGCCGGTCAACCCGCCGCCATGTTATAAATTCTTGTTAAATTCGACGCCGTTGCCGATTCTAGTACTTCTGACTATCAGAAAGTCTTCAAACTTGACTGGTCGCTTATTTTATATATAAAACTCTAATATAATTTTTAGTGAGATTTTACTGCACTTTGGGTAATTTTTATGAATTTACCATCAGTTTCAAAGGCGGTTGACTTCCCATGGAGTCATTGTGGAGTTTTGTAAAATCCCGAAACTTTTGGGCAATCTTCTAGGAAGTGTCCAAAAGCTAAGGGCAAAACCAAACCTCCAATAAGGATGCTAAATTTAGCAATTCCTTAATAATTTCCGCCCGAGGGGAAAATTAATCTGGTACCGGGGTTTGTCGTGGATGATTAGCTCCGTTGTTGATCTCTTGGCATGCTTTTACTTTAAAAGCACCTTTCTATAAGCTCCAATCACCTCGCCCTTCTTCTACTTTGCATTCTGGTTCGTATTCTTCAACATCTATAGGTCTTCACATAACTAGTTCAAATTCGACATGAATTGGATCTAGACACTTCTAAACCTGAACATAGACTCTTATGATTCAGTCAGGCTGTCACATGTGCTCACATGTCGAGTTTTACATGGACAGGACACTAGAACTGGCTAATTCTCACATCCTCACATCTCTCTAAACGTAAATATGGACTCTAAGACACTAAACTAAGACCTAAACATAGAAAAGCAGAGTATTTTGTGCTTTTCATGATTTTAGGACAATCCCTCACTAATTTGGTAGGGACTTCTACCAAACTCCTCTCAACTACTAATTCATACTATTTTACATGAATTTATACTAAAAACTAACAATAAATCGCGAAAAATAAACCGAGAGCTCTAAGTGCTAACTTGAGGGCTCATAGGGGCGGGCGTAGTTTTTCAAGAAAATGAATTTTGTAGCCACTCTAAAGATGTAGTCTTAGATCAAACCGTACAAGGTATTTCTATAAGGGAGATTCTTCAACCTAACAAAAAATCAAACTCATCCAACGGTACAAATTGCTATAAATAAGGTAGGAGGTCCATAAATCAACCTTTTAAGGGCTAAAATTGAATTTTGGGGAGATGAAACATCTTTAAATATTTTTTTAGTAAATTTTCCTCAAAAGACAAGTAGAATAGGCATCTAACCCAAGTCGTTTCATATTTTTTCAAGCTTTGTGAAATTAGTTACAAATTTTTGAAGTTCACAAAAAATGGTCATTTGTGGTCATCAAAATGAATACCCTTCTGAAATGTGCAGATTTGGTACATTGAAGAAAGTGAAATGTACCTCTAAATCATGTTTGCTCCTAGAGCCTTGTTGGAGTTTGAGTTGCTTTCCTTAAATCTCAAAAATCAATGACTTGAATGATCCTTTAGAATTTGCGCTACATAAATACCAATGCATAAGTTTACTTTGGGCATTCATGAGATTACAAAGCAACACTTATGCCTTGTCAAGACATCAAGTTACAAAAAGATCTCACAATTTGATTGATATTTTTTTGCATTTTTGTTGAACACTTCCCATTTGAAGGTCCAAGCCATTTGAGTTTGCAACCTCATAGCTAATTCATCAATGCTCCAATTATCTTGAAATTGGTTTTGTTTGAAGCGCACAAAGACATTCTAATTGTGTTCCTCTTTGAGATTTTTGTGATCAAATGTAGTTTGAAGAATATTAGACCAAGAGTCCAAAAATCAACCAAAAAGTGGTCGACTGGTCACTAAAGGGTTAAAGAAATCAAGACGGATAACACCAACAAAGTTATCTGTTAACTCTTAAAGGTTCATGATTATGTTTCACCAAAAAACACTTCAAAACTATCATTTCTAATACAACGAGTTGTGTTGAAAAAAACATGCTCTTATTGCATACCCAACCACTATTGCATTAGACTTGTATAAAAACATGTAAATTTTTTTTCAAAAACTTTGACGTAGCAGATTATAAGATATAAAAATTTAAAGTGAAAAGAAAGTAATTTTTGAACCTTATTGTACAAGATTTTCAAAGTTTGAATACTCTTAACTAATAAGAAGTTTTAACTTGTAATAAATCAACCATAGTGAAAATAAAAAAACAAAAAATTGGCCATTTGATGGTGATGAGATTTCACCAAAAGAATGAGGTCAAAACCGTCTTCAATGTTTAGAACTACCCGCGTTACGGAGCCCTATTTCCATGAATGTGGAGAAAATAAAATAATACAGAGTATATTTTAAGATGCCCCTTGGTAGAAACATGCTAGTTATTGTAGAAATAGATTAGAAATTTCAACTCTAAATTATTAGTTTAGAATACTCAATAGTATTCAAACCTCCTAAACTCAAAAAAGTGACAAATTACCAAAATTGACTTTTAAATATAAAATGATTTCTTAAATTTTCTGAAAAATAAGAAATACAGTTACAATCATGACACCTACAAATAGAAAATATAATCTATGAGAAAAAAATAAAATTTTTAATTAAGTTTTTGTAGGTTTCTTTTGTTGCCCAACAAGTTCATATTTGTGCTTTAATTAGGACAACATAAATTTTGTTGTTGGGCATTGATTGAAACAAAAATTATATGTTTTTCAAAAGTTAATGTGTTTTTCTATTTTAACCCCTCATATTCCAATGTCCCCTAGGGGGACAAAACAGATTTCGGGCAAGTTCCTATGACCTCAATTTTTGGTGATTTCTTTTGATATTTTCTTATAAGATAGAAAAATTGATTAGCTTTGTGGGAATATAAATTTTATTTCTATTAGTGCGTGGGAGCAAAACTTATACCATAAAAATCCTAGAATTGAACTTGGCGATCAACATAAAGAAATTGAAAAAATTGAAGATAAAACTTTTTAATTTTTTTTTCAAATATATAATATTTTTTTCTACATGTGAACATTTTGTTTGGACTACCGATAGTAATGAGAAAGTTAAGGACAATCTTGTTTTTTGGACAATCTTAGTATTTTTTTTTTTTGCAAAAATAACTTACATAATTCATTTTTGAATCAATTTTTACATTTTGAAAAAAAAATGTTTGATAAGGTTAAGTTTTCTTGCTAAAAAAATCCCACCATTGACATTATAGTGTTTCAATCTCATTATACAGCTATTAAAAATTAATTAATTAATTTTAATCTTATAACTACTTCTACTCAACAATTTTAAAATAAAATAAAAACCAAGCATGTATTTTTTGAAGTTCTTTTTCTATAGTTTCAACTCAATTATTTAATACAAAAAATTTAAATTCAAAGTCTATAGTGCAAAATTTTCCACAAATGGCGATCAAAGTCATCTGAAATTGCACACCAAATTCCAACTTTGAATGCTAGTATCTTCCCGGATTTGTGTGGTCAAACTTCATGAAATTTTTACTACATGATTTGAGACAAGTGAAGTACAAGATTTTATGGTTAGATTCTAAAACTTAAAAAATTCTTGTTTTTCTTGGCTAAACGCACAAAAAGTGGTAGTTTTGAGTGTTTTTTGACAAAAAAAAAGGCCTTGGAATTTTGAAGGTTAAGAAAATGTTTGAAAAATAACAACAAAAATTGAAACCATAGATACATACTCAAAATCCATTTTGTTCTTAATAAGGACACTAGGACTTTAGGGTTTAAATGATTTCAAAATCAAAATGTTGTAAGTGTTGACAAGAGTGCTCATTGAATGCACAAGACTGCACAAAGAGTTATCTAAGAATTACTAGACCATAGCTTGCAACTACCCTTGGTTTATAAACAAAAATTGTAGATTTTGAATTTTATTCCCTCTGTTCTAAAATGATCTTCCTGTTGCACTTTGTGACGTCTTAAATTGGTCAAATTTGGTTTTTGATTTTGAACCAACAAAATAACTTCCAATAGTAAATTTCCCTCCATCCACGCAATCATCAGTCACAAGACAAATGAAATGATTAATGAGGTCAATCAACACTGTTTGTTTTTATTTTTTGCATCTCTTTGAATATTTTCCAATTGAAGGATATGAAGCTTTAGGGGGCGGAACAAAGAAACACATATGGGCTTGGGCATATACTAAATGCCAACAAAATGATAATGTGACACTCAACAATTACTTGACCATTGGTGATCTTTGAAAATGCCCCAAAAATATTACTTTTTAATATTCCAAAATTACATTTTAAAAAGGGATTTGAAACTCAAAGTTTCTTGAATGTTAGGAGTGCACCAAACTCTATTTGTAGTACAAAAATGGTTTTTTAAAATTTTATTTTTTGCCTTAATCAGGAATAATTTGTCCTCGGGGGGGTCACTTAGAGTGTCCATTAGAAAACACGTGCGAACAAAACTTTGGACCCCCTATATTATATCCTAAAATTTAAATAAAATGAAATAAAAAAAATATGACTAGATTTTCCTACTTCAAAAGTTTATGTTTTGAATTATTGATATTTTTATTTGTTAATGATAATTAGTTACAAATTTTTGAAGTAATTAGATACATTGTACAACTGAAAAATAACTTTCACACCCCTATATTATATCCTAAAAAATTGTCTAAAAAATGAACAAAAAATTCCTAAAAATAGCTCTCTATTGAAAGTTCATTTTGAGTTGAGTATTGATGCAATGGTCATCTAAATGTGATCTCTATAAATATTTGAGTTGAAAAACATGCCGTTTTAGGCCATTTTCAACCTCTTGTACAAATCATTTCAACTATTATTTTAGTTTGAAATTTTGGCAATAGAAACCTATAGTCATTATTAAGCAACCCTCAAAATTTTAAGTTGAAATTATAGTTCATTAGAAACCACTTGTTCGCACGTGGTTTGTAGTAAAATACTAGGTGCCCCCTCCGAGAATTTGTCTAACAGGAAGATCATTTTGGGACAGAGGTAGTACATTACATTTGTATGGTTTGATTTACAATTGCTATTATTATAATTTAAAAATAAGATTTAGAATCTAAAATAGAAAACTCTTTACATAAATAATTACATTCTTAAATATTTAGCAATTGCCAATTTATTTATTTTTCAATGGATTATAATTTTAAATACAATTTTTATTATAATTTTTTAATTACAAAATTACAAAATAAATTTCCGTTGCTCTTTGCCTTATTGCTAACAACTAATTTAACTCCTAAAGGACCGGAGGGGTGTCTAGATTTCCAAAATTGTGAAGATCTATTATAAAATGCAACTTAGAAGAATATTTTAATGATGACTTTCAAACAATAGTTGTAAAATGCTATTTATAGATCACATCCATACAATTCGATCAACAAAAACACATACCAGTATTTTTCAATAAAATTTGAAGCTAGAAATTGGAAATTCCTTCTAAAATCAATTGTAGATTGAATATTTATGATTTTTAAAATATATTTTTTCCTATAATTTTAAAATATTGAGTTCTAATTATAGTGATTTTTGAAGGTTTTTATTTGATTTTTTATTCAAGTCATTTTTTAAGGGTCATTTTTTGAGCTAAAAAAGTTACTTTTTGATGCTGGACTTCCCGATATCTTTTGAATTATAGAATATTTGCAAAGCAAAATCTTCATAATTTGAACAAATGTTAAAGAACTAATATGAGAATCTTGAAAAAAATTGATGGATGAAAAAACGCATTTCGGTGAGTTTGGGACGTGTTTCCATTCATTCATTGTTCAAAATCTTCACTCATGGTCTTTTAGGGGTTAAAGTTTTAACCTCTTTAGACTTTGTACAATGGAAAATCTTAATAAATTTATAAATAAATCTGCAAATTTAAATTCCAAGACCTGGAGTGATTTTTAATATGTAATTGTAGCTCCATAAGTTTGTGGGCTTTGTAAAAAACCTTTTTTTTAATTCTATTATGGACAATTAGGTCAAAAAAGGTTAAATCAATTCTTAAAGTAAATTGGAATTTTTGTATTTTATATATATAGGGTCCACTTTGTGTCCATGGGGGGCCTTTTGAGGCACTACAATCAAAATGAAATGAAACCATGATGAGAATGGTAGAATGAAGCCAAGACAAAAATAATAAAATTTTGATTCACAAGACTAAAATTGAAGCCCATAGTATCTTTTCAAGTGAGGGAATGCTAAAGATTTTGAGGAAACTAATGAAAACCTTTGGAATTCAATTAATTTAAGAAACCAAGGCCAAAAAAATTTGGAATTAAAAAAAATAAAATATGAGAGTTGAAAGGTTTTTGAACTAACCAATAGAATTTTTATATTGACAAATACAAGGTCCAAGTGACATTTGAAGTCACTACTAAAAAAAATGGTGGCATGAAGTCACAACAAAAATAATGATATTTTGAAGTTATACAACTAAAATTGAAACCCATAAAAAATCCACGTCTTTTCAATTGAGGGAGTTGAAAAGCTTTTGGACAGAACCAATTGAATGACAATCTATTCATTTCTAAACGAAGGCCAGAAGAATTTGGAATATAAAAAGAAAAAATATGAAAATTAAGGGTCCATTTTGCAGTCATGGGGTCTAAATCTATAGAAAATTTAATGCTTGATTTAATGATTTTTCAATTAACAAAATTTAAAAGTAATTTAAGGAAGCCAGTGGAAACCTTTGGAATTCAATTAATTCCCAAAACAATCGCTATAAAAATTTGTATTAGAATTTGTATTAAAAAAATGTGAGAGTTGAAAGGGTCCACATTGCATTCATGGGGGACGGATCTTTGAATGTTTATATATTGACAAATATAGAGTTTTGAGGATCTATTTTCTTTCCATGGTTAATCATAATTAGACAGCATAGCATAGTTTAGGCTCCAAAAATTCTATTTTTTTTGCTTGTTAGGCTTTGTCGGGCCTCAACCTTCCTTCTTGGCGAGGCCAAAAAAAGAGTGTAGCACTAGCTTATTATTGCGTCCTTCAAAAATTTCATAGTATTATATAAGGAAGTATACCTCTTTAGTTCGTACTAATGCCATTTTCAAAATGAATAAATAGAAAAATCACTAAGTAAATAAAATACAATCAATTATCTACCCAAAAAGAAATAAAATCCCACAAACCTATTATTGTAATAAATATGGTTAAGCCGATTAAACATGATGAGTTTAGCATTGGTCAATATACACCTCTAAAATCCAGTACAATGTGTTCACATTTGCCAAGACTTCCATGTCGATTGAAGTTTAGAGACTATAATTATTTTTTCAAATATAATTTTGCAAGTTCATATGAATGTGAATGTGATTTTTTGTATTTATTTTTTAAAGATGTGATTACATGTCATTTATTAGTTGTTAAAATTTCATATTATTTTAGAATTTTTTTGAAAATATTTTAAATTTTTAAATAAAAATGAAACAATTCAAATCAAATGCAATTGATGCTCAAATATTTTGAAAATGTCATTAGGTTCATATGATAAATTCAAACATCATGATGCGTACTTTTTAATGTATCATTGAAAAATTAAAAATCAGCATTCTATGGTTGCAAATTCATTTTTCCAAGTTCTAATTAATATTTCAGAAAATTTAATATATTTTAATTAGAATTACAAATGAATAGCCAATAAATATCAACAAAAAAATTTATTTTCAATTGAAATAAAGTGCTTTCTTGGCCCCATTGCTAAGGGCTCTTGACTCTAGAATGAATCCCCAAAGCCTTTCAATTGGTTGTCACTGGTAGCATAGAGAGCAACAGAGCCCTAGTAATTTTTTAAAAATTGGATAGAGGAGTCTTTTTTTTAATGACAATATTTTAATATTTTCAATGCCGTTTAATTCACATAGATACACATTGTCAAAATTGAGTCAATATTTTTTGAATGCACAATGTTATAAATAAGGGTGATTACTCGGGTGATTAATTTTTTGATAACAGAATTTGTCTTGTTCATCACAAGGTGACTCATATACTTAGGTGGGTTTTTTTATGCATAAAGTATTTCATGGGATTATAAGTAGATTGAAGGTGTTCATTATATAAAATTCTTCTTTTGACAATTGTGGAGAATATAAAAAATAAATGAGTAATTAAAGAACTGAGTATTCCTTCATGAAATTCAATTAACCCCTAAAGTTCCATGCCTATGTTTTCACCGAAAACACTCAAAAACTGCCATTTTTAGTACAAGTACCAAATTTTTGAAAAAAACACTTTTTTGACACATATAACCATAGGATCTTATAGAGAACTAGTTTTAGAAGATGTGGAAAAAATTTCAAAATTTTCCACCATGCGGATTGGATGATATTAGCATTTGAATTGGCAAAAATCCTTTTTTTGTTCCTACGAAAAACAGGGCAGCTACACTTCACAAGGTCACATTTGTATGAAAAAATGTCCAAAATGGTGGTGCTTCTTTGAATTATTTTTCCTAAACAAGTTGTCTACATGCTTAAAATTTTTCAAATCATTTGGAATTGTACAACATATACAAAAAAAATAGTAAGTAGAGAATGGTCCAAAATACTAAATTGTTAAGAATTTAATTATGGAATTGAAATATGTCAATCCCAATAGTCATAGCATTGTTAACCAACGCTGGGGGGTTTGCTTTTGCTCCCCCGGAAAGCGGGAGCCCCTCAACATTGAAAATTGCACGATTACTATTGAATAAGAAACTATAGCCACTTACAATTCACACAATGTAGCCACTGTTTCAGAAACCAATGCTGGGCCAGCAACGCGCACAAGCTCTGACACCAGGCAACCAATGGTGTCATTGAGCTTTCAACTGAATTCCCTCCCAAGAATCTCGGGAGGTATTATCCTTCGAAGGAAGGAGAAAGAATTTGGCCCGTTAGCAATGCTATGGTTGTAATGTTGTAATAAACAACCTAAATCCTAAGATTTTTTTTTCAAAAAATATTAAAAATTGAGTTAAATAAACAACTTCAAAGTTTATTTTAGAGTAGAAAATCCGTAACTGCTCGCAAACTAAAAAACCTCATAACTTTTTATTCATTGGTCGAAATGGAATGATTTAAAGCTTTCCACGTATATACAACTCTAGAAAACCAATTTCAAATATTTATTTATGAAAAAAGTGATTTTTTTTAGATTTGTTTGGACTGCTCGCCTGGTGAAAAAAGTAACATATTAGGCCATAACTTTTGACTCCTATTTTGAAATGTCATGCAATTTAGTGCACATGAAAGATATTCCTCATCCCCACCTTCTATTAAAATGCAAGTCTCAAGTGTTGCAAGAAGGACAGGAGTTGCAAACGTTGAATCCCGGATTTCAAATAGTAGGAAGTAGTAGGTAGAGTTGACCCTCATTAGTAGTACATTTACATTTAGTAGGGCAGGTAGGAATCATGCTGCATGGGCAAATGACCCTCATCATTATTATGTGCAGCTATAGGGAAAAAGTCACCCTCAAAGCCACCAAACACAATGAAAAACAATTAAGTTAACGGCCTTTTTGACGCTTGGTATTTCTGTAATGCTTTAAGTTCCTTTAACTACCTAATTGACCATACATTGTCAATCTAAAATTTCAAGCTGGTTTTTGTGTGGGCAATTAAATTCCCTTGACCATTTTAAAAAAAAATATGAAAATTTTGAAGGTTAACAATTGGAAGTTTTTATTTTTCACTAAAAAAGATAAATTTTTTATTTTTGGGAGGTCCTCAAAGGCATATATATTCCATTGGTGGAAGAGTAAAGGTTGTCAAATTTATTTCATTTCCCAGCTTTGAACAAAGTTTGCTAATTTTACTTGAATTGAGATCTAAATAATCATACATATCCATTTCCTTTTAAAATGGTTCCAATGGAAAGAATAAGTATTTTTATTATTTTCACCGGGGAATGCTACCGTATGAGTGTGGAGTGTGAAGCTTCAAGCATAGAGCCTAGGTTTAATGAGCCTAGAGCTTGTTTTAGAGGTTATTCTTTAAAACATAGGTACTATTGGAAGGTGTAAGTAGGTACCTCATAACCATTGAAGGTACTTATAATATGCACCTTATAGATAATGTTATATGTACCTATAACATAGGTATCTTATAACCACTAAAGGTGGTCTATGCTCCACAATCCCGCTCTACGCTCATAAACTAGCTTTGCTCTTTTAGTTTGCTAACACAATTTTTAGTTGTTCATGTCACCTCCAATTCCAAAAACTCTTAAATGCAAATTTCTCAAACATTGTGGGGAGGGGCAACATACTAAAAATAAGGTACATACATTTATTTTGTTGTAATTTCACAACTCATATGCAATTTTACACTCTAAACTGATATGCACACTAATAAGCAAGTTCTTTAACCCCTAAAGGACCAAGGCCTTTTTTCTGCCAAAAAACATTCAAAACTGTCATTTCTATAGCAAAAAATTAAAAAATTGAAAAATATTTTTTTTGCACATCTAACCATAGGATCTTACACCTATCTTGTATAAGAATGTGTGGAAAAAATTTCAGAATTTTTGACTGGACAGATTGCAAGATATCTGCGTTTAAAGTGAAAAAAACAAGTTTTTCAGCAAATTAAGGGACTAGATTTTTTGACTTTAAACATTTTAACTTTATCATTCTTAAAAAAATTGTTAAGTAGAAGTAGGTACAAGATAAAAGAAAAATCTAAAATATTCTTATATTTTAGATGGAATTAAAATACACTAATCCCAATGGAGAGATTGTTCTAGCAAGTAAACTAAACCATGCAAATAAAAGAAAATTGAAAAATTTGAAAAATTGCATTTAGAAATGAATCCTACAAGTTATATTTTCAAGAAGATGCTCTAATTGCCTGAAAAACAAGAATGTCCATAACTTTCTCATAACAAATCCAAATGAAATGAATCAAACTTAAGCATTTGAGATAGACAAAAATATAATCTATGAGAAAAAAATATTAAAAAAAAAATTCAAATTTTTGCAAATTTTTTATATTGCCCAGGTTGCCCCCCGTTCCTTCTTTTGAGCTTATTTTGTCATAACTTTTGTTCCCATGCACTGATTGTGAAAAAATTATATTCCCACAAAGCTTATCAATTTTTCTATCTTCAAAAAAAGTTTCAAAAAATTACAACAAAAAATCAGCCGGTAGGTACCTGCTCGAAATCCCATTTGTCCCTCGAAGGAACAACGGTCCTTTACACTATATGGTTAGATTTTGAAAAAATAATAATTTGCATCATTGGGGATAACTATAAGCCTGTATTTTTTTTTTGTTGGAAAAACACACTTTGAAAGGCTTAGACATTTTGGAAATAATGATCCATACATTATATCCATATGGTTGAATCTACTACTACACTCAGCAATATCTCATAATTTTGAATGATTGGATTTTACATTTGTTTAACATACAAAAATTTGGTAGTTAAATTTTGTTTTTAATAGTTCCCTCAATACATTAGGATAGAACAAGTATACAATATAGATTTTTAAATTTTCTTTTGTGCAAATTTTATTTACTTCAAAGCATGCAAGCATGCTTTACCTCAAAAAAATCATATTCCAATTCATAGAATGCTCTTTTGAAAATGAAATCCAATTGCACAAAACTGTTGTAAACCACTATGGCAATGTGTGGAAAAAATTTCAAAAAGTTTATGAAATAAATTGTGAGATCTTAGTGTTGAATTTTTCTAATGTGTTTTGATGTAGCCAAATTGTGTATTTAAAGAAACTCATTTGAAAATACAACTATACGGCACTCATGTGATTAATTAAAATATGAATATTTCATGTGGACATGTTTGCCATTTGAAATAATTTTAATATAAAAAAAGAGGTTTGAAATTTTTTACTTCAGAATATTATAATAAATCAAAAATACTTTAAATTCTAAAAATGGAGTGCTTTTTTACTATACTATATCTTTGTTACATCACATATATTTTTTTTAATTAATCACATGATTTTTGATTAGGTAATGGTTGCTTTTTTCATCTTTGAAAAAGCTGACCTGTTCCTTTTCAAGCAAAAAGATGAGCTTAAGTTAAGAACTTAAGTTTCATTGTTAAAAAAAAACATTCCAAAACTTAACTATATTCAAATACTAGTCAAAAAGGACAAAAAATATCTTTATTTCACTATATATGTTAGAAATTTGACAGTTTTAAGAAAATCACAATGCAGAAATTTTGGGTCTGACCCCTTTTTTGGTCCATTTGAGAGTGATTTGACCCAGATATGAAGAAAAAAACTAAATGGTTTATAGAATTGAATGGAAATGAGAAGAAATCTGACCTTTGCCCAAAATGTTGCTTTTAGTAACCATGACTTGAGTTTCTCTTCTGTAGCTAATGGAACTGGAAATTGCAACATTTTACAATTCATTTCACTCGAGTTCCACCAAGAAAGCCAACAGATCTTATAAATAGGTTGGACAATGCTTGCAATAATAAATTGTAGCTTCTCCAAGGTCATATTTGACTTCTTATGCTTACTCCAATGAGCATTGATCTAAAAGTCCATAAACAGATTATAGTTAAAAGCTAAGTAAATGGATGAAGATGATAGGAAAACTATAGAAAAAGAAGAAAAACAAATGAATGAAAATAAATATAACATAAATCTGAAATTTTAACATGACTTGGAAGCAAAAAACTAACCTCTTCAAGCCAACAAGGACCATGCTTGGGATTGGCAACCGAGCTCAATTTTTCGAATTCAGGACACAGGGACTTCACTTCTGCACTAGCGGCATCCAACATTGCCTTCTCCAAGGCCCTTGATGTCTTATCCTCTGGAATTGTTTACTCTTTATATAATCAAGCCACCTCATTTGTTGTAGTGGCTACTTCTAACTGCAAGAAACAATTGAATAACATCAAAAAATGAAGCAAAATTAGGTAATAATTGCTATAAAACAAGCTGAGTTTTGGAACAAAAATGAATATAAATTGAAGATCATTAAAGTCTTGGAGATGCACAAATTCAACATAGGAACAAAATTAAGTGAAATTTTTAACAAATCTAGACATAAATTTGAAGCAAGACTTAGATCACATTTAGGAAAGAATGTCTAAAGATTAACATAATAATAAGTGTACTAAAAAAATAAGCAAAAATCTGTAAGTGAAACTTTGTGATGTAAATACATCACAATTGCAAAGTTAAGAAAAAATGAATCACTTACCCAATTTAGAAACCATATGAAGACATCTGAAGTGAGAGGGTGCCACGGTGGTGGTCTACCGCAATTTTCACACGCTTTGTATTCATCTTCTAAAAGTAGATCTTTGAAGTCTTGAAGCTTGAGTGATTTGTAAATGTTGATTTTATGAAGACGATGGACAAGATTTGTTTTTACGTGTGAATTCTCGGTAGACCTACAAAATTTATATTCAACATTATCATTTTTATTGGACAAACAAGATTGCTTAACCTTTGCAGTAGTACTAGTCTAATTAACCCCCTAAAGGAAAAAGCTGCGTTTTTTGGCAACAAAGTGATTTTGGGCAACTCACTACGAATGGAGTTTTTTTTTTTTTTCTTTGAAAATTTTACACAATGTGTGCCCGAGGAGTAGCTTTAAGGCCCAACAATTT
Source organism: Pseudisothecium myosuroides (assembly GCA_951799445.1). Taxonomy (NCBI): domain Eukaryota; kingdom Viridiplantae; phylum Streptophyta; class Bryopsida; order Hypnales; family Lembophyllaceae; genus Pseudisothecium; species Pseudisothecium myosuroides. Next base: position 35,229,421 of record OX637287.1, on the reverse strand, counting down.
TCATAACTTTTGACTATGTAGATAAAAAGTTATTGCATGATATGTGATTTTCTTTAAACTTTGGGCAACCCGGGTAGCTCTGAAATTTTCTTTAAAAATGACTTTTTTTTTAAATAAAAATTTGAAATTAGTTCTTTAGATTTATATATACGTGGGAAGCTTTAAATCATTCAATTTTGATCAATGAGTCAAAAGTTATGAGGAGTTTAAGTTTGCGGGTAGGCATGGAGTCTTTGAAAACCATAACTACCCGCAAACTTAAACTCCTCATAACTTTTGACTCATTGATCGAAATTGAATGATTCAAAGCTTCCCTTGTATATATAAATCTAAAGAACCAATTTCAAATTTTTATTTTTTTAAAAAGTCATTTTTAAAGAAAATTTCAGAGATGCCCAAGCTGCCCAAAGTTCAAAGAAAATCACATATCATGCAATAACTTTTTATCTACATAGTCAAAAGTTATGAAAATTGTTGGGCCTTAAAGCTACTCCCTGGGCACATGTTGTGTAAAATTTTCAAAGAAAAAAAATAAAAACTCCATTCGTAGTCAGCTGCCCAAAATCGCTATGTTGCCAAAAAATCACAGCTTGGTCCTTTAGGGGTTAATAAATGACAAATGAATTGAAGGCACAATCACAAAACCAATTGTAAAAAAAACATGAAGCAGATATAACTTACATGACTATTCACATCGTTCATAGCATGCATCAAGATACTAGATACTAGATATCGTTCAAGATACTAGTGGATTCGTTTGTCTCCAGTAGAATTGAATCAACCCAATAATGCCAATCCAAATTGTCTGCTTTCATCTTCTTGATGTAATTCATCCAAGCCATGAGATGATGGTTCCCATCTTACATGAAGAACATATAGCCCAATAGAACTGCCCGATCTTCATAGCATTGGAGTTCCTTCTCGAATTCTTCATTCTGTGCCACCCAATGAACATCCCAAGAACTTGAAATCTCATTTGTGACTTTCTCGCTCTCACCCTTATCATTGTGAATTAATACATATAGAACTTGGTTGCTTTCACTATAGCCATTAATAAAACTTGATTTAAGGCGCAGACCATTGAAGTTGCAATTTTTTTTCGGGCTCGTGAATTCGGGCGGTCTACCGACCGCCGGTTGGGGTGAAATCATGGGCTTCTCCCCTATATGCCTTAATTGCAGGTCTAACTCAAGAGAGACTGTCGAGCACTTATTCCAAACCTGCAGGATTGCTCGTCAGGTCTGGAACAATTTCAAAACCACGAAGAGAAGCCTGGGTCTCCTCGAACTCCCATCACTGAGAGAAATTCTCATTGGTATCTCACCTGGCACCTTCAATTCAACGGGCCAGTACGAACCGGCCACCAACAGCTCGAACATCGCCGTGACATCCTTTGCTCGACTATCATGTGGCACCTGTGGTGCGCTAGGAACAGGCTTGTTTTTGAACAAGTTAACATTAGTATTACTGAGATTTGTCACTTAGCTTGGAGGGACACCATCCTCGCGGGCATGGCCCACAGGAATCATGTCCTCTCCTATTTTAGAAATTGTAGTGAAGATAGTCAGAGGAGTATCTGCCAAGTGTTTATCAACACTTGGTGCAAAAATGGAGTTTTTTACTCCGGCACTCTCCACAGGCCCGAGTGGCACCTTTCCCTTAACCTGCCACCCAGGTTAAGGCGTCTGCGTGAACCGGACTAGCATTGTTTTTCCCTTGCCTTGCCTTTTAATTCAATTGTCACCTTTCTTGCCAAAAAAACTAAAAAAAAACTTGATTTGAGGCGTAGTACATCAACTTGAAGAATTGGCCTAACAAGTGGGAGTGAAATCATGCAGCAAAGGGGGATCTTAAAAAGACAAGACTTGGTAGGTTTGAATTGGAACTTCTGGAGTATGGCATTAAAGTCAAGCTTTGCTTTTGTTCGAAAAGCATTGATAGTCTCATCATGGGTTGGCTGTAGCTAGAAGGGGCCGTCTGCTACAGTAGGGTCCTAAAAAAATTATAAAGCATGAAATCAAATTAGTTTTAGAATAATACAATAGAAATCAGTTTGGAATCAACAAACATGTATGCAAATGACACCCTCTTTGGAACCAAATCATGCTTGGGTCACAACCAAATTACACACTCCTTTGCCAAAACAACACTCATCAGAATAAAAAAAACATCATCCAAAAAAATCATGAATAACTTCTTTACAATAGTGATCTCCTTGAAACCCCGGTAAAAGTATTCAAGTTCCAAGGAGGGTTTATATAAAGCATTCTAAATCTATATAAAAGCATCCTCCTTAGAACCCCAGAAAGGATATTTGGGTCCCAAAGAGGCTATCCAACGGGCATTCATGTCAAAAATTGGGGACACTATGACATAATCAAATGAAAAAACAATCAATTCCGTTAAGCACAATGACTAATGTATTGAATCATGCAAATTTTTTTTATGAATATACTAATCTTGCAAGAAGATATCCCCAAATTTCATTTGAATACAGCTTGGTAAACAATTCAAGAAAATAAAGATATTTTAAGGTTGAGTGTTCCAAGAAGCAAACTAGTGAACGATTCACGAAATTCAAGGTTCAAGCATGCTAGTGCTCACACTCTAACAAGATTCATGGTTCAAGCACACTTGAAAAACAGATCCCAAACGCACAAAATCATGAAATTCACTATGCACTAACAATCAAATCAAGCAACCTGAAGATATTGCTACAATTGCTACTTACAAGCTTGACTCAAAATGTCATCGGATTCAACATGTACTCTAATTTGCAACTTTCACAAGCTATTCCGAGTGATTATGAAATCTAAGACTCCAACAACGTGGATTTATGACAATCAAGGTCCCTGAGACATAATACTATGAAAATAGTATCCTAACTAACGAATTAGCTCGATAGACTGTGTGGAGATATTTGATCTAATGGTCAAATTTACAACTTTGGCATTTAGCAGGGCTTGACTACATCTTCTGAAATCTATAGTATATTGGTCCTAATTTTGGATTTAGGTTGGTACAGATGATCATGGAAATTGTTGGCGCTTGAAATCGTGGCAACTAAATACTTCAAACTTCACTGACTAAGCTTACGGTTCAAGTTCAAAAATTGCTATAAACTTCTCTCAAAGAAACAAACAAATAGAAGCAATTCCACTACCTCAAAATGAAAGTTGCATCTAGTTCCGCTATGTATACAAGTTTGATAGATTGAAGCTTAAAAAATAAGAAGAAGAACTTGTGAGAGCTCCTCAAAATACAACAACAAACTCTAATTGCAAAATTGTAGTTAGACAAGAAACTCACAATCCCGATGCCCACAAGTGGATCTTCATTTGTTGCGATTGCTTTCTCTCCCCTGCCTCCATCATCCCCATGATGCTCTAAATCTCTTGACTCTCCCAATACTGCAACCTCCGTAGCTTTCATTGTCTGAACACAAGTATCCAACTGGTTAGTGAGGGGAACTAACAGCCTTCAAGCGGTTGGTGACGGGAACTAACAGTCTTTGGAATTCATTTAAACCATTTCTTGTGTTTTGATAGAGTTGTTGGCGTTTTGTGGTTGTTAGGGCGTTAGAGTTGGTGGTGTTTTTGTGGTGCATTGCTTGAATTTGTATGTCTATCCGTGGATCCCACACTATTCCTGAAGGCGATCGTTTATTAGAGTTTATAGACTCATTTTTGTATGCTTGTGTTGCAGATACCACGCTATTCATAAAGATATTTACAAGTGGTTTGACATCAGCTTTGATAAATTTGGACGAACTTCCACATTGGAGACTAAGGTTGCCCAAGCTATTTTCTTGTCTTTATACGAGAAGAAGCGATTGAACGAAAAAACCATGATTCAAGTTTATTGAGGACTTGTAAGTCGGGCATTACAAGTCCAAACACTTGCTCAACCAATTCTTTTGTCTTAGACAGAAGAAAGGTCAGAGAGGAAATACAAAAGTTGAACAACGACGTCATTGTCATTGCAAGATGGCAGAAAGTAATGAAAGCAAAGATTGGTGTCATAAAAGTCTAAATTACATATGTGTCGTAATAAGTTTCATAGACAGAGGAAAATCGTCTAATTGATTATCTTTACACACAATTTCCAAGACCACATGTACCTAGAGGCCATGAGCAGACCCATTTGGTATGTTGTGAGCACCAAGAAGGCACTCAAACCCTAAATTGCATTCAAGAAAATGACGCACAAAAGAAAGGAAAGAATGAAAAAGAGGAGAAGCAGTCACAGACCGTTGCAAGAGTCAACACACTTCAATTTAGATGTCGATGAATTTGTAGAGGCTTGTTTATGAATTGGAAGTTGTGAATTCTAATTTCTTTTTCATGCCTTGAATGATGTTGGAGTCCTTCTCTATGGAGAGAGATACATAGTGTGGCCACAATGACTGTGCATTTTTTTCGAGTCATGTATATTCTTTATATTACCCGTTTACTATTTGGATCAATTAGTATTATGTTACAATCCACTGTTGAGGCATCTGGAATTGCTGTCGTTATCCTTTTCTTTTCCACTTGGTCCAAAATTTGGCTATTCTGGTATGTTGGTAATGGCCCCATTAGGGTTTCATCAAACACCATAGCGCGTGTGAAAAGTATCTTGTAGTAGATCTGTAGCAAAAACAATCATTTTTCTAAACTTCAAATGTTAGAATCTTACAATCCATGCAATCAAAATAGATGAAATTTTTCCACAAATTGAAATAATTTTCTAATACATTATTGTGTGGTTGGAATTCCAAAAAAAAGTTTTAATACTCAATTTGACCAATGCATCCAAATTTAGAAGTTTTAAACAAATTCTCTTAATAAATGTCCTCACCCTCAATCCTTTAGAGGTTAGATAATAACTCTATTTTTGAATTATTGCATGATTTTTTCTGAAAAATTACATTCACTATACTCCTTATTTAAAAAAATTAATATGAGTTTGAAATGTACCAGAGAAGTTACTAAGGGTTTTTTCTTAAGAATAATAATGGATACTCCAAAAAATAAATTGTTTTGAGCTAAATTTTTTATTTGGATAAATAAATCAATAACTATATATTGAAGATCTTTTAATCATTGTATTTAATCCCAATATTAAAATGAAAGTAATAACAAATTGTATTTTGTAGGGAATAAGGATAAAGTAACATATGAAGTACTCAATCTTTAAAATTTTCTTAAAATCAAACAAAACTTAGGATGTATATTGAAATGGAATTTCATGAGTTATATTAAAGTGATTGAAAATTTTGTATTTTTTTGTGAAGTTTTTTTGTTTTTCCATTGAAAGCTTAGTAACCTTCAATTACAAAAGCCAAACAAAAAAACACTTTTAGTTAGAACCTTGAACAAAATGAATAAGACTGCTAATAAGAGTAAGGGACAATTTCCAAATAAGCAAATGAAGACTATCGTAGTGTGACATGGATTTTGTTCTTTTATAGAAAATCGAAATTCTATAAAAGAAAATTAAGAGAAAAATAACAAAATTTGTGGAAAATAAATAAGAGCTTTGCCAAAAAATTCACTAATAAAGTACCAATGTTGGAAGGGTTTTTAAATTTATGAAAGAAAGAGTTTACAAGACCTTGATTATTGAATTATCACAATTTATTGTGGCTTGGAGAAATTATATATATAAATATATATATATATATATTCAAAGCCCACTTCTTTCATGGTGCACTTTGATCACAAAAGGAAGGTAGTCAATTTAATATTTTTTTTAAATCTATTTGTGGGCTTCCTTAACTTTAATAAAAGTCCTTGTATCCCAATTTTGAGCTTTGAATTCACATTTTTGGGTCAAAAATAGTAATGAAACCTTCCAAAATGCCCAAGGTAGATATCCAATGGGCGTCAATTTAAAAATAATAAACTAATTTTCAAAATTGAACAAAAAATTATTCAATGTCTACAAGTAATACATATACCTTCATTTCAAATTTTTATAGAAAACAGACATAGAACACAGAAAAGTTATGAGCAAAAAAACACCTACTGAAGGCCAAGGGGACAAAAAATAGGACAAGGAGTGTTTCTTGCAAACACCCACATCTATTTTTAGAACTTTGGAAATTCATAGTTATTCCTATGGTATCCAAAAATTACAAGCAAAGAGATTGAAGAACTCTTCTTCTATTTCCAACAAGATCCTACACAAACTAAGGCAATTTGATAGTATGAAGTACATTCAAAATGATGCTTCTTTGGTCAATTTTGGATATAGTTGCTTTATATGCTCCATGTTGCAACTATATATGAATGAATTTGTATATTTATTTTTTTAGAGTGAATCCGCATGTCTTCTACACATCTCAAGAATTTTAGATATTTTGGTGAAGAATTGAAATTAATTACAGTGAATGTTTGAATAAAAAGTGGAAAAATTTATATCAACTTCAAAATACACTCAAAAATACAATTTTTTTACTATAGGTGTATTTTATAGTATAGAATATCAATATGTAAAAATGATAATGTGTTTTTATATAAATTTAAACAACAACAGACTGTAGTTATAGGCCCAAAGTTCAAATTAGAATAGGAAGTTGATCAACTCATTTAAAAAATTTTAAATCCAGAAATTCAATTTTTTTTTGCAATTAGAACTCTAAGGCTATAAATATGGTCCAATGATTTAATGATTTTAGAATGACGTGGTAACTTCATGTACACCATGGTGTTTTAGAAAGTAACATAAATATATAGTGAAAATTTCAAAATGTTTAATTTTATTCTAAATTTGATACTATATTTTTTCACTTTTCCTTGAAAAACTCATAGTAATTTTAATTCTTCACAAGAAAATCTAGAGTTTTTATGACTTACAAAAGACATGCGATTTCATCTTTGCCAATCAAATAAATTAAAAATTCATTCTTATGTAGTTGCAAAATAGAGCATATATAGTAAATGGTTTTGGACTTTTAATAAATGGATATACAGCCATCTTTTGAGGGTTAACCCTAAAAAAATAAAATCTACTACTAACGTAATCAACTACAAATAATTAGATTTTTGAATGGATTATTGCATTCTTTGTTTCTACAGTAATCTTGGAATCATTCATCGGATACAACTTGAGAACAACAATGTTACAAGTTCAACGGATAATTGTATTTTCTGTTGAAAATTCTTCTGAAATAATGTATGGCTTCATAATATTTCTTTTAAAATTGTTCTCATTCTTATATTATCACCAGGTGTGATGTACACTCTAACCTCCGTCTTCAATCTTATCACTTGAGATTGCACCTTCTTCACTATGGCACAACTTGAATGTGTGGTAGTTTTTAAAATTGAATATAAGCTACATTGTATCAGCTTCTTTCTATTAGAAGAATTCAATTTCAAAAACAAGAACTTTCTTGGCTAAAATTACATTGAAAAAAAAAGACTTATTAGTCCCTAGAATATGCTGAAAATTTGATATGTCACAGTCTTGACATTAGAGATTTTGATCACATTTATTCTGATCTAGAGGAAAATTATCCCCACCCCCTTCTCTTTCTTTTCTTTGTAGGTTTATTCTATCTTGGCTCTCCGCTCAATTCTACCATTGGTGATGTCCTCAATTTTGCGCATTTGCCCCGCCTCTGGGTGTTTTGGCTTTGGGTGTCTTATCTGGGGGAAAGAAATTGAAACAAAAACCCGATTCACCTCTTTTTGCCTCATTGGGTGATGAGGATATAAAATGTTTGAGTTTCAGTTGAACAAAAGTTTAAATTTGTCCATGATAGTATAGTACCATAAGTGAAGGTCTAATTCGGCACTCAAATGTCAAAATTGAATTTCCATGTTAGATTTTTGTGCCACCTCACACCATTCATTATTTGAACTAGGATTGACAGAGTTTGCAAGCATTGAACTCATCTTTGTAGAAAATTTTGCACTAGATATGCAATTTTGTGCTATTTGACCATTGATACACAAATAATACACATTGAAAACTTTCACCACAGAGTGCAAGATCATGAGTTGTTTGAAGTTAAAAGAAAGATTTTTGGATTTATATGACTGGATTAGCAAAGTTTAGATTTTCCTTTAATAAACAAAATTTGCCCCTCAAATACTATAGACAAATTACTTTTGGATAAGTTTTTACAAAGTCAATTTTGGATGGATTTTCTATGAAATTTTTTACTCATATTTTGACACAAGGTATGAGCAAATATCCCTTGCATGGAACCATAATTTTTCCTCTAATCAAGTATCTAGATCAAGCATTATATTGGCCAAAAGAAAGTAGGTAGGGAATATAGTTTGTAATAAAATCTTTTTTTTATTTCTAAAATTTGGCAAGTATGTAATAAAAATGACATGAATGTAATTGTCCCTCAAAACCTTATGTAGATCAAAACTCTCATTCTTAGAAGATTGAAAGTCTCTTGATCTAATTTGTTTGAAGAAAAATGATTTTTTTTCTTTTTAATTTCAAATGCTATAATCTTACAACCTGTATTGTCAAAATTTTCAAAAAAACTGTACATTTCTATGGTAGTTCTAGTGCAAATTTTTTTAGTCAAAGTTTAAAAATAATGCAATAAAATGATCATAACTCATTTTTTACTCAATGCACTAAAACTGACAAAAGAATATATTTTCTATCCAAAACCTATCAAGGTTCTTCAATGAAAGCTCACAAGGTTTATTGAAATTTACACTATTTATATATTTATATATTTATATATATATATCAAGTTTTGCTACCAAATTTTTTAATGTTAAGAGTTCTAAATTATCACCTTTAATGAGGTTTATCTAAAAGACTAAAACTATTTGTACTCTAATGAAAATTATATGCAATTTCTAATAGGATCAATAATCCTAGTGCAATCATCTTCTTAATCTCTTGGTCAACCTTCATATTAAATGTTTTATAACTTTATAGGTGACTTAATTGAAGATTAGAGATTTAAGGGTTGTAATTGATATAATAAAAGAACAAGTTTCAAACTGTTGAATAAACAAGCATACTCATTTAGTTAAAAGGTAAAAAGGAAAAAATACAAGGTGATAACAAAGCAAAATCTTTTATGATCATCTACATATTTAATTGTATAATTCCACTGATTGATTTGATTAAAGACTTGGATTTGTAAAAAAGCAATTATAATTGAAAATCCAATGAAACATTCATTAGATTACCATATACATACTTTTAGGACATGAGGGTGAAAACACAAGGTAGAAATTGAAACAAAAAATGACTTTTAACTCTACCAAATCATTAGGTATCAACTAGTGTTGAAGTGCTCAAATTACTGTTGAGTCACAATTGAAAGCTCTGGATATTTACCACAAGATTTCAAGGTCCAAAACTAATATTGGCAAAATTCTTGCAAACTTGATCCTTGAATTGGATTTGACAAGAGGATGTATTCTCAAAGTATCAATCTTTTCCATTCTTATTAAATTAGTAAGGGTAATAACACCTAGATGCATCAAAAAAGAGTTCAAGCATAATTCCTATTATTGAATTAAAAAAACTTTTGTTACGTCTTGTTGATAGCCCAAAAGGATTTTAGATTTTCTTACAATGCATTTTCTGGACTTGGTTTCAATAAACTATGAATTTTCAAAGTGTTGAAAATAGGTATTCCTAAAAATCAACCCTAGGTTTTGATATAAGTAGGCTCACTATACATTTTAGACAAAACGATTTTGCAAATAGGTCACAATTAGGTATTGTTTACTTACTATTTTGCCACCTTCTTTAAAGCATATTATCCCAAAGTTCAAGTAAGGGCAATCACCATTTATTGTGGAACTCAATAAGCAACTTTGATAAAAATAGATGGATGAAAAAACTATCAACAAGACGGAAATTTTAGTCTTTCCTTTCTATTTGTCATCAAAGCATTTAGAGGTTAACTCATAGAAGGATGGACAATGGAATCTTCTTCAATATCCTTTATTTTGTTTGCTTTATAAAGTAAACAAAGTGAGTGATAACCATTTTATTTTATTTTTTAGAGATGAAATCACATGTCTCCTATAAATCAAAGAATTTTCAAATTTATTAACAATGATTTCAGATTACCCTAATTTCTTGAAGAAAAAATGTAGAAAATTCATGTCTAATTCAAAATCAACCCCCAAAAATCTAAAGATTTCTTTCATTTGTAAATTATAGTAAAAAAATATAATAGTGTAAACAAAATTTTCATATCATTTTATTGATAAAAAAATAGTATGCTGTGGAAATAGGCCCAATGTTCAAATTGCAATAAATTTTTCAATTTAATTTTTCTTTCAATTTTCAAATTGGACTAAGAACTTCATTCATTAAAGGAGGCAATTTATTCTTCATCACCTCCCATTCTGGCTATAAAAGCTATTTTCTTTCCATACAAGAAGAGATGAACAATGATTAATTATGGCACAATTCTCAACACGACTGTGCCACATTATGATTGGCTACAAGACTCAATATTGCAACTATCTCTTGGTTGATTTTGTTTTCAACCCATGGTCGGAAATAGCAAGCCCTATATCACTAATGTGGGTGGAACAGAATCTTCCACTGAAAAATTTATAGTAATTATGTTTTGAGAAATAAAAATCTGGAAAAGTATGGAAACCTTTCGAACTCTTTTTCTACATGCGGAAAAATTTCCCCACTAAAGAAACCTACCTTGCAGTAATGGATTGTCTCCCTTAGTTGGGCTCAGATTTTCAAAAGATCATTTGTGAGGCTCAAATTTAAATCAAAGAACAAGGAGGCAAGAGTTGCCAAATTCACTAGAAAGACATCTCCTCTGATGCACATTTGATTTAATAATAAAAAATGCCAGTCAACCATGATGACATTCTACACTACAACTAAATAGAAAAGAAGTGTACCATAGCAAAAAAGATTGGATGAAAAAGATATAGTTTTATTTTGTCCAATAGCTTCTAATTGTTATCCAAAAGCCAGTTTTGGACATTCAAAGGTTATGCTGACTCTATTAAGTGAATAAGTTATAACCATAAACGGTCCTTAAGGTAGTTAAAAATTCCAAAAATATAGAAATGTGTCATAAAATACAACTTACAATTTAGTGATGAACTCCAAACAAAAGTCACGGATCACACCTAAATCATGATTAACGTCACTTCTATAAGTTGGATAAGAAGTGTAAACTAATTTATTCTATTGCATAATTGTACGAATCACATTACCTCCTACATGCCTATTGTAACCATTTCTAATGCAATTCCCACTCTAATAAACAAAACAGGTGTCCGTCTGTGAAAAGAGGAAAGATTTGTAAAAACGACAAAACAAATCAAATCTCGGCAAAGCCTTTCGAACTCTTTTCTCTTAGATAAATCGCTTGTTCTGCCAAGGACGAGAGATACTCGTCATTCAAAATGAAGCTTCTTATGAATCTCATGGAACTACTGAACTCAGTAAAGCCTCCCACGGCAGTTTGAGGCCCCACAATGACAGGGGCAACCCTTTCCTGGAAGTAAATTATACCTATAGTCGTATGCAAGCTCCTCTCCAATGGCAATCTAAGCAAACAAACAAGGACGACTACTCAGAACAGTGGAAAGTGAAGCAAAAAATTGAAAACAGGACAAAGTTGCATAGGCAAGTTTGCAAAGCAGAATTATCATGAAAACAAATTTGGATGGACCAAATTGATGGCCAACCCAAGCGGATGATGCCTTATGGGACACTGAACCAACAGTAATTCCATTAGGGTGATCATCAATTTCGGCACCCACATATCCTGTCCTTCAACATGACCAAGTCCTGAGTGCTACAACAATTTCCATGATGTAATCAGTATGCTTTGACGTATGGGAAAGGACTTACATCGCGTTTGGCGAAAAAGCCAATGTGAGCTAATTGACAGTCCATGCTTTCAACGAGCACCTCGTAGTTGATCAAATTGGGATCACAACTGCATTTTACAAACCGCAAAACATTACTAAACAGTTCAAGTAACGGAATCCCCTGTGACTCATACGAAGAAGGGGCCATTGAAATGATGTCAGTAATCCCTTTAATTACAATCTGCTCTCAAGAATATGGGCCAAAGGAAGGAAATCTCACGAATATACAATGCTGTGCAGATTCAGGAGCTATACTCAAACCTAAAAAGGAATTACATAACAGTTGCAATGCATGAATTTCTGCGATCATTCTACAAGATATTAAATTCAAGTCATTCTATCCGCTGGCATCTCGACCTTGACAAAAGAGTTTGCAACACCTGTGTCAAAATAAAAACTCTCTTGAAATTGACGTTTCCAAACCTACTGGACTTCTGGAAACCAGTCACAGATCTTTAGTATTGGAGATAAATTCAAGTAGAATTCAAGTATAGGGTAGTTTGGCCTATTTATACTTGGCTTCCACATGCAACAAGCATGAGGTTGATTTAATTCTAACTCATCCCAAATTGATTACCATGATATTTCTAATGGCATTGAACCTCACCTATGATTAATAAATCGAGCGACATTTCCATATGTGGTTGCATCAATTACATATGGCTTTGTAACAGATCTTGCACCAATCACGTCCAGATGTGCATCGATGTTGTACAAATAACTGCAGCCCAATTGATCGTATCTGTTGCACAAACTAATCAAAACCTCCACAAACAGTAAAAGAAAATGGGGAAACGTACAAGTTACAATTATCCAGGAAGAAATCAATAATAATAACACAACGGTAATAATTAACGGGAGTATCACTGAAACGCATCTATGAACACGGGGTTCAACGGCGTTGTTACCTCTCTCCTCTTTCATTTGCTTCCGAATCATTCAGGATCTCTCCTATATACTCGCACACAAAAGCACCACGTGAAATGGCCTCGGCTGCTCGCACACCCCATCCCTGCATTAAGTAAACCCCAGGAAGAAAATGCAAACCCTCAATCCTCCATTGTTTTTTACAATGAATGCCACCTTCAATACGTTATCAAAACCGAAGTTTGAACTCGAATGACAAACCAATGGTTGGACAATATTACCTTATGCCGACTTTTGAACACTTCAAGTTTCAAGTGGACTCCCTTCTGTAGTACACGATTTTGGCAAGAATCTTTACACTGACAACTAGAATTGCATTCGTATACCATGTACCCAACCTGTTCAACCAACGCTCATCAGTGTCCACAAAAATATGTGCATTGAGTCAGCACCAAGTTAAATTGTAGATACAATGGATAACGGCATAAACGGTATCCGCATGCAAGCACTCTCTGGATTCTAAACGGCTCATACAAGTAATAGCCCAACACTAGCCCGGATTATATATTAATCTACCTCTGCCCCAAGAAAAAAAAACACGAAAAAATTAAGAAAGAAAACCGATCATGGCAAGAATAGAGAACGAACATAACCATAACATAACAGCGCAGCAGGAATGCAATACAACTCCCAAATGAAGAAAGAAACATCAAGAGAAACAAACTCACATCAATAATGATACGACCAAATTCATCATAAGGAAATCGGCCTCTGATGGAACTTCCATCAATAGAGCAAGCTTCAGCATTGTCAGTGTCAAACATGGACACATGATCACAGATGGATGCTGAGCACTTATCTTCAGTGCACGAACATCCCACTTGAGAGCTCTGCCCAAACAATATCCAATTCAGCAGTTAAAAACACTACGAAATCCTCCAATTCTAGAGAAAAAAACTCCCTGAAAAACATGCAGAGGAAAACCGCACAAGGGCTTTGGAAAAAACCTTTGTATCCAGCCCCAAAGAAGGGTCAAGGTGCCGATTAGTTATATATACAAAATTATTCCAGGGCTGACTATCCCTTGGGGATGTCGAGCTTCCAACGTCCGTACACATTGAACACGAGCATGGCTCCATTGTATCTCCATCCATCACACAACGAATAGGCACTTTCTCCAAACCCTTACTTAAATCTTCCGATAGAACCACACCCTTCCAATCTGGCTCCAAGAGTAGATGAAACAATATTAGAACGAGGATTTTGCATGAAGTGAGCCGCTCCAACCATCAACAATCGCAAACGTTCTAGTCGGATTAAAAAGCTCTTCACAGCTAAATATGACGCTTTCAATAATTATTCTTCAAGAAGAGTTGATTAAACAACATGCACATCCAAACGTGGGCCGCAATAAAGAGTTCCAACACTTAGGCCCTGGTGATGACAATGTAGGCACATGTTCATTGACAGAAAAGACCGAAAAATGAAATCCACTAAGAGTGCATTACCTGCACACATACTTGAGGGAGACTTTGCAAATGGACTTAGATCCATTGGCAAACTTGGGAATGAGGGTGATGCACCATAACTCTTGCAGCCATCGGGACATAGATAATTGTCTTGGTGCCAACGGATCTCTAATTTTGCTTCACTACAAAGATGCGCAGCCTGCAAAAATAATCTTGGCGGCAATATCGCATACCTCTTACCCAGTTCATTAAAAAACCAATCTTTACAGCAAGTACTGCGAGCAACCTCCAACAATTCCTGGCTGTTGGGAGGGCGATTCAGCAATTCGCCTTGTAAGGGCCCAATTATTCCCTCTTTAGTAAGGGTATAAACTCCCGTTTGACACTCGCCACGACCATTGATTATGAATGCTTGCTTGACAGCGGAGTGCTCAGCTTGATGATGTCTACTCAAGTCTGGCAGCAAAGCAAAATCTAGCCCACAAAATCGGCACTTCAACCTGTTTGCGATTGGGGCTGGCGCAGCACCACTGCTGACTGCAAGTCTTGCTAATCTTCGTGCTCTTTCTGCTTTTCTATCCCTCTTGCGTGGTGGTCTTTTCGTCTTCTGATCCTCCAGAACCTGCTTCACAGCTCTCATACGTTGCAAAATTGCTTCAGCTCCACCTGATTGTTTTTTCGTAGGAACAGACCTTCCTCTCGTTACCTGATTTTGGGTTTTAGTTCTTGCGCGATACCTCCATTTTTTTACATTACCGTCCTTGTCAGCTCCTTTGACTCCATCCAAGTCATTCCCCATTTCTTCTTGTTTCATATTACTCCTTTGCATGGATAGCATTCCACCAGAAGGAGACTGATCTTTCGCACGTCCATCTGCTTGCTCTTTATGTGCAGCTTGATGATGGCGTCCCAAGTCAGGGAGAAGTTGAAATCTCATCGAACAGTGCCGGCAGGTGTATTTATACGTGTCCGTGTCAACCCTCTTCGAATCATTTCCAGTCACGACACCGTCCATTGCATTCCAATTCCTTTTGGTACCAGAATGCAGGAGCTCTTGATCTTTATGCACATTCTCCTTGTGCTGTTGAACTTCCCAGGATGTGGTGAAACTTTCACTGCAAAAACTACATTTATGGCTCTTGCTTGATATGAGAAAAGCCTCAACTCGTCTTGCGAAGTCAGCACTGCTCCACTGACAATGGTGCTGATCCTCCACATGCAGCCATAAGTGATCAAAGTCGGAACACTGTTTATCACACATCACACACACTGACCAAGCTGGCGAGGACATGGGAAGCGTAGGATGCGCAGCCTTCCAGTGTTGCACTACATCAAATTTTCTTCTGAACATCGCACTATCCTTATCACAAATACGACAGAGCAAACATTTTTCAAACAGCTGTGCCTCCTGCTTGTGATACTCTTTCCAATGCTTTCCAAGCAGAGAGAGCTGCTCAAAGTTTTCACCACACAAGCAGCACAAGTCCCTAGTATCTGGGCCAGCTTCTTGGACTTCCGTCTGTGTAGAGATGCACCCAACAACGTCAGAATGATCTAAAAAGGGTCTCGAAGAATCCAGCCACAGAATATGAAAGAACGTGACAAAAGTGTAAGCTAACAACTAAGTGATCCTGCAGAGAAATCCACAAGATATGAACCAACCTGTACGGGAGACAATCCTGATTTCCCAACACTATTATCATTTGACAGTGTCTCCATGTCTGACTTCAGAGCGCCTCCACATTGAAAACCAGAGCTCTTTCTGCAGGTTGAACCTTCTTCCAACACTACATTTGCCAGTCTCTCTTTTTCTGCTGTAAGTATTTTTAGCAG
Source organism: Pseudisothecium myosuroides (assembly GCA_951799445.1). NCBI lineage: Eukaryota > Viridiplantae > Streptophyta > Bryopsida > Hypnales > Lembophyllaceae > Pseudisothecium > Pseudisothecium myosuroides. Next base: position 35,213,412 of record OX637287.1, on the reverse strand, counting down.
CATCTCTCCAAAAGTGAAGTCTTTTGCAGCCTCATTCATGATAGATTCTACCATCCTAGTGCACTGTGCTTCTTCGCTTCCCCCTGAGAACATACATCAACATGTCATTTAACATAAAAGCATACCAGAACCCCTAAAAAATGCAACTGCACCCATTCTTGGTCAAGGTAGGTTGCGAGGTTGGACTATGTTTCAGTTTCAACTTGTACAGGGTTAGACTTGAAGTAAAAGAACCGAAGTGGGCTCACAACAACGGATGTCAATGTCGGGAATTCGTCTACTGGTGGATTAAGAAAATAACCAGTCGCTTGCTCCACCTCACTAATAACCAGTGGATTTCATCAACCACCTCTAGGAGTAGAAAGATGGTTGATGATTGAAAGAATTACGGCTCCATCCCCCTCTTTGCAGGGTTCCATTTCCAACTTTACAGAATTCACTAATTTCATTCACCAAGCCATCTTCCTATCTTGACATCCACTAACGCATAGTGAAAGAACAGTTAAAAACAATGACGAGGTACTCCCTCTCATTCTGTCGAGATGGAACATATCACGGTACAGAATTCCACATTGGCTAACCAAATTCTTGTTAACAAAACACAAACCTTTGCTTGTAGACAATTCTTGGTTCATGTACTTGCAGAGCTGATCATGGGCTTTGAGAAAGGTCTTCCTCTCCTTCACGCTCATACCAGCGACAAATCTGCTCAAATTCTTGTCCCTAATTGGATGTCGCAAAGCCCCAATTGCTTTGGCGCTCCCATTGGCATTTGAAGATGCAGCCTTTAAATGATTTTCACTAGGTTGACCGGATACTTGAACGTCAAGTTGTTCAATCTTCACCACCGCATCATCATCATTAACTGTAGTAGCCAAAGTTTTACCTCCTACCTGATCTGGGTTCTGCTCGACATGCTTGGTCAAATAGTTTGGGTCATCCTTCATCATTTCTTTAAGTTGGGAATCCTGTACAGTAAAACCAGTGCACCGCAAATGCTTTGCCATCATAACTTTATCATTCCCTTCCTTCAAATAATCTTTTGCATCATTCAATACTCCAGAATCCTCTGATTTAGGCGGGCGGCAGTCAGCATGCATAACACAAAAATAGCTTCCCTCAACAACAGAATTTGCACAACGCCGATTTTCCACCCAGTAACGTGCCATGCACAAATTACTAGGCTCCACATTAGGATCAACTGAAAGGTTTTCCGCCAAACCCTGATGTTTCTCACAATATATGCCTTTGCATGCCTGTCGAGGGCACCTTCTCTTCTTAGTTTTGAGAAATGCTGAGCAACCCCAGGCATCTGATTTAAACTTCCATTTCCAAGTCTTTGACGCAGAGTTTAAGGGACCATCTCGGGATAACTTAACACCACTTCCCTGGCCCTTCAACTGCAGTTTTGAGGCTACAGCTTCGGTTTCAAGGGTGTGATCAACAGCAAACTCTGACTTTGTAGCATCCACAGAAAAAGCTAGTGTTTGAGAACAATGAGCAACAGGCTCTGATGCAGCTGGACAATGTTCCTGTGCTCAGAACCACATTCTAATTATTCAGCAATAATGAGTTTGCATCACATATTCGCTAGTGCATTAGTTTCATAGACTTCGCAGATTCTGGACAAGTCATCGAAGCCGAAAATTGAATTTTGATTAATTTGAAGCAACTTTGCAAGCTGAATTATTCTCGAACAACTCTAGTGCAATGTAAGAGTAGTGAGATTTTCACTCAACCATAATCAGGTGAAGCTTAACAAACTGCACTAAAGCGGATTAGGTGCAAACCGTGGCAGCAGACGATGAGGGTCCTGCATCGTTATGCTTCTCAGTTTTCAGTTGCTTCCTGGTAGTCACGCGTCCAGCCGGAACCAGTGACTCTGGTCGGTCACTTCCCTCCTTGGGCTTGCGGCCACGTTTAGATCCTGAATTTCCCTCTTTCTCTGCCTTTGGAGTCGCAGACGAAGAGGAAGAAGGTCGGGATAGTTTGTCAGATGGCAAGAGAATGTCACTTTCAGGATCCGCGAGCTCATCAAAAGCTGGGCCTTTCCATTCTGCCCAACTTGGGTCCAGCCCCGGTTGCTCAGGAGCCTCCCAAAGCCTAGCTGCCTCGTCCCATAGGATAACTCTAATACATTCCTGTCAAACATGAAGAGCCGCAGATTCAGTAAAAGGACACAGAAATTGTCGGAAGCTGGTCATTGGACAGCACGCCTAAGAGTCAATCGTGGAACATACTACCAGCGACATTTAACATATGGAGCAATCTAAAGTTGTGACAACAGAAAACACAAAGGTGAGGTGATGCATAAGTAGTCAGAAGGCAAGCACGTTACAAAAATATCTACCTCTGAGTTGCATTTAGACGCTATACAAAGAATATCATCATTGAAGTAAATCGAAGTCTTCCTCATGGGAGTGAAAACCATGACTGGGATGCAGACCAGGTGATGCATTTCAGCTTCTCATCTTCATCAATGAGTATTCTCAAGCCTTCAATCCATTTAAGGTTACAGGATACACTGAGATGATGAATAGGGAAGTCACCAAGGACGACTAAACAATAACCGTAAGGATATTAGTTTCTTTGGAATGAAAAAGGACCTATAAGCACGAACCTTTGTCAGTTTCTCAATGGTTGCCGCTGTTTCAGCTTTCAAGCATTCTTGTGTCCACGCAGTCAGGCGTTTCTCGACCCAAGATTGCCGAACATAAACTGGTTCAACAACCTGCATATGATGATTATGATGTTAATGATGTTAACTCACCGTTAACGATGCTGCAATAAATTTTCACGTTGTTCGAAGGAAGTCCAAAAAAAGGAGGTGAAAACCTTATTTCAGATAGCTATAAAATTACAAGACCAGTGCGAAGGTATCTTTTGCGGATCAGTTATCTTAAACCTCCTCTGGCACCGACAAGCGGCCATAAAATACAGAATTTCATGGGCACAATGGCACAAGCAATGGACGAAATAGACGAAGTCACCTTGCACAACCAGCATACCAAAAGTCTAGGTCAACGGTAAACTTCCTAAATCCTTATGCCTGAAACATTTCTTATCAAATCCATTTTAAATGACGGAAGCGTCCCACATCTTTACGGAAGATGAAACGTGGACATTGCGGTGAACAGTGCAACATGCGGATTACAACCTTTCTATCCAGGGATGTCCATCTGGACAATAACGAATTTCAATGGATATTGGTCTTAGATCAGCAATAGATTTATAGAATATTTAATCGTATCACGGCTTGCTATTTGCCTGTTAAACGGCAATCTGCAACACCTCTTCTTATTCAGGCGCTGTTGTTGCCATGCAAACCACATTTGTTCGCTTATTCCTAGCCTATTCCATGCTATAATTGGCCACACCACCAAAGGTCTGGCTAAAAGAAGCATAAAGCTATGGGACATGACTGCTATGAGGGTAGTAATTGCCAATGCCAATACAGTATGAAGACATATTACGACATACGCTGACTCAATGATGCATAGAAGCAACCACCGAAACGTCCAAGCAAAAACAATTAGACCACATACACGCAGGGACTGCCGTACTTACAGTATGTATACGAACTAACAAGGTCCCCAACTCCGAGTATTTGGCAGCTTCACTGGCCTCCCTCGCGAACTCCTTCCAAACACTTACATCTCGTGCTCTTTCTATCACGCCCTGTTCCAGGAAAGCGGATGTTAGAAGACAAACTATGATGTCTTGGTGAATTTGTAAACTCATCACATTACTACTTGAAATACAAATGCAAAGGAATCTCACCATTATGTGCAGGCGATCACTAATATCAAGCATCTCCCACCCCAAGCTCAGAAATGTACGACGTCTTGGTGCCCCTGTGTCTATCACCAGACGAAACCAGTCATCGTGAGTTCCTGACAGCAGAGGCTCTGGCTTTTGGTTGATGTCACATATATTCAGGGCATCTATCCATATATAAGATCGGTTAGTGACCACGTATATGGGGGTCCATTCCTTTTTCCCATAAGTGGGCATGGCCTTCACTGTCGCTGCTCTACAATCTTCCACTCTAACCTGGATGGCTGCCTGCCATTTTCCTCTCCACTGCAACAACAAATGTCTGTATGAGTCTTCTGGAGACCGATTTCCTTACAAAATGAAAGTTAGACACAAAATAAAATAACACGAGGAACGCAGACACCCCCACAAAAACTCTACGATCGACTCCAATGCCCGCATAAAGTGTTCACTTCCACATAATACTCCCAAGTTACGATTACGCCCAGCTAGAACCATAATAGTGGCCGGGAAGTCATATATTCCCCACTAGTAGTAGCGAAATTGCAGAATGTAAAAGCTCTCAGATAGAGTTCATACCTTTACCCATACAGCTTTCCCAGATCCCTGGTGCTTTGAGCTAACATCGTACTTCTTGGATGGGGCGGCCGCCTGAATGGAACCTCCAACAGGCTGCAAACTCTGAGTAGTTTCGGGAGCAGCAACCAAAGCAAGCTCTGAGGTCGTGACGGCTGTCGCGTTTGCAGGCTCCAGAGTGTTCTGGGATCCATCATTCTTTTCAAGCGCTGCAGGTTCTTGATGCACTGGAGCAATGACATCTTGTGTGGAATTCTCGATCGTCGAGCTCCCAAATGCGTGCCCATTTTCCACCCCATTTGCCATCGCTCCATCCAAGAGGTTCACGGCTGCTGCTGGATCCCGAGCACCAGCACCCTCCGTCCCTGGCAGAAAGCCAAACTGGTCATGAGCAGGAGGAAGTGCGAAATTCTCTCCCAGACCGCGCTCATCCAGATTGTGCTCGAACGCCATCAACTCCTCCTGCTCCTCCATCGTGAAATTAGATTCACCTGCAGCCTCCGGCAGGTCGAACAAAAGCTTGAGCAGAGACATCGTCGCGTCTGCCCTAATCCCGCGTCCCAGTCCCAATCCCGCGTCTGCCCTAAGTCTTGGCAGACCCGCAATGCGGGTGAAGGCTCCGCCGCATCTCCGCAGACCCCGCTTCTTCCTCCACTAACTAAAACCTCACATCCACCAAAACGAAATGTCCACTGCTACCGCCAACGACAAATCTCAAAAGAAACGACGGAGCGAGACCAATTGCCGGAATACCGCGTCAATCCGAACGCAGGAAAATGGCGGAACCACCATTTCAAAGCTCCCGAATCCAAACCGGAACCGGAACAGAAAGTGCGGCCATCCAGAGAGAGCGCATCCGATTGCGCGCTTTCAATTCGAGCGCGCGCGCGACCAAGCTCGCATCCAGAGGAGATGGAACCCAAACCCTAGCACCGGGGAGCAACCATCATTGCAAACCATACTGCTGTCTCGCGAGAGCGCCTCTCCCAGCAACTGTGATGAAGGCACATTTGGTTGCCGCTCGGGACCGATTTGAGAGGGACGCTCCCGGGTACCGGAACGGTGTACCCGGAGGTCCGGGGGAGCTCGTGGCGGGTATCAATTAGGGGAAAAGGGCCGTTGCAGGACGCGGCCTTGGACTTCGTGTTTGAGTTGTTAAGTGGTCAATCAGTCATGAGTGGGTTTTCAGTAAGAAGGGACTGCCCTAAAACGGCGTGCATTAAATGGGCTCCGGAACCCAGAAAACAATCTTTTTGGACTAGGGTATTTTTTTCCTTGTAGTTTGTCAAGGTGTTTTTAGCGAAAGCCAAAAAAATTTCACCATTCTCCTGAACAAGCAACTCACCTTAACCCAGTAAGGACGCCGCGGACCATAATGGTCCGATGAATGACAAGGCATTCTCCAATGTAGGACAGAACTACAACTATTCATCCTTGGAGTTTTTTGTGGAAAGTGGAGAACATCTACAGTAGCTTGACTTCCAATGAGTACTTTTGGATTTTTTTATTCCAATGACTCTCACGGTTATACAATGCATGATTTCCAAGGTCACCCCCCGCGTCCTTACAGGGTTAAGTGATTTTTCTAATACAATCAATAGATGCTCGTTATGGACTTCCTATGCATTCAAAAAATCTACGTATATGGTTGTGGAGGCCGGAGGGTAATGAAAAAATACAGTTCATTAGGAGAGGTAATTAACCCCTAAAGGACCGGACTACATTTTTTAGCTGTATAGAAATTTTGGGCAGGTTCGTGTGACTAGAGATTTCCATATTTTAAGCTGAAATTTTAATAGAAGGTGGGCGCGAGGAATATCTTTCATATGCACTGAATTTCAGGACATTTGGAAATAGGAGTCAAAAGTTATGGCCAAATATGTTACTTTTTTTCGTAACTGGGCAGTCCGGGCAGCAAAAAAAATTTGGCAAAAATTTGATTTTTTTTTTAAAATATTTTTTTCTTGTAGATTATATTTTTGTCTATCTAGAAAGCTTTGATTCATTTCATTTGGATTTGTTATGAGAAAGTTATGGACATTCTTGTTTTTTGGGCAGTTAGAGCATCTTCTTGAAAAAAATAACTTGTAGGATTCATTTCTAAATGCTATTTTTGCAATTTAAAAAAAATAAAAATTCTCATGGTTTAGTTTACTTGCTAGAACAATCTCACCATTGGGATTAGTGTATTTTAATTCCATCTAAAATATATTAATGTTTTAGATTTTCCTTCTATCTCGTACCTACTTCTACTTAATAATTTTTTTAGGAATGATAATTAAGTTTTTTTGAATATTATTTTTTTTCCTAGACTCTCAACTCAATTCTCCACTATAAAGATTTGAAGCACAAAATTCTGTAGTGCAAAAATTTTAAGTGAAAAATGTTTAAAGTCAAAAAATCTAGTCCCGCAATGTGCTGAAATACTTGTTTTTTCCACTTTAAACGTAGATATCTTGCAATCTGAGCGGTCAAAAATTCTGAAATTTTTTCCACACATTCTCATACTAGTTAGGTGTAAGATCCTACGGTTAGATGTGAAAAAAAAACATTTTTCATTTTTTTTTTACTCCTTGCCATAGAAATGGCAGTTTTGATGGTTTTTTGGCAGAAAAAAGGCCTTGGGCCTTTAGGGGTTAAGTAAATAATATTGAATGGATAGAGATCACTTCCCATTCAAAAGAGTAAGGTAGCAATTCTAACTATCAATTATCAAGTGAAAATTTCAATCATGAAGTTAAGCATGTAGCAGAAACTAAAGCAAGTCATTATATCTCGACACTTCATGATAGTTTGACAAATAGGCAAGTAGTTACATCTCAACAGTCCATGATGGTGTGACACGTAGGCAAGTCATTACATCTCGACAGTTTTTGATAGTCTGACAACAAGTAGGCAAGTCATAACACCTTGACAGTCCTTGATAGTTTGACAACAAGTAGGCAAATCGTTACACCTCGACAATCCATGATAGTCTGACAACAAGTAGGCAAGTTGTGACACCTTGACAGTCCTTGATAGTCTGACAACAAGTAGGCAAATCGTTACACCTCGACAGTCTATGATAGTCTGACAACAAATAGGCAAGTCATGACACCTCGACAATCCTTGATAGTCTGACAACATGTAGGCAAATCCTTACATGTCAACAGTCCACGATAGTCTGACAAGTAGGCAAGTTGTAACTCCTCAATAGTCTGATTAGTAGACAAGTCATTACATCTTGACACTGCACAGTAGTCGTTACATCTTGAAACTGCATAATAGTCTGACAAGTACATAGGCAAGTTTTGACATCTTGACACTATATGATAGTCTGACAAGTAGGCAAGTTGTTACATCTCAACACTCCATGATAGTCTGACAGGTAGGCACGTTATTAATTACAACTCAACACTCAATGACAGTTTGACAAGTAGGTAAGACCTATAAAACACTACCTTTGCTTTTGAAAAAGACTTGTGTCTCCTTTGTAAAATATTTTAGGATAGTCAAAATAGGTCTAAGTGCATAATTATAAAAAAAAATAGGAAGTTGATGATCATGCATTACAAGAAGTTTGACGCTTGAAGAAGGCTGTCAATTCTGACATCAGGGAATGCTAGCCGAAAAAAAAATTAATTAATTAATAATTAATAATTACTTTTTTTAATTTAAAATTTAGCAAACTACAAGGCCTGTAGCGTGCAAGACAAATTTAATAAATATTAAAAAATTTAATGAAAAAAAATTTAATTTTTAAGAAAAATCCAAAATTATAGAATTCTATAATCTAATGTAGCAATTACTATTGCCTCATCATATTGTGATTATTTTATTATTTTATTACTTTATTATTTATTATATATTTTTTTTTTTTTTTTTTTTTTTTATTTTTTTCAGTATTAAATAATTTGGCTAGCACAGCATTGATTCACATCTTGGATTAAATTTGAACGGACCTTTGAAGACCTCAAACTTCTTGTAATGTAACTATTGAATTTACCTAGCAAACCAACAACACTAATCAATGTACACAACAAGCTTCAATCCTAAAATCACATCAAAATGATGCTTACTCTATTTTTTTTGTAATCAAATTGAAGTGAGGTAATTTACAACCTCTTGGATTAATTTGGTTTCTAAATATGAGTGACACTTAGCCATTTAAAGATAAATTATTCCATATTTGACCTCATGATCTTTACAATTATGCTTTAGTTGTTATAAACAATTTTGATAGGAATTTTTATTAATTCAAATATTTTTTTTTAGCAAAAATATTCTACAAACATGAAAAGAGATAAAGACATGTTTTGTTGAATTAAATTTCATATCCTTCCTATTGAAGAAAAGTCTCATTTTCCCAATAGAATACTTGATTTCTTTGTGAACCTCAATTCATTGTAGGACATTGGAAAGAACCTTCTACTACTTGAAAATTGGCATTTTTGTTCAAACTATTGATTAGTATATTTTTAGAGGCACTCTTCATTGGTCTTGGATGTAGCATGGGAACAAATATAGGGAGGCATATATAAATGTGAGGTTAAGATTATTAAAAAAATATAAAAAATATATAGAATATAATATAAGGAAAAAATACTTTATTAAAAGACCATGAGTGCAAATTTTTGAAAAGCAAATGAACGGGAAACTTGTCCCAAATTCACCGAAATGCGTTTTTCATCCATCATTTTTTTTAAAGATTTTTGTATTAGTTCTTTAACATTATTTAGGTTCAGCTTATGAAGATTTTGCTTTGTAAATATCCTATAATTCAAAAGGTATCAAGAGGTCTAGCATCAAAAAATAACTTTTTCAATTCAAAAAATGACCCTTCAAAAACTACTTGAATCAAAAAATAAAATAAAAATCTTCAAAAATCATTATGATTAGAATTTAGCATTTTAAACTTATAGAAAAAAATTCTTGTAAAAATCATAAATATTCAATCTACAATTGATTTTAGAAGGAATTTTCAATTTCTTGCTTCAAATTTTATTGTAAAATATTGGTTACTTTATGTAATTGTTGATTTAATTGTATGAATGTGATCTATAAATCATATTTTACAACTATTGTTTGAGAGTCATCATTAAAATATTGTTTTCAGTTGCATTTTATAATAGATCTTCAAAATTTTAGAAATTTGGGTACCCCGTGGTCTTTAGGGGTTAATTTAGTATTTCATTTATTGTAAACTAGTGAGCTACTTGTGCACAGTAATACATCATGCATTATGTACGTAGTCTATAGCTCAAAGACCATACATTGCCCACCATGTGTAAACAATTAAGCTTATCCACCATCTTCATGAGATTAGGTTTTTTTTTGGCAAGATTTTTGTGGGATTGTTTTTGTAACATTAGGAAAAAAATGAACCTTCAAAGAGGATGTGAGTTTCCAAACAACTGGGAACACTAGCTAAAAATAAATAAATAAATTGGCCAACAAATTGCAGCGCCCGATTAACACGGGACAATTGAAATAAATTATTTTAAAAATATTTAAAAATATTTATATTAAAATTAGTACAAAATAAAAAAAATACTGAAAACTGATGTGGCATTAGTGGTACTACATCAGTCGACTATTTTTGAATTATTTTTGAATCATTTTAAAATATTATTATTATTATTATTATTATTATTTTTAAATATTTTTTATTATAGCCACTATTCATCACTAATGATGAATAGTGGCTATTGTCCTTCAAAAGGGCTGTGAGTTCCATTGAAGAGATTTCCTCAAAAAGGAAACAACCCCTTTGAGGGCTCATTTTTTTTCTAATACTTTGTCATTGTGAAAAAGCACTTCTCTATGTATACTTTGTTGTAGTTTTAGGTTTCCTAAAACACTTTGTACATATATTTGATAGTTTCAACTATTTAAGGCTTTTGTCTTGTAGTTTGATTTTGTATTTTTTACATCATAAAGTCATCTTGACGAAGGTTAATTTGTTGAATTTGCCAAATGAGAACTTTGCTATTAAATTTAAAGGGCCAATGAATTATTGCAAAGGTGACACATTAGCTAACTTTTGCTTGCGTTTGGAGTCTGCCAAGACTATTGAATGGACTTTTCTAGTTTGGGATAATGATTGGAGATGCTGCATCAAGAACATGATTGAGTCATTGTCATGAGGTTTTTACTACCTATTTGGAAAGAACGGGGCTATAGTAAATATTTGTGGAAGAAACAAAAATGCCAATGACCAAGAATACTTTAACCCCTAAACGTCTGGATTCATCTCCAAAATTGACGATTTGAGAAAAACCATTATAAACTACAATTTGGAAGAATATTTTGGAATTGGTATACAAATGAAAGCTGTAGATTTTGATTTTTAAATTTTATCCGTACGGTTAAATCTACTAATGCTATCACCAATCTTTTTCTATAAATTTTGAAAAGAAAATTTCAGAATTCCTTCTAAATTCAATTACAAGTAAAATATTATCATTTTTTGAGTAAAACTTGTTGGAATGGATTTGAAATAAGGTTCTCTTCATATGGTGATTTTTTGAAATTTTTGTGACCTTTACATCTTTGACCTCATTTTTGCACATCTAGTTTTGAACTAAAGTCAATGCAAATTGACCACTTGACATACTTCCACATTTGTAATTTTAGAAATGTATATATTCTAGTAACACCAAAGCCAACCGTTGAATAGGACAACAACTTGATAAAGTATCACCAAAAATTAGGATGACTTTCATTCAAGCAGGAATGAGACAGAAACAAGGATCTGAATCTGTTCATCGTCCAGAAAATGGACGTCGGAGCACTCCAGGGTTAATTCCAACTCCCAACCCAACTGTGCAATAAACAAATGAAACCGGTTCCTAACAACACTTGTTTTATAGATATAAGAAACACCACTATTATTTTAGCAAATTCACTACACTTACAATTATAAAACTTAAAATCCAACCCTCATTACTATTAAAATCCAATAGCACTTGAATCCTTCTTAAGTTTTTGCTATTGCAACCTTTCAAGCTTTAAAATACTAACCCTTACAAGAAGACTAAAGGTTAAAATATGGATTGTCACACCTTCTGTAAGAATGAAACTTCTATGAAGAATGAGAAGAAGAGCCAATAGGAGCCCTTCTCCATGAAGAAGGTGTGACCCCCATTTTTGAGAATGAAAGATGCAAAAACTTCTTCACGCCCATTCTTCACCTCCATAGGAAAAGAATGAAACTTCTCAATCTCCAAAGAATGGACCCTCTGCAATTTAAGGAGAGAGTGCCACATTCCCATTCTCTAAAGATTGAGAATGGGGAGCAAAAGGTGTGACACCCCCCTACGCTTAAGGTAGAACCACCCATGCCCAACCTGCAAGGTACCACTATTTCCAATCAAGGTTGGAAACAAATCTCAATAAAAGCTTGGAATGCCTTGGAATTCGTTTTTTTTTCTCCTTTCCAAAGTTGGGACTAGTAAGGTCATGACACATGCCTTGAAGTGCATGGGAAGTAGTGAAAAAGAAGTAGGAAATATTGAGTGGCAAAGAAGTTCTTCTATGATCGGAATAAGAGGCCTTTAGAAATTGGCTATGGATTCAGAACACTTTTTGACTCCCAAAATTCATAGTAATTTCAATTTCGGGAATAAAATTATGAAAAATTGGCAATTCCAATATTTCTTATTGTCCTACATGGGAAAAATTTCCATTGCCACATATTCCTCATCATCTGTTCTAGAATTCCTTATTTGATTAGGTATAGGTACCTCCACCTTATGTCTCAAAACCCGAAGAGGTAGAAGAACCACCTCCACGAAGCGGGGTTGGACCTAAGGTAGTCTGCTCTAAAAGCGAGTGGCCTCTTCAAATCGACCCTATATTTAGATCTGAAATGGACATTGGGTGATCCTTAAATGAACCTCTCAAGCCATTGAGAGAATTGAGAGAAAAGCATTATTTATTGCAAGAGCCAATCATTGGCCTTCATTTACTCAAATCACTTTAGAAGTTGCAAGTGGTCGGATTTTGGAAGACCTAGGGTCACAAATAGGTGCCTACAATAGTTTTTTTGAAAATTCATAAGTAATTCAAAAATGATTCAAAAAATCTCAAACCACTAGTGTAACGTTCCACATCCATTTTTCTTTCTCTGAAAAATGATCCAAAAATATTTCTATTCATGGAAACCTGTGAAAAAGGCAGACCAGCCCTTAAATGGTCGCTTTTAGGCCATACTACCTTAGTACCGCCTCCTCATGGAATAAGTACAAGGTGTGCATGCTCGCTGGAAGGAGCTCAAGCACATCTCTCATGCCTGGTACGTACTAGCTTGAAGTCTTTCGAGAAGAACAATATAAATTGGCGTCGTGAAGCTTGTGTGTGGAGAATGCAATAAGAAATTTTGGGGCAGTGACGGCGTAAGAGCATCATGCACAATGTCTTCGCAAATTTCTAAAACTGATACATTTCGTGCAATGCACACATTCGAGCTTGGTGCGGCCGCATAGGTATTCTCTGGACTGAGCATCCTTAGTCCAATGCTCAAAAGGGAAAATCCGTAGTACTTTCAACGGAGAACCACACACAATCTGTAGTAGAAGGGGTCCGAATACTTCAGACGACGCGTCGCCAGCAGGTAGACTTTTTGTTTCCATTATTGGCGACCCTACGGTGGAGAACTTGGAAGTCCTTTTGGTACAATGTCAGGTGCAAGGTATGAGGCGACGTCTTCCAGCTTTGCCCCTCTAAGAACAACTTGTCCAGAGGCAAATCTGACAAACCCCATCATGAGTACCAAACATGTCACTAAGGTGGAAGAGTCTGCGCGTCAGCAATCATGATCTACTCTTTCCACAAGCCGGTGAGAGGGAGGTCATTGTTGTCCTCTCGGAGCACAGTGGGCAACCAAGTAGACTCGCACAGCTGGTTTCGATCTGCATCAACATCGACTGCAAACGATCATCACGTCAGGGGTTCTACTTCTGGTAATTCTGATTCCATTCTGTATGTTTTTTTATTGGGGGATGTCGAGACCAATCTGTGTGTGCTGGTGGTAATTCATATGACGTTAAGGGTATGCCGAGAGTCGATTGGAGCCCTAAACCACACACAGAAGGGACATTTGTTTCGGGTGCCACATCGCATGTCATTTATTGTTGCTTTCATCACAAAGTCTGCAAATGGTTCTCCACTTCCGGGGGACTTTTTGCCAGCTTCACTTTCTCCTTTTGCGCTACTATCAAACACAAGTTTGATTTCCGAATGCGTGTCCTCATAAACACATGAATTTAAAAAAAAGAGGTACCAGAAGTACAGGGTTGGATTGCACACTCGAGTATTTGTCCAACAATGAATTAGCTAGCTAAAGTCATGTAATCAGGAGGAAGTGAAACCACGAAATACCTAGAACTTGGTATAACAAAAAGAAAGTGACCCAACTGCGAATGACAAGTGGTAATTTGAAAGACTCTACTCAGGAATGTACTTATCGTAAGATGTTTTAGGGTTCACAGGTCAAAACATTGTTGCCGCTCACTGCACAGGTGCGTTGGGTGGTAAGCCGACACTATGGAATTTCTTGCTCGATGTTGTGCAGAATCTGAACCGTAAGAAGGTTGACTTCCGCTTTAGTGGCAACACCAAATCCTTCGCTCAAGCCATGAAGATATTCGGCGAGAGGAGGATGTTCAACCTTTTTGCACCTAATTTCAGCGGACCAAATTACAGCACCATCAAAAGGAAGAATCGTGAGGGAGTTCACTTCATGCCTGGAGAACATGCGAGAGAACATGCCTCAATCTTCGAAGTGAATGTTGACACATGCAAGGCTGCAAAGAAGGCACATACAGTACGTATATGGTATCACAGGTCCCGTACCAATGATTCTTAATGAGGACAAGACAAAGGTAAAGCACCGTATTTCTTGGAAACCAAAGTACGATGCAATGGCTGGATTTTATGGACATAAAGCTGCTCACAATTGCATTTCACATGTAAGCCCATTGTCGGTGACGGTGACGAAGGTTACTCTAAATTGTGGATTCCTTTCAACTAGATGAAGTTGGTGCTTTCGCTCGGGTCATTGTTGTGAACCTGTTGCATGACAAGCTCCCTCGAGTTGTGCTCTATCTGTCGAGCACTTGTAATTGCTTTGACGTAGCTTGGGTGAGAGATCAGTGGGAGAAGATAGATTTGTTGTGATCTGCAGACTATGAACAGGCCCTCGGCCCAAAATTGTAGGGCATACTCACGTTAATTATGTGACTATACTCGTGGTACTGGTCACCATTACAGTATTGACTGGCAAGGCTGGGTATTCACGGTCTCTTCGAATGGACACAGCAAGGTCAAGGACCTCCATGACCAAAATTTTGTTCATAATGGGAAAATTAATTAATCCTTTTGAAAGTCCGGTGCAAGTCTTGCAGCTTGGAGATGACGTCTGTTGTTTAGAGCATGTTCGCTTAGTTTACAATACCTTCACTATTTATGAACATGGTCTGAAGATGGAAGATCTTCGAACAAATCACCAGAATTTTCTACGCAGTATCTGTCAAGGCAAAGTCAGAAATTGCCTTTGTCAACTTTGTACATATGTCTACAGGCCAATACGATGAAAGAACTCTGGGTACTGCAACGTACCTTGACATTTGTTCCGATTACAAGGAATTTTTTTTGTCAGTGAAGCTGTCTTTGCACCGTAGAGTTGTTATGGCGTCGAAGGTGTCTTTCTTCTTCGGACTTTGGAGATTGTGGTTGAAGCATGGGGACCACAAGGTGGGGGGTAATACAGAGAACCTTACCCAATCAGAAAGTTTTGCTTCGCAACAATTTTTCTTGGATGTCCGCATGTCGTGTCATTTTGTGGTCAATCCTGTAAAGATGTTTCGAGATTCTACCCTAATTAATTTGAAGGTACCACTCCATTTGACAGGTTCTGATAGTTGTGAATTTTTTTTTAGTAGAATAGAATCGGGGGATGGTAGGGATGGAGAGAGCTTACAATTTCCATGAGCTCATTAACTGCGCAAATGCGCTGAACCAACTTTCGGCTGTGGAGTATGGCGAAGACGGCCTGAAATTTGGGCCAGCACACAAGAAGCAAAAGAATGTGTGGGCTAAATTCATCTGTTGTTGGATGGTGAAAGTGTGACTAACCTGGCAGACTTCAGTGATCTCACTACCGATGATGACATATACTGCAGATGGGGCTCTCAAGTGAGGATCGAAGGAGGTCGGCCCAAGCATTGATTCGAGTACTAACCTGTCGCTGAAGAAGACCTCCTGGATGATGGAGTGAACGCTGCGGATGTTTTTGAAACTAAGGCTCGTGATCTAGTCACGCATACTTTAGTCGAGGGAGAAGATACAAAATTGGTTGCGCCATTGGCAAATTCTCAGGCTAGGAAGAGGTACAGTCCAACTGTGACGAGGTCGGGTAAATCCACACATACTAGAGCATCGCCACCAGTTCCTGAATACTGGACCACGGCATGAAGAAGTGGGAGGCACTTGCTGCCTCCTGAGATGTAGCGGTGCACTCAAGACTCATGCTCCGCACCAACCTCCCCCTTAAAGTCCTCGCAAAAGCTCTCTCCTTTCTTCTCACACCTCTCGCTAGCCTTTAGTTCCTCCACACAAGTCATAGTCAAAGTTGACCAACTTTGCATGAGTGTAACATGGCCCGCTAGAAAGGCCCTCGGGTGCCGAGCAAATGTTGAAATGAGGAAGCACGCCACAATTTTAAACGCGACGTGGTGATGCGGAGCCATTTTTGCCTGCACAGGCGCGGCAAGCATGGAGTGGCGCTGCCGAGGCCTCGTAGCGAGATTGGTGGAGATGCTCTTAACAAACGGAATGGGAACCTCAGTAAAACCCGACCTGAATCCGAGTTGGCAATCCCGCCCCCACCACTGAGAGCGCGGAGCTCGCCGTCCTGACCGTCGGATGCCATCTGCAGAGGGCCGAGATGAGCCCCCTGCCAAGTAAAGAACTCCTGGCCGTCGATCCGGAGCCCACGTCGCGAACGGCTATGATGGCGTCCTGGGAAAGAGGCCCGCTGGTTCAATGTGTGCGGACTGCGGACGCCCGCAGGGAAGGATGACCGGAGGCCCACAGAAGGTGCTGGAAGTCCGTCGGAAGGGAAAGGAAAGACCTCTGACCCATTTGGCAAATTGAGTTGCCTGCCTGCTTGCCTGCACAGTGTTTGTGTTTCACTTCGTTAGGGTTGCAGCAGGCGCCTTGCCTCGCCCCCGCAGGTCTCCACGCAGCCTCGCTTCAGAAATTGCTGCTGGAACTCGCGTGTCCGCTCGGCAGGACCGGCCTCGCTTGTTCTGCAACAATCGGGCGCTGCAGCAGCCGGATCGCTCGTTCGGACGCACTCCGGCCGCGTGATTTTGGCCCGGCCCTCGTTTGTTGCTCCGCGACGCTGCGTCACGTGGTTGTGGAGGAGTCGTTCGTTGTCGTTTGTGCATCTGCGACTCCGCTTGCTGGACTGATCGCCTCCTCGCTCCGAGTTTTCGTCGGTAGGCGCGGTTGGCAGCCATGTTCGGGCGCATGCCAACGAAGAAGAGCGACAACTCGAAGTATTATGACGTTCTCGGGGTGTCGAAGACCGCGTCGCAGGATGAGCTGAAGAAGGCGTACAGGAAGGCGGCAATTAAGAACCATCCCGACAAGGGTGGGGATCCGGAGAAGGTAGGGTTGTGCGTCAATCGGAATTGAATTGAGTTGGGCCCGTGGGGTTGCGCGGTGCGGGCTCATGAGTGAAAGTGTTGCGATCCTGTGCCTGTCGTGTCGAAAGGTTTCCGAAATTACGCGACTGGCGATGGTGTGGAGTGGATCGTTGCTTAGTTGTGCGTGCGGTGTTGCTCGGCTTTGGCCTTTTGCCGTGTAATTGACCTCGGGAAGCTATTCTTGGTCTGATGTAAAATGTGCCGAAGGTGATAGATACTGGTTCGGCGGAGCCTGGAATGCTGTCGTCACCTCTTGTAATGCTTGTTTGCGTTGAGTTAATGGGTGGCCTCGTGTGTGCAGTTCAAGGAGCTCGCTCAGGCTTACGAGGTGTTGAGCGATCCCGAGAAGCGTGATTTGTATGACCAATATGGAGAAGACGCTCTCAAAGAAGGGATGGGTGGAGGCGGTGGATCGCACAATCCGTTCGACATCTTTGAGTCTTTCTTCGGTGGCGGCAGCGGTTCGTTTGGAGGTACGCTAGTTCAGACTTGGACGCAGATATGGATGGTCTGATCACCGCCTCGAGTGTAAATCGTTGAGCATTTTCGTTTCGAAGCGGATTTCTGTAAATTGATGTGCTTGACCTGTTTCAGGCAGCAGCGGCAGGGGTGGCCGACGACAGAGAAGGGGAGAAGACGTTGTTCATCCCCTGAAGGTTTCGCTGGACGAACTCTACAACGGAACATCGAAGAAGCTCTCTTTGTCGAGGAACGTCATCTGCTCGAAATGCAAAGGGTAAATCTCGGTGCTACTTGCTGTTCGATTTTGGATGGGAATAATTCATAGGGTTGAGTCGAGATGGAAAGTGTGCAGTTCCGAGGGTGTTCTCATCCGGACTGAACGCTTCTTCTGAAGTCGAAGCGTGCGGCCAGAAGCCTAGGTTAATCCAGCGTCTGTGTGAACCCCGTTTCAATCGACGTTGTTTCACCCGCTGAGCTTAATCGCAGTTTGGTCGGGACGCGTCCATGATCGAGGAACTGATGCCCCACAGCGATAGTTAGCGGAGTTGATTAGGGTTGGTTCACTGCGGAAATGATCTTATGAGCATTAGTCGTCGATCGCTGGACGTTTGGACGGTGACTTAGAGGCGATTTTCTACCCAGCGACGTGTTGCATTGAGATGAGTGCCATTTCTCGTTTCTGTCTTCGACTGTGTGGCGCTTGGAATGTGCGAGTGGCCTATGCCGTGGACGTGTGGGCGTGTGCCTGGCCTGGGCGATCCCGTCGTTCTGGGATTCATTTTCCTGCATTCGCGAGTCTGGGAAGCTTGTCTTTATGAGTTGGCAGGAAGCTCAAACCTAAGGCAGATGGTGTCAATCGTTGCTGTGGCGAATTCTGAGGATTCCGTGTTTCGAATGATGCAGGAAAGGATCGAAGACCGGTGCATCCAGTCGGTGCGCGGGTTGTCAGGGTTCGGGCATGAAGGTTTCGATCCGTCAGCTGGGTCCCAACATGATTCAGCAGATGCAGCACGTGTGCTCCGACTGCAGAGGCTCAGGTGCTGGAACTTACCTCGATAGTCGACTGCATGTACGGAGGCTCGAGGAGTGTGAGGTGCATTGCTTAGTGGTTGTTCGTGTCCTTGACTGAAGAAGTCGTTCCTGTTGTGCAGGCGAGACGATCAGCGAGAAGGACAAGTGTGGGCAGTGCAAGGGGCAGAAGGTTGTGCAGGACAAGAAATTGTTGGAGGTGCATGTGGAGAAGGGTATGATGCACGGCCAGAAGATCACGTTCCAAGGCGAGGCTGATGAGGCGGTACGTACTGTTGCGGTGCCTGGTGTGCCTGTGTGGATAGGGGGCGGTGTAGAGACACGCCGGGGGGTTTGGTTATGTGGGAGCTTGAGGAATCGTCATGTTGAGTTTTGCTCTGGAAGCCTGCAGCTGACAGCTGGATCGGGTGTTCTGTTTTGTGCGTGGTGTGCAGCCTGATACGCAGACAGGAGATATCGTTTTCGTTTTGCAACAAAAGGAGCACCCGAAATTCAAGAGGAAAGGAGACGATTTGTTTGTGGAGCACAGTCTGAGCCTGACGGAAGCGTTGTGTGGTTTCCAATTTCCTCTGACGCACTTGGATGGAAGGCAGCTCCTGATCAAGTCGAACCCCGGGGAAATTGTGAAGCCAGGTACTGTTCGTGTCATCCGCTCCCTACTTTGAATGTCATGGATAGATGGCGTGTGCCTCCGTAATGCATGCTGTGATAGTTCTTCGTCACTAGTTACTGGGAAGAGTGAAGGTGCATGCCATTCGTGATTGCCCCATCGAAAATTGGCTGCCTCAAGGGTATGTGATTCCAGATTGCAAATTTAGTTGGTGAAAGCAAGGTCAAGGGTCCTATGTCCGGAGAACGCTGTGTCGTTTCGCAAACTGTTTGTCCGGTGGCATTGTTTTGCTGACGTGTTCTTTTGCTTCGAGCAGGTCAATTCAAGGCTATCAACGACGAGGGCATGCCGCACTACCAGAGGCCTTTCATGAAAGGTAGGATGTATTTGCATTTTGCGGTGGAGTTCCCAGAGTCGGGCTCATTGACAGCGGATCAGTCGGCAGCGTTGCAAGCTATTCTACCTCGTAAGCCAGGTAGCCAGTTGACGGACATGGAGTTGGACGAATGTGAGGAAACGACACTAATCGATGTGAACATTGAGGATGAGATGAGGAGGAAGCAGCAGCAACAGCAGGAAGCATACGATGAGGATGATGAATCTTCTGGTCCTCGCATTCAGTGTGCTCAGCAATAGTGGAACCTTCCTTTTTTTGTGTTCGACGTTCTCCTTTTATTGATTTGGATTAGAGTAGTGTACCGACGTTTTACTTCGACCATTGATGGAAAATTCATTTCTTCTTTTAGATGTAACTCCGACTTTGTATAGATTATAATTTTAGGGTGTCGTTGTGCACAACATTTATGTGCAGTGCTTTGATCTCCATTGTCGCTCCGAAGTTCTGATTATGTTTTCGTGTTGATTGGTTGTTATTAAATTTTACCAGTACGGTCTTTGGTGGCTTCAGTTTTTTTGGGTATTGTGCTACTTTTCTTCCTTTTGGGATCGTTTTTTTGTCCTTAATTTTCTTTGTGAAAATATCAATGTGAACAAATTATATCAGTGTTGCAATATTAAAAGTAAAAGTAATTTTTCAGTACTGTTTCATTCTTGACTTATTATTATTTTTTAATTTTTTTAATTTTTTAATTTTAATTGAAACATAATATGAACATTATGTTGCAATATTGCAAAGAATTTGAATGATTCAAGTTTGTTGCAGTACTGTTTTCTTTTGTTTTTTTTCCACAAATCCTAATGTGCAAAAAAACTTATTGTAATGAAACAATTTCCCATATATGTCATTTTGGCACCAACATTTAACCCCTAAAGTTCTTTGACTATGTTTTCACTAAAAATGTTCCAAAACTGCCATTTCTAGTACAAGTACCAAATTTTCAAAAAAAACATTTTTGCACACATGCAACCATAGGATCTTATAGTATGCTAGTTTTAGAAGATGTGGAAAAAAATTCAGAATTTTCCACTGAGTGGATTGCAAGATATTAGTGCTTGAATTGGCAAAGATCCATTTTTTGTCCCTTGCAAAAAATATGGTAGCTGCACTTCACAAGGTCACATTCGTATGAAAAAAAGGTCCATAATGGTGGTGCTTCTTTGAATTCTTTTTCCTAGACAAGTTGCCTAAATGCTTAAAAAATTTCAAACAAATCATTTGGAATTGTACAACATATAGGAAAAAATAGTAAGTAGAAAGAAGTAGAGAAGATTCAAAATACAAAATTATTAAGAATTTAATTACGGAACTGAAAAATGTCAATTCCAATTCTTGTAATGTTGTTATAAACAATATACATCCTATGATTTTATTTTTTTCAATTTTTTTTGAAAATTGAATGAAAAAACAACTTCAAAGTTTATTTTAGAGTAAAAAACCCATAACTACCTGCAAACTAAAACTCCTCGTAACTTTTGACTCATTCATCAAAATGGAATGATTCAAAGCTTTCCACGTATATATAAATCTGGAAAACTTATTTCAAGTTTTTACTTTTGAAAAAAATGATTCTTTTTTATTTGCCCAAAATGCCCGAGTTGAGAAACAAACAACATATTAGGCCATAATTTTTAACTCATATTTTCGCACATCATGAAATTTAGTGCATATAAAAGATATTCCTCATCTGCACCTTCTATTAAAAATTCAACCTAAAATATGCAAATTTCTAGTCACATTTACCTGCCCAAAATTACTAGGTTGTTAAAAATAGCAAGCTAGTCCTTTAGGGGTTAAGGGTTCATCCCTATAGACTAATTTCAATTATGTACTTTCAACTCAACATCTTTTAAATTACTTTGGTTGAAAATGAGATTGATACTTTTACATAGCTTGCCAAATTGTCATTTTTGACTCACTATATCAATGACATTCATGACTCATTTAATACGCTAAATAAGAATTTAACAATTTCAGTATTTGTGTTTAACCCCTAAAGGTTTTTGACTATGTTTTCACCAAAAACATTCCAACATTGCCTTCGTTTGTACGAGTATCACATATTAGGAAAAAAGTAAAAAATAAAAAAATTTGGACACTTGTAACCAAATAGGATCTTGTAGTACACTAGTTTGAAAAGATGTGGAAAAAAGTTCAAAATTTTTTACTAGGTACATTGCAACATCATCGTGTTTAAATTGACAAAAGTCCTTGTTTTTTGCCTTCACAAAGAAATAAAGCAGCTGCACTTCACTAGGTCACAATGATTTGACAAAATGTCCATGTTTGGGGGGCTTCTTTGAATTCATTCCTAAAGTCCACTTGGTTACATGCTTAAAAAATATCAGATCTTTTGGAATTGTTCAATATATTGGAAAAATGTAGTAAGTAGAAAGAAGTACATAATCATTCAAAATACTGATTTGTTAAGAGTTTAGTTACAAAACTGAAAAATGCCTATTTCAATGGTTATAATGTTGTTATAAAAATCTATATTGTATGTTTTGATTTCTTTTTAAACATATTGAAAGTTGGATTAAATAAAAAAATTCAAAATTCATATTTGTATAGAACACCTACAAATGCCCAAAAACTAAATTTGCTCATATTAACTTTCATCTCATTGATCAAAATGAAATGATTCAAAGGTTTCCATGTACATATAAATCTAG
Source organism: Pseudisothecium myosuroides (assembly GCA_951799445.1). Classification (NCBI taxonomy): domain Eukaryota; kingdom Viridiplantae; phylum Streptophyta; class Bryopsida; order Hypnales; family Lembophyllaceae; genus Pseudisothecium; species Pseudisothecium myosuroides. Next base: position 35,191,197 of record OX637287.1, on the reverse strand, counting down.
AATACCGATCATAAAAATCTTATATTAAAAAAGTGATTGTTTTTTATTTGATCAAACTACGCGCCCGAGGAAAAAACTACATATTATACAATAATTTTTCACCATGTGGACAAAAGTTAGGAAAGTATTCGGCCTTAAAGCTATTCCTAATTCTCTTCTCATGTAGAAATTTCAAATCAAAAAATATACATTCCATTTGTTCTGAGGGATCCACAATTTTTATGTTGCCAAAATAGCAGTTCCCTCTTCCAGGGGTTAACCCCTAAAGGCCCAAGGCCTTTTTTTTGCCAAAAAACACTCAAAACTGCCATTTCTATAGCAAGGAGTAAAAAAAATTGAAAAATGTTTCTTTTGCACATCTAACCAGTATAAGAATGTGTGGAAAAAATTTCAGAATTTCTGATCGCTCAGATTGCAAGATATTTGCGTTTAAAGTAGAAAAAACAAGTATTTTAGCACATTGTGGGACTAGATTTTTTGACTTTGAACATTTTTAACTTAAAATTTTTGCACTATAGAGTTTTGAGCTTTAAGTTGAGTGGAGAATTGAGTTGAGAGTTTAAAGAAAAAAAAATATTCAAAAAAACTTAATTATCATTCCTAAAAAATTTATTAAGTAGAAGTAGGTATGAGATAGAAGGAAAATCTAAAATATTAATATGTTTTAGATGGAATTAAAATACACTAATCCCAATGGTGAGATTGTTCTAGCAAGTAAACTAAACCATGAGAATTTTTCTTTTTGAAAAATTGCAAAAATAGCATTTAGAAATGAATCCTACAAGTTATTTTTTTCAAGAAGATGCTCTAACTGTCCAAAAAACAAGAATGTCCATAATTTTCTCATAACAAATCCAAATGAAATGAATCAAAGCTTCCCAAATAGACAAAAATATAATCTACAAGAAAAAAAATATTAAAAAAAAATCAAATTTTTGCCAAATTTTTTTTGCTGCCCGAACTGCCTAGTTATGAAAAAAGTATCATATTTGGCCATAACTTTGACTCCTATTTCCAAATGTCCTAAAATTTAGTGCATATGAAAGATATTCCTTGCGTCCACCTTCTGTTAAAATTTCAGCTTAAAATATGGAAATCTCTAGTCACACGTACCTGCCCAAAATTTCTATACAGCCAAAAAACGCATGCCGGTCCTTTAGGGGTTAAATAAAGAACTTCAAAGTTTATTTCAAAGTAGGAAACCCAAAACTGCCCGCAAACTAACTACTTCTGCTTAACTTTCTTCACATTAATCAAAATAGAATGTTTCAAAGCTTTCTACATACATATAAATCTAGAGAACCAATTTCAAAGTTTTTTTTCTTAAAAAAAAGTTCTTCCAAGAATTTTTTTGAGACACCAAGGCTGTATGGCCACCAATGAAAATGAAGTATTATACAATAATTTTTTAACCTTGTAGACAAGAGTCACAAAAATTGTTGGGCCTTAAAGCTACTTCTTCAATACATGTTGAATGAAATTTTCAATGCCCAAAAAATTATCCACTTTATGTGAGTTGCCCAAAATTGGTAGGCTGCCAATAAAATGTTGTTCAAGACTTCAAAGGCTAACCCCTAAATGCCCAAGGCCTTTTTTGAACTTTTAGGAATTTGCTCTAAATTGAACAAAAAGTCAACATTTGGATAAGTTGTATCATTTTTTTAAAAATTGTAACCGTACAAATTCAAATTAGACATGTTAGAGGTCACATATGAAAAGAAAATACAACAATATCACTTATGAATTGAAAGATTATAATGTTTGAACATGAAGGTGTTAAAACTACAAAAGTGACTTGAAGTCTTTCAACCCTCTTTTCACATGCCAAATCTAAAAATTTAGTCAACAAAAAAATATGAGGTTAAAGGACCTAATATGCATAATTCCAATCAATTTTTAGCTTTGCAAAATTTACTCTACAATTTTTTTAAATGAATTTCTAATGTGATTTTTCCTCTAAGATCTAGTGTATTTTAGGCTCATTTCCAAGAGCCCTCAACACTACGGAAAGTCAAGATTACAATGGGTACCCTTGCACAAAATCTTGAATAGAAAAATCCTAATCCATCCTTTTCAAAATCGGACTTTTGACGCTAAAACTAGACTTCAAAAAGAGTTTTTCAAAAATATAAACTATTAAAAATAGCAACTTGGTTAGGTTTTATTTAACTTCAAAGTTTTTTCGACACCAAAATTTGGTGCCTTGGGCATTTAGAGATTAATTGCATATTATTGAAAATTTTGTAGTTGCAAAAAAAAAACCATCAAACAAAAGAAATCAAACAACTTTTTAATAGCCTTCAAATTTCATTTGCTATTCAAATCTCAAAATAACTTAAATTTGTTGTTGATGCACAAAAGAACAATCTTAAATCAATAAATTGCCCCTTAGGAAAACGGTGGAAGTTTAGTATTTTCCACTACATTTTTTAATATCCGAATATATCATATTTTCCAAAAGTTTTGAAAATTGGCGGAGTGCTACTCAAAGACACCATTCTTTAAAATGACAAAGTTTCAAAATTTATACATGTTCACAAAATATCGGCCTATGTTCCTAAAATTTGGTACAATATGAATAGACTTCATTATCCTACTTATTTCTATGACTTTATATGATCCTTGGATATTTCCAGACCATTTCAATACATGACACTTCATTGTATTATCAAATTCTATCTCTTCATACATTTTTACTGAACACAATTCTTTGGTTACATAATTGTCTCCAACTTCTTTCACGTTGCACTTGAAAAAAAGGTGTAGTTGAACATAGCATGTCCTCTCCGTTTCATTATCTTCTTCCATTTTTATTGAAATGTTGCCAAACCATTTTTTTCCATAGAAAGATGATGTTGCACGAGTAAATGTTGGAGTTGTTTCAAACCTTGAGCTTTGACCAGGACATAGAGCTACAGATCTATAAACTTGTATTATCTGCAAGCATAATTACACAATGGTACACATTTATTATTATATTCACATGCATTTCCATTTTTTAATTGAAATGTATAATGTAAAACTGAAGTAAAATGCCTTTTGTGCACAAACAAATCTGGCTTTCTATAATGCGATTTTTGTTTAGATGAGCCTCTAAACAACTCTTCAAATTTGTATCAATGTCTTGTTGTGAAATTATAATCATAATTTGTTGCTGTTGGAGGTTTCCAGACTGTGTGGATGCGCTTCTCGCAAGTGTAGGCAATTGGAGTTGTTCTATACTCAAATTTGTCAAAAAAACTACCACAATATGTTTTCTAATCTCCAAAGTCTGCAAAGCCATCATTCCTTCTTTTTTTAAATTTTTTTGTAATAAGATAACACATTCACATCTACATATCCTCATGGTTGTAATTTGACATGTTTATATTCATAACTCAAAATATTAATAAAACATACATAATACAACACATTCAGAACTGTATTTTCATGTACCTTGTCCAATGTTGAATTCTTCCCAATTGAACAAGAATAAGCTCCATTTTTCATTGCATCCTTTTTCAAAGCCTCAAGTCTTTGATTGTATTTTACAATGTGATCAAGAAAATTCTTTTTATTGCTTATTCTATAACCTGTTTTCACAATAGCTATGTGAAGATACTCATACATATTTGTACTGTATTCCACTGGAGCACCGGATCGTTTGATTGAAGTTGCATAATGTTTCATATTATGAACTTTTATCAAATTAAAATTTGATTTTTGCCACGTCCTTAAATGTACTTTAAATAGCTCAACAGTCCTGCAACAGTTATACAATTTTGAATGGTCTTTGCAATTTAATGAACGTACTAAAAGTACATTTTAACAATTCCACATAATAAAGAATAGTACCTTTGACTTCTACATTTGAGATTTTCAATTAGAAGACACTTCCATGATACTTACCTTCTCATGGAGTTTATCATAAATATCAATTTTTTTCATCAAATTCTCTTTGACAGCAAGATATTTCATACCATTCCAAAAAGTTCACAATGGCTTCAACGAAAAAATTTGGTACTATTCCCAGCAAACAAAATACAATAACCTACATAGAAAATAATATAATTTTTAGATACAAAATGAAAATAATTGAACACGGTGTAACAAAGACTTCATAATTTTTAAATACTTTACAATTACTTCAAATTAATTTAGTTTAGTCAACATTGAAGAAATTTGATAATTTTAAGTGTTCATAACAAAAACAAATATTTTATTCCATCAATTTTGTTACTTAATCACCTGCATTACAGAATGATGTTCGAAGGCTGCAAAATTTGTGTTTGATGTAAAATACCTTCTTTGTGATGAATTGGGCAACCCAAAATGAAAAAATCTTGACAATTCTTTAATTGCCATTATCCTCTCATCTAATTGTGATATTGGATTAGGATTTACTTCTTTTGCCATCTCCTGTAGAACATCCATCAATGTTTTGAAAACATCCAAGTTTTCTTGATGTAACATATCCACATTGATTGCTCTATAAAGATTGCCAAATTCCCTCGCAAATTCCGTCTCTCTTCCAGCAAAATCCCAAGTCCCAACGTGCACACTATTCTACAATATCCAACAGTCATTAACTTTAGCGTCAATTTTTATAATAAAAATACCTTACATTTTAAAATTTTATATATAAAAAAAAATTCAATAATTATACAAGAAAAAATTGACAAAAAGAATCTATCATGCATGCAGTGATTCATATTTGATACTCAATACAAATTCATAAGTACAATTCTCCTATACAAAGATTTCAAAATTACATCACACCTTATGATAACAAACTTACCTCCACTGGATGCAATGAATTTTGCTTTGGAATGTGTATGCGCCTAGTTGGAGGTGCTTCCATCATTTGGTTATAGATTACTTTCATTATAGGCTCTGTACGGTAATCAAATGTTCTTTGAACATTCATTAATTCTTCAACGGGACACATGCATATACTACATGGAAAATAATTTACATCTGTTTGTTGTATAAGTGCAAGTCACCTATTCATAGCATCAAAACTTGTCAATTTCATATTTGCTTTAAAGCAATTCCAATAATCTATATTAACACTAGTGATGGATTCAATGTTTGCTATATATTTGTTTAAACAAAATTTAAACTATCTATACATTAGTCTTGCTGACAATATCTGATTTAATGTATTTAAAATTCAAAATTCAAATCCACTAACTTATCGTGTAATCATTAACCCCTAAAGTCCCAAGGCCATTTTTCCATCAAAAACCACTCAAAACTGCCATTTTTGTAGCCAAGATCAAGAAAAACATTAAAATGTTTTTTTTTGCATATTTAACTGTAGGATCTTATACTAGACTAGTGTAAGAATATGTGGAAGAAATTTCAGAAACTTTGACCGTGTAGATTGCAAGATATTTGCATTTAAAGTGAAGGAATCAAGTTTTTTGCACCTTGTTCTACTACATTTTTTGACTTTGAACCTTCTTAACTTAAAATTTTTGCTCTAATGATTTTGAATTTCTAATTTTATATGATGAAGAATTGAATTAAGAATCTAGGAAAAAAATTCAAAAAACACACACTTAGTTTTCACTCATTAAAAAATTGTTAAGTAGAAGTAGGTTTAAGATTGAAGGAAAAATTAAATCATTAATAGATCTAAGATAGAGTTGAAATATACTAATCTCAATGGTGAGATTGTTCTAGCAAGAAATTTTAACCTTATGAAACTTTTTTTTTTGAAAAATTGTCAAAATTGAGTTCAAAAATGAATCCTACAAGTTATTTTTTCAAGAAGATGCTCTAATTGCCCGAAAAATAAGATTGTCCATAACTTTTGCATAACAAATCCAAATGGAATGAATCAAAGCTTCCTAAGTAGATAAAAATAAAATCTATATGAAACAAATTTTTAAAATTTTTAATTTAAAGTTACTGTGAGGATTTTTTTCTGCCCGCCGAACTAAAATTTGGGGGTTTTGTGCCATAAGTTTTGCTCCCGGGCACCGATTGAAATAAAAATTACATTTTTGGAAAGCTAAGGTGATTTTCTATCTTCACAAAAAAATTCAGAAAATTACAACAAATACTGAGACCGTAGGAGCCTGCCCAAAATCCATTTTGTCCCCCAAGGGGACAACGGGACTTTAGGGGTTAAAGGTACTTTTCAAAGCACCATTATTTTCGACATACATTATAACAATCGTAAATTTTGTGAAATCAAACCCTACATTCAATTTACTTAATAAGTAGTACTTGATTGTTTGTAATGAATGTCACATTATAATTTTAATTTTCTCAATATCACGTTCATTATTTTAGCATTCATCAATATCTTACTGTACATGATTCTTCATGGAAGTATAAAATCTCGGAAATACTATTTGTTCATTGCCAAATGGATCAATCAGCAATAGTCTGCTTATCACACAAACATGAAAATATTCAATTTGTTTCAAATTTAAATATGCAAACTACAAATTCTTTTAGATTTTGTTCACTTAATAGGTCTAGATTTCAAAAAGTAAATTCATCATAAATCCTCTTATTATTCAATACACTTAGTTCCAATTCATTTATCTGTGACTACATTCCTTTAGTGGTTTAAGGATATGTAAGAGACAATCTTGAAATGCTTGCATACGTTGCAAAGGCGTTGAGTTTGGAACTTTGAAATCTAGCAATAGTGCTAACAAACAATGTCCTCCTTCAACATGCCTATCTTCACATGCTATATTTGCAATTGTAAAATAAATAGGATGCCCATTAATTTTTTCATCTTTGGATAAAGCGGTTTTATCACTGAAAAAAATTAATGGAACTACAATGCCATCTCCACGTTCTAAATTAACATGTTCCTATTCAAAACACATGTATTCAATTATGATGTATTAAATTGAGACAAAAATTGATTAATATTTTTATTTTGAGTAAAAGTTAATTTTTTTATTATATTACTATTTAAAAGATCCAAATACAATATGATATCACGTGAAAAGACTTAATTTTATTAATAAAGTAATGGTATATAAATACTTGCCTGCACACAATGCCACCAATCTCCAGTTGTTGGTGTTGAATATTCTTTTTCTTGAGGAACATACATTTCAGGTTTCAATGTAAAATTCTCAGCAAATATGGGAGAAGAAAACAATGGCTCCAAAGCATTTATTGGGTTTTGATAGCGCAAAACAAGTTCATCACTATCTTTTTTCTTCCACCCATCGTCTTCACTGTAAAAAGATCTTTCAAATTTATCTACATCATAGATAGATTTTAAAGAAACATCATCCAACTTGAAATTTGGATGAAACAAAACATCTCTGAACAATTTATCTATGTCTATATTAGGCAAGCCTGAAGATTTTTTTACTGTTCTTATCCAACAGATGAGACTTAAATTCAAATTGTACGCATCTGTAGGGGCCTCCTGAGAAATAAAGTTTAAATATTCTTCCTCTACACAATCATCGTAATCGTCTAGATTTAAATCATCCAAATGATACTGCACAGGTTCATTTGGTTCAATAGGCTCACTTGGTCTAGCTATATCACCAAAGTCGGGTGTTGCTATATCTCGGGGTCTATGACTACTCCTACCTCTTGAAGAAGATTCCACACGTGCAATCTTATTTCCTATACAAGTTGCTTTATGAGTGGCTAAGGCTCTAGTAGTTCTAAAAGAACTATTACATAAATTGCATAAATGGGAATCCATTCAAACCTAATGATAACAAAGAAAATAATGAATTATACTTATTTATGTGATTGATCTAATAAAATTTACTCTGTATCTCTACAAAAAAAGTCACCCTTTCAATTCAAAGAGAAAAAACTACATATATAATGAAAACTACATATAGATCAACATAGAATACAAACAACATATTGACCTTGAAAAAGAGCCCTCTAGCTATTTATATAGAGATTGTCTATTCACATTGAATTAAGAAATAAAAGAGTTTTAGTAAAAAATGTTATTTCTACCACTTTTACTACACTGGTACTAATATTTCTTTTGCTTTTGGCAAATAAAAGGAGACATTAGAAGGCATTTGAGGCCATTAGAAGACTACAAGTTCCTAGCTTGTTCCCAGCCTGGGAATTCTGCTACATGCGCAATCTGACATAGTCGAGAGAGTGCCACGTCAGATTTTTGAAAAATCAATTAATTAATTAATTTTTTTCCTTTTGAATTTAAAATAAGTAAATAAATAAATAAAATTCTGAGAGCAATACTGCTGGTTTAGAATAGGGGAACAACCCTGAAACGGCCCTCCATAGACTTCAAATGTCCCCTAATGAATAACTACATATACAAACAACTTATTGACCTTGAAATAGGGCCCTTCAATTATATAGAGATTATCTATTCAAATGGAATTAAAAAGTAAAAGAGTTTTTAGATCTGACATGTGAAAAAAGGTTTGAAAGAAATTCTTAGTTTTAACACCCTTATGATCAAACATTATAAACTTTCAATCCAGAAGTGATATTCTTGAGTTTTCTTTTCCTTGGTGATCTCTAACATGTCTAGTTTGAATGTGTACGGGTACAATTAAAAAAAACCCTGATACAACTTATCAAAATGTTGTCTTTTTGTTCAATTTAGAGCAATTTTCAAGAAGCTCATAACAAACCTTAGGCCTTAAGGGTTAAAGGTTAAAGACCAAAATGTTAATTTAATGACACTTGTACTTTAATTTAATGACACTTGTCCATTGGGGGATACATTAGTGGTCCATTTCTCTTAGGGTTTGTAGCTCTTACTTAAGCTCACTTAGACGGGTGGTTTAGAGATTTTGAGACAAGCAGTTCATTTAAGTTAGCATGCTACGTGCATGTCAGAGTACCTTGCTGGAGAGAAAATGGAGAGTGAAGAAGGAGACAGTTCGAGGCTTGCACTCAATCGACCGCAACCTCATTGAGCATTGCGTCCGCTTCCGAGCCGAGGGTGATCTCCTTCCCACACATCACAAATGCTGCAAGATGCACGAAATTGTAAGTGACATTTTTTAATTTAATTTCCGTAGTTGAATTTAAAAAAAAACTTTGCAGCATTTTGGGAACCCATACAATGCCTATTTGTCATTTGGGACTTGCCATGGTCGGAACTAAAGATGTTAGGTGATGGAGTAGAGAGCTGAACGTGCCATGACCTACAAAAGTTGTCATGCTAGGTATTGATTCCATCATATTGATCCAAACCGTAGTAGGGTTTATCTAGTGCAAAAGCTGAGCACACAACATGTACTAGTATGTAGTGCTAGATTGCTTTGGTTGAGATTTGCAAAATCTACTAAACAATTAAGCGCAACTTATTTTGACAAGGTGTGTTTTTATGCACTCTTTGATTGTTTACCTAGTAGATCTTCTTGCTTGAGTACTTGCAGGTCAACGAGGTATATGTGAACGTTCTTCAGTCACTAAGTAAGAAGTTCACATATGTAGCTGAAAGCAAAGGCTCCACAGATTCTCTGGCAATGCAAGACGTCATTCCAAAAAGTTGAAAGATTGCGTGCCAAGGCAGTTGCTAAGGTATCTTTTTTACTTCGTACTCCTCTTCAGTTCCATATATCTGCTTAGATTGTTATGTATGAGAGCCAGGTGTTTCATGTTACAATGTATACCAAGTGTACTTGCTTCTAGCTGAAGTCATTAGATTCAAAACTTTTTATCCTTTTTTGTGTAGGAATTGTGGTTCATTGTACCATTTCTTGAGTTTTGTTTGTGGGTTTGTGGTAAACCAATACAAAAGCAAGCAATTTTGAGTCTATGGTAGTTGGGAGTATTTTGGTAGGTTTTTTAATTGGTGTTACTTTTGGTGTTGTGCCCTTGTACATTTCAGAGGTATTTTTGAGACTGATTTGCACAGAGTAGGGAGAGCAAAGTCATTATCCGTTTTACGCACAAGAAATACTTAGTGTACGCGAGGTGTCTGCATCCTCTATGAAACAGAGATTATAATGTTCGATATCCAAAGAATTGAACCAAATGATCAATGCAGCTTCAAATGCTTCATGTATTATTTACAACACTAAAGATTGGGGAAGAGATCATTTGGTTAGGACATTCTTTGGATCCTCATGAATTATCTCAAAATTTACCAGTGATTTAGTCTTTGGTGTATGCATATCTCGCCTACTAAAATTTGAGGGACCATGTGGACACTGAATCAACTGTTTATTTGCATTGGATCCTGTTGGCTCTAATTGCTGGTCTTCTATGGAGTGGCATCCCTGCTTGGTATTGAACTAATCATATTGTACTTTAGAGTTGAAAGTTATCCCACTACAAGAGAAAGGAGTATTTTAAGTGAGTTTTTAAATATAGTCCTAGAGATAAGATTATAAGTAATGACCTTTAAATATAGGGGTGTTTTTAGTAAAGTTTGCTGAAAATCTCCTTAAAGGTCATTACTTATAATCTTATGTCTAGGAATATACTTAAAAACTCACTTAAAACACCCCTTTCTCTTGTAATGTCCTATTTTAAAATGTAGGATTTCTTCGACTGTGTTCTTTGCACTTGCAATACATTTACCAAAGAGAAAACTTATCTTCAAAATTATGTTCGAGGAAATTGTACCGTGAAGAGAATGCGAACCCATATGATGAAAATGTGAAGTCTAAGGTTACACAGTGTGTTTCATATGTGCACTTTCTTGATGAAAGCAAATAGGAACCTTGACTTAAAATCGTTGTTGGAGCTTGCAGGTGGTGGACAATGTTTGGCATGGCTACAGTTCTTGTTGTCCTTCTAGCTCTGGGCATGATTAACTGCCCAGATAGTCCCTGCTGGCTTTACAAGGTCAGTTAAACTTACATGTTTACTAATCCTTATTTGCGGAGGGTTTTTTTTGGAAGGTGGTCATGGGATTGAACACTGCCTTATTGTAAAAATTACATTGTAATTAACCTTGCAGTACTGCGTTTGCTGCAACGTATTTCTGTTCTTTTCTAACGTGATGATCAAGTGTCGGTTGGGGCATGCAGCAAGGCAATGTTGCAGATGCCAAGACAACAATAAGGAAACTTTGTGGCAAGAGTAAAGTTGAAAGCTCAATGGACGAATTGAAGGCCAATCGCGTTGAAACAATGAAAGGTGACAATTCACGGGGGGGGGGGCACTTAGAAATTTTTAGCAACAACGTGCGGCATAATATAGGGAGGGATTAATTCATAAGGCCAAAAAATTAGAAAAAACTTAGGGGTAATATACGGTGTACAAATTAGTGTACTTTCATTTCAAAGTAAGATACATAGGTAAATATTACTGGATATTTAAATTTTTTTGATCTAAAATACCCTGAAAAATATGTATCCTAGGTATTTCATGTGATTAGGTTCAATTCCTAGTCTGCTGACCTATTGAGTTGGATGAAAATTTGCTCTTCACCGTCCACGAAGATGGATGAAAGGGGACTTCTGTGCGTGGGTACCTTCATACAGTTCATAGCTAGGATTCCTTTGCTGGAAGTAACTTAACATGCCTTCAATTTCCGCGTGCTGTCACTGTTGTGTGTTGAATTTGCAGGCAGGGTTTGAATGTGATGCGGGTGGGGTGTTGAATTGGTAGGCAGGGATTCAATGCGTTTAGGGTGCGTGTGGATTTCGCAGCCATGAGTTCTATTTGCGACGGGTGCTCTCTTTTGCAGGTTTACGTTGGGGTTTAGGGTTCAGCAAGGGTGTGGTTCATGAGGCGATTTCGGCGTGGTTTAGAGTGCTCTTGGTTGTGAATATTTCTGGTATTTAGGGTTGCAGGGTTTGCAGTTTACCACTTCGCTATTGTCGAGGGTTTTCGGGTCACTGTTGCGGCTTTTGGTGCTCGTTGTGTGGGATTAGGGTTTGCCTTAGGGGTTTAGGTGCGATTTTGTTTTTTGTTCTTGGGGTGGCTTCATGATGGCAACGCCGAGGGAGCGACACATAAAACTTTGGACGTTGAAAGATGAGGCTGCGGACTCGGAGTTCTTTGGGAAGGTCAAAGTAGGGGATGGCAAATCTTTCTCAGCATTGAGGGAGCGCTTGGAGTCTGCCAATGTCCTAGATTGGCCCTTTGAATTTTGGGATGCTGAGGATGGGTGCCGAATACGGAAGAAAATTGAAGCGCTCAACGACATCTTGGAGGATGTCTACGTCATTCCTGTGGGCGGTGCCAATCCGCAACCCGCCAAATGCCGGAGACTGGACGCAGATAGGAGTGCTGCTGCAGAGCCTGCGGTGCATCCGACGGGCTCCTTCGACGTACCTGAATTTCCAGATCCAGATACAACAGTTGAGATTTCGGACGAACCTCCGGGGTCCTCGAGGGTTAGCGGCGATGTTGATGGCGGCAGCGACAGCAGGGTTTCCTGGAAATCACTTATTATTTCAAAAGACGTCATGGAGCGGTACATGAGGCAAGCGGAGCGATTAAGAAGGGAATTGAAAGACGTCTCTTTAGAAGACAATGAATGGCAGTTGAAATCATGGGATCAAGACGGTGTTGGGATTGTGAAGGTGCACCGCATGGAATGCCACAAGGACAACGGTGGTGACAGCGGCAACCACAGCAATACCGTAATTGCAAATTTATTTTCAAACTTCAAAAGCAGTCATCTCGCAAGCACGCAACACATCAAGAATTGGTGCCAAAAGCACCATGTTAGCTTCCTTGATCATCCCCAGTCGGCAGTCGGCAAAGGAAAATCCATTATCTTGTCCCCATCGAAACACAAGGAGCTCATCGACGAGGGCATTTCCATACTGCGAGCTGTGAATTTGGGGCTTCCTGTAGGAGTGCTGCCATTCACAATGGTTGGGGATGTACAAACTCCGCACCCTAAAAGCTTTTGGTTCAAGGTAAAATGTCCATATTGTCGCGATATGTTGAGTTTGTGCCCCTGTGGGCGCTGGATTACCCACCCTTGGTAATAGAGCGAACACCGACCAGGTTCTATGCCTTTATCCACATTTTTTAATATATGGGGGTGATGTGAGCGCGGTCCACTGTGCCTTCCAAGCAATGGATCTTTTTTGCTAACGTTTCCTAAGTGTCGTGGATGGCAGCGAATAATTAGAACGCATGTAGTAACTCACAAGGTAACTGCAATGCTCAGGGGTAGGGGTAAAATTCTAACTCTCTAACTATCTATCCTATGTCGAGGGTAGACTGGGTAGTTGGCGTCATTTCTAACGTCTCTAACTATGTAAAAAGAGGAACCCCTATGTTCCTTCCATGAACCTCTAAGACTATTGTGGGATTTTAAGACTCCACCTAGAAGTTCTACTCTAAAGACTAACTCTAAAGTTGAACTCTTACTCTAATCTTCACCCTCTAAATGAAACTCTAGGTTTTTACTCTTTTAACTTGGGTTTAAATACTAACTACCGACTTTTAACTCTAGGTTTTTACTCCTAATTTAACTCTGAAATTTATCCTCGGAATTAAACTCTAGGTTTAACTTTCAACTCTGAGTTTTTACTCCTCTATTCTATTCTAAATTTTACCTCTAATTCTATGTTCCTGTTTCTAAACTACTCTAGGATTTACCCTCTAAAGTTAACTCTAAATTTTCCCTTTTCACTGTAGATTTTTACTCCTAATTTAACTCTAGGTTTTTGACTTTTAACTCTAAATTTTTACTTCTAAAATTAATTCCCAATTTTAACCTCTAGGTTTGACTCTACGTTTTCACTTTGACTCTAGATTTTTCTACTAACTCTAAAATTTTACTTCTACTTCTAACTTTTAACTTCTACTTTTAGCTTTTCACTCTCACTTTTTACTCCCCAATTGACTAAAATTTAACCTTTTAATTTAATCTAAACTTTTGACTTTTGACTTTTGACTTCTACTTCCAAATTTAATCCTATCGTTTTAATCCTAGATTAGCTCTAAATGTTATCCTCCTAAATTTAATTCCAACTTTCGACCTCTGAATTTTAACTTCCCTAATTAAAATCTTAATTTAATCCTAGGTTTTTAACTTGCTATTTGATCTTTAATTTTTATCCTAAATCCTCCCTCTAATCTAATCCTAATTCCCGTCCATTGTTTCTTGTGGTTCACTTTTAATTAAAATTCCCCCGTTCTACCCCCTACCGCTTAACTTAGCCTAATGCGGTCAGTTTACGGTCAAATCTTAATTATAAGATGTTTTCGAAAACCTCTATTCCTAATCTATCAACTTTTGAATCTAAACTTCTAATCTACACTAATCTCGGATGCTAATCACGCTCTAAGGGCAGATTAGGGCAATAAATGCTAATTAGGGAGAAACATCAAAGATTAAATCAAAAACTCACCTCTTCACTACCGGTGTCGGAAATGACTTCGTCCACGTCCACGTGTACATCCTCACGCTCCATGGTAGTCTTTGGCTTTGTTTTGAATTTTTCCCAAGCTCTTCGCTTATTGAGAAAATATTACAATTTTGATGATCTAAACTCTCTCTTTCCCTTCCTCCTTTTCTTTTCTTTCTTCCCCTCTCTTGTACACTAGCACTATTCCACCTAAGCTTTTATGAGTCTTACACTATGGTTTCAAACTACGAGAAGGGTTTAAATGTTCTTCCTACCCTCTTACACAATTTGCCTTTGTGTCATCCTAATCCTCCTCCCAACGGTCACCACAAATTCTCAAGATTTCCCTCCCTAAGTCTACCTAGGCTTAGACCTAGGTTACTATTTATCGTCTCTCTCCTTTTTGTTCTCTACTTCATCTCCTTCTTCCTAATCTCCCTCCATTGTTCATGTGTGTATTTGGTTGGTTAGAATGGAGGTTTCAAGTGTGCGTGCAGGTGTGACATGACGGGTGCAATTATGTGTGTAGGAGTGATGTGAGGTGTTCGACTCTCTTCCTTCCCTTCCCTTTGTTCTTTAGTCACAACTTGGAAGTTTGGGAATTTTTGGCCTTGGATCCCCACTGGGTTTAACTGGCTTTCTAAACTAGCTCTACCTCTGATTTCCTAAACTAGATCTATTACTGACTTCCTAAACTAGAGTTATCACTAGGTTCCTAAACTAGAGTTATCACTAATTTCCTAAACTAGATCTATAACTAATTTTCTAAACTAGGTCCTGATTAGTGGAGAGTTTTTTCAAACAAAAACCAAAGTTGGGGCCCCGCAGAGCATCATCCCGTTGTGGTCTGAAAATCAGCCATGATGCATGTGAGACATGGTCAGTCTAACCAAATCGCAAGACCGGCCAAGTTTGGGGCGCTGGACAGGCAGTGTACCGGCTTGGTCTACCGGCCCTGTACCGGCTGCCGCTGGGCTCCGTTACTGCAGCTGGGCTCCGATACTGTGCTGGCTCCGTTACTGTGCTGGCTCCGTTACTGTAGCTGGCTCCGTTACTGCAGCTGGGCTGGTCCGCTGGCTGGCTGGTTGCTGGGCTGGCTGGTCCGTTGGCTGGCTGGTCCGTTGGCACCACAAAATTTTTAATCACCCCAACGGGTTCCCTTAGGGGAACCCACTTAACCAATAAAAATTGGAGTTTTGGAAAAATTAGTGTTTGGAGTCAAGGCTTCGCCGTCCGGGGGTTAGGCCCGAGGTTGTGAAGCAAGACGTTCGGCTTAGCAACCACGTATACCAGGGCTAGGTAACTAAACTTGGCCCATCACTTCCTACTTCATGCTAGACTCTAATATCTTGGAAGCTAAACTCTGGAGGTTTCCACAAAAGTCTTGGAAACTAGACTTTGGAACTAAAACCCGGGGGAAGTGCAAAGCTTCGCCGTTAAGTTGGTTTTAACACCAACTTTAGGACTTTTTGACACCTCGGGGGTTCAAGGCTTCGCCGTCTACACTTTTAACACATGTTTTAGGACTTCAACTTGTCACTAGTTCAAAGCTTCGCCGTTTCCAAGGGGGGGTCCACACAACAAGGGGAGTATTAGAAGAAGGTAGAAAAGACAAACGTAAGGAACACACGTGGCGAAGCCAAAGCTTCGCCGTCCCGAGGGGGGGTCCACACAACAAGGGGAGTATTAGAAGAAGGTAGAAAAGACAAAGTTAAAGAACACTCTTGACAAAGCCAAAGCTTCGCCGTCCCGAGGGGGGGGTCCACACAACAAAGGGAGTATTAGAAGAAGGTAGAAAAGACAAAGTTAAAGAACACACTTGACAAAGCCAAAGCTTCGCCGTCCCGAGGGGGGGTCCACACAACAAAGGGAGTATTAGAGGAAGGTGAGAATACACAAGTGAGGAAAACAACACGGTTAGAATACGTAAAGACACACAACTTCACAAGCTAAAGGCCCCCCAAAGCGGCATCGCCAAGGTACGGTGGGGGGTGACTTTAGGATTAGGACAAGACACCAAAAGACTCCTAAACTCACAAGTTAGATCACAAAGGAACTACAAGAGAGAGATGAGGACTCTTAACTCGTAACAAAGGTATAACAAACGCACGAGAAGTACACAAGGCAAGATAGAAGGACCCCCTAAGGACCTTCAAAGCTTGAAATCTAGCAACAATGGAGCAAAAAGTGCTCCAAAAACACCGTAGAGGTTTTTGGCTTCAAACGCCAAAATATCCAAAGCAACTTGGACCCACGGACCCAAACAAAAGTGAGGGGGTGTTTTAGAGAGAGAAATGGGGCCTTTATATAGGTTTCCCAAGGGCTCACCCCTCTCTCTAAAGCTCTAAGGTAACCTTATCAACGGGGATTTTCATCCTCATCCTCAAAGATTTTCATCCTACATCCTAAATTTCTACTTCTACCATCTATACTGGACCAACATCCTAACTTTTGTAGATTAGCTCCAATCGTCGAACGGATTGCGCCGTTGGATCCAGAACGCCGTGTTTAATCCAAGATCCCCCTACCCTCTGTACCGAGGCAAAAAACCCATCGTAGGCTAATTTAGTTTAAAAACCAAATCGTGGTAAAATCCTAGATCTTGGGGGTCTCCTATTTTGAGAAATGTGAATAGCCTAAGGGTCTCCGGTAGGTGCGAGAGAGTTGGGAAGGACTTTTGGTTGACTTCGTTTCGCCATTGTATGGTCCCGGAATGCCGGTCAACGTGGCGGGGACCCCGCCACGTGGTTAATTCCCGAGGAATCTCGCCAGTTCGGGTACTTGCCGCTATCGGAATGTCGTGAAACTTCACGGAGCGCATTATTAACATAAAACAAGCTAGTCTAATTTTTAGTGAGATTTTATTGTAACCTGGGTAATTTCCATGAAATTCCCGTTGGAGGTTAGGAGGGTTGACCACCCGGAAAAAGGTTCTTCTGCAAGTCGGAAGATGCCGGGATTTTTCACGTGACCTCTCAGGGAGTCGCATGAAAGACGTGCGGGTGTGTTCCCGTACCTGGCACGATTGGTCAATGGAGATTTAAACTGGACATCTCCTTGAATCAGCGACGGTGCGGGAATCTTCTGCAGGTGGAGGAATCTTGGCGAACCGATTTCACCGTTGGACTCCTGGCATGGGATTCACCCTAGAATACCATCCTTGGGCTGTAGATTCCTCCACGGGCCCGGTCTTGCGTGAGTGGCTCCTGCATGCTAACAATCGGGATTTTGGGAATTCGTCGATCTAATGGGGAATTCTAAATCTAACTCTAGTTTCCGACCTAGTGGCCTCGCTGTGTTTCCCTCGGACCGACCTAGCCATGAATCGCCACATTCATGGTGGGATTTAGCCCTTTTGGGGCTGTGTGACTCGAATCCTCCAACTCTAACCTTTTTGTTATTTCTATACTATTTTTAGGCAAGGTTTGGGGGATTCTAAGTAAAAAACACAAATCTAGACCAAATACTATAATGGGTATGACACAACCCTATTTCGGTTCTACACTCTTTTTATGGATTTTTCTATACTTTTATCAACTTTAAATTGCAAATTTCCAAAAAATAATTCTACGAGTCCCAAGTGACAAATTGGGAGCTCACAGCCCCCCAAAGAAGAATTTGGAAACGAACTTGCTGAATCACATATCAGGTTCGAAGCATATGGTGGCTGTCGAGGAAACCTAGGCACTGCAGTCCAAATCTACCGGGTTGCTAACCGGAAGGCGGGGCAGGCCTACCAAATCCGGGAGTACCAGTGCTCACTCAAATCAGCCAGATTTGTATTCTTGGTTCACCGGTGCTTCGGGAGGGAGCTTTGCAGGTATGGGTTCTACCTCGAGTGTAGATGCAAATGCTTTGAAGGGTTTCATGTGTTGGGGCTATCGGGATTCACATTGTTCGTATAATGGTCTGAGATATGCAGTAAGAGGGTTGCTAGCTGATTCCATGTTTGGCAGTGTTTGGTATAGTGAGCCACACCTTTCTGCATCTGTGACTATGGGTGGGGAGTGTACAGAAATTACTGGCGCTTTTCGGCATAGGGGATGTGTTTGATTTTGTGCTGATGGAAAAGGGTTTGTGAACCTCACATGCGGAATGTGCGTTCAGATACCCCAGCAGAATGATTTCAAGAAAAGGGTGCTCAGAGAGGATCGTTCCATCGAGAAAAGAGGTAGTCGGACTACTGCAGGTGGTAGGAGAGTCGAATATTTGACAGTTCTTGAGCTTGTTCGTCATGGCAGGGACATGAGGAACAAGTTGAGGTCTGAAAAATGAAGTCATTGGTCAGCAAGAGCTAGGGTAGTACAGTTAAAGGTAAAGCGACCAACTTTAAGGGAGATGGCGAAACAAGCATCTTCTGAGCACAATTTGATGAAATTCTGTAATAACATTTTGAATGCTCATAGAACGGGTGCTTTTGGGGGTAAACCTGCATTGTGGGACTTCATCAGCAATGCCGCCCAGAATTTGAACCGGGACAGGCGGGGGAGCCGGTACTCTAACAACACGAAATCGTTTTCTCAAGTGATGAAGGTATATGGAGGTAAAAGAATGTGTGATGTATTCAGCTTGAATTATTGTGGACCTCATTACAGCACTGTAAAGAGGGATCACAAGAGAGGGGTTCAATTTATACTAGGGGAACACTCTGAGATTTTTTCAGCTGTTGCAGAAATTTACAAAAAGGCGAAAGTACAGCTAGGAATTACCGGACCAGTTCCTGTGATCCTTGCTAAGGACGAAACTAAAGTTAAAGGACGGGTTGCTTACGAGCCTAAGTGGGACAGCTTGGCCGGTTTTTGTGGTCCAACTACAGATCATGTCTGTGTTTCTAGTTTTAAGCCGCTTGTTGGTTCTGGAGAGGAAGGGTACAACATGATTTTGGACTCGTTTAGGAACAACAAGGTAGGGGGGTTTGCTAGAGTGATAGTTGTAAATCCAATGCATGATAAGTTGCCTCGTTTAGTACTGGTTGCATGTTGCACGTGTAATTGTTTTGATTCAGCGTGGGTTAGGAGGCAATGGAGAATTATCGATAATTTGTAGGCTAAAGAATGTTTGCAGGCCGTGGGTCCTATTGTGGGGCATGCCAGCGATGGAGACTCCCGCAGAAGACAGCTCATGTTACAGGATTTTAGAAGTGACGTTGGAACTCGTCTAACTATTGGTTGGGAGGGTTGGAATCTGACCTGTGCACTCGATGAGCAAGGAAATGCTCGCGGACTACACGACCAGGATTACATTCATAATGGGAAAAAATTGATTAACCCTCTTTTGTCTGCAGTTTGTGTGTTGCAGCTAGGTGGAGATGTCTGCACGCTTGAGCATTTGGGTTTTGTTTACAACCGCTTCACAACCAACGAACATGGGCTGAAGCAAGAAGACGTGGACCGCAAAGACATGCAGAATTGGGCTTCAGCCCAACGAATTTGTCAATTGAAGGTCCGACAATGCTTGAAATTGTTACGTGAGTCTCTAGATGTAAACAGAGAACGTTGCTTGGGTACTGAGACATACCTCCAAATTTGTGGCGAGTACATAGACATTTTTTGTTCCCCAACTGCAGGTTTGCGTGACAGAATTGTGTTGGCTTCAAAAGTTTCTTTTTTCTTCCGTTTGTGGCGATTGTGGCTTAAACATGGTGATCACGGGGTTCTTGGGAATTCTAAGCAAATTGTCGAAGCTCATCACTTTGTGAGCAAACAGTGTTTCATTGATATCCAGTTGTCATGTAGTTTTGCTGTGCTACTGATAATTCATTTTAGGGACAGATACGCCCATCTGCCTGTGCCGCTGCACTTAACAGGGAGTGATTCATGCAAGATTTTCTTCTCCAAAATTGGTGGAATGAACGGGGCGGAACGAGCATACGATTTTCACGAACTTGTAAACACAGCCAACACTTTGAACCAGCTGTCCGCCATCGAGTACGGTGAAAATGGACTCAAATTCAATAAAGTCCACAACAAGATGGAGAATATTTGGACTAAGCTGCATCCGTTGGTGGAGGGTCAAACTGCCTGTGAATTAGGTGACTACAGTTTAATAAGTACAAATGCAGATGTTGTGGATGCGTTGAAGGAAGGTTTCATTTGGGCGCAGCGTACTCTCAGAGGGTTGAACATGGCGCCCACCGTCCATGCAGCACCTGCCCGGAAATTGTGGTTCAATAAGCTGTGGGTCACTGAGAAGGAGGACTTAAGCTTCATGGCGTACACTCCTGCTGCAAATCCCGTGCCTGGTGAGGATGGCGATAGTGAAGTGATGCGGCAGACATTTGCAGCAGCTGAATCATCCCAAAGTGCTGGTTCTGGAGTACCTGCTACAGCAGTTTTAGACCTCGAAGATGAGGTAGTTGATGATGGAGTGTGCCCGCAAGTTTGCTTGGAGGACGAAACTCGTGATGCCATAGCTGATATCATGAACAGCCATCAAGACCAAGTTTCTAGTCGCTTGGTTCCGCCCAAAGTTCTCCCGGTAGTTGAATATGCTGGTCACACAATTTTCAAATCAACGCTTGTTTCGCAATTGAATGGAAATCCATTTCTCTCGAAGGACCGGCTAACTCGTGTGAAGCACTCAATGTACTTCAACAATCACGATGATTACGTGACTGCTGCCGCTAGCAGCAGTACTTGCCTTTTTGGTCTTGGAAGTTATTGTGGAATTTATTTTGTCCAACGTTCAAGCACCACCAAAGCATCCACTGTGAAAGCTGCAGGAAAAAGAAAGAAAGGGAAAAAAGGAGTCTCCAAGACCGGCAATCCAACAAATGTTCTGCAAGGCGTGGAAGATGGCTCATGGTGGATTGGGAGGGTTCAAAAAATGCGGAGGAAGGTGGGAACGCAGTGGGGTCTCCTTCGTCATCCAGTGGACTTGATTAACCGGACTGCTGTAGCCGCAAAAAAGAACCCAGTCCAGAGCCCAATTCAAGTCCTGTTACAGTATTTTAGTAAAACGACCGGATTGAACAAATTCAAATATGACCACAGTGATACCAAGTGGGTGGATATTGAGTGCATAATCACCACTGTGACACTGTCCTTTAATTCTGTAAATTCTGTGTATACTGTCAACCGAGAGGATGCGGAGGCGTTAAACAAATTTGTGGCAGATCGCAGTTGAGTTCATTTTTTCTTTTGCTGCAGCTAGTTCCACATTGCAGGGAAGGAACGGTTGTGAAGACTTGCTCCAGATAAGCTTGACAGACTTTCCCACTTCAATTTCCTGCCTTATATGTGTGAATTTAGTCTTTGAATTCTTTGTTTGTTGTGGTCCCTTGTATTTGGCAATTGCAACAGTTTCTAGTTGTCAGTTTCCCACGTGCCAATATATAACGACCTTGTCATTTCGGAAATATTTTCAGGTGAGGTGGCAAAATTGGGCCATTCTTTTTGGATTTTCCAAATTTCCCAAAATCTTGAAGTGATGGAGTACGGCACCTCACATGTGTGGCAATTTAATTCCAAGTGAGGTAAGCTTGTTTTTTAGTTATCATTTACAATCATCCTAAAACACTCTCAAGTCCTAAACCCCTCTTTTCTTTATCATTTGCAGTCCCCCTAAAACACTCTCAAGTCCTAAACCCTTGTTTTTTTTATCATTTACAATCATCCTAAAACACTCTCAAGTCCTAAACCCCTCTTTTCTTTATCATTTGCAGTCCTCCTAAAACACTCTCAAGTCCTAAACCCCTCTTTTCTTGCAATTCATGATTTTTTACAAGTAATATCCCGCCTGTGAATTTGTCATTTGCATCATGCCTTAACATCATTTTAGGACCATTTGAAGACCAAACCCGTGTACTCCCACAATTCAGGATTTATACCAAGTGAGCCAAAACTATGAACTCTCTTTTGCAGTTCTCATTACACATCATTTCTTTTTTTTCATCCAATATGAAGCACATGTTTCCTAATTCTCATGATCTTCTAGAATTATTCTCACATTAGGCCACATTATTGCTTTGAATGCAGTACCATGTCTTGCTGATGCATCTTCAGAATTTCCCCCTTGGCCAGCCCTTCAAATTCAGGTTTCTTCTCCAGCCTTGACAGTCTTGCATTCCCATTTTATTTTGTTGCAAATTGTCTCAGCTTGTTGCCCTGTTCTCACTTACTGCGCAGTGCAGCCAAGTGTCGTTGGACCCCAAGCGTGACACTGTGGGAGGCTGGGTTCACTTGTTTCTTACTTCCTTTCGGCCTGTACTGCCGTTCCTGTTAGCTCGATAGATTCGCTCATTCTTCCTAGTTTGAACGCTCTCTTCAGTATGCTTGTTGGGTTGTCTTGATATTGCTGTCTTTGGGGGTTGGATTGTGCGTTTTACTGCTCGTAGTTGTTGGGTTTGAAGCGCTGTGTGCATTCCTGCTGCGTTGCATTTTGGGGCCTACGGATTTGCGGGGCATTTCTCCTAGTTTCCGTTGTCCTCTTCTGTCTGTCAATTCTCCGGTAGTGCTTCCTGCGGCAATCTTCTCAGGCGGCACCCCTGCAGATTACGTCCCCTCCTACTGGTTCTAATCATTGGTGGTTGTTTCTAGTTCTTCTCGTTGTGTTCGTGCTTGTGGATACTCGTTGGTGCTGCAGGTTTTAGTCGTTCTTGCCGTTTAGATAGTGTTTTAGCTTGACGATGGGTTCTGATGGTTACAACTGGGGTTCGATGGGAGGACATGCGTGGGGTCCCGATCTGGGTTGGGGTGAGCATGTCGAAGCTGTCCTCGTTGACTGCCTCATTCCGTGCATGATGCAGGGACTCGCAGCGCCAATTGATCCATGGGACGACTTTGGAGCTGCAAATGGAGGACAGGCTGCTAGGATACGGTCGATTCCATCAGCAGCTGCAACGTGCTGGGAGTGGAACCACCTGGTTTCTTCATCGCTGGAGTATGCATGTTTGCGTTTGGCGCAGTTTGAGCTTCTGCAGGTGCCTCGCCATCGGAAGTTTGACCGGAATGCTTTCATCGTGCAGAACTTCGACCGCACAGTCGCTGTGTTTTCCAAATCATGGCAGCTCTTAGCGCCTCTCTCTGACCACCTGTGCACATCCCCCCTCTCAGATTTGTCCGATGGAGAGTTGCTGGAGCTTTGTTCGGTCTTGGAGCAGGGTTGGCAGCCCGTTGAAGTTGCCGTGGAGCGTGGGGCAGATTGGTCGGGAAATGGCAATGTTTGGGTGACCCCTTCAGCCCGTGCATCGTAGGTGCATTTCTTTGGACGGTATTGCTCTTGCTAATGTTTGCAGGTGGTTAGTTTTCTTGTATAGTAGTAGCAGTAGGAGAGCAATTATTTGGCATTTCCTGAGCTAGTCGGATAGCAGTTTTGATATTTTGCCTTCACCTGTTGTATGAAATTGGTAGCTTGGAATGCAGCGTTCGAGGCAGAAGACTAGCGGCACAAATTTTTTGATGTCCATGTCTTAGTACTGTCACCAATAGGAAAGACTGCTTCAGTTTTGTAATATTCCAAAAACTGTGTTATGAACACATTTGCGGCTTACTTGGTATTTGTATGCTAATTGTCATTTTGTGCAAGTGTCACTCTATGCTGTGTATTTCTGCTGCCTTTCCTACTTGTGAAGCATTTATGTGGAATTGGGAATAAGCTGTATACTGGTCCGTATTTTTGTGGGTGATTGAGTAGCGTTTCATGGATTTGTGCTAATTCCATGTCTACCTGTGGACCTTGAATTCTTTATTTCTTCCATAAAACTGCAGGTTCTAGTCTCTGTTTGGTTGTAGTCTCAGTTTTTTTGTGGCCTTTTATTCAACCTGTTGTCTGTTATCCAACCTATTCTTTGTTATCCAACCTGTTATTCAAGTCTGTTATTCACGTTTTTCTGTTCTGTGGACTCTGAAAGAATCCTTGCTATGTCATAGAACTTACAACTATGCTCTGAATAATTTGAAACACATGAAGTTAGTGTAATCACAAGTGATGCACATTAAATGCTGCAGCTAGTTTAAGAATGGTATTCCTTTTCCATTTGCATTTTAGGTACATAGGTTTCAAGCAATTTAGGATGGCTTGTTCCTTCCCAATTTCTTTTGGGCTCCACATAGTTCACGTATTTTACTATCACCATTTCTAGGGGGCCGGAAGGTAGAGTATGATTCATTTTCATCCCCATGTTTTGGAAGGGCTCAAGATACTTAACTTTGTTTCCCCTAAACCCATTTTCTAGGGGAATGAAGGTAGTTTACATTTCCTTCTCAACCTTAGGTTTTTTCCCATCCCCATTTTTTTTCCATCCTTTAATTCCCATTTTTCTTTTCATCCCCATTTTTTTTAATCCCCATTTTCTTTCCCATCCCCATTTTTTTTAATCCTCATTTTCTTCCCATCCCCATTTTCTTTTCATCCCCATTTTTTTTAATCCCCATTCTTTTCCAATCCCCATTTTCTTTTCATCCCCATTTTTTTTAATCTTCATTTTCTTCCCATCCCCATTTTCTTTTCATCCCCATTTTTTTTAATCCTCATTTTCTTCCCATCCCCATTTTCTTTTCATCCCCATTTTTTTAATCCCCATTCTTTTCCAATCCCCATTTTCTTTTCATCCCCATTTTTTTTAATCCTCATTTTCTTCCCATCCCCATTTTCTTTTCATCCCCATTTTTTTTAATCCTCATTTTCTTCCCATCTCCATTTTCTTTTCATCCCCATTTTTTTAATCCTCATTCTTTTCCAATCCCCATTTTCTTTTCATCCCCATTTTTTTGAATCCCCATTCCTTTCTCATTCCCATTTTCTTTTCATCCCCATTTTTTTTAATCCTCATTTTCTTCCCATCCTCATTTTCTTTTCATCCCCATTTTTTCGTGCATTTTTTTGAATCCCCATTCTTTTCTCATTCCCATTTTCTTTTCATCCCCATTTTTTTTAATCCTCATTTTCTTCCCATCCCCATTTTCTTTTCATCCCCATTTTTTTGAATCCACATTCTTTTCTCATTCCTATTTTCTTTTCATCCCCATTTTTTCCCCATCTCCATTGTCTGTGTGCATGCGTGTATATGTGTGTGGTGGTGGTGGTGGAGGTGGTGGTGGTGGGGGCTGCGGATGATAGTGCATGATTTTTTTCTAAACCCATCTTTGGGGGGCTAAAGGTATTTTTCCTTTTTTTCCTTTTCCTTTTCTCCATGCCATTTCTTTTGGTCTTTAATCTTTGTATTTGCCTTTTTCAATTTACTTTTTTTTCTTATAATCAAGTAAGGGTATTGAAAATTGCCCCTCTTTACAAATTCAAAGTAATGGTATGGGGGGTTAAAATACCATGAATTCCAAAATTAGGTAATAATAGGGACCATTTAATTGGTCCTTAAAATCTAAATACCCCCCCAACAAAAAACTCTAGCCGCACGTGGTATACAAATGACAACGTGGAGTGACCCCCCCGTGTGACAATTAGGACGTGAGTTGGGTCGAAGTGTTTGGCAAGAGATACCATAAAGGTATGCCTTCTTGCTTTCATTTCACGACTATGGGGCTTATGATTTGTCTGCTCTTTAAGGGCATTGCCAATGGTGTCTGCATCTTTATCTGGAAATAGGATCTCAAACCTTGCTTAGCAAACATTTTCAAACACAGCCTTTTTTTCTCGGGGGATGCACTCCCATTTATTTACCTGGAGACGTGCAATCAAATGAAGGGGTATTATAATTACCTTGCACCTAAAATTTAGAAAATTTTTCAAAGTACAATAGCATCACTAGAATGTGAGAATTTTTTTATAAAGAATGAAGCGTACACTAAAATACTAAAATTTTTTATTTTTTTTTTCTACAATAGCATTGCCAAAAAGAAAAAACAAGAACAAGAACACTAAATGCACCAGCTGGGCTTGCCAAAATGATCCCAAGTATTCTGCTCAATCCCAAGTATTAAATTCTCTTAACTTAGTATTGCCAGAAGTATCCGAAGCAAGTTACAGTACAGTACAGTGTTCTCCTAGTATTCTCTTGTATTCGGGTGTACCGTTGGTGGATGAATGTTTGTAGATGAACTTATTCATCCGCAGGGTTTACGTTCGCCAGGACATTGAGGGCCTTCCACTCCGCCTAGGGTTTGCAGTTTCTTCTCGTGCACGATTGCTGGAGCAGATTTTTGAATTCTGATTCTACGTTCGAACGCCTGCTCAGTTGTTGCGGTTGCATGTTCAAGGTCACGTCTTCAACCACACAGCTGGGTTTTGCATTTGCAGTTGTAGGGTATCAGTCTCACGTTCTGGTTTAGTTTGTTTTTGTTGTCTTTGTTCACATTGTGGGATTGTTGTGGCTGTGGGATTCTAGGGTGTGTGTAAAGATACGGTTTAGACTTTGGTGACAATTTAGAGCGCTAGCAGAGATCGGTGAAATATGAGAATGCCTGGCTGGGTTTAGTGTGTCGGGCCTGATTTTCATGCAGAATGCTTAGGGCTTCAGGTAGTTTGAAATCAGTAGGGTTCACTGAAATCTGAGAATGCTTGGCTGTATTTAGGGTGTCTGGCCTAATTTCTGTGCACAATGCTTAGGGTTTCGGGCGGTTTGAAATCAGTCATCTTTGTCACTCTTTGCATTTCAGAACACTGTCTACGTTTACCGGATTCTAGGATTTAGGTATGGCGGTCATTACTTCGAATAAAATCACACTTTGGACATTGGAGGAAGATGTCACAGATCCAGAGTACTTTGGAAAAGTGGACATTGGAGGTGCTCTGACATTGGAGTCTCTTCGAATTAAACTGGAAAACAACGACGTTTTGGAGTGGCCATTCCATTTCTAGGATGCTGAAGACAAGTGGCGCGTCAGAAAAAAGTTGGAGCGGCTAAACAGCATTTCTGCTGAGGTTCATGTCATTCGGGTCATGGACGAGGACACTGATTCGCAGAAGCGATGTCGACTCGACGATGGATCTGTCGCTCTGCCCGCTGTGGAGGTTCTGTCTGCTGTGGAGGATGTGCTGGAGATTCAAGTGCCAATACTGGATCCCGCAAGTCTACCTGTTGGGTCATCAAGGGTCAGCGGTAGTGCAGATTCAACTGAGGTGCAGGACATCCCTTTGAAGTCAATTCTCTTGTCCAACGACGTTATGGATCGATATTTGGAGCGTGCTAAGAAACTTCGAGCGGAGCTGAAGAGGGTCGCCAAGTCCGACCACGACTGGTGGCTGAAGAGCTTCGACCTCAACGGAGACGGAGTTGTGAAACTTTGGTGTGGCGAGTGTAAGAAAGATATTGGAGGTGGTGCCAAGGATCACACAAAGGCCCAAATTGATAACTTATTCAACAATTTTCGCAGGTTCCACATTCTGATTGCAGGGCATGTGAGGAAATTCTGTGCAGCAAAGGGTGTGGACTTCAACAACCATCTGCAGTCGCAGCCTAAGAATGGAAGGGCAGTAACTCTAACGCCGGAGGATCACAAACGGATGATTGCCGAGGGAGTCGACATTGTCCAATCTGTGAATGCCACTCTTCCGGATGGACACAAACACTTTGCAGTTCTTGGGAATGTAGAAGCTGAAGACACCAGATGCTATTGGTTCAAGGTCAAGTGCCAATACTGCAGGGATTTGATGGTCCTTTGCCCACTGAAGAATAACTTGGATGTGAACTTGAAAAATCACATAAGTGGTCCAAAACATCAGAAGGCTGTCGAGGATGCAGAGAAGCTGCTGAGGGAGCCAACAAGAACAGGTCGACCAGGGCGCCCGAGTCGGTCCACCACGACAAGCTCTCATTCTAATCAAGGTGATCTTCATTCATGGTTGAGGCGGGGTACATCAAGTAACACTGAAGGTATATCCCAAACCCTGCATAAAGAAGTCATTGCTGGATTGTTGTGTTATGGATTTCATGGTCCATGTGTTCAATATGGGGGCAATTCGTATGGGATTTCTACTTTACTGAATGACCCTCATTTTGGTGTTGAGTGGTACACGGAGCCACATTTGTTTGCTACCGTGCAAGTTAAAGATCAAGTTGTTCAGGTGGCTGGCACATTTCGGCATAAAAAATGTAGTCGTCTGTCCATGTCTCTACAGCCGTTCCCTAATTTGACATGCCCTCTGTGTGCCCAGATCCCTCGTCAGAATGATTTTAGAATGAGAATCTGGAGAGAGGACCAGGCATTGGTCAAGAGGGGCCATAGAAGCACTGCTGCAGGAATCCGCCTAGGGTATCTATCTTTGCTTGAAGTGTCCAAATATACGAGAGAATTGTCTAGTAAGTATCGGCTAGAGAAGTTACACTACTGGCACGCTAGAACGAGGATTGTCCAGCTAAAGGTAAAACGACCAACCATGCGTGAGAGTGTGATGAATGCTGCATCCGATAACAATGTAATTAATTTCTGTAACAATATAATTAGTGCCCACAGGACAGGAGCATTTGGGGGCAAACCTGGACTGTGGGACTTCATGAAGGATGTAGCGGCCAATCTCAATAGGGATGACCGTGGGAATTGTTACAGTGAAAACACTAAGTGTTTTTCACGTGCTATGAGAATCTATAGGGGGCGACGTCTCTGTGATTTATTTGCTTTGAATTTCGCTGGTCCTAGTTATGACACGATTCGTAGGGAATGTAGAAAAGGGGTTCAGTTCATATTGGGAGAACATGCAGAAATCTTCAAGTCCATTGCCAGTATTTACACTGATGCTAAGGCTGCGCATGGTATCACTGGCCCTATCCCTGTTATACTTACTGAGGATGAGACAAAAGTGAGGGGTCGGGTTTCGTGGGAGGCCAGGTGGGATACTATGGTGGGCTTTTGTGGACCTAAGGCTGAGTACATTTGTATCCCGTATTATAAGCCAACTGTAGGAGATAGGGACGTGGGATACAACAAGATGGTAGAGTCTTTCAGGTCGGACAGGGTTGGTGACTTTGCAAGAGTAATTGTTGTGAATCCATTGCATGACAAATTGCCTCGATTAGTGCTTGTTGCTTGCTGTACCTGTGGCTGCTTTGATTCTCAGTGGGTTAGATTCCAATGGGATAGGATTGACAACTTGTGGATGAAGCACTACTATTCTGCTGTGGGTCCTATAATAGGGCATGCTAGTGATGGCGATTTGCGTAGAAGGCAGCTAATGCTTCAAGATTTCAGAGGGTTGCAAGGGCCGAGGTTAAGGGTTGATTGGGAGGGCTGGGTATTTACTTCACCAGTGAATGTGGATGGTGAACCGACAGGTTTGCATGATCAAGACTATATACACAGTGGTAAGAAATCACTAAACCCTATTGATAGCAGCGTCCGCACTTTGAGATTAGGTGGTGATGTAGCCCTCCACCAACACATATGCCAAGTCTTTAACCGCTTTACAGTTGATCAACATGGGTTACTTCAAGAGGATTTTGACAGGAAGGATCGCCAAAATTGGGCTAGTGCACAGAGGTTGTGTTCACAGAAGGTTAGAGAGTGCTTGAGGTCCCTACGTTTGACTAATGATGTGCATCGGGAACGCACTCTTGGTATTGAGTTGTACTTGGAGATCTGTGCAGATTACATCGACATATTTCTGTCTCCGCGGCATGACCTCCGTGCAAGGATTGTGAAAGCCGCCAAGGTCTCCTTTTTTTTCCGAATTTGGAAACTCTGGCTGCGACATGGTAATCATGCAGTAATGGGGAATACTGAACCTGTAAATGCTAAAGTCAATTTTGTTAGTCAGCAGTGTTTCTTAGATATTCAATTGTCATGTCATTTCATTGTTCTGCTTGTTTGCCATTTCTGGGATAAGTATCCTCATTTAACCGTGCCGTTCCATCTAACTGGTAGCGACTGCTATGAGATTTTTTTTTCAAAAGTTGGAAGAATGGTAGGCATGGAGAGGGCATACGATTTTCACGAATTGCTAGGTTGTGCAAACACCGTGAATCATTTGTCCCAGATCGAGTACGAAGGGAATGGGATAAAGTTTGGCAGGGCACACAACAAGATGAACAATATTTGGGGGAAGATGCATGCATTGCAGGAAGATGAAATGCAACCTGATCTAGGAGACTACACGGCTATAGCAACCAATGATCTCGTCATTCAAGCCTTGAAGGAGGGGCTAAAAGATGCACAAAAACTTATAAATAGTTTGAATATGGCTCCGAATCCACAAGCTTCTGCAAAGCAGAAGGTCTGGTTTGATAAGCCTTGGATTTCTAAGCAAGCTGACAAGCAGTCCTTTGCCTTTGCGGCTTCTATCAAACCTGTCCATGGTGAGGACGGTGATATGGAAGTGCTGAGGGAAGATTTGCAATCACAGGAGAAGGAAATGCAGCGTCAGATCGAGGTTGCGGACCTTGAACTACCAGGATCTGAAGAAGAGATCGTTGACGACGGAGTCCCAGCAGTCATGGTAGCCGAGAGTGAAACAAGACATATCATCTCCGAAATGTTGGGTGCACATGAAGAATATGTTAGTACAATACCAGTTCCGACAAAAGTGGAAGCCTTTGTAGAGTTCGATGGACACAAAATTTTCAAGTCGACTCTTGTAGGGCAGCTCAACGGTAACCCCTTCTTGTCAAAAGACAGGTTGACTCGCGTTAAAAATTCCATGTATTTTAATAACAGTGATGCATATCTTAGTGCTGCTCAGTGCTTGGACACTTGTTTTGTCGGGATTGGGTCGGATGTTGGGTTTTTTTTGTGCAGCGGTCTACCATCACGCGTCCATCTACTGTAATTGCAGCAAAGAAGCGGGGGAAATCTAGAGCCGCAAAGACAGGTATTGCAACTTCAGTATTGCAGGGTGTGGACGAGGGCACGTGGTGGGTGGGGCGTATCCAAAAAATGCGCAGGCGTGGAGGTGGTACGTCGTGGGGATCATTGAAGCAGCCGGTGGATTTGGCAAACCGTGACCCTAACACAAGTTGTAACATTCAAGTTATGATGCACTATTACAGCCGCGCACCTGGACAACACAAATTTAGGTACGATTTAACTGACTCCAAGTGGATTGGACTTGACTCAATTATCACCAATGTTAGTCTGACGTATAACCCAGATTGTCATCTTTATACTTTAGATCAAGGTGATGCAGAGAACCTGAACGACTATGTGTCCAACAATGCGCTGTAGTAGTTGTTTGAAGCTTTGGATTGGATGTTCATGATTCTGCAAATTGTCTTTCCTTTTTTTAAGTGATTTCATTAGTTTTGGATGTGTTATACAACTTGTTTTTCTGTATTTGGAAGCGTGTACTTGATGTACTTTTGCAATCCGCAGTCAGGTGTTTTTCGAACTTGTTGGTCTATTTAGGCAATTGGGAGGAGTTTGCTAGATTTAGAACCTCCTGTGATCTGATTTGCTCATTTTGTGACTGTCAAATTCCTGATGTCATGGCAATGCTCTGCTGTAGGTGCACAATCATATTATTTGTTTTCAGTTCACGGAAGTTCCTTTGTGACTTGTAAGTTTCAGGCTACAACGTCACAATTATTCTTCTGGTAGTTTCGGCGTTGCATCGATGATTTCAGCGACATTCCTATTTAACGTTCCCTGGAAGAGTTCGAAGAGCACAATTGAATTGGAAATGCCTTTGTTTGGTTGTAGTACTCTGTAAGCCTGGAAATCAATGTTTGTTGTCCATCCGGAAGGAATAGGGTGTATAGTAAACATTACTATGGTTTGGGTGATGGATGGACACTCAGGTTTTGGGCTGATTGGAGTTTAGGATTGCTGACAAGAATGAGGCCGAGTATATTGTCTTGTAACTGTTTGTGCTGAAATCTTTTTAAATCTGCAATGTCTAATTATTAGACATTCATATTGATTGGGCCTCTTGGTGTGAGTTTGAATCCTAAATGTGATTGGTAGTATAAAGCCTAAACCCTAAGCTGATGTGAGATTAGAGAGGGTTTAAAAAGTGAAAAGACTTTTTTGATTTGCTATTCTAGGTAGAGGCTGGGGGGTCTAGTCCAGAATCTCCAGATCCTAGGAAAGGGACATTTGTAGGTTACAGGATCATTACTTGATTTTTTGAATCCAATGATTTGGAGGAGGAAGAACTTCATGAGAACCTCAACCCGTCATCTTCCCCAACAAAAATCTGCGCCCGGTAAGGAAGTACAAAACCCATTTTCATTTCTGCATTTCCTTGAGTGCAACTACTTCTAGTTCATGAATCACTAGTGGGAATTTGAGCTCAAGGCACCCTTCAAATTCTGTACTGTGGGGTAGCGCGCATCAGGGACTTGTTGCGAACGCGCATAGCTGTTGTAGTTGCGCCTAGGGGTCTGGTTTTTGTAGCCGTTCTTCTCCTCGCTCGTTGTCGTTGGGAATCGCTGCAGGGTTCTTGCGTTGCTGTAGTTAGGGTTCATTTTTGAGTTGGTCGGGGTTGAGCATGAGGTGCGTGTCTTTTGTGTTTCAACGATGGCGTGCAAGCGCCAGGACTGGGATGCTTCAATTGTGACTGACGTTCTGCTGAGCCACATCCTCGACCACTGTTGTCTGCCAGATGAGCCGTGGGTGCAGTTTGAGCGTCGGTGTGTGGATCATGCAGGGTTGCTGCGGACATTGGCTACAGTGGCATCTGCGGCTAAGCAAGCACGAGAGGTGTTGGATTTTACTATGCCGTGGGCTACGCTTTGCTTGGCATCACACGATATGGCGGTCATGGCAGGTCCTTTTTCTTCACGCAAAAGGAGTCACTTTCTGCTCCAGCAATTTGACCTCAACGTCGAGGTGTTTTCGAAGTCCTGGAGGCAAGATGCTGCTCTTCCGGGTTACATGCTGAGCCAACCGCTAGACTTGCTGAGCGTGGAAGACTTGCTGCAAATTTGGACGATCATTCATGCAGGTTGGCAGGTGGAGATGAACGTGCGAACAGGCGATGGTTAAGCTGCGTCTCTGAACATTTGAGTGACCCCGGCGATGCGCAATTGAGGTAATTCTTTCGTGATGTAGTTTGTGAAGCTTTCCGTAGTTTCCATTGCATCTGTCCCTATGCATTCATTTCGTGAAATCTAATGTTTTTCTGTGTTTCTTGTACTGTGCAGATTCCAACGAGGAGGTGTGAGCATTCTTGAAATGGTATTCACCAATGTTTTCGAGGTGTATGCTGAATCCTTGGATTTATGAGTGCATTGCCCAATTTCAGGGTTTCAAATTCATGATTCACACTTTTTTTTCTAGATTCAGTCTTGGATATTTGAGGTTTTCTATTGCAGGGTTTGATCATATTGAGTTCAGTTGCAAAGTTTTGGAGGAGTTAGTGCAATAGGAGGCTCATACATTAGTTCTTTAGACATTTTTTGCCAAAATTCAGCGCACGGTATTGTAGGTGTATAGCAGGTTTTGAGAGTAGTTTCTGGAATTCCAAGGTTGTAGATAACACATTCACAGTATTTTTGGTCAGAATTGTGAACCCTGAACTCATGCTGTGAGTTCTTTTTTGTAAGTACCCAGCACTGTGTTTTTAAACACAACTGTAAACCAAAACTACTAATAGTACCGAACTTTTGTAAATGCGTGTAATGTTGTAGAATGTGGTGTTTTGAGTTTTCTGGATTGATGAATTCTGGACCTTGTAAATTGAAATGCTTTTGCATCAACTCTGTACCCTAAAACAGTGACCCACAGCTTGAAACGTACACCCTAAGTAGATTCTAGAAGCCTGAACCCTAGACCCTAAGTAGATTCAGAAAGCCTGAACCCTAGACCCTAAGTAGATTCTGAAAGCTTGAACCTTAGACCCTAAGTAGATTCTCAAAGCCTGAACCCTAGACCCTAAGTAGATTCCCACTGCCTAAATCCTAAACCCTAAGCCAAGCCCTGTTTTGCAAAAGTTCATGTTAGCCTAGACCCTAATTAGATTTTCACTGCCTAAACCCTGAACCCTAAACTCCTATGGAAAAAAATAGGAAATTAAAAAATAAAATAAAATAGAACAAACAAAAAAAATGGAAAGTAGAATGAAAATTCCTAAACCCTATACTAGCGTAAACCCTAAACTCTAAATATGATAAACCATACCCTATACCCTTTTTTGCATAAGTTCATGTGCAACTCAATACTTGTTGAAAAAAATAGGAAAGAAAATAAATGAAAATAAATAGGAAAAGAAAAAAAAATGGGAAGTAGAATGAAATTACCTTAACC
Source organism: Pseudisothecium myosuroides (assembly GCA_951799445.1). Taxonomy (NCBI): domain Eukaryota; kingdom Viridiplantae; phylum Streptophyta; class Bryopsida; order Hypnales; family Lembophyllaceae; genus Pseudisothecium; species Pseudisothecium myosuroides. The sequence goes on along the minus strand of OX637287.1, from coordinate 35,156,885 downwards.
CTATGTATGCCTAAACCCTAAATCCTAAATATGGAATATGATAAATCCACCTCTAAACCTTGCCCATTCTTGTTTTTATAATTAATATAGCATACAACTAATTACAATGAGTTTTTTTTTTAAATGAAAGGTAGGGTATCTAAGATTACCACACTTTAGAAATTTAGGTAAATGTAGGCTTATGTAAATTCTAAGAATTTACATACATAGCCCACACATAATAAGGGCTTGAACGCACGTGATCTACAAACAATACAAGTAGTGCTCCCCCCGGGCTTTCTTTTTAGTAGATGAGATCATTTTTTAGAGACGTGGCTTCAAACCTGAAAATTTCTTTCTGTTTTGAACTAAGATTTTCACTTATCACTTATTTGACTTCGCTTCAGCATACAATCAGTAATGCCTTGAGTGCCTAAAGGCTTAAAGTGGCGGTTTTTATATATATTATAAATGTTGAAATGAGTCACTAATGAAGCTTCTTACCCCCGGGGAGATCACTCCTTGTAATTTAAGGTATACACCTGAGTTAAGAGGGTATTTGATGTGGAGCTATTTACCTTGATTATTGTATTTAAGATGACCATATTTTTACATAAAAAGCTACGAGGGGTATATTTCTAATACCCTATGTTTTTTTATAAATTCATTCATGCATTTTTTTAAGTAGGGCTATCTTACATATAAAATTTAAGTGTATAATTGATCAAGTTAAAGATTGTCTGTTGTCTGTTGAATGATCTATTGAAAATCTAGATAGGACCCTATGAAATCAATTTTCATCGGATGTTCACAAAATTTTGATACAAGGTGTGAATATGTTTTCCCTTAGTGAGAATATACTTTTTCTTGATTGAGTACCCAAATCAAAAGTTATATTGCCTTGAACTTTTTTAGCAGCCTAGACAATTTGGGCATCTTTTGGGCACCTTTCGCAAAAACGCTCATCAATTTTTGAAATTTGGCATGCACATAACTAATAAAATATGGCATACAATTGTCAAAAAAGAAATTTCTTCTCAAATCACATACTAAGAGGAGTCAAACTTCATTAGCTATGTTGGAGTGGCTTCAAAAAAAAACATTTTCTTCTAACTTCAAGCCTTGTTATCTTGCAATATGTGAAGTCAAAATTCTTGAAAATTTTCCACATATTCCAAATGTTTGTCTCTAATTTTTTATCCTTTGGATTCAAATTTTAAAAATTCTGATTGCACAAGAAATCATGAAAAATGACTAGTGTATTGCTAATATGGTCAATTTTGTTAAAATGGCGGTATTATTTTGCCATTTGTAACACATTCTATGCCATTTTAATGGAATGTTGTGCCATTATAATGGAATACCGCCATTTTAATGAAATTGACCATTAATGCACTTACCTCCTTATATTGCAAGTTGATTTAGAATAGGCTAGACTCCATATTTGCTTTTGAAATTTTTCATCGATAAACCTAACATCATATACATATGAATGGCTAAAATCTTCATTTTTATATAGAGAAAAAATTATACTCTAGGAAGGCTTGAAGCTTGCTAGCTTTGCATGAATAAATTTTTTTTTTCTAACTTCAAATGTTATAATCTTTCAATCCACATGGTCAAATGGGCTGAAATTTTTTCCATACATTGCCTTATTAGTTTAATACACTTTTATATGGTTTGTTTTCAAAAAAAATTAATTAATTAATTTTGGACAATGCATCAAAAATGGGTAGTTTTGGACTTTTCCTCTTTCAAAACACCCTTTGACCTTTAGGGATTAATAACAAACTTACCATAGAACAATTTAAAATCCCCATTGAAACTATTCCATGAACCTTTTATTCAATATGAGTGTGTTTAACATTTATGGCTTCAATGAATAAAGTTAAACTATAAACTTTATTTTCATAGTATACGGTTTTTAGTTTGTTGAACTCACTAAGATAAACCTCCCTATTTGTACAATGTGACAATTTTTGCCACTTGTTGTCAACGCCTTATGTTTACATTTCATTTTGTTGATATATACACTATTAGTACTGTGACACAATTTCAATTAACCACCGGCTTCATTGTAGATTTTCTTGGCTATGTCCATTTTATCATCCACATGAAATTATTTGTCCACATCTATACTCATTGTACTATGAAAAATTTGTACGTCTTCTATTTGTCAAGGCTAACTTATTAATAAAAATTCCTACTACATGATGTTTTTATATACCCTAATTTATATATAATAGAGTATGTAGCATTTCAAGGACCCTATAATAGCCCTACATATATAAATTTTCTCTAGTTTGAATTAAATGGACCCTATCTTTTAACTCACGTAGTTTTCTAAAAAACCAAGAGTGATCTCCCCGGGTTCTTACCACATACCATTGGAACACATTTAGGAAGTTTGATACTCTTCCACAATACACTTTCAAGTAGTACCATCTATAATAGTTATCTTCATGCTTTCCCCACAAATTTTGGTTGGTTTCCTCTAGTGGAGAGCCTGTTGATTATATGAATTAGGCATTTTCTAATTGTCTATTTTGGAAGCCAAAGCTTGAGTTGTAGTTTCTTGCTACTAAGATGGAAGCCTCATGGGTTTTTGTTTGTTCAAGAGTTTTGAGAACAAAAGTTTTATATCATCATTTTCTACTACGTTTACTGGATACTTTTGTTTGATCGGTATTGCAGGTTATGTCGTGTGACAACTAGGGGGCCAGAAAAGAAACTGCCAATTGTCGGCAAAGGAAGAGTTATTGCAGCTCAAGAAGGTCTTTTCCCGAGGAATGATGGGGCAAGGACGCAGGCCAAACTGCAAGTTGTTGCTTTTGACAAGGATATTGTTTGCTACTGCTTTGTGGATATTATTTGTGCAAATTGATTTTAATTTTCAATCAAGCAACGGTCTGTCATGAATCCTTGGATCCAGACTGCTGAGTGAATTGTAAGGTCCGCTTTTGTTCCTCCTTCAACATAATGCAATTGAATTTAGAAGGTGTTGCTATTGTCATAGATACATCATTTGGAGTTTAGAGTTTAAGACCTTTCAGTTAATCCATTTGCAGATAGCATACATTGAATAATAATTGTGGATTTTCTAGGTTTAATAATCATATCTCGTCGTTGTGGAAATCCAAATTCAATGTGAAGCTGTGATAGCCTCCATAAGAGAAAGCCTAGGTCTACTTCCTTATATCAGGAGATTCTGCTAAATTTAAGATAATACTGAATGAGAACGCTTCCACTTGTGTGGCTTGATCTATCCACCGAAAATTTGTGTATTTCTCTGTATCGCACTAAAATATTGTTTTAGGTATATGTCTATGTCCAGAGTCTTTGTGTGCTCTGTGAATGTGTCACTGATTCCGGTCCTCTTTGCGGTGGCTCACCTATTAAGAGAGTGTGAGGGGACAAGAAGGTGGGAAAGATTGCATTGCTTGCATTGATCAACCTATATATTTTTGGTTGCAGGTCCTCCTTGCAATATCCTTCAGCAACAATTTCCAAGAAATTCCCTCGTATTCAGATCTTGCAATTCCATGCCACTTCCAATGGTATGTGCAAAGCATCATGCTCTAACATTTTCCATGTACTTGCAGATTCTGCTGTGAACTATCTTTACTCCACAGCATTAATATTTAAGATTGGTTTGAATTGTCGCCATTCCCTGTGTAAGATGATCGAAGTGGTAGTGTTCTAAGCATTGTGGCAAATGAGGCAAAAATTGAAGTTCCTACTACCCTTTTTTTATGATGTATTAAAGCATGTTTATAATTTTGTGGTTTGTCATGTTTTTGCAGGGATTATCTTAAAAGATTTCCTACATCCTTGGAGACTTTGCAATCACCTCTCGTTTTGTCCAACATCTTCTATAATGTTCACTGTAGACCTCAATGGCAATGACAACTTGTTTTACTTTATATTACTAATTGTGTGTTTGACTTGTAAAACAAGAAGGTACCCCTAGAACTAGGGATAATCGTATGGACCAAGTTATTGGAGATAAGGGCGCTCGTACAGGCAACACTTCAGGCCAAGGTTTTAGTCCTAGTTATTGTGTAGGAGCTCCACCGAGCAACGGAATAATTAGGATGCTATAGCAACAAACAATTGATTCGAGAACGCATGTACAGTTATTATAGGCGCAAATTGAGAGACAAAAGTTTGTCCATGCTCAATATCATGTTTGTTTATGGGAACACGTAAGGCCTCACATGCACATGATTCCAAAGCGTCTAATGTTGGGACTTGATCCAGAGCGGTGTAAGATGGAGCCTTCGGAAGAACACATGAAAGAGGCTATTTTAGAAGAATTTTGAATTCCTATGAATGATGTGGAGCAACGCAAAGCCTTTGACAGAGCATGGATAAAGGAATTGAAGAAAAAAGTGTTGATGACTTTCAACAACCGCCGTGGTTGTTTCTCCACGAGTGCACGCACTATAAGAAACCCCCGTTTTAGGTGACGAGCCCTAATTTTTTATGACGGATTTTAGGTGATGTCAATGTTAACAACCTAAATTTTTTATGTCAACAAAAATGTACAACGTAATATCAATGTTGACATAAAAACATTGAATTGTCAATATTGATGCTACGTTGTATATTTTTGTTGACATAAAAATTTTGGGTTGTCAACATTGACATCACCTAAAATCCGTCATAAAAAATTAGGGCTCGTCACCTAAAACGGGGGTTTCTTATAGTGACGCACTAAACTTTGGAGGCATTTGGGAGTCCCAAAACCCATAAATGGGAGCATTGTTGTCACATTGGGCGAGTTTAGATCACCGGACGGATAATGTAACTACCTTAAAGTAATCACATCGGGTGGATTAGGGTCACTGGACGTCCCAAGCGGGCGGGCAAATCAGACGGTTTGGACGGACAGTCCGTCTAATGTGACAACTATGAATGGGAGCCAGCAAAAAATGCAAGAGTAGAAACGCACTTTGCTATCAATTTCAAATGGTACTTCCTTATTTTAAAATTTTAAGTGTTTTTTATATTGTCTTACAACAAGTAACATGTGTTCATATTGTTTTGCAATTTTAAATTTTTTAATGATCTACAGATATGTCATGGAGAATTGAGGGGGATGATCCATATGGAGCGGTGGCATTTTGTGGAGAAATTCGTTATGTGAAGTTTGGAAGGAACTACAATCATTCAACATGTCTGCAATTACTACCAAGACAACTAGCATGGTTTGCTTACATGATATGTTTTCAGTTTGGATGCATTTTTTTTCCTTGAAATTGCCATAATGAAGTTTTGTGATTCAGTTATTCACTAATCAGGTTGCTTAGTTGGACTTGGCAATGCAAAGAGATTCCAATCTCAAATACAATGGAAATCACGACACTGAAATTGAGAGATACAAAGAAGACATCATGAGGGAACGTGAGCAAATTGCAAAAATCGATTTGGTTCTGGAAGGGGGAGCTGAACATGATGTAAATGAGGTTTTGGGGGAGGAGGTAGAGGAAGAGTATTGATTTGATTTTGCTATAGGTAGATTTGTTGGTATTGAATAGACTACTTTACATATTGCACTATAGCAATACTATTCCTAGTTGTCTATTATTGTAAGCAACTTTGAAAGCTCGTTTAATGGTTGGTGTTGGAGATTCAATTCTACAACTATGAATTGTTTGATGTTATTGCTCTTCAGTCTTCACTTGTTTCACTTAGGTTGCTTATAGTTCAATTAATTTGCTGTCATTGCAATCAAGTGGGCTCAAAGGCATGATTTTTGTTAAAGTTTTTGGTGGTTACTTGGGTTCAAAGTCTTTGAGGCTCCCATGTTCCATTTTGGTAGTTGACAATGCCTTGGATTGATATGCCTCTGCGGGTTTTTTATGATCAGTGGGATGGTTTCTTCAAAAGGGTGAGTCTATTAATTTCAGGGCTCAATCTTGAAATCAATTTTATATATCCATTGTTATTGCATGCATACAAATATTCACTTGTGTAGCTTTGTATCAATGCATTTGCGTATTGGAATAGAAAAGACTAGCTTTGATTGAACAAGCGTAGATTGCTACTAGAGATGGAAAGATGAAGCGGGGATTGGTGAGGCAGTTGCACCAATCTCAACTTCCATCGTATTTCACAATTGAATTTGTAATGTTTGAACTTGGTCTTTCAGGGTTACATGTTGGTGAATTCCTAAGCTTTTGTATTTGAGGGTATCCAGTGCATCCTATTTAGGAATGTTATGTGGAACAGGCCAAGCACAAGCAATTTGTACAACCTTGTGTGTTTCTCAATCGTAGACTGAAGGTGTCTTGCATTGCAGTCATTGAGTTGCAGTTGTTGGACCCAAGGTGCCTTGCGTTGGAGTCATACCTCTCTAGTGTCGATTTTTCCTAAACCCAGGTAATCAAGCTACTAGACTGATTCAATTTGGAATTGTCAAATTGATTTTACAGACACACATTATCAAATAATCTTAAGCATATTATCTGTGTTTTTGTCTTCAATTAGAAAACTCCTTTTTTCTTTGCTTGTTCATCACAAATTAATACTAAAATTGATGTGGTGAGTTTCATAAATTGATGGTTGACCATGTCATTGACCACACAACAGATGCTCTCGGCAGCACTAAAACTAATTTTCCTTGATGTTGCGCTCTGGGTTTCACGCATAATTACTGTGTTTGTGAAGATGGAGAATGGTCTGCATAATTGCATGCAACAAGACCACAAAAAATGCGGTTATTCTTGCTTGATCAATGATGTATGAAACGTTCTATAGTTGTGTTATGTTTGTGAAAGGAGATTATGGAGTTCTCTAAGTGAAGTGAACGTTTTTGTATGTGACTGTTGTGAGATAAGGATGCACACAAAGAGAATTGGAATGAAAGCTGTCACATTTGGAATAGAGGGAAATGTTGTTGTACTGCTTGGGGGTTAGAAGTCGAAGAGTACTTACAGCTTGGCTATAGCAGAAGTGGAGAATGTCAATGGGGAGTATTTCAAGGGGAGCCTTGGATTTGAACTCTCAGTGGAAAAGATTGTGGATTGTGGATGTAGTTTAGTGTAGTTTAACCTTTTTGCAACCGTATAATTACCTAGTTGAGTTGAAGGATTGCTTACAGGACTGCTTACTAGGTTAAGGCTTATGATACAGGTCAGCAATATGGCATTGCAGGTTGTAGGGACGTTGATAGCATTGTTAATCCGAGTAGCAGTCTTCATTGGAGTGTTCAAGTGCATCCTTGGTGACAGTGTTCTGTGCAGACAAGACCCTCGTGACTTCCTTCTTGACTGCTTGCCCAGGTTCTTCTCAATTTGTCACTCACTGTTGTTTGGGACAGTTAGGATTTTGTTTTTGTGATGGTTGCTTTGCCTTCACAGTAGGAAACTCTATTCTATGGCTTCCAACTATTTTGAGTGATTTTTTTAGTAGAAGGTTAAATTTTCAATTTCAATCTTTTATTCCATTTTTGAAGAGGATTTGACTGCTCTAACTAGAATATGTGTTGTTTGATACCTTATGAATAAGGTTAAATATGGATTGTTTGATTACCTTATGAAATAGTCATGAGTTTTCACAATTTTGTTCTGTGAAGGAATAAAACCGTGTGCAGAATTTTATTTTTATCTGTTAGGTATTACGCTGGTCACTAGATTCTCAATCATCACATTTACCCATGGCAAAGGATCTTGTATGAGAGATTGAAAGAATCATTCTCTGATTGTTTGGGTGTTTAGATATAAAGATCCTTTTACCATTTCATTGATGGGCAAAAAGAAAATGGTAATCAGTTTGCCTCAGACAAGCAAGTTTGTTTTTTTGAGTGCTCATGCATCAGGTGAGTACCAAAAAGCGTCATGTGCTGGGCAGTACACATAATCCAGTTTTCTACTGAGTAGTGAGTGCCCATGTATGTTTTCTGCACAAAAATGTTGCATTTATTGAGGATGCGTTGGGAATATATTTTTGAAATTGGAAGAACATGTGAGATTAGCTATTTCACAATGGCACCAAGTCTTATTCTTGTAGTGTATGAAGTACTTCTCCCAGAGCAGACTTCGAATCTTGCACATACCTCCAAATGAATATTCACTTGTGGATTTCAGTGAATTCAAGGACACCATCGTGGAAGGTGAGCTTCGAATTGTGCACATACCTCCAAATTTTCCAGTAGATATTGCTCGAGAATTTTTTTGGAGATCCGAGATCAAGCAGCTTAATATGGTAAACTTTAAGGATCCTTTGTTACTCTAGTTTTTGCTGTCACTGGTAGTTCTATTTGTACTGTGGTAAGATGATTTGGCCGAGCACCTTGTGAATTGAAGTTTTATGTGTTTTGTGTTTTGTGTTTAATAGGTTACATTTCTATTAAGAATGGCATGTGGAAAGAACTGCCACATGTCACTTTGCTTAGAGAGTGTACCTTTGTTTCTAATTGTTTCTAATTCTGATGACCATTATTGTAGTAGTCCTGTCCACTCAGGAGAGAGCTCTGTGGTGCTTTTGACTATTGCTCAGGTGACTAGAGAGGTACTTTGATATGAGATTTTTATATATGTGAAGACTTTGTGGATTACTTGTAAAGTAAACAGAACTGTTATTGCAACAGTGCAGGCCCTACGACGGGAGTAGATCAGAAAATCGAAGTTGGGCTTGCACTGAGGTAGTAAAGAGTCTCTTGAAAGCCTCCGTCTACTAAAGTTGTTATTCTGAGTGCGAGCACTTGACAAGGTTTTTCCTTTGCTTCATCCATTTTCTTTGTGATAGGATTTATTTTTCACTGTAAAAAACTCATGCAGGAAAATTTTGAAAATTTCTAAAAATTCCTACAGTACAGTAACTCGCTCGTGGCACCCTACCCAACCCAGTTGGGCCAACCAGTGGTAGGTGAAGAACAAGATGCCGAAGTTTGCTTATTTGCTCCCGCTTTGCGCCTGCATCTGTTAAAACTTCTTCTTTCCTTTTGTTTTCAAGTTTTCCTTCTTGCACATGTTAAGAAAGCATGATTGTGCTTACTAGTATTTTGACATCGAATGTTCTTGTGTAATTGCTAGGCTTGCAGTGAAATGCGCCAAACTTGGATGGAATCACAAGCTTGGAGGTATGTTTTGTCTAAATTTAATCAAGAAGAGAGGACATAGAGTGGTACTATCAAAACTTGTACTCTTAGGATCTTTTAATCGTATTATGGGATGTGTGGTTGTAATAGCATATCACTTTTAAGCATTGATTGAAATTGGAAGAAATACCACAAGAGAAGAACTTGCTATTCAATATGACAATCCGTCTTGCAAGCACCTTTCACACATATTAGCTGTTCTTTTGCAATTAATCTTCTAGTACTGTAGATGAGAGTAAATACTACTGGTTTTATTCAATGGTTGTCCACCAATCATGTAGTTGTCACACTACATTCTTTACTTACCCATTTACTTATAAGAATCAACTAGTAGGTGTTACCCACTTCTAGTAATTGTTTTTCTCACAAAATAATGATAAACTATCTGCAGCTAGCTCTGTACGTTCTTGAGTTTGTAAGGAGTCATTGTTTTTTGAGATTTTGCACATTCATAGTCTTCATTTAGGTGTTGATTTCTTGTCTTCTACTTTGAAATTCGACTCTGGGAATCATTAATTTGTAAGCCTTGCCTTCTCTTAAATAAAATTAAGAATGTCTGAATTATTAGAAACTTTTGGATTCATTTTGGAAATTTATTATTGGAATCTTTGTTCGAGTAGAGTTGTTGCCGACTTGTCCCATGAAGGCAAAAAACCCCTCAGAGCAACAGATTCCACTTTTATTACACTTGTACAAAACGGAATGGAATTTGTATTAAATCGATGGCCAGAACTCAGAAGAAGTGAATCAGCTACAGGTGCAAGCTTGGGTAAGCATATGCGATCTCCATCTTTGTTGTTTTCAGACTGTTGACCTGTCTTATGCCCGAACCATGCTTTATTGTTCACGTTTTCTTGTGAAGGACGAGGCCTGTTTAGAGATTTGACTATTAAATTCATAACTTTTTGGTTGAGAATAGAGAAGTTGGCTGAGTGATCCACATTGAGATTGAAGGAAGTCGTTTGGCCAGCTCTACTGAGTAAAATGAGCTGCTGTTCACATACCATCAAGTTCTAGAATGGTTGGAGACATTTGCCCCACGATACTCAGAAAAGTTCAATGATCCTTTTCTACTTTTCTAGTACAGACAAATGAATTCTTGGCGGTTGTCAAACACTTTTACTCGCCTTGGTTCACTCTATCGTTAATGAGATTTTTAGAAAGAGGCAATGAAAGTATAGCTATAAATTGTTTCAAACCTATTTTGTGAGCGTCATGTGATGTGCAGGTGAAAACGAGGTTTGTCTGTCCTGAATCAAGATTCAACTCAGCTGGATTTGTACGCATAACAAGAAGTGGTCTATAATAGGTATAGTATCCTCCACCTTAGTAACTTTGGGCTACTGTGAATTTGGAATGTAGATTTTGGTAGGAATTGGATTATTGTAGACTGTGAATTCGGAATGTGGATTAGTACTTGTACGTATCGCTTTCATATGGAGCAATCATGCTATGTTGTCGTCCTTTGTATGCTGAATTTCTTTATTAGTGGAAGACTGAGATTTATGTCTTGTTTCTACAGATCACCATCCATTGCTTGTGCACTTGATCTAGGATCGTTGCATTCTACATTGGGTTTTTGATACAGGGTATGTCATTCCTGCACAGAACTAATCTTTTATTCATTGGTGTAGAATTTTGTTGCAGGGTCTTAGTCTGTGGTTATAGTTTGTGTAAGTAGACAGCATGGCAAGATATCGTATTTGAATGTTGTGAAACAACAGTTTTGGCAAGGTATTGTTGCAAGACTATTAGTATAGAGTTCACTGAAGTGTGGACTCCAATTTTGCTTGCTCTCTAGATACGTTTTCAAGATTTTTCTTTGGTTGTCTTGAAAAAGTTAGTCAAAATTTTGATACTCTTTGGTGGTCTATTTGCAGGAAATCAAAGTTTGTAAGGATTTGGGTGCTAAAAAGCTGGAGAACATGAGCTTCATTGAACTCCAAATAGGTGGAAGTGGAGGTTGTTGAGGGTGTTAGAATTTAGAGTAGAAATCTATATTTGTTGTAGATTTTACCCGATTTGCAAATCTAGCAGTACTTGCTATGTACTATTGTGATACATTTTGAAATAGTGAAATCTAGCCCACATATAGATGTGGACCTATTCAAAAAATTCCAACTTTAAATATAATGCAACAAGTAATGCATCTGTACATTTACAACTACTTGCAATCTATTGCAATTAGACATTTCAGAATGGACAAATCCAGCCCTTTGTACATATGAAAATATACAAAATCTACAACTGCAAGACATTTAAGATTGTCAAAATGTAGGCTTTCGGTACATTAATAGTATTGTTTTGCAGTATTGTTTTCCAGTATTGTTGCAATATTAAAAAACATCACTAGCAATAAAGATGCAATTTTGAAAAATGTATTGCAAATTTGCAATAGATCAACCTATAACTTGAAAAAAGTATAACAATTTATATTGAAAGTGTATTGCGTAAAACAAAATTATTATACCTTTTCAAAATTGCTTCAATACTCCAATTTTGAATTGTAAGCAATTTTGTTGCAATTTGAAACAATATTAGACTGTTAAGCAATTGTTGTAATACTACAATAATATCGTTGCAATATTGTTGCAATTTCAAATTTTTTCCCAATGTATTGAAGAGTGGTTGATTTTCATCTGATTATTTGTATGCAACTTTATTGATGCTACATCCACATCATTGAGTTAGTTGAAGACATTTTAGTATTAAAAAAAAATTATATGGGGTAGTTTATCAAAGGAATGGTACTTTATCAAGTGTAATTCAATACTTTAAGCTTATCTCCCTTACAACTTAATTTTTCCTAAATGATTTCTTTTGCTTTTGAGCAAAACTAACGAAAGGAAACTTTGAAGTTTATTTCTATTCTATTTGGTAATTTTGAAAAATTCTTTGACCTTAGAAGGATGGATCGATGGCCATTGATTTCAAGCCTCCCTATCCATTATTCTATTTGTTTCCATTTCTCAATTAGACCGGAATGAAAAATTTTACATTTATTTTTCAAAGATGAAATCATGTGTTTGCTATGTTATCATATTACTTTAAAATTAGAAAACCATGGTTATAGGCCAAAAGTTCATATTACTACAAAATATAGAAATTAAATTTTAAAAAATAAAAATTAATTAGAGCAGAAATTGCATTGAATAAGTTTCATTTCATTAGTTGGTTTAAATTTTAAAATATCATTTTTTGGGCTAAAATTCACATCAGCAAGAAATGGCCAAAATTCAATACATGAATGATCTATATATTAAGCATCTTATTCTTTAGAAATTTCAATAATACTATAATAAAGGAATTTGCAATAATATTCCTTGAAAATATACTAAAGCAACTTCTAAAAAAAATATTTGATAAAAAATCTTTTTTTTCTCCATCCTATAGTCTCAAGTGAAGTCATTTATTAGATTCTTAATACCCATAGAATCCTTCTAGGGTTGAAATAAGCAGTTTAGTGAAGTTTGAAGTTGAATATCTAATACCACATTTTTAAATATAAAATATAGAATGACAAATAAATATCTTTATGCTACAATGCTCTATACTATAATGTACTTTGTTTATAAAAATTAAGACTCTTGACAAATAGTAGACTCTTGATTAGCCTCTAGAAAATAAGGCCAAAAATTTAACTTATAAATAGCTAAAAAATGAGGGATATATAATGAGAGACTTTCAAGTGTAACTATCCATATCCCCTCAAAAATAGCAGGTGTTGCCAACCATACAAAAATTTTCCAATTCACAATGTTGTCCCAAGTAATCATCAAACTTGTTAGGGTAAGAGACTTTCAAGTGTAACAACATAGTCATAGGCTCTGTGTCACAACTTTCACTCTAAGGATGTCACACTATTTTAGTGAGCAATGAAGACATTGGAAGTGAGTTTCCAAGCCTTGTAAGTGGCTAGGTGAGAGAAATGAAAAGTGTCAAGCACATAGGACGTTGTAGCACTTTAGTTGAGATTAGTTGGATGGCGTGTCATACAAACTTGGAAAGATGGTGAAAGCACGTGTCCACAAATTCAAGGAACACGAGGATTGAATTGAAATACCTTTTCAACGGTATATCATACTCCCAAAAATTCAAAAAAATGCGATCAGAAATGCAAAAAGAAAGTTTTGCAGTTGTTTCAAGACTGCACAGAACAATGGTTAAAAGAATCGCACTCAATTTTGAGTGCGATTCTTTTTTACCAACTTTTGTTATAGTGATAGGATTAAACCAAGTTGCCTCAAGAAGTTTTCAAGAAGTTACATGTATCAAAAAATATTATAAAATAATGCACACATAAAAAACACTGGACAACGAGTCAACTCATTGCAAATCCCAAGCCACAACATCACGCCAACATCACGACCCTTCTTACAATTTTTACTTTTGGTTCAATTGCAAATCCTACAATTGAGTTGAAGAGGATACAATTAGCTAGCGCACATGTACTCTCTAAGTGCTTCCTTTAGTTGTAGCTGATGCGATTGTCTATGTGAATTGATATAGAACAACAAGAGCCTCTACGAGATGAAGATTGTTCTTGGGACTTCACAAAAGCAAGATGTGATCGTCCAGATAGATGTGAATATCGGTACTTTCTTGCATTTGTTTTGTGTAAATTTTGGTTTGTTTTTTCGAGTTGAAATCTTTTAGTCCAGGTAATGTGGAGAGCAATTCAAATGAAGAGACTTTTTTACCATTAGCAAAGTAGCTATTGAAGGAAATTATCATTCTTAAATTCAGTATCTAGAAGATGCTATGTCAAAAGAAGATTATGCCTGTCTCTCCTCATCTTTCTTCTTGCTTTAACATCAGTAAACCGGTGAAGTACATGTCTCCCAAGAATTGGAAGAGTTCAACGAGTGAATTGGTATGCAGGTATGTTTTTCACTACAAGAGAAAGGGGTGTTTTAAGTGAGTTTTTAAGTACAATCCTAGACATAAGATTATAAGTAATGACCTTTAAAGAGATTTTCAATAAAATTTGACTAGAAACACATATATTTCTAGTAAATTTTTACTAAAAATCTCCTTAAAGGTCATTACTTATAATATTTATGTTTAGGAATATAGTTAAAAATTCACTTAAAACACCCCTTTCTCTTGTAATGTTTGGAGATGTCCATATAGGCCAAAGTTGCCAATTGCAAGCTTCTTCCGACAAGGATCACATCTTGCGCTACATTTTGATTCATAAACATTGTTGTTGGCATTTAGAAAAGTACCATTAGTTTCATAATTAGTTCCCAATTTTACATCACTAAGGCAGTATGGCTTGTCACTTGTGAAATCAGGAAAAGTAAGCAGTATAGTTGCATTGTGATTTTTGTAACGTTGGGCACAATTAAATTGCAATTAACTTTACTGGAGAGTATTCTATAACCCTAGGCTGCTAGAAAGCTTATCTAAGATGCAATTGTAGTTATTGTGCAATACTATATTAAATTAGAATCATTACATAATTCTACTTAATTATATATCATTAACCTAATGAAACAATAAGATGTTGAAAATGCATAGATATATTGACAATTGCAAAATATAATCACAACAACCATTGAAAATGCATAATTACAATTGGGCATTGCAAAGGTCTACATACTATAATGAAACAATAGAGTATTGAATTTGCATAATTACAATGATCTTTGGAATGGCATAAAAACAATGGCAATTGTAATTACATTGTTTCTTTATTGTTTTTGGTAATTGAAACAATCTAAAAACAATGACACATTGTAACAATGAAAAATCAACACCCTTTCTAATTTACAATGCATTTCTATTTTTAACAATTGCACTCGAAAAGGAGGCCTATTTGTTCAAACGTGGAGGACATAAAATAATTTATTTTTTAGATGCCCCTTAGTAGGAACATGTCTACCTACTATCCATTGAGAATTGTCAGGCAACTTATTCCCTCCCCCTCCAAAAGTGAAAAATCAACAGCCGTCGGACCACCCTCCGCTACCACGCATTGTGAATAAATAAATAATTGCAGTTAAAGTCGTTGGCCATCCGGAGTTGTTGAAGTGTAGAAATGAAGCGTTGAAGTGATTTTAGGGTTCTCACTTTCCTTTACTGGATTCAAATTTCTAAAGAGAGGTTTGGATCTTGCTTACAAGTGCAATTATATTTGGATGCTGGTCTCTAGTAATTTTGTGTCAATTCTCATGGTTGCCACATTGGTGTGAGATTGATATTTGTCATGGTGTGCACAATTTATTTCAAGTATTTTTTAGCTTCACTGTCCTTGCTTGAATTATACCTTACAATTGACTTTTAAAAATGTAATTGGTTGTAGAGAAATAAATGAATCTAAATTTATTGAAGGATTTTTATTAAATTATTGTATAATTAATTTTGAAGAATAAATTCAAATTAGTTCATTTTAGACAATGAATTCAAATTAATTTGGTTTAGAGAATGAATTTAAAGTATTTCATTTGAGAGAATGAATTCAAATTAATTCATTTCAAAGAATCAATTCAGTTTAGAGAATGAATTCAAAGTAATTCATTTCAAAGAGTGAATTCAAAGTAATTTAGTTCAAAGAATGAATGCAAATTAATTCATTTGAGAAAATTTTAGCAACACGAGGAGACAAAGAAAGAGAAGGAGACATGAGATTGAAGAAAAAAATGTTGAAGAGATTAGGGTTTAGGATTGAATGTAAAAATTTTACATGAAATGGGAAAATGAGAAATTGAATTTTTTAATGTAATTTTGGGTTTGATGCGCAAAAAAAGCATTGAGGAGGAAGGAAGTGAATTAGGAGAGTGAGTGTTTCAATGTAGGGAATTGGAAATGATTTTTGTTCAATGGCTACATGCCACGTGTACAAAAATTATTCACTGACTACCCTACTAATAGGCTTGTACATGGTTTTACACTATCACTATCACCTCAAAAGAGGCAGTAATTGCCTATACGATTATTATTATAGAAATATACCATAGAAATTTCAGCTAAAATTCATTAATTTAAACTGCTCAATAGAATTCAAAACCCCTAAACTCAGAAGTGGGAAAACTTGAAAAATTTGAATTTTAAATATAAGATGATTTTCAAAATTAAGAAAAAATAAGAAACACAATTACAATCAATTAGTTGCCTCTAAAAACTCTATGGGTTCATATTTCAAAAGTTATAGTAGAAAACAACTCCAGTTTTGCCTAAATGTGACAAAATTGAACACTCTTTCTTGCAATCACCTAGTTGGGTATTGTTTAATCCCTAAAATACCAAGGCATTTTTTGGCTCGGAAACCACTTAAAACTGCCATTTCTGCTACGATCACTCAAGAAACTAAAAAATAAATAAATTTAGAATCTAACTATAGCATCTTGTACTTCACTTATCTCAAATCATGTGGTAAAAATTTCATGAAGTTTGACTGTACGGATTGGAAGATATTAGCATTCAAAGTTGGAAAAAAAAATTTGAATGTTGGTCTGCAGTTTCAGATGACTTTGATTGCCATTTGTAGAAAATTTTTGTACCGACCATAAGTTTAAATTTTTTAATGTTGAACATTTGAGTTGAGAGTCAAGAAAAAAATTTCAGAAAAAAAAACAATTGATTTTTATTCATTAAAAATTTATAAAGTAGAAGTAGGTCCAAAATTGAACGAAACATTAGATCATTAATAGCTCTAAGATGGAATTGAAATACCACAATCCCAACGGTGAGATTTTTCTTGCAAACAAACCTAACCTTGTCAAAAAAAAATTGAATTTTTTTGAAAATTGCATTCAAAAATGAATTCTATAAGTTGTTTTTTGAAGAAGATGCTTAGATTGCCCAAAAAACAAGATTGTTTATAACTTTCTTATTATTAGTTCAAATAGAATGAATCAAAGCATCACAAAGTTTAGAACGTGCAGTTTGTCAACGGATATCATGTGGTTATCGTTGTTTCATGGGTTTGCACGTTAATATACAGGTGATTGCAAGAAACACTTAACCTTTTTTTTGTCCCCTTGACCTTGGACAGGTGGTTTTTTGCTCATAACTTTTGCATTGTTTGTTCATCTTCTATGAAACTTAAAATAAAGGTACATGTGGTAGTTGCAGATGTTGAGTAATTTTTTGGGTTTTTTTAAAATTATTTTACTATTTTTAAATTGCCCCCGATTGGATGTCTACCTTGGCCATTTTGAAGGTTTTTAGTACTATTTTTCACCCAAAAATCCGAATTTGAAGCTCAAAATTGGTATACTAGGACTTCTACTAAAGTTACACAAGCTTATCAAAGATTTTCTAAAAGTAGTTAATTTTCCATCTTCCACATGTGCTCAAAGTGCACTACCTTTGTGCAAGTGTAGAGAACACAATTTTATTTTTCCAATAGTGAAAATTGGTGAAAAGGAGTATCTATAAGTTAGGAAAAATGGCTTTTTTTTTGGAGAATTTTTTGAATTTTTTTACTATTTTTTAAGAATTAAATTCCAAACTATCTATTTTCTTGCATTTTTCAACCCTTCTTTGACCGTGCATAACTCCAACGGTGCTATTCTGTGAGCTTGCGAGCGTGAGCCTGTGAGCGTGGAGCAGGGATTATGTGAGCGGTGAGCCCTAAAATTAGAAAAAACAATACAAATTTCAAGAATATCAAGAAAAAAACTAATATCTATAAATTTTGTTCAAGATTTCTATTTCATGTAAAATTTTAGGACTTATTTTTGTAGACCTATTACCATGGACCTATAATCGTGGATACGTACTATTTGTGTTTAGGGTTGGTATTTTAAATGATGTGCAAAGTATTCTAAGCATGCATTGTGGAGAAGAGTGATTTAAGTGTGAATGATGAACAACAATGGAAATATGATTGCATACAATATTCCATCAAATAACAATATATTTTTAGTTAGAAATTGATAGTTCTGCAGTGGACCTATTACCGTGGACCTGTTATCGTGGTTAGGTACTATTTTTATTAAAATTGTTATGTTCAATATTGTTTAAAATATGGAAGTATACATTGTGAAGACAAAGAATTCAATTGATATGAAAGACAAATGAGGATGGAAATAAGGATGTATAAAATATTCCACCAAATTACAATATTTGTCAAAAACAAATTGATACTTCTGAAGTTGTATGTGTAACTTCAGTCTAAAGTCTTTTAATCTCATATTCCAAGCTCTCTGAGATTTTTGGATTTCTAGATCAATTGAAGACTTTCATTTGGAACGTTGATGATACCGGCCCTATTGAGGAGGCGCTTCACTTCATTGAAGCTGAAGCTTGGAGAATGTATGAACTTGTCTTCTACCAAATTCATTTTGCAGAAGTAACGAAATAAGTAATAAAGATGCTTGGAGTTAACATACTGATGGCGTCCACCAATTGCTGAGACGGCCATGTCTACAAAATTGGGACAAGTGCACTCCGAGTACATGCCAAGTGTGATTCGATAAACTTTTTGCACGGGTTCCATTCCGGATTGAAGGGAGATTATGGCTCCAAGTCCAAGAAAGGGGAGCATAGTTACTCCCAAGATTGTTCCTTTGACGTTACCAGCACTCTCCCATTTATTGCGGTGCTCTGTAGTAGGAGCATTTGCAATACGTCGAATGGGCTTACTCCTTCGAGTTGTTGGATAGATGTCCGCATGCAAAGGACTAGGCTGATCATAAAGGACTGCTTCAAAAACATTGGATATTGTGAATAATCGTCGTGGTGACATAGGTGGTCGTTCTTGGAGATGAAAGCCGGCCTCCTGCAAAAGAAGTGTTTCCTGTCGAGTCAAACTAGTGCCTGTTAGCACGGGCCACACATCTGGTATTTGAGGCCAATCAATTACCCAAGCACGTTTAGAGCCTTGAACACATCGTTCAATATCATCTGGACAAAACCAAAAATCTGTCATAATCTCCTTATTTCCGCCGTACTGTTTCTTTCTACCCCGGTACGTTGGAGCTGGAGTGCCTTTAGATCCTTTTGCAATTTTGGCAACACAACGGATGTTTGATCCTCGCTGTTGGGCGTGACATTTGCAGCTAGATTTGTGGGACAGTCTTGCAATATGCCATTGTGAAGTGTCACAATCACTCTCCAATGCGGTTGTGACATGTGGTACGTGCTCAGAGTTAGCAACAGCATCTGCTTCCTTGAAGGCCTCCGTGGGTATGCGTGTGGATCTGGTCATGACTCTTGGCTGAGAAAAATTAACTTTATCCGGCCGATGAGAGTCACCGTCCGACCCAATAGGAAGGTCAAGTTTACGCTTACTGCTACCAAACACCTCTTCACCCTCCAAATGCGGAATACGTGTTGCAACGTCAGCTGCTCCAGGAAGGACATTCAATGCCTCCGCGATCTTCTTCGGATCTCCGCTTCTTCTAGCACCTCTTAACTTCAATTCTTCTTTAGATGGCCCGGACCTTGATGCTTTGCCATTTAAGAATGCTCGGTAATTTGTCATTTGCATGAAAGCTCAAATGCAGTCATCAGAAGTGGCAGCAAACAAGTCATTGCCTCGATTACCTGACTGCTGCAACCATTTATTATGAACTGTTTCTGATAAATTGCATGATGGCATGTCTGCCATCTCCTCAATACTTAGCCCCTGCAAGGAAAAAAAGTGTAGTGAGGCCTAAAATACCATACTAGTTAACACAAATTTTGAGACTGCTAGAAGTTCTGTCTTTTTAGAGTGCTACAATTTTGATCTTTTCTGGAAGTGGCCGAGGCTCTTCTCAGCCTTAAAAGGTAAGATACCCCAATCCTAGATTGATAAAATAATCTATCTTAAATAATAATTGTTTAATACAACATTTAAGCATTTTGAATTGAAAGTGGATCCAAATGAAGGCATTAAAATCAAAATGACAAGGTTAAACTTACCATTTGCATGAAGCCTCCCCATTGGCGATATTGGAAGTGCCAAAAGGCAAGCCACAACTCCAATTCTCGCATAGCATCTTCTGAGGCTGCCCCGGATGATAGCCACCAAGATCGAATGGCCAAATATCGTGTCTCGGCTTCCTCCATAGTCTTTGAGTCTTTGTATTGCTTGCATAGACGAGTATGTTGGTGTTGCATATCCGGTTTGATAAGCTTCTGTATATGTCGGTGCAATGAAGTACTCCAGTGCAAAAGACACGTTCGCTCGCGGTTCACCATCTCAATTTTGGAATCCCTCGTACCGTATACAATGCGAACAGCATTCCAATTCGCTTGTGCACTGTCTGCCATAAAGTTTGGATTTTTCACGCCATTGCGTCTCATGACATCATTCAATGACCTCCACATGATGCATTGAACTTCTGTGTCTTCGGATTGCATGTCGCAAACAGCAATTGTCATGACCTTCCTACATCTTGTATCATACACGTGGCAGGTCATGGTTGTCCAATCCTTCACGCGTTTTACGTGGTCAAACATGAGCCATGCGTTCTCCAAATCTCCTCCCGGTTGCATGCGCTTCACTAAGTCCACTCCACTGGCAGGTTCCTCAACCAATATTTTAAACAAGTATACCTTCTCCTTTCCCTGTCCAGGGAAAATGCTATCATGAATGTATTCAAACTTTAAATTTCGCTTCATATTTATGATGCTATCTATGACCCCACTTTTTCCAGTACTACGAAAAGAGGAAATAGTGTTACGGATGTTGGGAGAACTTAGTATTTGGAACCTATCCATGATATCCTCAAGTGACTTTCCACGCAACATCTCTTTAGGTCCTTCGCCATTGTGTATGAGATGATTATCTAAAAACTGCTTACTAGCTGCAAGGGCGATGGCAGAGTTAGTGGCAGTAGGGGTTTTCGAAACCTCGCCTGCAATGAGCCCAGAGATAGTGTCTAAGGACTCTCTACATATGCCAAGGGCAACAGGATGCATATGATTTCCTAAATGAATGCATGCTCTGGTCATCAAGGGAGTATCGCTAAAAACATAATATATTCTAGCATCACAGACACGGACGCAATGAGGTGGAACTTTGCATATCTTGCAAAGAAGAGTAGAATCCTTTGGAGGGGTTGCACCAACATAGAATGGAACAGAAGTATAACCACACCACTCGGTCTCATTGCGCTTTGACGAACGCTTGAAGTAGTCACAGTCAGGATTGTTACATACTAGATGGCCTGCATAAGAAGATTTCCTGAATTTGAGACCATCTTGGTTATTAATATTGGATGTCATGGTCCGACACCATACGTGTCCATCGTACCTTTTATCCATGCCATGGAGGTTCCTTGCAGCGGACGCTGAAGATGAAGTAGGAAGAGAAGGCAACTCAAATACTATGTTTCCGTCAAAGTCTGAAAGAAGGTACTGCACCTTCTGATGTATGATTGAATCATAGTCTAGTGCAGCAACTTTGTTCCTAGATCCGCGAACAGATGCTAGCTTGCGAAGGCAACTAACAATACTAACCGTGGTTGTACTATTGGGATAAGTTAGTGGACGAGAGTAGGTGGACAAAGCAGGACTAGTTGAAGGTGTGCCATATCGAGCCGAAGTTGGTTTGAGGGCATCATCTGGGACTCTATTAGGAAGTGGTACCCGCAGACTTGGTTGGCTAGGGCACTCTCCCTCTGACTCGCTAGATATATCTATAATAGGATCAAGAATTTCTTGCTTCACACAAACAAGTTGGACAGGAGTACTAATAGTTGTGATACGCTCATATCCTGTAGAATTCCTAGTATCATATTGGACAAAAGGCATGTCTACCGTAGAATAGTCTGATTGACGAGGTAAGATATCATTAGAGGCACCCATCATGAGGAAAGACAAACCATAAGCTCAATAGCGCCCTGAACGAAGGTGCCAGACATGACCATCTTGAACTGCTAACTTCAGCATATGAACAGACTCTTTCAAGTGGCCAGACTCAGACATGACCTCTTCTTCGACGTAAATACTGGATTGGACAAATCCAAATCGAACATGAAGAAGGTGTGAAGACAATACAGCATATCCTTTTTCTTCAAGAGGGAGGAGTAGTGGAATTTCATGGCCATCCGCTCGAATGGATGCCATTGATGCCTAAATGAAGGATACACTTGAAATCAGACACTACTAGAAAAGGGGGCCCTAATCAACTGAAAATCAATGCACTTACATTGATTACAACAAAAAAAAATTGAGCTCTGTTGATTTGGCAGTCCTCCAAACATCAATCAACATGATTTGGTTGATTTGAATAAAAAGAAAATTTGCTCAGTTGATTCGACAATCCTCTCAACATCATTTTCATTTTCCCACATATTATAATAGTAAGATAGGGCCGGCCAAAAATAATTATTTAAAAGTATGCCAAAAAATAAATAAAATGAATAAGAAAAAATGTCAAATTTAGCAAAAAATTAAATGATCAAAATTTTGTAAAAAATAAAAATGTCCAATATTAGCGGGAAAGTCCAAAATAAAGTCCAATGACCATCTAAAATCAAGATATTCTATATGGCAAGGTGATGGACTTATGGTGACTCCCAAAAATAATTGGCTACTATATAAATTGTTTTAATAAACTAAAAAATTGGAAATATTAAGAGAAATTTTGACATGTTGTATAAAAGGGATTCTACCTTTATGTACAATTTCACTTAGAATGGATTATATTTAGACTTATTATTATTTGAATGAAATTTTTATGGAAAAATAATTTTTTTGTGAAAAGTCAAAATGTCTCATTTCTTTTTATAGGAAGAATATGCATCTTGACTAGAATCACATACTACAAGATCCACGAATATTGGATTTTTATTGATTGATATCTTATTGATTAAAATTTGACTTTTTAATTTTTCACTCCATAAATTGCAAATATGTTTTTGATATATATAGTTATTTGGTGTTATTTTGAATTTTTATTTTATTTTTTTCAATCTATGGAATGAAAAATGAAAAAATGAAAATTTTGAGGTCAAATTTTAATCAATAAGATTTCAATCCATACAATTCAATCAATAAAAATTTAAAATTCATGGAACTTATAATATGTAATTCTAGTCAAGATGTATATTCTTCCTATAAAAAAAAATGAGACATTTTGACTTTTCACAAAAAAATTATTTTTACATAAAAATTTCATTCAAATAATAATAGGTCTAAGTATAGTCCACTCTAAGTGAAATTGTAGAATCCCTTTTGTACAACAATATGCCCAATTTTCACTTCACAATTCTAGTTTCTCAATTTATGAGAGTAATTTATATGGTGGCTCCAACTACTACTAGGAGTCACCGTTTTTCATTGACATTTAGTAAAAATGATAGTAGAAAGGTTGTTTTTACAATGAAATCCATTGTTCATCATGAATTATCAAAGAATATGGGATAATTTGAAGATGAGAGCTTGACCGCTCATTGTCAAAATGTAGGAATTGTGTGCAAAGTAGAATTTCAAACCTCATTTTGTCATAGTAGAATATCTTTTTTCAAATCTTTTTGAATAAAAAAAGTTGTGAAATCAAGCCAAATTTCAATTCCAAAAAACCGTTTGATGTTTCAAGCCTCCAATCAAAAGTTATGGACAAATTTCAAAGTGGGTGTTTGAAATTGTCAAAAAAAATGTCCTTTCTAACCCCTCTCTCAAATTTGTCCATAACTTTTAATTGGAGGCTTGAAATCTCAAACGGATTTTTGGAGATGAAATTTAGATTCATTTTCTAAAATAACTTAGTTCAAAGTTTTTTGAAAAAAGTAATTCTACAATGCCTAAATGAGGTCTGAAATTCTACTTAAACCACAATTCCTACTTTTGACTTAAGTATAAACGGTTGAGCTCCTACTATTCCTCACTCTTTACAAATCCCATATGGGTTGTCCTACCTCCTACCACCCCACTTGTATAAAGGCCTTGTCTTTCCCTCTCTTCAAACACCAAGGTAAGCTACATTCAAAGTTAAATTGGAATATATGTTAAATTATTTGGAATGTAGTGGTGGATTTTGGCATTCAAAGCTGTATAGTAGTATATATTTATTTAATTATTTTGAATATAATGTTGGATTTTTTAAAGTTAAATTTTAAATTTATGAATTTAATTTGGAAACTTTAATTAATTATTTAATATCAATTTGTTGATTGCTGACATGGCAATCTAATCCGTTTGGCCATTCTAGTGACGTAGCACTCTTGCTTGTGTGGCAAGTTCAGCCTATGTGGCAGCTTACGTGGCAAATTATTGAATAATAATAATAATTTTTTCACTGTGACCGAATCAAGATATAAAATCAACATAGAAGTGTTGATTATTGTCCGAATCAAAATGTCCTAATCCACTGTCCAAAATAACATATATTTTTTGATTTTTTTGTTGAATAGGACACTGAATTTTGTAGTAGTGAGAGTAAAATGATAGGAACCAGGTAGAATACAAAGATCAAGAGAGTGAAGGTGTTCTGAATTAGAAAATATAAGGGTATGAGATTGTTCTGTAAATTGAATTCACAAAGATAGGACCGTAGACCTGTAATGTGATTGTTAGTTGTCAGAATGCAGTATTGTCAGTTATCCCAAATATTGTGTATCTTAAATAGCCGCACAAATCTTTCTTAAGGTAAATTGCTTTTAAAGCGATCGATGAAGCTTACCTAACTCATAAACAACAGGAATTCAAAATTTGTAGAACATGTGAAGTGTTCAAAAAATAGGAGATGTACTTACTACCTTTAAGAAAGAAGGGATGATCTTAGTGACCGTTTACATTTTGGTAAACTATAGATGTCATTCTATCCGGAGAAGTTCTAATTAATTGGATGAGAATACGTTCATTAGTCTAAGAATGCTATATATTGAAGAGATTGTAAAGTTGGCAACAAGTAAGTAGAATTTGTTTTCTTGTAGTATTTTTGATTGGAGGGATGCCAGAGGGTCAAGGCAGGTCTTCTCTTTTCTAGTAAGAAGCAGTTAGAGAAATTAAAGATGTTTAGACGCTTGCAGAAGGCCAATGGTGTTGAGATTAGTAGCATTGTTCGGACCTTGTCCTATGAGGATCATGAAGTTGAAGTTGAACATTTCCAAGTAGAAGATAGTTTGACCCAAAATAGTGAAGGAGAAAATATTGCCAAGCTAAATAGTGTGGATGAAATTGAAGAAGACATACGCCAATCAAGTCCAGCAGAGAATAACATGTTGCTAAGAAGCGTAGAGTTGGTAAGCTCATGTATTTGTTTCTAAAAATACAATGAATAGATTGTTAGGAGTTGAATTTATATACCCTTTTTTTTTCTTAGAGGTGCATTTGGCACCAAACATCTTATTGTGTAGCTGGAAAAGACGATTCCAACGGTGTGTAGCACGTTAAAAACGGACAGTTTTTGAATGTTTTACGGCCTAAAAACAAAATCAGCATATTGGAATCTGGTCTGAAATCTTTAGAATCAGAAGATTTTTAGTTGCCCGCGGAGTTTTTAGAGAACTTTGAGGATTTTTAGAAAACTGGTCGTGAGTTCAAAAATTCTGAAAAAATTTGAGGTGACTTATGAGGTTATAATCTATGTGTAAAAAAAATTTGGATTGAAAATCTTCAAAATCACAAAATCTATTAAGGAGATTCCCTTGCCCGAAATCTACCAATTTTATACTTTTTTTTTTTTTTTTTTTCTCTTCCCTGCCTTTGACCAGCACAGAACTTGTCGGCTAGGGTTTGCTTTTGCATGGTCTTCTTCGTTTTGAATTGTTGGATTTTGGTGCGCTTTGCTTCCTCTTGCTTTTACTATGAATTTACGGAGTGCCTTGCTGCGGAAGGATGGAGAGGAGCACGGCAAAGGCGGGGAGGGTGTCCCCGAATGCATTGAAGGAGTTCACGGTTTAGAAATTGAAGCGGCCGGAACTTCCCATCAGGTATCAAATCGATTTTGGGTGTTACTTGCTTCCGTTGGAGATTGACGCCTCGTTGACAAGGCGTCAATCTTGGGCTGTTTTGTGTCTTCTTGGAATGTTGTAGGGTTTAAGGTATGTTTTCAAATTTCTTTTCAATTCTTTTCTATGCGCTGTAGAATATGACCTCGTCAACGAGGTGTCAATCTCGGGCCATTTTCGGTCTCATTTTCATAGTAGAAGTTTACAATGCATGTTTTCCAAAAAAAAATTCACATGTTCGGTTTGGCTGGATTAGACCGCCTCGTCAACGAGGTAGCAATTTCGGGCTTTCTAGGGTCTCGCTGAAACGGTACAATTTTAGAATGCATGTTTCCAATTCTTTTTTCAATTGCTGATTTGGGCTGAATTTTTTGACCTCGTTGACGAGGTGTCAATTTCTAAATTGTTTAGAGTCTCACTTACATGATACAAATTGAAGATGCATGTTGCTAATTTTCACTAAGAACTGCTGATTTTGGTTGAATTTCTTGACCTCGTTGACGAGGTGTTAATTTCTGAATTGTTTAGAGTCTCACTTACATGATACAAGTTGAAGATGCATGTTGCTAATTTTCTCTAGGAACTGCTGATTTGGGTTGAATTTCTTGACCTTGTTGACGAGGTGTCAATTTCTGAATTGTTTAGAGTCTCACCTAGATGATACAAGGTGAAGATGTATGTTGCTAATTTTCACTTTCAATTGCTGATTTGGGTTTTAGGGCTGAATTTCTTCATCTCATTGACGAGGTCACAATTCCAAACTATTTAGGGTCTCACTCACACGATACAAATTGAGGATGCACATTTCTAATTCTATTTTAGATTGCTGATTTGTGCTGAATTTCTTCACCTCGTTGATGAGGTCACAATTCTAGACTATTTGGGATTTTGGGGTCTCACTCACACAATACAAATTGAAAATGAATGTTTTTTTATTCTATTTTGGATTGTTGATTCGGACTAAATTTCTTAACCTCGTTGACAAGGTCACAATTCTAGACTATTTGGGGTCTTCCTCGGACAATTTAAATTGAGGATGAAAGTTTTTTATTCTATTTTGGATTGCTGATTTGGGCTGAATTTCTTCACCTCGTTGACGAGGTCACAATTCTAGACTATTTGGGGTCTCCCTTGCACAATATAAATTGAGGATGCATGTTTTTTATTCTATTTTGGATTGCTCATTTGGGTTGAATTTCTTCACCTCGCTGACGAGGTCACAATTCTAGACTATTTGAGGTCTTCCTTGGACAATTTAAATTGAGGATGAACGTTTTTTATTCTATTTTGGATTGCTAATTTGGGTTTAATTTCTTCACCTCGTTGACGAGGTCACAATTCTAGACTATTTGGGGTCTCCCTTGCACAATATAAATTGAAGATGCATGTTTTTTATTCTATTTTGGATTGCTGATTTGAGCTGAATTTCTTCACCTCGTTGACGAGGTCACAATTCTAGACTATTTGGGGTCTCCCTTGCACAATACAAATTGAGGTTGAATTTTCATTTTGAATTGTTGATTTGAGATTTTGGGTTCAATTTCATGGCCTCATCGACGAGGTGTCAATTTTAAACTATTTAGGGTCTCACTTGGACGATACAAGGTGAGGATGCATGTTTCTTATTTGTTTTGGATTGTTCATTTGGGCTGAATTTTATGGCCTCGTTGACGAGGTCACAATTCTGAATTATTTTTGAAGGAAAATGTAACAAGTGTATCTTCTCTGTTTTTTAAAATAGAGCTTCATGGACGTTGATGGAGGCCTTCCACAAGTGGAGCAGTTAGAACGCGTCATCAACAATGATTCTGAACCTGTGATTAGCATTCTTGAGGTTAGATACATTTCTTATTATCTTTGCATGGATGTTGCATCAATCGTTCTTGTATTATAGTGGTCATTCAATTTGCTTCAATTTTCAATGACTTTCTACTATTAACTCTAATTTGTTTTGAATGTCCTATTCATTGTAGGCTCCCAACATCGTTGAAAGTCAAAGTGTTGATCCTACTTTTGAGGGGCAAACAGTAGAAGAGGTGGAGCAAGATGTGCGAATTGGTCAAAAATTTGACTCCAACGCCGTCATCAAGAGTATGCTATTCGATGGTGGTGGTCCAGGATCCCGATTTGATATTCCTTTGTGCAGGATGATTGGGCTTCCATTGGTGCGTCCTCTTCTTCAAAGTCAGGTGAAACGATTGGAGGCAGACTTTGCTCGTGGATATCGACCAGGTGATCGTGTATTCTATGTGTCCACAACGAATGACAAAGGACTTTGCAAGTTGGTAACCCCCGAGATCGTGGAGACATGGGATGAATGCTGGATACAAGAGAATGACCAATTTGAGAAATGGTTGCAGTCTCAGCCATCCATCTCACATTTGACAAACCATATGTTCTTTGTATGGGATGGCAATCATAGACTGGCAGCTTGGGTTGATTACATACACAGGATGCATCGTCATGAGCGCTTGTGGCATATGCCCGTTGACTGTATGCTTCTAGTATCAGAAGGTCGTACATGCATTCTATTGGAGGCTATGAACGACATCAATTGGTGAGTTTGGTAAAAAAACTCTTTTGTACTTTACCACTTCTTTTGATATGTTATTGTATTTTATGCTTTTAAATTCATTCATCTTACATTCTATTTGTATTGGTATTTGCAGGTCTACGGAACATTCTCATGTCAAGAGCAACTTGGCTCAGCAGTTGCACAGGATGAGTTACTATGGCAACTTGAAACTAGAAGACTTCAAGGGTCTTTTAAACGATGAAGATTACAAAAAATGCGAAAATAGGAAACTGCCAGGTGCTTGATATCCATTGACATCGAATGTCTTTATACAGTTCCTTCACAGGGTGAGTGTCTTCTATTTGCAAAAAAAATTCAATCATTTATGGTAATTTGTAGAATTTCTTTTGTATTCATTTAACATTCCTATTTTTCATGTACAGCAAGAAATTGCTATTGTTTCAGATGCATCAGTGCGAATGTATTACGAGAAGACACAATTGCAAGATCGAACTCCAAAGGGAGTTCATGATGCTATGACCCAAGCCGCCACTGCAACTATCAAAGGCTTTCGAACAGAGTTTGATAAACAATCAGCCATTGCAAATCCAAAAAATGGCATTGGATTTCTAGAAGAGGTATATAATTCTTTCTATTTCCAAAGAATGGCTTCTATGATTACTTTTGGTTTTGGTTTTGGTTTGGTTTTGACTAAGGTTTTGTTTTTTGAAATTTCAGATTAACGTGCATTACAGCGCCAACAAGAAGTCTGAGATGTCATTGGAAAAACTTCAAAGGATATCTACATGTGTAGTTCAGCCAAACCACAAGGTTCGTTGGCTTCGGTGGTGGAACTCCAGCGAGACTTCTAGAGAGGGCTTTAGATTTCCAGCCCTTGGTTTTAACACATTGACTTTAGAGACATGGCTCTCTAAGGCTGCTTTTTGGGCTGAGGTATGTTATCAACTTTTTTTTTCATCTACATATTTTATACTTACATTTTATAAGTTTATAAATATTTCAATTTTTATCTTATGGTTGTTCCATGATATGCTTTGCCTTAACAATGTCTTCATACTTATATTTCTTGAATTCTTTGTAGTTGGAAGAAGAAGCCAAAGCAGAATTTGCAAGCATCATCAAGTCTGAAAATATTGAGGTTCATTGAAGTGCCAACGATGAGTTAGACAAGATTGGAGATTATATAGAGACATGGCGCATTGTGTTATGGGATCATGCTTTTTGGTGGCTCTTCAAGAAGGACTCTTCATATTCGAGGTCTACTCCTTTCAAAGACCAAGAGGGTACAGATGTTGCATTGAAGAGGGTTCTGTACAGGTATATCTTTCACTTCAATTATATTTATTTATGTAAATATGACTTGCTTATCAAATTTATAAAATTATCGTATTTGTATCTTTGTCATTGCAATAATCACCCTTATTCTATGATTTCAGATATTTCAAGCGAGAGCTAGTTCAAAAAGGTGGGATTGAGAGAAAATTCATGCCAAAGCTTTTTAGAGGGTGGCTTGACACGTCTTTGAAGGGTTGTATGTTCACCTTGACTCAACAGCGGGGGTATTCTATTCAAGAACTCCAAGCTTGTCCTTGGTACCTAGAGTGTCCAAGGATCTTTGCTCCATCTCTTGAGGGCCCTGAGAAAGAGGCCGCTAAAGACCATCCCAAAACAGCCACACAGGAGAAGTTTTTAGATGAAGAGGAGGAACCTGAAGAGGTTGCACCAGTGAAGAAGGGGCACAAGCTAAGGGAGAAGAAGACTACAAAGACGACGGTGAAAGCTACTACCACAAAAGATGATACTCCCTCTTCGTCTGTGCCAGCATCCGTTTTTGCACCTCCTCCTTCTCTTGTGCCTCCCACTACTTATGAAGTGATTGATACTGCTCGCTCCCATTGCCCCCCAACTTTGATGTCTGTTACAACAGATGTTTTTGCTTCATCAGAGTACATTGCTAGATCAGCAATTCAACCCGATAGGCATGGTACTCAACCTCAAGGTCTAGTTCTACCCAAGGTTCTACCATCATCAATTTCTGCAATGCTCAGTGTCAAAGAGAAGACAGAGGACAATACATCAACATGGGATGAAATGCTTGATTTTGCAAAGAAGGTAAGATCTATATTCATTAGCCTTGTTCTAATTCTCTCTTTTTAATTTCATATGAAGTTATAAATATGGCATTGTGTGGGCGCTAGATTACTCACCCTTGGTAATAAAGCGAACACCGACCAGGTTCTATGCCTTTATCCACATTTTTTAATATATGGGGGTGATGTGAGCGCGGTCCATTGTGCCTTCCAAGCAATGGATCTTTTTTGCTAACGTTTCCTAAGTTTCGTGGATGGCAGCGAATAATTAGTAATGCATGTAGTAACTCACAAGTTAACTGCAATGTTCAGAGTGATGGTGAAATCCTAACTCCCTAACTATCTATCCTATGTCGAGGGTCTACTGTGTAGTTGGCGCCATTTATAACGTCCCTAATTACGTAAAAAGGGGAACCCCTATGTTCCTTCCATGAACCCCTAAGACTATCTTGGGTTTCTAAGACTCCACCTAGAAGTTCTACTTTTTAAAGCTACCCCTACAGTTCCAACTTCGGAATGCAACTCTAGATTTACTTCTTTAACTTGATTCTTAACTACTGACTTGTGCTCGATGTTTTGACTTTTAACTCTAGGTTTCTATTCCTAAATTAACTCTAAGATTTATCCTTGAATTTTAACTCTATGTTTTAACTTTTAACTCTAAGTTTTTACTCCTAAATTAACTCTAAGATTTACCCTTGAATTTTAACTCTATGTTTTAACTTTTAACTCTAAGTTTTTACTCCTAAATTAACTCTAAATTCTACCCTTGAATTTTAACTCTATGTTTTAACTTTTAACTCTAAGATTTTACTCCTAAATTAACTCTAATATTTACCCTTGAATTTTAACTCTAGGTTTGATTCTACGTTTTCACTTTTACTCTAGAGTTTTTCTACTTCCAACAACTAAATCTAATTTTAACTTCTACCTCTAACTTTTAACTTCTACTTTTAGCTTTTCACTCTAACTTTTTACTCCCCAATTGATTCTAAAGTTTAACCTTTAAATTTAATCTTAACTTTTGACTTTTGACTTTTTACTTTCTACTTCCAACTTTAACCCTATCGTTTTAATCCTAGATGAACTCTAAATGTTACTCCAAGTTTTGACTTCTATTTTTCTTCTCTATTCCTAACTCAAAAATCTACTTCCTAAGTTGATTTTCAATTCTACTGTTGACCTCTACTTTCTACTCTAATTTTTGACTCCCTAAAGTTAGCTCTAGAATTTGACCTCAGAAGTTCATCTTTAAAAAGTAAAAGTGTAAATTGATTCTAATTCTAACTGCTAATTAATCCCTAATTTTAATCCTAAATTCTCTTTCTAATTTAAACCTAATTTCCGTCCATGGTTCTGTTTGGATGAAATTTTTATTCAAAATTCCTCCGTCCTACCCCCTATCACTTAACTTAGCCCTACGCGGTCAGTTTACGGACAAATCTTAATTATAAGCTGTTTTCGGAAACCTCTCTTCCTAATCTATCAACTTTTGAATCTAAACTTCTAATCTACACTAATCTCGGATGCTAATCACGCTCTAAGGGCAGATTAGGAAAATAAATGCTAATTAGGGAGAAACATCAAAGATTAAATCAAAAACTCACCTCTTCACTACCGGTGTCGGAAATGACTTCGTCCACGTCGACGTGTACATCCTCACGCTCCATGGTAGTCTTTGGCTTTGTTTTGAATTTTTTCCAAGCTCACCGCTTATTGAGAAAATATTACAATTTTTGATGATCTAAACTCCTTCTTTCCCTTCCTCCTTTCTTTTCTTTATTCCTCTTTCTTCTACACTAGCACTATTCCACCTAAGCTTTTATGAGTCTTACACTATGGTTTCAAACTACGAGAAGGGTTTAAATGTTCTTCCTACCCTCTTACACAACCTTGCTTTGTGTCATCCTAATCCTCCTCCCAACGGTTGCAAGGAGTTCTTCTAGATTTCCTACCTAATCTCCTAAATAGGCACTATTCATCGTCTCTCTCCTTTCCACTCCTATAACACATCCTTCTCCCTAATTTCCTTCCATTGTGTGTAGGTGTGAGTGGTGATGCAGGTTGGATCGGATGTTTTTGTGCAGGTGGCGCGTGGAATGGCAACCTCTATTTCTCCCTCCTCCCTTTTGTATTTTTTGCCCTAGTCCTACTTCAACCCCACTTAGCACAAAATTAGTCCAACATGCTTTTGGTTTGGTTTGCCTTTGTTTGTGTTCTGGTTTGGGAAAACCAAAAATAATAAAAAAAAAAACGAGAGAATCAAAAATTTGGGGAGGAGCCCGAATGGCCCCAGCCTCCTCTGCTGGACTGAGAGCCTGCTGTACCGAGAGAGCCTGCTGTACCGAGAGCCACCTGCTGTATTGGGAGCCACCTGCTGTACCGGGAGCCACCTGCTGTACCGGGAGCCACCTGCTGTACCGGGAGCCACCTGCTGTACCGGGAGCCACCTGCTGTACCGGGAGAGCTGCTGTAGCGAGAGCCTACTGGCCCTCCGGCTGGCTGGGGGGTCGGCCAAAAAATTTTAATTAGTTTTTTTTTTTTTTTCCGGTTATGGTTGTTGGTTCTGCTTGTTGGCTGGCTCGTTATGCTGGTCTGATGTTGGCTGGCTCGTTATGCTGGTTCTGATGTTGGCTGGCTCGTATGCTGGTTCTGATGTTGGCTGGCCGTATGCTGGTTCTGGAAGCTCGGTTTTTGACTAAGGCTAAAAGACTAGAATTTTGGCTAAGGCTAAATAAAAAGACTATATTCTTGACTAAGGCTAAAGAGACTGGAATTTTGGCTAAGGCTAAATAAAAAGACGATATTCTTGACTAAGGCTAAAGGGACTGGAAATTTGGCTAAGGCTAAAATAAAAAGACTAGATTCTTGCTAACCTAAGGGGGGATGGACTTTGGGGGGTGCTAGATACACTAAGATTTTTTGGGATACAACTAACTAAATAAACTTTGGGGGACAACTAAACTTCACTAAGTGCAAAGGAACCTACATATCTTGGAAGCTAAACTTTGGAGGTTTCCACAAAGGTCTTGGAAACTAGACTTTGGATCTAAACACGGGGGAGGTGCAAAGCTTCGCCGTGAAATTGGTTTTAACACCAACTTTAGGACTTCTAGACTCCTCGGGGGTTCAAAGCTCCGCTGTCTACACTTTTAACACACGCTTTAGAACTCCTACTTTGTCACTAGTTCAAAGCTTCGCCGTCCCGGAGGGGGGTCCACACAATGAGAGAGACTTTAGAAGAGGGAAAAGCTAAACTTTTAAAGGAAAAAACCACACGTGAGTTCAAAGCTTCGCCGTCCCGAAGGGGGGTCCACACAATGAGAGAGACTTTAGAAGAGGGAAAAGCTAAACTTTTAAAGGAAAACCACACGTGAGTTCAAAGCTTCGCCGTCCCGGAGGGGGGTCCACTCAACAAGGAGAAGGTTAGAAGAAGGTTTGGAAGAAACTTAGAAAAAAACATGTACAAGGAGGTTCAAAGCTTCGCCATCCCGGAGGGGGGTCCACTCAACAAGGAGAAGGTTAGAAGAGGGTGTAAGAAAAAAAACACAAAGAGGAAACACACAAGTTAGACCACGTGGCAACACAAAGCTCACACGCTAAAGGCCCCCCAAAGCGGCATCGCCAAGGTACGGTGGGGGGTGACTTTAGGATTAGTGCAAGATACAAAAGAGACTCTTAAACTTCACAAGTTAGATCACTACACGTACAAGAGGGAGAGAGATGCTCTCCACTTACAACAAGGTACCAAAAAACTTCACAAAAGAGTACACAAAGCAAGGTAGAAGGACCTCCAAGGACCTTCAAAGCTTGAAAATAAGCAACAATGGAGCCAAAAGTGCTCCGAAAACACCGTAGAGGTTTTTGGCTTGAAACGCCAAAATATCCAAAATAACTTGGACCCACGGACCCAAAACAAGAATTGGGGGTGTTCTAGAGAGAGAAATGGGGCCCTTATATAGGTTTTCAAGGGCTCACCCCTCCCTCTAGAGTTCTAAGGTAACCTTATCAACGGGGATTTTCATCCTCATCCTCAAAGATTTTCATCCTACATCCTAAATTTCTACTTCTACCATCTATGCTGGACCAACATCCTAACTTTTGTAGATTAGCTCCAATTGCCGAACGGATTGCGCCGTTGGATCCAGAACGCTGTGTTTAGACCTACATCCCCCTGCCCCCCGTACCAAGGCCAAAAACCCATCGTAGGCTAATTTAGTTTAAAAACCAAATCGTGGTAAAATCCTAGATCTTGGGGGTCTCCTATTTTGAGAAATGTGAATAGCCTAGGGTCTCCGGTAGGTGCGAGAGAGTCGGAAAGGACTTTTGGTTGACTTCGTTTCGCCATCGTATGGTTCCGGAATGCCGGTCAACGCGGCGGGGACCCCGCCACGTGGTTAATTCCCGAGGAATCTCGCCGGTTCGGGTACTTGCCGCTATCGGAATGTCGTGAAACTTCACGGAGCGCATTATTAACATAAAACAAGCTAGTCTAATTTTTAGTGAGATTTTATTGTAACCTGGGTAATTTCCATGAAATTCCCGTTAGAGGTTAGGAGGGTTGACCACCCGGAAAAAGGTTCTTCTACAAGTCGGAAGATGCCGGAATTTTTCACGTGACCTCTCAGGGAGTTGCATGAAAGACGTGCAGGTGCGTTTCC
The DNA here is from genome assembly GCA_951799445.1 of Pseudisothecium myosuroides. NCBI lineage: Eukaryota > Viridiplantae > Streptophyta > Bryopsida > Hypnales > Lembophyllaceae > Pseudisothecium > Pseudisothecium myosuroides. Next base: position 35,121,681 of record OX637287.1, on the reverse strand, counting down.
GTACCTGGCACGATTGGTCAATGGAGATTTAAACTGGACATCTCCTTGAATTAGCGACGGTGCGGGAATCTTCTGCAGGTGGAGGAATCTTGGCAAACCGATTTCGCCACTGGACTCCTGGCATGGGATTCACCCTAGAACACCATCCTTGGGCTGTAGATTCTATCACGGGCCCGGTCTTGCGTGAGTGGCTCCTGCATGCTAACAATCGGGATTTTGGGAATTCGTCAATCTAATGGGGAATTCTAAATCTAACTTTAGGACCCGACCTAGTGGCCTCGTTGTGGATCCCTCGGACCGACCTAGCCATGAATCGCCACATTCATAGTGGGATTTAGCCCTTTTAGGGCTGTATGACTCGAATCCTCCAAATCTAATCTTTTTATTATTTCTACACTATTTTTAGGCAAGGTTTGGGAGATTCTAAGTAAAAAACACAAATCTAGACCAAATACTATAATGGGTATGACACAACCCTATTTCGATTCTACACTCTTTTTATGGATTTTTGTATACTTTTATCAACTTTAAATTGCAAATTTCCAAAAAAATAATTCTACGAGTCCCAAGTGACAAATTGGGAGCTTACACATTGCAATGCATTCATATATCTAAGAATGTGTATTTTCTAATGTCAAGGTTGGGAAGGAGCGGGTGCGAACTCTTGGAGGTCATGTGACCTATGGTCCATGTTTTGACTTGGTTGTTGCTGATATTCCGGATGGACTACCGGAATAGTCCTACCGGTCCCCAATGCCTCAGTTCCACCTTCGCATGTTCCTGTTTGGAATGTGTTGAATCCAGAGGAAGTTATTGAACCCATCTTTGAGTTCGCTTCCGAGTAAATTCATGATGATGGAGCAATTTTATTGTTCCACCTAGAGAACGGGAAGATAAAAGAATTTTCACTTGAGCGTGCCGATACTTATGGCTTCCGTTTGCTTGACTCTTGGATGGGCGTAAATGAGTTGAAGCTTTCCAGCTACAAAAAAACCAGACGTTGGGTAAGCTCCATTGAAATTGCCTTCATTTATAAATTTTGATGTTTGAATCTACTTCTAGCAACATTATATTTGTCAAGTATTAATCTTCATACTTGTTTATCCTTGGCAGTCACAACGCTTTCGGATCCTTCTTTTTGTACGAAGAAAATGGGAGGAAACATCGGTGGAGTCTAAGTTCTCAATCTATGTGAACCAGCAACTTAGCAATGCAGGCACAAACCTTGAAGAAGTGGACCTACTCCACAACTTCACTTCCTTGCAGACTCAGCTCATGAATGGTGCAGTTCCATGGAGAGGTGCCCGTGAGAAGGATCCTTTGTTTGTACAGCTACTGATAGAGGCATTTTCAAAACCGGGTGATGTTGTGCTAGATTGTTATGCATCTACAGGTACCTCCCTTGAGTTTTCATTATTCAAATTATGTTCTTATTACATTGTGTGTAACATGTTTCCTGCAACTAATGATGTTGTATGCAATGAACAGGGGCCTCCATTCATGCATGCCGCAATATTGGACGCCATTTGGTGGCTTTGGAGAGCGACAGTGAGATTTTCAAAGTTGTCCTTCAACCTTTGAACAAACCTCTTGCTTCTACTGCCACCATCCAAACTAAACGCCCTTTGCCTATAGTGCTTGATGATTCTGATGATGAGGACGTTGTGAGGCCTTCTACAAGGCCCCGAAAGAGATGTTGCTGTAAGTAAGTTGATTGTTGTTTTTAAGCATGTCTAAGTTTTTTTTGTATTGTGTAATATCTCAAAATTAATTTAATTTCTAATCGTTTATTCATTGCATCTTGTAGAGGCAATCGTCTCCAACATTTTGTGCTATCGCCTTCTCCTAGTCCCAAGAGTTTGCCATGTTACATTGAGACTCTAGCAACAGCTATGGCAGAGGCCCCATCACCCATTTCCATTACCAAACGTCGTTCATACAATGTTGCTGTCAAGAAGTTTTTAGACCTTGAAGCTGATGTTGAAATACCAGGGCTTACATGCAGTGATAGTAGTCAAGTTAGTGATCATTCTTCTCCCATATGTGGTATTGGGTCGAAATGATCCGACTTGTTTCAGATACTACTGTTGTTACTTGATTTTCTAATGCATGTAGTGAGACTAAAAGGTCCACTACATTCTTGCACCTTATTCTATTCTAGAGTTATTTTGCATTCTTGTGATTTTTGGAGTGGTGGTAATTAATGGTTATCATCATTCTATTGGACATCATTTTAGAAGACATCTTCATTTTAGAGGTCAATTAATAGAAATTTTTGTAGATTGAATCTATTTCTCCCAATTAGCAACATGTTGCTTCTCTTAGATGGAAGTATGTAATTAGAACTTTTTAACCTTTAAATGTCCACGCAGCCATTCTATGGCCGATGGATGAGAGAAAATCAAACTGTGTAGGCCAAAAATGCAAGTATTCATCCTTGAAATCTGTTGTAAAAAGGGAAGATCTTCTATAGACTTCCAATGAGCGCTATTGCAATGAAGCCAATGATTCACACGGTAATGCAAAAGGATGATTTTGAGGGTCACCCCTCCGTCCTTTAAGGATTAATGTTGGTGTTAGCATAGAAATAAATTTGGTGAATTTCAATAATGCTTAAAAAGAACTAAATTTTAATTGGAAATAGTACCTTTCTTGAAATGGTTTCCTAACACCATATAAGCATATATTTCTAGTTTCCAAATAGTCACTCTAAACCTTAGATCTAAGATACTTGGTAATTGACCCTTATCCTAAACAATTGATTTTTTTTAACCATTTAGCTATCATCTAAATTCCTTCTCATCGAATGCCATGTATACAACAAATGTATTTCATCCAACAAAGTTGACTACAAAAAAAATTCATGCAATTGCATTCATTTCCAAAAAATTCATCCAACCACATTCATCTCCAAAAAAAATCATCCAACTCCACTCATCTCCATTCATCTCCACGATCATGGGTCTTCACTCTAAAAAAATTTATGCTCACAAGCTCACAGGTTCACAAGCTCATGCTCGCACGCTCACAAAATAGCAACCCTGTGCATAACTCTTAGAGATAAAAAAATTTAGGTCTGAATTTTTGCACATATCATTTTTTTAATGCTTTACAAATTATCCATATTTTATTTTATTTAAAAAAAATTTATTCCAAAATCCACAAACAGGATTGAAATGGCCGTTTTGAAGGAAAACCGGCAGGTGTTTCTTGCAACTACCCATACAGTTTAGCGCATCATTGCAATGCATTACTTTATAATTTATTGCATCGTTACGATGCATTTCTTTTAGTTGCAAGTAATGCATCATAACGATGCAATAAATTGTAAAGTAATGCATTGTAATGATGCAATAAATTGTATATTGACGTGCAAACCCATGAAACAACAATAACCACATGATAATTGTTGACAAACCGCACGTTCTGAACTTTGTGATGAGCTTCAAATGTAGACAAAAAGATTTTTAAATTAAATTTTTAAATTTTTAAATTTTTTTTTGTTGTGCCCGGGGAATTGTTTTTTTGACTCTGAGCGACATAACTTTTGCTCTTGGGCACCAATTGAAAAAAACAAATTCTCAGAAAACTAATGTGATTCCATATCTTTAAAAAAAAAATTAGGTTAAAATTTGAGGTCACAAGAGCCTATCCAAAATCCCAAGTGTCTTCCGAGAGGACTTTGGTACTTTAGGGGTTAAGGGTGGTTATTACCAATGGAGAATGGTGCCGTTATTGAGCATGTGGATATTAATGGAAATTCTCTCTTATGTTATCAAATGATATGCCCAATATCTTGTGGAAGTTAACTCCTAAAGTCCCATTATTCCTTTGAGGGACAAAATGGATTTTGGATAGGTTCATTTGACCTCATTTTTTTATGAAACTTTTTGAAAAGATAGAAAATTTTAATATCTTTGTAGGAATGTAATTTTTATTTCAATTGGTACCCAAAAGCACAAGTTGTATGACAAAAAGCTTAAAACTAAACTCAACCGGTAGCACCAAAAAAAATCATAAAAAGTCAAAATAAAATTCTTAATTTTTTTTCACAAATATTATATTTTGGTATACATTTGAAGCTTTGATTCACTCTATCTAGACTAGTGATGATTAACTTATGGAAAATCTTGTTTATTGAGCAATCTCATCATATTCTTGAAAAAATGACTTACAGTGACAACCGAAACCGAGTACTATTGTGAAACGTTTTCATTCAAACAACGATACTGTAAGCATCAATGGACAAAGTCCAAAAGTGTATATACGAAAGTTGTAGTGTACGGCATGCTACACATTACCATGGAAGTTTGAAGAAAAAAATAGTTGTGATTTGAAAGAAAATCAATTTCAAAGTTAGCCATGTCTAAAACTCAGTTTTGTTCAACATAATTTGGAATTCGTTTATTTTTGTCAATTTTATTTTAGAACTCCGAAAAAACTTTTTGTGCCTTGGCATGTTGGCATACATCATTTCAAATTGTTGTACCCAAAAATTGAAGGAAATTGCCATTTATAGAATTTAAAACACCAACAGTTTGACAAACATACAAATGATGTTTGTTCTCATAATATTTGATTTTTTTTGGAATTGAGAGTATGGGATAGCATTAGCCATTGTAGAGAGAGCATAGGTTGCAATATGGACCATTGTTACATCTTCGTGCCTTTGCATTTGAAATATTTGTTGAATTTGACAATGCATTCGATTTATATTTCGCAATTGTATAATGCGTTTTTAAATTCAACTTCTTTTGTCCAAAGACTAGAGTTTATGATGCACATAATTGATTCAACAAATCTCAAAAAAAAAATTTGTCATTGTCAATATCATCAAAAAACTGAAAATTGCCAAAAATTACACTGACCCTCATCAAATTGGCAGTTTTTTGATGATATTGACAATGACAAATTTTTTTTTTGAGATTTGTTGGATCAATTATGTGCATCATGAACTCTAGTCTTTAGACAAAAGAAGTTGAATTTAAAAACGCATTATACAATTGCGAAATATAAATCGAATGCATTGTCAAATTCAACAAATATTTCAAATGCAAAGGCACGAAGATGTAACAATGGTCCATATTGCAACCTATGCTCTCTCTACAATGGCTAATGCTATCCCATACTCTCAATTCCAAAAAAAAATCAAATATTGTGAGAACAAACATCATTTGTATGTTTGTCAAACTGTTGGTGTTTTAAATTCTATAAATGGCAATTTCCTTCAATTTTTGGGTACAACAATTTGAAATGATGTATACCAACATGCCAAGGCACAAAAAGTTTTTTCGGAGTTCTAAAAAAAAATTGACAAAAATAAACGAATTCCAAACCATATTGAACAAAACTGAGTTTTAGACATGGCTAACTTTGAAATTGATTTTCTTTCAAATCACAACTATTTTTTTCTTCAAACTTCCATAGTAATGTGTAGTATGTCGTACACTACAACTTTCGTATATACACTTTTGGACTTTGTCCATTGATGCTTACGGTATGGTTGTTTGAATGAAAACGTTTCACAATAGTACTTAGTTTCGGTTGTCACTGTACATGATTGATTTTTCAATGCAATTTTTTAAAAAAATTCAAAACATTTGGCAAAGTTAAGTTTCCTTGCTAGAACAATCTTACTATTGAGATTATTCTGTTACAATTTCATCTTAGAGTTATTAACAATCTAGTTTTTTGTTCAATCTTGAACCCACTTCTACTCATCATTTTTTTTTAAATGAAAATCTAATGTGCCTTTTTTGAAAAAAAATTTAGACTTCAACTCAATTCTTCAACGTAAAAAGTCTTAAATTCAAAGTCTATAGTGCAAAAGTTTTCTACAAGTAACAGTCAAAGTCATCTGAAATTGTAGACCTCTGGGCAAAAACCTTTTATTTCCAACTTTGAATGCTAATTTCTATCAATCTGAACCATCAAACTTTGTGAAATTTTATAACACAATTTAAGAAAAATAAAATATAAGATCCTAGGTTAGAGTTTTAAAAAAATGTTTTTTATTTTCTTAGGTGAATGTAGCAGAAATGGTAGTTTTGAGTGTTTTTTGATCAAAAAATGGCCTTGGGACTTTAGAGGTTAACCCTTTAGTGACCATGGTTGATTTGGGGGCGAGCACAATTTTTGAATACAAATTTGGAAAAGGAAAATTTCATCACTACTCCAAGGAAGTATTCCCAGATCAGACCGTAGGAATTGATGTTGTAGGCTTTCTCGATGAAAAAAACAAAAAGTGAACATGATCTGACGGTGCAATTTGTTGTGAGTGATCTTCAAAGTGCGATGCATCAAAGTAGCCTTCAGCTGAAGCAACATAATACATTATTGTCCATAACTTTTGAAACATGCCTTCACAATTCATGGGATTGTTGGGCAACGTTTCTATCATTCTTAGGCGTCAATTTCAAATAGAATCACATGAGTTGCTAAATATATATGTGACTTAGAAGGTATGATTCAGGTCGGCCCTCTTGTCTTCGGACAAGCACAACTACCTTGTTATTGCACAGAATTCTCTAAAACTGGATTTCTTTGGAGCGCATGCTGAAGCTCTATTTGTATTATTCTTTGAGTTTTTTCAAATACCATGTATTGAGGGCAGTAAAAGACAAAGAATCCAAAATTTGACCAAAAAGTGGTCAATCAATCACTAAAAGGTTAAATAATGGGAGCCATGGAAAATGGAGACCTTGTAAATAGAGTTGGAATTCAACATTGCAAGTATGTGGTATAAGGAGTATTAACCTCGAAAGGACCAAGGCCTTTTTTCTGCCAAAAAATACACAAATCTGCCATTTCTATAGCAAAGAGTAAACAAATTTGAAAACTATTTTTTTTGCATATATAACAAAAGGATCTTACACCTAATTAATATGAAAATGTATAGAAAAAATTTCAAATTTTTTGATAACACAGATTGCAAGATATCTACGTTTAAAGTGAAAAAACAAGTATTTCAGCACATTGCGAGACTAGATTATTTGACTTTGAACCTTCTTAACTTTAAATTTTTGCACTCTAGAGTTTTGAGCTTTAAATCTTTATGGTGGAGAATTGAATTGAGAGTCTAGGCAAAAAACAAAACAAAATAAACTTAATTTTTATTCTTTAAAAAATTATGAACTAGAAATAGGTACAAAATAGAAGGAAAAACTAAATTATTAATATCTCTAAAATGGAATTAAAATGCATTAATTCCAATGATGAGATTGTTCTAGCAAGCAAAATAAACCATGGGATACTTTATTTTTTGAAAAATTGTAAAAATTGCATTAAAAAAATGAATCTTATTTAAGATAATTTTTCAAAGAGATGCTCTAATTGCTCAAAAAACAAGATTGTCCATAATTTTCTCATAATAAATTCACGTGGATGAATCAAATCTTTCTATGTAAACAAAAACATATTCTATGAGGAAAAAAAAATTTAAAACAAATTTTTGAATTCCTTTTTTGTTATCTACTCTTCCATCCTCTCCCCTATTTAAGTTTATTTAGGCATACCTTTTGTTCTCAAGCACCGATTGAACAAAAAATTATATTCCCACAAAGCTAATCAATTTTTCTATCTTCAATTTTTTTTTAAAATCAAGACAAAATTTAGACCGTAGGTTCTTGCCTGAAATCCCATTTGTCCCTGGAAGGGACAAATGGTCCTTAAGGGGTTAAAAGATCGTAGCCTTTGGTGTTGCTAGAAGTAAAGTGCTCAAGAAGAACCTTGGGTGAGCTTGTAGAAGTAGGTGTCACTAAGGGGCATGCCAAATATGGAGCACATTAATTCCTAAATGTAGAGCCCATGACTATGTAGTCAAACCTCAAAAACCTTTTTTATATATTTTCCATCACTCCGCTATTTTTGAGTCAATTTTTTTGTTTGATTTTTCATAGGTGAAATCAAATGTCAAATATATATCATAAACTTTTTTGTTTTTTTTGTAAAGAATTCAAACTGCCATGAATTTTTGAAGCAGAAGTAAAAAATATTCATATCAAATTCAAAATATATCTAAAATAATTTTAAAATTTCAGCGTAGAAGTAAATTATAGTGTAGAGTATCATAGTAAAACAAAAATTTCTTGTCATTCCATTTATAGAAACATGATTGACCGTCCAACTTCAAAAAAATGTTTATTTTTTAAAAAAAATCAAAATTTGCAATTAGAAATTGCACTTGATAAGATTCATTTTGTTAGTTTTTCTTAAAAGCAAAAGATATTATTTTGGATGTTAAAAATGAAGTTTCAAGGAAAAACATTTGTCAAAGTATTTGTCAAATACATTGTAAGGTATACCATTTTTTTAGTATTCCACCAAATATAAAATAAAAGAAACCATTAATTTGACTTGAACTTAATTCAATGACACGGATATAAAATTAATAAGGTTGTAAATAAAAAATTGGATGAAGATCATCTATTCTTTAATATGCAAGAAGCTTGTTTTTTGACCTTCCAACAAACACTTTTTGTCTTTGACGTTCATCTAGGTTTAACGGCCTAAAAAGATAGGCCTAGGATTATTTTTTCTAAGGTTTAAAGCTCCTCTCTTTGTACATTGTGCTCTCATCATTTGGAGGACATATAATGTCCTCTCAAGAATATACATGATGTCCTTTCAAAGATCATTACAAGGACATATAACTTCTTTTCAAGCATCATCTCAAGGACATATAACGTCTTTTTAAGCAGCATCTTAAGGACATCTAATGTCTCCCCAAGAATATGCGTGATATCCTCTCAAGCATCATCTGAAGGACATATAACGTCTTCTCAAGCAGCATCTTCGGGACATCTAACGTCTCTTCAAGAATATACATGATATCATCTCAAGGATATATAAAGTCCTCTCATATAACGTCGTCTCAAGCATGTACATGATATCCTCTCAAGCAACATTTCCAGGACATCTAACGTCCTCTCAAGCATTTCAGGGTTAAAGTACAATTTTTGGTGAATAACTGGCATGGTTAAAGTACAAAGGATACATTTTGGTGTGCAATTTGCTTGTAATTATGATTTTCAAATTTTGGCATGATATTTTTTTTAACTTTAAGATAGAAAACACATTATTTTTGGAAATACAAATTTTAATTCTACCGGTGCAACCAAAGCTTGGGAGAAAATTTATGCCAATGTAAGGTCAAAATGGAGTTTGTTGGGTAGCAAAAAGATCCCACAAAAACTTGAAATAAAATTTAAAAAATTTATTTTTCATAGATTATATGGAAACATTTGATTAGTGATGTGAAAGCAATTGCATCTTTTGAAATATACTAGTAACGTATTGGATTTGTTTTTAACTCAATTTTCACAATTCAAAAAAAGAAGTTTCTTGAGGTTCAATTCACTTGCTAGAACAATCAACAATCTCACTATAAGAATGATAATATTTCAATTTCATCTTAGACCTCCTCTCCCGAGTTTTATATTTATCCATCAATCAATGAAGTAATGAATCACCTTTAATTTTGACCAACAAATGGACTTGCTAAGAGACAAATTACTCATTCAAATTTTACTTGTCGAAATAAAATCATCTACAATATTGTACATAGATTTCAACATCTACAAACATAACATATTAAGTAAGTCAATTATTTCCTAGTGTAAGTAGTTAGAAACATGAAGTTTAGCCTTTACCACTTAAAACAATCTCATCATTGAAAATTTGGAATTGGTGTGTTCCAATTCCATTTTAAAGCTACTCATAATTTTTTTCCCTTCAAGCTTGTACCTACTTCTACTTAATAATTTCTTAAAGAATGAAAATCAAGCATTTTTTGGAGGAACTTCCCTTCTTTAGACTTTCAACTCAAATCTTCAACAAAAAAAAAATTTATTCAAAATTTGAAGGGCAAAAACCTAAGTTTAGAAAACTCAAAGTCAAATAATCTAGTCACAGAACATGCTGAAAAACTTGTTTTCTTCACTTTGAACACAAACATCTTGCAATCTATGAGGTAAAAGTTTTTGAGAAGGCCCAACTTTGAAAAATGGTGAGGACCGATTTATCCAAGTTGAATCCAAATTTTAATTCTTCATAGTAATGATGTTTAGGTCGGTGTAAAACTTTGAAGATGAATTTTAAACATCAAATTCTAATTTTAAAAATCACAAAAATGCATTATAATCTTCTATTTAAAATGCTTCAAAATAGTTTTATTTTATTTAATATGAACATTTTGGCTTGAGCTGAATTCTTGAGGATTCACCAAACTACAAGGATTAATTTTTATAGGGTTGAACCATCAAAACTTCCTTCTAAAATCATGCTAATGAGACTTAGGTCATTTCCAACTATTATAATATTGGACTTTAGTATCAAGCTCTTGAGACCAATTCCAAACTCTCAAACCTCCAACTAAAGCTTCTCCACGTGGGATTAACTATATTTTTAGTCTTTGTACTAGTGATACATGCATTAAAAAACCAACAACCCATCCCTTAGATCTATACAGAATCTCTAGCTTAGGCGCCGTTGTTTAGGCACCCAAAATCCATGAGGAAAGTGTCATATTTGAACATAGTTTGTGAATGTTGTCACCTCCATCATTTTTGATGATTTAAAGGTTGGTGGCAACAACGGGATTCTAAAAACATTTGTCCCAACCTAAATACACGCAACAAAGAAACTTAGTCCACTTCATGAACAATTTTTATAGTGCTGAAGTGATCACCGAACCTATCATCAACACTACTATCTAAAGAAGCATTGCAAGTACAAGGTGCTTCATAGGAACAAGGCCAAGATTTCTAGGAGAAGAATGCTCCTTGATCTCTTGACTTACCCCCATAAGGTCATTCAAAACCTATCATCAACACTACTATCTAAAGAAGCATTGCAAGTACAAGGTGCTTCATAGGAACAAGGCCAAGATTTCTAGGAGAAGAATGCTCCTTGATCTCTTGACTTACCCCCATAAGGTCATTCAACATGGCCAACATTCACTCAATGGTCGAAATTATGAAACGGAGCTTTAGTGAGACAAGAATTGTGTATGATTTGAAGGTTTTTAGTAGGACAAGAATTGTACTTGATTTGGAGGTTTTTAATGAGACAGAGGAAGTATGATAACAATCATCAAAGTACCAATTGCCATGATGCAAGATTTCTAGCATCCATTCAACTTTATACCCCATGATGCCATGATGTCATTCAAAAGGAAACTAGACACTACTTTTCAACTACTTTTCACTATTCTACTATACATTCATGTCACAAACAAAATTCAAGTAGCATCCTAATCCCAACATCCTAACCCCAACACAAGTAGAAAGCTAGTCTTGGAGCACCAATGAGCACCACAGCTTGGCGCTAGAGGCGCACATCAGCACCAAGCTCTGATGGTCTTTGAGCACCCGATGAGCACCACCCATGCTAGAGGCCCGCATGGGCAGCTGTGGTGCTCTCACTGGTGCTCCAAGACCAGCTCTCTACCAGTGCAGAAGCTTTATCAAATTGGAACAATTCAGCCTACTCCCAGCCCACTTCTGACACTTTACAAGAGCTCATATCCTGAGAAATGCTCCCGTTGAGTACAAATTTGATTTTACAACCCACACGAGAAGTGAACAAATGTGCAAGAAGCACATTCGTAACAGCGTCGTTGAAGAGGGTTGAGTGTATGCATCTCAGAGTTCTATAACAGACGAACCATATACATGAGATGAGATAATGAACTAAGTAAATGCCTCAAGCCTGAAGTAAGCATCCGACAAAGAGAAAAAACAAAACGAAGCTGGGAACATCTCTTGGGTAAAACACTCGAACCAAGTTTTCAACAAAAAAACCTGCTGATTCTCGTAGATATCTTATATTCTATAAGAGTTCACTCCAGTAATATGGATTCCATGAATTTCCACAGATATCGTAAAAATTGAAAACGGTCACAGGGCAGATCAGCATCAACATTGTATACCAAGCAGGTGGTTTTCGATGTCCAGACCCATGCGCTATATCAGTTAGGGGTTTAACTATAGGCCGCTCTCGATACCTATCCCAGAAATGGTCACCTAACCTCACAACCACATACAAAGGGAATGACGTAATGTCGTCTGTAAAAAAATCAAACGCCTTTCATACGTCCGAAAACCATAACCACAACAAAATGAACAGAAGCCATGACATTTACATGCCTATTGCTGGGCGCACTGTATACGAGGTCCAGAGGAATCTTCGTCATCCTCATCGTATGCTTCCTGCTGTTGCTGCTGCTTCCTTCTCATCTCATCCTCAATGTTCACATCGATTAGTGTCGTTTCCTCACATTCGTCCAACTCCATGTCCGTCAACTGGCTACCTGATCTACGAGGTAGAATAGCTTGCAACGCTGCCGACTGATCCGCTGTCAATGAGCCCGACTCTGGGAACTCCACCGCAAAATGCAAATACATCCTACCTTTCATGAAAGGCCTCTGGTAGTGCGGCATGCCCTCGTCGTTGATAGCCTTGAATTGACCTGCTCGAAGCAAAAGAACACGTCAGCAAAACAATGCCACCTGATCAACCATTTGCACCCTGCGGAACGACACAGCGTTCTTCGGTCGGGAAACAGGACCCCTGACCTCGCCTTCACCAACTAAATTTGCAATCTGGAATCAGATACCCTTGACGCAGCGAATTTTTGATGGGGCGCTCACAAATGAAATGCATCTTCACTCATCCCCGTCACTAGTGCCGACGAATTATCGCAGCATGCACTATGGAGGTACACGCCATCTATCCATGACATTCAAAGTAGAGAGAGGATGACACGAACAGTAAGTACCTGGCTTCACAATTTCCCCGGGGTTCGACTTGATCAGGAGCTGCCTTCCATCCAAGTGCGTCAGAGGAAATTGGAAACCACACAACGCTTCTGTCAGGCTCAGACTGTGCTCCACAAACAAATCGTCTCCTTTCCTCTTGAATTTCGGGTGCTCCTTTTGTTGCAAAACGAAAACGATATCTCCTGTCTGCGTATCAGGCTGCACACCACGCACAAAACGGAATACCCGATCCAGCTGTCAGCTGCAGGCTTCCAAAGCAAAACTCAACATGACGATTCCTCAAGCTCCCACATACCCAAACCCCCAGCATGTCTCTACACCGCCCCATTAGCCACACAGGCACCGCAACAGTACGTACCGCCTCATCAGCCTCGCCTTGGAACGTGATCTTCTGGCCGTGCATCATACCCTTCTCCACATGCACCTCCAACAATTTCTTGTCCTGCACAACCTTCTGCCCCTTGCACTGCCCACACTTGTCCTTCTCGCTGATCGTCTCGCCTGCACAACAGGAACGACTTCTTCAGTCAAGGACACGAACAACCACTAAGCAATGCACCTCACACTCCTCGAGCCTCCGTACATGCAGTCGACTATCGAGGTAAGTTCCAGCACCTGAGCCTCTGCAGTCGGAGCACACGTGCTGCATCTGCTGAATCATGTTGGGACCCAGCTGACGGATCGAAACCTTCATGCCCGAACCCTGACAACCCGCGCACCGACTGGATGCACCGGTCTTCGATCCTTTCCTGCATCATTCGAAACACGGAATCCTCAGAATTCGACAAAACAACGATTGACACCATCTGCCTTAGGTTTGAGCTTCCTGCCAACTCATAAAGATAAGCTTCCCAGACTCGCGGATGCAGGAAAATGAATCCCAGAACGACGGGATCGCCCAGGCCAGGCACACGCCCACACGTCCACGGCATAGGCCACTCGCACATTCCAAGCGCCACACAGTCGAAGACAGAAACGAGAAATGGCACTCATCTCAATGCAACACGTCGCTGGGTAGAAAATCGCCTCTAAGTCACCGTCCAAACGTCCAGCGATCGACGACTAATGCTCATAAGATCATTTCCGCAGTGAACCAACCCTAATCAACTCCGCTAACTATCGCTGTGGGGCATCAGTTCCTCGATCATGGACGCGTCCCGACCAAACTGCGATTAAGCTCAGCGGGTGAAACAACGTCGATTGAAACGGGGTTCACACAGACGCTGGATTAACCTAGGCTTCTGGCCGCACGCTTCGACTTCAGAAGAAGCGTTCAGTCCGGATGAGAACACCCTCGGAACTGCACACTTTCCATCTCGACTCAACCCTATGAATTATTCCCATCCAAAATCGAACAGCAAGTAGCACCGAGATTTACCCTTTGCATTTCGAGCAGATGACGTTCCTCGACAAAGAGAGCTTCTTCGATGTTCCGTTGTAGAGTTCGTCCAGCGAAACCTTCAGGGGATGAACAACGTCTTCTCCCCTTCTCTGTCGTCGGCCACCCCTGCCGCTGCTGCCTGAAACAGGTCAAGCACATCAATTTACAGAAATCCGCTTCGAAACGAAAATGCTCAACGATTTACACTCGAGGCGGTGATCAGACCATCCATATCTGCGTCCAAGTCTGAACTAGCGTACCTCCAAACGAACCGCTGCCGCCACCGAAGAAAGACTCAAAGATGTCGAACGGATTGTGCGATCCACCGCCTCCACCCATCCCTTCTTTGAGAGCGTCTTCTCCATATTGGTCATACAAATCACGCTTCTCGGGATCGCTCAACACCTCGTAAGCCTGAGCGAGCTCCTTGAACTGCACACACGAGGCCACCCATTAACTCAACGCAAACAAGCATTACAAGAGGTGACGACAGCATTCCAGGCTCCGCCGAACCAGTATCTATCACCTTCGGCACATTTTACATCAGACCAAGAATAGCTTCCCGAGGTCATTTACACGGCAAAGGCCAAAGCCGAGGCACACATCACGCACAACCAAGCAACGATCCACTCCACACCATCGCCAGTCGCGTAATTTCGGAAACCTTTCTACACAACAGGCACGGAATCGCAACACTTTCACTCATGAGCCCGCACCACGCAACCCCACGGGCCTAACTCAATTCAATTCCGACTGGCGCACAACCCTACCTTCTCCGGATCCCCACCCTTGTCGGGATGGTTCTTAATTGCCGCCTTCCTGTACGCCTTCTTCAGCTCATCCTGCGACGCGGTCTTCGACACCCCGAGGACGTCATAATACTTCGAGTTGTCGCTCTTCTTCGTTGGCATGCGCCCGAACATGGCTGCCAACCGGGCCTACCGACGAAAACACGGAGCGACGAGGCGATCAGTCCAGCAAGCGGAGTCGCAGATGCACAAACAACGTGCGGCTCCTCCACAACCACGTGACGCAGCGTCTGTCGCGGGGCAACAAACGAGGGCCGGGCCAAATCACGCGGGCCGAGTGCGTCCGAACGAGCGATCCGGCTGCTGCAGCGCCCGATTGTCGCTGAACAAGCGAGGCCGGTCCTGTCGAGCGGACACGCGAGTCACAGCAGCAATTTCTGAAGCGAGGCTGCGTGGAGAGCTGCGGGGGCAAGGCAAGGCGCCTTCTGCAACCCTAACGAAGTGAAACACAACACTGTGCAGGCAAGCAGGCAGGCAACTCAATTTGCCAAATGGGTCAGAGGTCTTTCCTTTCCCTTCCGACGGACTTCCAGCACCTTCTGTGGGCCTGCGGTCATCCTTCCTGCGGGCGTCCGCAGTCCGCACACATTGAACTCTTTCCCGGGACGCCATCCCTGCCGTCCGCGAAGTTGGCTCTGGATCGACGGCCAGGAGTTTCACTAGGGCGGGGGCTCATCTCGGCCCTCTGCTGGTGGCATCCGACGGTCAGGTGGAGGCAGGACTGCCAACTCGGATTCAAGTGGGTCCGGCCGGTAGTTTGATTTCCGTTTACTAGTAAGTTAAGTTCCTGGCTCATTTTGCACATGTTTTGTCGGGCGGCGAGGGGGGACTTCTTCTGTTTCCAGTTGCTTCCGGGCTTCAGGCGGGTATTGTCTGTATGGCCACTTTCCGCGGCAAGGACGTTTCCGACGGTGGAATTCTCAAGAATCTTCGTTGTTGCTTCGACAATTATTAGGGGTAGTCACCTTATCGGGGAAGCAAAATTTTATGTAAAATGAGAAGTTGGTGAGAGAAAAGAAGAGCCAATGGGGAGCCGTAGTACAAGAAGAAGGTGTAACACCCCAATAGAAACTTCAAGAAAACTATTCACCTACAGATAGGATCGATGTAGTAAAGAGCCACAATAAGCGGTAAAGAAACACAATCAGCGAATCCAAACGAGTGAGGATCTAAATGATAACTTTTGGTGTTCCACAAGGAAGGTGAAACGCAAATCAAAAATTTGTGAAGAAATTTTGTGTACGCCCATTACTCACCTCCAGAAAAGAAGATTGGGCATTCTCAATACTTGGAAGCTCTCCAAGTTAAGGAGAAAGCGCCACATTCTCATTTTTCGAGAATTAAAATTAAGGTGAAGAAGATGTGACTATCCTTATGTATGACACATAAACCATCTAAATTTGTTCAGTTATCATTCATCCATCACTTTTATATTTTCATCCATTTAGTGTTATCTAAAATTAATAAATTCCATTTAAAAATTGGCAGACTTTATACATTGGAGTTTCTTTAAAATATGTTCTTTGACAACTTCATTAACTTTCTTTTTTCTTTTTTAGTATAAAGGTAGCCACTCCAAAAAACACATAAGATTTTATTTCAAATTTCAAATTTGACAAAAAAAAACAAGGTGGCTTCTCTAGAATTGGCCAAGGCTAGTCAGGAGATCAATGGTGTATTTGGTTATTTAAATTGAAGGTCTCCCTTGGGATATCTTAGAGAAGAATATACCTCCCACAAAGAAGAGGATTGATGGTTGTTATGCAATGTTATGGATATTTGAGGGAGTAGGAGGAAAATGTTTTTTTCCATAAAACAAATGCATAAACTTGTTGCTTCTTTTTTGTCTTTGTTTTAATTTTGTATTTCACTACATCTCAAATCTTTTCATAATATTTTTGAATTCATAGACAAAGGGGGCCTTTTTTTATTACAGAAAATTTAAATGGAAGGTTTTTCTCCGTTGTGAACCTATAAAAAAGAATAATTTCCGTTGTCAATCACAAGTAAGTGATACTCTAGAGAAGCCAGACCCCAACTTTAGTAGTCAAGAATGTCAGGCTTTGAATTCTTTGATTTCACTTGTAGATTCAAAATTCTCAAATTTTCAAATTAGGACCATACATAGGATACTTTGAGTTCCTATAGTCTTCTCAATTCTTTGATTTCACTTGTGGATTCAAAATTCTCAAATTTTCAAATTAGGACCATACATAGGATACTTTGAGTTCCTATAGTCTTCTCAAGATGAAGAATTTGGAACAAAGTTCTACATTTACACCACCGCCTTTATTCAAATATGTGGTGTATTCATATTCATTTAGATGGATTTTTTTAAAGGGAACACGTATGAAATAATCTATTTATATTGACTTATAATAGAAGCTATGCTTTTTATGTAATCCAAAGTCTTATAATCAAGTCACATATGGTGATAATAAAGTCAGATCTTATAATCAAGTCTTATAATCAAGTCACATGACTTGAAATTTTTACGCTATAGATTTTGAATTTCTAATTTTTATATTGAAGAATTGAATTCAAAATCTAGGAAAAAAAAACTTTGATTCCCATTCATTAAAAAATTATTTAGTAAAAATAGGTATGAAAAAGAATAAAAATCTAAATCGTTAGTAGCTCCAAAAAGGAATTGAAATACACTAATCCGAATAGTGAGATTGTTCTAGAAAAAAAATTGACTATTGTAGACTTATTTTTTGTTAAATTGAGAAAATTGAGTTCAAAAATGAATCCTATAAGTTTATTTTTGAAAGAGATTGTCGGAATGCTTGAAAACAAGAGTCCAATAACTTTCACATCTGACTAATCCAAATGGAATTGAATGACTGAAATTTTTTATGTAGACAAAATATGATCTATAAGAAATAAAATTTTAAAATTTTATTTCTAATTTTTGTGTCTTCTCTGTCATTAGCTAATGAACTACTTTTTGAACTAAGGATGGTATAATTTTTTATTTGGGGCACCAATTGAAATAAAATTATATTCTCACAAAGCTAATATGTTTTTTTCTATGCAAAAGAAATTTAAGAAAAGCTTATTAAAATTTGAGGTTATAGGAACCTGTACAAACTTTCAATTCTCTTTTTAGTACCAAATTGCACCAAAAAAATAATTTGGCTGAAAAATGATAAGAAATTGTGAAGTTTTTTGCTAGAAAACTTCAAATTCAAAAAAGATCTTGGATGAAATCGTCAAATTGAAGATGAAAATAGAATTATGGATATGTGATATGTGCTATTGTGATATTTTCTATCCAATATAGGGATAGTATAGGATTGAAATTTAGAGCACCACTATAACATTTTATATGGCCACTTTGTCACTTCATACAAAATGAAAAAAAACAAGACGTGTGGGCTCTAGAGAATCACCTACTAAATCATATATTGAAAAAAGTTGGATCTATTTTAAAGATTATTTTTTATTATTAATAGTCTTTACCTTTGAAACATTGAAAATAATTATATAGGTGCCTTGTTGCCTACAATACCCTAAACAAATGGCCATTTAGTATAGATGTCCTCTCGAGTATTTTTGGTAAGAATTTTTGTGCACCAGAGTGTGCAATATTCTCCATCTCTGCAATGGCAGCTTGAGATTTTTCTTTCAGTTTTAGCCAAAGATGCCATGTATGTATTCCAATGTGCTGAGAAGTATGGAGACAAGAAGGAAAATTGTATTGTATTTATGTAATTCAATTTTTCCAATGTGTTGAGAAGTATGGAGACAAGAAGGAAAATTGTACTATATTTATGTAATTCAACTTTTAAGATTTACCGGACTTGAATTTTCTAAGTTCACCGACTTTGAATTTTCCAAATCCATTGGACTTGAATTTTCTAGAGTTTATTGCCATTAGCATGGCAAGATCACCTGTAGACACCCATTATTGTGACACTACTGTAGTGATCTCAGCCCCAAGGGAACCTATTCGAGGACATTCTTGATGAGCTTTCGCTCTTTTTGGTTTATGATCTATGAAGCTGCCGTAGAGCACCACTATAACAATTTATATGGCCACTTTGTCACTTCATACAAAATGGAAAAAAAAAAATTGCTCAGAACTTTTGAGGTTAAAATAATTTTTCAAAATTGGGCATTTATTTTAGAATTATTTTACACCAAATCTACTAGTAATTTAAAGTAGTTACACCAAATTTTGTTGCCAATGCTTGGAATATAGACATTCTTCATTCTAATTAAAGTTGTGAGGAAAAAATGTGGATCTCGCTACCATCTTCAAGTGTAATACATATAATCACTTTGATATCACCAACAAGCTATTGGAACTACTAGCTAGGACTAACATATTAATCTTAAAAGGAGGAGACCTATCACCTAGGTACTTTGCTAAAAATGATATGATTTTTGGACCAATTTAGATGCATTCTTCATTTCTACATTGATTTAGAAAATCATCCATTTACCATTCTTTGGCCACAGTATCCTTGTAGGATTTGATGGATGACTTCATTATTAACTCTATAAATAAGGTAGAAGCACCACTTCCCATTTGTGTCCCCATTCTTTTACTGTAGACTCCCCTTTAAACCTCCCCAGAAGTACCTTGAAACCATGCACCAAGAATCTAGGTAGCTTAACACCAAGAATCTAGGTAGCTTAACACCAAGAGTCCACCTATCTATTATCTTGGATGTCCATCTAAGATAATAGGATGGAAGAAGATGTTTAATCCATGGATCTCCCGTGAAGTGTATTTTAACCATTTCTTGCTATTCATTCTCGATGTGAATCTTAGCCATAAAAATGATTTTTTTTAATAACAAAATGAAGCTTGTCAAATATACTGTAGTTGCTATTCTAATTTGAAAATTTCAGTATTTAATAGGAATATTAAACTCTAGGCCTACAACCACAATAACTTTGGCTCATATCATGATGTTATACACTATGATGTGCATCTACATTGAAACTTTTACAATTTTTGAATTTATTCTATATTAAAGGAGTATTTGATGTGGATTTTGATCTTTCTTTCGTTAAAAGATTCTCAATAAAGTCAAAAGAAATCCAAAAATTGAAAATTTTATAACTTGTAGTAGACACTTGACTTCATCTCTAAAAAATAAATATAAAAAATTTCATTCATATCTAGTTGCAAAATGCTCACAAACAAAAAGACTTAAAATCAATGGTCATGGGCCTAACTTTCTAGAGTTGACCCTATAAGAATGGCTGATCACTAATCATCTACTGTGCAAGACCTTTCCTTTTTGCACAAAAATAAATATAAAAAATTTCATTCATATCTAGTTGCAGAATGCTCGCAAACAAAAAGACTTAAAATCAATGGTCATGGGCCTAACTTTCTAGAGTTGACCCTATAAGAATGGGCTGATCACTGATCATCTACTGTGCAAGACCTTTCCGTTTTGCACAAAATTCCTATGTGCACTTTGTACATAGAAGGATTCTCTGTCATCCATCAGTCCGGGGCGTCCTTACAAAGTTAAAGTGAAAAGTCAAACCCCAAAAATTAGCAGCGAGCATGGATTTCTCCACTTTCGGAAAACTCGACCCCTGATATCATTTCAAGGGTCTGGAAAACGTGGATAGGCATTTGGGCACCAAATACAGAAGCGCCCAATGACACCCCCAAAAGTTATACATTTCAACATTCATTCAAGGAAGAGAAGAATACACTCATGCGAAATGCAGTGCTCTCTGAGGTGGGGTCAATACGCTTCTCAATTCAATTCGGTAATCTAGCGAGTTTAACATACTTTCGTCATTATATTCTCACACTAGATAAGCGTCATCGTGTTCACCTACATTCATGGGCATCGTACAATTTTGACACCTTCGCCTAAAACAATCAACCTACCATCTATTTTCTAACAAAGTGGTCATGGATAAGAAAATCGACTCATGTACGATTAGGTCAGCGGATCCAGTTACGTGTGCATGTCAGGCCTATTGTTGTGCACACTGAGTGCGAGGGCCAGACGATTCTTCGTCCTCGTCGTAGGCTTCCTGTGCGTGCGACTGCTTCCTCCTCATCTCGTCATCAATGTTCACGTCATGGAGAGTGGTCTCTTCGCATTCGTCCAATTCCATGTCGGTCATCTGACTGCTTGATCTGGGAGGAAGAACTTTCTCCAAATTCGCGATTTGCTCCAGCGACAGAGAACCGCTCTCAGGAACATCCACTGAAAAATGTATGTACAGCCTGCCCTTCATGAAAGGCCTCTGATAATGAGGCATACCCTCATCGTTAATAGCCTTGAATTGACCTGCATGGCAACCAGATTCCCAACATTCAGTTTCCGATGTCGCTCCTTGCCCAACGATCACAAGCAGTGCAACGAATAAAAGTTATTTGAGTAAATTTACTGCTGCAGATTAAATACCTGGCTTAATGATTTCCATAGGAGTGGACTTGATGAGAAGCTGTCTTCCATCTAGATGTGTGAGAGGAAACTGGAACCCGCACAAAGCTTCTGTCAGGCTGAGAGTGTGCTCCACAAACAGATCATCCACTTTCCTCTTGAACTTGGGATGCTCCTTTTGTTGTAAAACGAAGACGATGTCACCCGTCACAGTATCCGGCTGCAAAGACAAAACGTGAGAATTTGAGTACCGATGAATAGTCGAAAAGGAGAACAAGCATAAAGTTAACAAACATGTGGCGTTTTGTTGGGACGTACCGCCTCATCGGCCTCGCCTTGGAAGGTGATTTTCTGCCCGTGCTGCATTCCCTTCTCGACGTGAACTTCTAACAATTTCTTGTCCTGCACGACCTTCTGACCTTTGCACTGCCCACATCTGTCCTTTTCGACGATTGTCTCACCTGCGTCACGATTGACCATGTAAGCAGTAGATAGAAGCACAATAAAGGACCATCCGAGGGAATCACACCAGCAAATAGACATTGCCTCTAACCCATAGTTCATGAGCCAGAAGTAAGCAGAATAGTACCTGAGCCCTTGCAGTCGGGACACACATGCTGCATCTGCTGTATCATATTAGGGCCAAGCTGGCGAATTGACACCTTCATGCCCGAACCTTGACAGCCTGCACAGCGACTAGAGGCACCCGTTTTCGACCCCTTCCTGCACAATTGGAAAAACAAGACCTTGATTGAGAAAAAAGACCTCTTGTAATAATAGCATACTCATCCTCAGTTCTCAAGTCCACAAGTCTCACACAAATTCTCCAAACCTTAGCCTCGAGGGGCAGGAAATTAGAGTGTCCAGCACTTCAGGAGCGATTAGGTTCTAGAAAGACTCTGTCCAAACTTATTAGGGTGACCTGTTCACTTAGGTCATTTATCACTGCTAACTAGACGCAGAATGATTGCCACAAGAGAATATAGCAAGGTTTCAAAAGAATATTTCTAGAAATTCTCAATTCTCCCGATGTCATATCCTGCTCTCGTCAGTTTCACCGGTAACCACTTGGCGTAACTTTCTGGCAGGCAGATTGTGGTCTTCACGCTAAATTGCAAATCAAAACCATAACTCTAGTCAGAAACTTACCCTTTGCACTTCGAACAGAGAACATTCCGAGACAAAGATAGTTTCTTCGAAGTGCCATTGTACAGGTCTTCCAAAGACACCTTCAGGGGATGGACGACATCTTCTCCTCTTCTCTGTCGTCTACCTCCGCCCCTACCACTCCCGCCTGCAAAAGGTGAATCTGCCAAATTAGGAAAATCAAATCCAATTCGCCTCGGTCCTCTTAATATTCTTCCAAACAGAAAAGGGCAATGACATGACTGCAGAATTTGCGCAACACCTGTCTAAAGTCTAGAAAAAGTTGAATCAATAACCGCACCTCCGAATGGGCTGCCACCACCGCCGAAGAACGATTCAAAGATGTCGAAGGGGTTGTGTGAGCCCCCTCCTCCTCCCATCCCCTCCTTAAGAGCATCTTCTCCATACTGATCATACAGATCTCGCTTCTCCGGGTCGCTCAACACTTCGTAAGCTTGGGAAAGCTCCTTAAACTGCAGGAACATTTGTCTGTAAATAACAACTCCCCATACTCCTGATATTTGAAGCAAGATTACTCACTACGTCCTTCTAGCAGAACACTTACGTGTATCAAAGACAAATAAAGAGGTCATACTCTCCACCACATAAAACAAACAACATAAAATTCCTTATAAGGACCATCAACCTAACCTCCCCGAATCCTCCCTACCATCCAAGATATACCGACAATGCAAAACCAAATAATGCTCCGAGAAAACCACAACCTGCTTTCTTTCCAGAACAAAAACAACAACGTACCTTCTCCGGATCTCCGCCCTTGTCCGGGTGGTTCTTAATTGCCGCCTTCCGGTACGCCTTCTTGAGCTCATCCGGCGACGCGGTCTTGGACACCCCGAGGGTATCATAATACTTCGTGTTATCACTCTTCTTCGTTGGCATACGCCCGAACATCGTTGCAAGCTTTTTCTTACCAAATGATGTCCAAAAACAAAAACAAAACCCTCAATCCACCTCTCCTCGTCTCCGCAACTCGTGCGCGCTCTCCGCTTCAACCAAGCACCACTCAAAAAATTAAAAAATGAAGAAGCCGAGACCGCCAAATAATCGAAGTCTGTATAGGAAATGCAGCGCCGGGGGATGCAGAGGTCGCACGCCGAAGAGCAGGTTGATGAAAAGAGTTATGACCCAACCCTAGTTCACGAGGGAGGTCTTCCAATGTGTCTGATCTCGCCTTCGTCCGTCTTCTGGAGCCTTCTTCAGGAACACACCAGAAGGCTCAAACACGGAGTCCCTCTGGACCGTCCGTCCTAAGCAACTGGCGAGGAACCGACGGCCACGATGAACCCGCTCCAACTGCTTCATTTCATAACTCAGAGGCAGGCGGCGCATCTCAGACGTCCGTGATGGGCATCGGAGGGCGGACGATTGGCATCCGTCCCTGGTAAGAACACCCTAGAAGCCCGCCATGGACCCACCCCAGGTCATGGGGGGGACAGGTGGCGCGTCGTGGATTCGTGCCTTCGTATTCTCAATGCCGGAAGCTTCTAGACTTTGACCAATGATATTTTTCCCCTTCCAAGAAATGGTGGTGCTCAAATATCTGGTTTGCAATAAGGGGAGGTGTGAACGCGTGACCATGAACGTTCGAAGTTGCTGGTGATAATGACATCTACGACCATTAGGGCATCCTCAAATGCATCCCTGGAATTTGCGCCTCCAAATAAACTTGTAACTTTCCAACATTTTATAATTATAATTTGAAATTTTTATTATTAGAAGTGGCATCCCAAAGCATTTAGAATAGGTGCAAGAAATATCAAATTTAGACATTAGATGATGAAAATAGATCGCTTCAAAAGCTAGCTAAATGACAAAAATTACATAGGTGTTGGCAAATCATGATTACCAAAGCACATTGATCTCCAAATCTGCACAAATTTGGAGTGCAATGTACTTTAGTTACCGTGATTTGTCAATGCCTCTATAATTTTTGTCTTTTAGCTAGCTTTTGAAATGGTTTATTTTCTTGGTCCAATGTCAAAATTTGAGATTTTTTGTACCTATTCAAAGTACTTTAGGATGGGCTTCTAATGATAAAAAATTCAAATTCAAATTATAAAATGGTGAAAAGTTAGAGTTATATTTGGAGGGACAATATACTAGTCCTATTGAGGACGTCTGGCAAGATTAACACTCTTTACTTAACTGAATACTAACATTTTTCTGAAAAATAAAGTTCAATAGATGCTAAAATTAAAATTATTCTCCAGAATAAATTTCTATGAAATTTTTATATTCAAAAAATAGGTTTCCAAAATTTTTGCATTTATTTTTAGAATTATTCTCAAGTGAATCTACCCTATAGGTAAGGTACTCAAGTTTATTTTTTATAATCCAAGCAATCATGCAATCATTGGTTGATTGGAAATTATAGTAATAGCATATCTATTAAGAAATGGAATGAAGAAGTAGGATGAAGCTCATATATTAATAGCTAAGGTTTATAGGCACATTTTACTCGAATAAGATTATAATTTGGATCATAAGATCTCTCTAAATACATTATTGTAAAGAGGTCTTTCCTTTGTGTAGGTTGTCCTAGAAAAAAAAACTTGCCAAACAATATTTAAAAGAAAAATGGTCATAAGAACAAAAACAAGTTTTGGTTGACTTTTGAAGAATGAGGTAGATAAAAAAAAAAGACATGATTGGATTTCATCACAAAAGATGATCACATAAAGAAGCCACATAGTAGATCTTTGTAATTATGCAATTTTCAATACCATTTAGTACTTCAAAGCCAAGTAATGTTGTTTTCAAAAATATGTATGATGTTATTATAAATTACAGACTAGTTCTTTATAGAATATTGTATATTTCAAATGACCATGAACTCCAAAAATTACTAAAATGTTGTAGGACAATTCAAAAAGTTTGTAATGTATTGTTAATAAATTATTAATTGCATGTACCATTGAATTGGCCACCTTCTCTACTATAAATTTTCCCTCTTTTATATCTAATGCTCATCGAGTGAGATCACCTCTAAAACTTGTAGTGATTTTAGATGATTGAAGGTATTCATTTAAGATTCAAATGTAGTAGGTAGAAAACAAAAAGAAATGCAATTAATTGCAATTACCTTAAGTACAGAAGATGGTATCTAGCTACTAATGGCATAGAGATCTTTTAGAAGGAATGTTTTTTTTACTTCACTATTGTAGCAAATTTTAGAAGATGAAAATTTATACATATCACAATGAGACAATGAAAAAGATAGAAAGACACTCATTTTGGGATATTTTATGTAGAAATAAGTAAACATGATATGCACAATGACCCTATCCTAAAAGCTTTGAAATAAGTATTTGACCTTATGTCTTACTATCAAACCACTTATTTTGTTTTATTTTGAAATTAGAAGGACAAATCGTTGATTAATTTGCAAAGTATTTTAAAGCCCTAGTTTTGGTTGGATCTTACTGGAAATTGAAAGAAGAATCCAACACATCTTAGTATGTGTTTTTTATTTTGATCTCCAATAATATTTTTTATAATTGTTTTTCAACTGTAATTCAAGTCCAAAGTATATTTGTACAGTATAAATTCTACTTTAAAATCAAAATCACCTTCTATCTTCATGTATCTAAGGGCTCAAATAGCCCCCAACATAACTTCAGGAATATAATTTGTGAACATAAATCTTCTCTTAGAATCATTGCTTTACAAATTGGTGTTCAGTGGCTAACAACCAGGCACACTAAGTATCCTAATCAAGCAATTAGAGTCCAAAGAGGTAGATATAAGATGAATGACCTCATTAATCATGAACAATTATGACATCAATTCCAAGGTGAATTATAAATATCTTCAAAAGTTTATTACACAAGCTACAAAAAATGGATGAAATACTTCTACAACCACCCTACTTATTCAAGGAAGAATGGGAGTATCTAAGATGTATTCAAAGATGTTAGGTACATCTTGGATACCATGATTCCTTTACATTTTCTTTCATTAGCACATAATCTTTTGTCCCATCTTTTGCACCTTGAATTTTAAAAAGAAAGTCTAGTATTCTAGCTCTCTAATTTCTACGATTGAATAGGGCTTGAGGTCCTCATCTGGAGTGAATTGACCCCCTCATTTCCCTCACTTGGATGTATGAGGGATGAGGGGAGCTCGTCTCTCAGCTTGCTTCCACAGTTACTCCCACGTTGTCGCTAGGATTGTCTTTCCAAACACGGCAATACAATATCTAATATGATGTCTAAAACATCTAGTAGCCCCCTCGTTTGTTTAATAATGTCAATTTTAAAGTTAACTTTCCAAGAATTATCCCATCCTTTACAATCTTGACATATTAAAGACTCATTTTATTGAAGTGTCTCAATTTAATGAACACTTATTACATTTTGAATTTAGGATCATAACAAAAATTAGACTTTAAATTGTCTTAGCTATGGAATATAGCCTTATTAGACAAAATTATTATACATACTTGACACTTGTCTACTATGTCATGTGACGTCAAACGTTCAATACAACGTTGAGACTCAATTATCTGTCACACAAGACAACCCTGGTCACTTCTTCTCCCATCTTGTTGTGCTTAGAGTTTAGGTTAGTTAGGACAACACTACTCATGGTTTGGAATTTAGGGTATAGGCTAGATTCGAAATTTGAAACCTTAGATAGTTAAGATTAGTTGTTGGCAAGACAACATTATATTAACTTGAAAGCTCCAAGCTCGGTCTGTAAAGTGGATTCTTATACAAAGTGCTTACTTAGCAACAAAATGTATACATCAACATTGAATGAAGTGCTTGCTTTGTTGCAACTCAAATATGTTGATGAAATTGCTCCCAATCAAGATTTGAACAAGGATTAATTGATGAAGTCAACACTTTTACTTAGTGGCATTGAATGTGTTTGAATACATACTATCAATGATATTGGATCATGCAAATCTGCATTTTGAAATATAAGGTTTAGAAATTTGCAATGATTTCTTTGAATGACTTACCAAGCTCTTTAGTGGTAAAGACCCTTTTTGTGAGGAATGGAAGTCTTACTAGAGTAGTTATTGATTTGGTCAATGTGCCTGTGATTTCAAACTTATGACAACTTTTCATTGTTTTTTTTTCATATTTTTACCATCTTAGAAGTGTCTTTATTGGATTTGGTACTTGCTCAAAGTGTCACATGTAGTTAAACATAATTGAATGATGTGCATTGTATGGATCTTCATGCCTCTGGTGATTTTCTAAACTTAAATGATTCATAGGAATTATAAGACTGGGTGATAATACCATGGTTTTCAACGGTATTCTATGTTTTTGATTCTTTTATTATATTTTCAAATTCATAAAAAAGAAATTGAGTACATTACAGTTCTTGATGTTTTCCATTGTAATGTATTTTGTTGGTAAATTTTTCATATTTTTAAATATATTGTGCAAGATTATACATATGTTGACGTTGTCAAGGAGAAGCATGTCCCCTCACTGACAATTGTCAAATCCAAGGAATGAATTTAGAGAACTCCTCTGCAAAGTACCAATGGCTGCTATCCCTCCTTGTAAATTGCCAACTAGCTCTCTTATGGTAATTACACAATCAGCATCCAGAACAACATCATCTTGAGGTGACGAGAGATAACTCTAAGGACGGCAAGCCCAAGCACGATTGAAAGTCAGTTCCACTGAGAGTGCAACTATTCAAGCTCGCTGTCAGGAAAGAATCAATAATCTTGCCATCAAATTCCAGAGCACATAATCTCCATGAAGACATACAATCTACAAGTGGCAGGCAGCCATCAAGAAAAAGGACCTGCGAAATTAAGCCATACTCACTCACCTCTTTCTAGTTTCTATTCTCACACTCAGTTTTAAAATTGTAAGATTTTCTTCCTTCGCACTGGATCACCCACGATTGAGACTATGCAAAGGCAAAAGAAATCTCGAGGCCGGTTGCGGAGAAAGCGAAACCTTTGCCACCTGCACAACTCAGCACGTACTATTTCCACAACCGAACTCCAGATTTGAGTTACCTCGTACCGAGGCATCCAGTATTACTGCATGAGGTCACATTATAGGGAGGACATTTGCAAACAAGATGATTACGCAAGCATGGTGTGCAACTCTTAGCAAAATAGTTTATCTGTCTCTGATCCGTGTACTGTATTTGGCTCGACATAACATCTAGGAAAACAATGCATCGTTGCTCCATAACGTCATCAGAGTTTCTCATCTGTAAGAATTGCAACTCCGAATTTCACATACTATCTCCAAATAATGAAGTAATGCCAATCCACAAGAAGCAGGATTGCCCCAATGCTATAACATTTTGATCTTACTAGAATATCATTCAAACTACAGTCATAATGTCGGCAACGGTCGAAAGTTATAACTTATGTTACCATTCAGTGCCCAACTCAAATTCCAAGTGACAAGATCTGAGCGGCACTCATTGAAAACTTGATCCAAATGCCTGCAGTCCGCTCAAATGGAAATACAGGTTGACCCTGGAGATTCAAGGCTATCACGAGCGAGATGACACAAGGATTCACAGGCTTATCAGAAACAACCGTGATTTCAGAACGCATTGGGGCCTGCCGTTGTACTGCATGTACATAACGGTCTACTCACATAAAATTAAACACGAACAGCTAGAGATAAGAATGCTATGGTTCATTTAAGAACTGAGAAACATATTTGCATGTTGCAACAAGCATACACTCAACTATTCCGCTCAAATTTCTTCCCCTAATGCAGTAAGCTCATTGAAGATCGAGACAACCTCAACTCGGCTTCCCTAAGAAAACAGCAAATTATCGAAATCACTCTTTGGGCTGGCGTCTCAAGTAACTCGTCAACCGGCAGACCAGGAACCCTTTCAAACTGTTCAGCTACGATGCGCACAAGCCTAAAAGGATATGTAGAATTCATCAAACAAGTTCAGAGATGAACCCTAAACCAAACAAATCTAATCATAGACCTCCGCTGCATTGCATCGAATTTCTCTTTTGTCCGTTCGAAACCCGCTCTGCAGGACCGGGCAATCCTGCAGCTGGTGGTTGTGTGCAGCAGTGAAATCCCTGGAGCGGTTTAGGGATTGAATTTTTAGGGTTTAAAGCAATGTCCCGGAGATTACTACGCCAGGGTATTTCCAGTCGTCTTCGGTTTTAATTCGAACTAGGCAGCCTGATGACTTTCGGTAGTTCAAAAATCGTTATTGGAATTCAGTCGACCGTATTACATCGTATCATGTTTTCGTGAAGCAACAAATCCTGGCACGTTTGGCTACTGAATTGAAAGTTTCAAAGACAGTCAATTGACCGCATGACTCCTCTGCCTCATTCGATTTTCTGTACCTACTGTAGTCATTTTGGAGCATGAATTTTCTGGAGTAGAAGAAATCGATTGCTTGGGTGTTTAAAATCCGATTCTGTAACATGTCCTTATGCGACATTCTGGAGCTTTTGCCTCCTGAATCAGAAAATAACGTAAGGTACCAGAAGATGTGCACCAAAATTGTCTACAGTAGATAGTTCCCAACACAATGTACTTAGAAATTGCCATTCTGCGACTTGATTGAAAAATTCGTACGTTAGAGAGCTCTGAAAACTAGAACTACGACATTCAAAATAACTGGACTCACGCTGTGCTTATCACCTCAAACAAATTCGAAGTGGATCAACAACTATGTGGAACATCTCCAATATTCCCGCTTCCTAAAGTTCACTCCGAAATCGGCAACGGCAACATCTTTCTTTAATCGGCAGTACATATTCCATTTTGGAGCTTACATTGTGTTCATCGATAGGTGCTATGTATATTAGGGTGCTGTCCAGCCAAGCCGGCAGCACAGGATGACCAACATCGAACATGATGACGAGCTTCTGTATAAAGAAAATCCCGACGCCTGCGTTTACATCTGCAATGCAACTTAGTGCACAGACAACACAAACAAAGAAGAATGCATCAACTTACAATAGTTAGAGAATTTCTCTTTGGAAGCAAAGGACTGGTGTAAGCCTTCAGCGTGTTCGATCAGGGTCCCGAGGAAGACGTGATAATGTTCTTCTACAAGCTTCATCAACAACTACAGTGGCCCTGATACAAAATTGTCAAGCTCAACGCTCTGCACACCAACAATGAACAGTGTAAAGACTCTTGTATCAGAAAGGACTTGCAATCACAATAATGAAACTGCAGAACAACATGAAACTGATTGGCACTAAAATACAGTGAAATTGTTTCAGAAACTAATCGAGTATTCACTACAAAATTCCATGAGGGATGTGCTGTTCCACTAACTAGGAGTCCCTATTCTTTGCACATATAGATTTGCGGAAAGAAAAGAAAAGACGATTACAATTGCCTCATAGCTATTCCTACATCCAGCTCATTGCTGATGCCCACAACTTATTCAGCATCCTCTACAACATTTACGACAACAATGAGAAAGTATTAAGCATAGGGAAGCTCACGCATTTATTTATGGCGCGCACAAAAGCATAAGAAAACTGAACAAATCACAATTTGATACTCCAACTGTTCCTATGTAAGAAAGTAGAATCTTCATAAAAAGAACAGAAGCAATAAGGGTCTTCAACTTTCGCTTCCATGCTGATTCTTTCATAGGTGAACCAGTAGAAATTAGGCACAGATTTCTTAAATAATATCATATTATTCAGACCGTATTATATTATATGATATAACATGGATATGAAACTATTATCATAATAGCACATTTGTATATCATATAGATGACATGGTTTCTAAAATACACCACCGAAATCAAAAACTGAGAAGAGCATAGTTACCTGATGATTTGCCCAATATAGCCTCCAAAGTTGACTCTGACTTGGCTTCTTCTTGAGAACATCCAAAGCGGACATAAGTTCCCCACACAATGAACTCCAGAAAAACCATGCTTGAAAATACATGCTCTGTAACCCAGAAATCATGAACAATTATTGAGAAATCCATTTAACCTCTGTCGAACACAAGAATGTTAATTAGTTTCAGTAAAACGTGCATGTCACAGACGTGCATTTTGGCCTCCACAGGTACTTCATCGATGGAAAAGTCAGCCCCTTGAGAACTGACTGTTCGACATATGGACATTCCCCAGAAAAAAAAATCAACAATAGACATTGGAAAAGGTGCCGATTCATTACAACATCAGTCTGAAAGGCTCTTCAAGAACCGCCTGATGATCAGGAGCATTAAGCTAAAAAATGGAGTAGACTGGAAAAGTCAAGACATACCTTGTTTTCATATCCACGGCTAAAAGCTCAAGAGTGCCGACCGCACGCCTTTCTAATGCACCTGAAGATATGTGACATTCCACAATAACAAAATTCTTAAGAATTATGACAAGTTTTGGTTTCGAAACTGATCCACAACGCAACATATGCAGTAGGAAATAAATTTCTGAATATTCATCTTCATCTGAACAATATTAAGGGCTCATCAAGGAAGAGGCCAATTCAGGAAAATTTGTGTCTGAGCTAGCCCCACAACCCAAGGCGAGCCACATGTGTAACCCATGTTTCGAGGTTCTGAGGCTCCCATTGCCGAGCAGTGGACGACACGAGCATCTGGCATTCTATTCGGTATCAGCGTACCCACCCAAGAATGACTTATAATCCAAGAAAAAAATTTGCCTGATCCGAATTTTGATCAATATTTTGAATGAAAGTCGCATATGCATTGGGAAAGGCCAATGATAATAAGCTCCAAGGGCACGTAATGCAGTTAGGCAGTAAATGAAAGAATGTGGGTTTGTCCCAAATATTACACAGATTCAAGTCCTTGAGATCGGACACCAAGCTGCAAAATTTTGCAAAGTCCAAGTGTTTGGGAACCGCTTCACCAGTACGCGCGGCTTGACCCCTGCTCCAGGTACAAGATTCTTGGCGTTGTGGTACTGAACATACATAGAGAACTTAATTAATTGAACTGGTGAATACAAGATCACCGATCGCAATGATCACTGATGAGGATAAAAATTCTTCTTCACAGACTGAAGAACTCAAGCACACAGAAACATTTATGTGCCCAGTCCACAACAATCACTCCACGTAACCTTGGCTGAGAAGAGGAATCTATCTACATGCATGTTCATGATTCCGGGACGGGATAGTACGAAGTGGCTGAGATTTCAGTCGTGAAACACTTGAAATCACGACATAAGATGGGTATGAACCTAGCTAGAAAAAAGTGCAGAAGGATAAGTAAAGTGACAAGTCAACACCTCATCAATAACCACAAGTCCATCTAAACCAGGACCACACCACTGTACCAGCTGCTGCAATCTCGATCTTCCATTCTCAGAAGAGGCAATTACACTACCACAAGTGAGAAACAACACTCCTTGCTTGACACCCACGTCTTTCTTATCCAGTTTAGCATATGGTACTTGTTGAGCGCATGAACTGGATACAAGGAAAAATAGATTACACTGCTGACAAGATAATCACCAGGATGAGGGCAAAAACAGAAATTTCAAAAAGCCAAGATTTCAAAGAACAAGCAACAACCTAATTAATTGAGAACGAAATAGAATGTGGTAAAATTGATCACAAATTAAAGATTCTCCAAGGCCTGAACCAAATTGAAGTTGCTTCACTACGTCGGCAATCTTCTGAAGTGATGTCCCAGTTAGCTGCTGCCAACAATGGTATTGACCCCAGAAAGTCCATCCCTGCACCACATTCAGGTTGAATCAGTTACTGTAATGATCCCAATCTGAGGACGACTGAAATAAAGTGGAGTGAATGCGTTAGGTAATAAGACACATTCATTAACATGAGGCTGCTGCTTCAGTGCTCTATAGACTGTAATGAATTCATGGATTCAACATGTTGAAAAAATAAGTCCTACCATGAACTCACAACTTGAAACCAGTCTGAAATCAGGTAGGGCTACCTCGATCATTCAAAGGAATGTTCACACTTGGTGTTAGAAGGGGTCTTAATTAGTGGACTTAATCTAATCCAAAGGAGGTCCTAAACTCATTCCTAAGACCTTCTCATAAGACCCTAGCTTATGACACTCTTAGAACCAAGTGAGAACATACCTAAAAGCAACACGTAAATTCTTGCAGGATTAGCAAATATTTATTATAAGTACCTCAAACTGGACCCATTGTCGACTGTAGGTCACCTACTGGTAACACTTCGAACACTTATAAATTGTGCATCCAGTTATCAAATAACGCATTCTCTAGTGCATTGCAATCCTCTCTAATTTGCTCGCGAGAATATACAAAAATTTGATCATTAAACTAACAATAGTCGCCATGTTCAAAGTGTCTCTTTCAGGCGTAGATACCAAGACAGGACTTCACGAGGTTATGCACGGTCCCTACCTTACCCAGGTGGAGAAACCGCAATCCGCAACCCCGACCGTATTTGCGCCACCGAACTTTCTCTCTCAATTGAGAACCTATACCTCAACTGATCGCAGACATATTAGAATTCCACTCAAATAATCAACTACAGTACAACCCTTACTGACACTCTCCTCCTCAAACCCTAGAACCCCTGCATCAAAATAATGCCATCCCGATCGGGAGTAAGCTTCGATGATCTCGCAACTCCTCCACTACATACAGCTCAACCTGTACTAGAATTGTACATATAAAGGCAGAAAGAAGCTTCGTCCCAAGTGCGTAAACAGTGCCAAAATCGCAATTGCGGCAGAATTTGCGCACAACAGATTGAACGGTATCAGAAATTGATTGAGTACAGTGTAATACATCTAGCATACTTACCTTCTTAGGTATACTGAAGCTTCATTAAGGAAAATTCACGATTGGCATCGGATCGTGCTAGCAGCCAAGCTCGGGTTTTTGTGGGATCGGACTCAGTCTGAAGTTTGAGATTGCAAGGCAGAATTACTTCAATTTGTTTTCAAGTGTCTGTTTCCTGACTCCATAACTTAATTCCAACAGATACAGGTAACTAACTAACTATTTCAAAGATGAAAAATGAAATGAAATGAAAGTGAAGAAACAAGCATTGATGCACAATCATGTACATACATTCCATTGATGAAAAACTGCAAGAACTATCGCGCAATGAGACCGGGGAACTGAAACATACAGGAAATCATGAGTGGATCGAAGAAGTTGAGGGAACATTCCTATTGATTAATTGAGTCGACACTTGCTGTACGTTACTGAGATGCTACATTGAAGACCTGCGTCGGCTTGTCTTGAGACCTAGCAGAGTGGCTTCACCTCGGGCTCGTGGAGCTAAGTTATGGCTATGTTCCACAGCCTGCAAGTTCTAGAAGCAGTGTCTTTTTTTAAGGCAATGTAATGCCCAATGGCAGCTTCAAGCCTATAGAAAAAAAAAGAGTAAAGGTGTTGAAAAATGCCAGACTGTAACGATGGCACTGCACACTGTTGTCACAATGTTTCCCAAACCTCATTTCATCTATCGTGCAGAGTCAGCACATACAAAAATTACATACTCAAAATTGCATACTCAAAATTGGCCTCCTTCAATTCAAACCCCCAAAATGAAGGAGCCAGGAAACTCAGAACCTTCTTGAAAGAAAGCCACATAATCATTTGTCTGAAAACCAAAAAAAAACACTGTCTTGAAGATAGCCAGCCTTTGCCTGTTCGCCAGTTCGCCACCCCGCGCATAACAACTACTGTACAGTACTCCTGAGCACGAGTCATAAATGAATGGGGCCCTCTTGCCACCTAATATTGTACAACACCCAATCCTCGGAATAACTCAAAGATTAAAAATAAGAAAACGGAGTCTTGGGGGAGTCGCCCACGGCATTGAAGGCTGACTTCGCAAATATGTTACTTCCTCCTACCTTCGGAGCAAACCGCAAACGCTTCAGTTGTTCGTTCTCTAACTTCTACTGTACGTTAAGTTAACTTGTTATTCTTCCAGACAAGCTGTTCACTTTTAGACTTTTTGTTTTGGTCGTTTTTACTTCAAAGAAATTTTCCCTTATTGGCTTAAGGTAGAAGCACCAGTTGTCAACCACGTCCAGTACCCAACCTGGAGGCGTACAGTATTTTCAACCAAGGCTGGAACAAATTTTCAAGGGAAGCTCGGATTGTGTTTTGTTGGTCCTTTTCAAGGTTGGGATTAATAATGTTATGACACATGTCTCGTTAATAGTGAGCAAGAAAGTAAGAAGTAATGAGCAGGAAAGTAGTTCTTGAATTATCAGAATTGGAAGACTCTAGAGAGTGGCTACTAGTGAAATGCACTTTTTGGTTCCCAAAATTCACTGTAAATTCAGTTTTGGGAATAAAATTCTGAAAATTTTATAATCCCCATATTTCCTATCTTCCTACATGGGAACAATATCCACCACCTCTTACTGCGCACAATCTGCTCCGAAATTCCTTAAAAGATCGACTACTGGTGCTTCTACCTTAGATGTCTTCATACCATTATTGTGCAATAGTGTTTTTTTGTGTTTTTTTTTAAACAAACAAACAATTTCCATGCAAAAGTGTTTTGACCGATCTAACTTGTAAGGAACATTATGTACCATTTCAAATTTTAAGATTAAGATATTGAGACTTCTGGCGCAGAATGACGGAACTGGGAAGTATCAAGTGTGCTCCAAAATCCTCTCGCAGGGACACCTCAGTCGGCTACTTATAATTTAATGTAGTGGAGTCCGGATTATTTTGTTTGAACAAATGATTGAGCTCCACGCACATACAGTCAGCTCCAAGCAAGGTCAGCCATATGAACAGACCCTGAGAGCAATAGTGTTTTAAAAGCAGTAAGCAAACTCCTGCAAAGTTTCATTACATATGTTGGATGGTCTCAACTTGAGTACTGTTTGCAACTGCACTTTTGTTGGGGCAAATTGTATCAAAAACATGGACAGCGTGTAAACATTCAGTGTGACTGATTGTAATTAATGCTATCCTAAACGCACAATTTTATGACTTATAAGAGTGCTCCAAGCAAATGAATCTAAAGAGGGCCAAGCAATGGTCAAGCACTGGTTAGGTAATGTAAGCGTAGTGTAGTGACTCAATCTCTGTGCAAACCATGACCGACGGACAGATTATATTATGGTGTACTTCTCCGGAACGTGAATCACCTCCCAACCTGAAGTTGAATAGACCCTAATGTCATCCTTAGGTTGTTGATTTCAAGCATTCTGCAATTAAAGCACAAGCCAACTGCTGTCTTTGAAATCAGCCGTGATAAGCTTATGGATCCCCTGAAGCTTCCATACTGCGGTGTTGTGCGCAAGCATTCAATGAGCACTAATAATGACCAATTCATATTTAACTACTGTGCTGCATTATTTTCTGGCCCTCTCAAATGCAACTTATGTTACTCCTTTCTCTTAGGAATCTTAAGAGCATTCATGTAACATAGTGTACATTTCAGATATAAGATCGATTGATTCTCCAACTGGAAACACCGACAATCTCTTCCCACTCCAGCAACGGATGTTTTGCCAGGGAAGCAGTGGTCAAATCTTAGGCCGCAGCCAGCTCACCGCACCTAAGCTTAGTCACTCCTGGATGGCATTTCCTTATCCACAGGTGATGAGCAACATTGCTACAGTATCTTGAGACCTTCGGCTACAGCTTGACTACTATCACAGAGTCCGGTAGGTTGCTTTCCAAACAAGTACATTGTGTATAATACGGAGTATATTGTGAACACAATTACTGTTACATTTAGTGTATGACCAATATACTACGGAGTACTTTGTAAGACTTTGATACTATACACTGCACAGAACATCGATTGTGAGTGTACCTAACTTATTGAAGAATGCCATTCATCAAGTTTTGGATCTCGTGTCGGCCACTTGTTGACTAGTGCGCCATGCCACTTGTTGTTGCTTGAGAGACAATTCACTCAAAAGCTCCTACAGAAGATGGAAGTCCCAATTGGAAAATAAGAACTATCCCAATACTGATTACTCCTATTAACTTACTGTATTAACTTTCTGTGTGTGACACTAGACTACAAATGTAATTCACGCTTTTTAAGTTACAAAATAAGCTTAGACCAGGTTGAAAGGTTACTATAATCGTATTGAACTAATCTGTACAATTTTATCGGCTAGTTCTGTGAGCGCACTAATACGATCAACTAGTAGGTGTTAGGTTCATTAGTCTTTAGACCTGTGAGTTATTTTTCTTGTCCTCCATCATTGTTCTACTGTAAATAATCACTGGTACTCTTCCCACTTTTGGCCAGAGCCTTGCCTCGAAGACTATTGTCTGTCGGTCCTTATAACTTAAGTTACTGTACCACCAATTTTTACGAAGCTCCGCCTTGGAATGAAACCTCGCTTCAATTGCGTATTTGCGTATGAATTTCCGAATTACAATTAGAAAAGACCGACAAAGGGCCCCAGAGAGGTCGACTTGTCTGTACGTTAGTCTGTACGCCTAAAAAGAAGCGAAACTGTGGCCGAATACTTACATGCACAGACTAGAAATCAATTGCAAAAATGCGAATGCGACTTCGGCAGCTGCCAGCAAGCTAAATCCTGTCATCAGCAGCTTGAGAGCTGACACACTCCCTCACTTTCACCTCACCCCTCCATGCCGCCCCTACCAAGTACAGCTTTATCAGCATGCAACAAACAATAAAATACCAAAGGTCATGACAAGGAAAATAGCAACCACAGCTACACTCTTTATAAAAACACTAGGTTGACCCACATCATAACACCCCCCCCCCAAAAAAAAAAAAAAAAAAAATTCAGAGCCTAGAATGGGGCCAACCGAATGGCTGCAGAGTGATTGTTCACACTCCACACACACACTCCTACAATCAAAGCTGAACATTCAACTCAATTTCCTTTCAAGACTTGAGCGTCATCACGACGCGTGGCACTTTGAACTACAGTAGCTGCTGAATTGTGCCACCCACGTGAACCAGCTTTTGACTAAGCATCTGCAAGGCTGGTACCGTATCATTGTTGTCTACATATACCAGGGTCAATAAGAGCTTCATGTCGACACACGCCTGTGAGCTCCAAAACTCGGCCGAAGTTAAGTTGCAGAGCTTCAGGGTCACAGTCTAGCTAGAAGCTGAGGCCGATTCTTAGGCAAGCTGGTCACAGACTCACAGGGAGGACTTCAGCGATGGCTGTCAGTTTCAGAGATAGTGCGGTGGTCGGGCTTTGCCTGATGGCAATGGTGGTGGTGGGAAGCATTGGAGCTGAAGCTCAGCTCTCGACTCAATTCTATGACGATTCATGCCCCCAAATCTACAGCATCGTTCTAGCAGAGGTTCAGAAGCAGGTGGCCGCCGAGGCAAGAATGGCTGCTTCCTTAGTTCGTCTCCATTTCCACGACTGCTTCGTAAACGTAAGTGAATGTCTGATTATTTAGTACCATAATTCTAGAAGTTATGAAACAGATGGATGGATTGTTGCAGTGGTGTCCTAGGTGAATTCAATTTGGAGTTCGGTTGTGGAAAATAAGTAGTGCATGCTCAGCTGTGCAAGCGCACAGGGTCTACTTTTCTTCTAATCGGGCCCCAGATTTGAGTTACCTAGCATAATCTCCATTACCGACACCACAGTTGAGGATGATCCAATCAAGAAAGTCTCGAGAAAATTGAATTTTGAAATAGAAATCAGAAAGAGATTGAGGTGTGGATTTGATTATGGATTCTATAACCAGGGAGGGTTGTGATCGAGGTCCCATGCCCGTCTGTTGTGGGACATAATGTATTTCTTGTCGACCCTTGCTCTGTTTCGAACTCAAAG
This sequence comes from Pseudisothecium myosuroides, assembly GCA_951799445.1. Classification (NCBI taxonomy): domain Eukaryota; kingdom Viridiplantae; phylum Streptophyta; class Bryopsida; order Hypnales; family Lembophyllaceae; genus Pseudisothecium; species Pseudisothecium myosuroides. The sequence continues at coordinate 35,082,474 of OX637287.1, read as the reverse complement.
AGTCAAAAGTTTTCTCACTTACCGTACTTGCGTGGGGATTGAGCTAGAGTCTGGTCGGAACTTGGAAGGCCAGAGGTTTTGTGTCAATTCGTTAAATTGGCGGCGATATTCCATCCCTTTGGCGCGGCCTGAACCCAAAAACTATATCGTTCCTAGTTTGTGGCCCTGAAATTAGACCTTTGAGAACATACATGTCGCAAGTTTTGGTTTGTGGAATATCGCCAATTTATCGAAATTGCCGTTATCTGTGCAAAACAACCCGTCACGTCCCGACCAAATTTTAATCGACACAATTAGTGAGAGCCTAAACGAGGCTATGGCTTCTCTTCTTGAATGGCTGCTATCAATAGACTAATTGCTCACATTAACGATAGAATTACTGTTTTGGCCTGGTTTTTTTATCGAAAGGGTTCCAATACATTTAAAGGAGAATTCGAACGTACTGACGCTGCAATTTTATTACTGAATGTGGTAGGGATGCGACGGATCGATCCTGCTGAACAGCACCAATGCCGCTAATAATAATTCCGAGCAGTGTGCGCTTGCCAATATAAACTCCATCAGAGGCCTGAACGTGATCGACACCATCAAAGCCCAGCTGGAGGCCGCTTGCCCGCAGACCGTCTCGTGCGCCGATATTGTGGCCCTCGCTTCTCGTGACTCGGCTGTCGAGGTCAGTTGCAACTCTCCTCCCCAACTCACATCCATCAATTCACCTTCACACGTGTACATATTTTTAAAATATTTTTAAAATATATGGTAACCTGGCCGTGCAGATTCTTGCCTAAAGTGTTAACCTTTTGGGTAATAAGTAGACAGGATAACAGGAAAGTCGATCGGGATGCATATGAATCTCTATGTATTACAGATCGAGGAATGCAGGCAAACCTCAAAGTTGCTGTCTCACTTTCTCTCGAGAGGGTCAAGCTCAAGGGAAATTCTGAGTACATTTAACACCTGGAAGTGAAACCTTCGTGAGTGTGTATAATTTGGCAGTTTGAAACTTCATAGTTGATTGATGCAATGTCCAGAAATTGAGAAACATGAGTCAGATGATTCCAGAATCCTCTTTCAATTAGCATCAGGATCCCACAAAAACGTACAGTACTGCGATAGTTTAGTAATATGAACCGTGTTCACCTGCTCGTTTGGTTGCATTTTTGGTATAGTATATTATTGAAATTTCGACATAATAGTATCTTTGTAATATTCAAATATATGTTGGTGTTAAGCAAATATTTGATAAGGTATAATTATAGGAATGTTTCCAGTTGGTATAAAGAGTACGTGGTGTTAATGAGGGTCAGATTCATAATGCATTTAGGTTCCATTTTGGACTCGATTCACTAGCTTTGCCGATACCACTCTTTTCATCAAGTGCTAACAGCCCTGACTTGGTAATGTATGCGCTCATTTCATTTGTTGATAAAAGATGAGTCTGAACAGCTCTCTAGATTTACAAAATTGTCCAATTTTTCTTACATATGGGATTTTTGTTAATTAGACTTGGATCTTCTCGTGTATTGTTGTTTGAGAATGCTTCCAACTGTGTGGGTATTGTGTCAAGGTGGGGTTGACTCCCAGCTATCCCGTGTTCTTCGGTCGTCGTGACAGCCTCAATTTCAGTCAAGCTGATGCCAACACATTCCTCCCTTCGCCACGCGCCGTTTACTCTGAGTTGAAGCAGAATTTTGAAAACGTGAGCCTTGATGAAGTGGATCTCGTGGCTCTCTCAGGTCTGTATTCGCTACAAGGGTTTTGAATGACATAATTAAGCACGTAACGAAGCTAAACTTTTGTTATTGAATTGTAATGATAAATTGCCCTTGGTCTGAACTCTGACTAAAAAGTCTAGTCTAAGAAAGCGGCCTGGTCTAAAGAACTTTATATTGTAAAAGAGTGGTTTGTGGGATACAACGTGTAAAACACAAATAAGCTGCATGCCTTCATATATGTCCAATTAATTTCCATCTATAGATTGAAGTCATTATCTTGGACACTGTCAACAAAGTCCATTTAATGCTACATTTATACTCCCTCTGTACCACTAAACCCCCTCCAGTTATTCACTTTGATCGTTGATAGTTGATAGTTGAGCAAGCGATTTGAAATTTCTCATAGACTTGGTACCATAACCTATAATCCTTTTGATCTTCCCAACTCTCAAAGGTTATCATTAAGGCACTAGGACCCATCTAGCTAGCTAATCATCCATATCCTTAAATTGTAACAATTTCATAGCCAAGATTTATGACTTAACATATACATCAACACAAAGCACTCAAATCAAGGATGGTTAGTATATAGTTTAACATTTCAGCCTGCCTCATATGTGCCAATTGATAGTCATAACAAAATTGACAAGCCTACAACGACGAGGGAGTTTTAAGAGTTTAGCATCATGATAATAAAACAAACTTTACAACTTAGGAAGTGATAATGGTTCCATTGAGATGGTAAACTTCGTTTGGTTTCCTCCATGGTACACTCTTAACTTAAACTCTAGGGAACTTGTGCACCTTAGGTGGCCGTTAATTTCCAAATTGTCCAAGTGAAACATATACTTAATATTTTTTCTACCATCCATCTATGCAGGTGCGCATACCATCGGCCGCGTACACTGCAACCTCGTGCTCCTTTTCACCAGCGACAACACCTCAGGTTTCAACCCCGCTTTCCAACAGCAAAACAACATTTCCTGCTCGGTCCCTGACCCCACGACGAAACTGCTGAACTTGGACGCCACTACGCCCGACTTCTTCGACAATTGGTACTACAAGAATTTGTTGAATGGCGAGGGCATCATCAGGAGCGACCAGGTGCTGTTTAGCACCCCCGGCGGCATCAACCAGCCGCTGGTGACGAAGTACGCGTTTGATCCGGCGGCGTTCGCCGCGCAGTTCGCGCTCAGCACCATCAAGATGGGCAACCTCAGGCCCTTGACTGGAACTGAAGGCGAGATTCGATTGAACTGTGGTGTCGTCAACAATGCAACGTCGCCAAATATAACATCACCGTCAGGGTCCGCGGCATCGCTCGTTGCGTCCCAGTGATGAATGAATTGAACCTCCTCGTTTCTTAGTCTTAGTGTTGGAACGACGCATGCATTTGGAGAAAAAAGGTTTGAATGGGGAAGGTTGCTAGCTCGATTGAGCACCAGAGTGGCAACCGACGTAATTACAGTGAGCTCATGTAGGCTTACGTACAGTGGATGAATTTATCTTAGGAAACACAGGTTCCTCAATTGTGTACCCACATGTCTCGTTGAGTGAACTTCAAGGGAATTTAGCTGTTTTTTGGTTTTATGTGATCTGTGTTTCAAAAAAAAATAAAAACAGTATGTACATAAGAAGTTCTGGCTTTTTGTTTCTATAACTTGCGTGATTTTCATCGTCAAATTTCTTAGGTACCTAATTTCGTTCTTGAATGAGTAATTTATTGGGTCTGCCATTTGTGGGATCAAGGGTCAAGTTAAGCAAACTTGTTTTTCAGGGCTTGATGTAGGTCCAGAGGTGAACAAATTCTATAATATCGTCACAAGTAGCAATCCCGGTTGCTGCCTCAGTGGTCAAAAATTGAAGTGAGAAAAGTGAGTTCAGCTTCCAATTTCAGTTGAAGCATGACAGTATGTAATCACCACTATGTCTGTATAAAGCTCTAAATATCTCATTCCCAATCTCATTTTTGAAGGCTCTACTTGACGACATGGCAGATCGCAAGTGGTGCACATGCAAATAGTCAGAGGCTCCTATTAGGCTTATGGCATGTTTGTTTCACCAGTTTTGTACAAGTCTCATTTCTCATTTTTCCTACTCATTCTCGCTTTGAATGAGCATGCGATTTGGGAGCTCAAGGGTTCAAAAATACGTTCACAAAGGTATGTGCCCAATCCTGCAGAGCCAGAGAACAAAGCTTTTTGTTCGTTTTTCTTCAATCCATTTTGGATTCGAATGAGATGGAGGGGTCATGCCTGAGAAATTGCAAGTCTGGTGAAGGTAAAGCTTGTAAATAAAATCATTCAGAAACGCCTTCGGCGTGTATTGCGCACGTTCACATTTGCCTACAGGCGGGAGAATCATGAACGAAGACCTAGCGATTTTGCTGGTTCTTAAGTGTAAAAATACTTCGGAAGCTGCACCACCACCTTTGCAAAATGATTCTTCTTGCAAGTCATCTTGAGCTACAGATAGAAAACTTTGCTCGAAAATTTTCACAAATTTGTATTCCAATAACCATTGCATATTCTACATTGTATCCTTTGCATGCTTTCTAGGTAAGAAAGGGCGGACTTCCGAGCTGTATTGGAATTGGAAAATAATTTTCAAGTCTTCCAGAATCGAAATTCTCTTTGTCAAGTTTCATAATGCTTTCAATTCTATGTGAGTAGGGAGAAACTTCATTGTAGGAATTGCTTTGCCATCTGTCAAACTAAAAACAACCCAAAAATTAAAGTCCAGTGTTTTAATAATGGTTTTCCAGAAGTTGGAAACTTGCCTCCCCCACTTTTCAAGAGACTCCGCCGAAAATTTTGCCACTTAACAATTATTGTTCACCTTTTGCAACCATTAATTGCACACTTCTATAGAAAATTCCAAATTTTACTTTTGTCTTTTGTCCAAGATTTGGATGGTTTTAGGTGCATGGAAGTTTGTTTGAAGTATACCAAATTGCAACCCACACCCAAACTAATTTGAAACTCTTTTTTTAATTTTAAATAATAAAAAATATTTTTTTAATCAAAATTCCAACGGGGCACACCAACTGACATTAGAAGAAGTTTTAGGCCTCAAAGAAGCCGTTGACAGATGATTTTTGGCACCCCTGCGGTGCAATTATAGAATAATTTTTAAAAATAATTTAATAATTTAAAAATAATAATAATAAATTTTTTTAATAAAAGAATAAATATTATTAAAAAAATATTTAAAAAATATTTAAAAAATATTTAAAAAAATAAAAAAGTCTAACGTGGCACTAGTAGTGCCACATCAGCATCCGAAATCAAATAATTTTTTATTTGAATTTTTTCTGCAATTGCACCCGGGGGGGTCAAAACTTGCAGTTCCTTTGGGGGCTGAAATTTCTTATAATGCTGATATTTTTCCTAAATGCACATTTCATGCATCCATTCAGCCCAAACATGGCTTGAAATTTTCTCTAATGCCTCTTAATTCCATAGACTAAATCTATAACACTTGTTTTTTTTATCATAGTTATATAACATAAATAAGAGAATAATGATTTATGTTTTGAAATGCACTAGATGGTGGTTACAATTTGGTGCATTGTAACAATGGGAATGGTGCAACTTCTTTACTTTTTTTATGACAAATTGTGCAACGTGTAACTATTCATTCCCCAAATGAACAATTTTTGTAGACTTTTGGAATGTGATTCTGATTTCACCTTCTTCTACAAACCAATTTTTTGAGAGGCTCTATTGGGCAACTTAGATTTGTTTGTTAATTGTGCAACTGACAAAAGATGAACTTTTTAACCTTGTCCTGGATAGGAGTAGAGTTATAATATTATATGTAGATGGGTGCATTAGTTAGAAGTATGTATTAGTAAATTATATCTTGTACATTGATTTGTCCAACCATTGAGTGCTTAAGGGTGGTTTTAATTCTTAAGTGAAAGTTTAAGAAGAGGTCACATTTTTTAACTTGATTGGCAACTTTAACCAAAGGTGAATAACATTTTGTAGCAGAAAGCAGAAATCATCATGTAATTAGTTGCAAATGAATTAGATTTGGTTTGAAATTGACATGAATTTGAGGTCCTCCAGGTAGCCAAAAATCATGACAAAATTTGAGGTATTTCCATATAAAAGTATTGTCTCCAAAAACACCAAAATCCTTTGCTTTTGAAAAGATCTCTCCCCCTTGTCTTATCCCTAAAGTCCTAAGGCATTTTTTTCATCAAAAACCACTCAAACTTGCCATTTCTATTGAAAAGTGCAAAAGCTTTAGAAATTGTTTGTTTTGCATATCTTAACTTAGTATCTTGCACTAAACTAGTCTAAAAATGTGTGGAAGAAGTTTCAAAAACTATGAATGGGTGGATTGTAAGATATTTGCATTTAAAGTGAAGAAATCTAGGCCTTTTACACCTTACCTAATTAGATTCTTAAAGCTTTGAATCTTTATAGCTTAAATTTTTTGCACTACACATTTTGAATTTCTATTTTTTTATATTAAAGAACTGATTTGAAAGTCCAAGAAAAAAATTAAAAAAAACTTGTTTGATTTTCATTCTTTAAAAAATTGTTAAATAGAAATAGGTAAGAAATTGAAGGAAGAACTAAATTGTAAATAGCTCTAAGATAGAATTGAAAATCACTAATTCCTACGGTGAGATTGTTCTAGCTAGCTAACTAAACCCCGTGCAACTTATTTTTTGAAAAATTGTAAAAATTGCATTCAAAAATGAATCCTACAAGTTATTTTTTCAAAAAGATACTTAAATTGCTTAAAAAACAAGATTGCACATAACTTTTTCATCACTAATCCAAATAGAATTAATCAAATCTTTCCATATAGAAAAAACACAATTTTTATGAGAAATAAAATTTTAAAATTTTAATTTTGACTTTTTGTGATTTTTTTGTTGTTGCCTAACAAACTCTATTTTAGACTATAGGTTGTATAAATTTTGCTTTTGGGCACCAATTGAAATAAAAATTATGTTCCTAGAAAGCTAATGTGATTTCCCATCTTGACAAAAAGTTTCAAAAAATCACCACACAAATTGAAGTTGTAGAAGCCTATCCAAAATCCATTTTGTCTTCCTAAGGGGCAATGGGAGTTTGAGGCTAATAACAGTTAAATACTACACCAAAATTGTTCAAAATTGCATTTGAGCATGGTTTTTATGACCATAATTATTGTCAAATTTCATATTGGCTCGTACTGGAAATCAAAGCAAATTTCAAATCTTTTGAGTGCATTTTTTGGACACTACAGGAATAAACTATAATTTATTAAAGTAATAAAAGTAGGTATAAGAAAAAATCAACGTTAGTCAGAATCTCATCAATAGAAGTTGCACGTTTTAGAAAAGAAATTTGAAAGGATCCATATTAGAAGTGAATTACAATCAATTGCACTAAAGATAATTCCACCCAATTGTGATCTATTTGCAAAATTTTCCCATCTAGATTCTTGTCTAAAATATAAGTTTGTTGAATATAAGAATCCATGGAGTTAGTTTTGGATACAAGTAATTTGAACACTTTGAGCACTTATAGTTTATTCATATGTTATTCAAAAATTGCATGTAACATGGGTTTGGAATCCTCTTTTGATTTTTAACAAGATCAAGTATAAAATTTGATAATTGAATTCCTCAACAGGGATGGGGCCACAAAGGAATTTCTGGATGATTTTGAATGCAAAATTTTGGATGAAAGATTAAGATTTTTCATACAATTTTTTTTAGGATTCTTTGAGTGGATTTATAATGTATCATGATGGAAACCTCCTCATTGAAATGTTATTGACCTTTCTACATGAAAAGATGCTAAAAACACGGATGTCAATAAAAATTCTAATGTATTTGACATCTTGCTCTTGATTTGAATTTTTAAAATTAAAAGATCTTTTTGAATTTGAGCCCAACTAATGAAATGAAGCTAACTGAATCTAGTTTGTATTCCTTATATTTTAATTTGAAATTTTATAAACTTTCTAAAATTCAATGTTTTATTGAGGTTTAAACTTTAAGCCTAAAACCAATATCTATTAATGCTCTAATTATAGAATGACATGGAATTTTAGTTTACACCATGATGTTCTAAACAATAATATATAGCAATGTTGAAATTTGCAATTTTGTTCAAGCAATCTTTGTATTTGATATGAATTTAATCAACTTATTCTTCATAAATTCATAGTAATTTCAATTTTTTATCAAAAAATTTAAAAAATCTAGGAAATGTAGTAGACGTGCTATTTCATCTTTGAAATATAAAATAGAAAATATTTCCACTCAAATTTAGTGAAGAAATATACTCCGTAGTACACAAAGCCAAAAGTATTGAGGTTCACTATGTGAATTTAAAGTGCATTATTTAGGTTTTAATAGCAAGAACCGCATAACATTGTGTAACCAAGCAATGGTCCTTTCCATGCTAGGAAGGTATCAATATACTTTGCTAGATGCCTGGAGAGACTTACCAGTTAATGCAAGGATTAGGGTTTGGCTGGAGAGCCCTTTCATAGCGGCTTTACCATATACAGAAATGCAAGCAGAAACAAGATTAATTGTTGCGAGAAGGCGGCATTTTGGGCTCTAGTGTATCACCGGTAAGGCTTTCCGGGTTTCTCAGGCAATGCTACAAGGCTTTGCTCACGCCATTTTTGATGTCTTTCGCACCCACGAAAGAACTTTCACAACGACTCAACCTTTTGTCTATGGAGGAATCAATCTCTTTTATGACGTTATTGATGATGTAAAACAAGTTGGATAAGGCGTTGTCGAGGGGTGAAGCGTGAATTGCAGTGCAGCAGTTCTAGAAGAAGGGGAGACGGAACGGCAAGTGTCCCGTGACGTTGCTATGTAAAAACCACTTCACGTTCCTTTCTACGTTGATGAGGTGGAGCTACTCTAAAACAATTTTGTTCACTACAAGGGGCCCCTTTTAAGGATGCAAAAGTGCCCCCCATCTCACTGGTAAACAATATGCATGCTGAACTGTTAATTTGGATGGTTTTAGGTGCAATTACGTACCCTGAACTTCCTTCCCCCCATGGTTGTTCCAATAGACTAGACTTTGGACTGGGGCACATGCAATCCTTCAGCGTCTCACTAAGGTATGACCGAACCAGTTGGATACATGCCCGTTCCATGTACCCCGTGTCATCATATACAAATGCAATACATTCTAGAAAGAAAATGTGCGCCTTTGCTACATATTGACAAAATGCGGTAAATGGACGGGCATGGGTGCACCTACCTTATGATCCCATAAAAGCCAATCCTCACCAGTCCTCATGAGCATTCCCTTCCATTGGCCTCTTCATTTCCTTCTTCCTCGGCCTATGAAGCTTCCTTCCCTCATTAGTGCACCTTCCCCCCTCCAAATATCTGCCTGCTGGACCATATTAGCAGTTCTGAGCTTTGGAACCGACCTTTTCTTCTCAGTGCCCAATCCTCAACTAAAAGCTCCCAAGGCAGCTAGCTCTCTGAATAATTGGCAACCAGGGAGGGTCGGAGTGAACGGGATTTACAGGGTGTTTTTTGTTTTTGTTTTTTTAACAAATGGCAGAACCATTGCATTAAAAAAATACCGAACCAAAGACAACCAAGTAGAAACCAAAGAGACAAGAAGCTACTGAAATAAGTAAAGAGGAGGAGCCTTCTTGCTCTAAACAATATTGGAGCCAGACCTATGAGCTAAGGAAGGAGAGTGTATCCAACTAAGGTCAAACTTAGCCCAAATTCTAGTAGCATGGTTAGGATGTTGGTGAGCCCCAAGTTGAGCTTTAAGTTGCACTGCCTGCCCAGAGTCTAGTAGAGCATTCCACAAGGCATTTTGGACAGGTTTTTGTTTTGGTTCATTAGTTTGGGGAGAGCAGAAAGCGATCTTCAATGGAATGATGAAGCTATTTACATCCATGGAAATGGAGGAAACCTACAAAATAAGGATGAAGAAGGAAGAATATCTCACCAAATATTCTATGTACAAAAGTTTGCACTGTTTTTTTTCCTGGAATTCGCTAAAAAAAACAACCCTGGGTGCTTTCACTTTGGCCGGGCTGGGGTCCTTCAGTTTAGTCGTCATCACACAGTCAATTCTTCATCCATCCATCCATCCAGTCGGCTACTAAGCCCCTGGCTGCCCTGGCACTCCATTGGCTGTGTGCGGCCCCTGCCTGTGGGTGGAAGCTCATCAGTCACATGAGCCTCTTGTTCCTGTTGTCCTTTGCACATCGTGTCTCCACAGGGTTGAACGGAGACTCCCCCGAGAATGTGATTGCCTGAGGAGCATGTCCACGATATTTTGAAGCTGCTCTTTTCAGCACAACCGCTGCTCCAGGGCGACAGGCGGCAGTGCACGAAGCCTAGGCTCCAGTCATGCGCATGCAAAGCACTGGACTGCAGGGAGGGAAAAAGAGAGAGAGAGAGAGAGAGACATTCTCACGCAGGACGCTAAATGAGTCGGGGACCAGCAGGGTAAAAACGCAAGTTCTTGTGGGGTAAAAGTAAAATCTTGCCCCTATATTGAGCCGTGTCTAGGGTATGTTCTCGACCTCCCCTAGCTAATTTTGGGGTCTCTGATCGCAAATACTGTATGAATTCAAAATTTGCAAAAAAAAATTTGTGTGAAAAATAAAAAAATTCCTGCGTTTTTCCCTGGGGTAAAATTCCTGCGTTTTCACACTGCCAGTTTCACTTCGTGGGACTCATTTAGTGTCCTGCCATTCTCACTTCTCAATACTCAATTTTTAAATTTTAAAAAAAAAATGAACTCTGAGAACAGGCTGATCACCATGGAAATCATCCTTTGGGTACAGTGAGAATCATCTACACTCAACTGTGAAATTGGGTTGCTTTACCACAAAGAAATTACCTCATGTTACCTCACGACTCATTGCTTGTCCAAATGGAGGCACAAGCCATTCTCTAATCCCGAGCCATGAATCAATACACTAACCCATTCAGCACACATGTTTCCCACACCACTGCATCCTTCTACAGTAACTGTGATATTAATATAGTGTAGAATGTCAAGATATTAGTGTGGGGCAACCTAATTTCACTATTCAGTGTAGTTAAGGCTTAAAGGATGGGCTAGTGCTTGTGGAAATTATCCCTTTTGGCATTGTGTAAATAGTTGGCTTAAAAAAATCCAAAAGCACTCATTGGAAGTCAAACTACTGTACAAGACCTCTCCTTTTCACAGGCAAAATTTTTAGGATGAATAGTTGCACTTCTGTCCTACACAAAAGGATTCTTTGTCATTCATTGACCAAAAAATGGGTGCAACGTTGTTTATTTATGAGTTTAAAAAATCCCAATAGGGCTCATCAGAGGTCAAACTATTGTACAAGGCCTTCCCTTTCCACACAAATTCTCAAGGATGAACATCTGCACTTCTATGTTACATAGAGTAGTCAAAAGGGTTCTCTATCATCCATTCAACCACTCTAGTCTGATTGAAGTGGTCTTAAAGAATTAAGACATTCGGAGATATGTGCTACTGTGGATGTCAAATTTTCTTGATTGAATGCGCGGGGGGCAAGGTGTGAAGACTTTGTATGAAGGATGGAATACTCAAACATCAACATGGCCTAGAAAAATACATTCAACCACTTCATTTGGATTGGGTGTTTGAATTTGGAACATTAAATGAATGCAAACATGTCCCATGCAAGCACACATAAATTCCCCTCTTTAGTGCATCTATTTCACAACGTAAACAAAGAATTTCACTTCAGGGAAGTTCATAGTTGGTTGTGGTAATTTTTTAGGCCCATGTTTGTCTTGTTGAAGAAAATGTAGGGTATAATTTTTTCTTTCTATTAATATTTTTTGTTCTTTTCTTAAAGCCCATCTTGAAATTGCCTAAATAAGTATTTCAACTTTGATAGATATAGAAGCAAAGTCTATTAATGTTTAGACACTTAAGGATTAAATCCATCCTTAAAATGATACTCTGGAATATCTTGCACTTTCTACACTATCATCAATTGCAACATATTTGTCACACTTTCTTAGTCATAGTGGTGAACTGTTGGTGGTAAGATTCATCAATCCTTAAGAGAGCTAGCATCAAGTGGATGGATGATGAACAATCTTAACATTTTGATGTGAGAGCTAGATGAAATAGATGGTGTACACCGAAATATACTAAAAATGTTATTTTTGCCTAGTATTTAGTGATGTGAGTAACTTGGTTGTTCAATACTTTATAATTTGTATATAGAAGTTTTAAAATTGATTCAAGGCAAAGTGTGGTAAAAAAAGGAAAACTTGAATAAATGAATATTTTTAATTTTAACTGAATTTGTATCAAGCAAAATTTTCCCTTTAGAATTTCCAAATCTACATCCCCCTCCTATCAAATTTCTTGGATGACTAAAGAAGACTGAATGTAAAAGGCATAATATTCAAGTGTTCATACTTGAAACTTCATTACACCTAAGTAGCTGATGAATTATACATTTTGATTCTTATATTTAAATATGGATTGTGAGGCAATTTTCTACCATTCTACTATGAAAAAACATAGGTATGATGAATCCATGGCCTAAAAGTCATACATTCAATTGTCTCAATGAACAAACTCTTGGCTTAAATTTAAATTATGGAATTATTTCTTTTTCTTCAATAGGGAGTACTAGTATGTGAGCATGGAATCTATGAGCCTATGAGCCTAAAAATCTATATTATAGACACCTTCTATGGTTATAAATGTCTATATATTATAAGTACCTATATTATAGTGTATATTTGTTATAGGTACATATGTTATAAATACCTTAAAATAGTTGACTGTAGGTATATACCTACAATTAGGTTTAAGACTTGTAGGCTCATGTCTTTGCGTTCTTGCTAGCATTATAGTCTCTTCAATTAGCTAAAATCCCTCCATTATAGTAGCTTGACTTCCAATGAGTGCTTTTGCAATTTTTTAACCCAATGATTCACACGGTAATGCAAAAGAATGATTTCCAGGGTCACCCCTTTGTCCTTTAACCCCTACATGCCCAAGGCCTGTTTTGAGCTTCCTGAAATTTGCTTTAAATTGAACAAAAAAACAACATTTTTATAAGTTGTATCAATTTTTTTAAAATTGTAACCATACAAATTCAAACTAGACATGTTAGAGATCACATAGGAAAAGAAAACACAACAATATCACTTATGATTTGAAAGATTATAATGTTTGACCATGAGGGGGTTAAAACTAAGAAACTTTTTCAATCCTTTTTTCCCATGTCAAATCTAAAAAGTTGGTCACCAAAAAAATATGAGGTTAAAGGGCCTAACATGCATAACCCCAATTAATTTACGGTTTCTCAAAATCTACTCTACAATTTTTTTAAATGAATTTCTAATGTGATTTTTTTTCCATGATCTAGTGTATTTGAGGCACATTTCCAAGAGCCCTCAACACTATGGAAAGTCAAGATTGCAATGGGTACCCTTGTACAAAATCTTGGATAGAAAAATCATAATCAGTAATTTTCAAAATCGGACTTTTGACGCTAAAACTAGACTTCCAAAAGAATTTTTCAAAAATATAAATTACTAAAAATAGCAACTTGGTTAGGTTTTATTTAACTTCAAAGTTTTGTCGACACCAAAATTGGATGCCTCGGGCATTCAGGGGTTAAGGGTTAACGTCCTGCAGAGTTATTTCCCTCCCTTCAATTGGCTCAATGAACAGACTCGTCAGCTCAAATATAAAAGCGGGAGATATTTCTCTCTTCAGTTGGCTTGACCGCTCGAGTGAAAGGTGAGAATCGCCTATGACCACTCCCACGGCCATAGGTCTGGGAAATTCTGCGGACTGCAGCTACTCGAGGCTTCGCAAGGCGACAGGCCGGTGGCTGCGAGGTGAGCTTTAGGATCCAATTTTCCCGGCGCGATGTGAAGATTGTGGCCTGGTTTGGGATCCCCGCAGTGTTCGCCGCGCTCGGTCCTTTCTTCCGCACGTTACCTCGACGTGCTTTCGCTTCCTGTGGAGGGAGAATGAGCTAGATGATCAGGCAGGGCGTCGTCAATTGTGGGGTAAGCTTAAGCTTAATTCGTCGTGGACGGCGTCGGTTTCCTGCATCGATTGGCTGCAGCCGCATTGCCGGGATTGGCACTACCAGAAGCACGCTTGAATTTCACGCGGTAGGTCCCCAGACCTGAGGCTTTCCGCTCCCTTCGCTCTGTTTTCGAGAGCTTGTGTTTCAGTTGGTCAGGATTTTGAGATTGGGAGCTTCGTTGTGGAAGAGTCATTGGCGTGCTGGAGCTGATGTGTGGAGCAGGATTGCTGGGAATTGATGATAGAATATTGCAATGAAAGGGCTTGAAGAGGAAGAACCTCCATGTCCATGGCCAGTTGATAGGTTCGGAACGAAGTGGAGAGAAAGGACGTTGCCGTTTTGTTGAATTTATGTACGAGTCCGACAGCGCAGCAGAATGATCAGCCGCCGCTTTGGTCTGGGGTTGCAGAATCGCAGGTAGTAGGAAATGCAATCAGGCCATCAGGTATCGGTGGTGACATTTGAAATTGGAATCGCGTCAGGAGCTAGAACAGGTTTGCAGAAGGACTCGGGGTTAGACATAGAGAGAGTGACAAAGCGAGGGAGGTGAGTGAATCGGAAATTGGAAGATTGTCAGACTTTGTTACGCTTTTTGGTAATAAAGCTGCTGTTCTACTTGCAGAGACGACGGCACAGATCTTTTGACAGTCACAATGCAACTGTTTTCGCCTTAGAAGGTGTGGAGGTTCAAAGGAGAGGCTGGGACTGCACTTTGAATACTTTCTTCGTTTCGAGCTGCAAGTCGTCCTACAAGGCGATCAAAAATGGTGCGTCCCGTCATCATCATCTTCTCTATTGGTGGCGCGTAGAAAGCACAATTGGTGTGCGATTAAAGCAGGAAATTAATTTGCAGACTTCATTGCGGATTTGTGAGATGAATCTCGAATGTCGCTATTACTTGAGCCATCAATGTCCGTCTTTGACATCGACTGTGACGCGATTGAATCGTATGCAGGATACCATTGCCGCTCGTCCACTTGCGGGTGCGTCGGGAAACTTACTACAATCTTCGGCAGGGGTATGGCACGGAGAGTTCCGATCAGTGTTGCAGCAGATTCCCTTGGTATCCTCGTACCGCGTTGCCGGAAAAAACATCAACAATTTGAGTTCCTTACTAAGAACTCCGTTCCTTGGTGAGAGGTATGGAGTTGATCCTAATCTTACAGGGTTCTTTCATGTCAATGTAGACCTAGATTTTTTTGGCCAATGAGCAGTAAACTTATCGCATGAAAGAGGTACTGATAGTCGACAACTTAGTGTTTCGCAGGTGCTTAGAGACCAGGAAAGTCATTAAGCCACAGCGGCGAAGCAGCCATGTCGTTTCAGTGCTCAAGGTGAGCTCAACATTCTCGCGATCAGCTCAAAAATGGAGTAGAATTCTTCGTCTTTGTATGAAACATTGAGGTTGATCTCGTTGCACTTGCAGGACGAGCGTGCCACTAGTAGCAGAGACGATGTTGAGTCTCTTAAAGCTGCTTTGGCCAAAGCCGAAGCAAGAGCCGAAGCTGCACAGAAAGCAGAGAGACAAGCCTTGGATGCTTTGGCAGCTATGGAGGCGAAGTCACAAGATATGACATTGGACATTCAAATGATGGAAGCTGCGAAAGAAGCATTTCGGAAAGAGAGACTGGAAGGCATTAGCCTCGCGGTGCAGGTTGAGAAAATTTCAGAGTTTGCAATTCAAAATTCAACGGCACGGATAGCAGAGGAAGCGAAGTTGAAAGTGGCCGCCGCCGAAACCGCCGCGGCTGAGGCGATTCTAGAGCTTGAAGAAAGGCTACGGCTGGCGGCAGATGAAGCCGCCTCAGCCGTGGCTATGGAATCTAACGTCGCTCTTGATGAAGCCAGGGCGGTTGCTACCTCTGCCAAAGCGCAGGCCGAAAAGTATGAAGCTATCTTGAACGAACAGGTGAAGGCGTTGAACGAATTGGCAGAGGCGGAAGCGAAGGTGCTGTTATTGGAAGAGGCGCTCCTTACTTCAAGTCGACAGCTTCAAATTGCGAGTGGAGAAACCGAGCGTTATCGCATTGAGCTTGATACTGCTCAAAAGTTCATCAAAACCCTGGCAGCAAGGGTCGAAGCAGTGGAGAAGACTGCTTTGGAAGTACAGCAAGCGGCTGCTAAAGCAGCGGAAGAACGTGCAAGTGTTGCTGAACGTGCGATTGAGGCGGCGAAAAAGGCTACGCAGGCGCGGCAAGAAGCTGACAAGGTCGCATTTGAAGCAGAGACAGATACTCTCCGGAGTGCGAATGCTGCATCTCACAAAGCGAGTGAAGCTCGCAGACTTGTCGATAAGTCCAGGTGAATGACTCCCTCTTGCTTTCTTGCGCATTATGGAGCTGTCTTCTAGCCTAAAATTGAACACACGTTTCTTTTCTTAACTTCGTCAGGTTCGAGTCGATAGAAAGAACATTGCTAGCGGTGGAGGGCGCCGCAGCTGCTTGGAAGAACAGAGCGCTTATGGCGGAGGAGACATTGAAGCTGGCGATGATCAACGGTGCCGAAATTGATACCAGCAGCATGGTGCTCGACCAGACTCAGAACTTAGGTCGTCTGGAAATGCTTCCTGGGAGCGATACCCGAATCAAGGACCTTCTCGAAAACGGTCCGCGACGAGAAACGCCGGACTGGATGCAACGGCGCCTTCAGACTGGACGACAAATTTTGCCGCCAATGCAGCCGACCTCCACAACTGCCGAGATCGACGCCATGATCCCTCTGCAGCTTCCATCCCCGGAGAATGTCTGGGACGTCTCAAACTCCAAGGTGAGGGAGGATGATAAATTCTCGGTGCGAGCAGCAGAGAAGGAAGCACTCGACTTGCAACGAATCGCACTGGAGAGAGCTCTCCAGACCAAATCCATCAAGCCACTTATCCGATATCCTGAAGATTCGGAAAAAATATCAGGTCTGCCGCTAATCAACATCTAGTTTGGCATTCTTACGGCTCTGCGTTTTTCGATCTCTTTTCAGGTTGAGTTTTGAACATTCGTGATCATTATTTCTTTGTATGTGCAGAATCCGGCACGGGGAGTGGCCGCGAGATTGTGGTATGTACGCAAGCTCTTCTCTGGTCAATTTTCGCGAAGAACGATCGAATATTGCGTTTTTGTTCACAAGTTTTCCATTTTTGTCTATTCTTTTTCAACATCCTGTGTTCTTGAGCTGTAACCTCTCAGATGTAATTGAGAACCGTTGGAGAAATGTTCCAATTGTTGCTGCGCTAGAAAATGAATCGTTCTCGAACACCGGTCTTCGTCATTCTTGTCTGTACAGAGGATTTGACTAGCATTCCGGCTCTCATAATGCGTCTTTCCCCCTTTGTGCATTACATGACAACCTGGCTTTTACGACAGTTTCAAGGTTTCAACTGGGAGAGCTGGAGACGACAATGGTGGTTGGAAATGTCGGCGAAGGCCGCCGATCTTTCCAAATGTGGAATCACAACTATTTGGCTTCCCCCTCCGACACACTCAGTCGCCCCTCAAGGTTTGAATGTCTACATCTTTTCTTCTTTCTGTCAAATACAACAAATGTCCCCATGTTGATTTGCCTGTCTTCAATGTCGAATGCTCCTATTCGGCAGGTGCACTTTGAACGAATATCCATGCAATCTTTGAGCAGGAGATCATGAATTCATGCCTACGGAAAGTCCATCAAGTTCTAGGTGGATACATCTAGTAGAATATCCCCTTCCCTGAAAACGCCAATTGTAATGGGGCAAGGTTTTTTTGCCTAAGGCGTTACAATTGGCAGGGTTACTTTAGAAACTGCCTTAAATGGCGTTACAAAATGGCAGGGTTTAATGTGGCTTCGTTTTCTAGAACATACGGGCAGGTTTCTACATAATATGTAAGACAGTTTGTATGCTGACGCGGATTAATCCATTCCCGTATGATAAAGTGGTACCGTTATGAAACATAACCGAGTTTCCTGTGTGTGGAGTGAATCGTCGCAGGTTACATGCCAGGGGATCTCTACGACTTGAATTCCGCTTATGGAGGATCGGAGGAACTGAAACTCTGTATAAACGAGATGCATAAACATAAAATTCTTGTAAGTTGAACAGACCATTTAGGTCTTGCCTTCTCCCCATGGTGCAACTCTCTCGTAGCCTTCTATCTGTATTTCTCCCTCCCGTGCTAAGGGTCGGACGAGTAAAGTACCTGTTTCTCCAGATGTCTCACAGCAAACTTTCTTGCTGCAGGTTCTAGGAGACGTAGTGCTCAATCATCGTTGTGCACAGAAGCAGGTGATGCAGCGTGACTGAAAAAATCCATTCTACTTTCCTTCGACACTGAACCTGATTTGCTTACCTTTTACAGTATCTTAACGTTAGTATCAAGGTTTTTAGTATAATGAGACTATTTCAGAAACGTAGACAATATCATAAAGAAAATTTTGTCCATCGTAACAATAATCATATGGAGGCCTCATAATACGGAGATTCATACTTCTAACCGACGTATGGATACAACTTATGAACCTCAATAAGTTGGTTAGAATGATGAATCTGAGTCGTGTGACCGTAGTGTGACCTCCCAAAGAATTCTCTTTCTGAAAGTTCCTGAAGCAGTTGAAAAATATTTTGAAAACCGTGTTCAGTTTTGTGGCGTATACCTAACAAACTTCAAGGCCTAGGCGAAGTGAATTTACAAAACTTTAGCGCTTGTGATTGTCAGGGTCCAAATGGGGTCTGGAACAGATTTGGAGGCAAATTGGCCTGGGGACCTGAGGCTATCGTAAGGGATGACCCTAACTTTCAAGGGCAGGGCAATCCAAAGAGCGGTAAACTTTACCTTGAACTCAAGTAATGAATTTTTTCTTACTCTGAAAATATTTATCACCGCTAGTATTTTCACTTTAATCCGTCTACTTACGAAGCTTGTTACTGCGACAGGGGACTTCTTCCATGCTGCTCCAAATATCGATCATTCCCAGGATTTCGTTAGGAAGGATATTATAGAATGGATGAAGTGGCTACGCACGGACTTTGGGTTCGACGGATGGCGACTCGACTTCGTCAGGTCTTGAGATTTTTCGATTAATTTGTAAAGTTTTGGGTTTCTGGAGAGTTTGTGCAAGAGTATCATTATTGAACTGAGAACCTCTTCCCGGTCAAGTGCGTCGTGAGAAGATAATCACCTGCTTGAATGTGAATGAAACAGAGGGTTTTGGGGTGGATACGTGAAAGAGTACATTGGAGCAACCAAACCAGCATTTGCCATAGGAGAATACTGGGATAGTCTGGCTTATGAGGGTGGCCAAGTTAGCTACAATCAAGGTTCATAATTCTAACCGGCTTATTGAGGTTTTGCACTAGAGTATTTTCTTTCACCTCTGAAATTCTCTGAGCATTTCAGGACTTACTTAATTACTTGCGGGTGATGTGGATGTAGATGCTCACAGGCAAAGAATCGTGAACTGGATCAACGCCGCTGGTGGCACATCATCAGCGTTTGATGTCACAACTAAGGTACGCAGAATCCTCGAGATGTTTTATACTGTACGCCTCTGGCGCATATCAACGATGCGTGAATCGATCAGAATGATTTTGGACTCCCTTCTGTCAAGCTTTATTCACTTGGTTACCTGTCCATTTCGACAGGGCATATTGCACTCAGCACTTCATGGTGAGTTCTGGAGATTGATAGATCCGCAAGGAAAACCACCTGGAGTGATGGGTTGGTGGCCTTCGCGTGCAGTTACGTTCCTTGAGAATCATGATACGGGATCAACCCAGGTCTGTGCTCTTTCTCCCTGTCAGTGCGTTATCTGGAGTTGTTGAACCCCAACAAGGAGACACTTGTTCATTCAGGAGAGGCTGACTTTGTCATGCGTTGCTATTTTCAGGGACATTGGCCGTTCCCTCGAGACAAGCTGATGATGGGCTACGCGTATATCTTGACTCATCCTGGGACTGTAAGTGCAAGCAATCGTGCAGCACCCTGAGTTTACTTGCAAATTTATCCAAGTTATCAAGGCAATGGAGTTCAGTTGAAGTTAGTAAATATCCGTTGTTGTGTATGCATGACAATTCCAACATGAAGTTCCTTTCTGATTTTTATTTTGTTTCTCAAATGCTTGGATTCTTTTGGCGTTGGTTGCAGCCTGTGATTTTCCACGACCACTTCTACGACTTCGGTCTGCATGATCAAATAGCGGAGCTGATCGCCGTGCGGACTCGAACTGGTGTGCACTGTCGGAGTGCAGTGAAAATATTCCAAGCGAACTTTGAAGGCTATGTTGCGCAAATAGGCGATAACTTAGTTATGAAAATGGGGGATCTTGATTGGAATCCGTCGAAACAAAACAACCTGGCAGGGACCTGGAAAAGGTGTACAGACCAGGGTGAGTATCAGCTCTGGGAAAGGCGTGGACTCTAGATTGCGCGACCTCACTACGTACCGTGTGAAGCCTCACCCTGTCATTCTGTATCAACATTCGTCCTCCGTCAACTCCAGAATTCTCATTTTATATCGTCATTGTTCTCAATGCGTCTGAAAAACAGACTGCATAGATACATAGCTCATTACACTCGGAACTCTTTTAGGACCTCAAATATGACATTAGACTATCATTCACTGTGACACCTGTCACACATTCAAGCTATGTCACTGATTCTTTGGCCCAGTCAGCAAGATTGAACAGATACTCTTGGTTGGACTTCTTAGCAATTGGTGTAAGCATAAATGTCTATGCCCACTGATCTTTTAAATGGAAATAGTGTTGTTTGCTGTCACTAAGATCAGTCTACAGCCTGCCACTTTGAAATTGCTTAAGAAATTCATAGATGATGACTCTTACATGGAGAGATCTCAACTGATTGGGAACTTGTGCCCCACAGATCTCTCCACAGGTCTGTACATCCCTAAATTTATAACTTTTGCACATGTTAAATGCTTAATGTGTCGGAAACAGTGTTCTCCACTTCGTTGTATATCTTTGACATAGTTCATAGAATTTCTCTTTTTAATTGTTTGCGCTAGACAGCACTGAATTATTATCTCTGTTACCTTCCACTTGCAACTCTAGTTTCTGGACATTCAGAATATCAGATCAAAACAAATAATGCACATGAAGTCTTCAAAACTTATCCAGAATTGGGCACCTTGCAAATTCCTTTATTCCAGTGTCAAAACCTCGTTTCTGTTTCTTTTTTGTTAGTAGCGGTGACTTAATGCCCTGTTCCCACATACCGGTACAGTAGTACGGTAAGGCAGTATGGCCTAAAAGGGCCCATTTAAGGGCTGGTCTGCCTTTTTCACAGGTTTCCATGAGTAGAAATATTTTTGGATCATTTTTCAGAGAAAGAAAAATGGATTTGGAATGTTACGCAAGTGGTTTCATATTTTTTGAATCATTTTTGAATTACTTATGAATTTAAAAAAACAACTGTTGTAGGCACCTATTTGTGACCCTAGGTCTTCCGAAATCCGACCACTTGCAACTTCTAAAGTGATATGAGTAAATGAAGGCCAATGATTGGTTCTTGCAATAAATAATGCTTTTCTCTCGATTCTCTCAATCGCTTGAGAGGTCCATTTAAGGATCACCTAATGTCCATTTCAAACCTAAATATAGGGTCGATTTGAAGAGGCTGCTCGCTTTTAGAGCAGACTACCTTACTAGGAATATTGGCATTGTGGACCATTTCATTGCACATATAGTCGAGCCACCCATAACCCACCAAATAAGCAACTGTGGACATGATGTGGGGTACTTGAAGGCGAAGGAAAAATTCCTGCAGGTGCAGATACAGAAATGATGGGGATTGCCCAAATTTTGGTAATTTTATTGCTTGAAGTCAATTTACAGTGAATTTTGCAAGGCAGAAGTTGCGTTGGACCCATATCCAATATGTAGTCTTGGAAAATAGTGAGTCACGGAAAATGAAGGCCACGTGTCATGGTTGGTTTTGAGTGGCTTTATCTTAGTTACACTTAGTTACACCTTTTTTTATAGCAAAAGTATGACAAATCAAGAAATGTTCCAACAATATTTTGGTCAACTTATTATTGAAGAAAAAAAGATACATTATAAGTGATCAAAACAAAATCACCTAACTTCTCATTGTGGCTCTCTAGGAGGGACTAATAGCTTGCCCTTTGGAATGCTAATGTAGCTCTCGTAGTTCCCTACATGGTTTCAATGACAATGTAGAAGTGTCCCTTCACATTGTCGGATAATGCTAGAATTTTTTGCCTTGCAAATGGTGTTTATTAAATTCATGAAATGGTGACTTTTCAATCCAACTCCAACCTCTTGAACTACAAATCTACACTTCAGTGCAATTTCAACTACATTAGGATGCAAGTGAACAAAATTGAGTCAAGTACTCTTGGCCATAATGGGTTTGTATACCCTATGTAAAATTTTATATTTTAGAGATAACACTTTATTTCATGAAAAAGCTTGGTTGCAATCACATGATGTAAAATTTTTTAATTTGAAGATAACAATTTACCTTATAAAAGAAACTTCATTACAATCACACAACACTAAAGGGAATCAAGGTGGTTTAATAATTGGTCAAAGTATTTCAATTTCAGTTTGCAATGGTACATGTGCTAATCCAATCTTAGAGATCTTACATCATTTCATAACCTTAGCCCTACATTCATGGAATCTTCATTTCTAAATAGTTTTTTTTATTATATAACACTCAATCAACATATCACCATACAAACCATGGAGTTAAGGCTTATTACTATTGATGCTTGCTCAAAATTTGAATTTTATACCACTACTTGAAGAAAATTGCATTTTCAAGCACTCGTCAAATTACTTTTGGTTGCTCCATACCTACAAGAAGGAAGGAGACATCTAGAATAATCATAATTCTTGGTCAATTACTATTGAAACTTAGGACTAGTTTACCCAAGATACAAGCAAGGAATAAAACCACTTGAATATATTGGCACCTCATTTCGTTGGATGTGACCGTCAAAACCAAGGCTGTCAGAAAATGTAAATATTTCCACCAAGGACGTCGTCCTTTGGTTCTGTGTACTTTTTCCTCTACCAATGGAATTGGTCCATGTATTTCAAGAAAAAAAAAAAAACCAAGGCCGTCAACAAAAAAATTGAACCTTCAGCTATAAGTTTAAATTTTAAAAATCATTTCTTTTGAAACAAAAAGGATTAGTACTAGATTTAGTCTTAGATACATAAGAAAAATTGTCACAAGTAAAAAAAATCACAGCAAAATGTAACACATGTGTGAATTCCAATTCCAATGTAACCCTCAATAATTGCACTCCTTAAAATTTCGTAAAGATTCCGGTGAGACATGAAAGCAACCACGGTTGACCATCTAGGCATTTTTTGGAAGTTCCTAGTGAAAATGTGCCATTCCCACCAAACAAAGAGCCTGCGATGCTTTCCAAAGAACCAAATACCATACCTCAAATAGGATGATAAAATTCCAGTGCAAAGCGCTCAGAACATTCATTGATGATGAAGGCCAGAATCAGATCTCCACATTTACAATCAAGATCGAAATTCCAAATCTTGAAGATCCAATAAACTCCCATGCTGAACTGACCTTGGGTGCACCACTAAGAACATAGCCACCACCCCACAAAGACATTCACTAACGAAAACATTAGTCTTCACAGTACCTTAGTTTTCTTCTTGCATCCGAATACGTATTTTGCACACCCTCAGATACAAGTACAGTAACATGAGATGTCAGTTCCTGTCCAATTGGCATCCACAATAGAGGCCTGGCTTTTTCTCATAAGCATCTATTTGTGTATTCGCAGCCACCTCTAGCAAAGCGTTGGAAAGCTTGAATTATCCTTTAAGTAGGGAAAAGGGGATTATTGACCCTGTGTCAGTAAAAAAGGAGCGGTAAGTCTAAGGGAGAACAAATTTGGACTCACAATACTATGAATTGAAGTATAACTCTAGTATGAGCAAAAAACAGATAATCTCAAGTAGAAAATGTAAGCTTTGATACAGGCTCTTAGTGTGAAAGATCGTTAGAAGTCTTTGTATTATGAAGTCAACGATGACTCTAATATGAGCAAATGACGGTTCACCCTAAGAAGAGATTGTAGGCGTTGAAGCAGGCTCTAGGTGTGAAAGTTCATTAGAAGTCTCCATATTCGAACTTTTATAAATAATGGATAATTCTAATATGAGGAAAAAAAAGATCACCTAAAACCTGTATGCTTAGAAGTGAGTCCTGGTTGTGAAAGGTCATTAGAAATCTCTGGATTCAAACTACTATAAAGCAAGGAATAACTATAATACAAAGCTAATAACAGATCACCTTAAGTAAAATCGGCAGGCTTTGAAGCAGGCACTGGTTATGAAAGATCATTAGAAGTCTCGAGATTCTTACTCCTACGCACTAAAGGAAAGCCCTAATATGAGCAAAAAAAGGATCACCTTAAGTAGAAGCTGCAGGCTTTGAAACAGGCTCCGGTTGTGAAAGATCATTGGAATCCACCTCAGTTGGAGGAGAAACTTTCGGATTCAAGTCCACATCATCAGCTGCATGTGGTGATGGAGCACTTGGTGAGCTAGCTCCTGCAGATGATTTCTGATCACCTGACCCCAAAGTAGCCACTCTTTCTAAAGTCTTCTGACCCACCTCCTCAGCCGTTTTGGCAACCCTGGCATACGCTCCCACTACCCATGTTGTGCCTGTCAGAATGTATCTATTCTTTGCAATGGCCGTGCCTGCGGCGTTGAGTTTCTGTTCAGCAACCTGCACCAATGCACGCGGATTGCCAACTTCATGTTACATGCTAGTCCAATTGAATTTGTCAGGAAATTTGAAAATAATTTGTACGTGTGCCAAGTTCTACAATGTAAATTGCTGAATGCCCTTAGGCAAAAATAGAATGACGTTGCATAAACCCAGCCACTGACCTGCACGGCCGTTCGCGTCTTCTCTGAAACATGGAACTTTTCATCCACAGCCTTCACCTGCTGGTTGATCGCTGCAGTGCCTGCACTGAATTTCTGGGTGATGCCAATCTTGTTGTCGATAGAAACAACCTTGGCCTGGGCGTTCGCTGCTAATTGGGAAGCGTTCGCCGTCAGTTGGTGCTTCTCATCAAAAGACTTGGCCTTGGACATTGTGTTGTTTCCAAGCACGTAGCCTTTTGCCAGCATACCTTGGAAGACTTCCTGTGCGCTCTTCGTGGCTGGGTTGGTGGAGGTGGCATCCTAAACATGCATGAAGGTACACCTCAATAATATAATAACGAGGAATTTACCTCCAAGGCATGTGAAATCCAACTTGTCAATAAAATCAGGCTCCAAATTACACCAATTAATATAATTCCAAGTAAACTAAAAATTGATCGTAACTGAAGGTGCTATATAGGTGAACTAACTACCTCAATAAAACCTCTTAGGAGGAATTACCTCACTCTTATTCTCTGAAAGTCCATGAATACTCCGAAAGTGAACAAGTTAAAACAATAAGACAACAGACAATGATTTCAGAGGCCATACTGTGGGCTCTGCTGTGCTCGGATCCTGCAACGAGACGGCATCCACACTTCTTGCAAGCCTCTCCGACTCATCCGCAGGAGCAATAGTCACTGCTTGATCCACCACAGTGGCTCCCTGCCAAAGCAGAAAGCCTCCGATATCATTAAAATAAATAAATTCAATTTAGTTTATTAAATGCAAAGATGAAATGAGTCATGGCAGACTAAGCCAAGACAATTCCAAATTAAAACTTACTTCAAAGGTGACTCGAACCCAAATCTTGACATTCCAAACAGCTAAGTGCTCAACTGGTCAGATGTGGCCTCTTCCATATCTTTATGAGTTGAAATGAATCATTTAGCAAGCTTCAAGATGGTGACAAAATGTATCAATGGCAAGAAGTCACCATGTCTTACATTCTTAATCTGTAGAAATATGTTTTGGAAGTTACTATAATCAACTAAAACCTTCCAAGGTACATTTTCTATTTTACGTTTGGACACACTAGAGTTAAAAGCTTAAGACTTACGGAGAGTAGAAGAGCTGTTTCTAGAGCCTGAGCTTCCTTGAACGTAACAAACGCGGTCTGCGATAATTCACCATCCCTACAACGCCATGGTCGAATCAGAATTCCAGAGGAAACCCTAAAAAGAAACTCCCTGAAGAAACCACTGCAATTCAAGAGCTCACGGAGTTTCGAATTCCTCCTAGACTCAATGTGTCGAACGCACCATGCGACTAAAGCGAAATGCTACATCCGATCAACTAAAATTATATATATTACACCAAAGATCTCACTCCTGACGTCAATTCCTTGCGATCTGTCCTAAATTACAAAGCTCCGATTCTCCCGAGATCAAAGATCCATCAAAATCACAAAATTCAGAGGCAGCAACAGAAGCTAAATTCGAGACCAGATCCAACCACGTCTCGACTCCCTTCTTCAGAACGATCTACCAAGCCCAAACCCACTCACTTGTGAAGCTCGATGTGCTCAATCTCCCCTGAAAACGAAAAGAAATCTTGAATGTCGTGCTCCGTCGCCTTCGCAGACACGTTACTCACTCGAACCGTATGCACCCCTTCTTTCTGCCCATCCCACACACAAAGCACCCGCATCTCACCTCCAAACCCTAAATTACTTCATCCCCCAAATCCCACCGAATCCCGAATCCCATCCCCAATGATTCAAACAATCCCAGCTCCCAAAATTCAAACTGAACAAATATTTTCTCGAAATTCACAAAACTCAAAGACAGCAGGTGTAGGAACTTGGATTTGAGAAGGACGAAGGAAAGCCTACCGCCATGAGTGGGAGATGGAGGTTGGAAGAAGTGCAAATAGACGTGAAGGAGAAGGGGAGATCTAGAGTGTGAGAGAAGAAAATGTGAGTGAGAGAAGAAACTGTGAGAAGACGAGCTAGGAGAAAGCGTAAGGGAAGTATAGGGTAATGAGATGGAGAAGAAGATGGCGACTGTGAGGAGCATGCGCAAAGAAAAAACTGTTGTTGCAACTGCAACGAAGAAGACGATGAAGACGCAGCTGCACAGCAACAAAAAATATGTGGAGACTTCGTATTCTCGTCGCGCTCCGCACATTTGCCCCGCATTTGCTGATCTCGGGCAGGACCGAATGAGTCTGTTGAAGTCTGTCTGGTTTCATCCATCCATCCATATGCGCGTCACCCTCCGTAATATCACTTTTCGTACTGAGAGAGAAGAAAGTTCCGAACTTCTCGATCGGTTAGCGAGCTTGTTGAACTGAAGCTCCCCGTATTGCATCCTTTGTTCTCACATAAGGTAACTAGGGGACGCAACCCATTTTCGATCAAATAAGCATTCCATGTATATGGAGGGTGCGATTCTTCAGTGGGTCAATTTATCAGTGTGTAGAAATAGACAGAGGAGGCTTTCCATAATTTTCCAAATTTTTGTGTCGCAAAATGGAATTACCATGAATTTTTGAACGATAGACTAGGTTCTTTCCATTCTCGTGAAATGGTTTCTCCAATTCTGACCAAGCGCTGGAAACAAAATGGACAATGCTCAATTCATGTGATGGTGAATTGTTGACCAATCAGTGACCGTCCATATCGGTCATTTATTCCTTTGGAAGTTCATGGAAACATAGCAAGGTGTGCTACCATAATGGGGTCAGTGATCACGAATGGGTTGCCTCCCCTACACCTAAAATTGCATAGTTAAGCTCTGTGGCATGATCAATATGCTTTAGAAAAGGAAAAAAAATATTTGTATATAGGTGAAGGACTATGAATCAAAATGCAAGTGGTTTCATAATTTTTGGATGCATTGTGAATTAGTTACAAATTTTCAAAGATACAAGGTGTAGGGTGCTAAAAGTGTCATCTAGATGATGCCAAAATCAATTTGATGCAAATGAAGAAAAGTCAAAGTGAACAAGCTAAACCAACGGAAACTCTACCAAAAATGGACCACTTGTGAGGTTGCCACCTCCACAATTCTATTATTAGAGTTGCACACTACTCAAAATGGACTTTATCATTTGTCTTTTAATGTGTATCATTTTGGGTGTCCTCCCAATTCATTTTCACTTCAAAAATAGGGGTCGATTTTGAAGAGTGGTCCATTTCAGGTGTAGTTACCTTAGAGACCTCCTACAATGAGATTATTATGAAGAAAAAATTCTTCAAAGGAAGAATTCTCATGCGAAGGGGGACAATTCATAATTTGGATGAAATTTTGGGATTTCACTAGAATTCTTCACTTTGGATGAATACAATTTCTTCAAGAATTTCCTCCTCATCACATACCAAACCCAAGGGGACATTTGAACTGAAGCTCCTTCTATTGCATCCTTTGTTCTTTCATATAAAGACCTCCTACAATGAGAATATGAAGGAAAAATTCCCCCAATTAAGGAAGAACAAATTATGAAAAAATTCTCATGCAAAGGGGGCCGAAAGTCCATAATTTGGATGATTTTTCATGGGATTTCATTAGAATTCTTTACTTTGGATGGATACAATTTCATCTTCATCATACACCAAACCCAAGGGTACATTGTAATGGTACATTGACAATATGGATGATAAAAAGGTGAGGTTTAATTTTTAGCTCTATTGGTATATTCACGATATATTCACGCTAGGATGATGAAAAATTCAGAAATAAATTTTAGCTGTGCAGATTTAAGAAGAATTTAAAATATAATCCATGTAAAGATAAATATTTTCCATAATTGATAGTTTGTTTATATAAAACAGTGGAAAAATTTCTCCACGAGATGTGCGAAGAACAAAAGAATCCTACATGTCACATTTAACTACTTTTGGACTATTCAGTGAATTCTGGACAAAACATCATGGGATCTCCCAATGTTTGTATAGATCTCTCGATATTTATATAGACCTCCAGATGTTTTGTATTGATCTCTTGATGTTTTGCACTATCTCTTGATGATCATTTTTTTTTCTCTTGATGACCGTTATTAATTTTGGACTTTTAAAAGTCCAAAAGTAGTTAAATGTGGCATTTACCCTCTTTATAAAGTTTTCAAAAATCTTATAAGTCTGTCATCATTCCTTTTCAACATCTAAATATTTTAAAGATTATAATTCTATAAGTACATAGTATAATGATTGACAATTTAAGATATTAACGTCCAATCATATGTTGTGCCACATGGAATGTGAGTGAAGACTTGTTCCCTTAATGCAAACACTTCAGTTGAGTTTGAAATCATAACATCAAGAATATTTATATTTCTGCATGTTGTGTGAATGTATTGAATGTATTTTAAGGAATAGAATATAAAACATAAAGTATTTGAGGAAATATATATGCTGTAAGATTAAGAATTTATATATATAAAGAATAGGAAAATAGCTTTCAAGAGTCAAATAAAGGAAAAGACTCCACCTTCTCTACAAGGTTGTCAAAACTAGCTACCACTATGTCAAAATCGGTTTAGCCAATACAGTAGATACTCTCTAAGTTGATCCTCTCTAAGTCAATAAAGTGTTGTCAGGAAGTATTGATTGTTGGTCCCAACTTAACAATATGAACCACTTACGAACATGATGACCCTCCCTAATGTAATAACCTCTCTAACTCAATGTGTCAGACCGGTCCCAACTCTATCGGCTTAGAGAGATTCTATTGTATTTAGTGACATATTTCTATATTGATGAATATAAAGTATACTAAACTTGTGTGAATAGACACAACTAAAGTCATGGAATTTTGGTGCCACGTGACTGAAGCCACAAAATAAAATCACATTATGTTACTTCAAATAATTTGTGTATCTTTTTGTATACAATTGCATTATTTTAATAAAAATAAATTAGACCTTTAAGAATTGAAGACTTAATAAAGATTCAAATTTATTTATAAATATATAATTTATTCCCAATAGTTCTACCAACAAGAATTCATGTCTAATATATAATACTATCCAAATCAACTTCAAATTTTTTCCAGACCTACATACACAAAGTGCTTTGCATGTGCATAATCCCATATTATGAAAATCAAATGTCTCTAAATTTATAAAAATAGAAGAGTGCCGGGACCTCTAGAACTATCAAATACAAATACAAGTTGTATCCTTTGTGCACATGTGGTGAATGGATGTATCTCCAATGAAATACACAAAAATGGTACTTTGGGTGGTGATTGGGACTATTAGCAGGCCTTTTTTTTTCCTTAAATCATTGACAAATCAAAGGCAATCTTGCCATCAATTTTGTTGTTCAACGTATTAGCCAACCGTCATGGAATTTGATGAAATTGAGGTTTTGACCACTTTTGGGGGACAAACTACAGCCTCAAATTTGCTTAAGGGTTAAAGTAGCAACATCTAAATGAGTTAAAACAAGGATTTGAGCATGGTTCCTATTATTCAACTATAAATCTTTTAATTGGGTATTGTTGGTAGTTGAAAGGGCATTTTTTTTAGAATACATTTTTAGGACTCGATATAAACAAACTATAAATTTACAAAGTAATAAAAATAGGTGCATCTAAAATTGACCCTAGGCTATCATGTACGAAGACGTTGTACATTTTAACCCCTAATTGCCTGAGCGACCATATATGGTCGATCTGAATTTTGAGGCTCATTTTGGTATGGGTAGTTAAATTTGTTTGACCGTTTTAAAAAAAATTTCGGGCAATTTTTCGGGTTAACTATTGAAAACTTTCATTTTTCACTGCAAAAGGTAAACATTTGATTTTTGAGAGGTCTTCAAAGCCATATATGTCCATTAGTGGAAGAGTAAAGCTTCCTAATTTTACTTCATTTCCCAACTTTTGCCAATTTCACTTGATTTGAGATCTAAAAACTTGTACTTATCCATTTGCTTTAAAAATGGTCCCAATGGAAAGAGTAAAGTGTTTTCATGATTTTCACCATTGAAAATTTAAACATGTAAGTGTTGATTTGGAGTTATTTGTGATTTATACTTATAAAAAAAATTGCATTTCACCAATTGCAAGGTGGATTGTGTAATAAGTTTGATAGCTTTTCATGTGAAATTAAGTTTTTTGAAAGTGCATTTTAGTGTGCTAACATTATTTGTAGTTGTTCATGTCACTTCCCATCCCAAAAAACTTTTATATGCAAATTTCTAAAACATTGTGGGGAAGGCAATATACTAAAAATAGAAAGCATACATTTCTCTTGTTATAATCTCACAACTCCTATGCAATTTTGCACTCGAAATTAGTATGCATACTAATAATCAAGCTCTTTAAACATCTATACGGTTAGATTTTGAAAAAAATACAATTTGCTTCATTGGGATTAACTATAATCCCATGCTCTTTTTTCATAGTCAAAACACACTTGAAAAGGCTTGGGCAATTAGGGGTTAACCCCTAAATTTCCACGACTATGTTTTCACCAAAAACACTCCAAAACTGCCAGTTCTATCACAAGTACCAAATTTTTGGAAAAGAAACTTTTTTGACAGTAGGATCTTATAGTAAACTAGTTTTAGAAGATGTGGAAAAAATTTCAGAATTTTCCACCATGCGGATTGGAAGATATTAGCATTTGAATTGGCAAAAATCCTTTTTTTGTCCTTGCAAAAAACAGGGCAGCTGCACGTCACAAGGTCACATTTGTATGAAAAAATGTCCAAAATGGTGGTGATTCTTTGAATTCTTTTTCCTAAACAAGTTGGCTACATGCTTAAAAAATTTCAAATAATTTGGAATTGTACAACATATACAAAAAAAATAGTAAGTAGAAAGAAGTAGAGAATTATCCAAAATACTAAATTGTTAAGAATTTAATTATGGAATTGAAAAATGTCAATCCCAATGGTTGTAATGTTGTAATAAACAGCCTTCATCCTATGATTTTTTTTTTTTTTTCAAAAAATATTAAAAATTGAGTTAAATAAACAACTTCAAAGTTTATTGCAGAGTAGGAAAATCCATAATTGTCCGCAAATTAAAAACCCTCATAACTTTTGACTCATTGGTCAAAATGGAATGATTCAAAGCTTTTCACATATATAAAACTCTAGAAAACCAATTTCAAATTTTTATTTTTGAAAAAAGTTTTTTTTTTAATCTGCCTGGACTGCCTAGTTACGAAAAAAAGTAACATATTTGGCCATAACTTTTGACTCCTATTTCCAAATGTCAAGAAATTTAATGCCTGTGAGAGATAATCCTCGTGTCCACCTTCTATTAAAATTTCAGCTTAAAATATGGAAATCTCTAGTCACACGCACTGCCCAAAATTTCTATACAACCAAAAAACGCATGCCGGTCCTTTCGAGTTAAATAAGAATCACAATGAGACTGTTTTGCAAATTATCAAGTAAATTATTTCCAGCTAGGCTATGGCATTCAAGAGGTGACATTAAAGAGGTCTCCTGTTTTTTTCGTATTCTCAATCATCCGCTCATCGTGGATGCTGCTTTAGAATATTCACTTCATCCATTGTAAAGGGGAATTCAGGAAGCTGCAGTCAAAGGGTCGAGAGAAGTGCATGAGTGAAAAGGGAAAAGAATAGACTGATGGTTGAAGCATTGAATTTTTAAATTTTTATATGAGTCATTGGATCATTTTTCCAATGTTCCACACCAACTGAAGGTAAGAAGCTCATTATGGACTGCAACCCAATTCTGAGCTCTAACCTTAACCCTTGAACGTCGACGCAGCCATTCTATGGCCGATGGATGATAAAGAATCAAACTGTGTAAGACAGAAATGCAACTATTCATCCTCCAAATTTTGTGGGAAAAGGGAAGATTATCTACAGTAGTTTGATTTCCAATGAGTGCTTTTGCATTATTTTAATCCAACAATTCACACGGTGACAAAACAGATGATTTCCATGGTTATGGGCCCGTCGTTTAAGGGTTAAGTGCCGAAGGGGTGACCCTCGAAATCATCCTTTTCTATTACCGTGTGAATCATTAGCCTCCAAAATTGCAAAAGCACTCATTGGAAGTCAAGCTACAGTAGAAGATCTTCCCTTTCCGCAACAAATTTCAAGGATGAATAGTTGCACTTTTGTCCTATACAGTTTGATTTCATGTCATCCATCGGACACAAAACGTCTGCCGCGGCATTTCAAAGCTAAGGTAGTCTGCTTTAAAAGCGTCCATGCTCTAAAAGCAATCTTGATGCAAATGTACATTTTGGTTTGCTTTGGTGGTATATAAGCCAGTGCCGGTGCCGGACCGGTCCCTCCCCTGTTGCACAATGGCAAGGAATTTTTTTTTTATTTTTTTTATTTTTTTTTATTTTTTTTTAAGGCTAAGTATATACATGGGCGGTAGGGTTTATATCTTGCCCAGAATTAACGCTATGTACAAAGAGGCTGGACTAGCTCATATTCCAAAGAACTCGCACTGGAATTTTCTTGTTGTTTCCCCATCCACCTCGAATGGAGTCGACTTGGATCTATAGATAAAAAATATAAAAAATCCGCCATCCGCCCTCAACGGAGTGAGTTTGGATCTAAGGGGGAGATTGACGTAGAGAAAGAAACCCCTGTCCTCCTTTGATACAGCAAATCGGGACACTATAGATAAAAAATATTTCAAACCCGCCTTCCTCCCTCAACAGAGTGAGTTTGGACTAATGAGATGAAATAAAAGAAAAAAAAAAAACAGAAAGGAAAAGCATAAATGGAAAAGACAAGTGGTCTGAGACCTCAATGCTCGGGAGCTTCACTTGTAAAAGTGTCTTCTGTCGTGGAGGCCGCAGCATTTCTTGCCATCTTGTCACTAGCTCAGATAGGGGGCGCCCCAGTGCCTGGCTCGAGGTTCGAACCTGCGTCGCCAAGGGAAAATTGAGGTATCTTGACCGCGATGAGGCTGCAGTCTACAGGCTGCCGGCTGCCGCGGCGGAAGACGTCCGTCGGTTTGCTTTGGTGGTATATAAGCCGGTGCCGGACCGGTCCCTCCCCTGTTGCACAATGGCAAGGAATTTTTTTTTTTTTTTTTTTTTTTAATTTTTTTTTTTAAGGCTAAGTATATACAGGGGCGGTAGGGTTTATATCTTGCCCAGAATTAACGCTATGTACAAAGAGGCTGGACCAGCTCATATTCCAAAGAACACGCGCTACCACTAGTGTACATTTTAGGAGGAGGTTGTTTTCAGTGACTTCTGTGTTTCAACTTAAAAAATTTGTAATTAATTCCACAAAGGTTCAAGAAAAAAGAAACCACTTGGATTAAATGCCAATTCCATTTTTTTTCCTACTAAAATTTAGTGAAAATTGTTTCAAGGAGATAAGCTTCCCCCAAAAGGCAATTGGCTCTTAAATGGTCGCTTTAATCCCTAAATGCCCAAACACCGCTTTTTTGGCAACATAAAATTTTGGACACCTCACTAAATACGGAACTTTTTTTTCTCTTTGAAATTTTTACACAACATGTGTTTGAGGATGGAGTAGCTTTAAGGCCCAACAATTTTCATAACTTTTGACTACGTGATTAAAAAAGTTATTGTATGATATGAAATTTTCTGTGTTTGGCAGGCAGCCTAGGTAGCTCAAAAAAAATCTTCAAAAATCACTTTTTTTAGAAATAAAAATTTGAAATTGGTTTTCGAGATTTCTATAAGGTAAAACAGCCCATGGTGGTCAGAATTAGGAGTTTGGCCTCATGCTATTGCTAAAAATTTTCAGTTTTTTTCTCACATTAAGACAAGTGTGAGAAACAGTGAGAGCAATTGAAATTATATTTTTTTGACAAAGTATGAATTTGCTATGAATTTTTGAAGTGTTTAGTGCATCATGGCCCAAAAGAGTCTGTAGACTATCCCAAAACCAACAAAATTTGAATCCATGATGCTCATCTTGTTCACCTAAAGCAGTCTTAATATTTTATAACATAGAAAGCCTAAAAAATCAATTCTTACATTGAATTCACACTGAAAAGTTGGAAGTTCCTAATGAAGTCAGTAATCACTCCATTACTGTCATGTAAGACATGCTTTATGACCCAAATCTCATAAATTGAGAAAAAACATTACCGTAACCATAGGACAAGGTCGGCACATTGATGCCGAATATTTAATTAAAGTTCCCAAAGTAGATTCGGCACTTTAAAATTCAATTTTTATAAATTCAACATCACATTCACTTTAATTTTTAATGGTCGTCACTTTCCATCAAAAGCCACATAACATGATGAGGTAATTGTAGAGAAGACAAACTTTTTTATACAATTGGGGTGGTAGGAGGTACAACAAACAATGTGGGATATGTAAATTAGGATTACTAGGAGCTCCACCATTCATAGTTAAGTCAAAAGCAGAAATTGTATTCAAAGTTGAATTTTAGACCTCATTTTGGCATAGTAAAAATACTTTTTTTTAAAAACTTTGAACTGAGTTGATGTAGGAAATCAAGCTAACTTTCAACTCCAAAAATCCGTTTTAGATTTCAAGCCTCCAATACAAAGTTATGGTAAAATTTCAAAGAGGGTTCGGAAGGAACATTTTCTTCAAACATCCCCTTTGAAATTTATTCATAACTTTGATTGGAGGCTTGAAATCTAAAATGGATTTTTGG
Source organism: Pseudisothecium myosuroides (assembly GCA_951799445.1). Taxonomy (NCBI): domain Eukaryota; kingdom Viridiplantae; phylum Streptophyta; class Bryopsida; order Hypnales; family Lembophyllaceae; genus Pseudisothecium; species Pseudisothecium myosuroides. The sequence goes on along the minus strand of OX637287.1, from coordinate 35,047,231 downwards.
AGATTAAAGTTAACTTGATTTCCTACATTAACCTAGTTCAAAGTTTTTTGAAAAAAGTTATTCTACTATGCCAAAATAAGGTCTGAAATTCTACTTTGAACACAATTCCTGTGTTTTGACAATGAATGGTGAACTGTTTTCATCTTCAAATTATCCCATATCCTTTGAGGGTTCATGATGGACAATGGTTTTTATTATAAAAACGACCTCTTCACCCTTCATCTTCACAATATGTTAGTGAAAAAAAATCTTTCATTTGGACATCAATTTTATTGTATGGTAGATGGTCTTCAAATTTTTGGACTAACATTGGACATTTTCTTTTTTTACAACAACTTGGTCATTTAATTTTTGTTGAATTCGGCAATTTTTCAATTTTATTTTTATTTTTATTTGGCATTTATAAAAATAATTAATTTTCGCCGATCTTGCCCTATGGTTACGGTACGGGGTCATTCCCTAGGTGTCCATCATTGGTCACTTGACCATGATGGGCTGTTTTACCTTGTACGTGGAAAGCTTTGAATTGTTCCATTTTGATCTATGAGATGAAAGTTATGAAGAGTCTTAGTTTGCGGGTAATATTTATGGAATCTCTATTCTAAAATAAAACTTTGAAGTCTTTTATTTAATTCAGTTTTCAATATTTTTGAAAAAAAATAAAAACATTGGGTATAGATTGTTTATTACAGCATTACAACCATTGGGATTAACATTTTTCAATTCCATAATTAAATTCTTAACAATTTAGTATATTGAATCATTCTCTACTTCTTTCTACTTACTATTATTTTTCTATATGTTGTTCAATTCCAAATGATCTAAAAATTTTCAAGCATGTAGCCAAGTTGCCTTGAAAAATGAATCCAAAGAAGCACCACCATTTTGGTCATTTTTCATACAAATGTGACCTTGTGAAGTGCAGCTGCCCGATTTTTTGAAGGGACAAAAAAAGGATTTTTGTCAATTCAAACGCTGATATCTTGCAATCTATAGAGTGGAAATTTTTGAAATTTTTTTCACATCTTTTCAAACCAGCATACTACAAGATCCTACGGTTACATATGTCCAAAAATGGTTTTTTTCTAAAATTTGGTAGTTTTACTAGAATTGGCAGTTTTTGAGTGTTTTTGGTGAAAACATAGTCAAATACATTTAGTGGTTAAAAGCATACTACTTTGCTTTCAGATCCAATTTAGTATTATTGCATTCTAATGCATGTAGGTTTTATTGCATTGAGTGAGCAATTGGGACTTAGTTTTGGAATTGGGGATAGAAAGGTTTGGAGGGTACATAAAATACCTGTTTTTGTTCATAACTGGTGGATAAGTCCAGAATTAGTTAAATTGGTTCCTAAAAGTTGTTGAATTTTTTAGGTAAAATTGACTAAAAAAATTGTAAATGAACTAGTAACCCAACTATACAAAGGGGTGCTTCTAGATTTGTATTGGAATTTTGTAGGGAAGTAAGAGAGCCACATTTGAATCCAAAAGGACAAGAATAGCCCCCCTAGACTACAATGGGAAGCTATATGTTTTTGCTTTGACCACCTATGATGTATCATTTTTTCAAGAAAGAATTGACAAAAATACATGCAAAATAAGCCTTCATTTGCAAACAAAAATTGCAAATTCAATAATTGTACCTAATATATGCTTAGTGACCAAACAGTCTACAATGGGCTTTTGACCTTGTGCAAAACTTCCACTAAAAGAAAGTATGCAATCTTAAGCACTTTGATGATTTCAAATGATCAAGATATAGTGAAGAATTGTGATTTTTTGTCTATTTTTTTTAAAGTTCTTTAAATGTATTTGCCGAATATGTTGGAAGAATTACCTTATTGAAGTATTTACTTCAAGTGTTTTTTTTCATTTTTTATGAACTACCAAAGTGACGATATTATGTATTATAGTAATGTTCCAAATTTTAGCATTCATCCACATATTGGACAAAAAATATCACATTAGTACATATGACATATTCATAATTCTATTTTCATCCACAATCTGGAAAAATCATCTAAGATTTTTTTTTAATTTGAAGTTTTTTGGCAATTAGCTGTCCTTTCAATACTATTTTGTTCCAAAGACATGGTGTAGGCCCATTACTTTGGTGCAAATGGCCGCCAAGTCGCCAAAAATACTTGCTAGTTTATTTAGCTATTTTACATAAGAACGCCCTTAATTCCTAAAGGCCTATTTTTTCCCTCAAGGGACAAATGCAAGTTGGAGAATACAATAGAATTTCTCTTACTGCATACTCTCTTAGTGCATAGTATGCACTAAAAGAGTTAGTGGGTGGGTCCAATTTAGTATTATTATTTTTGAAAAGTAGTGTAGTTAGAGGCCATGTTAGCTAGGTGCCATTATTACACCTTTCCAATTGCTTAAAACCTCTCTTAGTGCATAATCTTGGCACTATGCACTAAGAGAGGTTCTACTGTAGTTCTATGCTATCATTTCTTTATGTGTTTTTTTGAAACTTTTTTTGGAAATGCGGAATTTTGAAAGCTTTCATTATAGATAATTTCATCTATATTAAACTTACTAGTTTTTTGTAAAATGGAGTTTGGTAGGCAAAGCTGGACATGGATACATTCCTTGACTTTCTTAATGGCCAGTACATCAACAATGCTAGTGTGTGAGTGCAAAGGCATGACTAATCTACGAGTGTTGAATCTAATTATAGGTGTGTACCTACAACCACTAATTTGAAGGTGTTTATAACATGTAAGGGGAGATATTGTTGTATAGTCTTTGAGAAGGGATTGCACACAAAACAATTTTTACATTATCTTGACCAAAAAGTGTGAGATTTTTAATTTCAAAGTTTTTTGAGAAAAATGAAAAAATGAAAAAAAATTCTTTCAAAATAAACAACCTATGATTATTTTTTAGCCTTTGATCTCAAACTTTGGAGTTGTCCCAATCTAAGACCAAAATACATTAAAATAAACTATTACTACCTTCATCCCAAAATGATCTTCCTGTTGGACAAAATGTTCCAGATTAAGATTATTAACAACACTTTTAAAAACCGGTTTGTAATATAAGTAGGGTTCAAGATTCTCTTTGCTTACTAGAAATTTTGAGTTTTAAAGCCCTTTTTAAAGTGTAGATTTGGAGTATTGAAAAGTGGAATATTTTGAGCATTTTCAAATAGCACCAGTGGGCACTTAATTGTTGAGTGTGAAGTCATCATTTTGTAGGCATTTAGTATAAACCTAAGACCATGTGTGGACCTCTATTTTGCCTTCCAAAGCTTCATCTCTTTCAATCGGGCAATATTCAAAGAGAAGCAAAAACAAGAATGAACAACATTGATTGACGCCTTTAATCATTTCATTTGTCTTTTGATTAATAATTCCATAGATGGAGGGGGAACTACTCATTGAAGTTGTTTTGTTGGTCCATGATAGCAATCAAAAGCCAAATCTAACTAATTCGCAAGTCACAAAGTGCAACAAGAAGATCATTCTGGGACAAAAAATGAAGGCCAACAGGAAGATCATTTTGAGACGAAGGGAGTATTATTGTCAAATTTTTAAATTTTTATTGTTTTTAAAATCACCTATATGTGATTGTTTTTCATTATGAACTTCACTTTCTTTAAAATTTTCAATTTTCAAATAGTTAGACCACATGAGCACCCAAACTCCTTGATCTTTCTCATTGATCTTTGTTTTATTTTTTAGACTATATCTTTTAAACTGCAAGTTACAAAATTTTCAAATGTTTTTATAAATTTTTTAAATTACTACAATGAATAGGGATTTTAAGGGGACCTATACTAATTAATTGACATTTCACACTATATAAATATTTGACTTTGCTGTACATCAATAGTTATTGAATTGTTTGGAGGCTGTACATCATGTTTCAAACATCTACAATTTTCCACAATAAGTTCCTTTAATTTTTTGGTCCCCTTAATATTGTACCTCTATACAATGTAGAATTTTTCAAATAAGAGTGAAGAAAATTCATGTAAAATACAATATATGCTTGAAAATTTTGACAAGGTAACTTAGATGACGTGGTAGTGTTTTGGCCAGCTCAGCAACCAATGGGAACGTCATGGGAACGTCATGGGAACGCAGGTTGCTTGAACGCTTCTGAACAGAAGTCCCTCGCCAGGAAGCAATTTGAGTTAGGGTTTCTTCACAGCGAGCGTCGTTGCTTGTGAATTGTGCGCAGGGAGCCTTACCTCGCGATCATGCTTGCGTAGAATCTTGTGTACAATCACGATGTCGCTCTAGAGCCTTTACATCGTGCGCAGAATTCGTAGTTTTGGGTAATTTTTGCAGATATGGATGCGCTGAAGGCGGAGCTGGAACGGAAGAGGAAAGCTGTGAAAGAGGACTTCGGAGGGCGCAAGTTCGTTCGCCGTGGGGAGATCGACCAGCGGGAGTTGGAGCGTCGGAAAGAGGACGAGAAGAAGGTGTTGCTCGAGAAGGCCAAGCGGAGGGGCGCCCCGGGTTCGCAGGATCCGGGACCCGAAGCGAATGCTTCACTGCCCGAGCTTTCGACGCAATCGAAGGAGAGCGGCAAGGAAGTAGAGGCGAATGAAATCGGTTTGGCGAAGGAGGAAGTGATTAAGAGGCTGCGGTACTTGAAGCAACCCATCACGCACTACGGGGAAGATGACGACGCGCGGGCGGCGAGGTTGAAAGCGCTCATGAAGACGGGCGAGATCGACAGCGAGCTCATGGAAGGGCAGCGGAACGATTTTCTCGTAGATATGGCGGAGCTCCGGATGCTCCAGAAGCACGGGCGATTGGAGCCGCGGAAAGAGAAGAACAAAGAGAAGGAGGGCGTTGTGGATGGCGACAAGGACGGGGGTGGCGGGGGGGAGGAGAATATTACTGGCGAGGGGGGGTTCTCTTCTGGGATTGAAAATGACAAGGATGTGAAGGTATGCATCAGTTGTAGAGCACAGGAGGAATTTTGGGTTCGATTTTCTGCTGGCGAATCTTATTTTGAAGTATTGAGTTTCGTAAGCTAGCGAAACTCGAATGAATATAATCACATGCCATTGATTTCAAGGTTTAAATGTCTTAGCAAATTCAACATTGTGGTGAATGAATTAAAACTACTTACTTACTGAAAGATGTGAAGGTATGTAAGAAGTGTAGGCTTATGAGGAATTTAGGTTTTGCTTTTCTGCCTGGGAATCTCATTTTGAAGTATGGGGTTCTGTGTGCTAGAAAAACTCGAATTCTCGAATTTTTGTAAAGAAATCATGCCGTCGACCGGACACTCCCTTAGTTTTAATTGGCTTAGCAAATACAAAATTGCGCGACATGATTGAAACTTACTACAACAGAGTCTTAAACCTTCCACAGAAACTTGGTCCATGAATCATGAATATATTGCTGTTTATGATTACTGTGTTGATAAAGTGCACAAGAAGGGAACTTACTTTCTTACAGTATGAACGAAATTCTTTTGCAAACAGTCCTTAGGGTTAGTGTGGGGGTTAGTGTAGGGTTTAATGTATGAAGGTGAGGAAGTGCACTGACAATGGCATGTCAACCCCTAGTCCAGAGGAGTAATTTAGGGTTTGCTTCTCCGCTGGGGAATCTCCTTTTGAAATATGGAGCTTCGTAAGCTTTCTTTAGCCAGGGTTTTGAGTGTAACGAGCTGGTTATTTGGTTATATCTTCTCCAAGCATTTATATTGATTATCATGTTGAATACTGCAGAGGTTGAGAGCCAACTTTGATGAACTTTCGGATGAAGACAAGATTTTGGTGTTCTTTAAGCGGTTGCTTCTGGAGTGGGAGGAGGAGCTAGCAAATCGGCCTGAAGCTGAGCGAAGAACTGGACGCGGCAAGTCGAGTGTGGCTACTTTTAAGCAGTGTGCTCGATATCTGAAGCCTCTTTTTAAGATGTGTCGCAAAAAAGTAAGATCAATTTCATCATTGGTACAGTCCTCTCTTCGTTTACTTAGACTGGTCACGTCCACTATGCCGTGTTCCATTATGTCATAGCTGCTTTCGTGATGGTCAGTTCATAAGTGCGTTTCTGCAAGTAAAATGATACATATTTAGGAGCTCTGGTCTTCGTGTTATATCACTCCTGCATTCACGGCCACCGCCGCTAGAACTTCTACGGCCATCGGGCTGCATCTCTTTACAAATTTAGAGTAGTCAAGATATCTGCACTAGTGGAGGTTCAATACCTGAGGTTGAGAATGTTGTCTTGCTATGAATCATGTTGTAGGGAATGGCAAAAATCTGTGAGAGCACGTCTCGTGGGATTTTATCATCTGGAGATTTTTAACATCGGGAGTTGGTTTTCTTACAGATGCTACCTGATGATATTCGAATTGCTCTTATGATCGTTGTCAATAAGTGCATGGAGCGAGATTATTTGACAGCAATGGATCAATACATCAAACTGGCTATCGGGAATGCACCGTGGCCCATTGGAGTCACTATGGTGGGTATCCACGAGCGTTCAGCTCGTGAGAAGATTTATACCAACAGTGTTGCGCATATCATGAACGATGAGACCACAAGGAAATATCTTCAATCCATCAAGAGGTTGATGACCCTGTGTCAGAGGCGATATCCGTCCATGCCATCCAAGTCCGTGGAGTTCAATAGCCTTGCAAATGGGAGTGATCTTCAATCCTTGCTAATGGAGGAAAGAGCCCGGACGGGCAGTGTTGCAGCTGATGAGAGGTTACGACTTATGGCTGCTAGGGATGAAGAGAGTCATTAGCGGGTTCCTTTTGTACCAGTATGTTTAGTCTAGGGATGTAGGGTACGTTAAGATGAGGAGAATCACCTCGCCAGCAGATGAGTGCAAAGTTCAAGGGTGCGAAGGAGTTCCGGATTTTGACTATGTGTACTTGGTAGGTTCCGAAGGGCCATCGATAATACAACTTTGTAGGATTCGACACTGTAGATTTCTCCATTGAAGGTTTGAAGGTCTGGAGTTTGGACTGTCTATCTGGAAATATTTTAAACGTCATCTCTCCTGTAACTTATTCACCTCAGGATAATTACTGTCTAGTACTCCTGAGTAATTAGTTACCCCGCCAACGCTTTTCTCATGGGGATCTACTTGGAACCAGTCCAGCGTGCATTTCATGGGAGGATTGGGTTAAGCTCACGTGATCCATGCAAAATTGCAAACCAGTGAAACCACGAAGCGAGGTTCACATGGGAGCTAAATTTAGGAGATATCATCATGTCTTAACTTTGCAACTTAGGTATGTCCGCATCATCTACTGCATGATTCTCTGCAAGATCGACGACGAAAGCACGAATCCATACTGGCTCATTCTCCTTTGTGTCTCAAAGAATAAAAGAATCAAAACTAAACCATTCACGGCTGGATCAGGTGCTTCCGGACTCCGGAGATAAGGAACCAAGGGCATCGCCACCTCCACGATATCTTTGCAATCCGTCACTGGAAGGGACGGGGCGAACCTTCCGATAAACGTTCACCAAATTAAGTCCTATATAACGATCTGTCGAAACTCAGGTCGGCAAGTGATCCTGATATTAGTTCATCACCCTTGAGCTCTATCAGTCTCATTGATCTCCAGGTCTTTACACTGCAGACTGAGGTAAGCCTTTTATGACCTTCCCCAGCAGGATTTGCCACTGCCTTACATTACTGATTATTTGATTTATAGCTGACCGTCTGTTTTTCTGAATCGAAATCGAGACCTGTACTTACGTGCCTTTCTGAAATTTCGAACCCTGTGCAAGCCTACCACAGCACTGATTAGTTATCAATTCATCTGCGTTCAATTTCCGTCTGTATTTCTGAGATTTGGAGACTAGTGCCATCCTTCTGTACAGAAGCTAATTCACAGGAAGCTCATATCGTGTTCCTGGTGTTGATTCCCGGTGAGTCTCCTATTCGGTGTAACGCTATAAATGGTGTAGCAACAGTGACTAATGAATTTCGTTTCATCTTCCAATTCACTGTTTAACCGAAATTTTGAGACTCCTGCATTCCGGCCTTCAAGCAGAATACGTACCTCGGGATTGTTGCCAGAACTTATATCACATTATTCACTGATTATTTGTTGAAGCTAAGTTCATCAATTTTCTTGAATGCTTTTGAGATGTGCGAACGAAACTAACTGAACCTCCTTCGATCTCGAATGACAGGCAACTTGAATTGTTAGTGATTTCTTAATTTGGCTAAAAGAGTCGTCCTTCATGCGTCTGTTTCTCTGAACATTTAACACTAGCTTGTGTGACTCGACAGGCCGCTGCAGCTCTTTCAACATGGCGCCCACCTCCAAGGCCTTCGTCCTCTTCCTCTTCCTGTCGCTGGCGCACTGCCAGATTACCGCAGCGGAGCCCAGCTTGAAGGACGACAGCTTGGCGGAGATAATTGATAGGGCGATCTTTCAGATCATCACCCAGTCGAGATACCTTCGAGGGGAGGCCGAGAGGATCAATGTGATCACCGTGGGCCTGATTGGGCCCAAAATTCCACAGGGGTTCGCCGAAATCACCACCAAGGTCTCTGAATTGACCAGCGCCATATCGAGCGCCACTAATATCGCCCATGCCGACCCTCTCAGTGACGACGACGCCAAGCGCGTCGTGACATCTGTGACCTCATTCGGCCAGGTCAGCGTCGATTTAGAATATTTCCACTAGGGTACTGTACCGCCCATGTGTATTGCTTTTGCTATTTGAGTAGCAGTGTACAATTTGGATGATTGCACCTAAGACTGTAAGATGGAAAAAAAGCGTTGTTTTATTCAATTTTGTTTTTAAGGTGCTTGAGTACATTTTCTTGTGAATAGTATGGTAAATTCCCTCATTTTGGTATTATTGACTTTTCTAAAGAACACCTTAATCCACAAATCACACTTTAGTGTATTTAGATCACTTCTTGCTGTGAATTTTAGCCATAAATTTTAATTTCTAATTTCTAATTTCTAATTTTAATTTTAAAGTGACACGGTAACTTTGGTTTATACTTTATACTATGATGTTATACACTATGGTATACATCTATGCTGAAAATTTCAGATTTTCTAAGTGCCCTGTACTTGATATGAATTTTCTTCATTTTTTTTCTCACAAAATTCACAGTAATTTCAAATTTCCCCCAAACATTTGAAAATTTTAATGACTATATGTAGTAGACATATTATTTCATCTTTGATAAATAAAAATAAAAATTTCCATTTGTATCTGGTTGCAAAATGGCAGCAAACAGAGTGATGGACAGTGAGGCTTGAAATCAGTGTTCATGGACCTGTTCCCCCAGGGTTAATGGCATCAAATTTTCATTGTAATCTAGATAAACTGCTGTAGCTCGACCAATATTCAATTTATCAAAATCTGATGATATTTAGGATAGTACGAAATTGATTATATATGTAGATGTAGATAACTACATATGGGTAGAGTCCATTGATTCCACTGTTGAAAGGTGACTTAATTATATACTAAGGTTGTATGGCTGAACTGCAGGTGCACCAGCAGTTGCTTAGCGCGGTGATCGGCAAGCAAGGGATCTTGATTCTCACCCCGTTCTCTGAGCCCATTCGCCTGTCGCTTGAGCAACAGGAGATTGCCGTGGAATCCTTCGCATCCGCATTGATCGATCTGATGCCCACGTGCACGCAAAAACTAGCTGCCAACACACAACTCGACAGACTCGCAGTCAAAATCAAAGCCGCCGCCCAGGCTTACAAGGCGACCCTCTCGCACGGAGATTCCCCAGTGCAAAGCATCCAGGTCAGCAACATTGTTCTGTTAGTTCTCCTCAAAACTTCTGCACTTTTATTTCAAAATATACATCCATGAACTGTGTTAATTTTGGCAAATGTGTGGACCATGCTCACAATTTTCTTAGCGAACCGAACAAAGTTCCAAGAACTGCTAACATTCTTACACTTCAAGGCAGGGGACGCTTTGTTTCCAAGAGTCTAAAGGCTCCTTTCACTGTAGAGAATCTTTCTCTCGAAGTGGGCCCTGAATTGTGGGCCACTGTAACAAGTACTTTTATTGTTATATATATGGTCTCAATTTTCTTAGCAAATTCTACTGAGCTCCAAGCACATGATGTCCATTCTTGAATTTCAAGGCAGAGGACACTTTGCTTCCTACAAAATCTCAAAGCCTAGAATCAAGGTTGGCCGTGATCTGTACGCCACTGCAACACGAACTATTCTTGTTACAGTGACACTATCCCTTTCACTACTTACTCAAGAATGTTACGGATTTTTTTTGTTCTAGCTAGCGATTAGGCTAACCTTCTAATTACGAAATGCATGGTTTCCTGTTGCAGGCGGCCTTCAAGGACATCACCAAGCTGTCCGACGACCTCCGCTTAGTAACATTGAAGATCAACATCGCGAACGCTCCTCGAGATGGCTTCAAAGTAGCCCTGGGATTCTCCGGCATTATCGAGAAGGTGAACCAAGTGATTGCCCAGCTGGCTGGTGTGAACGGCGGCATTTCCCCACTCAGCGATGACGATGCGAAGCTGGTGGTGAAGTCTCTGACGACGTTTGTGCAAGTGCACCAGGTGTTGCTGATCGAGGTAATTGGCAGGCACAGGGTTATCACGTTGGTGCCGTTCTTTGAACCCATACGACTGTCGCTGGTGTCGTTGGAGGCGACGTTGGATACGTTGGCGTTCTACTTGATTGGACTCATCCCCACGCATAAGGCAGCTGCAGACACACAGTTCAGGAACCTCGGAACCACCGTGAAGCTAGCGGAAGACACTTACTCCACCCGTTTGACAGCTTCTGTGTAGATATGAGCTAGATGACCAGAGAATATTGATATTTCTAGATATCGTGTCCTGATAATATCGATATGTCTAGACGGCAGGTCTATCTAGTATTGATATGTCTAGATATGACATCTATCTATAGTATTGATGTGTCAAGATAACATATAATTACTGATATGTCTGGATCGTATATTTGTGTGTCGAGATTTTTGAACAAAGTGAGGTTGTTTGTAAGTAGTGTAGATGCTGCGGATAATCGGATAAGGCCGGACGTTGACAGAATGCCGAGCTGTTCCCGGTAATGCATGTTTTCGTTTTCCGATGGGTACTGATCGCTCCGTTTGCATGCACCCCAGTTGTCGAGGGCAGGAAAATCATGTCACTACTCTTGGTTATTGTGTGGTGTCACATATCACGTGCGGCACCGCCCCTCTTGAGTTCCGTCCATTTGAACAAAGCATGCAATGGTTTTGGAATGACAGAAATAAAATAGACACCGTCTTGTATGCGAATGTACGTAATTAACGTTAATATCGATAAATTGGCGATATTCCTTTACATTGATGGGAAATTTTGTTAATATGGCGGTAATCTGTAAGCCATTTCTCCATTCATTTCCTTTCTTCAGCTTGGATGGGTATAGATTTCAGGTCTGCACGTAAAAGTAACAAGTTTGTGGAATACCGCCATTTTAACGAATTTTTGGTTGTTGGCGCGATTTTGGGCCTGAAACTGTTATTTAAATCTATACCTTCTCCTAGTTTGTGACCTCAAATTAGTCCTTTGTGAACATGTGTCACAATTTTTGATTTGTAAATCGAGTGTCGCCAATTGACGTTAATTACGTAAGCCTAGAACTGAACCGTCCAGCTTCCTAAGTGTATGTAGGTACCTTGGTGATTTCCTTCGATGACTTGATCGATTGTATGCCTTCTAGTCTGGAAATAGTGGAATGTTCAGTGTCCTCAATAAGTTGAAGTTAACGGAATGATCAAAAATCACTATTTAAGATTGTTGATGATGATGACGCGCGAGTATGTCATGTTTTCATTACCGAGAAAACTAGTAAATGTTTGCTTAAGCAAGGTGAAATTAGCAAGAACCAATCAAATTTTCCTTGCTTGAATTCAATGAAATAGCTCCACATAAATAATGGATGCCGCAGGCCACGCGTCGTCTACTTGCCGCCGGTGATGCCGCTTCTCTTCAGCAAGCCATGTAGACCTACTTCAATTTCTCTTGCAGCAAGCCGGAGCAACGAACGATTCCCGTGCGTTCCCATTTGTGGCATTGAAATTAACGAACAACTAAACCCCTTGTGAGATTGTCGGACTATGTACGTACACAAAGTGAACATTCTTCATTTTTTCACCTAGGGGATTCAATATGAGCTGGGTTTGCTGTGCCTTGTTAGACTCCCAGTTTCAGAATGATGAAAATATTTATATTGAATTCTGAAAGCTTTAATTGATAAATGCCTCTTTTTCACACCGCAGAGAGATTAAATTTTCAGCAGATTATTTTGAAGTCTAGTGGAGGTTCAATACCGGAGGTTGAGAATGTTGTCTTGCTATGATTTATGTTGTAAGATTTTGGAAAATCAATGGCAAAAATCTGTGAGAGCACGTCTCATGGGAGCTCTATCTGGAGATTTTTAACATCATTCGGGAGTTGGTTTTCTTACAGATGCTACCTGACGATATTCGAACTGCTCTTATGATCGTTGTCAATAAGTGCTTGGAGCGAGATTTTTCTTTTCTTTTTCTTTTCTTTTTTCTTTTAACAAAATTAATGGAAGAACCATTGCATTAAAAAAAAACCTTGATACAAATTAGCCAAGCCAAAGGACAATGAAGAGAAACGAGCACAGACAAAGAGAGTGCCAGAAAAGAGTTACAGGAATAAGCTAGGAGGGGGGAACTTGCTCCAGACAAAATGATCTCCAATCCTACTTGCAAGAACAGGAGAATGAAGCCAAAGACTATCAAAATTCGGCCAAATAGAGTCAGCCTACTGGGGACGTTGTCGAGCCGCTAGATGTGCCTTCATTTGCGATATTGTTTGACAGCAATGGATCAATACATCAAACTGGCTATCGATCGGGAATGCACCGTGGCCCACTGGAGTCACTATGGTGGGTATCCATGAGCGTTCAGCTCGTGAGAAGATTTACACCAACAGTGTTGCGCATATCATGAACGATGATCAAGACCACAAGGAAATATCTTCAATCCATCAAGAGGTTGATGACCCTGTGTCAGAGGCGATATCCATCCCTGCCATCCAAGTCCGTGGAGTTCAATAGCCTTGCAAATGGGAGTGATCTTCAATCCTTGCTAATGGAGGAAAGAGCCCGGACGGGCAGTGTTGCAGCTGATGAGAGGTTACGACTTATGGCTGCTAGGGATGAAGAGAGTCATTAGCCGGTTCCTTTTGTACCAGTATGTTTAGTCTAGGGATGTAGGGTACGTTAAGATGAGGAGAATCACCTCGCCAGAAGACGAGTTCAAAGTTCAAGGGTGCGAAGGAGTTCCGGATTTTGACAATCTCGGTACTTGGTAGGTTCCGTAGAACCATTTGATAATACATTCTTTTGTAGGATTCGACACTGTGAATTTCTCCATTGAAGGTTTGGAAGTTTTGGAGTTTCAAACTTATTGGAGCTTGTAGTTTGAGTTTTCATAGTTGCTGTATACTTAAAAAATGATTTGGCCCGACTCAATTAACTTCATCCTAAAACTACCCAAGTTGAGACCGTTTTCAGATATACGTTATGTTCTATATATGATTTTAAGAATCCATGACACTGACATGTGGCTCGCAGCTAGCTTTATCTCTCGGTCTTTGAGCAAATAATCACTACCTAAGAATTTGGGCATCCACACTCATGTTCTTATCTGCCGATCGAGCCTAGCTGGCGTCCGCTTTGGCAGAGAATTAAGAACGGTGGTACGTGGAGTTATAGCAACGCTTCATTTCAGACAGATTTGACGAGAAATGAATATCTATCGGTCATTAAAATCCTTCAAATATGTACGTAGTCGGATATCTGTTTAGTAACAGCGGTACTATCATTACGTGAAGGTGACTAGGTGAGTGTATTGCCCCCGGAGCTGGCATTGCATGAAGGAACTGGGGTGCGCTTTCATTGCGAAGTCAATACGTAGGTTTTCAGAATGGGAGCAACGATCCAATGAACCCATGGAAACTCAATCGCATCGAGCGTGGAAGAGAACACACATTGCGCATGCAACGACACGGTCAGGATCCAAAACGTCTGTGAATCCTTGCCCATGGTCATCAGCAATGGATTGGATTGTTCATGGCTGGCGGAGGACTCCAATTACGTACTACGTGCGTACAAGCTTGTGCAACAATTCCCTTGCCTTTTGCCTTTGCTCCCTGGCTTGCCTTTAGTTTTGGAAGTCTGTCCCGCCCATTGTTGTAAACCTTGAATTGCCAAGCAATGGGATTGTTTGTCGAGATAAGAGCTAGCTGTGATTCATTATCCATCCTTCATGACAAAAATCGTAGGGGTTCATGTGTTAATGACGGGTATAAGACGCATGCCTCCAAAAAATTTCAATGAATTATGTCTCTCATATCTCAGCGCTCAACAGATAATTTAGAGCAAACCCAATGGCCAATTTCATTAAAATGGCGATATTCCTTTAAAATGGCCCGTTTATAGTTCAGAATGCCCATTCTGAAATCTATATCTAGCCAGGCGCACCGGGAGGTGCTTTTCGTGATCGTCGGCCGGCGTGGGGACTTGCCGGGTTACCATTTATCCTGGTGTTTTGCAAGGTGTTTAGGGACCAGGAGAGTGCCGTGAACTCCTTCGCATCCCCATTGATCGATCTGTTTCCCACGCAAAAACTAGCTGCCAAAGAGCAATTCGACCTTCTCGCAAACACATTGAATGACGCCATCGAGGCCTACACCGAGAGCCCTCCTCTCGCGGGAGATTCCCCAGTGGAAAGCATCTAGGTCAGCAACGTACATCGCTCTGTTAGTTTCTCCCCAAAACTTCTGCACTTTTTATTGCAAAATATTCATCGATAAACTGTGTTCATCTTGGCAAATTATGTGTGGCCCATGCTCACAATTTTCTTAGCGAACCGAACAGAGTTCCAAGCACTACTACCATTCTTGAACTTCAAGGCAGGGGACGCTTTGTTTCCCATGAATCAAGACTTCTTTTCACTGTAGAGAATCTTTCGCTCAAAGTAGGCCGTGAATTGAGGGCCACTGTACGTAACACGTACTTTTCTTGTTACATGGTCACAGTTTTCTTAGCAAACTCTACAGAGTTCCAAGAACGTACATAACATTCTTGAACTTGAAGGCAGGGGACGCTTTGCTTCCTACAAATCTCAAAATCTTGAATCAAGGTTGGCCGTGATTTGTAGGCCACTGTAGTTACACGAACTTTTCTTGATACAGTGACACTATCTCTTTCTCTAGTCTACTTATTCAAGAATATATGTTACGAATTTTTTTGTTCTAGCGATTGGGCTAACCTTCTTTTCACGAAATGCCATGGTTTCCTGTTGCAGGCGGCGTTCAAGGACATCACCAAGCTGTACGACGACCTAGCTTAGAGACATTATTTAATTGAAGATCAGCACTAGATAATATATATCGATATGTCTAGATTGACGTCTAGATCATATATTTACATGTTCAGGTTTTTGAACAAGTGAGGTTAACGTTGTATGTATGCATGTATAATATATATTATGCTTCTGACTGCGGATAATCGGATTAGGCCGGACGTTGACAGAATGCCGAGCTGATCCCGGTTGTGTTTTCGTTTTCTGAAGGTTACACAGGGAGACCGGGAGGTCGATTCCCCCCGGGTATTTTTGGAGCCTGTGACTATACCGGGCCCGTAATTACTAGCTGATCGCTCCGTTTGCATGCACCCCAGTCGTCGAGGGCAGGAAAATGATATCACGTACCACTCTTGGTTCTTGTGTGGTGTCATATATATCACGTACGAGTCTTCGGGAGTTCCGTCCATTTGAATAAAGCAATGGTTTTGGCCGGAATGACGGTGAAACAGACACTGACTTGCATGCGAATGCCTTTAACGTACGTCAATTTCGTTAAGTTCGTTAAATTGGCGATGTTCCATTTCGTTGGCGCAGTTCAGGCCGCGCGGCCTGAAACGAAAATCTAGACCTAAATAGGTGGTGGCCTGATATTAGTCCTTTGTGAACATATATATAATTAATATATGTCACAATTTTTGGTGAACTTTGTCGAAGATCGCCAATTTAACTAAATTGACTTTAATTAACTTTAGCCTGGAATTGAATCACCCAACTTCCAAGGGTGTGACTGTATGTACCTTGGTGATTTACTTCGATGAAAGCTACCCACATATAACTTGATTGAGTGCATGCCTTCTAATCTAACTGGAAATAGTGGAATGTTCAGAGTGCCCTATATGAGTTCATTGAACTCTGAAAGCTTTCATTAATTGTTACATACATCATTTTCACACCGCAAAGGAGATTAAATTTTCAGCGGATTATTTTAAAGTCTCGTTGATGCTGCTCCCAATGTGGCAAAAGCTGGTGCACCGTTTTTCCCGCTTGAATCAATTATAAGTTCTCTCAACATGAGTGAACAACCATGACAAGGATTGCATTGGGCTTCAGATCTTCAATTGTTGCTAGTTGGATGGCATCCTCGTTGTACGTACATGTGTGGCAATGGCACTCAAGATCCAGAAAAGGATCAACAATCTACGTTTCTTGTTCCATGCCCCCTGTAGTAATCACAGTACTTGTAGTGCCCATAGTACTAACTATTTGAAAATGCAAAACGCAACAAATAGTACAAGTGTTTTCATGCAATGACCCTCCAATGATAGTAATTACAATTTCTAATTTTACACCTAGCAAAATATATTTAGTGAGTTGTTTAGAGTGTTACATTGATGATGCTCTCATTTCATTGGGATAATGCAAAGTAACTTCAATGTATTGGAGAGCCCCTATCAATTGTGAAAAAAGTACATCTTCCAAAGGTCAACATGCACTAATAATTGCAACCAAGCAGCCAAGCTCCAACGTAATGTTGTAATAAATAATCTACAATCTATGATTTTATTTTATTTCAAAAATATTGAAAAGTGAGTTAAATAAATGGCTTAAAATGAATTAAGTTTATTTTAGAGTAGGGATCTATAATTGCCTGCAAACTAAAATTCCTCATATCTTTCATCTCATTGATCAAAATGGAATGATTCAAAGCTTTCCACGTATATATAAATCTAAAAAAATAATTTAAAATTTTTGTTTCTAAAAAAAGTGATTTTTCTGATCTAATCGGACTGTCCATTTACAAAAAAAAATAACATATTAGGCTATAACTTTTTATTCATATTTTCAAATGTCATGATATTTGGTGCACATGAAAGATATTTCTTGTCCACACCTTCTGTTAATTTTCAGCTTAAAATATGTTGACGCCATTCACTCTAGCCTGCCCAAAATCACTATATAGCTAAAAAAAAATGAAGCCCGGTCCTTTAGAGGTTAATCTACCTATCTACATTCAATACTTCACCAAATTCTCGAATTTCGCCTCAATTTTGGAAATTTTTTATTGGACAATCATTTTGGGATGGAGGGAGTAGGTTGGTGAAACCTTTTTGGTGTTTTTGCATAGTAATTAAATTTATCCTATAATCATATTAAAATTATAAATATAAAAATAGCTTCATCAATTTAATCAAGATTGCAATTCAAGTAACTACACCCATTTGCGTTTGAATAAGCAATTGAACATAGTTCCTATTATTGAATCACCTAATTTTGTGTTGAATCTTGTTGAAAGTCAAAAGTTTATTCTAGATTTTTTATTTAATATGTATTTTTTAATACCATATGCATAAACTACAAATTTTCAAAGTGCTCAAAATAGATGTATTTAAAAGTAAATTTAGGCTCTCATGAATAATAGAAGTACATTTTAGACAAGAATTTGTAGGCGTTGGTTTTTGAATGGGGTCACAATTACTGTAGAATGGTCAATGACTAAGCTCACCTAAAGTTCAAGAATTTATAATACGCTGAGATTTGCTTGAAACTTGTTCAACTTTGTCCAAGGGTACATATTCAAGGCTACTTTTCACCTGAAAACAATTTTGCCAAATAAGACATATAAAAAAGCTTACCAATAGGGATTTAGGAAGATAAATGCACATTTATAAGAAAAAAAAGCATGCAACCCTTGATCATGCATGTGACTATGCAATTATAATTCAACTACCTTGATCTAGTGTTTCCATGTTTCATTTAAGCGCACGGTCAATAGTATGGTGAAGGCTTGCTGAGCAGTCAATAGGAAGCTAACACTAGGTGCAATTAGGGACACTTTATACCTAGAAGCTAAGCCAATTTATTGTATTAGAAGCCCGAGATCCTCACTTGTGATTGGAGAAAGGTTGAAATTGTACAATGGGACTCAAGGAAAATTGACCCAGTTTGTAGCTATAAAGCATCCATTACCTTACATTGGAAAATTAACCATGTAACACGTTGTGGATACTAAGTGTCCGATGGATGATAGAGAATCCTTTTGCATACAACAGAAGTGCAACTATTGATCCTCGGAATTTTGTTGTGAATAGGAAAGGACTTTTACAATAGCTTGACTTCCAATGAGTGCTTTTCCAATTCTTTTTAAGCCATTGATTCCCATGGTATTAGAAAAGGATGACTTCCGCAAAGACCAGTCCATCCTCACAGGGTTAAAGTAAAACTCCTGGTGAAAATCTTCCAACTAGGCCCCGCGGTGATGGGCGCGAGGTTGGAATTGGGACCCTATAGCGGAGATAGGTGCCCCTGCAGCTACAGGCTCTCAAGCGCCCGACGCCGTCACTGCTCTGCGTTTCGCTTCCTTGCTCTGCGTCTCTCTATTGTTGGTACTCGCGTTTCCTAATCCCTTGTGCTTCCCTTGAGATCCCCCTTTGCACACATCCTCACATTGAGCTCCTTCATCGTTTGGTGCTGGATTGGCTGCAGGAGCTTCGGGTGGTGGTGGTCACCTTTTGTTGTGTCGAGATTGCTCACGGGCGCTTCCGCATTGCGCGATGGGGTCCGTGACGGAGTTGGGAAGCGAGCAGGTGGTGGAGTCGGGTCACCAGGACGTGGTGCACGACGTGGCCGTGGACTACTACGGCAAGCGCCTGGCGTCGTGCTCCTCCGATCGCCTCATCAAGGTGTTCGCCGTGGGCGCCGCGGACGTCCCTGCGTCGGCGCTGGCCACCTTGTCCGGGCACGAGGGACCTGTGTGGCAGGTCGCGTGGGCGCATCCCAAGTTCGGCAGCATTCTGGCCTCCTGCTCGTATGACCGCAGGGTCGTCATCTGGAGAGAAGGCGCCGAGAATGAGTGGCAGCAGGATCAGGTTTAGGGTTTTCCCGATCTCCTTATTGGCTGTTTTCGTGTTTGTTTCTTCCGATCTAGAGATTTTGGGACCGATGCTTCTCCTAGGGTTTTGAAAAGTCGTCAGTGGAGAATTTGGGTTTGGGTTGATACGTGGGACACACGTTGCGTCTCCATGTCGTATGCTCTCTTGAATGAGTTTCCCTTGTTGAGCCTCTTTGTAAACATAGTGCATTAAGTCATTGCATCGTTTCGTTTGAAGATGAGAAGTGCTGAGGGGGGATATGGTCGGTTCCAACCACGGTGCATCTGGAGGAGGAAACCCAACATTCTCTACTGTTTCTTCCTCCAGGCCCTCTTCATCTCAGCATCAAGTTACTCTTCTGAAACCGTGCGGAGCAGAGTGAGGAATGATCGTAGGGTTTGTGATTATTGTGGGACAGCCTACTTTAGGCACTCCTAGGGGTTGATCTCCGTGGCATTCGGTTTTTTAAATATACTTGAGAGTAGAGCTTTTGTTGATCGCGCCATTGTCTCATATTTTCCCGACACTACAAGACTATGTCATTGAATTTTAAGGTTGAAATCATAGTCAACTTGATGTCGGCACTTGAGTACCCCTTATTCAGATATCTTTGAACCATAAAAGACTCCCATTGATTGCTTCAAAGAACTCTTCAACTTTCTTTTGATTTTCTCTAAAAGCTTGTGACGGTTTCGAGAGTTTGTGCTTCCGTTTCGGTGCTAATTTTAGTAGTAGCATTTCTGGTGCTATCTCTCTTGGATTCGATTTACCTTGAGCAATTTGAAAGTGCATAAAGACTCGGCTGGCAATCAACTCTTTTGGATGCCGCTTGTTTTGGAGTCATTTGCCTTCAGCAGATTGAGAGAACATTAAATTTTGGTTTGCAATCACTTACTTACAAATGGCTCCTTACCTTGGCCACAGGTATTCGAAGAACACGAGTCATCAGTAAATAGCATCTGCTGGGCGCCTCAGGAATTCGGGCTGTGCCTCGCGTGTGGATCCTCCGATGGCACCATATCTGTTCTCACAAACAAACCGGACGGGTCCTGGGAGAAGGTGAAGATTGAGCAGGCTCATCCTGTGGGGGTGACTTCGGTGTCCTGGGCACCGGCGAGTGCTCCGGGGTCACTCATTGGAGCCGACCTTGGGTCTGTTCAGAAGCTGGTCTCTGGTGGGTGTGACAATACAGTGAAGGTGTGGAAGTTTATCAACAACAGCTGGAAAATGGATTGCTTTCCTCCTCTTTCCAAGCATACTGACTGGGTGCGGGACGTGGCGTGGGCACCGAATCTGGGGCTCGTGAGGTCCACCATCGCTAGTGCATCTCAGGATGGGACGGTTGTCATCTGGACTCAGGTACTGGGGGTTGGCCATATGCGAATGCTTTTGAGTTGCTCTAGAGTAAGATTGTTGGTGATGCTGAAATCTCTACATTCAGAGAGTCCTCTATGCTCATTCTGGTCATAGTGGCGTCCGTGGTGCTGCATTTGTTTTACTTGAGGATTTCGCTATCCTTTCTTTCTTTGGTTAGATTGTACTTTGGGGACCTGGAGGAGGAAATACAACATACTATTGAGTTTTGTCCTCCAGACCCGATGCCTTGAAGACACCCCAATCCTGGCTTTAGGGTGTTGTTTGGAGAGACTCATATAAATCACATGTCAGTTGGATCAGAGTGATTAGGGTCTGTGATAAGGTTGGAATGGCTGCTACGTGCAGGCCACCCTGCTTGGGGTCTAATCCAAATTTATGAAGTAGGGGTCCCTCAGGGGTTGATAAATAACCAACGGTATCGAGATCTACACAAAGATCCTATGTACATCATACAGGACTTAGTCGTTTTCCATACCTTATTATTCTCTGGGTCTGCACTGGCGGATCCTGTATAATTGTCTTGTCCCTTGATTATGCAGAAACTCTGTCAGTCCGTTTCTACCTCTTTGCTTTTTTCATTGATATCTTCCGCTAATGAAATTTTGAATCCCAGGCGAAAGATGGGGACCAGTGGCAGCCGTTGACTTTGAATGATTTTAAGACCCCAGTTTGGCGGGTAAGCTGGTCCTTGACAGGAAATATATTAGCTGTATCAGACTCTAGCAACAAGGTGACGTTATGGAAAGAAGAGGTGGACGGAGAGTGGTCACAGGTTACAAATGTGCAATGAGCTTCCACGCTGGTCATAAATTAAGTCTAGTGGCGTGCATAGTGTATAGCATATTTGGTGTAGATAGAGTATTAGAAATCATTCTGAATTATCTGGAATCTGTTTAGAGAGCCGCAGAGAATTTGATCACACATTTGTGTGGGCTCCGGGCGTGCATGAATTGATCACCTCACGTTCAAGTCCATTCTTCTGCTCGGAAATGAAATGTCCATCTGGCACTTCAAGTGTTGGTATTGATCCTCGTTTCACTGCTTTTATTGCACTCATTTGTGACCCAATGGGAACTTGCGGCAGATTTTGGCCTTTCAGTGAGGTTTGTCTCAATTTAGTATTTTTTTACAGGTTGAAGACGTTGCCAGATATCGCTTGTAGTGTGTCCTTTGGAAATAAGTAAGAGTTGCAAAAAATGTCCCCCTTTTAAAGGTTCTCTTAAGCAGAGATGCAGCTCTCAATATGCAGAAGGTGGGAACACTTTGTACACTGCTTGTACATGTTGCTTTTTCATAGCCTTCAGCAATGTACAAACAGTGTACATTTTAGGGGGTGGGCTATTTCAGAGCCCTATGCCACTTCAACTTCAAAATTTCATAACTAATTCCAGAAAGCTCCAAAAAATATGAAACGACTTGGGTTAGATGCCAATTCCTCATCTTTCAAGGAAAATTTACTGAAAAATATTTCAAGACATTTCACCTCCCCAAAATTCAGTTTCAGCTCTTAAATGAGCGACTTATGGACCTCCTATCTTATATGTAATTCCAACTTAAAATTCACACCTAGTTCCACAAGAGTCCAATACCTATTAATCTTGGAAGGTTGCAGTCCCCCATTACCAAAATACTTTGATTATTGGACCAATATGTGCATTCTTTGTTTCTACAGTTAACATGTCCAAGGTAGCGACCAAAATACTCTGATTATTAACCAATAGGTGCATTCTTAAATTCTATTGGACGTAAAAGGTTCGCAGCATCCTTCCAGGGTTAATCAAAGTGGGTTAGGTGCAACTTTATTCTGTCTTCGATTGAATTTGAACTGTAATTTGTCTGCATTGAATATGAAACAATGCATAATAGTAGAATACAATGTAGTAATATTCAATCTGATGATATAAATAGGAAAATAGTCCATTATCGTTACAGTCTACCAAGCGCTGCTAGCACAGCATCAGTCTGCTCTGGTTTCCCTACAGAGATTCGAATGTAGTTTCGTAGTTCAGCCTTTTCGTAGTGACGAACCATTATTCCCTCCTTGGCGAGGGCCGCCTATACATAGTACAACAAAGTTGCACACGTAAGTAACGACCCAAGGTCCATTCTTTCAGTGTATTGCAAGGGCCATCTTGGTAGCAAGAGAAATTTTCTTCACATAAAGAGAAAAAATAAAAAAATAAAAAATACAAGAATAAGAAAGATCAGATATTGTAAAATTTAGTTGGTTTACCTTCAGTTGTTTGGCACTCGTGCTCCCAGTTACAGAACATAGGATGAAATTCGCATGGCTTGGGTACGGCTCCAGAAAAGGAATTTCTTTCAGTTTAGCAAACATCCGTTCTCTTTCTTCCACTAATGCATTCTTCACGTTCTGAAGTAGAAGCACAGCCCACCATGACATTTTAAACCCTACTTGAGACCACTGGCATACAGTAAGACGCATATTACGATTAACTGATGAAGTTCACAAACTGTTACAACTTTGAACGTGAATTTACCTCGAGATAAGTGGGATTGGTGAGAGCTGCACAAGCAGCCACTTCAGCAGCCACAGAGACGTTGTAGGGCTGCTTGGCCCGCCATAAGTACTGAATCAACGCTAATGGAAACGCGCCGTAGCCCACTCTCAGACCTGCTAAGCCTGCTCAATCCCATGTTTGTTTTCTTGTTAAAGAAAAATATTTTTGACAGTAACAGTAGTTTGACTCACGAGAGTCTCAGAATTGGCCTGCAACGATGTTTTCATACCTCAACCACCAGTACCAGCAAGTAATGGAATAGAAAGACCCATTGGTCCAAAAATTGAATCATTTTTGGCAAAAGTACCTTGGTGATAGGACTTGTCCTTTTAGGGTTAAAGAGTATTCTACAGGACTATGATACATCTTTACTAATGCAAAGAACGTCTCACAAAAATTAAAGCAATCTTTCTACAGTACAGTGACCGCAATCAACAGGTGCATCGGGTTGTAAAATGAATTAGCTCAAAAGAATTAAAAACTCAAAACAAAGCTCAATACCTCATAACGCAAGGCTAGAAATTTACTTCTTCATCGAGTACCTTCTCTATCCAGAAACACTTACTAGCAGTAGGTTGGAGATCCAGATGATATTACAGTACGGCGTACAATGATTCTTACCAGCACGTTTACTGAAAGTGCGCAGAACTATAAGATTCTCATACTTAGTCACCCATTTTATTCGAGAGGGCTCTCGGGCAAACTCCACATAGGCCTCGTCCAAGACTACCAAGACGGGCAGCTCCAATATTGTCTTCAATTCCTCATCCGACACCAAACTACACAAACAGTCGTATCCCTTGTAATTGAAAGTCTCATGGAACATAAACACAGGATACATATCGACTACAAACGATAACATTGTTTGCAAGCAAGAGGGAAGACAGACTAAATTCTTCTACGACTCCGCTTTCATGCTGAGAAAAAAGGAAATTGTGATAGTGCAATCAATAAACAAGGTAGCCTTTGCATTACTGCACCGTAAAAGAAGCTATGTCATATCTTATAATAGTTGAGCATCCAGAAGGAAATTACCATCCATCAGGGTTGTTGGGCGAAGTCAAAAAGACTATTTTCGGTTCATCCCGACGCACAGCTTCAGCAATGGCAGGCACATCCAATCCAAACCCAGGCAACCTAGGAACTACGCATTTCACAAAGAAAAATAGAAGGGAATATCAGTTCTTTGAAGGCCACGATATGCTGGTAAGAGGAAGTAAAAATTACAGTTACAAGCTCCACTGTGGATTTTAATCTAACAACAGTCACCTAAATTCGATAAGTATATATGTTGTGGCAATTAAAAAAAATTTTAAAAAAGGAGCTCAGATATGAATACAGGGAGAAACGAAGACCAAAAGAGCACCTTTGATCACTGAAGCCCCATTCACAGCAGCATCAAATGCATACATGGTGAATGTAGGTGGACAGTCCAGTATCTTGTCACCAGTATCTAGTGTACACCTATTCACAAACAAATCACAAGTCCAACGAACTGCATGAGGTAGATTTCAAGGTACTGCATAAAGCTTGATATCATGCGGAAAGCACAACAGTCCTTTATCCATCTTAAGACTGACACTCCAAGATAGAAGGAGGACGTAATTAAATAAACATATGGGTCTAAAGAAAGTGCTGCTAAGTCAATCCATGTGTAGAGCTCATCCACATGATTACCTCATGATCAGGTCAATAAGCTCATCTGCACCACAACCGACCAGAATGTGTTCAGCTCCGATTCCTGTATCCTCAGCCAATGCAGCTCTCAACCTGCGACTTTCTGGGTCAGGATATATGTTAGGGAACTGCATGCTGCCCAGTGCTTCCAAAACCTGCCAAAATCCACATGATGCACACTAAGCAAATATGATGATAATCAAGACACCGTAAAGAGCGTAGCTTAAATGATGACACAAATAAAAAAATATCACAGTTAATAAAATTCTCTAAGCTATGACCTATGATCCATTTAACAGAAAATCTAGGAGAACTGCTCATTCATAATACACAGAAATTACGAAACATACCAGTTCAGATGGAGACATACCTCAGGAGGTGGTCCATAAGGATTCTCATTCGCATCTAACTTCACGATATCTTCGGGAAGCCTGCCTAGCCTAGCCGACAATATCTGCACATAACTGGTGAGCATTAGAATAAAATCAGAAGCAAAACCTCAAAATTGCTCTTAAACACAATCCACATGGCAGCTACTTTCCATTGAGTTCATGATTACCAAGAGCGACAAGGTCATGGAAAGAAAAATGAGGTAAAGTGCTGGTCAGTGTATGTTCTACGGAGAGAATGTACAAGAGATGAACACTTCTGAAATTACCGGAGCAGCACTCTTCCCGAACGATGCAACGACAGTAACAAAAGCAAGACATACCGGTACTTAGAGAGTCGGATACCTCAAAAGGCTCGATGGGAGTATAAGGTGCAAGAGTCCGTAGGTGAGGGCGAATGAAGGAGACCCCCTTGATAGCCACCGGAGCATCCGCGGAAGCGGAAACCCTACTCATCGAAGGCGCAAGCGGCTTGGCTGCTGCAGCAGGAGTTCCCAAGAGAGCACCCGCCCCTGCTGCCAGCGGAGTTGCCGCCCGCAGCGACATCAAAGCTCCCTCTCCTGCAAGAAGAGCACATCAATTTTGAAACTAATACAGGGAAGAAGAAACCCTAAATTCACCACAAGAAAAATCACAATCAATGTCTCAACCAAAACTCTCCAAGAAAACCACACCGATTAGAAATGAGACGAAGATTCCAGTGAACAATTCGACAGAAAAAAAAAAAAGCAAAGTTCTTGTAACAGCATAGCGTGGTGATCTTCACGGCTCAATAGAAGTCACAAAAACAGGGAATGCGAGCTTCAACCAGCATTGCAAGTGCGTGACATGAAACCCACCGATTGGAACGCTCGAATGTGGGGAAGATGATGAACCAGAAAGACGAAGAAATCTAAGTGGGTGCGAGGTGACGCGAAGGATTGCTACAGATTGCACTCTCGGCTTGGAGTCTGCATTCTCAAATTCTTTGCAGATCGATCAGCTCTAGGGTTTAGGGTTTAGGGTAGGGCTCAATTTCCGAAACGTCCGTGTCAAGTACATTCTGAGGAAAATGTCACATCTTGGGACACTGATGTGTCCTAAATTACTGAGTTACTGGGCATCCTCAATATGGGTAGTCACACCTTCTTCACCTCAGTTTTTAATTTTTGGAGAATGGGAACATGGTGCTTTCTCGTTGGCTATCCATGGCTTGCGGAGCTCCCATTCTCTGAGAATTCAAGATGTCGTTTGTTTTCCGTTGAAGGTGAAGAAATGGACTTCAAGAAAAATTTCTAGAAGAATTTTTGATCTTGTGCTCCTCCGCTTCACCCCTATGCTGTCGTACTTTCACCCCTGTCGTTGCAACCGACTTCAGCCTCTCTGATTGGGTCCGTGAACCTTGCAAAATTACCCCATCCAACTTTGCAGGTAACGCATTCTCCAATTTTTGTTCTCCATGCTCTACACAACAAAAAAGGGGGTCACACCTTCTTTACAGAGAATGGCTCCCCATTGGCTCCATTTTTCTCTCATTATATTTAGAACTTGAATTTTTAATCATACTTTTGTATAGGCTTCAAATGTTAAAAATTTCAAGTTCTAATTTCAAAGTGGTAAAAAGTTGAGAATTATGTTTGGAGGGAGGTATCGGTACACTAGTCGTATTGAGGACACCCTTAGTATGACAAAATGAAAGTACATATGGATATAACTTTTTACAAGGGACAAATATTTTATCCATTGTATGTATACTAGTGCTACTAATATTGAAGAGCCATCACAAAATATCATTAGTAGAATGTTCTTTCCTTGTAAAAAGTTATAATTATTTGTAAGTTTATTTTATTGCACTCTTTAATAGGAAAAATTAGTATTAATAGTCCAAATATAATTAACGTGGAATTTTGCAATGTTGTAGCTATCAATAATGCTACATAAACAAAAGATTAATCCCTAAAGTCCTAAGGTCTTTATTTCTTAAAAAAAACACTCAAAGTGCCATTTCTATTGCAAAAAGAAAAATAATATAAAAAATATATATATAGAAATATATAATTTTTTTTGTATATTTTACTAACATATTTTGCATTAGATTAGTATTTGAAGATGTGGAAGAAATTTCAAAAACTTTGACTAGATAGATTGCAAGATATTTGTGTTTAAACTAAAGAAAACAAGTTTTCTTACTCCTTGCATGACTAGATAATAAGATTTTGAATCTTCTTAGCTTAAAATTTTTGCACTGCACATTTTTAATTTAAAATTTTTTATGTTGAAAAATTGAATTGAAAGTCTATGGAAAAAATTCAAATTCTTTTTTTTAATTTTCACTCTTAAAAAAGTCAATAAGTAGAAATTAATAGATAGAATATAATGATAAAATTAAATCATTAATAGCTCTTAGATGGATTTGAACACACTAATTACAATGGTGAGAATATTATAACAATTATACTAAACCTAGAGGACCTTTTTTTTTTTAAATTTAAAATTGAATTCAGAAACAAATCCAATAAGTTATTTTTTTTAAAGATACGATGATTGCCTACAAAACAAGAAACTCCATAACTTTCACATTACTACTTGAAATGGAATGAATCAAAGCTTTCCATGTAGACAACAACAAAATTTATGAAAAAATTAAAATTAAAATTTTTTATTTCAAGATTTTCTAGTTTCTTTTTATTGCCTAGAGAACTAAAATTTGGGCTTACAATGACATAACTTTTGTTCTTGTGCACCAAATGGAAATTTTGAAAGAGTTATATTTTCTAAAATCATATTTTTTATCTTCAAAAAATTTCACCAAAAATTAAAATCATAAGAATCCACCTAAACTTTCATTTGTTCTCTAATAGACAATGGGACTTTAGAGGTTAACCCCTCATCGCCTAAGGGGACCAAAAGTGTCCTCACATAGTTTCAAGTCCAATTCAAAGTGCTGTAACTTTGGCATCCAATGTCCGAATTCAATAAAACTTGTTGGGGAATTTGCACTCTCTCTTCTAGTTTATGTGGTAAAATTTTCAGACCAATGAAAGATGTATTGATTTCTTGGAAGCCAATCGAAGTTCACAGGTTCAATTTGAGGTCACCAAACTGCATTTGAAGGCTGCAACTTTGGGGGCTTGTATGTCCTTCATCCAATTTTTGTTTTCAATAAAATTTGTTGGGTTATGTTCCCCTTGAATTCTAGTTATTGTAGTAGAATTTTCATGTCAATCCAAGTTGTTTTGAATGTTTGGGAGCAATTCGAAGTTCAAAACCCTGACATTTTTGGATTACAATGAACTTTGGCGGCTTGTTTCTTCTTCATACAATGTCCGATTTCAATAAAAGTTTTTGGAAAAGTTGCGCATACTAGTCTTGTTTGTGTGGCTAAAATTTCATATCGATCCAAAAAGTTATGAGTGATTGAGAAGCATTCTAGTAGAAGGAGGTTCAGCCTTAGTTGTGTTTTTGGCAACTTTTCTTGCTATTTTTTTGACATTTGCAAGCCATTTTGCAAACACAGAGAGTCAATTCAATGATTATTTTTTTACCAATGTGTTTGTATGTTGGTTTTGAATCACTTTAGAGTTTAAAGTTTTTTCATTTGAGTAGATTTAGAAATCAAATTTCACCTCCAAACATTAGAGAAAATCTGGACTCTCCAGAAGGTTGCTAAGAAGCGCCTGAAGGGACCCCAGCATTACTTTCTTTTTGCCTTTGCAAGAATTTTTCCCCTATTTCCGCTAGTCATTGTACTGCCAATTGTCAGAGAATTGGTACACTAGCATTGGTACACGAGTAGATTAATGGAGGAGGACTGTGACAGTTACAATTTTATATTCAAAAGAGAAGTGGAAATTGAGATATACTCCCATTCATTCCCGATATTCACACAAGTTGAATCTTTGTTTCTCTCAGAGATACGGTCCTTTCACTAGCTCCTTAGGACTTTGGAAATAGCTGCGCATGTCAAACCCTGGAAGCCTTGTCGAGAGCCCAAAATTTCTCTAATGTGTGTTTCTAGCAAAATTTCAGCATCCTTTTTCAACACTAAAATATTAGAATCTTGCAATCTACATGGCCAAATGACTCCAAATTTGATCCATGTCATCTACAACGTGTATGATGTACAATTGAGATCTCTATAACTTAGTGACATTTAGATTTATAACACTTCAAACGCAATGATGTGTTTGAACTCAAACAGGCTTTAGGCGATGAGGGAATAAAGTAGTGATTGGACTTACAAGGGTCAAACAGGCAGTCTAGAATTTTTATTCTTGTCAAACTCCTAATAATTATGTAAAGATTGTGAGTCAAAAAAATTCTTTGACATTTTAAAATGAATTTTGCAGTCAGTCAATTTCACCTATATTAGTAAATAAAAAGTAACATTCAAGTGTACTACACATTTATTATTTTTTTCTTGAAATAAATTCTAAATGTTTCAAGTTAGAAAACTAATAATGGCAAAGTGGTTCATAAAAACAATTCAAGCTACCCACTTATTATTCTTAGAAAATGCCACCTTTAATGTTAGCCTACTAGTCAAAAACTCTAAAAATTACCCTACAGAATTTCAAGTGATTTTTATCCAAATATAAATTCACTCTTAAGACTAACAAAAATTAGAGAGAATGATAGTCATCACATGTATTAGTTGAAACCAATACAGGTAGTTAAAAGTTATGAAAATTGTTGTGCCTTAAAGCTACTCCTTGCCCACGTGTTGTGTGAAAATTTCAAAAATAAAAATAAAAATTTCGTTTGTAGTGAGCTATCCAAAATTGCTATGTTGCAAAAAAAAAAGTTGTTTGGTCCTTTAGGGGTTAAAGTGACAATATATGAGTTTTAATGTCTTTTATGTGGCTACATAGTGAAATTTCTATTCAAACAACTTAGCAAATTATAGTGTAAGATGTTGCAACATTAGAAGAAATTTGAGGTCTCCAAGAGCTCGTTTCAAAGTTGTTCCCGCAGCTGGGAACAGTCAGAATATTAAAAAAAAATTTAAAAAAATTTAAAAAATAAAATAAAATATTATTTAAAATAAAAATAAAAATAAAATTTTAATATTAAATTATTTTTTGACATGGCACTCGTGTGACCACGTCAGATTACTGTTCCCAGGGCGTTCCCAGAGTTCCCAGGGCCAGATAACTTGTAGTCTCTTGGAGGCCTCAAAATTCTTCTAATGGTAGAATATGTAGTTTTTCTAATCTGGAGAATATATTATAAATTTTCAAAAGCAACAAGAAATAGGCCTAGAATGGATCATAGACTAAGTAGAAAACATTGATACATTTAAAACATTAAAACAAAAAAGAGTGAAGCATGAATAAAAATTAATTAAAACGAATAGCCACTTTGCTAATCTACTCAAGTTGTAAATAGGAAACTTGGTGGTTTCACATATAGATTTGATTTGCCATGAGGCAAAAATAGATATTTATTTTAGATACCAGTACATGCTTAAAAAGTTTTTGCATAATATGTAATTTTTAGTGCTTGTCGGGCAGCTCAGGCAGCTAAAAAAAATCATTTTTTAAGGAAATAAAATTTTGAATTTGTTTTTTTAGATTCATATAGTACACAAAAAACTTTAAATCATTCCATTTGATTAAGAAGATGAAAATTATTAAAAGTTTTAGTTTGCGGGCACCTATAGAATCTCTACTTTGAAATAAACTTTGCAGTTGCCGGTTTATTTAACCGAACTTTCAATATTTTTGAAAAAAAAATAAAAGCATTGGGTGTAGATTTTTTATTACAAAATTACAACCATTGGGATTTGAATATTTCAATTCTATAACTAAATTCTTAACAATTTAGAATTTAGAATCATACTCTACCTCTTTCTACTTACTATTTTTTTAAGCATGAATATGAAATGTTTTTTGTTGAAGTTTTCTATATGTATTCCCAACTTATGTCTTCAACATATAATAGAGAGTAACAAGTTGTAGGATCTACACATTTTTGTATAAAAAGTTTGAAAGATGAAATCTAACCATTTGGGAAGAGTTGAAAATACTTCTTTTCGAAATCCAAGCGGCATGATCTCGCAATTCATAAGGTTTCTTTTCCTGAAATTTTGGAACCTCAGGTATACTCTAACAAGCTAACTAAAGGATCCTACGGTTAGATTTGTTAATGAATAAATATAGATGAAGATTTTAGCCTTGCTTTAGGTTTGAGTACTTTAAAGCAGTTTTGGGCCTAAAAACATCAAATTGCTTTCAAAGTTAAGGTGTTGCTACCTTAAAGATATTTTGTAGTAGTATTGATTATTGATTATGATTTTTATGAAGCAATATGCTAACTTTAGTTTGAATTTGACTAGAGGTTAACCCTATGGATGCTACAAACTAGAGAAGTATGTTGGATGGCTTCATTATTACCTATAGAAACAAAGAATGCACCTATTAGTCCAATAATGGGAGCATTTTAGTGACTATTTTAGTCATGGGGATCTGCATCCTTCTAGGGTTAACCTTTGAAGGACAATGAGGACGGATCAAAGTGTTCGACGAATGATTTCATTGTTCACTATAAAAACAAAGAATGCACCTATTGGTCTGATAATGGGAGCATTTTGGTGTCTACTTTGGTCATGTCGGCCACGTCCTTCAAGGGTTAAACAACAGGACTGAGGTAAATTTCCACTGGAATGTGAACGGAATGTGAACCTGACGTGCAACACAAGTTAAGCTTATGGCCGTTATTGGTAGAAAAATATTGTTGACATCCCCGCTGAGCTGTCCAGAATGATGATCCGAATACAAAAGGCTACCGGCACAAGGAACTCGGCATATAACAATTGTGACACCTATTTACCTTATTATCAAGGGCACAATATTATTATCAACAAAAATAAAATAAAAAACTAGTTTAAGATACTAATTTAACCCCTAAAGGACCAAGGCCTTTTTTCTGCCAAAAAGCACTGAAAATTGTCATTTCTATAGCAAAGAGTAAAAGAATTTGAAAAATGTTTTTTTTTCACATCCAACCGTAGGATCTTACACCTAACTAGTACAAGAATGTGTGGAATTTTTTTTAGAATTTTTGACCTCACAGATTGCAAGATATTTGCGTTTAAAGTGAAAAAAACAAGTTTTTCAGCACATTACGGGACTAGATTTTTTGACTTTAAACATTTTTAACTTAAAATTTTTGCACTACAGAGTTTTGAGGTTTTAATTATTATAGTGGAGGATTGAGTTGAGAGTCTAGAAAAAAAAAAAAATCCCAAAAAAATTTAATTATCATTCTTAAAAAAATTGTTAAGTAGATGTAGGTACAAGATAGAAGGAAAATCTAAAATATTAATATATTTTAGATGGAATTAAAATTCACTAATCCCAATGGTGAGATTGTTCTAACAAGTAAATCATACCATGCAAAAAACAAAAAATTTGAATAATTTGAAAATTTTCATTCAGAAATGAATCCTAAAGTTATTTTTTTCAAGAAGATGCTTTAACTGCCCGAAAAACAAGAATGTCCATAACTTTTTCATAACATATCCAAATGAAATGAATAAAAGCTTTCCAGATAGCCAAAAATATAATCTATGAGAAAAAAAATATTTTAAAAAAAAAATTCAGATTTTTGTCCATTTTTTTTTGCTGCCCGAGCTGCCCCCCGTCCCCTATTTTGAGCTTATATGGTCATAACTTTTTTTCCCGGGCACCGATTGTGAAAAAAATTACATTTCCTTGAAGCTAATCAACTTTCCTACCTCCAAAAAAAGTTTCAGAAAATCAGGAGAAAATTTCAGCCCGTAGATACCTGCCCGAAAACGCATTTGTCCCCCGTAGGGACAATGGTCCTTTAGGGGTTAAAAGAGTGCGACTTTGGCAAATTAGAGTCACAATCACATTCTTGTAGAATAAATCAGACTTCACTTATTTATGGAATATCACAGGAATATCATCCAAATATCATTCAAACTAGTGTGCCCTGTGTCATTGCCACAATCAAAATCAAAATAAAAGTAATTTTCTATTTTTTTAACTCATAATAAAAACTTTGAAATTCAATAACTTTTCCCATTGTGCATTGGAAGGCGCCACAAAACAAAGCCCGTGCACCCCTCCTTACCGAGGGCTTTTTGACGATACCAAATACATGAGCAGGGGACGTATAGTCTGGAAGATTCCAATGTAGCAAAACAAACAAACAAACAAACAAACAAACAAACAAACAGCCAAGCTTAAGGCATGAATATCGCAAAACATTACATAAGTTCATTTGCACAAAGATTTAAAATCTAGGACAAGTATAGATTTCAAATTTCAGAATAAAGAATATCATTAATATGATGCCATTCCGCAACTTTGGCACTTTTATAGTTTTGACCGCGTGGTCTAAAAATGGCATATGGAATACCGCCATTTTAATGAAATTCGCCATAAAGGAACAAAGTATATGGAAGACATGGACCAAAAATTTGGTACTTTTACTCAATTACATTACAAATGTTTACATTTTTGTTTTTGATGGTACTTTTTTTAATGTTGAAGTGTCATAGAATTAGGCATGTTAGCTTGCTTGCATCCTATGGCTCTTAGACCTGGTTTACACTAGATCCAAAGGTGAGGAGGCACAATAGTTTGAAGGTTTTGATTGGCTGAAATTGAGAAGTCTTTGGAAAAATGGCTTTACACCATGAAAAATGAGGGGTCACGAGTCTCCAAGAAGGTCTCATGATGTGGAGAGGACTTTTTCCTGTGTAGTAGAAAATTCCTCAAACTTTGAGCTTGTAAAATTATAGTTAGACCCACCACAAGGAAAAAGTCTCATGGGTCCTCAATTAGAAGTGCTATTTTAAAATTTTCTTTAATTGTTTTTGCCTTTTCCTGCCCTCTTGGTGGGTCACACCAATCCCAAGGGTATGACATTTAAAGGAGGACTTCCCAATGGCAAATGAAGGGGCTTGGAGAGGGAGACTTCTCAATTTTCTTCCCCCCTCATTTTCAGTAGAAACTAACCTTGAAAGTCTGAAACGTCGTCAAGGACTTAAAATATCCAATGCATGACTTTCAAGGAAAATGTAGAAATGAAAAATGCACCTATTCAGCAAGGAATGTGATAAGTGATAACTCTTGGCTGACTCTGGCTGACTAGCTACCTGGAGATAGGGTCACCTACCATACACAGAATCAAAATGAAAATAAAAACCGCAGTCAACATTCTCTTTTCTTCTCAGTGCACATGGCGCCGCTTCCTTGGCCAAGACGCAGAGTCCACCAGAACGCGGCGGCACTCACCAAGCTGTACAGACTCCACACAACTGTACTCCAGAGTCCAGACTCTAGACCCAAGACTCGCCTTTGCCGTGGGCCAGGATCAACGCTAATTATAAAATTGCCAGTTCCTTCCCGCATGCGCCATCAGTCTAAAAATGGCACCCGCATGCCCCAGATGCGCTCGCAAGTTTCCATTTCAGGAAACGCGGATATCAATGCATGACATAATCATACTAATTCAGGCTGCGGGATGCCTGGATCCGGATTTTTTGGTATATTAATTTATTGAGGAGCTCAGTCAGGAGCAGACATTTGGAGGAACTGGTCATGCCTTGCGAATTACGCTTGAGAGGTCCGTTACACTCCCGAGTACAGTATATATAAGAAGGCACGGGGGTCGAGGAAGAAGATTCATTCATATCCATAAGCAATCAGTGGCTACCCCAAAGTTAACCACGTCCTGCATTGTACCCACTCAGCAAAGGCTTGTGAGTTGGGAAGGCATGCTGCGACAGTAACTTCCTAGCTATTAAAAAACCAGCAATCGAGTTCAGTAGAAAAGCTAGCAAGCGCTTGTTGCTTGCTGTTCGGGTTGCACTTTCGATCTGGTCATCTTGTGAGTGTCGAAGTCTATTTCAGGAGTCTGTGATCGACTGGGTGTTTGTTTGTGTGTGTGTGTGTGTCCTGGTGTGTGTAAGTCTGAGTTTGTAGTAGGAGATTATGGGAGGAGAAGTTAGGGAGGATGAGTTTCTGGAGGGGAGTGTGCTGGGGGCGGCGTTCTGGCGATGGTGGAAGCGAGCTTGGGTAGGCGGGGAAGAAGGAGAGGCGCCTACTGTCAAGGAGGATGAGCAGGTGCTTGCAATTGCAGATGCTAAGGTGTCGATGATTCCAGCACAGGAGTTCGTGTACATTGCTGCTGTGGTGCCGCGGCCTCGGCCTCCTCGTCGCCCTGCGAAGTCCAAGCCTATCGATATTCCCACGAAGAAGGCTGTGTCGGTTCCCGTTTTTGAAGTAGCCGAGGATAAGCGGTACTGGTATCAATAATATCAGCTGGTCTGTACTACGCAGACCTTAATTTGCAAGTTTTTTTGATAGCTAGAACAGACTGAGTGTTCAACTCATACAAGTGAAAATCTTACAGGCCAAATTTTCACCACTGGCGAGGGCTCGCTGCTCCCTCGAATGTGCACCTTTTGGTACATGTTCTCTCGATCCATATACTGAGTCTGGTGGGTGTCTCCTGAGTAAACTCCACCCTTGATTTTTATCACTTGGAGTTAGTGGAGACTGGAGAGAGCGTTCATATTGTAGAATTGAATGCTACAACGACATCTTGTACAGTACGTGGGAGTATTTCACCCATTACAGAAGCTTTTGACAATAAGGTAGAGGAGGATAAATGATTTCAGGAGCCTGCTCGTTGAGATGGCAAGGCTAACCTTTACGAATTAAGTTAGCTAGCTGGTCGGCAATATTGAAAATTTTTGTACATTGACAACAGAAATGAAGTGCTTGTGTATGTAAATGTCATTCGGAGTGTGCTGGCATGGATTTGGTGGAGTGCGTGTGATTGCTGGCCCTCGATCACAAACTAGTTGCATACTCTACAGAGTGAAGCAATTGACTAGGATATGACGTGTGATGAGGCCACAGGCTGTCCCACACTCCCACCACTCAGGGTCTAAAATTAAAGGGGTTACCGAGAGATTAAGATATTGATCTGACTGACCTTTGGATTTTGTTCCAATTCAGTATGACAGTGTGCCAGTGCGGTCCTCTACATTACCGCTCTCCTTCATTGACCCGTACTCACGCTCATTGTTTGCCAAGCACGTCAATAACATGATTAAACTGCCGTGTCTTGTCACGTTAATAACATGATTAACCGTCTTTTAACGTACTTTGTAAAGCATTAAATTCCCACCTGCTATATGTCACCACGTACCGTTCCACAAGACTGTCCTGTAGTCGATTCGAATCTGAGTCATGTGCATATTTCTGACTTGCAATACAGAGATTACGTTAATGGGCGTCTGTAGTCTGTACAATTGTAAGTTGTACTAAATTAATCCCCTTGTCAACAAAGTGATGGTGTTTTCTATGAGTGACTGTACAGTACAGACATTACAGACATTACAGTGGCAATCTTCATCACCGACTTTTTCTTCAAGATCTAGATCGAATGCACGCAGGCTGAAATTAAACCCGGTTGTGCGAATGTGAATGTCACTGAGATTGCCTGGATAAGTTTCAATTAATTCACCACCGACATTGGTAATGTTTGGGAACTCCGTATCATCCCTCAAGATCGATCCTCAGGTGAGCGAAGAAATTATGGAGTCAGTGATTTGTCCGGCTTTATCCCAAGTGATTTCTTTACAATCTTTTGCCCAATCTCGGGCATGGATAAGAATGAATCATGCAAACATATTCTTGAATATCCTGCTTAATTTCTGAAGTTGTAGCCAGTAATAGTGGGGTTTCAAGTGCCTCTTCATCAGGCTATCTTCAAACTTTCAAAAGATTATTTATCTGAGATCTCGTAGATGACATCTCACCATGCAGCAAGAGCTCGCAAGTTGCTCGTCTCTTCAGTCGTTCATCATAAACCATACCCGCTGTTTGGGTGCTTCATTTGTTCGAATCAACACTTCACCCTTTCACCCTTTTATAGTATATTAATGCCCAAATCTTTTTAGCCAATAGCTTACTGTTAACTCAATTTCATCAGATTGGTATGAAAAGAAAGTTTCTTCTTAAAGATTCAAGCACTACTTTAGATGACAAGACATTATTTGGACAATTCATCACCCTTGAAGCATTTCTAATATTCATCCATCATCATCCAAAATATGAACTTCAGAATACTTACCCCCCTAAAGCTTTGAGGCCTTTTTTCCATCGAAAATCACTCAAAATTGTCATTTCTTTTGCAAAGAGCACAAAAAAATCTAATTTTAATTTTTTTTTGCATATCTAACCATAGGATCTTGCACTAGACTAGTGTAAGAAAGTGTGAAATAAATTTCATAAACTTTGACCATGTAAATTGCAAAATATTTGCATTTAAAGTAAAGAAAATAAGTTTTTTGCACCTTGCTTGATTAGATTTTTTGACTTTGAATCCTCGTAGCTTAAAAATTTTGCACTAAATATTTTGAATTTCAAATTTTTTATGTTGAAGAATTGAGTTTAGTGAGTTGAGAATCTAAAGAAAAAAATCTAAAAAACACATTTAATTTTCACTCATTAAAAAATTATTACATAGAAGTAGGTTAAAGATTGAAGGGAAAATAAATTGTTAATAGTTCTAAAATGGAATTGAAACACACTAATTTCAATGTTGAGATTGAGGTTCTAGCAAAGGGTCTTTAACTTGTGGAAAATTGAATTTAGAAATGAATCCTACAAGTTATTTTTCAAGGATATGCTTTGATTGCCCAAAAAGCAAGACTGTTTATAATTTCCACATCATTAATCCAAAAAAAATGAACCAAAGCTTTGGTATAGATAAAAATACAATCTACAAGAAACAAATTTTTATAATTTATAATTTTAATTTTTTTGTGTTTTCTTTTTTGCCTATTAAATTGAAATTTGGGCTTGTTATGCCATAATTTTTGCTCTCTAGCATCAATTGAAATTTAAAAAAAATTACATTACATAAAAACTAATATATTTTCCTATCTTCACAAAAAGTTTTTGAAATTACAACAAATATTTAGACGGTAGGAGCTTACTTAAAATCCATTCTGTCTATTGAAAGGACAATGGGACTTTAAAAATTAAGGAGGGTTTAACCCTAGAATGCCCATGGTGCCACTTTGTGAAACTTGGATGATTTCAATGGAGCAATATGTGATGAAGAACAATGTTTCTATTAATTTTTTAATTATGAATTTTCTATTAATGATACAAAAATTTGGTTCACAAGATGATGTACTGTCCTACATTGTACACCTCAGGTTAAATTTCCAGATTTTTTAAGCATCTTTCGTATTTGATGTGAATTCTTTCACTTTTCTCTCTATAATAAATTCACAACAATTTCAAATTTTCACATATGGTCTCATCTCTAGAAGTAAAATAAAATAATTTTCATTCCTAAGTAGTGGCAAAATATAGAGAAAGGAAAAGCAAAAGATATTGAGACTTATAGATGGTCATGGACTCTGTCTTTGAAGGATTAACCCTCTAAGGACGCTAAGGACAAAAAGTGTCTGATGGATGACTTCATTGCTCATTGTAGAAACAAAGAATGGATCTATTGGTCTGATAATCAGAGCATTCGGTGACTACCTTGGTCATGGAGGACCGCGTCCTTCTTTTAAGGATTAAACACACGATCTTCCAATGACTAAAAAGTGTGAAATTTGGATATTTTTTCATAAGCTCTTCAATGGATCTTCCTCCATTTTCACCCTGAAAATTGGGATTTTGCCACTCTTACTGCCACTCGTCAATACTCTTTGTGTAAGGTGGGTGATGGATCCACAGAACTTCAACACGAGCAGTTATCAAGCAAATTATTCTCACCTGATTAATGATGCCTGAAACCCCACAAATGAACCCCTCATATTACACTGAAAATAAGGATAAGAGTGAACTCAATTGCTTACGCAGTACGCGGTAACCACCGACATTCCGTAATGTTTGGGATCCGGAACGCAGGGTCTGCCCTCAATTGATGAAGAAAAGGATGTCCAGCGTTCTCCCCAATGGCTTCTGCGGTTCTCCCCAATCCTCAACCCAGTTTTCGGCATGGATAACTATGAATTCAAGCAATCATGTCCTTCGAAAACCAGATCTTTGTAGTTCAAGGACGATGCAATCTAGGATCAGACCGTTGTAATTATGTAGAGTGATTGATTGATGGAGTCTAGGTTTGAATGCATCCAATAAAATGTCAATTCGGGGCGCGCAGATTGTGGCATTCAACTGCAGAAAGCACTTAAGTACAGAGTTAAGTTAGGGTATTAGCCTTCGAAGAGCACCAATGTCATATTTTTCTGCCAATAGCGAAATTGACGTCGGTGACCTTAAGTGACGTCGATGTTGAATTCTAATTCAGTCACCAGCAAGCTCTCGATTGCATGCTCGCGCGCTCCCATGAATTCAAGCAGTCATGTCCTTCGAAAATCCGATCTCTGCAGTTCCAGGACGATAAAATCTACGATCACTGTCGCAACGACATATGGAATTACTTGTTTGACGGAGTCTCGGTTTAAACGTCAATTCAGAGCGCCCAAAGTGTGACATTCAACTCGGCAAAGTAGGACTGGTACGTGCAGAGTTAAGTTAGGGTTTAGAATTTTTGGTTAAAGCCTTGAAAAGTGACAATGTCGATCATTTCTCCCAATATATCGAAATTGACGTCAGTGATCTGCGGAGAAAACCGCTGACGAACTCCAATTCAGTCACCAGCAAATGATTTCTCGACCGCATGAGCGAGCAATTGCAATCTCGCTCCATAGAATGCGAAGCTGCCAAGTGGAATGATGAGGAGCCAAGTACCGGAGATCACTAGCAATTACTACGTATTAATTAAACATCATCAGTCCTGCCGAATTGAACCTCCGAATCAGTCACTCACCGATACATTTGCGATGATGTCGGGATGAATAGATCTAGCGAGGCCGCGATTTCAGGGGTTGGCTACGCAAATTCAACATCCGGAATTTCGGAAAGTACTTAATGCCGTGCGCGCGTCACCATGACCGAAGAATCGATCGGTAGGGGACGGGCGATAATTTCTAAAGCCTGCAAGAGAAATGCACACGCACAATCCTCCAGTTCTGGCAACAACAATCGCGGCACGCATTCCGGCCCACCGTACACGGTGGTCTCTGCAAAAAATAATTCAGTCTTAAAGTGGATGTCGAAACTTTTGGATATTTAGTTTGCAAAACAACAGTTTTTTTTATGGAAAAAAGGAATATAGTGGAATATTTGTAGAATATTGGCAAAGTATTCCTAATTTTTGGCGAATTAACCCCTAAAGGATCAAGGCCTTTTTTCGCCAAAAATCACTTAAAACTGCCAGTTCTATTGCAAAGAGTAAAAAAAAATTGAAAAATGTATTTTTTGCACATCTAATTGTAGGATCTTACACCGTCGAATTGGTATAAGAATGTGTAAAAAAATTCAAAATTTTTGACAACAAAGATTGCAAGAGATTTGCGTTTAAAGTGAAGAAAACAAGTTTTTCGACACCTTGCATGACTAGACTTTTTTGACTTTGAACCTTCTTAACTTAAATTTTTGCACTTCAGAGTTTTGAGCTTTAATTTTTTATTGTGGGAAATTGAGTTGAGAGTCTAGGTTGAAAAAGAAATTCAAAAAAACTTTATTTTCATTCTTAAAAAAACTGTTGAGTAGAAGTAGGTACAAGATGGAAGAAAAATCTAAGTTATTAATATCTTTAAGATGGAATTAAAACATACTAATTCCAATGGTGAGATTGTTCTACCAAGCATATTAAGCCATGTGGAACTTTTCTTTTTGAAAAATTATAAGAATTCCATTCAAAAGTGAATCCTACAAGTTATTTTTTCAAGAAGATGCTCTAAATGCCCAGAAAACAAGATTGTCCATAACTTTCACATAACAAATCCAAATGAATTGAATCAAAGCTTTCTATGAGACCAAAATATAATGTATGAGGGAAAAAAAATCATTCAAATTTTTGAATTTTTTTTTGCTATTTTTTCCCAATTTTCACCAAAAAAATATTCTATAGTGATACAAATTTTGTCCATGACACTAACTTTTATTACAAGTGGTACAAATCCGTGAAACTAATTATCATGCTCGGAAGGCAAGTTCAAAATTCTTTGCCAAATAATTATTTACCACCTAAAGACCCATTGTCCCTTTGGAGGACAAATAAGATTTTGAGCATGTACCTACAGGTTGAATTTTTGTCATGATTTTTTGAAACTATTTTGAAGATAGAAAAACTTATTAGCTTTGTGGGAATATTAATTTTTTTTCAATTGGTGCTCGGGAACAAAAATTATACTTAAATAAGCTCAAAATAGGGGAATAATATTTCAACCTGCTCTAGTTTGATAAAAATAGTATGGCTTTGGTAAAATAGTGTCACACCTACTATAGAATAAAAAGATAAACTTTTAAGAAGAGACACTATCTAATTAAAAACAAGACAAAGGAGAATAATGAGTCCAACACCATGGGATGAGCCTACTACGATTGAGACCAAGAAAGAAATAGATTGCCACTTTAGAGAGATACAAAACTATAGGATAAAATCAATGTAGTAGTTGAACAAAATCTCAATTGTTATAAGAGAGATATTAACCCCTTAAAAAACATTTTTCACATGTCATTGTTAAAATTGCTTGCAGGTTTTGTGTCAAATGAAATGATCCTCAGAGTATTGTGACTTTGGAAATAAAAAATAAAAATAAAAATAAAAATAAAAATAAAAATAAAAATAAAAATAATATATATATATATATATAAAAATTATCAAAATATTTGAAGTGACGAATTACAAAGGGGATATAAAATTGAAGTAACAATTTTTATTTATTAAAACCTTTATTACAAATAATTGATTAAATCATTTACTTGTGATAGTGGATGGAGTCATAAATTCAAAAGCCATCTAATCAATATTTTTTCAATTTAGCCTATTTTATTATCTTTTGATGTGTATATGACTATTGTTTATAATTTTGATGAAAATGAAGTTTTAGTATGAATCTATGTGTTAGAAAATGCCAATGTGGTAGTGTCTTGAAGATTAGTATTAGGGGTGGTCTACTTTGGAATCCAATTGCTTTCGCTTGAATTAAATCCAATTGAATTTGTTTTTGCAACACTTAATATCATGTTTTTTACACTAGAAGTTTTATATTTATAATTTTGGAGTTTATTTTCAAATAAATATCATAAGCCTTATTGAATGAAATCAATTATCTAATCTATTAAACATTAAGAGCCACTATACATTTCAATACTTTGATACAACATACTTGAGTAAGATTGAATGCCAATCTATTGGAAAGAACCATATTCCATATTTTAAAAAAGCCACAAAATAATGGAAATTAGAAAGATAAATTTTTATATTTGCAAGGATACATCACAACATGCAAATAATTCAAACCTTGAAACACCCATAGAGTCTAAGCCAAAATACAGATTTGCTAAAATAATGCAGTATCATGTTTCAATTTTTTTAAATCTTCATTGGAATAGAATATTTTAAGAATTACAATTAAATTTTTTATTTACACAATCAATTTGTAAAGTATTTGAAAATCTTAAGTTGACATAATTAGTTATGAAGCATCTAGCTTTGAAAACTCATCAAAAATAGACCTTCTAATTTGTAAATATTACATTTTTTAATTCACCAAAATATCGTGTTACATCAATTACTTGGAAACTAGAAAAAATATTTGATGATAAAAACATTATTATTATTTTTCCTTATAGTATTATTTGTATATTCATTTGTGAGCACTTAGAATATTTTGCAGTCTTTTCTTTATTAATTTTTTTATTAGAAGGAACAATCTTAATTTGTAA
Source organism: Pseudisothecium myosuroides (assembly GCA_951799445.1). NCBI lineage: Eukaryota > Viridiplantae > Streptophyta > Bryopsida > Hypnales > Lembophyllaceae > Pseudisothecium > Pseudisothecium myosuroides. The sequence goes on along the minus strand of OX637287.1, from coordinate 35,004,317 downwards.
CATATCTATACAGAGATAACTTATATTAATATGTATAACATATTAATTCAAATAGAAAAGAAAAATTGCCATGTAGAACTGTTGCCCAAAGTCATGTAAGGTTAAGTATATGTTCTTGGGGTCCTTCATAAATAGTGTGTTTTTTCATTAGATGCTTTTTTCTAAATATCTAGTATTCATCGCAAGAATCTTTTGTACCAATTTGCAATTGATTTTTAACCCTTAAATACTCAATGTGTTTTTTGAGCTTCTTGAAATTTGCTAGAAACTTAACAAAAAGTCAAAGGTTTAATTTTTTTTCCAAATAGCAACTAGCAATGCCAATCTAGCTTGATCCCTAGAACAACATGAAATCTTGTCTTGAGTCCATCATCAAACCATGACCCATCATTTCCAAGTCCAAGCTAAAGATTGAATGTTTAAAGGTTAATCCAAGTTGATTCATAAACAAAATGATTGTAGGTATCACTGATTTCTTTTTTTTATGTGTCACTAAGGTATGTTTACCAAAAACCAACACTATTCAAAATGCAACACCAACATTTGGACCAAAAAGGGTCTAAGAAAAATCTAAATTTCGATTATACAAGATGTACACAATCAACATCTAAGAGTCTTTAAGGCCCAAGGCCCACTAAATTTCTTAAAGTCTCATTGGTAGACGGTAAAAAACTTGAACCTTGTGGCTTCACACTGCTTTTTAAGTCCTCATGCATTCCGAAATGCCTAGTACATGGCAACAATTTTGGAAGTTTAGTGCTAAGGAACTAAGACTTAAAACCCAAGTTGGTTTTAGCAAAAATGAAAAACCAACTAAAAGTCCAAATCCCAATTGTTATTTTGAATATAAAAGAAAAAGAAAAACGCCATATTAAGCATCCTAATAGATTGAAATTCTATCCAATTCTATCCAATGACTTTTCTGCCCATATTTTAGACGCGTAATTGTTGTACAATATTGTACGTGAAACAAATTAGAAAATAGACTTAATCGAAAAGTGAAAGGGCCAAAATTTTGAAGCTTTTGATTGGCTAAATTCAAGAAGTCTTTGGAAAATGGTTTTACATAAAATGAGAGGGCATGGGTCTCCAAAAAGGCCCAATGAAGTGGAGCACACTTTTTTTTTCTTTGTGGCAGCAAAAATTATCTCCCATGAATCATAGTCCGATTAAAATTCTTAGAGTCCTTATTGAAAATTGCTATTTTTAATATTTAAAAAAATATATTTCTCCATTTTATGCCCTTTTGGTAATTTACATTGATCTAAGGTCATGATTTCCAAAAGAAGGCTTCTTAATAGCAAATGAGGAGACTTGGAGAAGGACACTTTTTCATTTTTTGGCCCCTTCATTTTTTATATAAACCAAGCTTTAAAATTGGGACTTTGGCCTTCACACTATGAAGTCTCAATTCCCACTTTTTGTATGTTTTATTCACCTTCTACAAGCCAAAGAAATTGGGATTAGGCCTATACTTGGGATGTAGAGTGAAGTGGCCCAAAGAGCCTAGGTTGTTTTTTGTACATCTAGAAAATTCATAACTTATTTATACAATGTCTAAATATTGCATATTAAACTATGCTAGAATTTAATGGCAAATTAGATTCAAATTAATAAATTATCTTTTAACTCCTTAACTTCTAAAGTCACAAGGCCTTTCTTCCATCAAAAACCACTCAAAATTGCCATTTTTATTACAAAGAGCAAATTTTTAATTGCATATTTAACCTTGGGATCTTGTACTAGACTAGTGTAAAAATGTGTGGAAGAAATTTAAAAAACTTTGACCGCATAAATTGCAAGATATTTGCATTTAAAGTGAATTTTTTTTTTGCAACTAGCTTGACTAGATTTTTTGGCTTAGAACCTTCTTAACTAAATTTTTTTGATCTACTGATTTTGAATTTCTAATTTTGTATGTTGAAGAATTGAGTTGGAAGTCTCTGAATATATATATTTTAAAACACTTAATTTTTATTAAAAAATTATTAAGTAGAAGTAGGTTCAAGATTGAAGGAAAACAAAACCGTTCAATAGCTCTAAGATGGAATTGAAATACACTAATTTCAAAGGTGAGATTGTTGTAGCAAAAGATCTTAACCTTGTGAAAGAATTTATTTTAAAAAATTGTGAAAATTGAGCTTAGAAATGAATCTTACAAATTATTTTTTCAAGAAGATGCTTTGATTGCCCGAAAAACAAGATTGTCTATAACTTTCTCATAACAATTCCAAATGGAATGAATCAAAGCTGCCCAAGTAGATAAAAATATAATCTATGAGAAAAAAAAATTAATTTTGTCTAAAGATTTTGTGAGGATATTTTCCTGCCTACCAAATTAAATTTTGGAATTTTTGTACTATAACTTTTACCCTAGGCACCAATTGAAATAAAAATTATATTTGCCAAAAATTAATATATTTTTCTATCTTTACTAAAAATTTCAGAAAATTATGACAAATATTGAAACCAGCCTAGAAATCAATGGGATTTTAGGGGGCAAGGACCAAGTGTATGTTCAACAGACACTTAAAAACTTGGATAGAGTCATATGGAGTCAATTCTTAATGGATGCTCTCTAAGTTTTTGGTACAATATGGAAACATTTATATCCTTTGTAGAAATTTTAAGAAATTCCGATTGGACGCTTAGATTAAAAGTTATGAGTGCTACCCAAAAAAATTTAGGCAATTTGGTTAGTTTGGGCATCTTTGGGGCATCTTTTGCTAAAATCTTTATCGACTTTTGAAATTTGGTATGTTTGTAACTAATAAAAAATGGCATAAAATTGTCAAAAAAGAATTTAGTTGTTAAACCACATTCTAAGAGGAGTCAAACTTTGTTGCCTATGCCAAGGACATTTCAAGAAAAACTACATTTAGTTTTTTTCTAACTATCTTGTAATGTATGAAGTCCAAAATCTTGAAATTTTTCCACATATTTCTAATGTTTGTCTCTAACTTTTTTACAATTTGGATTTCAAGTTAAATATTTCTTCATATCTACACCAAAAATCATCAAAAAATGATTAGTGTATTGCTAATTCACTTAACCTCCTTGCATTGCAGGGTGATATAGGATATTTGCCTCTGAAATTTTGCATGAGTGTACCTAACAAGATTTGGAAGTCAATGGAGGAGAGATGCAAATTCATCAAGAGCAAAAATTTTACCTTTGAGGGTTCGAAGTTTATTGACTGCTTTTATAAAAATGAATAAATGTTTTTTTTCTCACTTCAAATGTTATAATCTTTCAAGCCATGTGATCAAATGGACTCAAATTTTTTCCAACACATTGTCATAGTAGTCTATTACACTTTTTGGAGGTTGAAGTTCAAAAAAAATTTCAATTGTCAATTATGGGAAATGCACTAAAAAAATGCAAGTTTTTGAAATTTTCTCTTGAAAAACACCTATCGTTGATTGTAATTAGTAACTATGGTAAGCTAGCCTATAACAGTCAAAAGACCTCATCATAGACACTTAGGAAATGACCCATTAAAGTCACGGGGAGTTCACTATTTGGGGGGTTCATATATCACGTGCAAACAAGGGGTATTTTTTGGGGGTCTATTTTGATGGCGTGGACAAATAAAACACACACTATCATTACCTAATTTTCTAATTCTATGTATTTTATGGGGCCATTCACTTAATTCAAATTCCAAGGCAAGGTCATTTTTTAAGGCACTAACTTTTTTATAATGAAATATTTTGCATTAGAAATTGCCCTGGACGCGCAACACTGAACCTACTCAGGATTTCGCAAGTTTGGTTTAGTGTTAAAGAGCAAGCCTAAGAAAAACACTTACAGTTTCTATAGCATGCTCATTGACATTCAAACTGATATTATAACTCACACTTGAACTTGAAATGTAAGGCAAACATGCTATCGTGGACATTGAAACTGAAATTGAAATTCATGGTTGAACTTAATTCCTAAAGAACCGATGTCCCTTCGGGGGACAAATGCGTTTTCGGGCAAGTACCTACAGGCTAAAATTTTCTCTTGATTTTTTGAAACTTTTTTTGAAGTTAGAAGAGCTGATTAGCTTTGTGGGAACATAATTCTTTTTACAATCGGTGCCTAGGAACAATAGTTATGACCAAATAAGCTCAAAACAGGGGACTTGGGGCAAAAAAAAAATTTTAAAAATTTGAATTTTTTTTTCTTTATATTTTTTTTCTCATAGATTATATTTTTGTCTATCTGGAAAGCTTTGATTCATTCATTTGGATATGTTATGAGAAAGTTTTGGACATTCTTGTTTTTGGGGCAGTTAGAGCATCTCTTGAAAAAATAACTTGTGGGATTCATTTCTGAATGCAATTTTTCAAATTTTTCAATTTTTTTTTGAATGATTAAGTTTACTTGCTAGAGCAATCTCACCATAGGAATTAGTGCATTTTAATTCCATCCAAAATATATGAATATTTTAGATTTTTTTCTATCTTGTACCTACTTCTACTTAACAATTTTTTTAAGGATGATAATTAAGTTTTTTTGAATTTTTTTTCCTAGACTCTCAATTCAATTCTCCGCTATAAAGTTTTAAAGCTCAAAACTCTTTAATGCAAATATTTTAAGTTAAAAATGTTTAAAGTAAAAAAATCTAGTCCCGTAATGTTCTGAAAAACTTATTTTTTTCACTTTGAACGCAGGTATCTTGCAATCTGTGCGGCTAAAAATTTTGAAATTTTTTCCACACATTCTCATATTAGTTAGGTGTAAGATCCTATAGTTAGATGTGAAAGAAAAACAATTTTCAGTTTTATTTACTTTTTGCTATAGAAATGGCAGTTTTTAGTGTTTTTTGGCAAAAAAAAGGCCTTGGTCCTTTAGGGGTTAAAGTCTAACACAAAAAAGTTATGTAATTGAAATGGAAATTCTTCTACGTCACCTGCAAATATACTCACCTTACACACAACTAGTTCTCATAGACATGCAAACGAGAGGCACAACAAGTTCAAGTGCGAAGCATAAAATGAAGCCACGAATTCACACTACACTCTTAGGCACATTTATTCATGCATTCCCAACCCCCATTCAATGAAAGAACCTGCACATGGTTTAATCTTCATCTCTTTGAACTGTTTTTGACTTCATTGTCGACCAGTCATCCATGTCCTCGGATGCTCAATTCATTAATAGCTTGTCCATACAGCAAGTTGTACACTAAATTTGTATACCCCCAGTTGTGCACTATGTATAGAAAACTTTGGAATACCCTCCCTTCATTTATAGCAACTACATCTTAGATCTAAAAAAATAAAATGGGGTATGTTATTGGAGCCCTTATCTTTAGTTATAATCCCTAAACTTTCATTTTTTAACCCTTATCTTATCTCCAAAAAAATTCAAAAATTCAGGCACAAAGAATTAAACCACCCTTATTTTTTATTGCACCATACCGAATAAATTTTTCTAAGTGAACCCCTTGTGATTAAAGTCTATCAATCCATGATAGACTTTTTCAATAAATGAGATTTGGGCTACATTCGATTGAGTTAGTGACCACAATAAACGTCTTGGATGATAGTGATTGCAATAGGAACTTTGCCTTTTGAGTGTAAATTCATCGCAAGAAGTTATTTTTTTAGGCCTTCATATTGTCGCTATGTTATGAAATATTGTAATTACTATAGGTGAGTCAAAGATAACCATTACAGATACACTTTTTTTTGTTGGTCTTGGGGATAGTCTAGAGACTCTTTTAGGCCAAAGGGACAATATACTTAAAAAATTCATAACAAATTCCTCCTTTGTCGAAAAAATAAAATTTCAATCGCTTTCTCCATTTCTACGTATTGTGTCTTCACATGGGAAAAGAAATTAAAAAACTTTCAACAATACCAATAGGGCAAACCAAACCAATCATCCTACCTATTAGTCATAGTCTGATACGTTTTAAGGTAGATACAACCAAAACCGCCATTTTTTTGCTACTCAGCCTATTTACAATTGATTAGACTGGTCAAATTTTCATATGCTCTTGTTGGCAAGTAAAAGGAAGTTCTAGTGCACCAAAGTAGGTGGCATTTGGATATTACATGCAAAAGTTATGAAAGAACAAAGTTTGTTTCTAAAAGCTTTTCTTCCACATAGGTACATAATTGAATTTGGAGATGTACACATAGACATTATAGATGGAAGTTTAAGTCAGTGGTGCATTTGGGTGTACCTACACTGAATAGGAAAATTAGGTTGCCCCACACTAGTATCTCAACATTCTACACTATATCAATATCATAGTTACTGTAGAAGTATGCAGTGATGTGGGAAACATGTATGCTGCATGGGTTAATGTACTGATTCATGACTTGGGATTAGAAAATGACTTGTGCCTCCATCTGGACAAGCAATGAGCCATAAGGTAACATGAAGTAACTTCTCTGTGGTAAGGGCAACCTAATTATTTGTCAAGGCAACCCAATTTCACTATTTAAGTGTACCTTACCTTAATGCCCAAGGAATGTCACCCAATTTCACTATTTGTCAAGGCAACCCAATTTCACTATTTAAGTGTACCTTACCTTAATCCCTAAACGACGGACCTATGACCACTGATTTCAAACTTCACTACCCATCACTCAATTTGCTGCCATTTTGCAACTAGGTATATATAAAAAAATTTATATTTATTTTTCAGAGATGAAAATACATGTCTCCTTTACTTCACAAAAAAATTTAGATTTTTTTGTGGAAAATTGATTTTTTTAGGAATTTTTGAAGAAAAAATGAAGAAAAATCATATTAAATAGAAAATTATTTCAAAAAATCTGAAAATTTCACCATGTGTGTATATTACAATGACAAACATCATGGTGTAAATTCAATTTCCGTGTCATTCTATAATTAGAAAATAATAGACATTGAAAATACACCCAAAGTTCAAATTGCAATAAAATATGAAATATTAGGAATTTTTTCAAAATTCAAATTGGAGTAGAAACTAGAGTAGATGACCTTCATTTTGTTAGTTGGACTCAAACTCAAAAAATATCATTTTTGTGGAGAAATTTCAGATTTAGAGCAAGGAGCAACAACTTCCCAAAATACTCTAAAATAGCATATTTTGTGATCCGTTTTTTTTAATAACTTCTCATTTCTATGAAGACAAACATTGAAAAAAGTACAAACTCAATTGGATACCCTTCACAACCCAATATGAAAGGTCAACAAGGAAAAGGAGGATGAAAAATGCTTTTGAACCACATCGGGAAAGTACCCCCCAATTGCGTCAGTACTGTCGCAATACTGACCGGATTGTAGTACCAAACAGTGCTGTTGCAATACTGATGCAATACTCAAACAATATTGAAAAATTTATAATTGCTACAATATTGCAACAATTAGCTTCCCTGCAATACTGATTAAGCTAAGAGTATGGTGACAATACTACAACAATATAAACAACTAAGAATTATACTACTTTTATATTGCAAGTGTGTGTTTGAAAATAATACATTTGTACTGCAGCAGTACTGCAACAATATTGCAAGATTTCTAATTCTAACTGGAAGTTGGCATTTGTCGAAGTCTTTTATTTTACCCTTTAGTACATCAATGTACTTTCTATAACTTCAATTAATTCCTAGAGGACCAAGGCCTTTTTTTTTGCCAAGATGTACTCATAACTATCATTTCTATAATAAAGAGTAAAAAAATTGTTTCTTTTTTTTAGCACGTCTAACTGTAGGATTCTACACCTAACTAGTATGAAAGGAGTGGAAACAATTTCAAAAAATTTGACCACAAAAATTGCAAGATATCTGCGTTCAAAGTAAAAAAAATTTATTACATTGCAGGACTTGGATGTTTGACTTTGAACCTTCCTAACTTTAATTTTTTGCACTACAGAGTTTTGAATTGTAAAATTTTATGGTGGAGAATTGACTTGAGACTCTCGAGAAAAGAACACCAAAAAAACTTAATATTTATTCTTTAAAAATTTGTTTACAAGAAGTAGGTTTGACATAGAAGGAAAATTTAAATTATTAAAACTTCTAAGATGGAAATAAAATGCACTAATTAGTGTGATTTTTTAATATATAATTTTACTGCAAAATATATCATTTACAATGTTATTATAATAATCTAATTTTTTCAAGAACCGCAAATGGTAGTGAGAAACAATTATTTGAAATTTAAATTTCACAATTTTTTGAAAATAGAACTGTAGAAGGAAATAAAAACTGTAATGCTATGAAATTGGATTTTGAAATGTACAATTTATAATAGTAATAATTTATTGAGTACTTAGAATTTTTAATTTTTTAAATGATGGTTAAAAACTTCAACAAAGGTCGGTGGATGCCAACTGTCGTCCAGCCAAAATGAGGTTGTCGCTGCCTACCTGTTGGCCCTTCTGGGAGGCAATGCGTCCCCAGCGCCAAGGACATTGAGGCCATCCTAGGGTCAGGTTAGAATTCCTTCTCTGAGTAACCCTTGAGTTTGGATTCCGCACGCTTTCTTGTTGATTTCGATTGATGACTGAGTGGACCTGGATTTTGTGACTGTTTGTCCAGTCGGTGCTTAGATCGATTCCCATACGGTAAAGCTCTTGTTATCGGAGTTGGAGGGCAAAGGAATTGATCGTAGCAGCCAGCAGAGATGTTTGCTTTGGTGCCTTCCGGCGGAGGTGGTGCGCGTGGTGGTAGCGCCGAGTGGAGGTGGTGGTTCATCTGCACCTGTCGTCGAGGAGAAGAAGGAAGAGGTCAAGGAAGCGGAGTCCGATGATGTAAGTGTCGTTGTTGTGCTCGCGCAAGCCTTGCTCATGAGCACGAAAGTTTCAGCTTAGCAATCGTATAATTGCTCACAAGCTCACTGCAATCGTGAAGATCTCCACTGTAACCATCCCTTCTTTTGCATTCTAGGGTTTGTGCTTCTAAGGTTCTTCTTCCGCATTCCACCTTCTCCATTTGTCGTTTCGAATAGGTCTATCGAAGATGTTGATTCTAGGGTTCGGCGGGCTTCTGTGAACACGAGTTATTTTGCGTTGATGACATTGAGCGTCACTGTGTTGGTTGCTCTCTGCAGGATGCGCCCATGTCGGATGACCTGCACTGCCCGTCGCCCTTTGTGGGATTGTTGATTTTCTTTCTTACTTCGGGGTTTCATGATAAAGAGCAACTTTTGTTTTTAGGTCTTTTATTTGCGTTTTGGGAATGAAGACAACTCTTGTCAAGGTCATGAATTATGAATTTTGGGGAGCTATTTTGTTGCTGGGAGTGGTGTTTAGGGTTTTGAGTTGTTTGGAACGTGGTCAACTGTGGCAGGTTATGAATCTTGGACCTTTAGAAAAACTATGCAACTGTGATGACAGGGTATGATCTATTGCTTCCCTCATTTTGACTTTGTTTTTTGGTTTTATTGATAACCTTGCAAGACATTCGTGGGATTTTTTTAGCTGTATGACCCATTTAACAGGGTATGTAGTGAAACTATCCCTTACTATGGCATAATTTTTGTGAGCAGGTTTTGTTGTTATTGAATATCAAGGCAGACTTGGAATCTATGTTCACCTGGAACACCAAACAGGTATCAATTGGTCTTGCAATGCTGTCCATTGTTAATTTGTGTAGTTTATCTTTGAGAGAACTCTTGTTTGCAGAATTGGGATGGGTGTTGCTCAAAGGACTCTACCCCTTGAAATGTACATGTACTGAAGGAGCTTTTTCAATTGTCTTTTGTCCATTAGTGTGATTGAGAAAGTTATGTTCCTGGAGTTTTTTCATATTGATCTATGATTATTTAATTGGTGTTGTAATTCCACTGCTTGATGAGTTTTATGATGTTGGAAGGAATTCCTACAACTTGATGCATCCTAAACAACGTTTCTATAGACAGGAAGGAAATGAAATTGCCAACAACTCTTAATTTGCAGTTTGGATAGTTTTTTTCTTTGTCTTCCATCATTTCATTAACATTGCAATAATACATATGTGCAGCACATATTGTTAAGTTCATGACTAATTTAGATTTTCTATTATTGATGCAAGGAAATTACAAGGTAATCCAAGAAAAATGTGTGTGAAGAATGGTTGCAGAGGTGTGGAGTATGAAATGGGAGTTTCTCCATTAGTGCAATTGTTTCCACTCATTTATGTATTTGTATTCCAGTTTGATATCATTTTGGAGTAATTGTATGTAGTAGAATACAATATTTTGGTTGAATCATAGTGTTTGTAAAATTGCATTGTAGTATAGAGTAGTGTTTGTATGTTTTTTGCATGTGCAAATGTAACATTCTTGGAGATTATATACATGAATGTGAAATTGTAATTTGTATGAATCTTGCATGGAAATGTACATTGATTGAACTAGAAAATGTGATCATTTTTAGGTTTTTGTGATTTGAAATGCGCACAAATGCAATATTATTATGATATTGTTGAATAAAATAATTTTGCACTTGCAGTATTGCAATAGTATAGATAATGAACAAACTAATCATAGAAGTATGCATATTTCAATATCGAAAGAGGATTGTTGAGCTACACTAATTATACATCATTGCAGTATTGCAATAGTTCTGCAAGAGTTTATTTGATGTATACTTTCATTATTGACTAATAATAAATTCTCAGGATTAAAAAAATACTGTGCAATGAATATCATAATATTGTATAGCAAAGTACTTAGCAATATTGATTTGTTACCAATTCAGTATTGCATGCAATAGTCTCCTCATTTGTACCGCAGCAGTACAAACTCAGTATTGGACTGTTCAAACATTGACGCAATACTAAACGAATATTGCAACAGTACTGTTTGGGCCGTCCCTTTTTTCCCGAGGCTTGGCATTCTAAACTCAACAGTGTTGTCGTCAGAATGCCACGGAATGGCGTCCCCGGCGCTCCAGGGTTAATGCCCAAGGAATGTCACGGTCATAGGTACACCCACCCACCCACCTCACACGGTTGCTTGGAGTGCAGTTTTCCTCCGCCTCAGTTTTGTTCCCAACTTCCCATGCTCCCATGAGTCATCACACAGTCATAAATTTGAAAAGCTCAGGCACTTGCTAGGAACCCTCCTGCCGCCAAATAAAGAAACCAGTTGGCAGTTTAGAAGTTGGTGTGTCGGGAAAAGCTCAGTCGAGACTTCGGAGCCCACAAACGAGTGACGGAGCTCACACCTTTCACGAAAAAATTGGTTTAAAATTTCAGTCGTCTTCAGTGGACTGCCCATTAATTCGCTCGACTGCCCGCGTTTCCGCAAATAGAGAGTGATCCCTTGATTCTGGGGAAGCTTCTGCGACGCTTCCTCAATCACTGCGTCGAAGCTACTGAATTCGTTATTGGTAGTTGGATGAGACAGATACCTTATTATTTGGCGTTACTTTTTTTTTTTATTAGAAGAAATGTTGGATGTGCAGGTTTGAAGTAGTCACGTCTGCCCAACTCTTGTGAAACTGTATACTGTGTGTGTATATATTAGAGCATCTCCACTAGGGCGCACTATACTGCCCTCACAAGTGGTTGTTTAGGGTGCCCGGTTTGTTTCTTGTGTCTTATAACTTGAAGACTTGTGAGTTTGTCAATGGAGACCACAACAAAAAATAGACACCACACCCCAAGTTGCAGTGCCGTGCCTATTTGACTTGTGCCACAATACTGACAGAAAGGGGAAGGTTTGATGTGGTTTTTTGAAGGAGTAGCGGGCATCAAGGGGTGACCAATCCCCAACATAAGCTCCCACACACACATAAAAAAGGAGTAAATAGGGGAATAAAACCATTCTTGATTAGTGCCTCCATTCTGGTTATGTCAATTGTTCTCTTTCCGTGAATAGTGATTAATTATGGCACGGTTCCCAACGCAATTGTGGCACATAACGATTGGCCACAAGATTCTCAATATTGTAACTACCCCTTATCAATTTTGTTTTCAATCCATGGTTGGAAATAGAAAGCCCCATATCACTAGTATAAGAAGAATAGAATCTTCCACTAAAAATTCACAGTAATTATATTTTGAAAAATAAAAATCTGGAAAATTATAGAAACCTTCCAAACTCTATTTCTACACATGGAAAAATTTTCCCACAGAAGAAATCTGCCCTGTAGATATATATAATTGCTTAAGTGATCAGAAATGGGTTGCCTCCTTTAACTCCTAATTTGTTGCTGAAACTCGTGGCAAGCCAATTGGGAAATACAGTAGAACCTCTTTAAGTTGATCCTCTCTAAGTCAATAAAGCGTTGTCAAGAAGTATTAATTGTCGGTCCCAATTTAACAATATGAACCACATACAAACATGATGACCTTCCCTAATGTAATAACCTTTCTAATTCAATGTGTTAGACCGGTCCCAACTCTATCGACTTAGAGAGGTTCTACTGTACCATGGATGTTGAGTTCACATGGATACTTGTTGCTCAAATCGTGACCCCAAAATTTAACGGGCTTGTCAGCCGGTCATAACTCCAAACTTTAGAATTTGAGTTTTTGATATGTGATTGGTGTGTGTGTGGTTCACAAGCGGGCCCTTCCTGTGCTTTTGGACACACTACATGTTGAAAATTGGCACCATTTTACCATGTATTGATGGAAATGCTCTTGGTACACAATTTAATTCAATTAGTGTAAGAATAGTTGTTTAATAGTGTACACAGTGTTAATGTTGACAAATTTTAAAAAATAAAAAATATATAATTGGAGTTGTTGGAAATTATTTTTTTGAAAAGTAATTCTATTTTTTTTGGGAGAAAATAAATATTTGTATTCTTAAGCATCTACCCAATCACATTTTCTAATTTGAAATTTTAATTTTAATATTTCACTTGATGTTCCCGTTCAACATTCTAACTTCAATAATTAATTATAGTGTTAAGTGATATTTTTCAATTTTCAATACTCACTTTTATTGAAAAATTTCTCTGCATGACCTCTTGCCTCTAGTATAAAGAAAGTTTTTCATATATATTATTAATAGCTAACCATCTTTGGAAACCATTCCAACTTTCAATTCAATACATGATTCTCTTATTTTCTTTAACCCCTAAAGGACCAAGGAACCCTCTTTGGACTTTTTGAAAACTTGGGCAATGTCTGTTGACTTTATAATTTGGAATTTTTCATGAAAATTTTAGGATGGATGGGCTACTCATTGTAATTTACGTATGAAGCATTGTTAATTTCATGTCATTTTCATAAATATTGCAAAATTTAGAAGTTTTTTTAAAATTTCAATGTCAAAAACGGGAAGCAAATAATACCTTCTAAAAAAGTATTAATTACTTTTTTAGAATTTGTAAAGATTGATATCTACTCAAAAACATTTGAACCATTCAATTCCGAATAATGAAGTAAAAGTTATGAGGAGTTGATTTTGTGGGCAATGAAGGTAGAAAAAACATACTCCATATAAAGTTGTCTTTTGCCCTCAATTTTGAATTTTTTTAAATAAAAATAAAATTAAAGGCTACTAATTTTTTTACTAGAACATTTTCACCATTGGAATCAACAATTCTCAATTTTTTGTAAAAGTTATTAGTGGATTAGTTTTTTCTTTCATTCAGTACCACCTTCCACTTTAAATTTTTTTTAAAGATGAATGTGGAAGTTTTTTTGGTTAAAGTTTTTTACTTATGTTTTCAATCCATTTTCTAGCACTTTGACTGAATACACAAATTTTTGGATTTATGAGTTTTTTCTAAAAATGTTGAAGGCAAAACTTCACCTTTAGGAAGGGCTAGAAAAACCTACATTTTGAAGTTTAAGCACATTGAACTTGCAATCAGTGGAGATATTCATTCTAAATTTTTAGGACAATGTACTTGAATAAGTTAACTAAATGAACCTATGGTTGAATTTGTTAAAGATTAAATATTGATGAAGATTTTGACCTTGCTTAAGGGACGAGTATTTTGAAGCAGTTATAGACCTCTAAACATGTTCACTTGGTCCTTTAGGGGTTAATTTATTCTATTAATTTGGGCATAAAAAGACATTTATAAAGTACCACTAAGAGAATTCTTGTTGTTTTCTAGATGGATTCAATTTCTAGCATAACATGCAATATTAGAAACTCCACCTATAGAAAACCTAACATTCATCCAAAATCTCTTGCCATCACTTTTTATCGAGGAATCATTGACTTAATGAAGTTTCTAAAAAAATGTTCATATTAAAGGGTTTTTTTTCCTACAAGAGTTCTTCTTTGTTAATGATTCATTTCCCCTACACAAAATAGTGAAATTAGGTAGCTTTAACAATTAGGTTGCCTTACTTGAAGAAAGAACTTTATAAGCCATCAAAGTCAACATAAACTTCTACAAATATTTCCATTTGTACACTTGGAGGTTCATGATTCCCAATCACAACAATACCTAATTCAAAAGTAGTGCATTCCTGTACAGTAACAAAAAATATTTATACAGTGTCAAATGTCAAGAAATTAGTGTGGGGCAACCTAATTTCACTATTTTGTATATACTTTTGTCTTACACATTCACAAATTTGTGGTTCCGAGATTCTCAAAGTCCAATCCTAATCCTGAGAATCCTGAGAATCTCATGTGGAGACATGCTAAACAAATCCTTGGCCCTAGCTAGGAAGGAATTGTTGAAATGCTTCCCCAAAAGCACTGAAAAATCCTATCAATATTCTTGGATATTGATGACATCTAAACGACGTCAATTTTCACTGAAAAAGAAGAAGATATAGGCCTACGCAACCACTAATGTGAAAACCAACCATCCACCTCAGCAGCTCCAATAACTTACCTTGCAATCCGTTGAAAATATCCAAACCAAAGGGGCGGCAAGTAAATTTCAGAAACTTCGAACTGAAGTATTCAGAATCACACGAAAGAACTTCAAAATTTCCAAAATTTCCGGACCCAACCGAACTTGGAACTGAAGCACTGTACTGACCCCCCCAATTTCCGCATCCAGTCAGTTCCACTGACGGACCAATAACTGCCCCTCCCCACGCGGGCAGCGGGCACCCCAACCTTTTTCACGAAAAAGGAAAAGTCAGGAATGGCGGCCGAACTCACTCTGTCCGTCCCCTGCCGGTAAGTAAGTGAAGTGTGTCTGCATGCGCGCTAGCCGCTGGCGCCCCGCTCCTTCGTGCCTGCTTTCGCAGCTCTTGCCTTCCTTCTTAATGCCTTCCGTCGCACTCCCAGTTAACTTAATTCTCTCCAAGAGTGCCGTGCTCTTCAAGCCGCCTCGAGCTCTTTTCTCTTTTCATCAACCGTTGAGAGTCGGGACCACCGGGACTTTCGTCCTCCGTGCTTGCCACAATTTATAACCACCTCGCCTTGTGCCAATCGTGGCTCAGTCCCATCACACACTCACAAACTCACGCACTTACGGTCTCTTGTTTGAAGCCTACCTGTCGTGCGATCACTTTGTAGCTCGTTTTTTGGAGAGATCGGTCCACAGTTTGTGTTTCGGTCGATTTGAGTGAGATTTCTGTTTTGGTGGGTCTTTGGAGAGATTGGGTTCTGCTGTTTGTGTTTTGGTTGATTTGGAGGACGGTCGTTGTTGAGGAAGGATTTTTTTTTTGTGGGAGCTGGTGGTGACGTTTTGGGTTTGTGGGTGAACGTTGTGGCGAGACTTGGCGGGGGTCGGGTTTTAGGTTTTGGGATAGGGCGGGTCTTGTTGGGTTTTTTGAGGAAGCCGGAAGCGATGGCGTTGCGGACCAGTCGCATTGTGAGGAAGTACGCGCCGTTTTACTCTCGGGTGCGTGACTCCGAAGGTTCGGATTCGGAAGGAGGGGTGCGTTCCAGTGGTTCGACTCGGGTTTCTTCGTCTTCTTCTTCCTTCGGTTGGCTTCAACGTGCGTTTTCGACGGGTTTTAGCCATGCGCACGTGGTTCCGTTGTCGGAGAGTCCCAAGCGGGAGCTTCGGATGAGAACCAGGACGAGGAGGCAGCATCACGACCACTCGAAAAAACACAAGAAGCACTTCCCTCGGCTGTGGTGGTGAAGAGGAAGCGGTGGAGGGTGCCCTGATTGTGTATTCTAGGCAATGCCAAGAAAGGTTCCTTGAGAACTTTGCAACGTTGTCTTGGAAAGAAGATGCTGGATTGCTGTCTTACTGTATTCCCAGCGGAAGGAGCTCGTACTGAAGGCTCACTGGATGATTCCTCAATGCACTAGTGTAGTTCTTGCAATAAGAACGTTGCAAGTGTTTCAGCATTGGCTTGGAAAAACGGTGCTGGATTAATTGTTTTGGGAAGGACTGGGCAGTTTCAAGGCCTTGCTTGTTTGGTCTGGTGAATCCGGATCACCTTGACAAGGACTTTTGGAGCTCTTTGCATTCGTCTTGTGGACGCAAGGAGCGCTGAGTTTGCAAAGACTGGAATGCATCTGGCTTGTGTTGGGAGAAGAGTGAGCTTTGCGAATATGTCTGCTGTGGAGTTTTGATTCACTCTACAAAAGTTTTGCTGGAAATAGGAGTTTTGTATAGAATTTTTGGCTGACAGTTTGTGTTCATATGGCAAGTGTCTGCACGATGCCAATGCTCGCTTGAAGCGGATTGCACGTTGAACGGCTGGACCAAGATGTCTGATTAGGCCTTACGAAACTGAGCTTAGTTTAGTCGATGATATAATCGGTTTTTCATTTCTGTTGTGCATGAACACGGTTGTGAAGCAACCAAACTCCAATGTCCTATTCGCATTGGCAATTTTTTTAACGACCCACGATGATGGGATTGTACCTTTTACACACACCATCAGATTCTTTGTTTCCTCATTTCTGAATGCCGTTTGGGTTGATGTTTCTTAGCAATGCAGATTGCTCCTTGTTCTTGCAACATTTAGTGTCTTGGTATGCAGTGTCCATAATTTTGTAGATAAATGCTGTCGTACATTTGAACTGTAGATTTGACGTGGGATATAAGGTACTCAATGACAGGTGCTTAGGTTTTGTTTCCTGCTTGAAGATTTCTGCGGGACATGCATTGTCATGTTGACATCAGAGTACTGGACAAGCAGAGTCTGTGACTTCACGAACGGTTGGGCTTATTGTACTTATGATTCGATCTGTTGAAATGTTGCACGCTTCGTTTGGAGTAGTCGGACACCATGCGCTGTGAGTCTGCGACTTCACTAATTCTTACTGAATACAGCATATGTGAAATTGCTGTTGGTCCAAAATGCTGTGCCACAAAACATTATGGACTGGAAAATCTTTTAATCATGTGAGATTTTTTTCAGATTTTGTGGTTGTTTTGCAAATATGTAGATTTTTCTTAGTAAAAAGTAACTTCTTTGTAGTTAGTGGTTCCCGCATTACGTTAGTGGTAGGCAATGTGAACATTTGGAGTACAGATTTTCAAACGTTTGACTGAAGCATGAGGTTGCCTGCATCAAGGAAAAGTCACTGCCTCTATTTGAAGAGTGAGATCCGACTGAACGCTCTAAAGCTAGACAAATCTCTCCGAATGCTCAGTTTGAGCTCCATGAAAAAAATGGATCGATTTCCTTGTGGTTACTTTTCAGCAATCCTTTTTCTTACTCTCTGAGAAAGTGAATTTGGTGAAGCATTGTATTTCTACATTCATCTGTCTTTTGGACCAATAAACACTTTTCAATCATATTCATGCACTTTTTCATCTAAATTTGGCAACTTCATCCACATTTAAATAGAAACAACAAATTCTTGGCTAAAAAAGATTACTTTAATTTGGCGGAAAATAGAAATTTATTTTGAAATGGTGCAATCTGGCCTCATGGTGCCAAAAAAGGGATGTTTTTATAGCCTATTCAGAAGCACTTAGAAGGAAATGCACGTGCTTGCAATTATAGAACCTTCATAAATTTGTTAGGATAGAAGGATCTATGCCTTCTTAGTGCGCCAAGTCTTTCCAACACATCCGAAATCCACCATTTTTCCTTTCTAAGTACAAAGGAGCTCAAGGCATTCAACAACTCCCAATTCGAAGAAGCCAACTCAATCCAAATTTGACACCATGCTATTTAACCCTTGGAGCTCCTTGCAAGTAGAAATGGTTTTTGAGAAATTTATGCATCTAAATTTAGATATTATATTAATTTATTTTTCTTCATATTTTTTTGAGAATAGGGAAACAAACAAAATCCTAGGAAATCTTATTTTTATGAAGATCCAATGGTTGAGAAAAAAGGTTTGTTTTGGGCCTCAACTCATGCAAGTAAAGCGCAACATCATTTTGCTTTGAAAATTTGCTTACTTCTTTCTAACATGGGGCTCTATTCAAAGTATGAAGTTCCTAATTCTTCCTAGCAAACAAAATTTGACTTATAGGCTCAAAAGCCCACAAAGCCCCATTATCAAAAGTCCTAACTAGCAGTCTTGCAAAAGAAAATGGCTCTTCTTTACATGATTTTTTTCTCACACATACATTTTCCTCAAAGTTTTAACATGTGACTCTTATACAAGCCAAGAATAAGATTATGTAGTAATAAATTTTCAATAATGAATAAAATTTATTTTGCTACTTCCATGTATATTTTCTACAAATTAAATGAGTTTGGCTGAAACCCTCGCAATTGGCATTGCCAAATTACCAAATTGTCAAAAAATCATCTCAAATCCATCATCCTCCATTGACAATCCATACAATCTTGTGCATCCAATGTCTGAATGAAGAACAGACGTTCAACTACTGCATTCTTATTGTTTGTTATTTTTTATTATCGATAATCAACATACCAAGCTTTGTTATTATTTATTGGAATACTCACGTAGATACTAAATAATCTTTCTTCTTTTATTCGAAGAATAATTTAAATAGCTCAATAATCAATAGTAAGACTCAATAATCAATAGTAAGACTCACTCCTAGGAGGTAAGTTTGGAAATTTGCAGTGCCATGTCCTTTCTTAAGCATAATTCAATTGGCTATGGCATTTTTAATTTTTTTAGGCTTTCATGCTTGCTTTTAATGGGCTTTATTTCAATTGTTTAATTTTCAAATCCAAATTTTAGTGTGTCACTCTATTTGAAGAGATTTTTGATGTGCTTCTAAGGTGATTGCATGAAATACTTGTACTATTTTTCGTCACATGTTGTAAGTGTAAGTGGTTTTGTGGCATAAGTATTTCAAAAATGATACAATGAACATGAAATTCAGAGCAAAGGTTCTATTGGAAATTGTTAGCATGCTTGAATTTTTTCAATTTTTTGAAATTACTTTAGCAAGTTTGAGTGATTTTCTTAATATGTCACACTTTTAGTTTTGGGTTTTTTTTAGTACTATTGAGTACCCAATATAGCAAATTCTGAGTTGAGCTTTGGTGAGCCTCTTTCCATAAGCAAATGTACACCTTTTACCAAGAGGGATTTTGTAAACCTTACTTCAAGTGTCTTCTACTTTGCCCTAAAGTAGGTTTCACTGAGCATACAATTCCAGAAAATAGAATTTGATAATTTTGTGTTTTCTTTAGGCTTACTTTTTTCCACTAAGTTCTCTACAATGTCCATTTTTTCCACAATTTTTTAAGCAATTTTATTAATTTTTAAAAATGAAGATTTTTGTAGCCTATTTTTCAACGAAAATTCTAGTTTTTGTTGGAAGATAGTATTGCAGGGTTCTTTGTAGTACTGAATAGCAGGTTGAATAGTATTGGTGAAGGCCTACTTTGGATGATATTCTCCGACATGGATTGCATTGGGCTTCACATCTTTAGTTGTTGCTAGTTGGATGGCATCCCCGTTGGACGTACACACTTCAACAACCTTCGTGATCCAAAAAAAGATCAACAATCCATATCTCTTGTTCCATGCCCCATGTAGTACTCACATTATTTGTAGTACCCATAGTATTGACTAACTGAAAATGTAAAACGCAACAATTAGTACAAGTGTTTCATGCAATGACCCTCTAATGATAGTAATTACAAATTTCCAATTTTACACCAAGCAATAGCCTCTCACAATTATGAAAAAAGTTACATCCCCCAAGAATCAACATGCACTAATAATTGCCAACAAGCTTCAATGTTGAAACTATTCCTAGTAAGGTGAGTATCCCCCAAACCGCCACTTTTGGCTACAGGGCCTAGTTACTATTATTAGACTAGTCAAATTTTCATCTTTACTTGCTAGCAAGTGAAAGGAAGTTCCAACGCACCAAAGAACATGGCATTTGGATATTGTATGCAAAAGTTATGAAGGATCAAAGTTTTTCTTGGTAGATGTTCTAAAATTGTTTCTTCCATGTAGGTACATATTGATTTTGGATTTTTGGGTGTACCGAGTGATGATGGCGATTTTGGGGCAGTGACTCAGTGGCGCATTTGGGGTACCCACCGTGTACAAAACAATGTAGAAATGGTAAGCACAAGCCAAACGAGGTTTTGATTGAATTCAGTCAGCATTGCGGTTTTGGAGAGTGCAATTACTACAAACACAGTAAGTACATTGATAAGAGGGAGAAACAGAGAATCAATGGAACAAAAAGAATGGCATATGCACGCACGATTATCAAGAAAGAGTTTGCGATACGGGACTAGGACATTCATTTGAGCAAGCAGCTCCAAAAATCATAAACTCTTCAAAACCATACATGATGTATCGTACTTCACGAGAAATGCATATCACCATCGACTGCAGTACGCTGAACCAAAAAAACAAGAAAAACAAACATCCAGAGACACAATCTCTTCAGTTACTCATTCTCCACAAAATGATTCCTATACCACAATGCTGACAAGCCAAGAAATTCGTGCATCCTAAGCTTCTAATTGAACACCAGATATAGTATTATATATGTATAGGACTTGAGACTACAGGCTCAGATGAGAGAAGGCTTTCACGGTATGATAAAAAAACTAGCCCTACATAGGTCTTAGGAACATCGCCTGCAATGTTCACAACCAGAATTGCAGATTAAAACCTCACGCAATCAAATGATATCGATGGTGCCAATACCCTTACTAAGATTTGGTGAAGCTGGAAGATTTGGGCTTGAGATTGAGGCTACGACAAATGTCGTTGCACCGATGGGTTTCAAAGAAGCTGTCCATTCCTGCAGTGCTCCAATTGGTCTTGGTCCTTGAGTAGCGGTAGACATGCTTGCAGTGAACTGCAGGATCACACAACATGAACACACTATTCTTCCCTTTGGACCCCCGCACCTGCACGCCTTGCAAATCCGTCACCATGAGCAAACCGTTGGAGCGTTGGTACGTCCAGTGGGAGAAGGCGTGCAGAGTGGCTGCGTACTCCTTGGTATTCACATAATTCACGTTGTTGCTGTACCGGATCCACGTCCCTTGCAACCACTCCTCCATGTTGTAATATGTTGAATCTCCCACCTGTAGTACCGAAACCGCCGTGAACTGCACGGTCTTGTAGTCAAGGAGCCCAGACAACCTGCATCAAGACGACGAAATAGAACAATCATTCAAAAGGCAGTCGAGGTACATTCAGGCTAGGTTGTAATGGAATTTACTAGTCAAACCATATTATTTGAATCCCATAGACCAATAAACAAGTGCAAGATTTTATCTATTACGTCTTTGTTTTCTTTTCTTGCGAACATCTTTCATGGCTCGAGAACTATTATGCTTTTCAACAACGGAAGAAGATGTTTACTGACTTCTTGAGTTCGTGGTTGAAGTGCTCAGCCATGAAAGCTGCGACTGTCTGCAACTCCATTTGCTCACAGTATGCCTCTATTGTGTGCACCTTGCGGACATCCTCTCCAACAAGGTCCTTGAATCTTTTCACTACCATTTTTCTGCAATGGTCAAATACGTGCACATTCAAAATATCAAACATGCCAACAAGCACCCAAGTTTATTACATCCAGATCACGGATGCTTCCAACCTGAATACGGTATATATGAAATCTATTTGCAAGATGTGAACGTCAATACCAAGATCGTGATGATCTCGGGAATGAGCAAATCCCGACTCCCAATTAATTTTGCTTATGAAAATCAGATACATATTGATCAAAATGTATTATGATGGAGTTGTATGGTTAATTAATATCCTGCAATGTTCACTAGATTTGAGCCTATGCTAGCTAGCAGCCTGGAGATGTACTCACCTTGGTGGTTTCCATAGCCACTTACAGTGCGCTTGTGCGTGATATGGCCACCTCACGTTCCCTTCATCCGTGAAAGGTCTTCGTGCAATCTTTACTTTTGAAGCAGGCGTTTGCTGCAGCAACAGCGATCCATGATTATCCACAATCTTGAATAAACTTTCCAAAGTAGCCGGGAGCCTGCAGAATCCAGGGAAAGAAAGTTAGAAAATTAGCTTCCATGACCATATATCAATAGCAATTGAGAATTGAATTGAGAGGGTCGATCAACTGTGTTCTTACATGTAACTGAATTGCACTGCTTGTTGCCAATTGATATTGAGCCACTGAGGCTTCTCATTCTTCCATGCCATGGGCACATACTTGGGCACAGACGGACATGCAGGATTTCCATCAAATTCACAGTAAAGTTTTGCATGCAAGCCTGGGAGGAAATTGAGGCAGGTGAATACATACAAATTAAATCCCCGCTGCGAGAACTTACAGGGGAATCTGTTCGAAATTTTTCAAGTGAAAAGCAGGGAATACATGCATACTAATCGTCTCTCAATGTCCCGGCCTGAGGGCAAAGGTTTGGTGCAAAGGTGGCAAAAGTTTGTGCAATAGCATTATACGTCAATTTCGATAAAATGGCAATATTCTACAAGCCAAAATTTTGTGACATAGATCTTCACAAAGGTCTAATGCCACAAACAAGGATAGGTATAGACCGTGTCATTGCAAGAAAGAGTGGTATTGGTTATTTGTCATAAGGGAGGTTCGAAGCATTCTTCTACAATAATTTTTATTGGAGATATTTGTCTTGAGTATAATCATGTCTCATACTTTTCAAAAATGAAAAAAATCATTCTTTTATTAAAAAAAAGCTTTTCTAATTTTAAAGTACTCCTGAAAAAGAGGTTGAAAATGGCCAAAGTGGCACAAAAATGGACACTCTTTCTTGCAACAACCCCGTGAACCTTGCCAAAGTAGCCAAAGTAATGGAATATCGACAATTAAACAAAATTGATGTTCATTAAAGTTGAAATTGTCATTTTTTAATCTTATAACTATCCATTATTGTCATAGTTCCCAACAAAGGCCCCTAATTAATTTTGCGCATGTCATTTTTGGCATGCAATCGGGACCTTGCCCATTCATTAGAATTTAAGGTAGTCTGCTCTAAAAGTGATCGTGCTCTAAAAGCAATCATGACATAGAGGTAAATCTTGCTTTCTTCAATGTACCAATAGTCTACATTTCAGGAGGTGGTTGCTTTTAGTGACCATTGCATTTCAACTTCAAAAATTCATAACTAATTCCGCAAAGGTCCAAAAAATATGAAGCAACTTGGGTTAAATGCCAATTCAATTTTTCTTCCTACAAAGTGAACTGAAAATTGTTTCAAGGAGTTTTAGCTTCTTCAGAAAGGCAATCAGCTCTCAATTGGTCGCTTTAAGAGCAGACTACCTTACCTTTTCCAATTACTCGAGTAGACACCGCGATACTCTTGCAGGAAGCGCTCACCACGACCTCTAGCAGGTTGCTAATCTCGCCCAGCTTCTCCTCGTGGATCCATTCCCCTTGAGGAGCGCGCTCTCGGAACACCTTCAACATCTTCTTCGTGGAGACGTTGATATGACAAAAGAGGTAGTTCAAGATCTGGCAGTCATGGCGAAGAGCTGCCAACAATTTGCTGATGTCCCGGCCTCTGGCGTCACCGCTCGGGAAGTAATCCACGAAGTCGTGAAAGTCGTGAAACTCCCTCCCGTGGCAAGGGGCATCCCCGATGTGAATCAGAACTCGAGTTTTGGAGCTCCAACTTAGAGTCGCCACGCGCTCCAGCCCGGAGAACACGTCCTCGGGAGCGTCCCCACCCCCGTTGGCTTTCACTTTGGCTATTGCGGCCACTAATACGCTCCCCGGACCTGCGGAAATTAATTATTCTCCATTAAATTATTGAAGGGTAGATTCAAATAAAATAGACAAAAAAACTTGTACAATTGTACCTGCCCTAGTTAGTTATCAAAACTAAGGTAAAATAATTGATTTCCCTTGTACGTCTCTAGCTCTCATTAGTGGCACTCGATCGGAACGTCAAAACTGTCGGTGAAGCCTGACCGACCTTCGAAACTGTCGGTGAAGTCGCACTTCTCGGCTTCGTCTTGATCACGCTCGGTGTAGTCTCGGTAGGGCACAAACGCCGCCCGCAGCTTCAGTTTGGGAAACGCCTTCTTGACATCAGTTGCAATTTTCGGAGCCAGATTCTTCACTTCATCGATCGATGCCTGCTCGATCAACCAACTTTAGCACTGTGAGAAAAAATAATACTTTCACTGCTTGAACGTAGTACCCAAATAGATTGAGTGAAAGGGGCGGGGGTTACTTACTTACTTACTTACTTACTTACTTGCAAATTGTATCATGTAAACGTTAGATGAAGTACGTGGAGGCGTCAAGAAAGAAAGAATTGGTGATACATTGTATGTATAAGTAGATTACCATCATGCTGCCCGTCGCGTCCACGAGGAAAGCCAGGTCGAGCTCCTGCGCTTGCTGAAGCATTTTCCTGAGCTGGAGTTGACGAATCCTCTCGTCACTGTTCTCGTTCTCGTCCATGAGAAACATCTTGAGTTGACGAATCCTCTCGTCTCTGTTCTCGTCCATGAGAAGCATCTTGTGACTACCGCTCTTGACGTCGACTCCACAATTTGGCAGCAACGCTCATGCCTCGTCCTCTCCAACTCGCTGTCTCCAATTTATTCCCTCTTCAAACCAGTGGATGCTGCAGAAACAGGAAGCGAGAAGTCTACAACCCTGATCCCCCCGAAGTTAGCACTTACGAAATTTCAAGCCCAGAAACTTGCAGTACCCGTAGAAAGACGCCGCGGACACTCAGTGACACTAAGTGTGCGATGGATGATGGATGACAGAGAATCCTTCTACTGTACTATATGCAACAGAGAAGTGCAGTGAAGATGTGTTGGAAGATAACGCACACTCCAGTTTGTGCTGTTCATACATGCGTCACTTGCTTTTCATCAGTTCCTTATCTGTGAGTCGTTCCTTACATTTTCATTCATCAGGCCCAACTACATACTTAGAGCATCCCCACCCGTCTTGTAAAACGAATGACTTGTTGCCACCAACTTCCAAAATTGCCCCACCCGTCTTGCATAATGGATGAACTTGTTAAGAGGCCGGGCCAAAAGCCTCCAGTGGCTTGCAAAAGCGGACTCTTTTGCAAGCCAAGGGCGGCTTGCAAACCGCATGAGACAAGTACCTTTTGTACTTTTCCCAAAAGCGAGGACTTGATCTGTGAATGTGGATGCAACGGTGCTAGTATGGGAGCCCAAGAATGCAAGCTTGTGAGCATTGAGCCTACAATATAGGTACCTATAATATAGATACTACACACTATGGAAGGTGTATGTATCATAAACACCTATAATATAGGTATTTGTAACATATATATCCTATAATTATAGACAGTTTCTATAGTATATACACCTATAATATAGGTGTGTAGTATTCTAAGCTCATAGGCTCACACTCCTATGCTCACATAATAGCAACCCTCTCCCCTTGCTCTCAAAAATTGACTTTTTGCTCATAACTTTTGCATTGTTTGTCCATTTGGCATGAAATTTGGAATGAAGGTAGATGCTAAGTTGCAGACCTTGAGTAATTTTTTCAAATTTTTTCAGATTAGTTTACTATTTTTAACCTGCCCCCGATTGGGTGTCTACCTTGGCCATTTTGGGGATTTTTAGTCCTATTTTTGATCCAAAAATGTGAATTTGAAGCCACAAATTGGACATGTTGGAGGTCTTCTAACATTACAAGGGCTAACGATGAGTTTTTATAAAAATAGCAACATGTCAATTGCACACATGGGGTCAAAGTGACCTTCCTTTGTGCGAAAGCTACGAAGAGGGAAAAAATTTCTTTCATGAATTTTTTGGTGCAATGTGAGTGCAATCTTGTCTAGCAAAATACCTTTTTTTATGGAATTTTTTTGAATTTTTTTTGAATTACTAAAAATGAAAAACTCTATAGACCCCTTTTCTGCTATTTTCTGCTCCCAGTGGCTTCTGTAGTACTCCGTAGTAGTCGGTAGTATTGCATAGTACAACATAGTACCGAATCGATGGTCTAGATCTGCAGCGCCTAGGATCGACGGTTCAGATTTGTCGGGGCGTTGTTAACACACGATACTGGTAGTATTGCATAGTACTGCTAGTCCTATAGCCAAAAAACGCAGTTTTGATGGAAAAACGTGAAGTATTCTTTGCAACTACCCGCTACCAAATTGGCTAGCATTTTCCTAGCCAGGTGAGGATGCTCTTATTCTTCTTTCTTGGGACTTGTAAACTTATCTGTCAATACAATTCTTGGCCTATGTGAGAACCATTTTATTGTGTTTAACTGAGTTGTTTGGTAACAAGATGTTCATCCTTGGAATTTTGTGTGAAAAGGAAAGGTCTTGCACAGTGGTTTGACCTACAATGAGTGCTCTTGGGTGTTATTTTGAGCAAATGATTCACATGGTACCAAAAAGGATGATTTCCACAATGGCTAGTTTGTCCTTTCCCTTCAATCAGTCAGACAGTCGGGCGGTTTACTGAAAATTACAATCGTTGATCTAGTCAATTATTACAATTGTAGTGCAAAATGTTTATTAGTAGTAGTCCAACAAGTATGCATCTGTCGATCAGATTGCACTCACTACAAGAAAACAACATCCAAATTGACATGTCCGATCTGTCAATTTTTTGTCAATTTTTTGACAAATGACACTGTGTTCAAATTGACAGAAAATTAACAGAAAAACGCCACAATTGACAAAAATTTGACAAAAAAATATTTGAATTGACATTATTCTCTGTAGTAACTAAAGTAGTCATTAGAGAAACTTTTGACTCTCAAGAGGGTTGCTAAGGAGGGCCGAATGGGACCCCCGGATTACATTTATTTTGGCCACCCAGTTACTTTTTTCCTATTCTTGCTCCTCGTTGTTACAGCCAATTCTGACAGCATTGATTGACAAGTATGAGTAGTTTAATGAGGAGGCGTGTGGCAATTATTGTTTTATATTTAGAAGAGGTGTATGATTTGTCATCATCTATGTCCACATTAAACAATCATAAAATCATGGTTAAACTAAGGCATTGCAAATATCCTCTCTGACAACTTTGGAATTAGAAATGGAGTATACTACTTGCCAATCACGATATTCACACAAAGTGAATCTTACTTTTGTCAGAGATTCCCATCCTTTTTGTAGCTCTGTAGGGCTCTAGAATTAGACTAGCTTATCAAAGCCTCGTGGCCTTCTGGAGAGTCCAAAGTTTTTCTAATGTAACTGGGGTATGTATATCACTTTGCCAGATATTGGCAACGATCCATTTGCTGGGACTTCTAACTAGCTATCTTGTAACAATTCGAATCCCAACTTGTGCAAATCTCTGAAGGAAGAGAAGTGGAGCCGGAATGTGTGGAGGGAATGATATACAAAAATGGAATCTGCTGAAGTAAATAAACTCTTTAGGTCTGGGAAGCCCATTTGTGGCCGAAACATGGTGATTTTGTGTATTTGAGATAGAAGGTGTGCATAAATTAGGATACACAATTAATAGTGACAATTGCTAAGTCCGATCCAATGACACATGGCATTTTCAATTTGGATCATTATTGCATTTCCTACATGGATGAGAAGCTATAAAGTAGTCACTTATTCTAATGTTTGATGTTATATTGAAGCATGATAAGGCTTAGATGTTAAAATGCCATTCAGATGAAAAAAGTTAACTCTTGAACTATTAATTAGATGGTGTGTGTGTATATATATATATACACAGTTCTTGAAGTCAAATACAAGATTATATACATAGTTCCCTACATCCCATTAAGGATTGAGGTAGACACACCTAAAATCAGGCCAACCTCAAAATTGAACCCAATTTTTTTCTTTTGCATCCTAATGTATTGAAAACTATACAGATGTCCCAATACAACTATTTAGTGTTAGGGTTGAGAGCATTGGACTTGGTTTGAAAAGTCATAGTTTTATGAATACAATAAACCCTTAAACATTGAATTAGTGATTGTGGATATCATCCCTTTTGGTACTATGTGACATCATGTACTTTAAAAAAAGCAAAAGTACTCATTGGAGGTCAAACTACTATGCAAGATCTCTCTTTTTTTCAAAAAAATTCAAGGATGAACAATTGCACTTTTGTCCAACATAGAAAGAATTGTTATCATTCATTAGCCAAAAAACGGCTCTGGTGTTGTTTAAAGGTTAACACCACCATATAGTTTCTATGCTTAGCTTCATTCATTAATCTACAATCTTAAGGGATGCTTTTGGATTATCCTTACAATTGTGTAGGGAATTAAAAGAGCCACATCAGAATCCAAATGGACAAGAATAGTTCCCTTTAGAAACAACAATATAAGCAACAATCAAAAAATATCACATCATACTTTTAAATCACTATACCTCTTCCATCCCCAATATTGACCCTATTAGCAACCGTTTCTCAACCAATGGTACACTTTGATAGACTTTTTAGCAAGTGGTATAGGGGAGGCAACCCATTTCCAATCAAATAAGGAATTACACATATTTGCAGGGTGGGTTTCTTTGATGGAGAATTTCCCTGTGTGTAGAATTAGAGTTCGGAAGGTTTCCATAATTTTCCAGATTTTTTTTCTCAAAATATAATTACTATGAATTTTTCAGCAGAAGATTCTGTTTTTTCCATACCGGTGATATGGGGCTTGCTATTTCCGACCATGGGTTGAAAATAAAATTGACAAGGGGTGGTTACAATATTGAAAGTCTTGTAGCCAATCATTATGAGCCACAACTATGTTGGGAACCGTGCCACAATGAATCACTGTTCACAAAAAGAGAACAATACACATAGCCACAATGGGTGTGTGTGATTAGGAATGGGTTGCCTCCCCTAAGCAAAATTTGTCAACTAAATGTATACAGTAGAGTTATTCGTAAAGTCCTCCCTAGTTTGGGCAGAACTTTTTCTGAAATTGAGAAGGCAACTATAGTTGAAGTGTCAAAAATTTTTGCAAGATACTTATGACACACAACCTCAAAAGTGGGGACCAAACTTTTTTAGGCACCATTTTGATGGAAAAATAAGTTTCATACCCACTTTTATTCCGACTTTTTTAACTCAACCGGCTTTTTCACAAAACTCACGGGTTTAAACCCCAGTTTAGGGTACTTTACGAATAACTCTAGTGACTTCAAAAACTGAGTCTATACTTCATTCAATTTCACTCCGTGCATCATATGTTGAAAAGAAGTAGACAAAATCCAAATGAATAAACATGAATGTTGTAGTATTCTTTGTGTACTACAATCCTAAAAAAATTTGAAGCAAAAAGCAATTACGGTTTGGAAGTAAATGAATTCCAAAGCTAACCACCCCATAGACTCAGTTTTTGCGGCGAGGTTCATAATCACTCTAAAAATTGCCTATGCATCTTTCTTGAGCTTCAATGGCTTGGATATTTTATTGCATGTTGTTGTACACCATTTAAGACCCACCCCCATTGATATTGCAAACTTTGATATATGCGTGCTTCAAAAAAATTATAAATAGAAAAAAATGTAAGTAGTACTAATTTGAATGGAATTTGAAGATTTTCAATGAATCAAAGACTTGAGATGTCATTTGCTTTCATAGATGATCTATAGGTTGCAATTTAAACTGTTGTTGCATCTATTTTGACTAGGTTTGAAAATATTTGTCTTAATATACTATTAATACAAATCATTTTAATTTGTATTTAGCAACAAAAATAATTATATTGACCGCAATCTTTTTGAATCCAACATATTAGTTTGTAAGGGTTGTATTTAGTATATTTGTTTGGATTGTAGGTGATTCAATATGATATGACATCAACAAAAGTAAAACCAGAATATTGAGTTATTTGCAATAAAATACTTTAATTGAAATCCAATAATGTATTAATGCATTATATTTATATGTTTTGTATGTTATAAAATAAGAAAAATATATATGACAAAATATTGACAATTGCTATTGATAAAAATAAAAATAAGGCATATTGTCAATATTCTGGTTTTACTTTTGTTGTTGTCATATCATATTGAATCACCTACAATCCAAACAAATATACTAAATACAACCCTTACAAATTAATATGTTGGATTCAAAAAGATTGCGGTCAATATAATTATTTTTGTTGCTAAATACAAATTAAAATGATTTGTATTAATAGTATATTAAGACAAATATTTTCAAACCTAGTCAAAATAGATGCAACAACAGTTTAAATTGCAACCTATAGATCATCTATGAAAACAAATGACATCTCAAGTCTTTGATTCATTGAAAATCTTCAAATTCCATTCAAATTAGTACTACTTACATTTTTTTCTATTTATAATTTTTTTGAAGCACGCATATATCAAAGTTTGCAATATCAATGGGGGTGGGTCTTATATGGTGTACAACAACATGCAATAAAATATCCAAGCCATTGAAGCTCAAGAAAGATGCATAGGCAATTTTTAGAGTGATTATGAACCTCGCCGCAAAAACTGAGTCTATGGGGTGGTTAGCTTTGGAATTCATTTACTTCCAAACCATAATTGCTTTTTGCTTCAAATTTTTTAGGATTGTAGTACACAAAGAATACTACAACATTCATGTTTATTCATTTGGATTTTGTCTACTTCTTTTCAACATATGACGCACGGAGTGAAATTGAATGAAGTATAGACTCAGTTTTTGAAGTCACTGTAAACCCAAGTCTTTTGCTCAACCAATGATGCACATTGATAGACTTTTTAGCAAGTGGTATAAGCAAAATTTGGCTAAATGTATACACCCAAGTCTTTTGAATGGAGTTTTTTTACAATACATTTAGTAGTGGCCTACAACATCCCACTTCAAATGATTGCATAAGAAATTTATACTCATACAAATTTGATCACAACAAATTTGGTTTTGGTACACAAAGACCTCTCCACAGCTCTATAGTGATCTCCCAAAATTCAAACCTAAATATTGGTCACAATGCTTAATGTCACGCCAATAGTATCCGCTACACTAGCACTTCACGCCAAGGTGCCCGCAAAGATCAGCATGATATCTATGGCAGTGGGCAATAATGGTTTACGATGTGAAACGGTTTCCTCTACAAAAATATTACAATCAAAGCTGTGTACATCATGGTACGTAGCCTAGCTCTCTCACGTCAAATTGATCGACAGGAATTTAATCAAAATGGTAGACACTCTGAAAGTATGCTAAAAAAAACCTAATGTATATTCAAAGAAGTGGAGCAGGGGGTCCAATGCCCAGCTCCTCTGCAAGCCCATCCCAAAAAGGTAACAACATGGCCAAAGCAAGCAGTATCGCTACTGAGAGGCCAATTTTCCTAACGGTCCCAACTTCACTGACATCGTTCAAGCAGGGCTTTTCTGGTGCTCTCTGCAAACAATGTCCCCCACCGCACGTTCAACGAGACATACAATGCTGTGCTATGCTGCACCACTGTGACCATTAAGTAACAGGAAAAACTTGAATCCAAACAGGAACAGAGTACTACTTTGTTTTCAGACCTATCATGTAATTAAATAGAAATAAAAGAGAGGAGCAAAAAGACCAAGAGTATGGGCTGTACCTGAACAATCAGTATATATAAACCCCAGGGTAATGATAGAGGACCTCCAAGCTGCACGTAGAGATACAACTCATTAGCTTCGGGTGTATACTGATCAGGAGATATACTGATACACTCACGACACATCCCACATATCGTCATCACACCACAAAAGATATTCGTTAAATTGACGACGTTTCTGATGATGATTTAATAAGAATTAGATTCATAAGGTCCTCACGCGTGAGTAAATGTTGAGTAGATGTTAGTGTGATGTTAGTGTCTTTGGCATCAACTTGATATTATCCTAGAAATTATTATGTTAACATTAAGTCACCATTAACTTGATACTTCTTTAACATAATCTTAATGCTGATCTGATTTATTAGATTGACATCAATGTAACCATTTATAACTTTAAGAATCTACTAGAGGATATTGAAGTTTGATCAACAACCATTCAGAAGTTGCAGGGAAACAAGCGACATACCACCCCAAGCCCAAGTGCAAGGTATGTGAGGAGACCAGAAATATTCAAAGCTGTTTTTCCAAAAGCTGCCTGCATAGCTCAGATGAGTTCTTGTTAGAAAGCAAAAAGCACGAGTAGAAGAATTTTTCTGTAGCTAAGTGAAAAGCCATTCCAATCCACGAGACTGACTGGTTCAGTAATCTGGTTCAGATGGACTACTAAGCACCTGCCTGTTGATAAATTAAAAAACAAACAGAATGGAACAAGCATAGCAATGATTTCTTGACCACCTGCGGTTGAGTCCATTTGGAACAGCATAACTGAACACCCACACCAAACTTCAAAATCTGTTTACATAAACCCTTGATTCCAGCCTAGAGACCGATGAAATATCCTCTGCTACAAGGAGCAGACTCTAACCTGCATAGCCCGGCCACCATCAAGGCAACCTACTGGCATCAAATTGAAGGCAGTGGTAGTTAATCCACACCTGCAAGACCATAACCATTATCAATTAACACTGCTTGTTTGCTATGAAGACACAAACGTTACTCATAATGGAAACTGAAGGGAATTTTAGTGACAACAGAAGCATGGCATGAAAATAAAATAAAACAAAATAAAATAAAAATATCACAACCTAATAGAGTCCTATGAGAATTTCCAAGAATAACTACACATACCAGCCCGCAATTACAAGGGGATGAATGGGAACTGTTGCAGCATGCATGGCACTACAACCAATCAATCAAGTTGTTGAAATATGTAAGTATAAACAATTGCAGAAGTTATAGAAGTAAAAAATTTGCTAGGACGTGTCAAAATATGGATGTTCAAAAAACTTCAATCGCTCGACCCTGCTCTAGCAATTCACTGAAATTGATGAAACCTACATGAACAGCGGCTGCTTATTTGCACCCTATTTCACTTCAAAGTACAACAGAAGAAGCTGGTAAACCTAACAATATGTCAACAAAGTAAAAATGCCTTGAGTGTGCTAGCAAAGTATCTGGACGTTTGTAACAATTAACTTACTCGTAACCAATGACCGTTCGGCTAACGGTCCCCAAAAGAAGGGAGCCTTGAAACAATAGACTAGGCACTTGCACAAGCTCCTCAGTGGCCTCTGGGCTCACGGATAGCCAAAGCCCTACAGCAAGCATTGAAAGGGACAGAATCCCTCCTGCAAAAGGGCCTGCTAACGAGACATCAAATTTGGCCAACCTGTCGGGCAATATAGATTTGAACTGCAAAATGGATTGGCCAATTCCATCAGTTCAAAAAAAAGTTAGAAAGTATGAGATTTAAATGTTCTTTACACACCACCTAGTAGATAACTAGAGAGCTCTGTAGTTACAAAGGTTATTTGTTAAGCTTAGCAGGATATTACACCAAAATGGTTATTTAGTATGGGTGGATAATTAGCCAACATGAGAATTAAGATGCCCAATCTAACAACGCCACCATTGCACAACACGAATGCTACAATGCCACAACTGCAACCGGTGTTGGATAGTATGTCCTTGTGATAAATAGTTTAGACCATACTACATAACCACTTTGGTGTAGTATTGCAACTGATATCAAATAATCATTATGTAGTGAGAGTGCCAATGTCTTCTCTATGAAAGCTCCGAAAGCATACAAAGCAGAGGCGTTCCAGAACCTAGAAAAACTACCTGGGTCACTGCACCAAAACTGCCCAAGGTGATATTGGGAATAAGAAAAGGGATACCCATTTTCACGCCCCTCGGTGCTGCCATTAGCCAGTGTCCCACTTCCTGGTAAATTTGGAACACGGAAGTCATGTCAGACAGACTGTTTTCAGCAAAATTAGAGCGAGGACTCCCAATGTATCATAAAAAGGCTTCTGAAAGATAACTACCAGTATAACCACAGGGAGACCTCCCCCTGATCATGGAGAAAATTTTCTTTACGACGTCTGAAAGTTCCTGAAACAGTCTAATTTTACTGAAAACCTTGATATATAAAAACTAAAACTACTCATTGGAAAAATAGGGTTGTACTGCTGAATCACGTCTCCAGTAAAATCATCCAAGGGACTACTCAGATACACTTCCGAGAAAAGAGTGCAGTGTCTCCGCAAGCAAAAGGATAACTAGGAGAGACTTGATGTAATGAACCTCTCTAGTTCATAACGCTATCCATTCATGAGTAGTGCAGACTAAACCATGGTTCAGCAGATCACTATCACCAGTTCACCTAAAAGCTAGAAAAAAGATCATCAATGAGGTCGAGATAGAACATATTCCACTCACAACAATTGCAAGTGAGATTGAAGCTCTACATTACTTCATATCTCCATTAGAGACATTTGAATTGGCTACCCTTGGCATGAAATGTGCAAAGAATGTTTGAAAACAAGGGCAACTTGAAATGTAAAGGGATGAAAAGATTGACGTCCATACATGGAAGAGTTGAACCCCAAAAACTCCATACGCAAGAGGAAGTGCAGAGTCTATGAATGGCACCAACACTTGAAAATCAGGAGGCTCTAT
This sequence comes from Pseudisothecium myosuroides, assembly GCA_951799445.1. Taxonomy (NCBI): domain Eukaryota; kingdom Viridiplantae; phylum Streptophyta; class Bryopsida; order Hypnales; family Lembophyllaceae; genus Pseudisothecium; species Pseudisothecium myosuroides. The sequence goes on along the minus strand of OX637287.1, from coordinate 34,969,687 downwards.
AGACTCTGGATTCGTGAAATACTGCACGACGTTCGGTGGTAGCCTTGATAACTGCACACAGCCCACAATTTCATGAGCCTAGGCCAACGTGATATTGAGCAAAACGGTATTCTCTAGAGGCACAAGGAAAGCACAAGTATTTCCAGTGACAATAAAAAAGAGACCCCGATATCCAATGACAGTGAAAGCGGGCTGTCACTATTCCATAGTGCTTCCTGGTCAGGTTTTCCATTTCAAACAAGAGGAAAACCTGTAGTCTAGGGTTTCCAAACGGTTCCCTTTGAAGGAAAGAAGGTTGTACACCCTGTATTAGAATTAGGCCTTGTTAGCGTAACTCCAAAATCTCGTGCCCAGAGCTGACTATTATAATTAACAGTGCAGATGCGCCCAGTCGTACAAGACCTACGATTGCAACTAGAAAGAAAGACTAGTCCATAAATAAATAGCCGAGAACTCTGTTTCTGTTTGGTAGTAATCCCGTCAATCATACGATGTGGACGTAATATAATAACAATGCCCACACCGCGAGGTACTATATTTCAACTGGTGCAGATCTAATACGTCCAAGATTTCTAAACTGATAGATGCATCTTACGTTTAAACTCAACCCTCTCTACTGACAAACTCTATAAATTTCTGTTGCACATTTCCTGTATACCCTGCGAATCTGTCATGTGTGTACACATCTGATTGGACAACTTCCACATGCCACATTAAGAACACGTCAGAGTGCATTTAGAAGTGCACTTGTCCCCACCAAGGCATTGTCACTACTGATTCAGTATACAAATACGGTACTCCAACAGAGCTGCAAACCATGTCTGAGAACTTGCCTGGGATGCAATGCCGAGCTCGAGGCAGGAACCGGCCGTGAGAGTGAACAGTATAGCAGCGATTACATACTGCCACAGTGTGGTAGGGCCAGGATCGGAGACCTCTTTCCTAAGCAACACAAAGCTGACCCTGGGTCCACCTCGGGGATCCTCGTCCTCGGCATTTGGCTCCTCCACCATGAACAGATCATACTTGGTATTGTATAACTCGCGAAGCCCCTTCTGCAGCTTCGCAAAAACGTCCTCCCGCTTCCCTCTCAAATTCCCAAGCAAAAGCACGCCTTCTCCCAAATCTCCGAACGGCTCTTGCCCTGTCACCCAATACGTCGTGTAACCAAACAGCTTCTCCTTCAACAACTTCACGTCCTCCGGATCCACTTTCTCAGGGCCGATCAACTCCATTAACCGAAAGGCGTCCAGTTGCACGTTCACTGGTACACTTTGGTGCCCATCGTCTACCTGCGAGCCACATCCCTCAGAAACTCATCCCTAAACGCCCAGTGGGCACTTCTCAACTCAAATTAAGTGCTTCAAAATGACAATCTCAGTTACTTCATAAAACTGGAACCCGAAACCACATTTTGATATTCATGTAATGAAGTTGTCCGATCGCAAAAATATATAAAAACAAGTGAAATATGAGCGTTTGAAAACGCAGCTTTCAACGTTAAAAGTATCCTTGAACCCATAATTAAAAGTATCCTTGAACTCTAAATTTTCGACGTCATTTTGGAATACTCTATAAATTCCAAAAAGAGATTCTCTAAAATACGAAACAAAAGAGGTGGACATGACCCTCGACAATGAGAAAAATGCATGGCGTTTAAGGGTTGATGGAATTTGCATCCGGCTATTAAATGTGATCGATGAACCGACCGTAATGTTGTGTGACGAACACGACGTACGTGACAATAAGAATTCCAATAAGGTCAGCAGCTCGTTAACTGGATACAGACTCAAGAAAGAGCACGAAACACCTTGAAAGAGATCAAAAGCTTATGAACAATAATCATAAGAGATTGATTTTGATTGTAAGAGAAGGGGATACAAAGGGAAGACGTACGGGAGTCGGTGTGGAAGAAGAGGAGTCGTCTTCAGAGTTTGGGTCTTTCTCCGGTTCTTCAGTGGCTGTGGAGGTGGAGTTGCCGCCCCCTTTCTCCCCTCCGCCATCCTCTTCTGCTCTTGGAACCCTAAATCCCTGCATTCTTCCGCCACTCCTGCCGCTCCGCAAGCCGAATCGGAGCTTGCACAGGGCGTCATTTGCCGAGCTAAAATGGTGACATCCAAAACCAGATGACGTGCTCGTACTCGCGGCACTCGAGGCATTACATCGCCGTTGCGAACTCCGTCCGTGGAATTCAGTCTCTACGAAACTAGAAGGGCATCTCGCAGTAACCGGGAGAGACAGGAGAGGGTGGAAGCAAGCGTAGGGCGTGGGCGTCTTCGTCTTCCCTCGCACGAGACTCCCTCTCGCAAGAGGGGGTGCAGTCCCGATACTAGTCATTGGAATTTGCCCCCAATCCAATCCAGCCTTCTCACTTCCCCAATCCCCGCCCAAAATAAAAATAAAAACTTATTCAAATTTCAGCTGCTCCGTAAATCCCAACACTCTCGCAATTCAGAATCAAAACTGATTCAAATTTCAGCTGCTCCGCAAACCCCAAAACTCGCAATTCAAAATCAAAACCCGATTCAAATTACAGCTGCTCCGCAAACCCCAAAACTCGCAATTCAAAATCAAAACCCGATTCAAATTTCAGCTGCTTCGCAAACCCCAACACTCTCGCAATTCAAAATCAAAACCGATTCGAATGTCAGCTGCTTCCCAAACCCCAACACTCTCGCAATTCAAAATCAAAACCAATTCAAATTCCAGCTGCTCCGCAAACCCCAACACTCTCGCAATTCAAAATCAAAACCGATTCAAATTTCAGCTGCTTCGTCAAACCCCAGCACTTTCGCGACTCAAATTCAAAACCGATTCAAAATTCAGCTGCTCCAGAAACCCCAGCACTCTCGCAATTCAAACTTCAATGTCAAATCCTCCTCACCATGCCGCTACAATCCCAATTCAAGCTCCGTCAAAAACCTACTCTCCCAAAAATCATGGCAACCCCACAATTATGGGAAACCAGAATCAATGTCTGAGAGAACCTACGTGGGCGATTTGCGTGGTTCTATAACGAAAAGACTGAAGCTCCAATCAACGCAACCCGGTGAATTCAATTCGTGGCCATTGAGGAAAATTTTGTTGCAGTGGTTACAATGAGTCGGAATTTGAATGCGGGAAATCGCTGGTGATGCTGGTGGTGGTGCGCGCGAATATGTGAATTGCTTTAAATGCTTGGGGAGATGATCGATTGCAGGGGCTACGGGAAAGACGAGTCAAAATTTGATCCGTGGAGGAGTCACAGAGGACAAGGGACAGCGAGAAGAGTGTGGTCACGGCGAAAGCTGAGGATAGCGCTCCACGTATAGAAGTGGCTGATACCATGCGGGTATCGGGATGAGGGTGTATGTGTGTGATAGGATATGGAGAAGGACATGTGCCGGTTCTTGGAGTGCTGGTCTTGTGGCCAACACACGACGGATTGAATACTTTTGCGATGGAGCAGACGGTCGCGTCTTCATACTCAATTTATTATGCACACTCAATTAGTTATAGCCATCTATTTCACATTCTTGGTTATAAGAAAAATAAGATCTCTGCATTGTGTTCCTACTTTTGAAAGTTGTCGTTACTATTTGGATTGGTGAGGAATACAGTGGAACAATCATTGTTCAATTTCTCCTTTTCAACCAACAGTACACATATTTCAACTCCATTTTGAGCCCTAAAAGTCCAGCCAATGGGTACTTAGGGATCAGGACTTTGGACTGGTAATATCCATAGGTGTGTCTCAACTTAATTAGAGGATGTAAAATTTATTTTGAATTATTTAGGTGCAATGAAGCACAATGATGTACAAAACTAGCTCCCCCAATAATAAAAAATAAAAAATAAAAAATCAGGGTTTAAATCCACTTCATGAAATACTGATATACCATGATCCCTGTGCAAAGAGTAAAACACCAAGAATCAAAACATCCGAGTTGCCTCACAATATGCAATTTGGAGGAAAACACATCCAGCTCACATTCACGACTACAAATTAACCTTCGCTACTACATATCACAAGAGCGCACGAGAAAAGTGCTACTAAGCCTGAGAACAAGCAAAGTAGCGAAAATTTCAGCAGCAACATCTTGGAAAATGATCTACACATTGGTCTGCTCATCACAAACCCTAAAGTTTGGAAACATATCAAAAACAGACATGAAACACAGATATGGATAGCAGGCTGACTCGAAATCATTCCAACAGTGAAACTATTCACCTCAGGCCAGACCTTAGGATTTTTGAAGTCATTCATATGTATGGCTTCAATCCAGCATGCATCTATAGTTACACAAATAATTAGAAAACAGACGCAGACTGACTCGCTCTGTGGGAAACAAAAACAAGCTCTGTAGAACAAGAAATATACATTTCGAGTTGCAGATGGCGAATCTTCAGATGATGCCAATCTCTGGTTTTAGGATTCAGATAGTCCTAAACCACAAAGAATAAGAGAGATCATCTCGATCCTTGCCTGGCAAGCCCTACTTTGATGACCATTCAACCTGCACTTGTCATGACTGCTGTGCATGCCACACGCTGCAGGTGTCTACTTACTCGCTTGACATTCAATTTGCTCGAAAGACTAGAAGAGCCGAGAAACAATTCTTACTAAGAAGATGAACCTTCTAATTAGCGTCTACACCACTGAAGGTCAGGCTCGGCTGGCAAATTCTACTGCGATGTGTGGCAGTTGTTCCAGGAGAACTACGCCACACGCTCGAGGAATGAGCGAAGAGAATGTAAACATTCTAATACCTGAATGAGGCGAAGGATTCCCACGCCACGCGATCGCTCGAGCTCTCTGAGGGAAAGCAATCCATGCCCGCGGCTTCACAACGTCACGGCCGCTTCGGCTTGGCGATTCAGCTGCTCGGTTCTCTTGTTGTTCCGCATCGCCTCCACCAGCCACAACACACCCTCCTGAATGCCCGACCCCTCGTGAGCGGAAATGCCCTGCACCCGCGACTGGATGCTCTTCTGCTCCTTGAGCTCCAGGAAGCGCGACAGCTCCTCCGCATTCACCGACTCCGGCAAATCCTGCTTGTTGGCCAACACCAGCACCGGAGCCCCTTGCAAATCCGGGTGGCGGACCACCTTGTCCAGCGCGGACTTCGTGTCCTCGAACCGCGCCGGGCTCGCGGAATCCACCACGAACACCACCGCGTGCGCTTCCTCGTAGTACTTCTCCCAAATCACGCGAAGCCCTAATTGACCGCCCAAATCCCAAAAGATGAGCTTCGCCTTGTGCGCCTCCACGCGGCCGATGTTCAGACCCACCGTGGGCACGATTCGGTCGGGCGGAAGCCCTTCCACGTCGGAGTAGAGCGTCTTCAGCTTCTCCAGCAGCGTCGTCTTCCCGGCTTTGTCGATCCCCAGAATGAGCACATGGAACTCCGCTTTGCTGAACAGGAATTTCCACAGCCCATACAGCAGCGAAAACATCCCGCCCGACCTCGCCCGCGCTCCCCACGCTCCAACCAATCAATCGCACCCAACACGGTCCCCCTCGCCGAAGCCCTGGAAAGCCCCAATCCCCAGCAAATGGCGCAACAATCGGTAGGGTTCACGACCGAGACTCATGACGATCTACCCCGACCACACGAGTCACCCCCACCACAGACGATTCATGTGCCCCGCCAGGAACACCACCTTCTCGAACCCATACACTCCTCCGTCTCCACACCCTCCTCTTCAAAAAAACCTCCCAGGGCAGCGAAAAAACAAAAACAAAGAGCAATCTCGTGGCTCTGCAACTCCAGCCCTAGGGTACCCCAAAGCGCCCACTACGCCCACATGACCACACTTACGGGCAACAATCCAAATCAGTGGATCGATCCTCCTCCCCTGCGCTTGATCGCGTCCTCGCCCCGACCGAGACGATTCGAAACCGGAGATGAAATTGGAGACGGAGGACTTCAACGAAATTGCAGCGAACTGAAACTGAAATCCCACGGAATTGGTCTCCCAGCGCAGCAGCCCAGATCAGATCTAAGTTCACGTCCGCACAGAAACCCGAGGTGGGAAGAAGGCACAAGAGATGGCGGACAATGATGAAGCAATCACTTGCAAAATGAAGGTGGGTTTTGCATTCGCAAGAAGGGTTCTAGGGTGGAGTTGGTGGATGCCATGATGAGCACGACGGAACGTGCCGCACCTCGCACGAACGACTGTTCCAGACAGAACCTGCGCCTTGGCACGTCGTCCGTCCGTCCCAGACTACTTACGAGCCGCTTAGCACAACGAACCAAAACGTGACACAGAAAGATTACGGTACAGGAGGCTTGAAACAATTGACCCTAAGAAAGGGCCAGAAAGGCAGTGCAAATGGTTGATAAAATGGACTATTGTACATTTTGTGAGGTAATAAAATCTGATTCCAAAGTGTGCGATTTTAGGATACCGTACGTGAAGGTCTGATCCGGCACCTCAGTGCCGGAAAACTTTACTTTTGGCGTGCAGATGGGTTCAGCAGGTGGTATATTCTAGGATATTCCAGAAATTCACTTGTAATCTTCCAAAAATTTCACTTGTAATATTTTCAAAAATTCAGACATCCCAAAAAATACTTAATTTATGTCCGAATTTGACCTTCACGTAGGGTAATGAGCAATCAATAGGCACTACAATTATGTGTCGTTTATCACTCATTAACCTCTAATGACCCAAGGGGGGGTGTACTTTCAATATGGCCAAAACTACCAAGAACTTGAACAATTTGTTTGCTCATTTTTTCTTGAGATTGGATAGAATGTAATTGTAGGATCTTGAAGTTCACATTGAATGTGAGCACCTCAAAAAATTTCGGATTATTAGAAGATATTTAAGTTTGAAGTTTTAATTGGGTCAATGGAAAAACAAGGCACTACACTTTGAGGGAGCGTATCTTAGTGAGAATATTTTAAAATGATGGAATTTTTGTGCTCAGTGAAAGACAAGAGAGTTGAGAATGCTCCTCTAAAATTTCACAACATTTTGGTCATTTTGCAATTTTGGGTGGAGCTTGCAATGCAGGGTGGTCACTAAAATGAGAGTATTGCTTGAAAGAAGAAAAAGGATGGGACCCATTGTCTTCTCCTTGAACTCCTTGGATTTGCCCTTTTTTGAGGTGGATCTGGTCTTTTTAGAGGTGGATCTGCCCTTTTTGAGGTGGGCAAGAATCACACTGGTTGGCTAACTTTTTAGTCCATGCCCAAACCGAACCTCAAAAAATGAATTGCAAACTACATTACACTACTTAACTTTGAAAAATTCTACAAGGCAGAGTTTAAATCAGAAGTTGATGAAACTACTGCCATGTGTTGGATTTGTAACACAATCTATTTTCTAGAAAAAAAACTTGAAATTTGAGAATGTGTCCCTCAAAAAGGAGGGGGCAGCCAGGCAGGGACCAGAAAATGGTCGCTTAGGTCATTCGGGGTTAATGCATTTTTAAATTGTTTACACAAAATTTTCCTTGGGTCTTTAGGGGTTAAGACAATTTTGAATTGTTTACATGAAATTTCAAATGACAATAAAAAAGAACAACAAAAAGTAATTTACAATGGAGACTGTAATGAATGACGCATTCATGGAACTTTCATAAACATCCTAAGCACCCTATTCATTAGTTTTGGAATGACTTGCTCTATTCAAAGGCAAATTATAATTGATTACTATTGTAGTCTATGAACATCAATAGTGAGTTACGCACCTTTTACTTTGGAAAATCATTCTAATTCATCTAATTCATTCTAAGTCAAAAATTTACAATTTAAATTTCCGTTTGATTGTTTCTTATTTATCTTTTTATTAAAAAAAATTAAAATGACTAGACAAGCAATTTCTTCTACACACTTGAATTTCACCGCCTTACATGTGCCATTCATAAGCCTCCTACCTCATAAAAACAAATTTAACCTTGAAACGTTGTTAAAGATACAAAACGTTCCTAATGACTTCATCTATGTCTTCATCTATGTTTGCAAGATGGAAAAAAATGATTTTTCATCCAAATTGTTTTTGGAAGTTGCTTGAGTACATTTTCAATGAATAGTATTGCAATTTCCTCACTATGTATTATTGACTTTTCTAAAGAAAAGATGCTTAATCCACATAACTATTATTCTTGTAGTATATTTTGATCATGTTTTGCTATTTACAATTGATGTGAATTTTAACCATTAAAATGATATTTCTTGAATTTGGGTTCAACTAATGACATGAAGCTTATCAAGTATAGTTTTTATTGGAGACTTTGAAAAATTTGTAAATTTCAATATTTGATAGCAACATGAACTATGGGCCTATAACCATGGTTTGTTGATTTTCTAATTTTAGAGTGACATAGTAACTTTGGTTTATAGCATGATGTTATAAACTAAATATACTACACGTGAGGGTGTGCTTTAGCAAAGATGTGTTGAAATAGAATTCCATGTTAGATTTTCATGGGGCCATATCACCTCTTACCAATCATAAGATGACAAGTGGCATTTGTTTTATAAAAGTGACTAAATTTATGCCAAATTTGACCTTGATGTAGGATAATATACATCTATGGTGAGAAACTAGTTTGCCCTATTGAAAAATTAAAAAAATTCTACATAAAGACAAATGTGAAAAATAAGGAGAACAATTGATATTTTATTTTATTTGAAAAAATAGGAATTTGTTATGAATTTTTGAAGTGTGCAACCCAAATGGCCCAAAAGACTCTCTAGACTACCCCCAACCAACAAAAAGCATTAGAGAAAAACTAAACCCTTTAGAGGGCTGCTAGAATGTGACAAACCAAGCTATTAAAAGCTTGGTCTGTGACACCAAGCTGACTGCTCCCCGCAACAGTCAACTTTTGCGATTTATTTTTTATTTTTTATTTTTTTAAATTTTTTAATAATTTTTTAATAATTTTTTTAAGATTAAAAAAAAATAAAAAGTAAAAAAAAATAAAAAATTTAACTCGTAGTTTTCGTTTCCTGCGCCACTGTCGCAGCAGAAACTGCTGCGTGGAATTAGGGAAAAAACTAAATTTTTTGGAAAAAAAAAGTAAATTTCAGGGTCCCTCAAAGGGCTATGGAGCAGCCCTCCGGAGGGCCCAAATTTTCTCTAATGGTGTATCCATAATGGTCATCTTACTCTCCTAAAGCAATCACAATATTTACTGTATTAACGTGGCCACAATATGGAGGCCTATAAAATTCATTTCTTTTGATGAATTTACACTTGAAAGATGGAAATCCTATTGCAATCTCTAATCACTCTATGACCATCACTAAAGACATTGATTGTGGCCACTAATTCAACTTAATGTAACCCAAATTGAAAAAAGTTTATTATGGATTGATGCAAGACTTTTAATGGGTCATTCCCCACGTGTCTGTGATGGATCTTTTGCTTGTGATGCTTGAAACGAAATAGTCCATTGTTGACACTAAAATTTCAACAAAATTTCAACAAACATTAAAATTAGAGAAAATGCACTAATGTCTTACTCCCTCTGTCTCAAAACAATACCAAAATTTCAACAAAATTTCAATAAACACGAAAATTAGAGAAAATGCACTAATGTCTTACTCCCTTTGTCTGAAAATAATACCAATATGGGCAATTTCGTTAAAATGGCAATATTTTTTTTAAATGGCATGAAAACAGTTCAGAACGGCCGTTCTGAAATCTATACCTGTCCTAGATGGTTCAGAACGGCCGTTCTAAAATCTATATCTGTCCTAGATGGTGAAAATGGCACACTGTCAAAGTGGCACTTGGAATGCCGCCATTTTAACGAAATTGCCCATCAATGTTTCCTTCATAAAATACAAAGAAAACACTGGTATTATTTTGAGATAGAGGGAGTATATCATACCATCGAGGAGCATACTTGTCACAGGCAACTACCTATGGTGACCCCAGTTGTGCCCCAGTTGTGCTATAAATGGTCTTTTGTACTACTTAATTTTTTCATGTTACCATGTTAGTGGTAAAGTAACCCTAAAAGACAAATTGCTACCATAAATCGCTTAATAATATTATGATTGCTACTGGAGTGCATGAGATGGGATGTTACAATTCAAGTACAACTACAAGTTAAGGACAATAAATTCATGATTTTTGAAAGGCCAATCTGTGGTTGATCATATTATGGAAAGCATAATTCAAATGGAGTGAAGTACTGTACATTGCATGTGTTGGTTCAGAAACCTAATTTTTTGAACAATAAAAAAATCTCCACGTAGGGTCTTGCTAAAAAAAACATGAGACAAGCCAAATATTGATGAGCTTCTTTGTCCTAAAAGACTTAATAACTTGCATGCATCTCGCAAATTACACAACTGCCATGAAAAACTTGCTGTTGTCTAGCTAGTTGAATCGATATATGATACCTATACGTACGCAGAGATGATCCAACTCAATCAAAGCAGAAAATAAACTATTTAAGAATGGCAAACAAATTAAACTCGAGGTGAAAATTTAATTACAGAATCGCTTGGAAGAGCGAAAATAGCCGGGCTTTATTTACAGAAACGCTGGAAGAGCGCCGATCGATCGGAGTCTTCAATTTCTTGGCCGGCCATCGTTACTGATCCAGACAATCCATCGGTGCTCCGACTTGGCTGGGCATGCATCGTGTAATAAGAGCGTCGATATGCTCCCTATAAAACCGTTCTTCCTGATAAGATTCATGAATAATTTCGTTAAAATGGCGGTATTCCATATACAGTATACGGCATTTTTTCATTCATTTCTTTCTATAGCTCTAAACTCTAGGACGAGAATAGATTTCAAGGACTGGTATAGATTTCAGAACGCACGGTCTAAACATAAAAATGCCAATCTTGTGGAATCATACAGTCATTTTAACGAAATTTTGGTTCGCGGCTGTTTTTGTTCCCAACCCAGCTCGGGACCCAGCTCTTTACTGGCGATGCTCGTGCGCCTCTTGCGCTGCTCTGGTTCATGTGAAAATGACAATTATAAGCTGATTGGATCCCAGTCGTGACCTTTGGCTTGGACGACGCCGAAGCCGAAGCCGACGCCGACACGTCCCAGGTGCTGTTGTTTGTTGTTTCCCAGGTCAACTCTGGCACGCTCTTGTCAACATTCGGTGCGTAATTCTGCCCATTCAATTAAAGAGTGAAAGTAATTACTGTATACGTTTATTTACAAAGTCGTTTGGAGTTAGTGCTCAAAATGGGGTTCAAAAGATTCAGATGGCCGGAAGGGGAGGAAGTTTGACGATAATGTTTGAATTGAATGGGGCGGTAGGTCACCTTCAATTTGTCCAAAAGCGCAGCGGCTGTAGGTGCGTGAACGACGATGTTGCGGCTTGCCACGTCGAGGAAGCATTCGTCTAAGGCCTTGTCGAACATTGCGAGCATTGCGTCGTAGTAGCCGTCCACGTTCAGCAATCCCACCTAAGAGAATAACCGCACCCCGATTACCAAACGCCCGATCGATCGATCGGTTGATCCGGAGTTGCTATTGATCGGTCCACTTCGGAAATGATTTCAATCATGTGATTAGCTTAAGGAAAATTAATGCATGACTCACTGGCTTCTTGTGGATGCCGAGCTGCGCCCATGTTATGATTTCCAGCACCTCCTCGAATGTACCGAATCCTCCTACAGTAAGATCACGAGGTACAGTATATTACTTAGCCGTCGATTAATTAGATCACCGTTACAAGTGCCAGCGCGGGTAACGATGATTTTTGATTCTAAAAGGTTGTGCATGCATGAATATACAGTATATGAAAGGAAGCGCCGGGTTTTTACCGAACCTGGGAGAGCAATGAAAGCATCGGCCCGGCGTGCCATTTCAGCTTTTCGCTGATGCATATCGTCCACGGCCACGAGGTCTCCGACTGTGGCTCCGCAGATCTCCTTAGGCATGAGAGCTTTGGGGATTACCCTGAATACGCAACGTGTACGTGTACGTCAATGAATGAAATTGCAATCTAAACAACCACAGTCTGCACTGTGAAGCTAAACAGGGAAGTTGCATCCATGGTGAAAAAGCGAGCTCTTGCGCGCGCTGTCGGTCAATACCCAACAACACGGCCACCAGCATCCTGCACCGCCTTCGCAACCGTCCCCATCAGTCCAATGCTCCCGCCTCCATACACGAGGTCGATGCCGCGCTTCACCTAAAGTACGCAGGCACAAGTTAATAAATTATTATACACAACTCTACTCCTAGCAAAAAATCCTGAATTGCTCTCCTTGAGAATTGAATCCAGCCGAATCTAGAAGCGATGTCGGCAGGCGACTATAAGCAAGTTAAGCAGCTTGAACGATCGATCGAGTTAATTCCATACCATTTCGGAGCCCAGCTGCTGGGCTACTTCGGTGTAGATGGGTTTCTTCCCGCTGCTGCTTCCACAGAACACGCAGATGCGAGCGAATCCACCAGAGCTTGCTTGATCCATGACGAGAATCACAGAGTACCACGGCCTCAAGCAAGCGACTAGTATGTACGCGCGAGACGGATCGAAAGGGGATCGAATCGAAGCGGCGAAACTGTGAAATTGGAAGCGGAAGCGGCGAAACCACCCTATGCCGAATAGTCATGCGCATGAGGCCGTTCGGCTTTTCATGCAGTGCAGTCGGGGAAGACTCCTTTGAATTGTGCTAATAGTGAGGGGGAAATTAGTTGATTGCCACACAGTTACTGTTGTCTGGGGACCCGGCACAGGGGAGGAGGCTTTGCAGGGGAACCACCGATGTGAGGAAGTTTGAGTAGCTACCTCACCTTGCCAACGCTACAGGGAGAGAGTCAATCGTAGTGTGGCGGCTTGTTATTTTTTGGAGAATATGGTACAATGCAATAGCATTTCAACCTACAGTATTTTATAATTTAATGAAATTTTATATAAGGTGACTTTGGTAAAGTAGTGTTACATGCGTGGGTAAGATAAATCAGTGTGACGAGTAGCTTTTTCTAACTGGCAAAAGCTTGTCAAATATAAATACGGCATGCAATTCGCCATTTTTTCACTTGACCAAGTACACTCTCGATCCACATAATTGTAGCTATAATGTGTGGATTCCATAGGGGTCGCCAAAAGAAAAATTAATTTGAGTTTTTTGCCACGTGCTTATAAAGGGGTAGACTTTGGGAGGGAGGGTTGCTATTATGAGAGCATAGGAGTGTGAGCCCATGAGCCTAGAAGACTACACACCTATGTTATAGGTGTATATACTATAGAAACCGTCTATGATTATAAGATATATAATATGTTACAAATACCCATATTATAGGTGTTTATGATACACACACCTCCTATAGTGTGTGGTATCTATATTATAGGTACCTATATTGTAGGCTCAATGCTCACAAGCTTGCATTCTTGGGCTCACATACTAGCACCGTTGAAACCTCTAGTTCTCTATTCCTTCATTTTTCTTCCTTTCCCCCTTTCCTCTCACAATCTACCTTTGGAGATTTGGAATGTCAACGGTTTATATATGTAAATATATATATATATATATATATATTAGTGGATGAAGGCCATTGTGGGGCAAACTATGTCAAATAGCCTCCTATGTTGATGATGAGACAAATTTGTTCATATAACTAAAAATTGCAATTTTGTATGGCCAAATGCAAAAATAATGATGGCCAATTTCATTAAAATGGTGGTATTCTGTTAATTTGGCATTTTTAGCAGTTCAAACCAGACAATCTAAATTATTTTTTTTGTACCAAAATCTATACCAATACTAGATTTTTGAAATCTAAAATTGTCCTATATAAATGAAATTTATTTTAATCCTAGATTTTTCAAACTGCACAATCTGATATTTATGTTAGTCCTAGATTTCTGAAATCTAAAACTGACCTAGATATTAACAATGTATACTTGTCCTAGATGTCACGGTGTGAAAATGGCACATGGAATACCGCCATTTTAATGAAGTTCGCCATAATGAATTATAGTAAAATATGTCTTAAGAAAATCTAAGAGTTGACTAAAATCTTGTTTTATCACCCCTAAAATTTTTCATCCGTTTGAATGTTATTCCAAGTTTCAACTAATTCTCTACCTTTTATTCAATTTCAACCACATTCAAACCTCTTTAATTTGATCGTCACTTAAATAGACATTTTGGAATATTTGGAATATTTTATACACAAGTTTGCAATACTATCATTTCTTCGAGCACACTTGTATCACATTCAAACTATTTGACTTGTAATATGATGGTCTTTTAAGCAATCAAATTAAAGATTTTTTTTTGAATTGAATAATGTAATTAATTGTTGTTTTGACTATAATAAAAAAATTGTAGAAAAAACCCTTTGTAAAGCCTATAAGATTCAATATTTAATGTGCTTCATTCCATTGCAAAGGAGTGAAATTTTTTTCCACTTGAATGAACATTGCTCAAATGGATATAAAATTGTTTAGAGGATGAAGATGTCATGAGATCATACCTACAAGGAGTTATGGGGGGAAATGTCATTTTTGATGAACTGGGGGCAACATAGATAAGGTTATTTATATTAGAGTGAATTTTTCAAATTTGTTTAAGATTCAAAGTCTCCAATCAAAAATTGTAGACAAAATTCTAAAAAGATGTTAGAAAATATCAAAGAAAATATTCCTTCAACCCCTCTATAAACTTTATTTATACTTTTTGATTGGAGATTCGAAATCTTGAACAAGCTTTGGTAGATGAAATCCATCTTGATTTTTCACATTAACTAAGTTCAATTTTTTTGAAAAAAATTATTCTACTATGCCTAAGTGAGGCCTGAAATTCTACTTCAACCGACAATTTCTACCTTTGACTTCACTATGATTTGTTGAGCTTCCACCAATCCTAATTTACATATCCCACATGGACTGTTTTACCTCCTACCATTCTTATGATATAAAGAGCTTGTCTTTTCATCTCTACACACTCAAAATAAATGGCTTCTGGAGCTATGTGAGATAGTTGCCAAATATTTTGGTTTCTTTGAAATTTATGCCAAATTTTTTTAATTATAATGATAATGGAACATGGAATCATCTTCAAAATTGAAAGTAAGGTGATTTAGTGTTAGTGATCTATGATGAGTTAGGCATAGCAAACCTTGACCGGCAGCCTCCTCCCATGCCAAACCGCCTAGTATGCCCAACTATCCTTTAGTTGAGAGTTGAGTAGTTGAACTTGGCTATAGATCAAGCTTATTAAAGTCACAAATTTTGGGGGAGTTTTTTTACCCTCTTCTAGGGTTAGAATTCTATAGTTCACTTTTTGAAGAACACTATATATGTGCAAGCTAGAAATTGTTGAAAAAAGGACTTTTCAATTATTTTGAATATGTGGCCAACTATGTCAAAAAAAGAAAACAAAAAAAATTTCAAGCAAAAAAGTGAATTTAACTTGTACTAAAGCCTCCTCAAATCAGAGTTACCTAGAATTTGAATGCCCTCCAAAAACATTTATTCAAACTTCAAACACTATAATTTCACAATCTATATGGTCAAAAACTCCCATTTGTTTACTACAAAGTAATTAAGTAGTCTACTATAAAATTCTAAAGATAAATATAGCAAGATTTCATTTTTCAATTTTTTGGGGGCCTTTGCCATCAAAATGGCCCATTTTTTAGTGTTTCTTTTGCTGAAACATAGTCAAAGAACTTCAGAAGTTAAGAAGATTCAAAGCCAAAAAATCTAAATGAGCAAGGTGCAAAAACGCTTTGTTTGTTTTTCCATTTAAATGCAAATAACTTACAATCTATGCATTCAAAGATTCTAAAATTTCTTTGACACATTCTTCTAATAGTCTATAACAAGATCCTACGGTTAGATACAGGAAGAAAAAAAATTTCTAAAGGTTTTTGCTCTTTGCAAAGAAATGGCAGTTTTGAGTGTTATTTGATGGGAAAAAAGGCCTTGGCACCTTAGGGTAAAATATATTAATATCAATGAATTTGCTAAAAGTTTGTCTTTTAATTTGCAAATTTGTTAAATCATACTCCATAATTTTTTAAATTTGCAAATAGAATTTGGAACTCAAGCCCCTAGATTTGTGTTCAACATCTTGGGAACTTCAATTCAACTTTGGATAACCAAAAAAGGAATCAAGTACTACCACCCAGAAAGTGTACTTGCGAATCAAACCCTTACTAAAAATATATTTGTGGGTTTCTCACCTTCAGATTCCACATGTTCAACAAACTTCGTTGGAAGTGAAAAGCTTACCACCAGAAGTACAGTAAGTTAGGGTTCCCACTTCCCAGTTCAACAAATCTTGGTTGAACTAGCAGTGGGTTCCATCCATTGCTCATGGAAGTTGCCGTGGGCCGGGAATCCTGTTGCCTCGGGATGAAGTGAACAGGTCGAACGGATTCAAAACATGAATGAACATGTACAGTGGATGAAGACGAGGTGAAGTTCAGTTGTTAATGGCGATGGAGGAAGAGAATCTTGGTTGGACTTCAAGCAAAGCTGCCGAAGGTTGGTTGTTGGCTTGTTGCTGTTCACGCTGGAAGCTGCGAGATGGACATCTGGGAAAGTCATCACCACTTGAGCTTCTTCGCTCGGCCATTCAGGTTTTTGTTTTATAAATTATACGAACTCGTGTTCAATTCCATTCTGCATGGTTGCTTTCGATCGATCTCCTGTTGCGGAATTTGAAAAGGATTTAGAGGACGGTGACAGAGTTTGATTGTGACTTAATTTGTGATTGAAGATCGAAGGGGACTGCGCGCGGATGAAAGAATCGAGGAGAGCATTCAAGCAAGAGCAAGTTCCTGTGAAGGAGACGGAGTCATTTAGCTTAATTTCTCCTATCGAGGTTTCATCTTGCTTGAGTTCTTCTTTTTCAAATAAGATTTCTGTCAGGTCAGAGGCTAAAACTTCTTTTACTTCACTAATTTATTTTTCAAACTATTTTTAAAATGAATCAAAAATGGTTTGGGTCATTGAAGCTACTGTAGTTTAAGTGACTTATGTATTAGTAATAATAATAAATTATTTTCTTATAAAGAAAAAAAAGTTAGCCATGGCCATGGTCTGTGATCGAAAAATAGGCACGGCTAGACAGGGTTTAATTGTGGCTTTATGGAATTTCGGTTCCTAAATGACTGCGAGAGAGAGGCATGGTGAGAGCCTATGCTAATAGTGCGAAAAAGATGGAGATAGAGCGATTAGTGTTTCCAACCCGTTTTCGAATGCAGTTTTAAATTTATCAATGCATTTGCACATGAGGTGCAGGGATTAAGAAAATTCATTACCTTGTTGTCTTGGAGCGCCTCATGAAGCTGCAACTTGACAACAAGAGTATCACTATGATCGAGAACCTCGACCATCTCGTCACTCTTACATGCAGAGCTTGGTATGCATTTTGTCTCCCTCAAACTATCAAACTGGTGACACTTAAATCGTGAAAATGAGTGAGTACTACTAGTCTAAATAGTTTTTAATGTAGAAGACATGATGATCTGTTTCATTATGCGCTGGCTGTCAATTCTGCTATATAATCTGCTGTAGTTTCAATTTGACGATCTTCTATATGTCATATCTTCTGGATTTGTGTAATTATACATGATGAGAAATGATGCACAAGTGATGACTAAGATATATAACCGCAGATCTTTCTTTCAACAAGATAGAGAAGATCGAAGCATTGAGCGCGTTGATGGCGTTTCCAGATTGTTCACTGTACAACAACAAAATTACAGTTTCGTAACTATGTTAAGCACTTCACTTCACGGTCAGAAGTTTAGCTTGAAATTCCGCTGATTTTTGTGACCATTGTTGCATGTAGAAGACGAACTTAAACTTATCGACATGCATGAGGGATGGTCTGTCGCAGGTTACCCGGCATGTATCTGCGACAATTTCGTTTCTTGCGGTTACCGTGTCTTGATGGCAATCCCCTTTGCAAGGTAAGTTGTAAATGTTGATGACATCCTCGACATACCAATACAACTCTGGTACATTCATGCTAAAGCTGATGAAAAAGTGGGTTATAAATTATAACCTTGTTGGTGATAAATATTTTGCTCACAGTGGAAAGTTTTTTCACACAAAATTCAACAGAGGAAATGTAACCTCAACAGAAGCGAGCAAGGAACAAAAAGATCTCGCTCCTCCTATGACAGGTTTAAACTAACTTCACTATTCTCTTCTAGCATCTAATTACTTTGAAGATTTGCATAATATTCTTAACTCTTTGTTAGAAGGTACCAGTAATAATGTATACGGAACCCAAGTATCAAGGATATATCGAGATGAGGTGGTTCAGGTCAGATCCGACTCACACAAGGGATAATTTCTTTATGCCAACACATGTGATTAGGATGCAGATTTATCCCCTTGGCACAAACATTTCAGTTGAGTTTGAATCCTCCCTGGCTGGGTGGTTCTAATCATCATCCGAGGGTCCAAAGACTAGCCAGAGATATAAAAAGTACATCTTTGATGGCTATCGGCGGGTTGATGAGTTGATGCCATAAAAATGCGGCGCTCTCACTGGATCTTATTCTTCATTCTTGTACATGCAAGGAGGGATGACAAGGTGCTTAGAACCACAAATTGGATGGAGAAACCTCACTTCAATTGAAGGTTTTGAATTTTCACTGCATTCGAAGAACACGTCAATTTCGTTAAATTGGCGATATTCCATTACTTTGGCGCTGTTCAGGCCATGAGGCCTGAAACCAATATCTATACCTGTCCTAGTATGTGGCCTGAAATTAGACCTTTGTGAAGATATATGTCACAATTTTTGGTTGGTGGAATATCGCCAATTTACTGCATAAGTACTGTACTGAAATTCTCGTAACTATTCCAATATAACATCTAGAGCAGCAATTTCTTTTGTTCTATCTACGGAATTTCTGAAGAATTCCGTAGTCAACGTTCAGTGACGATAGAATAGGATACACAAGGATACACTAGGACTGGAATTTGGACTCAATGGGATTTGTCTATTTTCCTTATTGGATTTCTTCGGTGTCTATTTGGCCAAGGTTGCTGTCAATTGTCACCAAATAATCAGTGTCGTGTTTGAGATGAATCCGAGTAGAACAATTGTCCACTGCGGCAGACCTGCAAGTTATTATCCCGACCCTGCAAATCCGCTTGCAAGTTTACTACACCATAAAACCCGTCCCAGGTGATGTGGCACAGATACAACAGTGCAAATTTGGGACATGTAACTATGTAACATTCATCATTTTGCACAAAGCTCTTTAAAACTAGAGTCGGCACAGATTACAGATTACAGATTTAGGTTTCAGAGTACCCCAAAGTGCCAAGGTCGTGGGAAAATCGCCAATTTATCGTGGAGGAAATTCACTTTACTTCGTAACCTAGCACAGAGAATCCCAAAATGAAATTGGACAAATAATTGTCCATTTGTGCCCAGATTCATTCCAGGTGTATCCTAGTGTATCCTATTCTATCATCCCTGGACATTGAAGATGGGAAATTCAAGATTCAGAACTTCCACAAATGATCATCTTATATTTCTCTGGGTAGTCACCTTAAGTCCTTTAGTTAACTATAGCCACTTGCCCTTGTTGCCAGAGAGACGTGACAGTCGTGACAGTGGAACAGCAGCGGGAGCTGCCTCCTCTGGCTTAGACTCGGAGTCGTCCTTGGAAGGCTTGCTCGCATTGTCTTCGTCGTCGTCGTCTTGATGTTCAGCACCTTCCTCCGCATCCAGAAGCTCCGCCTTCACCTCCTCGATCTGGTGCTTCGCCTTCTGCGCGTTCTCGGCGTTGCCCTGCATTTCCTCCTTCACCTTCCGGAATTCCAGCCACTCCAGAAACTGCTTCTCCGCCGTCGTATTAAACTTCTCTAGCGTCGGCTGCTTTGTCGCCGAAGTATCAGCATCCTTCTCCTTCGAAGACTGCTGCTGCCCCTTGTGGCCCTCCTTCTCCTTCGAAGACTTCGGATTATCTTTCGCCATTCCCAGAAGGTCCTTCTTGTCGTCCTTAAACTCTTTCGTGCTGGTCTCGGAGTCCTCCTTCCCGGCTGTCAACTCGTCCTCGATCTCCTCGCTGAATGAAGCCATCCGCGTCTCAAAGTACCTATTGAGGAAGAATATTTTGACTAGCTGGGGTTAGACTCGAATCAATACTGAAGAGGCACAGTCATATTACTTAAGGTGTGAACGACAAACTTGTTAGATTGACAGAAAGTTCCCAAAATCAGGACATTTCTTGATGGGTCTCTATCTAGATCCAACCAGTCTAGTTTTCAGCGCCTAAAGATCTAAACAAATCTGGATTTATAAGCTTTGTGCATGTGAATGTCACTGTTTAATTTGGCACTCTGAGTATATCCAATTCAACAAATTTGACCGATATCATATACGTTATAGGGCAGCAATACTAACACTAGTCTCATCTCCTGCTTATAAGGACTGATCGAGGAGGAGGTCTTGTGGTTCGGGTGTGTACATAAAATGATATTCTAAAGCAAGGCGCCTGGTCACAATTAATATTACCGACTGGTGGTGTACGTTGAGTACACTTCACCGGTGATCCGCCACCGCAGCTTCGTCCCCTCGCGCGTCCTGGAAAACCTCCACAGCATGGAATCGGCGAACTCGGTGCCCGTGAACTGCACGCCGCCCTCGCTCGTGAACGGGAGCTGGTCCAGCGGGTTGCCGGGAACCCGGCGCCCCCAATTCCACATGGAGTTCGACTGCGCCATGCGGATGGGATTCGCCCTGTCGAACGGTATCCCCTTCATGGCCTGGCGCAATCAAAATCCAATAAATGCACAAATTTTAGCCAAATAGCACATATGGCTGGTCTAACAGAACATGAATCTTCGAAAATTCCATCAAAGAAGCTTTGGGAGGCTAGGCAATTAGCCATAGTGCAAAACCTTCCTAAAAAAGACTGACCAAAATATATAGATCTGATTGCGACATGACTAGATGAAATTTGCGACATTAAGCATGCCGGTATGTAGTTGAGTGATCAATGAAAAGAAGAAGCATAGTTACTAGGTAAAAGCAAAGTCTAAAATACACAACGCACCAGCAAAGGCACTTCATCGTTTATCCTTTGACAAATCATTAAAAAGACCTAGTGAAAGAGAATATAGAGGGCATCCGACGAGGAATGATAGTAAACTAGTCTCGAATATGTTGCTCCAATTGGGTATGAAAATTCAAGGTTGCAGCAGTTTTGTTAGTTTACAATTTTGCATAATTCAAGATAATCAGGTTGTTACTGGCCTGGAGGGTCCACTTGAAGCTGCCACCGCGGTCGCTGCCGTCCAGAGGCTCCTGCTCGAAACGCCACAGCGCTGGCGCTCAAGCCCGCCCCGAACCCCGTTTTCGCGACTTTGCCGCCCATGCCGACGCTGAGATTCTGGCCTCGCCCGACACTGAACGCGGTGTTGGAGGACGAGTTCGTCAACGTGACGCTGGAACTATCGTCCGCCAACGGCACCACCGACACCGTGACGCCGCTGGGGAAGTGCCCCATGCAGGAGTCGTCCCAGCGGGAGTTCTCCGCCTTCAGCCTCACGTGCTTGATCGACACTCCCACCTGCATGGAGCCCCATCGATCAGCACTCGCTCTTGAATAAAATTCTGAAGGACATGAATATGGAAAAGTCCATTTGTCAGCATGGATATGGAAACGTCAAAATGGCACAGTGGGCCTTTTAGAAAGGAAGGAATTCGAAATGACAAGATTTAGGGAGCCAGGAGGGGATGGGGTGGAAATATATCCTAGCTAAGCGGTACACGCTGTTGTGGATATAATGTCATTTCCATGCTAATTAGCTTTCCTATCGATATCGACACAGCAAGCTAAAGTAAATGTCAAAATGGCGCATCGAATACCGCCAATATAGTTAGCAGAATTTTCATGAGGGAATTAAAATGAGCGACCTATCAATCTCTACGTATGTACATACCTGCAGGAAGTCGGCGGTTGGAAGCACGGTGGTTTGGAGCTGAATGCTCAACTGGGCAGTTTGGCGGTACAGCATTATCAACTGCTTGTACCGGTCCTTCGGCTCCTCCTCCTGTCAATCAAGGGTACGTAGGTAATAAGGCAATACATCAATTTTCAGTGCACCACTCTTTCTTGCAAGGATGGTCACATTCGTTAAAATGGCATGTTTTAGACTTTCAGAGCGATTAACTCTTCTAATTCAATTTTGCAAAGCTTTAGAAATTGGCACTGGAAATGTGACAACGTGCGTTCTCGAAATTTTGCCATTGAAACGTATATGACAATTAGTTACAATATATGTTTGATACCACATCTAACAGACCATAGGCCTCAAGCATATTCTTAGAGCCATTCACCACGTTGGTGATCAAGAGAGTTTAATTGATTCTGTTACGTACATTAAGAGACACCTTGGCCTATACATTGAATGGTAGTGAAGAGAATGTAAAGGACCACCACTGATATCAAATTCCATAGTTCTGCAGTTAAACTAGGTCAATACATATATGTAAAATTAGGTCACAATATCCTAAATCATTGCCATATAGTCACGCATCTACAATTCTACATGACACATTGTTTTTTATTAGGACTCTATAGCGCTATCTTAAACTTCAGTACTCATAATAGAATTCGTTGACTTGGGATTATGTAGTGATTTCGGTACACTACTTTGACGTCTCAAAATGGTCATTTTAATGATGTCTGAAACTGGTCATATTCATTAAAATGGCGTGCTTCACTGTGCCAAAACTGCGATGTTAAAGTGCTCTGAGCTCTAAAAACTAGGACGACAATAGATTTGGGGTTTCAGAAACTATGCCAATTTCACTGAACTCCAGTAATCCGCCGTTTTAGCGAATAAAATTTATGAGACAGTTTGAATGGAAGATTAGCTGCCTTGATAGCTAGCGCGCAGTGCCTGGTGATAGGTGAGCATACATACCGCGTTGGCGTGCTCCACATTCATCATGAGCAACGGCACGTCCATTTTAATGTCCCACACGCCATTGTGCGCTTGCGCCACGCACTCTGGCTTCCCGAGGTCCTCGCCCGTCTGCTGGTCAACACAGCATTTCCACAGCGTATAAATCATGGCGTCATTGTAATTTTTCGTGCTATACTCTTCCACCAGCTGGTACATGAGCGTGTCCATCTTCGCCCTGTCCGCCACCATCCGCTTTGCAGCTCCATTCAGTCCATTCACTCCACTCATCGCGTCCAAATCGCGATTCTCAAAGAAAAAGGCCAGCGTTTCTTTCAGGAACAAGTTGTCAATCCACCGCCGCTTGAGCAGAATCCGGAACACATCGGCGTGGCACTTGGACGCCGCGACCACGGCGACTCGCCAGAGAAGATACGTTTTGTACGAAGCTCTCACGACTTCGTGCAGATACTCCTCCCGCAGCGACGAGGAGCCTCGCAAATCCCACCCAACAGCCTGGAAACTCGGCATTGCGGTTGGCAGCATGGTCTTCGCGGCCACGAGCTTGGGCAACCAGATAGGTGACGCGAGCTCCGCCACGAACGGGTACCCGGCGCGCTCCTTCCACCGCGACGCCACCATGAACCCCATCAGGGCCGCGCCCGCGGACACCATGGGCTTCAGGAGCTCACTCACGACCGTGGCGTGCCCGGCCTCCGCAGCTTTCAGGAGCGCGTACGCATTGAACATCGCCACCATCAAGCTGCCACCACAGCGCTCACTCTGAATCTCCCGTAGCCGCCGCACGCAACGGGGCAGGCCCTCGCGCGCGGCTTGCACTAACGCGTGCCCCGCTGCTTGGGGGCACCAGTCGCAGTCGCTGTCGCAGTCCGCCATCACGAGCGCCGCCAGCTTGCGACTCGGGGCCAGAGCTTCCTCGCTCACGATGCTGTCGATGGTGCGCCATGTCTCCCGCACGGCGGTTTGCACCGCTTCCACCAACGCCACTTCAAGGACTTCTTCCAGATCCGCTGGCTGGTTGCGGGTGGTCGCCACTTCCTCCGCGTAACGGAGCGCCTCCGCTAAGCTCACTAGCCCCAGGCCATCATCATCAAAACCCATCTCAGTTCTCCAACCTTCCACTTATTCACAGCCAATATTATAAAACAGTCCTACCATTACTCTCCAATCCCTCAACGACCTCCGCATCGTCACGTCACTAACTTCCTATCAACGATACATATAATTTCACTGTATATATATTATTATGTACACAAGTTTACTACAGTTGCATCATACGGATAGTACTGCAATCCGTCGTACTATTCCAATGGCTGGCCTACTTAAATTATAGTCGAATGATTCGAAATCATGCATGCATGAGCAGCTAGTGAGTGCTGGACATGCATCAGCTGCTCGCGAATCCACCCAGACACCTAAAAATGTCACAGATCCAATTCTATTGAGGACGACTAGAAAATCAGTACATTGATGCGGACTCTGAATGCAACAATGTGCTAGTTAGCGGTCTAACTTGCAGAAGGTATTGCAGGAGCTTGTCGGTTCAAGCTTGTGGTTGCATCCAGCTCACCCAAAATTCGGCATTTTCGGCGCTGAAAGCAGCTTCGGAAGGCGTTGCGTGAGCCACCGCCGACATTCAAGGCTGGTGGGAGGGTGGGGAGGGTGCTCCGTTATGACTCTGGATTAGTGAAGTCAGCGGCAAATCGCAACTGGCCCTTCGCCGCCGGGATTGTCGACGCGGTGGAGGTATTAGCAAGGGGGTCTCTAAAATTAGGATGCGGAATCTCTTCAATGGATTCATGTATGAGTGTGTGCTATCAAGGATATCATACCTCATACTTGGGCAACCCTCTGAGAGTTTGTCTTCTGTGCAAGGGTTGTGATTGGTCCTGGAATTTCAAGGCCTACTTAATGCCCACGGTGTAGGGGCATTTTTGCACTAAGTATTCTCGCAATATGCACCTGCACAGTCCACAGCCACAAGATTTGCATTCTCCACATTCTCACTATTGACACTGATTTGCAAGCCCTATTTGTGCATGTTATGAAAATGATTTTGAATATGATTAAAAATCTTTAGAAGGGAGGATATTTCTATTGATGATGCTTGGGAAGACTTTTCAACATGAATAGCACTAGTAAACATACAATGGTTAAAAGTATTTTCCTTTATAATTATACTTATATCCATATGTAAGTTCATTTGTAGCACACATTAATATGAAAAATTAGTGTAACATTGATACTATTAGAGTTAGGGAAAATTGAATGAAGTCAACTAATTCATAAATTTGGTCTTTGGTGTAAAATTTGGAAATTAATATTTAGCATGGGAGGAAATTTTGAGTTTATATGTGGACTTGGAGATTATTGTAGCTGAGAGAAGTTTAGAAATAGAAGGCTAGTTTGGAGATTTGGATAAGTCTCCTAGGCCAAACGTATGGGTTGTTCTACTAAATTCTATTGGGAAGTAGAGTAGAAGTCTGCTTAGAGTACATCATTTTATGCATTAGTTTTCAAAAATGAAGGAATGTGATTTTTACATTAAGATGTAAGGTAACAACACCTAATTGTCTTAATAGGTATTTGAGCATGGACCTAGTACAAATCTATCTAAGTTTGTGTTCGGTCTTGTTAGGAATTGGAAAGAAGATTCCAAATTATTCATACATTTTTTAACACCTTATCAATGAACTATGAATTTTCAAAGTATTGAAAGTAGTTGTACTCAAAATCAACACTAGGCTCTCATGAATAGAAAGTCTATGAATCATCTAGAAGTTTCATCTCATGTATGTAGTCTTCAAAAAAACATTTTGTTCCACTTTGCAAGCTTTGTTTTTACACAAAAATTGCCTTTAGACCCCAAATTTTTATGTGATACTAGTATTAATCAAGAATAAGATCAAATATTGTTGCAATTTCAAAGATAAATAAAATTGATAAATAAATCATTTATAGAGACTGCCAATTTTGGCAACTTTGCCATGAGTATTGCCAATTTTCTAAAGTACAGTGGGGTCCTAATCAAAATGGCGTTTTCGAAATCACAAGGAAGGAAATTTTGCATTTGCCAACTTTGACAGCCTCCCGAGGGCTCAAAAATTGATATTTGACTATGAAATTCTTACCATAGAATCATATTTAAGTTAATTATATGTATACCAAATTTCAAGGCCAAATGATTTATACAAAAAAAGATATTCAAAATCTCCCAACATGTGTAGCTGTGAGAAAAATTTCACTACTGCCAACTTTGACACCCTCCCAAGGGTTGAAAAATTGTTTATTTATCATGAATTTTTATGATGAAATCATCTCTATGTTAGTAACATGTGGGTCAAATTTCAAGTTCAAAAGATTCACACAAAAAAAATATGCTAGTTCTACCAATGTATATAGCTATGAGAAAAATTTCACTACTACCAACTTTGACACTATCCCAAGGGCTGAAAAAAACCCATTTTATTATGAAATTTTTGGCATGACATCATCTCTATATTGATAAAATATATGCCAAATTTCAAGGTCAAAAGATTTACCAAAAAAAGGATATTCTAATAGTCTACCAACATGTGTAGTTGTGAGAATGACTTTTTACATCTGTGTGAAATTTTACCAAAAAAATGACACTATCCCAAGGGCTGAAAAAATCGTTCTCATAACTACACATGTTGGAAGAACTAGCATATTTTTTTTTTGTGAAACTTTTGAACTTGAAATTTGGCCCACATGTTACTAACATAGAGATGATTTCATCATAAAAATTTCATGATAAATAAACAATTTTTCAACCCTGGGGATAGTGTCGAAGTTGGTAGTAGTGAAATTTTTCTCACAACTACACATGTTGGGAGATTTTGAATATCTATTTTTGTGGAGGTCTTTTGGACTTGAAATTTTTTACACATGTAATCAACATATAAATGGTCCTATGCCAAAAATTTCATAGAAAAAGAAAAAAATTCAGTCCTTGAGAGGGTGTCAAAGTTGGCAATAGTGAAATTTTTCTCACAACTACACATGTTGGAAGATTTTGAATATCTTTTTTTGTGTAAATCATCTGGCCTTGAAATTTGGTACACATATAATTAACTTAAATTTGATGCTATGTTAAGAATTTCATAGTCAAATATCAATTTTTGAGCCCTCGAGAGGCTGTCGAAGTTGGCAGATGCAAAATTTCCTTCCCTGCGATTTCGAAAACGCCATTTTGATTGGGACCCCACTGTACATGGATCTTTAGTGGTTAATCATAAAAAGAATTTCCATTCACACCTTTTCTTTGAAATTGTTGAGGATTTGTGAGATAAAAGCAAGGACCTTAGTAGTATTAGTTAAATTTGGAAGCAAGTGATTGTGTATATAATTCTAGGCATAAAAAAGAAGTCTATCTTTGAATTGAATTTTATCAAACTTATCTCATACTAATCTCCAAATGAAGATACCAAATCATAAAACAATCTAATTCTATTGAAATCCTATTGGTAAATCCTATTGCTCTTTGTTTAAATCTAATAAAAAAATAAAAGAACATCTTCAATTATGCATCTACTATATCAAACATTTTATGCTAATCTTGACATTTTTAAGCTATACGTTCTCTTTTGTGTAAAAAAATACAACATTCTTCAAAATTCCACTATCACTAATTACCAATGCTTACACATACCATGCAAGTGTTGCAAATTTCATTCATTATAACTTGTTTTGATTCATTTTCAACAATCATGTACTCCTTCTGTCCCACTAAAAACCTCCAAAACTCTTCCCATTAAGAAATTAACTATATTTTCAATCAAAGTGCCAAAAATACATTCATTCAAGAATAAATAACCCATCCCTTAGATCTATGCAAAATCTCAAGCTTAGACACTATCATTTAGGCACCCAAAATTCATGTCAAAAGTGTGATATTTGAACATATTTTATAATTGTTGCCAGCTCTGTCATTTTAGGTGATTTAAAGGGTGGTGGCTGCAATGCGATTTGTAATGACATGTTCTCCAACCTAAATATCCAAAAGTAAAAAAACTATCCCACTTTAAGATCAAATTTTAATAGCACCAAAGTAGTCACTAAATAGACTGTCAACACTACTATTTGACAAAGAAATTAGTACAAGGAGTCTCATATCGCCAAGGCCAAGCTTGCAAGGCCACAGGAATGCTTTTTGATTGTCTCACTTGCCCCCACAAGGTTGTTCAATGTAACAAGCACTCACTAAACAATCAAAAACACAAAAGGAGCTTTTTAGTGGGACAAAATTTTTGCTTGATTTGGAGGTTTTTAGTGAGACAGAGGGAGTATATAGCAAGGCAATCACATCAAATTGGAAATACCCCACACTGTTGGCAATTTTAGGACAAGCAATTTGAAACATAAACTAATTTTCTACTCTAGTTTTTACAACTTTTTGTAGATTAATGTCACAATTTTTGTGCTGGAATCACACCAATTTAACAAAATTGACAATTCAATTATGAGTTAACCCTAAAAGGACCCAACCTCCTTATCAAATTCTTAGATGAATAGGTGCATTCTTTGTTTCTACAATTTCCTTGAAAGTTGGTCATCATACAATTTCAGTTTCTGCCGTCCTTATTGGGATAAGGTTATGTAAATCGGGTCAGGATCACAGCATTTACACCAGGTCTCTTCTCCTTTTGGTCTTCCTTAGCTACAAAGCTGACAAAGCACATAAAATTTAAACAAAAGCTTGAAGCATCAAATGGAAAAGCACACTGATCTGAAACTAATCCAATGAATGAGAAGAATGAAACAAAAAAATTCATGGTGAACAATCAATCCACAGACCACTTTCTTGGCTTCAAAAGCTCTTAAGAAATAAAATTCGTGGCAGTTTGTTTTGGTCATAAGTGCTTAGCACCATTTATCAGACTTCATGAAACAGCCAGTACGCAAGTGTAATCCATATGAGCCAAATCTGCAAAACACAAAATACTTGGATGCTGAACTTCCACAGGAGGTATTGTAAGAAACTATCTATCTGGTGGCAAAAGATTGGAAGACACGGCTTAAACCCCAGCAAGAGGGACCCATTCAAGTGAGACTTCCAACTCCCCCTTGTCGACATTCTGGAGCTTGAGAAGCATGTCCTGTTTGATCAACCCATCGATGACCTCAATGTTGCTGTCTTCGACTAAAGCATTGTCACTACTGGCCAGCCACCGACCTATTTGCTCACACCCAAACTCTTCATACATACCTTCGTGCATTTGTGCAGCCAGGATGAGCGGATCGAGGTCCACTATAGCCTCTCCCATGGAATCATCGGCTGAAAAAACGTCATAATCAAACACTTCCTGTAAACAGAAAAAGGGAAGCACCAATTCCTTTAGTATCTGATCAGTCCAATGTATGCAAAAATTCCACGTCAATGAACTTAGTTATACAAGTTGTAAGCAGCTTACTATGTGTACATGATTCTAAGTGTTATTCGAAATTTATTGCTAAAACGCATGTTCTGCTACATATATGGCATGCATTCGTAAAACTGAATGAGACTATTCAGATGCTTCTTGCAACACGTACCAGCTTGAGTGGCTGAGAAGGATTTGGTACAGGGAGCAGGAACTCTTCATTCCAGACTGGATTGAGATTGCTGTTCACAACCTTAGTTTTAACGGACTGCAGCAATGACAATATAAGTAGCTGAGATTCAACATTCATGCAATCTCTCTCCAGTGAACAGCCACCACAATAACTCGGAAATGACAGGTGCGTGCTTAAGAAGAGAGAGAAAGACTAGGGTTGGAATGCACAAAAGAGTGGTCAAATGACACAAATGTATACCTGTGTTCGAAGGGTAATAGCAACGTAGGGATCACTAGTCAAGAAGTCTCGAACAACCAAGTTCCTGCCTCTAACGATTTTCACTTTCAGCGATCCCAATACTTCATCATTTCCAGCCTGTTGCTTCATACAACAAGCCTCCCAATTCGTTAGAATATTGCTTTCACAGACATACTTCAGCAGACACCTCAAAAATTAGCTCCAGAAGACAAATACTGCTGGGTCTAGGTTAAAGCATCTGTACATCAACTTTGCAAAAGAGCATTTAAATTCAAAGGCAATCCGCTCAGAGAGGCCACTAGGTACACTGACATAAGCTGGAACTATCTCTCGGCGACTCGTTACAAAGATTAGAAAAGTGTAGTTGGATTGAGAATAATTACCTTGCTCGTTGAAGTGGTAGCGGAAAGCGAGGCATCACTTCCACGACTTGGAGCAAGAGAAGCAGAGTGGAAGCTGCTAAAACTGCCCGGTGGGGTACCACGCTGACTGAGTCCAGTTAAGCTGGTGTTGCTGGTCATTGAGTCCCTGCTGCTGGTTGTTGAACCATAGTTGTTGGTCATAGAATCCATGCTACTGGTCATTGAATCTCTGCTGCTCGTCCTTGAAGCTCTATTGCTGGTCATTGAATCTCTATTACTAGGCGCTGGCGGGCTATCTCCTTCCGCAATGGAATGCGATCTCATACGAGAAGTTGCTTTCATTCGCAAATTTGGTTTCAAAAACTCCTGATCCTCGTACTTACGTCTGTACAAAGTGAAGGAGTGCTTTAGACTTTCAAAGAATCCAGCTGTACGTAAACCACACCTAGAAATATATTTAGAGGTAACCAACTATCGTTGAGAGCATCACTGCAGTAACGGGAGCATGAGTCTATGAAAATTTTAACAGAGCACGAGCTTGAACAGAACGTTCAGATTCTAAATCCCCGATGTGTTGGTGTTCTCCCCTCGGAATCAACATTCCGAAACAAATGAAGAAATAGGACACCTTATGAAGTCGGAACGTTCTTCAACGGATGCATCTGGAGGAGGCTTCCGTGTATCAGAGGGTATACATTTCTCGTAGACCGAGTTCGCGGATGCGTTGCCACCTACGGCCTCCATAACCTCAACTTGCTCATCAGTCCATTCATCATTTGTCAGAGAAACCACCTGTAATAGAATAAAAACAATTAGGACAGGAATAGTATACAGGACCTGCCGGACAGACCCAACGTTCTAAAGGATTTCGAGCCCGACGATGTCCTATCCGAAGTAACGAGGATGCTAGTGAATTTGTAAAAACCAACGTCAATGCGATCAACTCCCTAGCAGACCCCTTTTTCATCTAAGGTGTTTTTGACCTCGTGCAGGATGGCCTGCACAGCCTAGCAGCCGTCCCAGCTAATAGAGCGGAGCACCAAATTTAAAACCTTATTCCAAAATCTACAGGATTCGTAATATATGAGGGACTTCAAAGAGAACCTTGAAGTCGGGATTGGGGATCTTCATCTGCAGGAATCTTCAACGGGTCTGGAGGTAGAAACCTACAGTATGCTAGGGTTCCTCGTCCAGGTCCTCTATATTACAAACTAGTCAACGAATTAGGTCTCAAGAAAGGTTGTTAGGAAGACCAGGTCTCCAAATTCCATACATACTATTCCAGTGCACAAAGCAATTCTAGTTTTCCATATTGAAAAGTAAAAATTAGGTCACACAGGAACTTACTGTAGAGATGTCCTCTCCAAGGCTGCGGTGCACCCCACAGCACTTGATGCACAGAAACACTCCTATACTCGTCGATCTGCATGAGCAATGTGAATCACAATGATCATAATCAAAGGCTTTGCCCTAAAAAGTACTCTATGAGTACTACATTTAAACAAGAAGGTTTCATACGGATTACGAGAACCTAGTTCTAAAACCCTAAAATCTCACACGATGCATACATACTGATTATGAGGCTGTACACCACCACAACATCTAATGTTGACCTCGTTTTAGGTCATATATCAAAAAAAATTCGAACCCTAATAACTCTTGCATACCATACCCTTATAACACATGCTCATCAACTAAGAATCGGTCCATAAGATACCGACTAGTCTAATAAATGGAACAATGCTCCGTGCAAAATGTGCTGGTATGGGGTATTCCTTCCAGGCAATCTCAAATGACAATTGGACACGCAAAGGACTCAGCAAATATATGAAAGAGAACTCAGAGACTCACGCCCATTGTGGATTCGGAGCCGCACAATCCGCACACACGCGGTTGTCTGGTTGCTGCATCAATTCCTTCAGCCTGTCCATTGTCTTCGACTCTAGGTGCGATCGATCAGAAAAGGGAATATAAGCCAAAGTAAATGTCTTCAGGTAGGTGAAATTCGACGGAGGATGACGACTCGAAGCTCGGAATTAGGAGAAAAAATAAGTCAAATCCTCAGAAAATTCAAAACTGTTCTCCTGATTCATCCAATGATATGATACTACCAGCAGTACGAGCTAGGGCGGTATGGATACGAGCTCCAAAACTGTGTACCGAAAGCAGAGAAAATCTGAATTTCTAGCTAGACTATAATCCAGATCCAGGCGTTACGAGCTTCAAGAGGCAATACCGCCTGTTGCAACCTGTAACTTAGTGAGGACGGCAACCACACAAGCGGAAGAGAGGCGACGATTCTCTGAGCACGAATCTAACTGAGCGTCTCCGCCGGCATCGCTGAATGATTCCGCATACTCCGTACAAAGCAACGACATTTGGAAGACGAATTCAAATCCAATCAAATCCAGATCTTTGATTCGGGTCTCAATCCATAACCTCGACACTCAAATTTGCGGATCTCGACCGGTTCAAAACTTGACCATCGGGATCTTGGACAGAGGTAGATTTTGGGCCGTGTCGATTCGAAGGTGACCGGTATTATTAGACCTCTATAAAACCCAGGAGGGACAAATGTGTCCGGAAATGATTATCTAAGAAATTGTAGAAATGAAGAATGTGCCTATTTTTATCCTAAAATTTTGATTGTTTAAGGTGAATACCTTGATGATAGAGCTGCATTGTTATAGAGTTAATCATGTTAGAGTGGAGTCTATACTTTAGAGTAAAAATTCAAGAATATTCATTTTTTGTACTATATTTTGTTACTACCATTGTTTAGTAGCAGTATAGTACAAGGGCAATGACTACAATAGTCAAAATCAAGTGAAATTGAAGTTAGAAGATTGCTAAAGATTTAACCCCCTAGCCTAGAAAAAATAGCTTGGTTTTTAAAAACTATTTCCAATGGTGAACTTTCATCCTTCAAACTTTATAATAACCCTTAAAGGCCCAAAGTCCCCTTGAGGGACACTTGGGATTTTGGGCAAGCTCGTGTGACCTCAAATTTTGACCTGATTTTCTGAATTTTTTTTTGAAGATAAGAAATCACATTAGCTTTCTTACCTTTTTATTTTTTTTCAATTGGGGCCTGGGAGCAAAAGTTATGCCATATTGAGTCTTAAAAGTAGTTTGCCGGGTAGAACAAAAAAAACACAATTTTTTTTCTAATTTTAATATTTTTCCTGAAAGATTATATTTTTGTCTACATTTGAAGCTTTGGTTCATAATATTTGGATTAATAATGAGAAAGTTACAGACAATCTCGTTTTTCGGGCAATCTACGCATCTTTTTCAAAAAACAACTTGTAAATATCATTTTTTGAATGCAATTTTCAAATTTTTTCAAATTTTATTATTGACAAGGTTAATTTTGTTTGCAAAAACAATTTCATTGTTGGGATTGTGGTGTTTTAATTCTATCTTAGAGCTATTCAAAATTTCGTGTTTTGTTCAATTTTGGACCTACTTCTACTTCACAATTTTTAATGAATGAAAATCAAGTTGTTGTTTTTTGAATTTTTTTTTTCAACTCTCAATTCAAATATTCAACATAAAAAAATTTAAATCTGTGGTTTGTAGTACAAAAAGTTTCCACAAATGGAGGTCAAAGACATCTAAAATTGCAGACCAACATTCAAAAAAATTATTTTTTCCAACTTTAAATGCTATTATCTTCCAATTTGTAAGGTCAAACTTCATGAAATTATTACCACATGATCTAGGACAAGTGAAGTACAAGATCCTATGGTTAGATTCTTAAAAAAATGTTTTTTTTGGTTTTGTGAGTGATTGCAACAGAAATGGCAGTTTTCAGTGGTTTCAAAGCCAAAAATGCCTAGGGCTCTTCGGGGTTAACCCTAAAGGACCATTTGTCCCTCATGGACAATTGGTCTAGATAAATTCCTATTGTCTCAATTTGTAGTGAATTTTTTTGAATTTTTTTGAAGTTGTGTAGTTTTGCAAGAGCTTTGTGGATACATAATTTTTATTTCAATTGGTGCCCGAGAGCAAAAGTTATGGCACAATAGGCGAAAAACAGAGATCAGTGGGTAGCACAAAAATATCACAGGAAGTCAATATTAAATTTTTTAAAATTTTTTCCCTAAAATATTATATTTTTTTCTACACGTGAAGCTTTGATTCATTCAATTTGGGCTTGTGATGAAAAAGTTAAGGACAATCTTAGTTTTTCGGGCAATCTAAGCATTTTCTTGAAAAAATAACTCATAGAATTCATTTTTGAATGCAATTTTTACAATTTTCTAAAAAATAATTTTGGACATGGTTAAATTTTCTTGCTAGAACAATCTTGCCATTGGTCCTTATTATGTTTCAATTCCATCTTAAAGTTATTAATGGTTTGTTTTTTCCTTCATTTGTAAACCTACTTCTGCTTAACAATTTTTTAATGAATGAAAATTAAGTTTTTTTTTCTTGAATTTTTTTCCTAGATTTTCAACTCAAATATTAATCATAAAAAGTTAAAAAATCAAAACCAAGAGTAAAAAAATTTTAAGTTAAAAAAGATTCAAAGCCAAAAAATCTAATCATATAAGGTGGAAAAAAACTTGTTTTTTTCACTTTGGATGCAAAAATCTTGCAATCTAGGCGTTCAAAGCTTTTGAAATTTCTTCCATACATATTTATACTAGTCTAGTATAAGATCCTATGGTTAAATATGCAAAAAACAACAATTTTTAATGTTTTTTTTTCTTTGCAATAGAAATGGCAGTTTCGACTGTTGTTTGATGGAAAAAAACATGTTCTTTTGGGGATTAACGAGCAATATATTTTCAAGTTTGTGTGACCATGAAAAATTTTAAATACAAGTAGGCATGCAAGTGAATATGCACATCTCTCTTCGACATTTGAAGCCCTCAAAGGCAAACTTAGAGATTGAAGAAACAACAAAAAAAGACAACATAGACATATATTTTTTTGCCCTTGATTTGAATGGACCTTATTGAAACACGTCAAGGAACACGTTTGTACTGTGATGAAGGACCAATACTACATGTGGTCTAAATTTAGAGAATTATTCATGTTTTGTTTGAATAATTTTGAAGTAGCATTCTAAATATGTTCATTGCAAAAGGATGCGCTAAAGATTGTAGATGCTATGAAGAAGGAATGTGCCCTTCCAATGCTAAGCAACTATAAATTTTTTATTAAAGAAGATTCACTACTAGAAAAATAGCGACCAATTTAACAAAAAAGTAATAAAACCCCACTTTAATTGGTAACAATCTGGAGTTGTTTCGGTCAAGTTGACATGAAGACTATTTAACAAAAAATAGCTAATTTGGTTGTTGATTTGGACAAGTATAAAAATTTGGGAAAAAAATTAAAAAAATATTGACCAATGGAAAGTTGCTATATGGCAATTGCCATGTCACCAGGCACAAAGTTGCCACGCAAGTAGTCCACGTGAATCAACAACCGGCTACGTGGGCAAGCCACATGGCTATATGTGGGCTTGGGGGTTTGGACCTAAGACTTTGGGGGTGGCACCTCAAAGCCCAAACCACCACACTACCATGATATTACATGTCTATATCAAGAAATAAATTAATAGTACTTAATCATTTGAATTGATTTTCTGTACACTTCAGCAGACTTCAAAGTCCAATTAGGCATAGTAAATCAATTTTTTTCAAAAACCTTTGAACTCATAAAAGTTGTACAATCAATCTAAATTTCATATCCCAAACTCCGTTTGGGATTTTGAGCCTCCAATCAAAAGTTATAGACAAAAATCAGAGAGAGTATTTGAAAATGTCAAAAAAATTGTTCCTTGCTAGTCGTCTCTAAATTATTGGAGGTGAAATTTATCTTGATTCTACAACTTCTCCTAGTTTAAATTTTTTGAAAAAATTAATCTACTATGCCAAACCACCACCAAAGTTTATTGATTTTATAAAGCACCAAATTGTGAATGATCAAAGTTTAAAAAAAATATTCCTTTGTACTTAGATTTTCATCCATAGAGATTTAAAAATTGTCCAAATGACACTAATTTGAAACTCTTGTAAGTGAAAATGAACGAAAAAGTGTTTTTTGTTTTGTTGATTTGGACGTTGTACTACACAAATCAACAAAAGATTTGTAACCATTTTGTTACCTTGTGCCATATCAACAAAAACTTGTAAAAACAATTGATACAGTGCCCAATTCAACAAAAATTTGATAATTTTTTGTTGATCTGGACATCATTTTCTAGTAGTGATTGCGATGTGTCAAACTATAAAGATTCTAGTATTTTAAAGAAGGGAATTTTTTTCAAAACCTTGAATAGTATCTTCAAGGAGGAGAAGTTAGGAAGTGAGGCATCATATTTGAATACACTTCTAATTGAAAATAGCCCCATAAAGAACCTCTTGAATAATCCATTTAATGTGATCCATCTCGAAAATTCCCAGATGATGATTGAAACTGACAATGAATTTGACTACTATTTTGCAGCCTTATCTTCAAAAATTGAAGGACTCAAAGGTCATTTCCATTCCTACATTTTGTAAGCAATTCCATTTTGGTAATGATCATTGGGATTGAGTTGATCTAAAGACAAACTTATATCTTGAACTTAAAAGGAGCTCAAGTGCTATAGAATCTTGTAAACAAACAATGCTGACAACCCATTGAAAAGCAACTAGTATAAAAAAAAAGTAGTCAAATATCCCTTTTTGGATTAAAAATACACTCTTAGAATTTTTTTTAATTTCAAGTTTATTTTTGAAACATACTAAAACAATTCTTTGATTTGGACAAGAAATTGTTCTTTTAATATAAAATAATAAATTTTCAATGAATTCTTGACATTTATAAAAATAATATTTATTGTATTTGGACTTTCTCCCTTGTTCCTTTTCTTTTGAACCCACGTTGTTATATCTAATCAATTAACTACTAGTTATGATTTACAAAGAGCAGTCAAACGTTTTCTTGGGCAGAAGTTCTAAAATTGCTTCTTTAGTGCAGGTAGATATTGAATAATTGGATATAGGTTAGATGATGGCACTTATAGGTAAGTGGTTCATTTGGGAGGTCCTCCTACCATTTGGGAGGTTCCTTTACTCTATGCAAGGTTTGTCTTCCTTGGTGATTCTAAGTGCATGGCATCCATCCTACAAATGGTTGGGGTGAACTGACCT
Source organism: Pseudisothecium myosuroides (assembly GCA_951799445.1). Classification (NCBI taxonomy): domain Eukaryota; kingdom Viridiplantae; phylum Streptophyta; class Bryopsida; order Hypnales; family Lembophyllaceae; genus Pseudisothecium; species Pseudisothecium myosuroides. Next base: position 34,932,512 of record OX637287.1, on the reverse strand, counting down.
CCTTGCTCGGCCCCTCCAAGTCATTTCAGGGGTGTAAGTAAAAAAAAATAACACCTATTTTGTACTTGATTAATTTACCTTGTACCCCTCTTTTGGCTAATTTGGGGCCTCTAATTGCAAATATGAATTCAAAATTTGCAAATTTTATTGTTATGCGTGGAAAATACAAAATTTCAACGTTTTCCCGAGGGGCCGAGCGACGGAGGGGGTCACCAATCCACCCCGATCGCCTGAGAATGGGCAAATCGGGACAATTCGAAATTGACGAGGTCCGCAAACGAGGGGCGGAACAGTCGTCACGGCGAAGCGCAGGTTCTGCATGGAACGGTCGTCCCTCACGCGTGGTCGTCATGCTCACCATGGGCGGAACCACTGCACCCCACAAGCCTGCGACATGAAGGCGTAGTGCTTCGATTGACTTGTTCGCTACCTTCAGCACTGGTTCCGTCATCGCAGGCGGCTTTCAGCTCTCTGCTGAGTGCTGACGTGCGGGCGTGGAAGAGATCTCACCTTCCGTGCTGCGCTTGGAGGCAAATTCGGCTGCAGGTGGAGTTCGCTGCAATTCCGTCTCCGATCAAACGTCTCCGATCTCGAATCGCCTCGGTCGGGGCAAGGACGCGATCAATCGCAGGGGAGGAGGATCGATCTACTGATTTTGATTGTTGCGCCAGCTTTGGTGCGTGAGTGTGGCCATGTGGGCGTAGTGGTTGCTTCTGGATACCCTAGGGCTGGAGTAGCAGCAGAGCCCCGAGATTTCTCTTTGGTTTTATTTTTTTGTTGTCCTGGGAGTTTTTTTTGAAGAGGAGGGTGTGGAGACGGAGGAGTGTATGGGTTCGAGAAAGTGGTGTTCCTGGCGGGACACATGAATCGTGTGTGATGGTGGTGACTCGTGCCGGGGTAGATCGTCATGAGTCTCGGTCGTGAACCCTACCGATTGTTGCGCCATTTGCTGGGGATTGGGGCTTTCCAGGGCTTCGGCGAGGGGGACCGTGTTGGGTGCGATTGATTGGAGCGTGGGGAGCGCGTGAGAGCTCGGGCGGGATCATGTTTTCGCTGCTGTATGGGCTGTGGAAATTCCTGTTCAGCAAAGCGGAGTTCCATGTGCTCATTCTGGGGATCGACAAAGCCGGGAAGACGACGCTGCTGGAGAAGCTGAAGACGCTCTACTCCGACGTGGAAGGGCTTCCGCCCGACCGAATCGTGCCCACGGTGGGTCTGAACATCGGCCGCGTGGAGGCGCACAAGGCGAAGCTCATCTTTTGGGATTTGGGCGGTCAATTAGGGCTTCGCGTGATTTGGGAGAAGTACTACGAGGAAGCGCACGCGGTGGTGTTCGTGGTGGATTCCGCGAGCCCGGCGCGGTTCGAGGACACGAAGTCCGCGCTGGACAAGGTGGTCCGCCACCCGGATTTGCAAGGGGCTCCGGTGCTGGTGTTGGCCAACAAGCAGGATTTGCCGGAGTCGGTGAATGCGGAGGAGCTGTCGCGCTTCTTGGAGCTCAAGAAGCAGAAGAGCGTCCAGTCGCGGGTGCAGGGCATTTCCGCTCACGAGGGGTCGGGGATTCAGGAGGGCGTGTTGTGGCTGGTGGAGGCGATGCGGAACAACAAGAGAACCGAGCAGCTGAAGCGCCAAGCTGAAGCGGCCGTGACGTTGTGAAGCCGCGGGCATGGATTGCTTTCATTGAGAGAGCTCGAGCGATCGCGTGGCGTGGGAATTCTTCGCCTCCTTCAGGTATTAGAATGTTTACATTCTCTTCGCTCATTCCTCGAGCGTGTGGCATAGTTCTCCGGGAACGACTGCCATACATCGCATTAGAATTTGCTAGCCGAGCCTGACCTTCAGTGGTGTAGACGCTAATTAGAAGGTTCATCTTCTTAGTAAGAATTGTTTCTCAGCTCTTCTAGTACTTCGAGCAAATTGAATATCACGCGAGTAATTAGACACCTGCAGCGTGTGGTATGCACAGCAGTTATCATAGGCGCGGGTTGAGTGATCGTCAAAGTAGGGCTTGCCAGGCAAGGATCGAGATGATCTCTCTTATTCTTTGTGGTTAGGACCCGTTGAATCCCTTGTAGCTCTGTATAATCTCTAAATCCAGAGATTGGCATCATCTGAAGATTCGCTAACTGCATTTTTGGAATTTTTGTTTTCTTGTTCCACAGAGTCTGCTTTCTTTTCTTCCACGCAGGTTGAATTTGTTCGTAAAGTCCGTGTGCCTCTTTTTACTATTTTTTGGGGTAATTGCTGATTGAGGTTGGATGGAAGAAAACTCAGTCCTAGGCTGAGGTACTCGGTATTCCTGTTTGGTTAATTATGAGTGTGCTTACGTTCTGTATCTGCTCTCCTGGTCTGTGAAATGTTTCTAAATCTGGGAAAGGTGTCCTCAGAAGAGACAGTAGTTTCCTTTTGCAAGGGTTCAATGGGCATTAGCATGTCTTCTCCATCTTCCGAGTCCAGTTTATTGTTGCTCTGACTCTACGTCCTTACGATACTGAGACTGGTGCTTCACGCTTCTGCTATTGTATGCTTCGTACGCTTCTATTCTTTGTCCGTGGCTTAAAAGTAACTCATTACAGTTGGTAGTGAACTTCTCGAGGTGCGTACTTTCTACGTGCATTAAATTAATGGCTACTCCGTTGGTTGGAATGGGTCCTACGCAACCATACGCAACCAACCACAGAATAGGGAGTAAATTTATAGAGGAGCCTACGCAGTCGTTTCTTCTCACTTGTCCTTATGGTGCTGTTGTGATGACAATTTTCTTGTAGTAAACGTCAGACTGATATGTTTCTATCTACCGGTAATACGCGAAATCATAAGATGAAAACTACACTGTTTGCTTCAATAGTTCGTGAGGGTTTTCTAGTCTCCAAGGGTTTAGATTTGGCATTTTTCTTTTTCAAAATGGTTGAAGTTAGGGCGTCTGCAATTGTACGGAATAGAACCCATCCAATTGCCGCACCTGCTGTGCGCATGAGTCTCGGAAACGAAATGGACTGGGTAACGTGAAAGCAGAGTATCCAAGGGTATTTCATACGTCATTGTAGCATTATTGTAGCAAGAATTTGGGAACAATTTCTGCTTGTCATTTATATAGGGGAGTTCTTTTGAGAGCTGAAAGAAGACACCAAATAATTAATTTCAATGTCCTATTGTCGAACATTCTTCATCCAAAATAAAATAAAGTAGGGGTTAAAATTTTAGTAGGGTTGATGTCACATGCACTTATTTTATCCAAATTGTAGTTGGTCTTTTGTAACCTACAGTAAGTGCCGTTTATGGGTGTTCATGTTTTGTAGCATATCAAAGCATGCATGCGATGGAATGGAATTAAGGCAATTTTATAGCCCAAAAATGAAATGCGTTCTTGAAAAGTGCCAATTTGTGAATTTCTGCCAATTTAAGACCCTTATCTTTAGTGTCAATAGTGATGCGGGATGCAAATTAGTGGCTAAGACCCTAGAATGCATGAGCTGCCAGATTTTGACGTTCAGATGACAAAATAAAGTGTTGGAGGGTGTGAAGTTCTGATTTTTCATCCACATTTTTAACATGGTTTCACCTTCTATTATACTGAAGAATATTATCATACAATTGTTGTCTACTTTTGTGTAAATTCTGAAGCTTGTGCCATAGATCTCCTTGCTCAGGTTCCGAGTCTTTCTGAGTCTTTCTGAGCCATCTTTCTTGAATTCAATTCTAACTAATGAAATGAATTTTATCAATTCTATTTTCTACTCCAATTTGAAATTTTGAAAAATTCCTAAAATTGAATGTTTTTTTGCAATGTAAACCTTTGTGCCTATAATCATGGTCTTTGATTTTCTAACTAAAGAATGAAAGGAAGTTTGGTTTATACCATTATGTTCTATACTACTATCCACTGAAAAGAGAGGAACACCCCTGGTCAATTAATTAGCCCCCCCCCTCCCCCCAAAAAATCAGTAGTCATTGATCGTTTTTGAAAAACAAAAACAAAACACCCTTCCCTGTCGTTGATCTTGATACGGACATCATATATTTATATACGGTATGTATGCATATATACAATATGTATGTGGATAGATTATACATATAGTGATATACAATATGTAAATGGATATACGATATGTAAACCAATATACGGTATGTATACGGGTACAAAAAACCGATACGGAAACCATTTAACCCATATCGATTGCCAAACAAATTCATTTTGAAAAATACAAGTTTGAGGGGGGGTATATTGGAATTTTCTGAAATTATTTTCAGATCAACGGGGGTATTGGGATTTTCTGAATTATTTTCAGATCAACTTATTTTTCAGAACCCCCCTCACACACAAAATAAAATGAATTGGAGGGGTTCTGAAAAATAATTTGATTTGAAACTTTTGGGTGGAGCATCACTATCCGTCCAAAAGAATTACTAATATCTTCTATGTTTACAGAATTGGGTGCTTGGGCTCTCCCACCCCCCTAAGAAAAATCGTAAGCCATTAATGGGACTTGCAAGTACCTACTGCAGCCATTGATACAATTTTTTTTCCAGTAAAATATTCGTTGTGTACACCTGTCATGCATTTGTTTGTTGACTCACTCATCAATTTTCCAAAAAAAAAACACCCTCCCCCCCTTGCTAGCTGGTCAGCAACAGATATAGAATATGGACTACGGATATGAGATACGGATTCCAAATATCCCATATCATTTGTAGTTCATTTGCATCTTTGAAAAATACAAATGTGGTGTGCGGGGATCCACGCAAATAAAAAATCTGACTGAATTAATTAAGTAATTAATTTCATTGAAAACAATACTTTTTTCATTATCCACTCAAAAGATATACAATACCTCAAAATATAGTACCACAGGTGTATATTATAGGTGTACTATAATATACACATGTAATAAAAATTTCATATTTTTTTACTACAATTTGTATTCAATATGAATTTCCATCATTTTTTCTTCAAATTCTTTTATGACTTATAGAAGACATGTGGTTTCATCTCTAAAAAATTGAAAAAAAAAATTCATTCTCTCATTTGAAATAAGAATGGGCTAATATAGTGCAATGGATTTAATTTGAAATTAACATCAATTTCATTAAAATTGGTGGTACTCCAATATTTTGTCACCTTTTAAAATACACATTCTAAAACATAAATCTATACTTGTCGTAGATTTAGACCTTTATGTACATATATATCACAATTTTTGAAGCCAAAATTTTGGCAATATAACAAAATTGACTATATTTTGTAGAAACATGTTCATAATTAGGCTTTGTCCTTCTTGTGCTAAGTAATGCGAAACAAACAACTTATAACCAACAAGTTTTTCTTAGTGATATTTCACTCAAAAGTGATACCAAAAAATTTGAGGGAGTATTATTGAGTGATATATTCCCCCATATTTAGTGGATGAAATCGTTGATTTGTTGTATATTCTAAAGACAATATTGCTCTTTTTTGGATGCATAATTTAAATTCCATCCAGATTTTGCATGTTTCATCCATTTCTATAGATGTTAACAAGTGTATCTCTCCACCAAAGTTTGCTTTTTCCACTGCCCAAAATAACAGGAAAAAAACCCTAATCATAACCTGAATAAATCTTCTCAGAAATCCAAACCAAATTTTTGTCAAAATGGTGATATTCCACAAACTTAACACTTCTACTCATTCTTTTATTCATTTAAATCTATACTAAACCAATCCTAGACGTGAGAGTTAAAGAAGGAAATGAATGGGAAAACGGCCTATGGAATACCGCCATTTTAATGAAATTTTCCATAAGGAGACCAACGATCCTCCCTTCTTCATGGTCAAAGAATATGGAAGATCAATCACATGCCTGCTCTGCTCCATATTCCCCAGACAAGTCCCAGTTCCAGAAAGGAGGCTCACTACATAACAAGCTTCAAAGTGTGTGCATACACAATCATTCAGGAGCTAGTATCAATTCATTGATCAGTGTTTGCACATTTTACACTGGCATCACATAGTTCGCTGAGGACGGTGCTGCAATTCCACCGTACCATGACTTCTGAAATGCAGGTGCAACTCTCATGGTCGGAGATCATGAACTTGGTGCCCAGCGGCCTTCTGTCGCCAGAGGAGAAGGGCAAAGTGAGCTTTCACGTTTTGATTGAGAAGTCCGTTTCAGCTTCCGATCTGCAGGCAGGCGCTGTTGCCCTCATCAAATCCAGAGTAGCCTTTGAAGACAATCATCATCTCATGGATAGTGAATGGAGGGCCATAGCGGCGCTCTTCAAGGCGCTTCTGTGTGCTGCAGATAATCGAACATCCCATGTTTTGAAGGGTATGTACGTATCATTGCATCACCATTCTTGAACTTCAAGGAACTGAGGCTTCAAGAAAATCTTGAATGCCGAACCTTGTCCTTGAATTGAATTGTAGGTCATTGTAAAACAAATTGTTCTTCATAGAGTGACATTGTAAAACGACCCCTCAATGTTCAAGAATCCCTATTCAAGAATCCCTATTCAAGAATGTGATGTGATGTCAGGGTTAACCTTGCAATTTGAATTACTAGTATTTGTTCAACAATATTTTTTTGAGAAATTCATCATATGCTTCCCTTCTTGTTGTGCCTCCATTAGATCTAATGAATGTTTTGTTGTGGTTGGGGAGCAGTGGCAAAGATCATAACATTCTTGACCCAACTGGAAGCTCAGGAGGCAGTCACTAATTCATTTGAATAAGCCTGGCATGATCAGAAAGAGTGATTGCAAGGAACTCATTTGAATAAGCCTTGCATGATCAGAGTGGGTGATTGCAAGAAAGTTAACTCTTGTCCTATTTAATAGTCAGTCCCAAGCTGTCTACGAGCGGTGGTGTATGGCCGTAATTTCTGTGATGTGCTCTCCAAATGACCTTCAAGGTAACATATATTTTAAATAAGATGGTTTGGAATTGTTTATTTACTATTTTTCAAGCACATAGAGAGAATAAAACAAAGGTTTGCTTAACTACTAGACTACTATAGGTACTATAGTAATTGTCATGTGATTGTAAGTTAGATATGTAGGTTTTTTCACAATTTTTATATGATTTTTTCACATTTCTCAAAGAAATTTTACTACTTATGGTAGCCCCTGATTGAATGTCTACTTCTCTCATTTTAGAGGTTTTTATACTTCTTTTTGTTTTTTTTGCAAAAATTTAGAGTTACAAATGAGATTTGAGGTCATCAATAATAAGTAAGAGAATTTTTTAGATTTAAGTCAAATCTTCATCTTGTACATGTGCTCTAAAAGTATTTCTTTTGCATCACTACAAGGATCATAGAATTTGGCAAAAAAACAAAGGGTATTTTTTACAACAATCTAGAAGCCCAAATTCAATCTTGTGGTCTTTTAATAGTTTTGAGTGGGTCATATGAGACTTTCTTTTGCCCAATTTTGTTTACTTCAAATTGAACAAGGCGTGCAATGGTCTTTAGTGCTTATGGCAAAAGTTGACCCCACCGGAATTATATTTTTCACAATGCATTCAATCCAATCAGCCATTTTCAAAGCATGAATCGTCAAAGGTTAAGAAAACATGGTTAAGGAAACACCTTGCAAAGATGAAACAAAGTAGATGTTTTTAACTTACATCAATTTTGTTCAATTGACAAAATTCCAACACTTTCAATTGACACTTTTACAGCGGAAACGTAAACTCTGAACCTGTCCTAATTATTAAACGGCTTTTTGTGGAAGAATGACACAATTTTTGGCTCCTAGAATCGTGCCAATTGAACAATATTGACGATCTCTCCAAGTAACTGAATCAGAGGCTAGTTTACCTTCGATTGTTACGCGCATTGGCAATTCAACTCCAAAGCATGCTTGGCGCTGGAGAAGGGCACTAACATTTCAGATCTCCCTTCTTTATATGGAAGTATGTGGAAGGCCGATCACATGGATGCTACACATCCAGGGACTAGTTCCAGATCGAGGAGGAAGACCTGCACACTTCAACTACACTACAGTCGCTAAATCAGAAGGAGCTTCCCCTCAAACGTATCGTCGGAATCTCTTTGAAGTCTTGGATAATGAATTGCAGCCTTGATATTCATGATGCCACAGCATGTGCATCTCTACCTGTTCAACCTTCAATCTTGTAGAATATGCTATTTGATGTATGGACAAGTATTTTTCCATGTAAGGTCAGTTTGGTTAAATTGGCGATATTCCATTACTTTCAGTTGGCGCGGTTCAGGATGCGCGGCCTGAACCCAAAATCTATCCCTGTCCCTGTCCTAAAAATAGACCTTTGCGAAGATATAAGTCGCAATTTTTGGACAATGCGATTATCGCCAATTTAACGAAATTGACGTTACATGTGTGTGAGTGCAATTTTTGGGAGATTTGTAGAGATATCTTTGGTAAAAGAGTGAAATCTACTGAGATCAGATTATTTTTCACCACTACGTATTTGAATTTCTTATGGAGTTTCAATGTGGTACGTTGAGGATCACCAAACCTCTTTCTATTCAAAGATCAATGAACATTGACATACACTTAGCCAAGCTATGTGTACACCACTTGCTCATTGAATGTCAGTCAAGGGTATTGGAAGAGAGGGGACGCTGCTGGAAGCAGTTCTAGCACCCTACTTTCGATGTGATGTTATGCTGTTGGTTGGAGAGAAGTGGCAAAGATTCATCAGTTGCAGGAGATGTTGCAGAGCCAGCTTCATGATTAAAGGTAATTCCACAAGAGATCAAAACGACGCGCAAAGAATGAATAAGAAACTTGAGAAAAGAGTCAACGCCTTCTGATTCGATGACAAGGTCCACTGTTGCAAAACCTTCAAAAATGGATTCCCATATACATCTTCACCATGTATCTCTACAGGCAAAAGTGACAGGTAAATTTTATACAAATAGAATGTACGCACGCTCAAAACGGAACAGAGCTGCTTCTCAGATACAAAACGCAACACTACAGACGTCGCAGCTAGTCGGAAGCTCTCCATTGCCCGCCACAGTTCGGCCGCAGTTCAGTCCCAAAACCAAACGGGCGAGCTCATATCTAGAATACAAATTCCATGCCAAGTTCGCATGCTCTAGTACCGGAACTGCACATGGCTATCATACAGAGCTCCAGGCTGGAACCACTCCGGAATGGCTTGCCACGCCACCACGGTGTGCTTATTCAACAACGCCGTGATCTTCACATGGAACGGTCCCTTGAACGGCTGCCCTGAATAGTTTATCAACATCCAATTCGCCCCCCAACTATGCTGCGCTAGAATGAACTTCCCATCCGCCCCCGCGACTTCCACGCTTTCGATGTCACCCGGTCCACCCATGTACTTCACGGTGAACGACAGCCAATAGGCACTTGCACCGAAGTCGAGCTTGAATGCGATGTTCTGGTTTGGATACTCACACGGGACGCGCTTGTACTGCACGTCGTAGAGTCCGATGTTTCGAAGCTCGCCATCTCTGCCAGGGAGAGCCATGGCAGTGATGGCGGCGCCGGAGAAGTCGAAGGCGGGGTTGCCCGTGCTGCAGTAGGTGCCGCCAGGGCAGAGGTCGGTGATGACGATGCGAGTGGGAGAGGGGTTGCAGGAGGGGTAGCTGCATTTCACTTCGTAGCATTGACCGCAACCTTTGCCTTCTTGGAAGATGGGGGCGTTGCCAGCTGCGATTTTGGTGCCGATAGGAGTGCCGGCGAGCTCCGTGTAACCACAGGCTCCTCCTGTGCAATGCAGAGTAATGTTCAGCGAGTTTAGAATTGTTATTTTTTAGAACCGCAGCCTAGGGAACTGATGAATTTGAAGAACAGATGAGCCAATTCTGGGCTCAATCTCGGATCCAATTGGTGGTTCAATATATGCATTCTTCGGAGCTAGAAAAAGTGGAATCTTTAGAGATGGTCTATATAAGATTCACATTGTGTTGACACCAGCAAGAAAATCCACGGAAAAATCAAACAAAAGGTCGACATAAAAAAAGGACCGTCAAGCATCTGTTCCCCACAAACACTTGCATCCTTTGGAGCTCAGCAAAGTGGGACTCTTTGGAGGTGGGTCTCCGGAGACCCGTAAGCGGCCTAACCAACAAGAAACTCTTTTGACAATGTGAATTCCAGAGAGACCGACATTCACACGCTCAACACAATAAAAAAGGTCAGGAGATGAGCGTACCGCTGGAGCCTTCACCATAAGGGTCCCCGTACCAAGTGGCGTGCCCAGCCATCCAGTCCTCATTGTAACCACTGGCACTGAGGATTGCATCATTCGGCACTGCGGCCAGAGCTTCTCGCACTCCCAACAACAGCAACACAATACAGAAAACTGCCATTGCAATCGAACACCGGAAGGCTCTTCAATCTAACTCTGCCAATCTTCCTACAATGCTATGCTGAATGCATAATGAGCTTCTGAGCACCCCAATCCACTGCACCAGCTCTACTCGAACTCTATGAAATTCATGAGACATGAATGGCGTTATTGTAAGCGAATGACCAGCATTTTTTATATGTGGTGTGTGGTGATGCTTGCTGAGAATCCAAGTGGGCAGACTGCAAAGGGGTTGAGTAGGAACGCCAAGCAGTGTGTTTTGGATGATTCCCATGAATCAAGGAGCAGTTCCGAAATGTTCGGGAGGGTTGTGTGTTGATGGATTGATGGGGTCAACTGGATTGTGCTAATTTGAGTTGAAGGGTGCTAACTTATTGGAACTTGCAGTTTGTGGTAAGTTGGAGTGGGTGTCGCCGGTACCTTCTTTTATGGTTCGCCCAAATGGCCCAGTGGCCAGCGCGCTTATCAGCTGTTTCCAATTTGAGTAAGGGGCTGTTCGCATGCCTCAACCTGACCAGCTCTCGAGGTGATTTCCAGGTCGGGTTGATGGGTCCTCCTGCTTCCGGGAGCTCCAGTTTAGCGGCACTCTAGCTCCACTCTCCATTGGACTTTTTGTTCAACTGCTTTAAAAGAAGAAAAAGGGAGAGTAAGGTAGGACCACCTATACCTGATCAAATAAGCAATTACAGAACAGATGAGCAGCAGAGTGAGGCAATGGAAATTTTCTCATGTAGACAGATAAGAAATAAGAAATATTAGGACTCCTGAATTTTTTGTAATTTTATTGTCAAAATCGAAATTACTATGAATTTTGGGAGGCAAAAAGTGCTTAGAACCCATTGCCACTCTCTAACTCCAAAGATAGTCTTCCAACTCCGAAGAAAGTCGAACTACTTTCCCACTCACTACTTCCTACTATCTTCCTCATTGTTTTTTGTGCACTTTGGGACATGTGTCATGATTTTAATCGTCCCAACCTTGAAAAGGAGAAAAATACACATTCCAAGGAGAAAAAAACACATTTCAAGTTTGGGCACCTTCCTTGGTTTGAAATAGGGCATCCTACAGGTTGCCCATGGCTCCTTGATCCGGAATGGGTGGTTCTACCTTAAGTGATGTTCACTGAGTGAGTGAATAAGAACTCTTCACTGAGGAAGTTGGAAGTTGCAAGAGCACCATTCTGGTCGGGGTGAATTGACCCCCTCGCTCGGCCGTGAGGAAAAACCCTGAAATTTTTTATTTGCCACGCATGATAAAATTTGCAAATTCTGAATTCATATTTGCAATCACAGGCTCCAAATTAGCTAGGAGAGGTCTAAAACGTACCCTAGAGACGGTCCAAAATAGGGGGCTTTTTTTTCACATGCACCCTTGGAATGACTTGGGCGGCCAAGCGAGGGGGTCAGTTCACCCCGACCACCATTGTTTTCCATTTCGGATTTGTGAGCCCCTCTTCTTTTCTGCCGTTCTTATCATTGACGATTTGAACTTTGCTTGTATATTTTTTGAAACATAGTCTTTGTTGCTCTATTTTCTAGTCTCTCTCCATTTTTTAGTAATATTAGGTGGTGATTTGCTTGATACTATGATGTGACAACCTTTATCTTTTCTTATTGTATTGGTACAATTAGATATTAATTTAGCATTTCATTGGAACTTTGCATGCTAATAGGAGCCAAGTTAAATGTAACGCACTAACGCCTCCTTTTTTTGGGTTGAAATTGCTCTTTGAAGCCACACAATTTTGAATTCTCTTAAATTTTTTTGACAATGTTGTACATATATAGTACATGTGTCTTGTGTAAAAAAATGTTGGGGTACTAGAATGTTTGTAAATGGAATAATCACACATTATCACGTGTAACAAGCCTTTTTGGTCCTTACTTACAATAATCTTAGATGAATGGTTGAGCTCAATGGATGAAAATTGTGGATGGAAAAAGCAGTTGAGCGTTGTCTCTAGAATCCCCAAATTGCGTATGAGTGTCTCAAAGAGGTTAATGGAGGATTTGATTTCCTCTTTACTCCCAAATCCTTGAAGCAACTGTTTAGCTTTGGTCAGATTTTGCTTGGCGCTCGTTGAATTTTGAATGTTGGCGGCAACTTAGGGTTTGAAGAATGTTCTTGCGTGCAGCTTTGTGAACGTTGGCGCGACTAGTGTGATTGATTTTTTGCCTCTGATTATGACAAATTGAACGTTATAGCTTCCAACAATGTATACAATGGTTTAGGATTGAAGCACGTAAGGTTCTGGGATACAGATTTCTCTTTGTCAGCCCCAAAACAAGAGGTTTAGGGTTTTAGCATGAGCACTACTATCTGCAAACTTGAGTACGGTGGCCCCGGTTTGAGGTGCCCAGGTGCAGTGTAGCAGCGACATAACAATGTGGTGTGGTAAACTTTGAAGTGGATCACCAATGACGAAGACAAAAGCGGAGGTGAAGAAATTTTTGTGACCCCCCCTCAAAGCCCACGACACTTTTGTCAAGAAGATTCTAACAACAATTGCAAGGGAGACTTGAAGTCCATTAGGAAAGCAGCCCAGCTGCTTGAGATGCACGATAGGGTTTTAAATCAAGTTTTGTGGGAACTGATTGTGCTTCTTTGTCCATGTGAGTTGAAGGTGCATAGGTGTCGTTGGCAGCAGACTATGGTGTCCTTCCCTCCGGTTCCTAAATGAACCTCGAAAAACAACGATTTGGAGTTTTATCAAAAGAGTGTTGGAAAGCAATTAGATGGTCAATTTCATTAAAATGGCGGTATTCCATTATAATGGTACAACATTCTATTAAAATGGCACTGAATTTGTCAAAGATAACACTGCATTCCATTAAAATGGCATAGAATGTGTTACAAATGGCAAAATAATACCGCCATTTTAACAAAATTGACCATTTAGGCAATTATTTTGCATTTGGCAATGCGTTTATGTGTGTGGTTGGGGTTTAGGACTCACAAGTGAAGGATTTACGGTAGCTCAAGGTTTAGGGTTTAACCCCTAAAGGACCAAGGCCTTTATTCTGCCAAAAAACATTCAAAACTGCCATATCTATAGCAAAGAGTAAAAAAAATTGAAAATTGTTTTTTTACCACATCTAACCATAGGATCTTCCACCTAACTAGCATGAGAGTGTGTGGAGAAAATTTCAGAATTTTTGACCGCACAGATTGCAAGATATTTGTGTCTAAAGTAGAAAAACAAATTTTTCAGCACATTGCGGGACTAGATTTTTTGACTTTGAACATTTTTAACTTAAAATTTTTGCACTACATAGTTTTGAGCTTTAAATCTTTATAGTGGAGAATTGAGTTGAGAGTCAAGGAAAAAAAAATACATAAGAACTTAATTATCATTCTTAAAAAAATTGTTAAGTAGAAATAGGTATGAGATAGAAGGAAAATCTAAAATATTCATATATTTTAGATGGAATTAAAATTCACTAATCCCAATGGTGAAATTGTTCTAGAAATTAAACTAAACCATGCAAAAAAAAATTTGAAAAATTTGAAAAATTGCATTCAAAAATGAATCCTACAAGTTATTTTTTTCAAGAAGATGCTTAAATTGCCCGAAAAACAAGAATGTCCATAAATTTCTCATAACATATCCAAATGAAATGAATAAAAGCTTTTTAAATAGAAAAAAATATAATATATGAGAAAAAAATATTAAAAAAAATTCAAATTTTTGTCCATTTTTTTTTGCTGCCCGGGCTGCCCCCCGTCCCCTGTTTTGAGCTTATTTGGTCGTAATTTTTGTTCCCGGGCACCGATTGTGAAAAAAATTATATTCCCACAAAGCTTATTAGTTTTTCTATCTCCGAAAAAAGTTTAAAAAAATCACGACAAAATTTCAGCCCGTAGGTACCTGCCCAAAAACGCATTTGTCCCACAAAGGGACAATGGTCCTTTAGGGATTAAGGTGTTGTAAGGAATCACTATTTCTTTGTCTCTGCATAGGATTTAAGGTGTCGGAAGGGAGGATTGGAACTCAATATTTCTTTGTTAGGGTTTAGGGTATCTCTGCATAGGGTTTAAGGTATCATAACGTTGTTCAAAATGGCAATTTGTTTGGTTTCGATTCTATTGAAGATCTTCCAAACTTCTTCCTATGGATGATTGCAAGAAATACCTGTACTATTTTCCGTCACACGTTCAATGCGGAAGTTGTTTTATGCCATAAGTATTGCAAAAATGATTGAATGAATATAAAATTCAAAAGCAACCTTCCTATAGCAATAGAAAATGCCCAGGAATTATTTCAATTTTTTCAAAATTAATTTAATAGGTGAAATTGAATTTTGAATATATGTCACACATGCGATTTTGGTGGGTTTTAGTACTATCGAGTACCTTTTTTGAAGAGTTACATTGTCAAATTTGGTAGGCTAGCTCTTCTAATAGAAATATACCTTCTCAAGAGAGAGATTTCCAAAAACATGTTCCAAGTGTTGTTTTATATTGGCCTAAAGTGTGCTATATTCGGGTTGAATTTATGTTGAATTAAAAATGGTTTTTTAGTTCTAACTTTGATCTTCCTACTTTGAGCTTAGTTGGCAACAATAGCCATTTTAAAAATAAATTTTTCAAGCTCATTTCCTAATTTTCTAAAATAGAAACGTGAAAGTCTCATTTTCTAAAGTGAATTGTAGCATGTGGCTCAAAATAGTACTTCAGGATACACAAAAAGATTCAATAGTACTAGTGGAGCTCGTAGTACTTTCTATCTGCCAGTGTAAACTGTTTTTTAGGCAAATTAAGTATTTCCATCCATTTTTGTCATATAATGATGAACATCACACAATGTCATAATAGTAAATTTGAAATCCAATTGACCATTCAAATTTAAGTTCCATGCCTTCAATAGTACTGAAGGCGACTCATAGTCCAAAAAGTCCAAAAAGTCCAAAAATGCAAAACGCAACAAATAGTACAAGTGTTTCTTGCAATCACTTGTACTAGGCTACAATTATGTTTCATGGTTAGCCGAAAAGAGGAAAGTAGGTGGTCAAGAGAGAACTTCCAGGTGTCATGCTCGGAAAGCTGAATTACAAAGTGAACAAGAGTTGGTCTCAGCTAGAAACTCAGATTCAGACCCTAAGTTCTCAATAGCATGTCACAAACAAGCTCATAGGACTAGTGCCACTCTTGCTCAAGACATTAGTCTGTATGCAGCTAAGAAGATGAAGAACCATGACACGGAGGTTCATCACTTGATGATCATGCAAATTTTAGGGCAACTGATATTAGAATAGATGGTCCCTGACTTTTTAAGGAATCTTGTTGTACTTAAATTGCAACATAATGTTCTCGATGGCTTGAGAAATGGTATGCAGAGTCACCTAGTGGGGCTCAGAAAAGCTAAAACTCTTCAAGTAAAGAACATTGTCACTACTTTTGCAGTTGCACCAGTAATTGGGAGTGGGAGGGGTGTGGTAGGTATACTTGAGGTAGACCAGAGGAATATCAAGAAAGCACTTGCTAGGAGGATTCTGTTGGACATAAAACAAGATGCATTTTGGTTGCAAGATCAAAGAAGAGTCCACTTAGATGCTCCTCTAGATGCAGCAAAGAAGATTATTAGCCAGTGGTTGGAAGAAGAAACCACTGTTTCTCCGAATCGGAAGGACATCGTCAGAAAGTGGATTTCCCCGAAGCTTTATATCGTGTACGTAACTCACTATTTCCAGCTGTCCCAAATACGTATGCATTTTCAAGTCTAGAGCTGCAATGCATGGGATATGTTGTACCCCGGTCTTTTTTTTATTTTTTGTTATGAATTTCAAGGAATTGGCAATTGCACTAGAAGCTCTTGCATAGGTGTTAGTTGGGGTATTGGTAGTTGTCAGGCCACAATTTTGCAAAATTAGGGTGCATATAGCATGTGCAAGTTTAACAAAATTAGTGTTTAGGATGTCAATTTGTATCATTGTGGTTTGTTCAGGTTAGGGCTTACGGTACTATAGTCATTCCTTAGTCGTTTGTAGAGGTTGCCAAGTGCTGTGAATGGATCTCCACCTTTGAAATGTGCTAAATGTTCCCGCTTCTTAGAACCCAAGAGAGTATGTAGAGCAGGTCATGTTGTACAGGTGTTTAGGTTCACTTCTTTCGTGCTTTATTGTACTTTGCTCTAAAAAGGTAATCAAGCTCAAGTTCTACCAAGCACCATAAGGGTTCCCTTGCATTCATGTAGTCCTTTGTGTAGGAGGGCTTCTTCATTGGGTCCTTTGTGGTCCTTGGCTAAGTACTTGGTATTCAGTCCCTAAGTAGCTAAGCACTTCGTATTGCTTTGGTTCTTTGAGGTTGTTCCCTATGGTTTTTCATAATTAGGTCAGTACTGTGTATTGCTTTTGAGATTCTTGGTCCTTTTGATGTCCTTTTTGTAAGGAGCCAAGCACTGTTTGCAAGTCCTTGGTAGTCCTATATGGTTTGAGGTAAGCACCTAAGCACTAACATGTGCTTTGCTCGCAATTGGAATTCTTCACCAAATTTAGAAAGAAGTATCCAAGTGTGACATGCAAGTTGAGGACATTCGAGGGCTTGAAATCTTGGTGGGTCAAGAGATTGACAGCATAGAATACCTACTGTTGCAGGTACTACTAGAATTTTTTAGATCTGCAAGATGGCTTGAACACTATGAGGCATGATTTGCTGGGTGTGCACCATGACTGCACCTGTGATTGCATTGTTTGTGCTACCATTTGTGATTGTAAGACCATTGGGACTAACTCAGCTTTGGAATTCGGTGCTTTGTCAAGAGGATAAAGTTCCAGGTGTGGTATAAGCGGGAGTACCTTATAGGTGACTGTGAGAAGTGTGGAGTCTACAACTTGCGGATTTGCCCCGGTGAAGTGTCTTCTTGCAAGCTAGTAAAATGGAAATGCATAGGATACGAGGATGATTGCATGAAACACTTGTACTATTTTCTGTCACATGTTGCATGCTGATTAGTTTTTTAGCCATAACTTCTGCATTTTGACTCCAAATGATTCAAAATTCATAGACAAGGTACTTATGACTATTTTACACCTTGTGTAATTTTTTGAAATTTTTGAATTTTTTTTACTATTTAATACTAGCCCCCGATATTTTGTCACAAATGCCAATTTGGGGGATTTTAGTACTATTTAGTATCCATAAAAACAAATTTGGAGCTGAAATTTGGTGGAAATGGTCTTCTAATAGACTTGTCAATATTTTCCAAAGGAATTCTAAAAATACTTAATTTTATATAGTGTAGAAGTCCACAAAGTGAGCCTCTTTCTTCTTGCATTTTGAAACATGTAAAAACTTATTTTGGTGTTTTTTCTAGTGAATTACCATCTTCAAAGAGTTGCTACAAATGGCCAATTTTTATTTTTTTATTTAAGTTTTTTCCTATTTTCTACTAATTAAAACATCAAAGTATGTATTTTCTAGCGATTTGGCACTTTTCTAGTTCTCCTACTTAGAGAATTTTTTTAAGAATTTCCTTCAATGATTACCTTCATCTTAAAGGTGCATACATTTGCCACATTTTTTATATTTTTTTAAATTGATTTTCTAATTTTAAAGTACTCCAGAAAAAATCATGAGTACTATTGTTGTATTGCAAAATGCAACAAATAGTACAGGTATTTTGTGCAATCATCCACGAGCAAATCGGTGTGGGGGAAGATGGGAAGGCAAAGAAGGCCGTCAAAATTATTTATAGTGAGACCCCCCCTTCCAAAGTCCTTGAGTACTTAAAACCGAACGAGAAACCGAAACTCTCAGAATTCATTGTCCATCATTACTTTGCTTCCTGGCAGGACTTGCAATACAAAGAACTTTTCAGTTTAGTCCTCGATGGTACTCTGATCTCATGTATGGATTTCTCAAAAAACTATTCTATAAAAATTCAAAACAAAATCCAGTCCATGCATTGGCGTTCTCAACAGGTCTCGATTTTGGTGCATATCACTTATCGTTTGAATCTCGATTGGAGCTTGTTAGGTGTAGAACTTTATCTCTTCAAGGAAGTTCACTATTACATTTCTGATGACAAATGTCATGATTCCTTGTATGTCCAGCACGCCTTCATGTTGCACTAGGGTTACTCAAAGGAGAGGGATTTCAACCTACTAACCATGTTGTGTGGAGTGACGACTACGGTGGGCAGTTTAAGTCGGCCCAAGTATGTTTCTTTATAAGCAAATTTCCTAGCTTGACAGTCAGTGACGATTTGCCAGAAGGCTACCTGATGTTATGGAACTACTTTGCATCTGACCAAGGTAAGGGGGAAGTGGATGGGGCAGGGGCACTTCTAAAATGAAATTTATACAAGGAGCAGCTGAAATCTAACAGGAGACAGCTCTAAAGTGTTGCTCATGTGGTTCGTTTTTTGTAGGAAGAAAGCAACAAGTTCCATGCAGGGCGACTTGGTGAACAATAAAGAATCAATAAGTTCTTTTGGAAGATAAAAGAAGGTGACATTTTGAGAGTGAACAAGTTGGAGGCAGAAACAATTCCGGGAGTAGAGGCATGTACCAGTGCTGGTTGTTATCGTGCAAGGATCCTACCTTGATCCAATTCAGGCAACTAACTTGCTTTTGTGTGTCTTGTTCTGATCCCAATTTTGATTCAACTTATTACCAGAAGGCCCATGTGCCTGATTGGAAGCTACAAAGTATATGTCCAATGTCTACAACAAGCTTGTGGCTATTGCTTGAGCACGATTGGGATGACACTAAAGCAGATGTGGGGCCCGACATTGCAGGGAAGATCGTCCGTGTAGGCTTCAACATTGCAATGAGGGATGACTCAGACAATGGTGAGACATTCTGGGTTATATTGGTGACAAAGGGAGAGCATGTGAATGCTTAAGCCTTCACGAATGAATTTGTGCTCAGAGAAAGCCTAATTCACGGCTACTAGTATGAACAGTATGCACCTGATTCCCGAACTTATCTTCTTAGGGATGATAGGGTGTTTGCGTATGTCCATAGCGATGCAATTTTACTTTCCAATTTTGGCATCCTCCTACAGCGCATTCCGTAAAGGGAAATTTTGTCAGTTATGAGTTACGAGTGCACATTCTAGACTCTATAATTGCTTCTCTTCTAGATGCAGAGGCTACATGTTTTTATGCCAAACAGACCTAGTGATGGTTATGTCGCAGAGCAAGGTGCCTCACACAGTCTCATTTTATTTTTCTTGTTTGAATATCCTATGTCTTCCTTTGTTTGAACTTGCATGATTTCTACTTTGATTGACGATGTGGTGCATTGCAACAGGAACTGGCTCAAGATGTCGGGCTTGGCTAGGTGACGAGCCTCATGTAGTCTCAGTTTTGTTTGCTTGTCAGAATTTCCTATGTCTTCCTTGCGTCTGAACTTGCATGATTTGCATTTTGACTAAGTGGTGCGTTGCAATAGGAACCAGCTGAAGAATTCGAGCTTGGCAAGGTGACAAACGATCTAGTGTAGTGCTTTGGGCTTGTGGAGCTGCGGAACTCTTTTCACAATGCAAGTTAGATTGTGTTTTTAAGGCATGGTTACAATTGGGCTATGCTTTTCTGGTTCAGGTCCAAAGCTTTCAAGCTCAACAAAGTGTGCTTCTAATGTTCAAATTATGACCAACAATCACTACCAGAGAAAAGGCGGTTTTTAAGATGGGCAATCAATATAGAATTGTTGAAAGGCGTTTGACATTACTGGAAGGTCATGATGGTTATGAGGAATAAGTAAAGGGAACCACCGAAATGCTAATCGGTCATGCTAGGTATGTTGAGTGTGTCTTTATCGGTCATAATTGCAATCTCGTTTCTGGAGATTCTATTTTCCAAATAATTTGGCATTATTTTATTCACCACATTCTTTTGTAAGTTATTTCTCATGGTTGGATTCAAAATGTGGGGTCAACTGGCCATATGACGTGCTGAAGGAAATAAAGGAACTACAGTACCTATTTTGTCTTCATAATGTAGAACAATGTTGTCAGAAGTAGATGGTAAACTATACACACTGTAGATGGCTTTGGCTTTGTCGTGTGTGGCGGCACAGTTGCCTACTGTAGAAACTGCGACTGAGGTAGGAGGTCTATGAATCGCTCATTTAAGAACTGAAACTAAATTTTGAGGAGGTAAAACATCCTGAAATTTTTTTCAATAAATATTTTTTGAAAGACATGTAGAATAGGCATCTAATCCAAGTTGTTTCATATTTTATAGTACTTTGTAGAATTAGTTATGAAATTTTGAAGTTGAAATGGCATAGGACTCTAAAAGCGCCCACCTCCTGAAATGTACACTATTTGTACATTGCTGAAGGCTACAAAAAAAAACATGTACAAGTAGTGTACATTTGAAGGAGTGGACAATTTTAGAGTTAGTACACTTTTAGAACCTCCTACCTTATTTGAAGTTCAGTTGTCCACATTAACCACGAAATGATGGACCCATCACCATTGATTTCAAGCCTCATTGCCCATCACTTAGTTTGTTGCCATTTTGCAACTAGATATGTATAAAAAATTATATTTATTTTATAGAGATGAAATTACATGTCTTCTTTAATTCCACAATTTTTAGATTTTATTTTGTGAAAAATTGATTTTTTTGAGAACATTTGAAGAAAAAGTGAAGAAAAATCACATCAAATAGAAAATTATTTCAAAAAATCTAAAAATTTCAACATGTGTGTACATTAGAATGACAAACATCATAGTATAAACTCAATTTCCATATCATTATGTAATTAAAATTCAATAGACATTGAAAATACATCAAAAAATCAAATTGCAATCAAATGTTTAATACTAGGAATTTTTCCAAAATTCCAATTGGACTAGAAACTAAAGTAAATGACCTTCATTTTGTTACTTGGACTCAAACTCAAAAAACATCATTTTTGTGGAGAAATTTCAATTTAGAGCAAAGAGTAACAACTTACCAAAATACACTAAAGTAGCATATTTTGTGATCCATTTTTTAAAATAACTTCTCATTTACATGAAGACAAATACTAGGAAGACATCAAATGCTAGGAAATACTCTTCATAATTCAGCATGAAAGGTCAACAAGGAAAATGGGGATGAAAAATGCTTCCAATAGCTTTACAACTCATTGGATTGTCATTCAAACACCACAGAATGGCGTTTCAGGCATTTCAATGCTCAAGTTCCTCATGAATTATTTTTGACTATTTTTTATAAATGTATGTTGTTTAGCTTTACAAATCGCAAGTTCAGAAATGCACTTTTGCAGATGGGCCCTTTTGTGCCAGACAATAGACAATATGAATTGAAGAAGCATTTGACTTATATAGCCTCATAGTAGAGAAGTAGCATAGCACAACAGAAGGTGAAACCCTAGAGCGCCGCAAATGCCATTCTGTGGTGTTGCGATGACAATACTATGACATGGAAAGAGCTCAAAAGCGTTTTTTCATCCACATTTGTTTTGTTGACCTTTCATATTGGGTTATGAAGAGTATCTAATTGAGTTTGTAGTCTTGTGAGTGCTTGTCTTCACGTAAATGAGAAGTTATTAAAAAAAACAGATCACAAAGTTCGCTATTATAGAATATTTTGGAAAGTTGTTGCTCCTTGCTCTAAATCTGAAATTTCTCTACAAAAATGATATATTTTGAGTTTGAATCCAACTAACAAAATGAAGGTCATCTACTCTAGTTTCTACTCCAATTTGAATTTTGAAAAATTCTTAATATTCAATATTTTATTGCAATATGAACTTTGGATGTATTTTCAATGTCTATTATTTTCTAATTATAGAATGATACGGAAATTGAGTTTACACCATGATGTTTGTCATTGTAACATATACACATGGTGAAATTTTCAGATTTTTTGAAATAATTTCTATTTAATATAATTTTTCTTCACTTTTTCTTCAAAAATTCTTTAAAAAATCAATTTTCTATAAAAAAATCTATAATTTTTGTGAAGTAAAGAAGATATGTAATTTCATTTAAAAAAATAAATATAAAAACTTTCATACATATCTAATTGTAAAATGGTAGCAAATTGTGTGATGGGTAGTGAGGCTTGAAATTCAGTGGTGATGGATCCATCATTTAGGAATTAAATGCAATACACATGCTGACCACATGAACAGGAAATAGGGAAATATAGATTCAATATTCCTTGAGTAAGTTGAAAATGACATTGGCGTCCTCCAACTCTGATAGGCCTCATCAAGTCTTTCCTGCACTAAGGTAGTATGCTGTAAAACCGACCTTCTTCTTCAAATTGATCCTATAAAATGGTACTGAATGGAGATGAAGTGGTTCTTAACCCCTAAAGGCCAAAGGCCTTTTTTTTTGCCAAAAAACACTGAAAACTGCCATTTCTATAGCATAGAGTAAAAAAAAAAGGAAAAATGTTTTTTTTGCACATCCAATCGTAGGATCTTACACCTAACTAGTATGAGAATGTATGGAAAAAATTTCAGAATTTTTGACCACACAAATTGCAAGATATTTGCGTTTAAAGTAGAAAAAACAAGTTTTTCAGCACATTGCAGGACTAGATTTTTTGACTTTGAACATTTTTAACGTAAAATTTTTGCACTACAGAGTTTTGAGCTTTAAATATTTATAGTGGAGAATTGAGTTGAGAGTCTAGGGGAATATTAAAAAAACTTAATTATCATTCCTAAAAAAATTATTAAGTAGAAGTAGGTACAAGATAGAAGGAAAATCTAAAATATTAATATATTTTAGATGGAATTAAAATACACTAATCCCAATGGTGAGATTGTTCTAGCAAGTAAACTAAACCATGAGAATTTTTTTTTTTGAAAAAATGCAAAAATAGCATTGAAAAATGAATCCAACAAGTTATTTTTTTCAAGAAGATGCTCTAACTGCCCGAAAAACAAGAATGTCCATAACTTTCTCATAACATATTCAAATGAAATGAATCAAAGCTTTCCAAATAGACAAAAATATAATCTATGAGAAATATATATATAAAAATCAAATTTTTGCAAATTTTGTTATGCTGCCCGAGCTGCCCCCCAAACCCTGTTTTGAGCTTCTTTGGTCATAACTGTTGTTCTTGGGCACCAATTGTGAAAAAAATTATATTCCCATAAAGCTTATCAGTTTTTCTATCTTCAAAAACAGTTTCAAAAAATCACGACAAAATTTTAGCCCGTAGGTACCTGCCCAAAATCCCATTTGTCCCTCAAAGGGACAATGGGCCATTAGAGAAAATCTGGGACCTTCGGAGGGCTGCTCCACAGCCCTCCAAGGTACCCTAAAATTTACTTTTTTTTGCAAAAAAATTCGTTTTTTCCCTATTCTCGCGCAGCTGAAACTGCAGCAACAATGGTGTAGGAACCAAAATTTAAGAGTAAAATCATTATTATTATTATTATTATTATTTTTAATCTAAAAAAAAATATTTAAATATTTAAAAAAATTAAAAAAAAATTAATTCGCGATTTCTAATCATTTCGGCGAGCAGTCAGCCAAGCTGACTACTTACTGCGGGATTGTTCTGGAGTGGCAGGCCAAGCTTTTTAATAGCTTGGCTTGTCACTCCAGAGCAGCCCTTCGAAGGGTAGATATTTCTTCTAATGCCTTTAGGGGTTAAATTAACCACTTTAACCATTGATTCAATAAAAAAAAATATTCTTTATTGCTAGAGCCAATCATTGGCCTTGATTTCCTCACTTTAGAAGTTGCAAGTGGATGCATTTTGGGAGGCCTAGGGTCACAAATAGGTTCCTACAACAGAAATCTTTGAAAATTCATAACTAATTCAAAATACTTCAAAAAATATGAAACCACTTGTGTTACATTTGGCATCTATTTTTCTTTCTCTGAAAAATGAATTAAAAATATTTTTGTTCATGCAAGCCTATGAAAAAGGCGGACCAGACCTTAAAGGGTTGCTTTTAGGGCAAGGAATTCTTCAACTCTTGACTTACTCATCATTTCAAAATTGTCAACCCCAAGAAGAGCATCATCCACTGCCCTCTCGGGGGGGTCACTTAGAATGTCCATTAGAAAACACGTGCGAACAAAACTTTGGACCCCCTATATTATATCCTAAAATTTAAATAAAATGAAATAAAAAAAATATGACTAGATTTTCCTACTTCAAAAGTTTATGTTTTGAATTATTGATATTTTTATTTGTTAATGATAATTAGTTACAAATTTTTGAAGTAATTAGATACACTGTACAACTGAAAAATAACTTTCACACCCCTGTATTACATCCTAAAAAATTGTCTAAAAAATGAACAAAAAATTCCTAAAAATAGCTCTCTACTGAAAGTTCATTTTGAGTTGAGTATTGATGCAATGGTCATCTAAATGTGATCTCTATAAATATTTGAGTTGAAAAACATGCTGTTTTAGGCCATTTTCAACCTCTTGTACAAATCATTTCAACTATTATTTTAGTTTGAAATTTTGGCAATAGAAACCTATAGTCATTATTAAGCAACCCTCAAAATTTTAAGTTGAAATTATAGTTCATTAGAAACCACTTATTTGCACATGGTTTGTAGTAAAATACTAGGTGCCCCCCCCGAGACTGCCCTTCTTAATTACTTTCACATCGTCTCTCCTGGAGAGGTAGAATTCAAGAGGTTAATATCATAAGCTAAACCTGTAAGAAATGGCTAAATAAATTTGATAAACAATTGTTTCCATGCACTTGGAAAACAAAGTTGTTAAGGCATTTTCGTGTACCTCCTTTCTTGAAAATTGACCTCAATTAAATGCAAAGTGTTTGATCGGAGTTGCTCTTACCTGCACTTGGAGTGTGGGAGAGTGAAAGTGCATTGCTTCAAATACATAATTCCTAGAAAGCAGTTGAGAAGGCAAACTACATTTCCACTATAGATGAACGTCTTCTACTTAGCAATAATATCTCTATCCAAAAAAGTGCTTGCAAATGCATCCACAACATAACGTCAAATACAGTTCACCCCTATTATAGCTCTTGTTATTTGTCAGTTTAATTTAGAGAGCCGCTTGCATGAGTTGATGACAGTGCATGCATTTAATGCATTGTTTAAAATTTAAAATTAATCAGTACCGGTGACGTCTGAACATTGTAGTAAAAAGAGATTCGGGATGGGAGGGACCACTGCGGTGGAAGCAGCAGGCAATGCTTTGGGGTTTTCGGAAGTTTTGAAGAACGTGGATATTTGGTTTCAATAGGGCCTTCCAATGTTCAGTATTGAATGATGCTTTGTTTGTTGTGTGAACAATGTCGAGGGGGAGCGTGAACTGCAGCGTCATCAACTTGAGGGAGGTGCTGGTTGGGAGAAACAAGGAGTCCACACACTTCGCCGGAGTGCAACAATTGCTAGTGTGAAGAAGGGCTTGGTGGATTCAACAAAGCTTTTAGGCAGTTGGACTTTAGTGGTCGCATCTTTTTGCAAAACTAAAGCAATAGAAGAAAAGGAAAGGAAGACAGTGAAGACGGTCGAATAGTTGCGGGGAAGCAAATTGAAAGAGATAAGTTTGTCATTGCCTACCCGTGATTTATTTTGACTTAATTACGAAGTCCATTCGATAGAAGATTTTGTGCAACTTTTCCCTAGCGACTATAGTCTTTCTATGTCATACGCATGCTTCTAACTGTTTGCTTGGGTGCAATTGCTGACTAGAAACATAGCACATGAAGAAGATAATTATGGAGAAAGAGGATAGTTCAGACAATTCTTCTCGAAGTTTGTACAAAGTGCACGTTGACCTTCATGGAGAATGGAGCGGCAATTTGGTAGATGAGCGGCAATAAAAACACTCTGAAGATAGCAATCCGATCAGCACTCCAATTGCACAAAATGTACAAGGAAGCAATAACGTCATGCCGCCTATGTATGAAACGCAAACTTTCCAAGGGCTGGTTATACGAGTGTTATTTTAGTCGACTGCCTCAGTTTTTGATAGGTTCTTCTTTAGGATTTGCTGCATGATGTGGAAGATGCTTCCATTGAAATTCCTGATGTTAAAATTGAAGAGCGGAAGTGGTAGTTGCTGGTGACTTGCAGTTAGGCACTCTGCAGTGCAGATATAAATAAAGTTTATGTGCTTGCTTTTATTATTCTAAACCACAGTCTTCACTTGCTAAGCTTAAGAAAAGGAATATTAAAAAATAAATTTAAAGGGAGAATATGCCATAGAGCAAAGGAATGGCAATCGTCTCCATTTCACCAAAGGATGAGTATAAATAGGGCGGTGTTGGAAATTCGACCGTTGGAAAAAAAATTGCCTGAAACAGGTGCCAATCAAGTACTTAGGCATTTTGTTTGGAACAAATGTCAACAACATTGGAACTGTGGAAAAGCAACAGGCTTGCAATTTAAAAAACAATTTAGAATGGTAAATTTAAAAGACACTATGAAATGTGTTTAAAAGTCACTCTAAGAACATTCAGTAATGTCCATTAAGGTGCGTCCTAGACATAACATTTTAAGTAAAAATTACTTAAAAGACATGCACTTTAAGTATGCGTTTTTTGACTAAAAAACACGCTTAAAACACCCCTTCCTCTAGTAGTGAACGTTGATAATGTGTGTTTGTGCCAATGTTTTTCTGAATAATTGTCTTGTGGGAAGAATGTGGTAGTGAATTTGGAGTCTTTGGTGGTGCTATGACGGACACACCACAGAAGTAGTCTGGTGGTTTAGGAATTTACATAGCTATAGGAAGAATTGTTGTGGAGGCAGATTCAACCTTTATATTTGTAAATACAAGAGAAGTTGTGAAATTGAATGCAAGTGATACATATTTTCTACACCACTTGCATGACTGCATTCCAAAAATTAGAATTGTTCAAGTTGTGAATTCTATGTCCCTTTTGCTGTGCAGTTCAGGTACGTGTTGTTGTTGTGCATGCTGTAATATTTTGTGGTCTGATTTTTCACTTACTCTAGTCTTTGAATGTAGTGTACTATTTGAAGAACAATTGAATGTAATTAAGAGGGTACCCAATTTCTGTGGATGTGGAAAGCATTGGGTGCCTCACACAGTCTTCACCTTATCAATAAAGAGAAGACTTTAATGGAAGGGTAGGTGGGAGAAAAAAATTTAAGGGGAAAAAATTACAAATAAGAAAGAATCCTATGCCCGGACATGTAACACACTGATTTGAAGAGAAAGTAAACCAATTGCAGCAATGCCTTTCCCCTCGAATCCTCGATATATGGCTCGCAGTTTAAAACAACTTAATAGATAACAAGAACAATATCAAGACAAAAGATAGATGATGAAGCCAAGGAAGCAATTGATTCAGCGACACATCCTACTTTATGGAATTACTTAGTACCTACTAGGTCCACATGGGGTACGGAATTCTTTTGTTAACCCCTAAAGTTCCTTCACTATGTTTTCACAAAAACTGCTCCAAAACTGCCATTTCTATTACAAGGAGGGAATTTTTTTTTTAAATCATTTTTTGCCATATTAAACTATAGGATCTTGTATTAGGGTGGTTCAAAGATATATGGTATTTTTTTGAAAAGGTTTGACCGTGTGGATTGCAAGAAATTAGTGTTTAGGGTGACAAAATCACTATTTTTAGGGCCTGAAAAATGCGGGTAGCTCAAATTCACTATCCACCCAAAAGATGCATGCACTGTTACCCTTGCCTCCCCCCGCACTTAGTTGATTTTAGAAAATCCCTAACCATTGATCTGGGATTGAATAAACTTGAAACCCATCCCTGTGCCGTCGATAAAAAAATGAGAATTTCACCAATTGGAAACCCCCCGCTGTCGATCTGCTCACCCAAAAAACTTGAAACCCTCCTTGTCGCTGCCGATTTCTAGAAAATCCTGCACCGTTGATGAAGTCGGCTCTGAATCTTGGCCGCCGAGAGCAAATTAGGTCGTTTAGTGCTCGTTCAAAGCTTCAACCCAAGGCGAGGAGGTAATTTGTCTCTCCCTTTTGTAGTGAAGGTCTGTGAGAATCTGTGAATTTCAGGGTTTGGAGGTCATCTTCGGGACCAAGTGGCAACGACTCGCGAAGAAACAACTTGTTGCAGAAATGACTTGCTTCAGGTGGTTTGGAGGTCACCATGTGTGGGCGCTAGATTACCCACCCTTGGTAATAAAGCAAACATCGACCAGGTTCTATGCCTTTATCCACAATTTTTAATATATGGGGGTGATGTGAGCGCAGTCCACTGTACCTTCCAAGCAATGGATCTTTTTTGCTAACGTTTCCTAAGTGTCGTGGATGGCAGCGAATAATTAGAATGCATGTAATAACTCACAAGGTAACTGCAAGCTCAGGGGTAATGGTAAACTTCTAACTCCCTAACTATCTATCCTATGTCGAGGGTCGACTGGGTAGTTGGCGTCATTTCTAACGTCCCTAACTACGTAAAAAGGGGAACCCCTATGTTCCTTCCATGAACCTCCAAGGCTATCTTGGGTTTTTAAAACTCCACCTAGAAGTTCTACTTTTAAAAGCTACCCCTAAAGTTCCAACTTCGGAATGTAACTCTAGATTTTACTTCTTTAACTTGATTCTAAATATTAACTACCGACTTTTGCTCTATGTTTTGACTTTTGACTCTAGGTTTCTATTCCTAAATTAACTCTAAGATTTACCCTTGAATTTTAACTCTATGTTTTAACTTTTAACTCTAAGTTTTTACTCCTAAATTAACTCTAAACTCTACCCTTGAATTTTAACTCTAGGTTTTTGACTTTTAACTCTAAATTTTATTTCTAAAATTAATCCCAAATTTTAACCTCTAGGTTTGACTCTACGTTTTCACTTTGACTCTAGATTTTTTCTACTTCCAACAACTAACTCTAACTTTAACTTCTACTTTTAGCTTTTCACTCTAACTTTTTACTCCCCAATTGATTCTAAAGTTTAACCTTTAAATTTAATCTTAACTTTTGACTTTTGACTTTTGACTTTCTACTTCCAACTTTAATCCTATTGTTTTAATCCTAGTTTAACTCTAAGTGTTATCCTCCTAAATTTAATTCCAACTTTTAACTCTAGGGCTTAACTTCTAAACTTACTTCCACAATTTACTCTGAGTTTTGACTTCTAATTTTAACTCTATTTCTAACTCAAAAATCTACTCGTAATTTCTACCTCCTAAATTTAGTCCAAAATTTTACTTTTTAATTTCTACTTCCCACTCGGATTTTTTACTCCTAATTAACCCTAACTTCCTTTTCTAAACTACCCTAAGGTTTCATTGGAAATTTTAACCTCCTAAGTTAAACTTCCAAATTAATTCTACTTTTTAACTTCCCAAAGTTAACTCTAGATTTTGACCTTAGAATTTTAACTTTAAGAAATAAAATGTAAATTGATTCTAATTCTAACCGCTAATTAATCCCTAATTTTAATCCTAAATTTTCTTTCTAATTTAAACCCCTAAGGTCCGTCCATGATTCTTTTTGGATGATTTTTACTCAAAATTCCTCCGTCCTACCCCCTACCGCTTAACTTAGCCTAACGCGGTCAGTTTACGGTCGAATCTTAATTATAAGATGTTTTCGGAAACCTCTATTCCTAATCTATCAACTTTTGAATCTAAAATTCTAATTTACACTAATTTCGGATGCTAATCACGCTCTAAGGGCTGATTAGAAAAATAAATGCTAATTAGGGAGAAACATCAAAGATTAAATCAAAAACTCACCTCTTCACTACCGGTTTTGGAAATAACTTCGTCCACGTCCACGTGTACATCCTCATGCTCCATGGTAATCTTTGGTTTTTGTTTGATTTTCCAAGCTCACCGCTTATTTAGAAAATATTACAATTTTTGATGATCTAAACTCTTTCTTTCTTCTTCTCCCTTCTTTTCTTTCTTCTTTTCTCCTTCTACACTAGTACTATTCTACCTAAGCTTTTATGAGTCTTACACTACAGTCTCAAACTTCAAGGAGGTTTTTAAGATGCCAACTATCCTCTTACACAATTTTGCCTTTGTGTCATCCTAATCCTTCTCTCAACGATCACCACAAATTCTCAAGATTTTTTTTTAGGTCAACATACTCTAAGCCTAGGTCACTATTCATCGTCTCTCTCACCTCTCCCCTATTTTATTCGATTTTTCTCTACCCTTCCTCCATTGTGTATAGAGTGTTTTGTAGTTGTTGGTGAGGGTGAGACTTCCTTGTGTGCAGGTACGGTGGTGCTCCGCTCTTTTCTCCCTTCTCCCTTTTTGATTTCAGACCCTAATCCCTACCTCAATCCCTACTTAGCAATAGGTCAGCCCCCCATTCTCCTTTGTTTTGTTTATCTTGTCTTTATTTTGTTCTGGTGTGAGAGAAACCAAAAATCAGAAAAAAGGAGTCCAAAAATGGGGACCGAACTGGGGCCCCAACTGCCTGCCGAACCAAGCCTAGCCTCCCAGCTAGCTGGCTAGCTGCTGGGGGGTCGGGTTCAACAAAATAAATAAATAAATAAATATTTATTTGTTTTCTGTTGATATTCTGATGATGTGACCTGGTCTGTTTGGTTCTCAACTTGATCTGGTCTGTTCTGGCTCTCGACTTGATCTAGTCTATTTGGTTCTTGACTGATCTGGTCTGTTTGGTTCTCGACTTGATCTGGTCTGTTTTGGCTCTGGACCTTGACCACTAAGGAAAAACTGGATTTTTGGCAAACTGGTTTTTTGGTGAACTAAGGGAAAAAACTTGGAGAAAATAAAACTTGGGAAAAATAGGACTTGAGGGAAATAGAACTTGGGGAAAATAAGACTTGGGAAAAATAGAACTTGGGGAACAACTAGACTCACTAAACACTTGGGGAGCAACTTAGACACACTAAAACTCGGGGAACACTCAGACTCACTAAACACTTGGGGAACAACTAAACTAAAGAAAACTTTGGGATTAACTAAACTTCACTAAATGCAAAAGAACCTACATATCTCGGAAGCTAAACTCTAGAGGTTTCCACAAAGGTCTTGGAAACTAGACTTTGGAACTAAACACGGGGGAGATGCAAAGCTTCGCCGTTAGATTGATTTTAACACCAACTTTAGGACTTCTTGACACCTCGGGGGTTCAAAGCTCCGTCGTCTATACTTTTAACACACGCTTTAGGACTTCAACTTTGTCACTAGTTCAAAGCTTCGCCGTCCCGGAGGGAGGTCTACTCAACAAGGAGAAGATTAGAAGAGGATTTGGGATAACTTTAGAAAACATGCACAAAGGAGGTTCAAAGCTTCGCCGTTCCGGAGGGGGGTCCACTCAACAAGGAGAAGATTAGAAGAGGGTTTGGGATAACTTTAGAAAACATGCACAAAGGAGGTTCGAAGCTTCGCAGTCCCGGAGGGGGGTCCATTCAACAAGGAGAAGGTTAGAAGAGGGTGTAAAAAAAACACAAAGAAAAAATACACAAGTTAGACCACGTGGCAACACAAAGCTCATACGCTAAAGGCCCCAAAGCGGCATTGCCAAGGTACGGTGGGGGGTGACTTTAGGATTAGTGCAAGATACAAAAAAGACTCTTAAACTTCACAAGTTAGACCACAACATGTACAAGAGGGAGAGAGAGGCTCTCCACTTACAACAAGGTATCAAAAACTTCACAAAAGAGTATACAAAGCAAGGTAGAAGGACCCCCAAGGACCTTCAAAGCTTGAAAATAAGCAACAATGGAGCCAAAAGTGCTCCGAAAACACCGTAGAGGTTTTTGGCTTCAAACGCCAAAATATCCAAAATAACTTGGACCCACGGATCCAAAATAAGAATTGGGGGTATTCTAGAGAGAGAAATGGGGCCCTTTTATAGGTTTTCAAGGGCTCACCCCTCCCTCTAGAGTTCTAAGGTAACCTTATCAACGAGGATTTTCATCCTCATCCTCAAAGATTTTCATCCTACATCCTAAAAATCTACTTCTACCATCTATGCTGGACCAACATCCTAACTTTTGGAGATTAGCTCCAATCGCCGAACGGATTGCACCGTTGGATCTAGATTGCCGTGTTTAGTCCTAGATCCCCCCTTCCCCCAGACCGTGGCCAAAAACCCATCGTAGGCTAATTTAGTTTAAAAACCAAATCGTGGTAAAATCCTAGATCTTGGGAGTCTCCTATTTTGAGAAATGTGAATAGCCTAGGGTCTCCGGTAGGTGCGAGAGAGTCGGGAAGGATTTTTGGTTGACTTGGTTTCGCCATCGTATGGTCCCAGAATGCCGGTCAACGTGGCGGGGACCCCGCCAAGTGGTTAATTCCCCAGAAATCTTGCCGGTTCGGGTTTTTGTCGCTATCGGAATGTCGTGAAACTTCACGGAGCGCATTATTAACATAAAACAAGCTAGTCTAATTTTTAGTGAGATTTTATTGTAACCTGGGTAATTTCCATGAAATTCCCGTTGGAGGTTAGGAGGGTTGACCACTCGGAAAAAGGTTCTTCTGCAAGTCGAAAGATGCCGGGATTTTTCACGTGACCTCTTAGGGAGTCGCATGAAAGACGTGCGGGTGTGTTTCCGTACTTGGCACGATTGGTCAATGGAGATTTAAAACTGGCCATCTCCTCGAATTAGTGACGGTGCGGGAATCTTCTGCAGGTGGAGGAATCTTGGCAAACCGATTTTGCCGTTGGACTCTTGGCATGGGATTCACCCTAGATCACCATCCTTGGGCTGTAGATTCCTCCACGGGCCCGGTCTTGCGTGAGTGGCTCCTACATGCTAACAATCGGGATTTTGGGAATTCGTCGATCTAATGGGGAATTCTAAATCTAA
The DNA here is from genome assembly GCA_951799445.1 of Pseudisothecium myosuroides. NCBI lineage: Eukaryota > Viridiplantae > Streptophyta > Bryopsida > Hypnales > Lembophyllaceae > Pseudisothecium > Pseudisothecium myosuroides. The sequence continues at coordinate 34,899,529 of OX637287.1, read as the reverse complement.
CTCTAGGACCCGACCTAGTGGCCTCACTGTGGATCCCTCGGACCGACCTAGCCATGAATCGCCACATTCATGGTGGAATTTAGCCCTTTTGAGGCTGTGTGACTCGAATCCTCCAAATCTAACCTTTTCGTTATTTCTATACTATTTTTAGGCAAGGTTTAGGGGATTCTAAGTAAAAAACACAAATCTAGAACAAATACTATAATGGGTATGACACAACCCTATTTTGGTTCTACACTCTTTTTATGGGTTTTTGTATACTTTTATCAACTTAAAATTGCAAATTTTCAAAAAAATAATTCTACGAGTCCCAAGTGACAAATTGGGAGCTCACACCATGGCTTGATTTAGGGTTTTAGTTTTTGACCTGAGCTTGCAGAAGATGGCTCTGGTCTGAGTTCCCAGATTCTACGGTTGTCAAATGCAGTGTATGGATGACAAGTTGGGCGCTTCATTTTATTGCCTTTGTTTTTGGAGCTCATTGCGTTTCAGGATTTGAGTACCAGTGAAGATTTTCTGAGTAGATTGTTTCCTTAAGGTATTAGGGTTTTGTGCGCTTACAAGAGCATTAATTCGATTATCATGAACAGCTTCAAAAATGCATCTGAGACTTGGGTTTGAATCTGTGGTGGTCTTTGTTAGTGTTGTCGTTAATGCTTTTTGATTCACTTGTATATGTGTTTCTGAATGCTTTTTCTTCATCTGTCTACAATTTCAGGAATCAAAAAGCACGACAAAGGAGACAATGAGATTGAAGATGAGGCTGTTCAAGAAATTAGGGTTTAGGGTTCTGGCATGGTAATTTCCAGTGTTTAGGGAAGCTGTGAAGATTTCAGCATTCAAACGTTCCTAGTTTTTTGAATTGGAAATTGGGAACTTTGTTTTAAAATAAATAAATTACATTTGTATCTCTTTCATATTCTTGTAATGTTCAAGTTTTACAACCAATAGAAAAAAGGCTTATACCCCTTTCAATTTTTTTGAAATAGTTTAACCACCAATGACAGAATGTCACGTGTACCCATCAATTATTCATGTCAGGTTTTCACACAAAACAACACTTCTATCACTATGCACTCAAAAGACAGCCTAGTAACAGTGTCACTTCACAAGGGCTAAGTGACACTCAAAATGGTTTGTGTCACTTGTGCAAGTTGGAATTCATTATTCATGGTAAGAAAGAAACTTCCCCCAAAAATTTCAAGTTGATTAGGATTGTACAACATATACAAAAAAATGCAAGTGTGCAAACATGTTTGTCCAAAAATCCATACACATGGAAAGCTTTAGAATTTCATTTCTCCTTCATAAAAAAGTTTTTTGAAAAAGAGAACGGTCATCACCTTCAGTGTCATGGCCACCACTTAAAGAAATTTTTTCTAACCTAAAATGTTAAAATCTCATCTATTTGTGAGGGAGATTGAAAAACACAGCCTATTGCTTCCTTGGGCAGGCTAAAAACAAGGTTCCAAGTATAAAAAAGGCCAGATCCATGAGCTGGCCCTTCATCTCTGACCCACATGAAGCCTGGCAAGAGAATGGAGGGATGACACATTTGAAAAATGGACCAAAATCCTATGCTAATAAAAAAAGTCTAAGTCCTACAGCAATTGCCAGGGATTGAGAAGGGGCCAGAGCCTGAGGGGAGCTGGGCAGTCTGAGGGGGAGCAGGGTCAAAGGGGAAGGAAGGAGGGATCTGCAGGGAAGGAAGGGGAACAACAGGGAGGAGAAAGGAACAATGGAGAGGGGAACGATGGGATGGGGAACGGCGGGAATGGGCCAGGGGACAAGGAAGGGGAGACCGAGAGAAGAAAGGAGACATGAGGGGAGGGATGATGAGAGGAGGGGAGGGATGAAAAGGGAAGGGGAGGCAAAGGATTTTTTTGGGGGGGAGGGGAGGGGAGGCAAAGGATTTTGAGGAGGGGGAGGGCAGGGGAGGCGAAGGATTTTTTTGGGAGGGGAGGGGAGGGATGAAAAGGGGAGGGGAGGGGAAGGATTTTGGGGGGGAGATGGGGGGAGGGGAGGGAATCCAACACTCACAAAAAAATAAAATAAAAACCACAATTTCAAGTCTAAAATTTCATTCCCAGGCCTACCCTTCAAGTATGCACGTGGGGATGCTTTGCAATCAATTGTCCTCATTGCACTCCATGTAATCCTCAAGGGAAGAGGGAATCCAACAGTCACAAAACATATATCTAACCTACAAAAATACAAATGATAAAACCAATTTTTAAATATATTTTAAACTTTAGTTAGAACAATAAAAAAATTTGAAAAAATTTGAAAAGTGACCAATGCTTGCAAGAACTTGCACCCAAGTATCCAACATCCTCTAAAAAGCATCTACAATTTGTTTGAAAAATTTAATGTTGGGATTAGTCAAAAGTTATAGAAGACTTTGTCTTTTGTGACTAATGTGACTAATGCCAACAAGGGCATTAGTTGCATTATTCTCAAAGGAGAAATACTTCCACAACAACACCCTTCTTTGGTTTACAAACTTGTCCAAGACATTCACAAAATATATACTAAATCCTAAACATATGCCTAATATACAAAAATGCAAATGATAAAGCCAATTTTGAAATATATTTTAAATTTTAGTTAGAACAATAAAAAGATTGTAAAAAATTTGAAAAGTAACCAATGCTTGCAAGAACTTGCATCCAAGCATCCAACATCCTCTAAAAAGCATCTACAATTTGTTTGAAAAATTTAATGTTGGAATTAGTCAAAAGTTATAGAAGACTTTGTCTTTTGTGACTAATGTGACTAATGCCAACAAGGGCATTAGTTGCATTACTCTCAAAGGAGAAATACTTCCACAACAACATCCTTCTTTGGTTTACAAACTTGTCCAAGACACTCACAAAATATGATATTAAATCCTAAACATACGCCTAGCATACAAAAATGCAAATGATAAAGCCAATGACCTGTGCAGTGAATTTGAATGTGAAGATCTCTTCCAAAAATTCCTTTGCTCCAGTCCTGCATCAAATTATGGTTTTACCAACACTCATAAGAAAAAAGAAGATGACAACAAGGACTTCAAGTCCATGAGGGGGATCCAATGCCTATCCCTCAAGTATGTACATGGGGACGTTTAGGAACCAATTGTTCTCAATGCACCCCATGCACCCCTCAAGGAAAGGAAGAATTCGACACTCATAAGACAAAAAAAGATGACAACAAGGACTTCAAGTCCGTGAGGGGAATCCAATGCCTACCCTTCAAGTATGTACATGGTAATGCTTTAGAACCAATTGTTCTCAATGCACCCCATGCACTTTTCAAGGAAAGGAAGAATTCAACACTCATAAGACAAAAAGACTATATATTTATATGAATATGAGATTATATAAGACTTTAAAATTTTTAAATTTAATTAACCTTCCTATAAATATGAATATGTAAAAGTGTGTGTCATAGTTACAATTGAAAGACTACAAGTTTACATAAGAGTTCATAAGAAAATAAATTTATAGATCCTATAAATAATAATAAGCCCTTGTATATGTCAGAGTTGCAATTGAAATACTAGAAGTTTATGGAAGATTGCAAAATAGAGTAAATTTATAAGATTCTATAAATAATTATAAGCACGTCCATGTGTCACAAACATATGTCATGTACAAGATAAAACTTTTTTTTGAAACCCCTTAGTTATGTGTAACCCTAGATTTTGCAATTAATTTTTAGAGAAAGTACATTCTCATATTCTATTTTGTTTCTTTCCAAAGAAATCTAAACATATGAAATTCAAGATCCTAAGCCCCATTGATTGCACAATCAATTGCAAAAACTTTGTTTAAAAAATTGAAAGAACTATATTGAAGTTACCTTCACTTTTTTGTTACACTAATGCAAAGGGTTCTTTCACTTTTCAAAAAAGTAAAAGACCTTTATTATTAGAAGGTTCTTTTACATTTAAAAAGGCATTACCATTCTAAACTAAAAGGTTGCTCTTGGCTTTTTGCCTTAACCCCTAAAGTTCCTTCACTATGTTTCACTAAAACCGGTCCAAAACTGCCATTTCTCTTGTAAGGAGTGAAAATAATTTATAATCAGTTTTTGAAGATTGTAACTGTAGGATCTTGTAGTAGGGTGGGTCAATTATATAGGGAAATTTTTTGGGAAGGTTTGACGACGTGGATTGGAAGAAATTAGTGTTTGGGGTGACATAAAAGCTTTTTTTGGTGCTTGGAAAATCTGTTCAACTGCACTTGTGAAAGGCTAATTGACCCTTGAAATTGTCCATGTCATTTGTGCAACTTGGGATTCCTTGTCTATAATAAGTAAAGAACATGTTCAAAAAAATTCACTTCATTTGGAATTGAAGAACTTGTAGGAAAAAAATGAAATGTGCAAACATGTTGGCAAAAAAAGACATACACCTTAGAAGAAATTTGAGGGCTGCAAAGGACCGTTTCAGGGTTGTTTCCGCAACTGGGAACAGCCAGGATATTAAAAAATATAAAAAATAATTAAAAAATATATATATATTAAAATATTATTAAAAAATTCAAAAAATATATTAAAAAAATAATTTTTTATTATTTTCTGACGTGGCACTCGCGTTACCACGTCAGATTAATGTTCCCAGCCCATTCCCAGAGTTCCTAGGGCCTGAGAACTCGCAGTCTCTTGGAGGCCTCAAAAATTCTCTAATGCTTGTACATTTTTAGAAGTCCATATCTTCTTCATAAAAATATTTTTACACAAAGTAAATAGTCATCACCTCAAAAGTGATCTCCTCTATGAGAAGAAATTTTTGGCAACATAGAATTCAAAAATCTTGCCTATTTGTGACCAAGATTGGTATCTACTACCTACTGCATTATAGGGCAGGCATGAAACATGATGGACTGCCTGTGGAATCCCGGGTGACAAGCGGTTGAGTGGGGCCTGTCACCTTGGGTAGTCCCACAGGCAATCCGCCAACCCCACCCTCTGCCTGTGGCACCTCCACCTGGCCTTGGGCCTCCAAACCGTGGAGGCTTGTCCTCTAGGGCCTTTCTTCTCTATGGCACTCCAGGATACAAAAGCCCTCCAACCTGTGATCAGACATGAAATACACTTAGGCCTTTTAAAAATTTAAACCTACTCTTACAGCGTTTTGAAGTTCATGCTAGTCAAAATATGAGACCTTTTTGGGAAGGTAAAAATAATACCATAAGAATGGGTTTAGGGTATATAAAGAAAGCATAAAAAAAATCGGGAAGTGAAAGACTAAAAGAATATAGAGAAGTGAAAGACAAAAAAAATAGGGAAGGATAAAAATTGAACATACCATCACATTGATGCCCTACGGTCATAGCGTGCCCCTCGCCGCCCATAGTGGAATTCTTCAAAGCACCCACGGTTTAGGCAACAAAACCCTATTGTGTGCCCAATAATAAAAAGTACAAAATGGGTCACCACAAAGTATACAAGGGCGCTGTATACGACTCCATGTGGGCAAATGTCTTCGAGCATCCTCTTCACCATCCATCGCACGTCCCTCCCAATTTTGCAAGAGCGCATCACACAAGTTGGTTTTGAATTGTAAATGTGTCATTGGTTTTTTTCCACGGTCATTGATCCAAAGAAAATCTTTGTAGAAGATATACATGTTCACCATCGTCGTGTTGAAAAGGAAAGCAGACATACGATGCCACCATGTGTGATCTAGTTTGGCACGAATACAATGCCCGCAATTGATCCATGACATCCACCCCTCTCATGTGGGTGGTGTATTCCAAATGCACTGGAGAAGTGGGGATGGAATTTCTTAAGGCTCCATCTCGGCGAGGGACCGTAGGAACCAGAACACAAGGGAAGAGTATGGGTACTGCATGTGTGGAAATAAGAAGCACAGGACGTCTATCTTTGCAAAGGACACAAGTCATTTCCCTACTCTCGTGCATTTTCCATTGCAATGTTCCTTGTGGAGAGTTGTTCCAATCCTTCAATGTCTTTAACTCTAAAAGTAAACCCACACGATTACACCATATTGTCCCTGTGGCATAAATTTGGATAGCCGCCAACTCCTTGAATAACCCTATGCTGGAGAAAAACTTATCCGTAACAAGAACATGACCTTTTCTTTGTTCGGCTTGTACTAAATTCATGACAACGTTGTGGGCTAATCAAGGCTCTCCCCAAACTACCGCCGGTGCCTCATCTACTGCTAAATTCGGATTGGCTCCACAATAAATGTCGAAGTTGTATACATACTTCGACGTAGAGTCTGCAAGGCACCAAACCTTGATGCCCCATTTTTGGGGTTTCTTTGGCATGTATTGCCGAGCAAGACAATAAATCCCTTTATACCTAATCATCATCTCGTCTATGGTTAGGTATTTCCCTAGCGTCCAATTGCGTTTGAAACTATCCCTTATGTCATTTACTAGCCAACAAACTTGCCCCATTTTGTCATAGCCTGGTAGTTCTCTTTCTACCACGTAAGTGTACGGATTTGTAATATGAAGACATCTAGTGATTGCTTGGAACCTAGCACGAGTGAAAATTTGAGAAATTCGAGCACAATGGAAGAAAGAACCTTTTTTTTGCCAATATGTTTTCTTGTTTGGTTGTCTTTTCAATCCCATCAACATGGAGGCCACCAGATTCGCCTTCAAAGCTGCCACAGTCAAAGGCTCCCATGTTGCTCCACTGGGTACAACTCCGTGCTCATCCGTCGTCGTCGCATAAAGATTGGTTTCAATCACTATTTTCTGCAATAGGGTATGCGGCCAAAACATAGAAAACAATGTCATGAATGCTGGCATTCTCCGTAAATTTGTATTAGGGCACGACATGCCTAGAAATTCTTGGGCTTGAAGGGAGTACGTAGAATGAGACCGTGACCAAGTAGAGTCACGGTAAAGATGTTATATCCCATTTGGATTACCGGGATCTCCATCCTCACCACTATCACCTCTGTCTTGCCCAATGTCATTTACACCATGAAAACTCTCATTTTCACTCATTAGAATGTCATAATCTGAATTATACCCCTCATTCAATATATCATAACCTTCAAATGTGTGTACAAAGTCATTGTGGTCACGCTCTAGGACCCTATCTCCCATTCTCTCATTTCCGTCTATTGCCTGGACCCCCTATTCATGCACAACAGGGGCCGAATTCTCTACTATGTCCACAAAAGCAGAGAAGGGAACGTCCCCTTGTACCCCGGGAAGGAAAGAAACGCCCCACTAGCCACCCCACCAATGCCCTCCACGCCAATGCCTTCAGCTGCTGCCGAGCTTTGGATGCCCTCCACAAAGTCCCCCCGCTCCAACCGTTCCCTGTCCAGTTGGTGCCCCTTGACAGCATTGGAGGGCCTGCCGAGACTGCAGTCCCCCCTGCCTGACATCACTTCCTCGTCCAAGCTGTCGCAACGGTCTGCTTTGTCCCTGTCGACTTCGAGGTTGTGGCTCTGGAAGTTTTCTCTCTCTAATTTTTAGTGATGGAGCGATCGGTGCTGGCATTGCATCCACTTCGACAAGTGGAGCATCTCGGGAGGCCAGCGACTACCCTCCACGCCATTGTCTGGGTTGGAAGAGTCTTTTGAGTCTAAATCAGTGAAGTCACCGCAGTTGGAAATTCTGCCATAATGAGGTACATTGACTTCTTGAGATGCATTGAAGTTGTCTTCTGCATCACCAATTTGCATTGCATTTCTCTCATTGATCGAGTCTTCTTCTGTGTTGTTAGGTTGTCGCTCTTGTAGACGCCACGGCCGACCGTCTACGGGGTTTGGAGTCGACAGGTGGAAGTATTGGTGCCGGTCGCCGCCACCGTGATGAGGGTCTTGTAACTGTGATTGAGCGCCAGAGAGATGTTGTTGGTCGCCTCTATCTGCATCGCCATCTTTGTCGCTGTCCGTGTTGGAGTCTTCTTCCGCCACAGGTTGGTCTGCTCCGTCACCACGAGAAGTTGTTGCGTCGATGCGGGCGCTCCTCCGAGGCGGGAGGTCATCTAGTGTGAGCTGCATCAATTCACAACGACAGAGGTAAGTTAGCACAGCCCATGGTCCTAAACCCTGTTTGTTATTTGCAGTTCAGTTAGTTTCATCTAAATTGGACTTGGAAGTTCATGAGAGTGACTTACAGCACGGACAGCAACATGAGTAGCGGTGGTTTTGGTTTCTGAACAGTCCCTTTTGATGAAGGAGCATAGTTACGGTAGAAGTTAGATAGTTCTGTAGAGCCTCAAAAAATTTGATAAGAGGTTTGGTTTGCATGCACAGTAGGGAGGCCGCTATGCTTGCTATGAAGCTTGATTCTAAACCTGATCTTGTACTGGATCGATGTTGTACTTCATTTCACAGTGTGGGTCATAGTTCATGACACTAAAACTGAAGGTAGTATCGTTTTTGTTGCAAATTCTATCTAGTTCCAATACGTAGACTATCATTACTACTTACTGATTGTGCATGGTAGATTGGTTTTCTAGTCCTAGATAAGCAAAAACTGAAAACGGGAACAATGATACAACCCTGTATGGCATGCAAGGCTTCAGTTGCGAACTCGTAAACGAATGGCCACACCTAAACCCCCTAAACCACCGCTACTTTGTATTCACAAACAGGAGTCAAAAAATATACGTACCTAGCTTCCCTTCGGGAAGCGTGGAAGTCTTGGCATCTCTTTTTTTCCCTACTTTGCTGAAATTTGTAGGCAGATCAGGCCACACGTCCTGCTTGATGAAGTGATGAATATCAGCATGAAATTGTTGTCTTTCTCTCCAGCCTAGTACGTGAGCTACTTGTCTGTAAAAGTGATGGCGGAAATTTGCAGCTTGTGGATGTTGTGGCCACCTTGTAGTCCCTTTCCAAATGGGTAGAGACCTCAAGAGTTGAATGTGCAGGAGCGCCACCACTCTTGAAGCTTGGCTGGAACTAGCCCCTTCACACTTTGTTAGTAATTGGTGAAGCTTTGTCTGCAGGAACTCTTCGCGTGGAATGAAGGCGGCCAAAGAATTGGGGCTCTTTGTTGAAGCTTTTGGCTCCGTCAATGTAGCTTCTGGCTCCGTCAAAGAGCTTGGACTGCTTGAGATCAGCAGACTTTGGCCGCCTGGAGCTTCCAATTGGGACGCTGGAACTACTATGAAGGAGTCACTCTTAGTCACAACAAGGTCAGACTCACTATGACTACATTTCGCCTCTAAAGAACCATCCATACTTCTATCTTGATTGTGTGCTCTCCTCTCTCTCAATGTAGACTTCTTGCTAAAATGCTTCTGTGTTGCTGGAGGACTCTTGTAGGTAGGTACTTCTGAAGATAGGTTTGTCTTCTTTGCGTTCATGATATGGAGGCTCTTTTGAATGTTGCTAGTTTTCAGATTTACGTGGCTGCTCATATGATAAATGCCTCCTTCAATTCAATGGAGAGATGGTGGCTTTGCATGTCAGTGATTGAGTACATTAGATTTTGAGAAATGTTCAATATGTTCAAAAGTAGTGCCATTAGAATCAGAATTTGATATGGTTGTTCATGTCATGATTATGGTTGGCCTTGAAGTTTATGTGGACATGGCTGTTCTTCATGTTAGTGACTGGAAACATCAGATTTGTAGAGTTGTTAGAATTATTGGTAAGTATTGCAATTAGATTTTACATTTATGTTGTCATCTATTGAATTAGGTCTGAAGTAAAAATTAAATAAAAATGTGGTTTATATAGAAGATGTGTGCATTTTTGTCATGAATTCTTCATGTATTAGTCCTTTTTTTGCTAAAAAATTGCATGTCTAGGCTAGCCTATCACCTTGTGAGTATGAACTAGGATGTGGTGGTTATATTGTCTATGCCAGCTGACTTTAGGTGTCCCAACTACCTTAACCGCATTCCTAGTTCATGGCAGTGACTGCATTAACTTTGGCTATACCATGTCAGACCAAACCCAAGGAAGGGCCCATGCATTACATGTTCCTAAACCCTGCCCTGGCAGGTGTGGGCACCTCTTTAAAATTTTGAGTGTAGTGTAAATTTTGTTGCCCCTGCTGCCCTAGTTGACATTGAAACAGCATTTTCCATCATAACTCCTAAATCCTTTATTCAAATTCAATAAAATTTAGTGCACATGGAAGACATTCCTCGTCTGCACCTTACATAAAAATTTCAACCTGAAAAAGTAAAATCTCCACTCAGGGGTACCTGCCCAAAAAATCTATGTTGCCAAAAAATGCAGTCTGATCCTTTAGGGGTTAACCACTAAAATGCCCGAGGTACCAGAATGTGGTGTTGAAGGAACTTTGAAGATAAATCAAACCTTACCAAAATGGGATTATGAGTACTATATATTTTTATACAATTCTTCTTGAAGTCTGCTTTTAGCATAAAAATCCGATTATGAAAAGGAATGATTATGATTATTCTACTCTACATTTTGTCCGAGGATACCCAATGCAATCTTGACTTTCCGTAATGTTGAGGGCTCTTGGAAATGAGCCTAAAAAATGGAATGACCTTGGATAGAAAATCACACTAGAAATTATGTTCAAAAAAATGTAGAGTACAATTTAGGGTGCCATAAATGATTTGGGTTATACTTGTTAGGCCCTTAAATGATATTGTGGGGTTTTCTTTCCTAGGTTATTACTAAGGTGTCTAGTTTGAATTTGTAAAGTTGTAATACCAAAAAAATGTTGACTTTTGGTTGAATTTAGAGGAAGTCAAGCAAGTAAGCTAAAAACAAGCCTTGGGCATTTAGGGGTTAGGGATTTAGGAAAGAATCGAAAGATTTAAATTTGCAAATTCAAATGAACTCTAATAATGCGATTTTTTTGTTCCCTATTTTTTTCCATAAGAGTATTACTACTCTAATACTTATATATATAGTTATATATTCACTAGAGGAAAAAAATAAATTTATGAAAGTAATCATGAGCGCACGTGTGCATATTTAATCCCCACTTCTTATTTTATGGAATTACTTAGTGCTCATTAGGTCCATGGTATTAATATGTACCGTCATTCCAAAATTTGGGCTTGCCCTAAGATTTTGTCAAAGAAATTAAGAATTACTTATGAATTAAAGCTTCTCTATTCATTTTATATTTTTTTGGCTAGAAGTTTGCCTAGGCCTAAAGATAAAGCTTGGATTCATAATTTTATATTTCTTTGAATCAAGTTTGGATACCTCAGTAGAACTTGTTCAAGCTTTTAAAAACCTTAATTTCTCACTTTTAAGGGATTTTTAACCCCTAAAGGACCAAGGTCATTTTTCTACCAAATAGCACTGAAAATTGCCATTTCTGCTGCGTTCACCAAGCAAATAAAAAAAATAATTTTCTTAGAATCTAACCATAGGACCTCTTACTTCACTTGTCTTTGATCATGTGGTAAAAATTTCATGAAGTTTGACCACACGGATTGGAAGATATGAGCATTTGAAGTTGGGAAAAAAGTTTTTTTGAAGCTGCCCTACAATTTCAGCTGACTTTGACCAGGGCTATAGGAAAAAACTTACTCTACACAAAGTTGAGCTTTAATTCCTCCATGAAGGAGACCATGTTAGGTATGTGTGGGACAATTTTCAAACAAATTGGAGTGGTAGAACATAGTGAAAAAAATCTTGCAATGCAATGAGGTGCTAAAAATTCCATGTACACTAGACAAAATTGCAAGCTTTATGTAAATTTCAGAAATTCGAATTATGGAAATCCAAACGGTGGAAATGAAGACATGTTATTTTTGTACAAACATAAAAATTAAAAATTAAAAATAAATAAAAATAAAGCATAAAAAACTAAAAAAGAGTGCAAGCACTACTATTAAACACGGGCTGCTACAAAAGGATGGCTGGGAGATGTGGCAGCCAGGCTCGGCCCATTGCCCCTCCCTCTCCCTGCCTTGTCTCTCCTACTCCCTGCCTTGGGGAAGATGGTAGGCCCGGGTTGGCAAGGCCTGACCGGGCTGTCAATTCCCAACCATGGCACCAACCATAGGCCCCTGTTGCCTGCCATTGGGGGAACAGCAGGGGAGGCATAACATCAGCCCCCTTTCCTCTCCTCCTTGGCACACGGGCTATCAGGGGAGGCCACAATTTCAGTCCCACCACCTTCTATTCGTCTTCGTGCCCGTGTCAAGTGCCCTCATGTCAGTCAACTGCCTCCCAGTGGCCATAGGCCTTGCCCGATCTGCCCCTCCACCCCTATTTTGTCAAAAAATGTCCATAACTTCTTGCTAGAAGGTCCAAATGCGGAAAAAATTATATTCCCATGTAGCTCTCTTGATTCTTCACTTCTACTAAAAGTTTCAAAAAATCTTACAAAGTAAAAGGCCCGTAGGTACATGCCCAAAATCCCATTTGTCCCCCGAAGGGATAATGGTCCTTTAGGAGTTAAACCTTAAATTTTATTTTGGTTCTAAAGACCGACAATGAACATTAATTGTACATGAAGTAAGTTTTCAATAACCTATAATTCTCATGCTAATAGATAATATTGGGAAGGCTAGCTGTTTAGGAGATTTTCAAAGGTCTAGAGGTATGTACAAATTTCATTCATATATATATAATACTTGCTTAAGAAATAATGTCATGAGTGAGCTTGGACCTTAAAAGATTAAATTATATATTTAAAAGTTCTCTACTACTACTTCAACACCGAAAAATTAATTCATCATAAATAGGTTCCTAAAATCATTAATAATCCATTTGTGAACCGGCTTGCCTTTTAATTCCTCATCTACACCATTTACTTCTTCTATGATTGTCATTAGTGGAATAAAATTCATGATATTCATTGGTAGTACATAAGACTATTAGAATTGAATCCATTTGTGGCTTATAATGTATGATCTTCATTATTTTACAAATGTGGACCACCCGCTCTAGATAGTCCTTAACCACTAAATGCCCAAGGCACCAAATTTTGGTATTCACAAAACATTGAAGTTAGTTAAAACCTAATCAAGTTGCTATTTTCAGTAATTTATATTTTTGAAAAATTCTTCTTGAAGTCTACTTTTAGCATAAAAAATCTGATTTTGAAAATGTGAGATTATGATTTTTCTATCCAAGATTTTGTGCAAGGGTACCCATTGCAATCTTGATTTTTTGTAGTGTAGCCATTTTTGTGAAGATAGTTTTCAAAAACAATGTTGTAAGTTGTAACTAAATTGACTTAAAACATGAGTCTTAGCTCCTTCATTTGATTATCAAGGTTAGAAATAAATACTTTGAACACCTTTTTATTGCCGCTTGAAGTTAAAATTATTTGATTCACATTGTTTTAAATGTAATGGTACGACTGCTTTTAATGGGAATTTAGAGTTTTCCTCATTTCATTGGCACTTGTACATGACATGCCCAATTGTCCAAAATAAAAACTTGAAGAATGAAGATAATTATCATCATTTGCCCACATTCACCTCAAATTTTCCTTGAATTATATTACATCTCCAAGTGCCATTTCCCAAAACATTGTTAGGTTGGGGCAATGTCCAACAATTTTATGAAAATGTCAGCCTCAAATTGTATATCACATTTGAAACAACTAAGAGTAGCCTAAAATTTTATTAAAAACAATAATAGAGTACAGAGGCCTTGTTGCTTGATTTTCAATAGTACTTCCTATAAGGTGAAGACCATGGGTTGTTATCCATCAATTGAAGAAATTGTACGTCACTCCTAAGTGATAAGCCCTACACCATAAGATTATTTTTTGAGTAGATAACTAGAGTGGACTCTCTCTTGAGGTACATTAGCAATACCCATTACGTACAATAGTGTTTTTTGTTTTCATCAATATATTACAGAAAATAGTAAATTCTTGAATGACTATTAATTAGATTCATACATGTACAAAGTCTATAACACAGATAAAATGCATACAACATTTGGATACTTAACTTTAGTTCCAATTTTTCGGCAAATATCTCCATATCCATGATTTTTAAGTGTGCCAAGACTCCAAAATATGTGCTTTTTAGCTCCAAATCGTATCTAGGGAAGTGTCTGAACACATGTATTCATGCAAAGGTGTAAGGTGGTTTACACCTGTATGCAATATAATTTGGGTTCAGAACTTCTTGGTGTCTCCCCATTGTTTAGGCTGAATTTTTTGGTTGCTTGTTAAGTTGGGCACTAATTCACCTAGAAAAGCAGGGCAATTGCAAGCTAGGGTGGCCCAAAAGGAACTGTCACAGTCCATTTTTTTCTTGGTTTACTTTTGTTTTTGAAGATTAAAAAAAAATATGGTATGATTATAGTTAAAAGGATTCATTTCTATGTTTTATATTGAATAGATTACAACCTTGAATAGGTGAATTAAATAAATTTTTAATATTTTATGTGTTATAGACTATTCAGTCTTCATTTGAGGACTGTCACAGTCTATTAGATGTTTTTGCAACAAATTCTAATTTAACCCCTAAAGGACCATTGTCTTCTTAAGGGCAAAATGGATTTTAGATCCAAATTTTTATAGTTGCTTTTACATCAAGGGGACCACAACATGGAGTGGCAACTCTTACGGAAAGAGCTAAAACATAGCTTTAATTATCCCTCCATAAGATGGAAGGCATGATTTCTTCTCTCTATTAGAACATTTTGATAATTATTAAATGTTTTCAACAAATATGACAACAAACTATCCAAAGAACCAATAAGTAATTTGTTGTTGTACATGGAATTGTTGTATGTATTAATAGAGCTTATGTTTTATTCTTTGAAGAAAGGACTTTTATATATCATTATTTTGTCTAAAATAGTATTGATTTTGTGAGGTGCATTAGACATTCTCAAAATCAATTTTACACAAATCTATCTTATCAAAATAATTGAAATAAGTATTTCTAAGGATGGTCTAACTTTCAATAGAGTTAATTTTCATTATAATCAATTCTATAATTTATTGAAATAAATCAAAATCTGATGTCATCTTTGAAGTTTTTTTATATGAATATACAAAAGAAATTTCAATTTTTTCAATCTTTTACAATGAAATTTCAAAGAAATTTTGAATCTTTTTGAATCTTTTTTTAATGAAATTTTTTCATCTTTTACTTTAACATACTATAAAAAAATTATAAGAAAAAAATCAAAAAATTTGGAAGTCATATGCAAAAAATGAAATGGATTTTTATAATTAGGTTTTTGCCAACTTTGGTACACTCTAGCTTGCAATTGCCCAATAGCCTTGATCTACCAAGCGGGCTTCAATAAACAAATGAATATGCGCAATTCAAAAGAATACAACAATCGGGACACTACCTTATTGCACAATTTTCAAGTAGATGTATGTTTTTTTCACAGCTCATGCGACATTAACTACCTCATTGGGTTCTTTACAATTGGATGGTGGAAGTTATTTGTACTCCACTTGTGACCTTAAAAAAGATAGGTAGAAAGTGTCAGATCTATCTACAATAGTGTACTTCAAATAGAATCTAAGTATCATTTTTAGAAGCATTCATTTACTATAGTGACAGAAGGGAATATCCACACATTCAGTTGGTTTAGTACAGATGGTACAAAAAATGGCCTTGACGTGCTTGACACAAATAATAAGCACTACAATACCCATGTACAAGCCAACAACTAAGTAAAAATAACCAAATTTCTATAACATGATGCTCAACATGTCATTAACATTCTAATTTTGTTCCTAGATCAAATGGAAGAACCATTGCATTCAAGTGAAATCACAATACAAACACAACTGAGACGAAGCCACAAACGGTTGGCCATAGAGGAGTAAGAGTAAAATCAATTCCGCTAAGATAACAACCGCTGAAGTAAAGAGCATAACATAAATCAAAAGAATTCAAAACTAAATAAAGCCGTAAAGAGGGGCTTCATAGTCCACATGACCTACAAGCCATTCCTACAAGCCAAAGTACAGGAATGCAGCTACATACATCACTAAATGAGACTAATTCTAAACACTGCGAGTGAACTGACATTTAAATCGTTGGAATCTGGACATAGTGCTGTCCACTCCAATCCACTGGTGACTAGTTCTAATCTGCTGTTGACTGCTTGTCGACGCGTTGTGGTGAAGCCTTTTCCTGCAGTCCCTCCTTATATGAATTGTGCACAACTCCAAAGCGTGTAAACTCCTCATGCTTGCGGAGGTCATTATCTTGCCACCAATAACCGTCTAACGGCTAATCATCCCAGCCAAACATAGGCTCATGGATCATGTTTGCGTAAAAAATCTGATTGTTAGCTTCATTCTGTTTGAACTCTTTATTCGTTGCTTTGGTCCAACGCACGGTCATTAGGCCCTCTCTGCTATGCAAAAAAGACCTCACTTCATCTTGTTCAAAGTAAGTTACCTTCCCCTTCGTCCAATTCACTAAGTCATTGATTGCTTCCAAGTAAATGCGTAGGTTAGAGTTGAATTGTGAAAGAGCAGCTATTTCCATCTCAACCTCATTCCAAAATTCAACGATGACCAAACAAGCAGTTACAAGTAAGTACTGAGAAAAGGGAGATAGTAACCTAGGCAACAGGCTCATACAAGCAATGAAACAGAAAATATGGAAGCACTAATAGAATGGAGAACTTACAATATGAGTGAGGAACTTGTTACCCACTAGCTTATACTTGTGCGGGCAACCTGAGAAAACGTCCACATCATCAACAACAGTGAATGCCTCATAAATCATTCCGCATCCTTGAACATCACGTCAAATATTCAAAAATACTACTTAATCACATCGTGAAACAATTTCATTATGTTCAAATTGGAATTTTCAAACATCACATGAAAATTCAAAATGCTAATTGATCACCTCATTCAAAATGGTACTTGATCACATTATACGAACCATACATAATCACATGTTTGATTGTTACTTGATCACACCATTCAAAACGCTACTTAATCACATGTTCGATTGCTCAATAATTACTTTAAAGACAAACATGACGTGGAATATACTTGGGCATGTAGGAATTTGAACCCTGTAGCATCTAACATATGCATGCCCCTCCTCCTCCCATTTCAAACAATCAAAATTAGAATTTGTCATCCACGCTTTTGCACCCTTGATCCACCAAGCCTAGAATTGCATACTCTCTAGATAGTGAAAATAAAAAATCACATTCAACGATAGTACCTTATGGCACATTTTATTCTAATAGCTAGATTTCAGAAGACAATAACCTTAGTTTCAGCAGTCTGAGCTTAAGAAAAACAAGTATAACGACTAAATTTATCCTTTGCAGCAGTTGACCACGCAATCATGCAAGTTCAAATTACTTTGAATCCAAGATGGAATTCAATCCAATTGCACTTGATCAATTACACAAGTCACTTGTACAATGATTATAGACGCATAAAATCTAAATTTCACAAGCAAGGCAGATGATATCTAAACTCGTCTGAAACTATTGGAATACCTACATTAGTTACGAATTTCCAAACAACCAAATTTATGTCCCTAAGTTCCGAGTTAAAATTGCTTCCTTCACATGAAATGAATTTTAAATTTTTTTTTTTTTTGTTCCGGCTTGAGTTTAAACTCTACCTACAGATAAATATGAAAGTTGTTCACTTGCCTTTTATTTAGTCAACTTTGCTTTGCCCTTAGTTTTTTTATAGGCTGCATTCAGAGTTCTAGATTGTAATCTATCTTCTCTATCTGATTTCACGTTAAGAGTTATGTCATCTACTATATAAGCCTTCTCTTCTCATATGTTAGTAAGGGCTATCTTTTTCCTTCCCTCTCCATTGTCAAATGAATATCAGCAGTTCCCTTCAAGAATGAAAGTCTCAGCTTCGAAATGTCAGCACACGAAAATTCGACACCTTTTCTTGTTTAGTTTGTATACACACACAGTATATGTATTGTTTTGTGAATGTTATTCAAAGATTTTGCCAAAAAGGCTATGATTCACTGACTTCAATTCGCCATGTTTGCACCAGACTTATATTTTCTGTCGTCTTTTTTGCATTAAGCTATGAGATGATATTGCCATTGAAATGATGTCATGAAAGTGTTTGTCGCCATAAACTTAAACACTCAAAATTTGAATGTCACCAGTACAATTATTCTACGAAAACCACTCTATTGCCATCTACACTTCAGAAATTCACAACATTTCGCCTTAAAGGCGAAATCTGAAAAATGAAAATAAAAGTCTTGGTTGTCTTTTAACTGCACAATAACGCATTTGGATTTTTTTGGTTTGCAATATATCCAAAATTGTGGAACTTCACTAGACTCAAACTAGTGTTACAGATTTTTTGAATCTTGTGAGCATGTAGGCTCTTGTTAGCTCTCCTAATGTTTAAGGTCAGTTTCAATATCTTTCTCCATAGTACCAGAAATCATAACATCAATCGAATTGAAAATATGAAAGCACTGTCAAGTTTTGTGGAAATTTTGTTTATATTCTCAAAATGAACTAATATATCTCTAAATATTATTCTTAGACAACATGCTTAAGAGTAAAAAATTTAGACTACATCCACGGGACTGTAATGTATAAGCACCACCACATTAAGGAGTTGATATTATAATTACGCAAAAGGCAAAAGAACGTCGTCGCGTGTCTAGGGATTGCGGTGAACAGAAAAATCATAATCACAAAAATGTATCTATGACAATGAAACTAGGTTAACTAAAAAAAGAGCCGCAATATTAGAAAATCGCACGTTGTATTATATTGAATAAATGTGACTCGTAGAAAGGTTCATTTTCTGCCAATTAGTTTTGATGGTAACATTGTCTTACAGCTGCACTTTACCGATCATTAGCTTTTTCTGGTTCTTTTAAGAACATGATTAGCATGGACAAATGCTACAATGGTCATGCATGGTGTCGTATTATCACTTCAAAAATTTACAATGATTTTGGTCTAAAGATTAAGAAGTCCACTTGTGCTAGTCACTTGGTATACAAGAATGATGCATGTGAACACTTGAAGCGTTGCTCCACAAAAAACGAAACAAAGTGGTGGAATAATACTAACACTTTTTTCCACGTACTAAGGTTGATTCCTCCAAAAGATTTGACATTAGTTTGTAAAGTCTGTAAACAACCACCTACTTGCGTCAATTTCTGCGACAAAAGAATTTACTATGTCATAGGTGCAGCTGATATGACGAGGGTTTGCGTTCATTTAAGCACTCATAACCATCCCGTCGTTGATGGCCTCTATCAAGATTTCGTAGACACTATAGCAGGGCTCATTGTAAAAAAAGTAAAAAAGACACCTATAGCTAAAGCCTCTACAATAGCTTTGGTTGCTAGCAAAAAATTCTTGAATATATTTCTAGTTCACGCGTGACGTGTATAACGAATTAAAAGAAATGCTAAGGGGGAAGACACTAGATAGACAAGTTCCGAGTCCTTAGTTCACCGAATGTTCAAAATATTGATGCGTTCTTCCATAACATTGAAGTTGGAGGAGGGGAGATTGATCAGCTACTTGCAATGAAGAAACAAGCAAAAATTGAATTCATTCACGACAACATGTTTCTGAGTCAGGGACAAAAAAAAGTGTATTTGTTCTAGATGCTTATCGATGGCCCAAAGAGTGGAATTGATCTTGTACAGCGAATGCAACCGAAGAGGAATCTGGCTAATTGTTGGCTCATGTTCAACCATGTTAAGCGCAATAAAGATTAGACTACAACTGTCTGTTACATATATGAATCCAGTTATTGTAAGGTCTTGACTATTGTTGTTTGCAATATGCAATCAGAGGATATTGAAAAACAAGTGATTATGTGGAGATGTCTGAATAGAATTATGGAGAGGAATAGCTTACTGAATCCAAATTTCAAATGCTTCATGGTAAACAACGCTTAAGCCAATTGGAATGCTTTTTGAAACTTTAAATCGTTTACAGCTCTAGCAATCCTTCCCTGAAAATGATTGATTGGGAACGCACCTGCCTCTTTTACTAAGCAACTTCAATGAAGCAACACACAAAGAGACTTATTAACTGCGAATTCTAGAACCAACACATCAAACTTTACAGAAACTACAAAAACACAAAAAATCTTAAAAAGATAGAAAGTCGGTACCTTCAAATTAAAGCATGGTGGTACTCCTTTGGTGCAGTAATGGAGGAATCTTTGAGGGATCTTGAATTTAAGTTAGCGTTGTGGCACTTCAGATACCGTCAACGGGATAGTTCCATAAAACTGTAAGATCTTAATTCTTTCTTCAAACTTTCTTTACAATGATATATTCAGTTTAATAATGATTTCTAGATTATATCTAAAATGTCTTCTCACACTTGTGTAGAATCTATCAATGGAAGAATTGGCGGATATTTTATCTTGCAATCTCTCTGAAACAGTTTATAACAAATAGATGCAGGCATCAAGGAAATGTAGTACGGACTTATACATTGTAGCATGTGATGATTGGATTCGAGCGTTCATACAAATGACAAATTACCAGGTGTACCTCAACAGTGGGCCATCTAGATTTGGACCCTTGCAACATGACTTAAAGCTGAAAAGAATAGTAGCATCCATGGACGGAAAGAGAATTATCGATGTCTTGTGCAGTATGCCCGGTGTTGAAAAAGTAGGGACAAGCATACTACATTTAAAAGAAGAAGAAGTGTTCAGGTCAACAAAACAGAAGCTGGACGTATCCATTGGGTCCGAAGGTGATTTTCATCGCTCGAATAAGGTTAATTTCTCTCATCCTAAAGTGCAATTGAAGTCTACCAAAATTGTAGTTGCCAATATGAAGAAAGCCACCGCAATCTTATCTTATGCAAAGTACATTTTAGAGACGGATTTTGACTCTTCCGAGTGGCACATAGCTTGCATCTCTGTGAAATCAAAGAGGAAGTGCTATGCCTTTCAGTCTCAGACGGAGGTGAAGTGCAAGATGATCATAGTTAAGGCTCTAAAGCCATCACTGCTCCAATGTATAAGGATGAAAAATGTAAATTCAAAGATTCAAGAGTGGAGACAAATGAGTTATGATTTTTGTCCGAATGATATAAAATGTTGTGCAATGGGTTCAAGGAGGTCTCACATTCTCAGTCGACCAAGAATTTATGATCTCTAGCTAGTGATAATTGATACAACCCTCATTCCGATGAGATTATTTTCTTTGAAGAGGCAAGCTTCCACTTGCAAGAACGATTGTCCTTGTCTCCGCCTCTTCACGTCCTCAAAACTATTTGAAGTTGTAAAATAGACTTATACAAAATTGCTTCATGGTGACAAGCCTCTATGTATTTACAATGGAAAGAACATTCGCAAAAATGAGAAGGCACCAACTAATGATTACCGGAACCAATGAGAGAGCGCCCAAAATATTACAAAGAATATTCTTAGAGTGAATATTTTGCCATATCCAGAAATTGGAGCTATCGTCACTCTACAATCTGGCATCAAACCTCATCACATGGTGTGTTGGATTACTATCTAAAATTTTCCAATTTGTACTTGTTTGTACTTCATCAGTATGCTATCTGCATCCATTGGAAAGCGAGGGAAATATTTGAATTGCAAACATCTATATTATATTTTCTATTATTTGTGCAAGATGGACCAAAAGAAGGACAATTCAATCATGCACCAAGCTTCAATATAGACAAGAATATGGATGAAGTGATGAATCTACCGAAAATGGCAGGGACAATGAAAAATAATGCCTGAAATGGCAATATAAACTTTGAATATTTTGTCAGTAGATTACTTCAGTATTGTACTCATATATGTCTCAATGTAGAAGCTTAGACTTTCCATTTAGAGGGTTGTAAATTCAAAGTCTGCTTCTTTGAAGTACTATATGTGTATCTAATGTCCTAGATAATCACTTTCCTGCAAGTAAAATCAATGTATTCCAAGCACTATAACAATGCAACATTTTGAAAAATGAATGTATCTTAAACCCCTGGGTAGATTAAAAATGGATGTTTATAGAGACTAAAATCAACTAGCCCGGTAGTTGAATTGATCGACATTGGCCCAAACCAATACAGGCCAAATATTTTACATTATTTATCTCTGGCATTCTGTGTCGGGCTCCATAGTTTAATTTTGCACTTTTAAAAATATCAGTGAGATTGATAGGTTCAGTTCGGGAGAGAAGCGAGTAGATCCCCTACCTTTTTTCTTTGTTCCGGTTTGTGGCACCCTCTTGGGGCTCTCTTGCTGCTGAAAGGTTCCACTTGAGGCGTCGATGTTGCAATTTTTAAAAAAAAGATGCAAAGTGTCTAGGTTTTGGATCGGGGAAAGGAGGACCTTAAACCTTCCCTATTTTTTTGGTTCCAATAGGTGGGACCCATGAGGGGCTCTGTCGCTGCCGAGAGCTCTTACTTGAGGTGCCGATCTTGCAGTTTGTTTTAAAAAAATATTCAGGTCTGTTGGTTTTTTATCAAGGGAAGGGCAACCTCCTCCCCTCCCCATTTTTGTGGTTCTGATCGGAATCACCCTCGTGGGGCTCCATCATTATGGAGAGATACTACATGGGATGCTTGGTCTTGCAATTTTAAAAAAAAAATTTAGGTGCATTGGTTTTGCCATCACCTAATTTGAGGCAATGAATTCCACTAGTTTTGAGATTGTGACGTCATCGTACATAGGTCTTCTAATATTGGTCTATATTCTTAATCCCGATCATAAAGAGATATTCATTAGTAAGTTTTTATCATTTTCAACCTAGATGTGTAGGATTTGAAATTCAGAATACTAATACCCTATTCTATTTTTGCTCCACAGTCATTAGACAACAGTAATAGATCCACAGTAATAGGTGGCTGCACATTAATAGCTCCACAATAACAAGTGTATGGTCTTAGGTCCATGGTAATAGGTCGACACAAATAGCTCTACAATAATAAGTCCACGCTCATAGGTCCACGATCATTAGGTCTACATTAAATATATTCATGGATTCCCTATTATTTTTTAAATTCCAAAATGTACCTGGGTTTTTTAACCAAACACTCCGAAATATCTAACTTTTTTTTAAAGGATTTGAGGGTTCGCCAAAGCTGCATTCATTACTCTCAAGCTCGCACTTTTAGGCTCACAAACTAGTGTTGTTGCTGCAAAAAATAGGGCAACTACATTTTATAAGCTCACTTTTCCATGAAAAAATGTCAAAAATGGTGGTGCTTCTTTGGATTCTTTTTTATAGACAAGTTGGCTATATACATGAAAATTTTCACATCATTTGGAATTGTACAACATATAGAAAAAAAGTAGTAAGTAGAAAGAAGTAAAGAATGAGTCAAAATACAAAATTGTTTAGAATTTAGTTATAGAATTGAAAAATGCCAATCCCAATGGTTGCAAATTTGCAATGTTGTACGGAGTAATAAACAATCTAGATGCTATGATTTTATTTTTTTCAAAAAATATTGAAAATTAAATAAGATAAAGGATTTCAAAGTTTATTTTAGAATAAAGAATCCATAACTACTCGTGATGATAAAAACTCCTCATAACTTTCATCTTGATTGATCAAAATGGAATGATTCAAAGCTTTCCACGTATATATAACTTTTAAAAACCAATTTCAAATTTTTGTTTTTGAAAAAAGTGATTTTTTTATCTGCTCGGACTGCCTATTTATGAAAAAAACTAACATATTAGGCCCTAATTTTTTACTCATATTTCCAAATGTCATGAAATTTAGTGCATATGAAAGATATTCCTCGTCTATTAAAATTTTAGCCTAAAATATGCAAATCCTCATTCACACTAGCTTGCTCAAAATTTCTATGTTGCCAAAAAACACATATTCTTTCAGGGGTTAACATCAAAAGTTGTGTATAGACCATTGATTTATCTAAGCAAATATTTAGATATAACTAAATAGACTTGAAATATTAGCATGCAACGTTTCTAATTAAAGGTAGTTTGCACTAAAAGTGATTGTCTTTCTTCAAACCGCTCCTATAATTAGCTATTAAATGGATATAAAGAGGTCCTTAAATAGACCTCTTTAGCCATTGAATGAATTGAAGAAAAACTTCATCAAACCGCACCTGTAATTAGCTATTAAATGGATATGAAACGGTCCTTAAATAGACTTCTTTAGCCATTGAGTGAATTGAGGAAAAACTGTTAATTATTGCGAGACAATCATTTTCCTTGCATAACATTTAGTAGCATGTGTGGATGTTGCCTTGGTTCTACAGTGATGGTGTACCTTTGTATCCTCCACCCAAATTGATGGTGTGCTACATCTTCCACCTGTCTACTTCATCAATAGCTACTAATGAAGCACTATTGGAGTGTGGAATATACCACACCATCATTGTAGAGCTACTGAATGTTATGTGGTTTCTCACATCTCTTTAGAAGTTGCAAGGGGACAAATTTTGGAAGACCTACGATCATAAATAGGTGCCTACAACACAAATCTTTGAAAATTCATAAGTAATTCAATAGTACATGGAAAAATACAAAACCAATTGTGTTACATTGAACATCTATTTTTTTTTCTCTGAAAAATGAGATAACATTCTTTCCATCCACGGAAACCCATGAAAAACGCACATCAGCCTAAAATGGTCACTTTTAGAGCAGACTACCTTAACCATAAGCCTTGAAGGACAAGAGCATTCTTCGTTCAAAAATTACCGATAAAAAACTGATCATATTGTGAAAAGTCAAATTCATAAGGGTCTACCAAATTCAGTACCACCAGAATGACTGAAGAACATTCAGATAAGTGACGAAATAGATGAAATCGGTTAAATGAAAGTCTCCAGATTATTTACTACTCAAAATTGCTAAAAGAAACTTGAAGCCCAATTCAGGCTTCTTGGTCCCTAGAGGTTAAAATAGACAAGATTGCATAAAAAAATATGTATCGCAACTTCCCGTTAGTCTTGGATGACACCTGGAAAATATGTACAAAAAATTATATTTCCCATATGTTCGTCAGGAAACGATTATACTCCTAAGCAAAAAAAAGATTTAGACTTGGAAAACCAATGTCTGCTACTACGTGTCAAGATTTCGGCGAACATCAGAAGGCTCCACTCTTGTCTTCAGACCTTTATTGAACGCCAAATCAGATAAGAAGTCTGTAAAGACTTCTTCAAAATCAGGCATTTTCCCTAACCCTGCAGAATGTAACAAATATTCGTATCAATAGGTTAGCTTGGAGTATCAGTTTGCTTCCAGTTCTAAGCGGACTTGACACATAAAATCTAGAGCAACAGCAATAAAAACAAGGTCTTCAGATATTGGACTTGAGATTGAGAAATACAGAAAGCTGCATATCAAAGGATGACTAGTGTTTTACGTAGTCTCAAATCAACAAACATAATTAAGAATGAAATAATACCTGGGAAGTAATTGATATCAATGACATAATATCGGTTACCAGCTCCACCTTCTCGAATGATATCCATATTAAATATTTGAAGACCCTGATCAAATTCACCACGAGATCACAATTAGAGGTGATTGTACTATTGCCCAAAGAGGCAGCATCTCCACTGATTGAATAGTTGCAGGCTGAAAAACATCAATATGAAATATGCCATAAACGTCAAGTGCGAAGTGCCTGCACATTCAGCTTAGAAAGTGAAAAACAATTTGGAGACCACTTGGTTTTAAGAAGGGACAGAAATGAGGTTTCGTGAGTGACATAAATCCTTGACAAGGACAACAATTATAGGTATAGAGAATTTACCAGTCTCTGGCGAAGCTCTTTGGAAAGGCTTTCTAGCAGCCGGCGGGGTGGCAAGGCTGTGCAAACAATGCATTTAACGTCAAAATTTGGATGACAAATAGCAAATTCATGGTTCTTTATTAACCAAGAAGTTCTTGAAGGAAATCCCTTCCAAAAATGTAGCCGCATTAAACCCTGCCAGTTGTAACGTAAAACTGCGTTGATTGAAGTTACAGACTTTGGCAAATTTTTAATGCAGCCACGAGTTTGGGAGGGCGGTTTTTGAATCTAATATAAAGATCGTGAATATTCGAAGAGAGAATTAGGAGAGTGAGAAACAAATATACCAGCTGCTTGAGGATCCAAATCAGCATTCTCAGCAGATTTAGATGCACAGGATACTCTTGGGAAAGGCATCACACCATTCCTAAACGTCTCTCCTTCATGCACATCCGGCAAGGAAAACCTCCGTACTACCCTGACATGATCCCCGACTACGTAGGTTTTGAACAGTACCCCCCCTGCAATAACACAATTTGTCAGAAGTGCAAAAACTAAAATTCAAGACGATCCCAAATAGATCATCTGAGATTGTACAGTATATAAATTCCCATCCAGGAGAGATTAGGCTCTCTAGCCGAAATTCTAGGGTGAACCACACAATTAAACGCATCCACTTCACACAAAAATATCACAGGGTCCAAAAGATTGTCTACAAAGTTCTTAAATGATGTGCATAGGTCACAACCGCCGCTTGGCCATTATCAAGAACACAAAATTTCTTGAAACATTTGATTGTTCTGCTTTCTCAGGCATGGGATCAAAAGTGCGACAAATATTTTTGGTACTCAAGTAGCCTCTCGTATGATTCGACATTTTACAAAGTTTAACCAACTGAATGAGCATAAAGTCACAATGAAGGGAAGAGCTGGATTACCATGGTTAACAAACTCTTGCAACATTAGAGGTGGATCCAACTGGTTCAAACAGGACTTGTCGTACGCCAAAGACATTTCATGAGCCTTCGCAGATCCATCTGACACCAATGGCTTCGCTACTGCACACAAACGCACGAAGTGTTACAAATCATGCTAACTCGCTGATAGCCCCCGACAAAAAAAAAACTCCCAGAAAGCCTCTAGGGCTGCGTTAAACCCTACCAATTGTAACGTCATTTAAGGCAGATTCTAACAGAATTTTTGTCAAATTGTAACGTGACTAGATTCTCTGGTGTAGATACGAGGAGTGAATTTTTTACTAGTGAAAATGAATCCCAACACTGGTTGAAGTCACAAGAGTTTGAAGTTTAGGGTTTAGAGTCTAGTCTTCAAATGGAACAACACTGACCTAATGGAAGCTTGAGACCAGCGGCAGAGACAGAGGCAGGAATAGACATTGCATCGCCAGTAACCACCAATTGTCTGGGAACTCCAACAAATCCTGAGAACCAGCCACCACACAGACTCAAAAATCATACAAATGGTTGAAGCACGTAGATCCATGATGATCTAAAAAGGCGGCACACAACCTACCCGGGGATCAAAAGAGGTATCTGAGGATTTGTTGGGTTCACTTGTACCCTGCAAACAGGTGGTGAAAACAGATTGAAATAAATGGTCTGCCCACAGTATAGTTACTCTAATGATTCCTCTTCACAACCATAACTTGACGCCATCCCGTAAGCAAAAGGGTCAATCCAAGCTCACCTCCCGAGCTGCTCATGTCGAGCTCAGCCACATCTTGGAGCATGGACTGCCGATTCCGTAATTGCAAAATCGCTTCAGGAGGGTCCAGCACCACCACATCCGGATACTTTCTCTTGTAGTCCTGCAAGCATCACCAAAGTCTCAAAACCTGCCACACGCAAGCAGGGGAACACTCCCCAATGTGACAAAACACTAGAAGGAAAAACATCCCCTCACAAAAACATAATAAAAAAACACATTGCGACGATAAACCTTGCCAATTATAACACCATTTTAAGGTTCATACCATCTTTGTTGTCAGTTCATTATACTACTCATTTCTGTGCAATTGCTTGCCCATTGTAAAACCATTAGAGTTCGAACTATCCAAATCGTTGGTTCAATACACCACACATTTCCGTGCAATCACTGATAATTATAAAGATTGTGGTCCACATGATTCAAACTCTCCATATTATGGAAGATCTCTTCAGTATTTTCGAGGTACTCCAACCCAGAGAATAATTGAACACCACGGATTCTTCTTCCACAGTAATTGCACGGAAAAGTGAAGATGCAGATGTGACAACCTGACTTACAGACTTATGACCTCCACAATCCTTGCCATCTCTATTTGGGCTCTTCACAAGGACCATGGCAAACAAAAAATTGAAATTGAAAAAAAACTTAAAAAACTTACAAACCCTGACAATATTGGGTCGCTAGAATCACCTTCACAACTCTCTCCATTTGCTGACAGTAACTTATCTCTGCTCTCAATCGAGAATAAAACTCATATTATTAGTGTTAAACTATGATAAACCTCTTGAGGAATTTATACTTCGTTATTTATTCAATATTTTAGACATTAACATTGACAACAGAGGAGCTAGCATCCTTTGGGCCTTTCAAAACGTCTAATTCTAAGCAGAAGACAGAAGCTAATCTCCCTCTCCCTCAGATCTTTTAAACTCTCACCTGCAACGATTGGCGCCACTCCTTCCCTGTGAACTGTCGGTCAAAATAACAATGTCCATGTTCTCGTAAGAAAGCAAAATTAACAATGGATTACGAGAGAAAATGGTCTTAAATGGAATAAAAATTCGTTAGATTAAACAAGGCTGCGTTTCCTAGGAGGAATGTTTCCTGTGGGCCTTTCCACTGGAATATGCATCAGAACAACAATCTATCCGAACCAAGGAATAAACGAACAACGAATGTTCCTCAGTAGGTAGCAAAGCAAGTTCCAATGACATTGAAATCCGCGCCACATGAAACAAGGGTGACAGACCGCTAACCTTATGTAGAAGGACGTCAAAGGGTCCTTGCTCAGTCAGCGGCACGCTGCAATCTATTGGCACGAGTGAGATCCCCTTCAATCTGCCCAACAAAACATCACACACAAAGTACATCACTACGGTTTGCTGAGAATATCAAAACATTACAAAAGCTTAGAAGGTCAGTAGGGCCACCCATGAAGTCTGTGACCCAAACGTGCCACCTAAAAACTCACGCGAACAGTACCTATGATAAACAGGATGCACACCAAGTCTCCATTTGATCAAGAGGCAATTTTAGGGTTTCTACCCACAAAACTTTGAACCTCTGTAATTTTCGCATACAGTATCCACATGAGACATTCTTTGATCCGTTGGAATCCTCTTTCCTTTGCCTACAATAATTTGGCAAAATCAATAATAGGAACTAGCTCCTCTTACTTTGCTATGCTGCATCCAGTACCTGGCATGTTCCTCCAGCTTCGGTTTAATGAAGCTCTTGGTTTTCTTCGAAGTGAGAGCATATCCAACGGTGAAAGTTGGAGGCGGGGCCAAGCTGGAAGCTGGAGGAGACGGAGCTGAGGTCAGCGGTGTAACAAGAGGAGATTGTTGTGAACGCAAGTCTCTACTAAAAATCTTGAACCCCTCCCTCTTCCTGTCTTTCTCTCTTCCTTGGTGTCGACTACGCCCCTCTTCTCTGTCACCGATTCTCCCCTGAAACCCTAGTGACGATGGTCTCTCACGCGATTGTAACAGACCCACCCCCCACAGGCTCTCGGAAGTCGGGGACGCCACCGTCACCGTCACGTTGCTACTGTCGAGCCTCATGCCCACGGATCCAGAGAGACTCCTCAAAGTCTTGAAGAGATGCTCAGCTTGTGCAATCGTTGTTCGAACGCCAATTCTTGTGGTAAAAAGAATTAGAGACTGAAATGTCGCTCAACTTATGCTCCTAGAGCTTTTACTGCAACCGACGAGTAACTGAGCGCAGCATCTGGAGTTCTGCAAGATAGAAGTCACACGCAATATTCAACGCCAATTTGAGAGTATAAAGACGTGGACAATGTTACTTTGGAGCGGATGCAGTCTTAGAAAACTCAAAACAGAGTATGTAACAAAATTCTGTCCAGTTCGCTTTTAAGAAGTGGCCAGAGGTAAATCACACCTAATAGCGGGTCTCATTCCATTTAACACAATCTCCTTCCTTACACAATCACGAAGCAATTGTGGGTTCCAAAATTGGGGTGGCTAATAGCGATGGAAAAAAATTCACTACTTAGCGAAAAACTACCCATCAAATTTTCACGCATTACAAGTCCATAATACAAACTGGAGCCGTCGGTAACTTTGTACACAAGCGTCTCTAATTTCGATTCTCTTCACCTCTCCTACTAAACGAAGATGTCTCAGAAACGAGAGTTCACGACCCAAAAAAACGCAGAAAGCTAGCGCGTAGCAACGAAGCTAAGTAACGAAGCAGCAGAGAGGTGACTAAAGCTCTGCACGGCAAGGTCGTCGGGAAAGTCAAGCGCACATACTAACGCTCGCAGTCCAAACTACACTCACTTGTCGTACAAAACAAACAGAGGACACGCACAAGTTTGAAGCTCCTTGACGAGCTTACACGATTTTCGTGACATTGAGACCAATTCGAGCGGCACCGCGACTCCAAGACCAACCCGAAAACAACAATACACTAAACCAAACACTCGTTCCAATAGCAGAGTCTCTAAAAAGAGTAACGCAATTCTGCGCAAGTCCCCATTTTGAGAGCTTGAGCACTTCCACATCGCATTGCAACATCGCCATTTTGACGAACACGACCAAAGCAATCACTTAAAGTCAACGCCGAAAATCACACACCATAAATATTACAAACACTAGATTTACCCACCAGAACGCAACATCACACCCCAACCCTCCCGAGACGAAGAAAACTATTACGAATCCTAACACTGTACCTCAACCACCAATCCTTGCAACCACAAAACTCGTCTCCAAGATCCAAAAAAGCAGTAGATCTCTCTCTCTCTCTCACACACACACAATGTGTTCTGAAAGATATTATTGTGATAAACGACAACACCACTTGCGCACCATCAAGAGTTCCTTACTGTAGTGTTGATGAAAGCTAAGGTCCTGCTAGTCACGTCAACTCCACTCGCAAACACATCAGCACCGCGTCACTGACCAATCTGCTGCAAGGGCACGGGCCACTGGGATACACAAACTCCAAAGTTCCTGACCCCGCCGAAAAACCAGCGCCACGAGGCACCCCACGGACGGTCGGAAACGGGCCCGGAATGGCGCAGAAGTGACAGCGCCAGTCAGCCAGCGCAGCGGAGCGAGGGCGGCGGCACTAAAATCGGAGGAGCAAAGGGGCGACAAGTGCAAGAGCCTGCTATCAGTTTTAGACACTACAAGCTTTGGCTATCGACTTTCTACAAGCTCTGGCTATGGAAGTTCTACAAGCTTTGCAATGGAATTTATACAAGCTTGGCTATGGAATTTATACAAACTTGACTATGGACTTTACACAAGCTTTGCAATGGAATTTTCACAAGCTTGGCTATGGATGTTATCGCTACACAAGTTTCGCTATGGGTGTGACCGGTGGACAAGCTTTCCTCTGGCTTTTATGCAAGTTCTGGTATGGATTTTATACAAGGCTTGTTATCAACACTGCTTGAGAATTGGGTCGGGGACAAGAAGCATCGATCTCTCTCTCTCTACAACTGCACTCACGAAGGTCTTTTCACGTGTTCACAAAGTAAAGAAAACGGACCAATACATCTCCGCAACGTGGTAGCTCCCTCTCCTCGTTCAGAAGATTCCGATCCACTCAACAGTTCTGTCATGAGAAAAGTGAAGGATTATCTGTCTTCCTAGGTGTGAGGAAGGAAGGACGGCTTGCGACCTTGCTTGCTTTGTCAATGAAATGAATCACAAAAGGGCTGATGAATCCACAGCTTTGTCTGAAGGAGTGAGTGAGATATAGACGAAAAATATATTCCAAGCGATGGAGAATATTCCTCAAGTGCCAGTGGAATATGCGGCCACATATACGCTGGCTCCATTGTCGGAGCGTCACTGTTGGTTCAGTTGGGTCATTTATTAGGAAATCTGCAGGAAGCCAGTTGATGGAGTCCTTCAGGAGTGCCGTGGGGGCACCGGAAAAGCGCCACTTTGGGGATATTTCTTGCATCATGGCTTTTGTACGTTTTTGTGTTGGCCACTGAAAGGAGGTTCCAATGCATGAGAGAACTCGCTTTTCGGTGACTCTATGCAAAAGTTACGAAAGTTCGAACTTACGAAAGTTCAAAGTTTTGAGTGGTGAGGTACATGTGCGTGCACCTATAATCATAACTTGCCTAAAAGAAATTATAGGAAATGGCTACATTTAGACCAATAAGACACAGTAAAAGCTTAGATATTGATGACAAAAGATGGGCAGACTCTGAACATGAGAGCCTTATAATCATCACTGCATGAAAGGAATTATAGGAAATGGTTGCAGTTGGATCAGTAAGATACATTAAAAGCTTAGATATTGATGACAAAAAATGGATAGACTCTGAACATGAGAGCCTAAGAATCATCACTACCTAAAAGGAATTATAGGAAATGGTTACATTTGGACCAAAAAGACACACTAAAAGCCTAGATATTGATGACAAAAGATGGGTAGAATCTAAACATGAGAGCCTAGTAGAAAAGTCTAGTGTCAAATTTTAGTGTCCTAAAGTGCTAAAGTATGTTAGAATTCCTTCCACGTGCCAAGAGGATCCAATAAAGATCATTTATATTTAGAAAGTATAAATGTACTCAGTTGCTATTAGTGTTGATTATGAAAGTATTTACAACTTAGATGTCCCTGTAGTATGGCTTGAGTGGAAACTATTAGTGGATTAAAGTACCTCCTACTATAATAGCAAATTCCATCATTAAATATATTGCATTTTAAATTCTAAAACAATGGCACAATTGATTGTTTGGCTAGCATTCATAAATGTTGAAATAAAATTTGAAGAAAGAAAGTGCCAAATGTACCATATTACTACTTATTTATAAATAAATAGTAATATAATAGACAATCATGACTCATTATCTTATCCAATTGAATTTAAAAATTCAGCAACAAGTTTGTTGAAGAACCAACTCAATTTTATATGGATACATATGTTATAGTAAATTAACCTCTTTCTCATCCAACTTGAAGAGGTTCTTGTTTTTTTTCACTTGCTTAGAGATAAATGAAAAAATTGCCCTCTATTTGGATGTTGATTGATTTTGTATGTCTCCATGACACCAAACTCATTTTGGGTGCTTGATTCCAAATATGAATTTAAAATGTCCAAATCTGCTTACTAGTGGTAAATAATAAGTTTCAACATTTTTTTTAAGGTGAAAATATGTTTATCCTAAGGACTGTAAGAGCAAGAGGACTAAGTCAATGTTAAATTGTATAATAAAAATTAGTTTTAAATATTAATCTTTAATTTTTATCAAGACAAAGCTAAAGCATTGTAAATTTCATAATGTTCCTCCAATTATCTTTGCTCATTAGTAGTGTAGTCAAACTATTTAAATTTGCAATTGTTTACGTGCTCAACCATTATGCAATGGAAGTATAATATGAATTTTAAGATGCTACATAACATCACCACTTACACCTTCAAAGTCATTAGAGTGTGAGTGAGAAGGGTTGTCTAATGTAAATGGAAAAGGGTGAACAAACAAAAGCAGAAGTGAAATAAATGACTTTGCTTCCGCTTTTGCTCACACTTACTAACAATGCCTAAACAAGCCTTCAATGGTCACATACACATCAATTGAATCTTCCAAATATTCAAGAATTCTCAATTGAATAGGCAAAGTCACAATTGGAAAGAGTTCTTCCTCCAACTCATTAAAAAAAAACGTAGAAACCTTTTGTTGGATTGGAGAAGAACCTTGAGCGAACTTGTTGAAACTTCTATCTCCAACTCAAGGGACAATTAATTCTACAATGAACTCATTGACAAAATTGCTACTATGATTCCCCCAATCATATGTGCAGGGGGTCTATGTAGTATGTATCCATTGTTTAATGTTGTAAGAGCATCGCCACCGTTCATCAACATATAGGCCCAGCACGGTGGTTGTTGAGCCCGAACTCCGAAAGTGCTGTCACCTTCCATTGTAGACTCAGAGACAATGAACCATAGGCCTGCCTACTCCAAAACATGGAAATGCACACCATCTTCCTCTGTCATCTTTAAAAGTGTACTGCATGAACTGCAATTTTGAAATATCTGGAGGAATAATTGTCAACTTTTTGTCGGCCCAACAACGTATTCCAACAACACGGCTTTCCAGTGAGCAGTAGCTGAAAAACAAAATATACTATGGTACCATGCCATGGGAAAGTGGGGGAGCAAGATAGCACTAAGTCTACATCAACAAAGTCAATACTGCACATCTCCTTCACTGAGTCACATTTCTTGAGAAAACGGTGGCGATACTTCAAAGATTGTCATACACTTAAAAAGGTCTCACAGATGACTTCACTCTTAAATTGTTGAAACAAAGAATGCACCTTCTAATCTACTAATCATCCAAGAGTATTTTGGTGACTACCTTGGTCATGCCTCATGAGGGTTTTTTAGATTATAGAGTGACGGCGAACTTGGAGCTTTGACAATTATAGGCGTGTCCCTACCTCAGTGCCGAGTCCAGTCCATCCACTTGGTTCACCGAATTCAATAGCATGGTCTTAAACTAAATAAAGACGTTATAAGACATAGTCCGGTGTGTGCATGCAGCTGTGGACGCTTTCTTCGTTTTCAGAAATGTGGGCACCAATCCCTGTGAGTCGTGGGCTTTGAAGGACAGCAGCAACAGCAAGAGCATCTGCCTTAACTTATACAGTAGCAGTTGTCTTCCTCGATCTCCGACTTCCAATTTGCCTTTGAATCTCTCCCAGCTCTCTTCCCAAGCTGGCTCCACGAAACTGGGGTAGTACCGGAACGGAGTAGAGTGGTAGTTCATCGCTAGCTATGGCGGTAAGCCGGCTTACAGAGTTATGTGCACTCCAATCTTTAC
Source organism: Pseudisothecium myosuroides (assembly GCA_951799445.1). Classification (NCBI taxonomy): domain Eukaryota; kingdom Viridiplantae; phylum Streptophyta; class Bryopsida; order Hypnales; family Lembophyllaceae; genus Pseudisothecium; species Pseudisothecium myosuroides. Next base: position 34,864,920 of record OX637287.1, on the reverse strand, counting down.
TGGCTCGGGACCGCAGCTTTGCACTGAAGAAGCTACAGTCACGCACATGAGGAAGTGGGAGTAGGTACCCTACTTAAAAAGTCGGTGCCAATTCTACAGGGACAATGTCAATTGGAGCATAAGAGCAATTCCACATCAACACGCTGAAGAGTAAATCAATGGGGGACATTCATCTATCATAGAAAATCAATGGTACAAAACCTTTAGAGGTGAGTTGTGGTGTGTTGTTGTGGGGCTGCTCTAACATTAAATTAACCAACGCTCGTAGGTTTTTGTTTTCTTTTTTTGATAAAGCAGGGGTCTCTTTTGGTTCCCCCCAGAAAGTGGGAGTCCCTATCATGACAACGTCCTAGCTAGCCAATAACTATCAATCTGCAACTGCTGAGTTGGCCATAGAAATGAGCGTTACAACTTCTCAGTCAACCAATGACTTGTTGTAAATTAAACAAAATTTATTTCCAAGGATCTTGGGAGGGATCATTCCAAGGATCTTAGGAGGAGTTATCCCAAGGATCTTGGAAAGAATTATCCCAATCTCCAAGGGAGAATGTTGTAGCCTTTTAGGTTGATTAACAATGTTATATAGTGTAGTTGCTTGTTTTCTTTCTATGATCATATGAAGACTAGTTCAATAAGGCAAGTGCAAGTGCACCCATAAAATGACAATAATAGTAATTCAAGAGCATCTTTACTATTATAAAACATGTAATTATTTTTCTAGTGCACCTTATTGGCAAGTGAAAGAGGATTTCAATACTCTGTAGCATTTATAATTTGGACACCATATGAGTAAGTGATGAAAATTCTTATTATTGTGTGTAGGTATACCCTAAATCGACACTAGTCTCACTTTGGCTTTGGTGCATTATTTGTATACATCTTGTGCCATCAATATGTAGGTTTTTATTGTCACTTCTTGGTCCAAATGTAAACTTGTGTTGGATTTAGGGCACTGGTGATTGAAAAGTGCACATATGTTAGTGGCATTTTTTTTAATCTTCTAGGATTTTATTTGCGGCAATATATCGCAAGATTGAGATTTTGAAAATATATTTGGGTTTTTAAAATTTTAACATCGCCGAAATCACCTTAAAAGTTTGAACAAATTGATGATGTTCTACTCGTAATCTACATGCTTATGAATGTAAACAACTTCATCATTCAAGCAAAGATTATAACATTGAAATTCCCTCAAGGTTAGAAAATGGCAACATAACATTATTAACCTTCTCGGGGGGTCCCTTTTGCTCCCCTCCAAAGTAGGAGCCCTCTAGCGCTTGGTCAACAAAAAATCAAATCTAATTTTGTGTGATACTGTAGTATTTGAATTCCGCTCAAATGGGGATTAGGCCAACTCATCATTTCTGCATACCCAGGTAATTGGCAACCAATCTGATGCACGCCTAGTATTGTGCAGATCACCAATCTTGTGGAAGGGATTTAAACTAAATGTTTTTCCAAGCATCCCGAGGGGATTATCCCTCCTCTGACAGGGAAGGAATTCCCCCGTTAACAATGTTATAAATTACCCTATCTGCAGGGTTATCTATCCTAACACAAATTGGAGTTTTTACATCATGATGTCACATGACATCCGTCATGACGTGTCATTACACATTATAATTCCATCATAAATCTTGACATCCCTAACCCAAAATTCGAAACAATAAACATTTCAGAGCTTATTTTTTAATATTTTATGACAATCATGAATGGAAAATCAATTGTATCTATACTTTTTAACATGTTGGTCCAATTCATATTGTTCTTTTTAGATAATTTTATGATATTCCATCCAAATGGTTGGAATATTTCATCATGATGGACTTTGGGTTTGGGATCACGTCATGTGCCATTACATCTTGATGGCGTGATGTGACATGACTTAAACAAACCTATCTACAAAGAAGGTCAAATTCAACATAAATTAAGTCAATTCTATTGAAAAAAAAAGTACTACATGGCATCTAGTGATTGGTGTAAGGTGACATGGAAATTATATTTTAATACTTCTCTACCAAATCTAGCCTTCACATATAATGTAAAGTAAAATAGTAATGCTTTGCAAACTATTCTAAATTGAACTAGGTAATTACAAAGCATGCTAAGTTATCAAAAATAATTGCCCATTAGAACCTACCAAATAGTGGGCGGGGAGATTGGTATTGACTTGCAATTATTTTTGATGGCTTGGCCTACTTTGCAATTATTTGACATAATTTCAATGAAGGAGAGTTGAGCCGTTTGACTTCTTTGATTGCTTAACCAATCTAAACATGCCACAACAACAAAACTCTCCTACATTTGGATGGTTGCAAGAAACACCTACCGATTTCAGTAGTGTTTTCCACAGTACTCATTTTTTCTTTCGGGAGTATTGTATAATTAGAAAAACAATTTTAAATAAATGTGAAAAATATTTTTAATGTTTAAACCTTTAAGAAGAAGGTACCCTAAGAAGGAAAAGCATAGAAAAAATCTCTAAGTAGGGTAGTTGCAAGAAAGGGTGTTCAAAAAGCGTAGCGTTTTCCACAGGACTCATTTTTTCTTTCGGGAGGGCTTTTAAATTAGAAATTCAATTTTTAAAAAATGTGAAAAATATGTTTAATGTATATACCTTTAAGAAGAAGGTACCCTAGGAAGGAAAAGCTTAGAAAAATTCTCTAAGTAGGCGAATTAGCAAAACCCTAAATCTCATGAAAATAGAAAAAGTCACTGTAATTTCACATTTTAATTTGTAAAAAATAGGAAAAGCAATTTTTAAAAAAACAAAAAATTGGCCATTTGGAAAGAGTTTATAGTGAAGAGAGTTCACCAAAAAATCAATCTTAAAACCATCTTCATTGTTCAGAAACTGCGCGCAATGAGAGTGCTATTTGCACTCATGTGGAGGACACAAAATAATGTATTTTTAGATTTCCTTTGGTAGGAATATGATTTCCTACTATGCAAATAGACCATAATAATTTCAGCTCTAGATCATTAAATTTGGGGACTCCTAACGTAGTAAAAACCGTAAACCTTACACTGTGACATATTAGCAAAAATGATTTTTAAATATAAAATGATTTTTTTTTATTTCTGAAAAATAAGGGATCTGATAACCATCAAGTTAGGCATCTCCAATAAAAATTTCATGTTCATTGGACTTGTGCATCAAAAGTTATAGAAGAAAACAAAAAAGTCACTCCCATTGTGACGGGAAATAGGACCACCCTTTCTTGCAATGACCCAGTAGGAGAACCAGAAAAGCCTCAAAAACTAGCAAAATCTCAAAAAAATAGGTACTTTCACATTTTAATTTGCAAAAAATAAGAAAATCAATTTTTTTTTTTTTTAAATTAAAAAATTTGAGAGAACTTTATGATGAAAAGATTTCACAAAAAGAATGATCTTAAAACCATCATCAATGCTCAAAAACACGAGCGCAAAGGAGCCCTGTTAGTACGCATGTGGAGGACGCAAAATAAAATATTTTTCAATTTCCTTTGGTAGAAACATGACTTCCTACTATAGGAATAGACCATAGAAATTTCAGCTCTAGATCATTAATTTTGGATGCTCCCCAGTACTAAAAAACCCTGAACCGCAAAGTGTGACAAATTAGCTAAATTGAAATTTAAATATAAAATGATTTTTGAAAATTTCTGAAAAATAGGGGATCTGAAGACTCTCAAGTTAGCCATCTTCAATAAAAATTTCAAGTTAATCATGTTTATGCTTCAAAAGTTATAGCAGATGACAAAAGAGTCACTCTCATTGTGACGCAAAATAGTACAAGTCTTTCTTGCAATCACCCATTTAGATCATGTTAGGTGGATCCGCACTCACTAAGTTAATTCCTGATGGTAATAGTAGAGATTTCTTTCAGTCACTCATAGACCAATGAAATTTCTATTTCATACCCTAACTTGTTGAAAATTTGCACAAGCAAGCAGTGAGCACTATCAGTCTTACTCTGCCTCTCTTTAACCAATCGAAAAATGCCCCAACCAGCGAAACTCTCCTGCATTGAGAATATGAAATCAATATATACCTGAGAGATTTTTTCATTTATGAAAGGAAAATTAAACCGCTTCACATCTGGAATTGCACGTTGAAATTGCCAAACCTTTGTGAGGAAACAATTTATCTCGTGACCAGTGTTTTTTTTAGTGGCTAAAAATCGCCAAAATTCACCCATCGTCCATATACTTCGATTTTACTATAGGAATTAAAGGGGCAGAAATTGTATTTTTTCGCCTAATTTCACCATCCACTGCATTGTATTTAGCCATCTGGCCTCGTGCCAAAAGCTCACATCGCCACTGAATTTGATAAGTACCAATCTGTAATCGCCTATACTTCTCTCATCATGGTGATATATTCCAAGCAAGGTCGCCAAATCTTATGCATTAGATTACGTCTCATCGCCTACCCTATTTGTACTTCAATATCCAATATCCTATAGTACTCTTTGCAATGCACTTGTGTGTCACCATGCTAGTCTTTCTTACAAATAAACTAAGAGTTATTGTGATGATTTTGTAAGTTTCATCATTTTATAGCCAATGTCACAATCCACCTTGAATGAAGGATTTTTTAGTTTGGATATTGAACTTTGAAATCCAAGTTTATTTGGCCCTTGTGCAAATTATAGATCAATTCAAGACAGAATGGGAGACTATAGGATCCAATCTCTTTTTGAATAGTATAGTTCTTGAACAATGTAGTCATTGGGTAGTTAGAAAGTTTTAAAAAAAAATGGGAATTGAACTCTCAAGTTAACTTAAATTTTTTACAATCTTATTTGTAAATGATGGCCTTAGATTTGCTACTAAAATGAGAAGAAATGGTCATTGGTAGGTGTTGCTATATTATTTATTTGCACTCATTCACTAATTTGATACTCTAGCATTCCTTGTCACCTCTGTAGTCACTACTTTCCTTTACACTGTCACCAAACTTCAATATTTCAAAACATGTAGAAGCCAAAAATTAACTTGGAAATTTTTAATTCTCATCACTATACATCTACTTTGAAGACAGATATATCGCCTCTTTTTGCTTTCCTCATCAAAATCTATGTATAGCCAAAATTCACTAATGTTCATCTGCTTAGCGAAATTACTTTCACCCAAGGATGGATACAAATAGCCACTTCAATGAAAGTTCACCCAAAATTATCGCCACTACTTAGAAAAAGCTAAATCACTAAAAAAAACGCTGCTCGTGACTCAATGATCTTGTCCTTTGCAATCGACTCTTTTGCAACGTGCTGTAATGTCTCAATCTTTGACTCGATTGTACGTTGGTTCTGCAACGTGGTAAAATGAAATACCTTTGCCAGTATTTCTAAGATAAAGTAAAATTCGCTTCTGATTTCAAGTCATAAAAAGGACGAATGATTATTGTCATTTTTTCGATATCCGTATGGAATGATGTACCCCCCGCCTGCACTGCAACTCTCCTTGGAGACCCAAAGTGGAGGACCTTTCGGTGGCCCTGAGGACAGACAAGTTCCATGAGTTCCAATAGGCGCAGTCGTAGAGCCCTGGACCAATTCTGGCGGTCGTCATAAGAGGATCATATATGGACAGAACGGATAGATAATTTGACCCACTCAAAATGATCGTGATGTGGACTATAAAATGCTTTCTAAAGAATACTTTAGAATACTTTACAGGCCACTCAGTCGGACGGTGGTGATGCTTGCAGTGAACCATCGATCGACACCGTGCGTAGGAAGTAAGCGTACGCCTCAGTGTCCCGCATGCAAGCGCGCTCGTCAAATGCGAAGTACGCTAGCTCAGCTTTGATAGCGTGACCTCGATCTTCTGTTTGAATGAGAACAGTTCTGCAGAAGACCAGCTTGGCTTTGAATCTCTACAGGTGTGAAAATGTAGACGAACGGTACATGGTCCCACGTACCAATCGGACCGTGTACCGATTGTAGGGGTTCAGGATGTGATGTGGTGGAGCTCGTGCCCGGAAGTCTTGGAACTTGGTACAGTACTTTTTTCTGCTTTCCTTGCATTATGGAGCAACGCAAAAGTAGATAGAGCCAGTCATGGGGTTTGAAATTTCTATGGCGTGCTCGAATTCAGTCTTTCCCGGATTGTCCAAGCGGAGCTCCAGTCAGAGAGAGAATGGTCAAATTCGGTAAATTGACAAGCGTCAGAGTGTCACAATTGTGACATACATGTGCTCAGAGCTCATCAAACTAGGATTGGTATGGATTTGATATTTTACATGGAGGCTTGGAATAGTGTCAATTCAAGACTACTTCTTTGTCACGAGAGTTGGAAACTTTGAAAATCTACCCTCTACCCTTGGTCTATGAAAATTGAAACTGGGTTGAACAATAATTTTCAGCACACTGAAGCTATGTATCTAAAGCATCAACATTCACCAAGGAACCATCCCAAGTTCAATTTCCACACATGTGTCAAGGTGAATTTTCAAAGTTTTGAACTCCGGGACACATCCGTGCATTGTGACTATAAGTTTGTGTATTGTAGCTTTCAAAGACCCTCAATCTTTTGAAATTTGACCATTCTAACAAAATGGAAATAGCCACAACTTACTTCAATCCTTTTCAAGGCTCGCGCAGTCGGAATTCAGAGCTTGCTTGTTAGTTTTTCGACCCCACACCAAACTGGACAGCACAGTGGGAAACGAATACAGAGACTACATTTCTCCATCTCAAAAGCTCGGATCTATACCCTACCACTGAAAGTAATCGTCCGGAATCAAAACTAAAGCTGTAAACCATGCGCTGTGAGTGCATTGACAAGGATTATGACATCTTATGACATGTTGTGACAAGCTGGGCCACCGTTCTGTGCTCACTGACTATTCCAGACTTTAGATTTTTAAACTACTTCGTGAATAGTGCGATTGAAATCCACACGGCCATTGTATGTGTCAGCAGCTAGTACCAAGCTTCACCACACAGTGGATTTCAGAGATGAGATAGAGACTGAGAAGCGTTTCAAACACCTCAGTCTGTTGATTGGACAAAGGAAATCACAATTTAAACGTTCCGAAGGAAACAACTGGTGTGCTACTTTTGTTTTCTGGTTATTCGATTCCATGAAATCACAAGTGATCCATTCGACTAGTTGAAAGGGTGGTCTTTTGGCACCAAGGAATAGTGCTAGTGCCAGAGTATGGTGACCAGGCCCATCCGTGTTGGCATTGGCTTGGTGCGAATGTGGGCCTTGGACACCATGCTCAGACACTATTCCTTGATGCCCGGATTCCATCATTCTATTGTAGTGTTTTGTGATCCACTGTGGCATAAATTAATTAAAAGATTTGGATGAATGCTTGCAATGGATGTCTTTCAATTCAGATTCTGGGACGTCGGTGGCCCTGGGAAGAGTGTGCTTCACAATTAATTTGTAGTATATTTGTAAGACCTGTTGCAAAATATGCATCAACATTTGTAGCTCAAGATTCTCTTAGCTTCATTGTGATTTAAAATTTAGGGTGCATAGATGAATGTATGCTTCAACTTAACCTTTGAAGGGTGCAACCCCATGACTAAGGTGGTCACCAAAATACTCCCATTATTGGACCAATAGGTGCATTCTTTATTTTTATAGTGAACAATCATGAAACATCCACATGAAGCTATTCACATGAAGCCATCCATCAAATCTTTGAGGTGTGCAGCGTCCTTAGAAGATTAAACATGCCCATCTTATGGGATAAAAAGTATGACAATAGTTGTGAAATGTTGACACATTTTGGTATGAAAGAAAGAATCGTGATTTTTCTTGGTGTCAGTGAATATATGGAGAATAAAATATGTTTGATGAATGACTTTTAAAGAAACAAAAAATTCACTCATTCATCTAAAAATGTGATAAATTTTAGCAGACTACCTTAGTAATAGGGCCATGTGCTTTAACCCCTTAAGGACCAAAGTCCCCTCGGGGGACTTTCGGGATTTCAAGTAGGCTCGTGTGATTTCAAATTTTGACCTGATTTTTTGAAACATTTTTTGAAGACATGGAATGTTAGTAGCTTTCTAAAAATATAATTTTTTTTCCAATCGGTGCCTAGGAGCAAAAGTTATGCCACCCTAAGTCAAAAAAGTTGTTTGCCGGGCAGAAAAAAAAAACAAAAAAAATGAGTTTTTTAATTTTTAATTTTTTTCTGAAAGACCATGTTTTTGTCTATATTTGAAGCTTTGATTCATTCTATTTGGACTCAAAATGAGAAAGTTATGAGCAATCTTGTTTTTCGGACAATCTAAGCATCTTCTTCAAAAAACGACTTACAAAATTCAATTTTGAATGCAATTTTCAATTTTTTTCAATTTTTTTTTTGACAAGGTTAAATTTGTATGCGAGAACAATACCACCTTTGGGATTATGGTGTTTTAATTCCATTTAAGAGCTATTAACAATTTATTGTTTCATTCAATTTTGGACCTACTTCTACTTAATAATTTTTTTATATGTGCAAATCAAGTTTTGACATTCTAAAAATTTTTTACCTGACTCTCAACTCAAATGTTCAACATAAAAAAAAATAACTTTATGGTGTGTAGTGCAAAAAAAATCCACAAATGGCCGTCAAAGTCATTTGAAATTGCAAGCCACAGTTCAAAAAAACTTCTTTTTCCAACTTCAAATGCTAATATCTTCCAATCCATATGGTCAAACTTTATGAAATTTTTACCACATGATCTGAGACAAGTGAAGTACAATATTCTACAGTTAGATTCTAAAAAAAAGGTTTTTTTGTATAGGGAGTGATTGCAGCAAAAATGGCAGTTTTCAGTGGTTTTGGAGCCAGAAAATGCCTTGGTCCTTTAGGGGTTAAGTGTTAAGTATATTTGTTCAAAGTCCTATAACAAAATCCAAAGGTGTAATTGCACCCTCAAATTAGAAGTCCGGATTAGAAGGTAGACTTTGTCCTAACTAATTTATACTAAACAGGATATATAAAGAGAAAAAATCAGTTTTTCTTTATATGTGCTGATATATTTTGAATGTACAACAATAAGTAAGTATGTACAGTTATTCATATATATTAGTTATGTTAGTTTTTTTTTCATTAATTTTTTTGTGCATATTTTTGTTTGTTTATATATATATAAATGCGTATTTGGATGAATGCAAGAAACACCTGTACTATTTTGCATCACACCTTGCGTTTTGATTAGTTTTTTGGCCATAACTTTTGCGTTTTGGCTCTAAGTGCCTCAAGATTTACAGTTAACCCCTAGAGGACCGAGGCCTTTTTTCTGCCAAAAAACAGTGAAAACTGCCATTTCTATAGCAAACAGTAAAAAAAATTGAAAAATGTTTTTTTTGCAAATCTAACCGTAGGATCTTACATCTAACTAGTATGAGAATGTGTGGAAAAAATTTCAGAATTTTTGACCGCACGGATTGCAAGATATCTGCGTTTAAAGTGGAAAAAACAAGTTTTTCAGCACATTGCGGGACTAGATTTTTTTACTTTAAACATTTTTAATTAAATCTTTTTGCACTACAGAGTTTGAGCTTTAAATCTTTATAGAGGAGAATTGAGTTGAGAGTCTAGGAATAAAAAAGAAATTCAAAAAAACTTAATTATCATTCTTAAAAAAATTGTTAAATAGAAGTAAGTACAAGATAGAAGGAAAATCTAAAATATTCGTATCTCTTAGATGGAATTAAAATTTACTAATCCAAATGGCGAGATTGTTCTAGCAACTAAACTAAACCATAAAAAAAAAAAAATTGAAAAATTTGAAAGATTGCATTCAGAAATGAATCCTATAAGTTATTTTTTTCAAGAAGATGCTCTAACTGCCCGAAAAACAAAAATGTCCATAACTTTCTCATAACATATCCAAATGAAATGAATCAAAGCTTTCCGGATAGACAAAAATATAATCTATGAAAAAAAAATTATTAAAAAAAAAATTCAAATTTTTGTCCATTTTCTTTTTGCTGCCCGGGCTGTCCGCCGTCCCTTGTTTTGAGCTTATTTGGTCATAACTTTTTTTCCCGGGCACCGATTGTGAAAAAAATTATATTCCCACAAAGCTTATCAGTTTTTCTATCTCCAAAAAAAGTTTCAAAAAATCACAAGAAAATTTCAGCCCGTAGGTACCTGCCCGAAAACGCATTTGTCCCCTGAAGGGACAACGGTCCTTTAGGGGTTAAGGTACTCATGACTATTATATACTATCATGAGTACCTTAACTGTAAATCTTGAGTTCTAATTTTAAAGTACTACAGAAAAAAAATGATGAGTATTGTCAAAACACAACAAAATTGACAGGTGTTTCTTGCATTCACCCATTTATTTAATTTATGTATACATTTGTATGTATTTTTGTTGTGTATATGCACTTTGTTTGGAGTATTAATAATTATGTATAAAAGTTTTGTTTCATTTGGATTGTATGTCCATTTGACAAAATTGGATGTTTATTACATGTCAATGTATTTGTAATGGACATCCTAGTAGCAATGGTGCTACAGTAGTGTTGAATTGATTACTAATGTTGTTAAAATTACTATAAAATGATTGCAAGTTCAAAATCCATGTAAGATTACAACTCAATAAAGCTTTAGCAAGAATTTTGATGGTAAAAATTTAGTATGGCATTGTTTCATGTATGATTAGGTTTGTGGATATTGTATTGTTATCTTCTAGAGCTATATTTTTTGGTCATATGCACAACAAGTGCAACAAATGCCTTCACACAATCACACATTTTCTATCATCTAGTTGTAGCAACTCTTTCTGCATGGAGTTGGTTGACAACCTAGAGCTAGACAGACTAGTTAACAAGAACTAAAATAGAACCTCTTTACAAGAAATAATCCTTGCCATGGAAATAGCAAGGAATATTATCTCTACAATCATAAATCTCCATCCACTTGATGAGTATGGAATTCTCTTTTGTTTAATTTTTTTAATATATTTACAATCCATTTTTCAACATATTCAACAACTTGTCTAAAATGCAAATGCAAGTTGTAGGACACTTGCATTATGTACAAAGAATGAAAAATATAATGTTAATTTTGGGAAGTGAGAGAAAAAGATTTGTTCTGAATTTTGGCATTGTAATCTTGTAATGGATTTCATTCCAAATTTGGGTTCACGAAAAGTTACAAAAGATAAAGATTTTTTATTTTATTTGCAAAAGAGTATCTTGAAACAATTTGGGTCTACAAAACACCGCAAAACTCTTAAAAGGGCTTATCCCCCTAAAGGTTAATGACTAGTATGTTCCAACAAAAAAAAAACTCAAATTGTAAAGAGTAGTGCAAAGAGTTATAATGGAAATAATTAATTTTTTTGTATATTCAATCATTTTTTATATCAAACTTTGAAGATACTAGTGAAAAAAGTGAAAAAAAAACATTCTTCTATATATTGCTTTACTAACTTTTCAAACTTTGAATCTCCTAAACTTAAATGTTTTGCACTATGGAGTTTTGAGCTTTAAATTCTTATGGTGGAGAGTTGAGTTGAAAATCTTTAAAAAAAATCAGGTCTTTTTCAAGAATGCCAATTTTGAAAAAGGTTGTAATAAATAAGCTTTCAATAATATTAGTGGAGTCAATTTTTTAATATTTAAAAAAACAAATGAAATAGTTTACAATCTTAAATAGAATGATGCAATTGTTTACATCCATAAGTTACATATAATGTAAAATATGAATAAAACATCATTCATTCATTCAAAATGTGGCAATATCATCTTACTTTGGAAAAATTAGAGAGATTCTTGACAACTCCATCTATTATAAAAATGGTGAATTGAAAACATAAATCTAAACTCAATGGTTAAGAATGATATCACTGTTTGCAGGGAAGGAATTCAATTATGTATTCTAAATTTTCAAAGATAATCTTAGCACTGTAAATATGCCAATGACCAAATAAATTTCATTCCTAAACCATGCACCAAGCATAGTTCACTTCAATTACAAATTCCTACAACAAATTAATTAGTGCATGGTGAAGAATTTGGTCTTTGTGAATGGAATGTCTACACTATCTTGAGTTCGACTATTTCACCAAAATGGTCATTTAGTATGATATAAACTATTTTGTCACAAAGACATACTCTTCGACCCCAACCATATGTGTGACATTGCAGCATTTGTGGTGTGCAATGGTGGCATTATTAGATTGGACATCCTAAGATTCATGCCGACTAATTATCCACCCACACTAAATAAGCATTTTGCATGCTACCGTTCGTGAAGGTCTGATCCGGCACCTGAGTGCCGGAAAACTTTACTTTTGGCGCGCAGATGGGTTTGGCAGGTGATATATTCTAGGCTATTCCAGAAATTCACTTGTAATATTTTAAAAAATTCAGACATCCCAAAAAATACTTAATTAATGTCCGAATCTGAATTTATACACAGTACTGTATCTGCAAGACCTCGCAGACGCCGAGAAGAATTAGGGTTTCGACATTGCGGGGCCGGGGTTGCACTGACTCCCGCACGATGCAAGGAACGTCTTCAAGTTCTCCAAGGACCCCATTTTCTTCAGTGCAGAGTTCTTCAAATGTTCCGCATTGGATCGCAGGAGCTTCCCGGCTTCTTCTTGCATGACGAGTCTCACCACTCTCTCCACTTCGTCTCTCGGGATGACCTGCTCCGACTCGTCACTGCGTTTGAACTCCACCGCCACTTTTGCAACGTCCACCATGAACCTGGAAGAAGGCAGTTGTTCAAACGCCACGAAAATCGAAGGCTGTTGTTCCTGAGGTTCAGTAGATTAACTCTGAAACACCTAAATCTGTTCTTGAATTATTAGACATTTCTGCTTTGTCTTCGTAACGTATTACTTAGCTCAATTTCATCGACTGATAGTGCGTACGCGACTGTTGTCTTTCAGAAATTCGATAAGTCAGAAAAACTCCGCGGAACAGTTCTCCGCGTAAGTCAGTACTCTTTTCATCATCTACAAAATGGACTCCGGAGCGCTTCGGGGTAAGCTTGCTGATGGGGTTTTAGGATTGAGAAATTTCTAGGAACAGCAGTAAATCATAGAAATTGCCTTTCTTGCTCGCGGTGTGTACTGATGCACCACTAACCACAAGAAAACTGAAAAATAGTGTTTAACTTTAATTTCTGATGTCCTACGTACATCGCTTCCATTGCAATTGCAAATTTTCACAATGAAAGTCAAGAAGACTTACGATTTTTGCTTCATTTCGGAACAATCTATCAATCCAGAATTTCGTGAAAATATGAAAATAACAGAGGTGAAAATGATCTTCAAATTGAGGAAAAAAATGTATGCGGTTGAACGGAAGAGTAGGAATTAGGGCCCGGGTTGAGGAGGTCGAACCTGGCGTTCATTTTCTGCTCTGCGCGGAGAGGTGATGCGAGAATCGGCACCCCGCCCGCAATGCTCTCGATAACCGAGTTCCAGCCACAATGCGACAGAAACGCGCCTGTAGCAGGGTGTTGCAGAATGCGCAGCTGCGGAGCGCACGCGTTCAGAATCATGCCCCTCTCCTTGGTACGCTCCACAAACCCTAAAACCACACATCTATACTTATTATCAGCTCACGTTTCCTTGCATTACGCTCTTCTGTCTACTTAGTGCAGTCTCTGAAATAAGGTGGGCACCCTACCTGGCATTGAAGTGCGCATTCTCGTGTCATCAAACCATTAACTTAGACTCTAAAATGGTGGATACAAGATAACTGTTGTAGGGACCCGCTCTAGAGTGTAGTTTCCGTTCCACATGTCGGACGGAGCAGTGGTTCCTATTCTGGCTAAATTCGGCCAGGTTTCTTTGGCCAGGTTTCGACCATTTTGGGGGGCGTCGAAAAGACTTTGAAGCTGGTTAGAATGTGATTATATAGTCAGATTCTTATCAAATTTGTTGTAAATCGCCAGAAACTGCATTGTAGCCACCAAAATAACAAAACTATTACCGGTATGCAAACTTCTCGAAACCCTAAACCCTAAATTGAATTGAAAAAAGAAAATGCTACCTGGAGGAAGACTCCGTGCGAGAGACGTGCCGTTGGGGTTATTCACAGTGGCCTCTGCCCACAGAAACGGCTGCCCACTGGCCTCCAGACCTAGCGCCGCCTCCTCGAACTGCTTCTCCATGTTCTGCAGTGCCACTGACCCGAAGGCTATGTAGACGACAGTTTGAGGTGGATGCTTGTCCAAGAAGCGCATGATGCTCTCGTCTGTCTCCTTGTTGGTCTCCGTCTTGTCGACTGACTTGGAGAATAGAGGTGAGGGCAGCAAAGGTCCCACTGGGATCACCTTGGGCATCTGAAACTCCGGTTCCGGTCAGTTATGCACACATGGGATATATCTGGACAGGTACGTCAACTCTAGCCTTTGGGCAGTAGCTGATATGTGAATCTCTTGATGTAATGAAGGAGCCCGACATCAAATTATCACATAAAGCATCATTTGATTGGAGGTTCCGATGGACTAGCTAGATGACCCTCACGATCCGGGAGGCTCGCGAAGGTTTTCGGACATAATGCGAAGTCAGCTTATTGAATCTTGGATGTCCAGATATGTACTTTGGATGGAAGAGTTATGAGTTATAACCTCCTTCCATCAAGAGGCTGACTGGCCGACATGAGAGTGACATCGTTGCCTTAAAACTGAAATTGACACTACCGATATGGAGAGATCTCTCAATGTGCAACAAGCACGGGCCTCGTATAGGTTTCCCTGTGACTCACACCGATTCCCTCTGTGCTCGAAATTGAATCACTATCCAAACTCACTCACTCATGGCAACTCACCTCGGTCCGTTAAAAAGGAAGGATTGCCAATTCACAAGGGACTGCGAGTATCACTAGAAAAAGCAGTGCAGAGAAATCTCCTACTGTTAGGAATTTCCTATAAAGTCCAAGTCATCGTGTGAGGTTGTGCATGTCACCTGCATCGCAGCATTGGCGTGTAGTGCGTCCAATGCCTCGAACACATCCTCTTCGAGCTCGCGGAACGTGTTGACGAGGACGATGGGCGCCTGCTTGACTCTCCAAGAGGTGCGCAGAAAGATTTTGTCCGCGCCCGGGGCGAGCGCTCCAGGATGCAGGTCATCCGGGAGCTCGGAGATCCGCAAGGGGACCTTCAAGCCCGGGATGTGCACTGGCTTCTTTTGATTGCTCGCTGTCAGCGGCAACCTGCCTTCGGCGATCAAAGTTGGAACCTGCACCTCCACACCATTGCCCCGGGTTACCCAGGGTTCATGGTTTTCAAATGCGCGATTAGCGAAACGAAGACTTCAGATGGGGCCAAAGTTGACATCACCAGAATCAATGCAGAACATTGCATGAGTTGGTCCAGCATTTAAGAGATTCGAGGTATGAGTGTGTACATGCAGCATAAGTGACAAGTTGGCCGCCGATTGAATATGCAACATGAAGCTAGGGATGTTGAACTTGGCCGCGACCTCTTGAGTCCACCCCATGAGCATGTCGGCGATGATGCAGCACGGAGCTGGGAACTTCGTGCTCGACATCAAGGCAGCCACGGCGTCGCTGTACGCAGCCACGAGCTGCGGCTCCGACGATTCCAGAATCATGGTGAAAAGCGCCTGCCTGCTCGCCAGCTGGGAGAATCCATCCTTCACCGCCACGACGTCGATGTTCTCTTTTGGGATCTGGCTCCAATGCGCTGCGAACAAGGGCTCGTTTTGGAACCGAGGGACCAGCCCTTCCACCACGAGGAAGGTGACTCGCGCTCCGAGGTGCACTAGCCGCGGTGCCAAGTAGAAGAACGCGATACAGTGACCGAATGCAGGCGGGGGCACCAGAATCACATGCGCACCACTCGTACAGCAATTCTCCATGCTCACAATATATCTGGGAAGGGGGTGACTGTCTTCTCAGTAAACGGTGGTGCCACTCACAGTTTCAGTCCCAATGCTTCGTTTCTTGTTTCCGAAGTCAGCCCTGTGCGTGCAACTCTGAGCACCAGATCGAACCTCTCTTCAAGATAGTAGGGCCCTCGGAGAAACTTCTAATCGTGCAGCAATGTTTGAGGTAACTGGACGTAACTGTGACCCCTTTCTAAACCCGCCCCCTACCATGCAGACATTTGTCACAGGTTGGGAGCATCTAACGTTGGCACACGCAATCGAAAGACTGGGAACAACTGCAGTTAGACGTGACTTATGATTGACATCGTTCACTTTCAGTAAAGTCGCCTAGTTTGGTTGTCAATCCCTTCGACACTGGGCGCATGGGGAAGCTTGCAAGTGGTGCATGTCTCCGTACCGTATTATAGTTTTTCTCCGGCCAACGCAACAGCTCACCACCACGAGGAAGTTGTCCAAGCAGAAGTTAATCATGATATGTGTAGAAAGCGAAAGACAACATGAATCACGTGAGAGAATATGAGAATATACACGATTATACAATTGAATGCAACTTCATGGAACTAAACATCATGGGAAAGCTTGTTACAATATAAAGACAATTTTGAACATGAGATGCTTGTTCTCAAGAAAGTCATATTAGGAGGATTGTCACATTAAAGGGCGTCACAGTAAAGAGATTAGAGTGAATATAAGATGGTGGAAAAATACAAGATTGCCTTGGTTTTCACTAATACATGATGTCCTAATTTTTATTGTTGACACTGTGTTCTTTGTGAAATGCTCTAACCAGAATTGGTTAGAAGTAAGGTGTAAGTTCATGTGTTGGTAATGAGACAGATTTTGTGCTATAAGTTTGCTTTTGTGTTATGGTGTAATTGCGCATGATTGAACAAGAACAAATAGGATCCAACCATTGAAGTCTTGTCCAGTAATGAGAAAGTAGTGCCTTGGTAAGGAAACACTCAAGCCTCGATATGACACGTGACAAAAATATTATTGAAGGGCATTAGCAAATTGATTTTCTAGCTTCTCTAAAAAGGCATTTGAGCAACGGAATCAACAAGGCTCACAAGTCTACCAATAGACCTAAAAAAACAAACTTTCATCCACAGCCTAGCTAGAATCAAGAGCAAAACCAGTAAATCAAAATGACAATACAGGGATTGATATCAATGCTAAATAATGTGCCAAAAAGTTTCAATTGTTGAAAAGAGGGTAACAGTCCCTAAGTTCTTAATATTACATATAGTTCACCATGAAATCTCTTCTAATGATGAAATTAATCCTGAAGGTCAAATTGAAGTGATGAAGTTCAAAGCGCAAAACCTTGACTACTACGGTCTTTCAGAATGCTTTCATACCAACAGCTAAAAAGTGCAGAATAGGATAAACACAACATGATCTTCGAGATCCTATATAATAGTTAAATTTCCCATATTATGATCGGAAATCAAATTCAGAACGATCAAGCCATTCGATTGTAAGTTCAAAATGCTACTTATACGATTAAGCATTGTGTCCATTACTGATAATAAAGGTCATAGACAAGAGGGAGGGAGCATAGCTAGCAAAGTGCGCGATGCACAGACATTCCCGGCAACACGCTCACCGCAAAGAAACAAATCCGGAAACCCTAACCAACCGGAAGGAATAATGAACATACAGAGAAGGAGCAAAATTTTCACATCAGAGAAGAGGCTTCATATGAAGAAATTCGAATCACATTTTATTCATCCACAATCAAAATATTACATTTATGTACATCATTCGGGGTTACACGCACCCTGGGCGACAAAATGAATTGAACCCAGAAAAAAGAATCAACTCCTGGCGCAGAGCCTTAATTGCGCTCCGCCGGATCCAGATTGCCGCATCGATCAAAATTCCCTCTTAGGCAGCTGAAGCTGCGCTCTAGAAGGGGATGGCGCTGGCGACGCGCGGGTACACCACGCGGGTGGGGTGGTGCAACAAACGGCGCGCTGTCACAACTCAGGACGATGGAATCAGAATGTTGTCGACACTCCGTCGTGTGACCAGCGATTCCAACGGGATGAGTTATGGTCGTGGTGGGTCAGGATGATGACGAGACTATGATCCAGTCAGAAGCTAGCAGTCAGTATTCGGGAAAGCACACAGAATGAGACAAACAGGATCATCAGGATCCGATCAATTGATAAAAGGTTACGTGAAGAATAACCCATTCACCAGGGTATTTACAGGCCCGTCGGGAGAGACGATGAAACCAACTCTAGGTAACTGCCAACGTGTGAATAACCGTATCATTCCGTCCAGCTGTTACGAACATGGGTTGGTCGTAACATTACCCCCCCTCTAGTCTCGGAGCCGTAGGATGTCGTCGATGAAATTGTTTCACGACCTCTGGTGCGTTCTTGAGATGTGTCGCAGGTTCCCAGGAATTTTGCTCGGGGCCGTAACCTGTCCATGAGACTAGGTACTGAAGTTTTCTCCATCGACCGTATACCCGGGAGTCAAGAATCTGATTCACCTCCCATTCCGTATCACCTTCAGGAGTTACGATGGGTGGAGGCGGTCTATGCTGTCAGCCTGGAATTGTATCCTGGCGATACTTCTCCAGTAGCGAAATATGAAAAACATCGTGGATGCGGAGCGTGCCTGGCAGCTTCAACCGATACACAACATCTGAAAGTTTAGCTACAATGGGATAAGGACCCAAGAATTTCGATGTTAACTTCCTCGATGGGACTGTCGAAGGAATGTTGTCATGACGAAGAAGTACTTTATCCCCCACTTGAAAAGTATAATGTGAATGAGTAGCACGGTCGTATGTCCTCTTCGCTTGGTCTCCAGCTATTTTTATCATAACTTTAATTTCTTCATGAATTCCTTGAAGGTAACAAATACGGTCTTCAGCAGCTGGAACAGTAGACGTTGATGGCGTAGAAAAAGATAGAGAAGGGTGATAACCATACGTCGCATAGAAAGGTGATAGTCCTGTTGCTGAGTGAATCGCATTGTTATATGCAAATTCAGCTATCGGGAGTAAGTCAAACCAATCATTCTGTTGCCTTGTGGTAAACATGCGGAGAAATTGTTCAAGAACTTGATTGACACGCTCTGTTTGGCCGTCTGATTGAGGATGGAACGCAGTCGTCACACAAGGTCGAATTCTTAAAAGCTCATATAATCTCCTCATGAATTTGGAAACGAAAACAGGACCACGGTCCGAAATGATCTCATCAGGTAGCCCGTGATGCTTCCAAATGTGGTGAAGATACAAATTGGCAGTGCCGCTAGAGTTGATTGCCTCAGTCGTAGCAACAAAATGTGCTAGTTTCGTATTTTTATCAACAACGACCAAAATTGCATCGTGCCCAGCGCTATTTGGCAATTTTACTATAAAATCTGTTGTAATTTTCTTCCATGGGGCTGAAGCAGCCGGGATAGGTTGAAGCAGTCCATACGGCGCGTGGTGTGAAGGTTTCGACCTCTGACAAGTATCGCAACCATCGACGTAGCGATGAACATATCTTCGGAGCGTCGGCCAATAGAAAGTCCTGGATACTAAATCCAATGTCTTTGCGTGGCCTTGATGACCGGCAGCTGGGGCATCGTGCCTAGATCGAAGAATCTGCCGGTGGATGTTTTCGTCATTCGGTACCACTACTGTATCATGAAGTCGAAGAAGTCCATCAGCCCAGGTATAATGTTGAAACCGCTTGCGGATGTCGAGTGGGGCCCGATCAGCGCCATTTTCGAAAAACGCCAAAAGCGGCTGCAACGTCGAATCCTCTCTTGTCGCGGCCCTGATATGTGTCAGAAGTTGCTGGTCCGTCCATACAGGTTGGCAAGTTTCTAATGCTGCCAACTTTAGAAGGGGTCTCGGTTGGTGGCACGCTCCATCCGTAACGTCAGGTCGTCTAGATAGGACATCAGCTCGGCCATTCATCGAACCAGGTCGATGCTGGATGACGAAAGAAAAAACAGATAACGACTCAGCCCAGCGAGCTTGACGCCGGTTAAGCTGTTTAGTGGTCAAAAAATATTCGAGGTTCTTATGGTCTGTATTTACCTTGACCTGATGTGGAGAGCCCTCCAAATAAACCCGCCAGTCTTTAAATGCTAACACAATACTTAATAACTCCTTGTCATAAATGTCGTAATTTTGTTCGGCCGGCGACATTTTTGAGCTGCGATAAGCGCAAGGATGCAGATGACCATCATCGCCATGTTGAGAAAGGATCCCACCAGTTGCCGTGTCCGAAGCATCCGTTTCAATAACAAATGGCTTTTGGAAATTGGGATGGAGCAACACTGGTGCCTGACAGAATTGGGTTCTGAGCTCAATGAACGCTTGATCGGCTTGAAGGTTCCATTGAAATTGTTGATCTTTACGTGTTAATGTTGTAAGAAGAACTGCAATTCGTGAATAATTCCCAATAAATCGACGATAAAAGTTGGCAAAGCCCAAAAACGCCTGGACTTCTTTAACATTCTTTGGTGTAGGCCAGTCCTTGATAATTTGTACTTTATCTTTGCACATTTCCAACCCTTGAGCTGAAACTATCATGCCTAGAAATTCGACTGATGTGCGGTGAAATTGGCATTTGGAAGCCTTGGCAAATAGACCATACTTATATAACCGTTGGAGAACTTCCCGCACCACTTAGCGATGCTCCTCTATATTTTTTGAGAAAATTAAAATGTCATCCAAATAGATTACCACAGAGATGTCAAGAAGATCACCAAAAATAACTTGCATATGTGCTTGAAATTAAGCTGGGGCATTCATAAGCCCGAATGGCATTACCAGATATTCAAACAAGCCATAACGAGTCTTGAACGCCGTTTTGAATTCGTGACCCCGCGCCATCCTGATTCGATGGTACGCCTGCCTAACATCCAATTTAGTAAATATAGTTGCCCCAACCAGTCGATCCGTGAGCTCTGGAATTAATGGCAAAGGATAACGATTCCGGACAGTAACTTTGTTGAGGTTTCGGTAATCGATGCAAACCCGAATCGATCCATCCTTTTTCCGAGCGAACACTATTGGGGCCAAGACTGGTGATTTGGACCTTCGAATCCATCCCTTGCCCAAATTTTCTTCCAAGTATCCCCGAAGCTCCTCCAACTCCGCAGGAGACATGGGTCGTAAACCGGTGTTTTTTGGTTCTTGGCCATCCTTAAAGTCAATTTTCATGTCTGACATTCCATGTTCCGGTAATTCATTCGATGATTCCTCACTGAAAACTCCTTGCAAATCATGGTATTCCCGCGGGATTGAACTCGCATCATCCGTCGGTCCCTTACCATTGGTATCATCCATCTCCGATATTGTCAACATATAAATTTCCGCATCTTTGGCAGAAAGCCTGAACGCTGCTGTTGACACTAGGGCGTGTTTTGGAGCCACCAACTTTGACGATCCTGGTCGCCGCATCACAGGCTTGAATGTCAGAGCTGGCTGCAATATTTTCTCCGAAACCCTCGTAAGTGATCCGGACGGTGATGTCATCCCGCTGCAAGCCCCTCCCTGGCCAGTCTCTGTATCGCTGGCTTCCCCACAGCCAGTCGTGTCCGTCAAACCCGCCCCAGTGTTCCGAATGCAGTTGGTGCGGCAGTAATCAGAATCAAATATTATTTTCTTCCTCGACCACCGTATTGTTGGATCGTGCTGAATCAACCAGGGGGTCCCCAAAATGCAAGGGTAACGGCCAGTATTGGTCAAATCCGCAACTAAAATTTCCTGATGGCCTGCCACTTTTAATTGAACAGTAGCCTCATGTGTGATCAACCCCGAATTGATCATGCGTCCATCAATAACCCGCACTTCCCGAGGCACCTTCTTAATTTGGATTGTAGCTCTACATTTTTCGGCAAAATCCGGGTGCATGAATACCCCGGTCGCCCCAGAGTCCACCAAAGTCTCTGCCGCCAATGAATTTATTTGAGCAGCCAAGGTGAGGTAAGATCTAGGATCTATCGTAGCTCTAAGGTATAACGGATCTGCGGCCTCTCCTTGTTGTCCTCCATGAACTGATTGCTCTTTTACTATAGTAGCGGCCGCAGTCTGCACATTGCCCGGGCACCAAGTCCATTCCCTCAGTCCCGGGCGTTGCCTTTTCCCGAAACGGGGCTATTCGTTTCAAATTCCTCTGACGCTAGCAAAGATAAAGGCTTAGATGGATTAGTGGGGCATTTCGATCGAATGTGACCAACTTGACCGCAACCCCAACATCTTCCTTGCTTTTGGTAGTCAAGCCGTTCCGCCGCTGTTTTTACTAACGCCGTGGTCACCCGAACTGCATCCAACTCCATCGGCACCGGTCCAGAGGTTTCTGGAAGTGATTGAAACCGACCGGTGTGATCCCTTATGGTACCAATTAATGGTTTCGAAGAAGAGGTCTGAGAGTGGTTGGAATACGGGGTCGAAGGCCGACGAGTTTGGCGTCGAGCCCACAACCTCTCATCGATTTTGGATGCCATTGCCATCCACTCTTGAAGATTGCGTGGTTGTGTTTCTGCCGTAGCCACCGAGTCAAGAATTTCATCTTTAAGACCTCCACGGAATCGTGCCACTAAACTGGATTCATTCCAATCAACCTGCGCAGCATGCTCATTAAAGTTAGAAATATATCCTGCAACCGAGCCCGTTTGTTTAATTCTTCCGAGGCGGTCTTCCGCATTTCCCCTTCGATCAATATCACCGTAAACTGCAATGACAGCCTCACGAAATGCATCGTAATATACCAACAACTCATGCTGACGTCCTTCATCCAGGGCTTGTAAGAGTGGCATGGCCCAATTTTGTGCGGCTCCACCCATGTAGGAGAGAGCATATGCTACCTTGTCCTCATCTTGTCGATAAGTGCGGGGCTGTCCCCGAAATACTAATCTAAGCTGGGCAAACCACCGATACACTTCCCCTCCTCTCTTACCCACAAACTTCTCAGGCGTAGCCACTTTGGATTCTCTCTCTACAGTACCACCCTCATCATATTTCCCCGACTGTTGTGGATCCCGGCCAGAGTCTCAAATATTGGTAGGAGGTGAAGCTTGTGGTGGCAACGCCATCGCCCGGTCTGAAATTTGTTGTACCATGTGTGGTAACGCTGATTGGAAAACCGCCTGAATCTGTTGCTGTATGAACTCGGCCCACTCAGCTCCTACCTCTTCCGGCACTCTCGGTATCCTCGCACTCTCTGGTCGTTCTCGATCCATGGTCAACTGAACTTAAATTCAATGAACCGGCAAAAATCCTTACAGCTAACTAGTCTATAACACAGAATGAAAATATTCCTCAGTCTTTCTCGGAGCGTGGACAAAAGATGACGTAACCTAATGTCACAACTCAGGACGACGGGATCAGAATGTTGTCGACACTCCGTCGTGTGACCAGCGATTCCAACGGGATGAGTTATGGTCGTGGTGGGTCAGGATGATGACGAGACTATGATCCAGTCAGAAGCTAGCAATCAGTATTCGGGAAAGCACACAGAATGAGACAAACAGGATCATCAGGATCCAATCAATTGATAAAAGGTTACGTGAAGAATAACCCATTCACCAGGGTATTTACAGGCCCGTCGGGAGAGACGATGAAACCAACTCTAGGTAACTGCCAACGTGTGAATAACCGTATCATTCCGTCCAGCTGTTACGAACATGGGTTGGTCGTAACACGCGCCCTCTGCTTGCGAAAGCAATACATAGCGGCGCCCAAGGGCCACTCTACCATAGCGGTGATGAGGAATGCCACAACCCCAAGCGTGGGTCCGACGACTTTGCAGTGGCAAGGGTTCTGCCGCGTCCCGCACTGCACGCACAAAGGAATCGCCATCGATCGCTCGATCAAGCAATCAAGAGAATGCCTGGAATTCGAATTGCTGAACCCTCGTCCGGTCGAAATTAAAAGCTTGAAATCTCAATGCGGAAAGAGTGGAATGTGAAGACTCGAAGAGATTGCGAAACTGAAGCTCACTCGATAAAATGCGAGGAATTGTAATGCAAGGCCTGTGAATCGGAAGAGCGAAAATGTATGAATGTCTACTACTGTGGGCTGTGCTGATCTTGCAAGAATGGACTGAGGAGATGAATTTATTTGGTGGCGGGGACTCAGAGTATTGAATCTGTAGAGTACACGTGTCGCATTGGGGTGTAGTTGACACGTGTCATACGGAAAGGCTTCCTGGTCTAGCCGGTGGATTGAATTTGAATGCTCACTCACCTTTGAGTCATTGTCGATGTCTTTTGCCCAGGTGTCCAGTTTTGTTTTGTTTCAATTTTCTAAAGGAGTTGGGAGGGCATTCACACTGCGCGGTGGGAAGGTAAGGTGTAAATTTTAACCTCATCGGTATTAAAAAAAAGTTTATGGTATTGTCCAAGTGAAGATAAATATGCCCCATAGGCCCGTGTGCTTAGGATCCAACATTCTTTAGTAATAAGGATGGTTTTTTCAACAATGTCACAGTTGCAAGAATGATTTAGAATGATTTGTATTCACGGGCAAGCCTACAATCAAGATTTTCTTTAGTGAAAGGAGCTTTGATTCATGGGAAGCAAAAGGGTTCTTGCCTCAGATTTCAATAATGATATGGATATATTTTTTGATTTGAAAAGAGGAAATGTAATCTAGAAGGAATGAGCAAGGAACATGTAAACTTCATTTTCCTTGTGAAGTTAAAACATCTTCACTATTTCCTTTCAACATCTAATAATCATTTTGAAAATAATAAATCCATCAGAGCAAATTGTTGATTCAACAATTTAATCTTTAGAAGTCTAGGAAGCCCAATTTTAACCTGTGATGGAATTTCAAAGCATGGTTCTTGATTGTAAATTATCAATCCAAAGGTGTTTATCTTACCACCTTTTAGTGTATACATAATATTCTAAGAGTCAAATACTTTAAGAGCCAAATACAAAACCTTGCCCCATAGACAAAAAAAAAATAACACAATTATACCCATCCACCACAACATGTGCCACACAATATGTTCCAAATAGGTGGGGCATCAAAATGACCCCCATATATATACAATTGATTAATCGTTAACTAGGGACTCTTGATTTCTCAACTTGCCTAAAAGGTATTGAAGGAATTAGATGACTTTAAGGTAACTATGCCTAATTTCAACCGCTTTAAAATCACATAGTCTAGATTCTTGCCTGCAATATACTTCCACTTTTCATGAGAGTCTACAATTGGTTCGAGAGTTGGTTACCTTAAACCCTAATTTCAACACTTCCAAAAATTGTAGCTTATTCATACGGTGTCCAAAAAAATGCATTCCAAGAGAATCTAGGATCCCCTTTCAACTACCAACAAGGCCTGACTAAAAAAAATTCAATATCATAATGGGAACCATGCATAACATTTGGTAACATGTGTTGATGTTGTCTTGGTTCTACAATGATGGTCTGCCTCTACATCCTCCACTAGTCTAATTCATCAGCAGCTATTGATGGAGCAGTGTTGGGGTGTGAAATATAAGGTAGGAGGCTGTAAACAGAGCGGGCATTAAGAATGGATCCTATAAATGGCTGTGAAATGGACATGAGTTGGTTTTGAAATTGACTAGTATAGTCATTGAATGAATCAAGGAAAAAAGCATTATCAATTGCAAGAGCCAATCATTCTCTTTGCTTTCTACATTTTTATTTAGAATTGCAAGTGAACCATTTATGAAAGACCAAGGGTCACAAATAGGGACCTATGACCCAACTTGTTTGAAAATTCATAAGTAATTCAAAAATGCTTGGAAAAATACGAAACCACTTGGATTAGATTCCTCATCAATTCCTCTATGTCTGAAAAATGAGCTAAAAATATTCCCGTTCAAGGAAATACATGAAAAAGGCGGACCAGCCCTTAAATGCTCCATTTCTGAGCCTCCTACCTTACCACACCATCACTGTAGAGCTACTGAATGTTATGTGCTGCACTGCTTATTTGTGCGATTTTATATGTCGTTACCTCAGTTAAATTGTCTGGACTCACAAGCTTACCGACTTCAATGAGACAGATCTGTGGTGGCCGAACACCCCTGCATGATGCACGAAAAACACATGACCAACTTTTGAAGCTGATGTGTCAAGAGTTTCAATGGTCGAAAAGAGAATTATGGTGCTTACTTACTGTAAATCCTTACAATTTCACTTATAATTCCCTAATATTTCGAAGGTATGCACCAATCGAAAATTCATCCTGACCGTCAAATTCCAGTCTTGAAGTTTGATTTTCAAGACTTCCGACTGTTACAGTCATTCAGAATGCTTCAAATCAACAAATCCAAAAACTTCAATAGACAACATCTTCTGAAGCATATATGAAAGTCCAATATTGTAGGTTATGTTCCAAAATCAAATTCAGAAAGATCTAAATTTGATAATAAGTTCTAAGTGTCATTCCGAAAGTATACGGTAGTGTCCAGAGATGAAAATCAAGGAGGGGACATAGCTAGCAAAGTGCATAATGCACCGACACAGACATTCCCTGCAACATGAACTTCCACCAAGAAACAAATACGGAAACCCTAATCAACCGGAAGGAAGGATGAACATACAGAGAAGGAGCAAAAATTTCACATCAGAAAAGAGGCTTCATATGAAGAAATTCGAATCACATTTCATTCATCCACAATCAAAATATTACAACTATGTACATCATTTTGGGCTAATCGCACCCTGAGGGAAAGAAAATTCAACCAGCAAAAAGAATCAACTCTGAGCGCACAGCCTTAATTTGAGTGCGCTCCGCCGCAATTATGGTCCGCATAGATCAAAATCCCTTCTGCAGAATCTGCTGCCCTCTAGAAGGGGATGGCGCTGGCGACGCGCGGGTACACTACGCGGGTGGGGTGGTGCAACAAACGGCGCGCCCTCTGCTTGCGGAAGCAATACATAGCGGCGCCCAAGGGCCACTCTACCACAGCGGTGATGAGAAACGCCACAACTCCAAGCGTGGGTCCGACGACTTTGCAGTGGCAAGGGTTCTGCCTCGTCCCGCACTGCACGCACAAAGGAATCGCCATCGATCGCTCACGCGCTCGCAATCAAAGAAGAATGCCTCGATCTCCTCTGCAGCTGAAGATTGCCGAATCCTCGTCCGATCGATTCCAAGGCGGGGAAACTGAGGGAGGAAAATTGATTGAATCTCTAGAAACGGTGGTGAGGTGAAGATTGATGGTGTAGAGATGGAAATGTGTAGAAAATGAAGAAACCCGTTGATGAGTGATGAGAATGTTTGGAAGGCGGGAGAGTTTTATGTTGCGAAGTGGAGCGCTAATAGATCGACACGTTGATGAACCAGGTGTCGACACCTGCTCGCACCCTGACGTAGATAATTTGACTTGACTGCCACGTTGTGTGTGGGAGCCACGTCCAGTTGGTGATGGGTTTGGGCATAACATTATTAGAGCACCTGCACTGAAGAAAAGTGGGCCTCAATTTATGACATAGAGGGCCCGGGGTGGATTTATTTTTTTCAAGTCTATAGAAAGTCCGACACTTCCAACTCTATAGAAGGCACATGGCACCTCCTTAGAGCTCCTCCACTGCATTTACTTGGTAGCTACCGTGATTCCATTTTGGAGACTTCAGTCACGCGGCAAGTTCAGGAAGCTCCCAGCTTCTCATGAAACCATTCCACCGCATGCACGCATTAAACCGCTTTAAAACCTTATCTGATTTGCGTTTTTGTCATTGGTGACGTTGTTGCTACTACCGTTGCGTGACACCCAACTACATGATCCCTGTGGGATGGAAGGGAATGATTCCTTGGGAGTCAACGGTTTTGAGTCGTTGCGTAAACTGTTGCGTGCTCTCAAAACGCTGTGAAAATATTGTGGATGTAGGGATGTAGCGTTACCCCCAAAACCTAGAAAGCCTGTGACGGCTGTGCGGTGGAGCTCAAAAGCAACGCATTCACACCACTGTACCCGGTTATGGGACAGTTTGAGTGGGCGGTGGAGAAGCTCTTAGCAACTTGCAATGCTCTAAGCAAGGACCCAATCTCTCATAAGAAGTTTGGATGTTTGTTTGTTTTATTTGTTTGTTTTGTTTGTTTGTTACATTGAGATCTCCCGGACCGTGTGTCACTCATTCACATGCTTTGTACCATTGGAAAGCCCTTAGCGAGAAGGGATGCACAGGCTTTGTTTTGTGCCGTTTGGACATACAATGTGAAAGTTATTGAATTTTGAAGTTTTCATGAATTAAAAAAATTGAAAAATTACTTTTACTTTTGTTTCAATTGTAGCAACGGCACAGGGCACACTAATCTCTTATAAGACCAAACAATGTCAAAAATGCGGCTGATTTTACACTTTGGAGTAGTTGTGCAAATCTTTGACTATCACAAGCCCTGATTTGTTGTTCTTAAGCCTACTCAAATTCTATCAATTGCAAGGGTAGGGAGGGGTTTGTACAACGCAACTATTGGAAGCATATTTGTACTTATGGAGGTGAGTGGTTTACAAGGTGAACATTTCTTTTGGAAATGTAATCATTGAGCTTGAGCCACTTAGAATGAAGAGTATAGACAATGAGATAGAAAAAAGATAAGAATGTTATGTTCTCTCTTTTCCACTATAAAATAGCTCAAGTTGAGGGATTCACCCAAGAGATTCTACAAATGAAAAAACATTCAAAAGATATTTTAAAGGTTTAGACTATATAGTGATATATTCCTACTTTCACAATGGATGAAATCACTAAATTGCTACCAAAAATATAAAGGGTATCACTTCATTTTGGATGCATATATATATATATATATATATATATATATATATATATATATATATATATATATATATATATATATATATATATATGGATGAATAAATGAGTGATCATTCATATTTTACATGTTCATTTATGACTATGGACGTAAATCACTTCATGACTATAACAAATAATATTCTTTTCATTGCTTAGAAAATGAAATAAAATCTTTTCAATTCATTGCTTCCATATTTGTAGGGTTATTTGGTGCTTTAGTTGTCTAATATTGAGTTTATAGTAGGCGCCTATGAAATTTGGCATTGGCCAATTGAAAAATTATTAAAAGTAGAAAAAAAGTTTAACATCCATTTTAAGATTTATAATCAACTTTCAATTTTTGGAAAATCAATTTAAGTTGAATTCGGCTAATCACCTCAACCATGGTTTCTAGTATACCGTAGTTATAGGATAGGATAGGCAAAAAATAATTCTAAAAATAGATGCGGGAATTTGGGGAAAATTATTTTTTCAAGAAAAATTGTATGGTGAAAAAAGGAATATTGGAAAAAAAATTCTATTTTAGCACATGCCAAACCTTATTTAAAAAAATAATAATAATATTCGGTAGAGAAGTGCCGACCTTGCCCTTCACTTACAGTAGCTTTACAAGCACTAGAATGTTAGAAGGATATGATAAAGACAAATTATTTATACAAGTGAGATAGTAGGAAGTACGACAACTCATATGTAATATGTATATTAGGATTTATAAGAATTGAACTGCTTAAAATCAAGTCAAAAGCAAAGATTGTGTTCAAAGCAAAATTTTAAACCTCATTTAAGCATAGTAGAATAACTTTTTTCAAAAAAATATTAAACTAAATAAATGTGTAAAATCAAGCTAACTTTTAGCTCCAAAAAATTATTTTTAATTTTTAACCTCTAATAAATAGTTATAGACAAAGTTCAAAGAGGACGTTTGAAAATATTAGAAAAATATTCCTTCTAGCCCTACTCTAAACTTTGTTCATAATTATTTAATAGAGGCTCTAAATTACAAATCAATTTTGGAATTGAAAGTTAGTTTGATTTTCCAAATTTTCTTAGTTTGAAGTTTTTTGAAAAAATAATGATTCTACTCTATGCTTAAATGAGGTTTGAAGTTCCACTTTGAACATAGTTTATAAAATTTCTATAATGAGTTATTAAGCTTAGTTTCACCTTCAAATTATTTCATATCCTTCGAAGATTGATGAAGGACGATGGATTTTACTATAAAAGCAATCTATCCATTTTAGTTCTTATAAAGTGTTAGTGAAGTACTCCTTCTATTTTGCCATCCTAAATTTCTTTGATGATAGATGGTGAAATGGTGGATTGATATTTTACTCAAAAATATTGAGTTTTCAAAATTACTTGACTTTATTTTCCTTGATTTTGATTCTTATAGTCACTAATTTCCAAAAAAAATGACTTCACTTTCTCTAATTATTTTTTGCTAGACTTGATAGGCGCCTATACATTATTGTTCTTCAGTTATAATTCCTTGAAGACTTTGCACAATTGTTCACCTTTGTTTACTGTGGGTGTGAGAAACTTGTCTTTGTTCTTTTTTTCATATATTCTATTGTACAGAGGCTAAGCAAAGATTTTATAACATATGTATTGTTAGCTTGTTGCTAAGCTAGGCTTTCTACGCAATAGTGAGAATTTTACTACTAGAATCTTCTTTTACAAACACCATATGTTGCAATCAATGGCTTTGTCAACCTTATCTTTTGGTTAGATGTAATATGTAAAGCTTTGTAGATTCATTTATTTCTTGTCCTTATTTGCACTACACAATGAATAGATATACTTTATTCAAAATATATTATTGATGACAATAATCCTTTCTGATATATCCCTATTAAGAGAGGAATGTAAAATTCAAGTCATTAAGATTCCAAACTCCACTAAATAATTTGTATCATAAGGATAAATTTTCACCCTACTTCAAAATGATGTACGATATGGTAGGTGGGTTATATTTCAAACACTTGAAGATTATAATTTATTCTTGTAGATTGTAACCTTAAAAACAATTAAATGTTGGAAAAAAAACAATGATGAAGAGGTAGGATATAAAATATAACTTTGTGGATACTAAATTGTAATACAAAAGGTAGATTTTTTTTATTGTTTCTTATTTACCTCTTAAAGATCATATTCTCCTCTTCCAAATGAACAAATTCTCAATAATAGGAAAATTATAAGCAAACCTAGAAGATTAGAGTATACTGTGTAGATTAAGGTAGACCAGCCCTTCACTGTCTGGTTTTCAATTCCGTACCCTATTGTTTGGCCCCAATTGCGTTCACTGCCCCATCCAAATCAGTCCAGAAAAGATCTTAAACCATTTAAGATTCTAACAAAATCTGACAAGATTTCGGCTTTAATGTCAACATGGGGTAACGTGTCAGCCCTTGAATGGTGGATTCTTAACCCCTAAAGGATCGTTGTCCCTTCGGGGGACAAATGCGTTTTCGGGCAGGTACCTACGGGCTGAAATTTTGTCGTGATTTTTTGGAAACTTTTTTGGAGATAGAAAAACTGATAAGCTTTTTGGGAATCTAATTTTTTTCACAATTGGTGCCCGGGAACAAAAGTTATGACCAAATTAGCTCAAAATAGGGGATGGGGGGCAGCCTGGGCAACAAAAAAAAATGGATAAAAATTTGAATTTTTTTTTTAATATTTTTTTTTTCATAGACATTATTTTTGTCTATCTGGAAAGCTTTGATTCATTTCACTTGGATTTGTTATGAGAAAGTTAAGGACATTCTTGTTTTTCATGCAGTTAGAGCATCTTCTTGAAAAAAACACTTTTAGGATTCATTTCTGAATGCAATTTTTTCAATTTTTCAATTTTTATTTTATTTTTACATGGTCTGATTTACTTGCTAGAATAATCAGACCATTGGAATTAGTGCATTTTGATTCCACCTAAAATATTTTAGATTTTCCTTCTATCCCGTACCTACTTCTATTTAACAATTTTTTTAAGAATGATAATTAATTTTTTTTGAATTTTTATTTTTTTTCCTAGACTCTCAACTCAATTCTCCAATATGAAGATTTAAAGCTCAAAACTCTGTAGTGCAAAAATTTTAAGTTAAAAATGTTCAAAGTCAAAAAATCTAGTCCCACAATGTGCTGAAAAACTTTTTTTTTCCACTTTAAACGCAAATATCTTGCAATCTGTGCAGTCAAAAATTCTGAAATTTTTTCCAGACTTTTTCATACTAGTTAGGTTTAAAGAGCCTATGGTTAGATGTGAAAAAAAAAACATTTAATTTTTTTTAACTCTTTGCTATAGAAATGGCAGTTTTGAGTGTTTTTTGGCAGAAAAGAGGCCTTGGTCCTTTAGGAGTTAAGTGCTAATAGATACATAGAAGGGCAGTTATGGGTTGTTGATAGGGCGTTTATGACTCTAGTCTATGGGCGGTTTTGTAATTTCAAGCTGATTACTTCAGAAATTCACAAAAATTACAGTTTTGATCGGAAAATTATAATTCCACTTGGGTTTGATTTGTGAAACAAACGCACACCTCTAGAAAAATATGTAACTATCTTGGAATTGGCCCCAAGTTATTCAGATTGCAAATCAAGGTGGTCATAGGCTTGTGTACCTTATACGTCAATCAAACTATATAAGCTATAACTGATTATCCTACCTTTTCATCACCTTAGTAAGTGTGAATACATTTTTTTATGTGTAACTCTCATTCACGTGTGAAGGGGCTTGTACAAAATTGAAAAAATAAAATCACTGCCAGCTGGAGAAAAGACATCGCACAAAGGTATGAAACAGTTCATCTACCACCAAGACCAGAAAGCCATTCCGCACGACAAGTGACGACTAGCCTCAGAGAGCCCCCAATGCAACACGTGTACACAATAGATTCAGGCCAGGCCACTGTATAAATTCATCTCCTCAGACTGTTCCATAGAAATCAGTATAGCCCACACAGCTCACAGTAGCAGATATCCAACCATTTCTCTTCCGATTCACAATTCTCGGCGCGTTCGATCGAACGAGCTCCGATTTCGCATTCTCTTGAGACTTCACGTTCCAATCTTTTTGCATTCGAATTTCAAGATTGGCGATCGGACGAGGGTTCAGCAAGAAGATCCAAGCTACTGTAGCATTCTTTTGGTGTAAAACAAGCGCGTGAGCGATCGATGGCGATTCCTTTGTGCGTGCAGTGTGGGACGAGGCAGAACCCTTGTCACTGCAAAATCGTCGGACCCACGCTTGGAGTTGTAGCGTTCCTCATCACCGCCGTGGTGGAGTGGCCGTTGGGCGCCGCTCTGTATTGCTTCCGCAAGCAGAAGGCGCGCCGCTTGTTGCACCACCCTAACCGCGTGGTGTACCCGCGCGTCGCTAGCGCAATCCCCTTCTAGAGGGCAGCAAATTTTGCAGAAGGAATTTTGATCTATACGGAGCGCGCTCAAATTAAGGCTGTGCGCTCAGAGTTGATTCTTTTCGCTCGCTGAATTTTTTTCGCCCAGGGTGCGATTAGCCCAAAATGATGTACATAGTTGTAATATTTTGATTTGTGGATGAATAAAATGTGATTCGAATTTCTTCATATGAAGCCTCTTCTCTGATGTGAAATTTTTGCTCCTTCTCTGTATGTTTATTATTCCCTCCGGTTGATTAGGGTCTCACCACATTTGTTTCTTGGTGGAAGTTCATGTTGCCGGGAATGTCTGTGTGTTGGTGCATCGTACACTCTGCTAGCTATGCTCCCTCCCTCTTGTCTATGACGTTGATTTTCATCTCTGGACACTATACTTTTGGAATGACACTTTGAACTTTATTATCAAATTTTGATCTTTCTGAATTTGATTTTAGAACATAATCTGCAAAATTGAACTGTCATATATGCTTCTGAAGATGTTGTGTACCGAAGTTTTTTATTTTGTTGACTTGAAGCATGCTGAATGACCGTAACATTCGGAAGTCTTGAACTTCAAACTTCAAGGCTGCAATATGACTTTCAGGATGATTTTGTAATGGTTGTATACCGCTTGGAATTTTAGGGAATTATAAGTGAAACTGTAATTGCAAGGATTTAAGCACCATTATTCTCTTTTCGACCATTTAACCCCTAAAGGATCGGCATGCATTTTTTGGCCATATAGAAATTTTGGGCAGGTCCGTGTGACTGGAGATTTCCATATTTTTAAGCTAAAATTTTAACAGAAGGTGGGCGCAAGGAATATCTTTCACATGCACTAAATTTTAGGACATTTGGAAATAGGAGTCAAAAGTTATGGCCAAATATGTTACTTTTTTTCGTAACTGGGCAGTCTGGGCAGCAAGAAAAATTTGGCAGAAATTTGATTTTTTTTTTTAATATTTTTTTTCTTCTTGATTATAATTTTTCCTATCTGGAAAGCTTTAATTCATTTCATTTGGATTTGTTATGAGAAAGTTATGGACATTCTTGTTTTTCGGGCAATTAGAGCATCTTCTTGAAAAAAATAACTTGTAGGATTCATTTCTAAATGCTATTTTTGCAATTTTTCAAAAAAAATAAATTCTCATGGTTTAGTTTACTTGCTAGAACAATCTCACCATTGGGATTAGTGTATTTTAATTCCATCTAAAATATATTAATGTTTTAGATTTGCCTTCTATCTCGTACCTACTTCTACTTAATAAATTTTTTAGGAATGATAATTAATTTTTTTTGAATATATTTTTTTCCCCTAGACTCTCAACTCATTTCTCCACTATAAAGATATAAAGAACAAACTTTGTAGTGCAAAAATTTTAAGTGAAAAATGTTTAAAGTCAAAAAATCTAGTCCCGCAATGTGCTGAAATACTTGTTTTTTCCACTGTAAACACATATATCTTGCAATCTGAGCAGTCAAAAATTCTGAAATTTTTTCCACACATTCTCATACTAGTTAGGTGTAAGATTCTACGGTTAGAAGTGCAAAAAAAAACATTTTTCATCTTTTTTTACTCCTTGCTATAGAAATGGCAGCTTTGAGTGTTTTTTGGCAGAAAAAAGGCCTTGGGCCTTTAGGGGTTAAAACTCTCATCAGCTTCAAAATGTTGCAAGGACATTGTAACATACCGTAAGGTAGAGGCACCCGAAAGCATCCGTGGACCCAATGGCATCCCTTTCTAGGAAGGGTAGTCATTTCAGAACCTAATTGTAGACAAATCATACATTGTTTATTGTTTGTTGACCAAAATGATAAGCTATGCATGGTCCACCTAGATTTATGTTTCAAAATTACTCCCCTTCTTAGAAAGGGATGCCATTGGGTCGAGGAACGCTTTCGGGTGCCATTACCTTAAGGTAGTCTGCTCTTAAAGCAATCATTTAATCCCTAAGGACCTAAGGGGGGGTGTTTTTTTCAAAATGGGCCAAAACTACCAACAACTTGAGCAATTTGTTTGATCCATTTTTTTTGAGATCGGGTATAATGTAACCATAGGATCTTGAAGTTAACATTGAGAGAGCACCACAAAAATTCAAATTATTTGACCGCATGGTTTAGGAGATATCTAATTTTGAAGTTTTATTTGGGTCAATAGAAATACAAGGCAGCTGACTTTGAAGGAGCATATCTTTGTGAGAATATTTCAAAATGATGCTTTTTTGTACTCAATGAGAGATAAAAGAGTTGAGAATGTACATGTAAAGTTTCATAACATTCCAAGAATTTTACAATTCATGGTGAAGCTTACAATGCACGGTGGTCATTGAAATTTGAGTAAGGTAGGAGGCTGTAAAACGGAATGGGCAATAAGAATAGACCCTATAAATGGCTGTAAAATGGACATGAGTTGGTTCTGAAATTGACTAGTATAGTCATTGAATGAATTAAGGAAGAAAGCATTATTAATTCCAAGAGCCAATCATTCTCTTTGCTTTCCCCATTTTTATTTAGAATTGCAAGTGAACTGTTTATGAAAAAACCTAAGGTCACAAATAGGGACTTACGACCCAACTCGTTTGAAAATTCATAAGTAAACAAAAATGATCGAAAAAATACGAAACCACTTGGGTAGATGGATTAGATTCCTCATCAACATCTCTGTCTGAAAAATGAGCTAAAAATACTTTTCGTTCTTACAGAGTGACTGGACTTTAATTTGCAATAGAGTATAAGCACGAAAAGTTGGTCATGTTTTTTTCGTGGAGCATGCAGGGGTTTTCGGTCACCACAGATCTGTCTCATTGAAGTCGTTAAGCTTGCGAGTCTGGCCCAGGGTCCGGGAAGAACCGGCGGCTAGTACAAAGTTAGCCGGTGGATTTGGAAAAAAACCCGCTTAAAATTTAAAAACATCGGCAAAAAAACGGTGAAAATGTCTAAAAAATTTCTATTTTGAATGAAAAATAGAGAAAATAACCGGACTAGATACTTGAAAAACCGGTTCAATATGGGAATTGGAGGAAATTAGATGGTAAAACTAAAAAAAACTTCCCGAACACTGGTCTGGCCGATCTGAGTCATCTAAGGTAAAAGCATTGATAGTCAATCTCTTACGGGATTTTGCAACAGATCAGGAGCAGTTTAAGGCACAACAAATTTCTCACATGTAGGAAGATATTAAATATGGAGATTGCAAAATTTTCATAATTTTATTGTCAAAATTGAAATTATTGTATATTTTGGGAGCCAAAAGTGCTTGGAGCCCATAGCCAATGTCTAGACTTTCCCAATTCCGATCATTCAAGAACTACTTCCCGCTTACTTCTTCCTACTTTCTTGCTCACTACTTCAAGACATGTGTGATGACCTTACTAGTCCCAGCCTTGAAAAGGGGGAGAAACACATTCCAAGCTTTGATTGGAAATCTGTGCCAGGAAATAATTGATCCCTACACTGGTTGAGAATGGGTCGAGGTCGACAATGGGTACCTCTACCTTAACTTTTTCAATACCTTTCAGGCAAGCTGAGAATCAACAGCTCCTGGTCAGGGTTGACCAATTATGTGTATGTGGGGGCCATTTTGCTGCCCCACTTGTCTGGAACATATGTTCTGGTGGGTGGGAATGACCTGTTTAACTCTTATTTGGTTTGTAGGGCACGGTGCTAATGTATGCACTAAAAGATGGTAAGATAGACACCTTTGGATTGATAATTCAACAATTAGCACTTATACTTTGAAATTCCATTATTTGCGGGTTAAAAGTGGAAAATGAGAGTACAAAATAGGAAGACATCCCAGTGTGGACCTTAACCCTTACAGTCCCAAGGCCTTTTTTCCATTAAAAAACACTCAAAACCGCAATTTCTATAGCAAAGAGCAAAAATATTATAAAAATTGGTTTTTTTCTTCATACCTAACTGTAGGATCTTGTACTAGACCAGTGCAAAAATTTGTGGAAGAAATTTCAGAAATTTGGACCAAATAGATTGCAAGATATTTGCATTTAAAGTGAAGGAAACAAGCTTTTTCTGTACCTTACTCAACTACATTTTTTGGCTTCGAACCTTCATAATTTAAAATATTTGCTCTAATGATTTTTAGTTTCTAATTTTATATGATGAAGAATTGAGTTGAGAGTCTAGGAAAAAACTTTTTAAAAAAAACACTTAGTTTTTACTCATTAAAAATTTATTAAGTAGAAGTAGGTTCAAGATTGAAGGAAAATCTAAATTGGTAATAGCTCTAAGATGGAATTGAAATACACTAATCTTACCAATGAGATTGTTTTAGCAAGAAATCTTAACCTTGTGAAACTTCTTTTTTTGATAAATTGAGAAAATTGAGTTTAGAAAATGAATCCTACAAGTTATTTTTTTCAAAAAGATGCTCTAATTGCCCCCAAAAACAAGATTGTCCATAACTTTCTTATAACAAATCCAAATGGAATGAATAAAAGCTTTTCATGTAGATAAAAATATAATCTATATGAGACAAATTTTATTAAATAAAAATTTGAAGGTTTTTCTTAGCCCACCAAACTAAAAAAAGGAATTTTGTGCCATAACTTTTGCTCCCGCTCTCCAATTGAAATAAAAATTATATTTTTAGGAAGCTAATGTATTGTTCTATCTTCTCAAAATAAATTCAAAAAATCATGACAAATATTGAGACCTTAGGAGCCTGCCCAATATCCATTTTGTCCTCCAAGGTGACGATGGGATTTTAGGGGTTAATCTATTTTTCAAAGGAATTCAAGATAAATAAATGTAAGACTGTGATTGCTACCTAAACAACCATACATCACATAATAAGGAGAACAAGGTGTCAATTAAGTTTTCAGAGTGCAACTAGCAACTTTCAACTGGTTATCATATTATAACCCAAGCCTTATAAAGTAAAATACAACATCTTATGAGTAGAATACGTAACCATTTTGAAGCTTCTAAAATATATAGGAAGTGCAATAGTGGCTCAAATTGGATGCATCATTGGGTCCCTGAAATTGCAAGAACAAACTTTTGTTACTAGTATATACCTCAATTTATAGACTATTTTAATAGATACACAAGAAAAAACACATTACAACTTAAATTGGGCTTTATAGACCTTTAACCCCTAAGGGACCAAGGTCTTTTTTTTTGCCAAAAAACATTCAAAATTGCCATTCCTCTTGCAAAGACTAAAACAATTGAATTTTTTTTGCATATCTAATTGTAGGATCTAACACCCAATTAATATGAAAATGTGTGGAATTAATTTCAAATTTTTTGGGTGCATAGATTGCAAGATATCTGCATCTAAAATTTAAAAAACAAAATTTTTATACATTGTGGAACAAGATTATTTGACTTTGAACCTTCTTAACTTAAAATTTTTGCACTACAAAGTTTTGAATTTTAAATCTATATAGTGGAGAATTGAGTTGAAAATCTAGGAAAAAAAACATTTTAAAAAAAACTTAATTTTTGTTCTTAAAATATTGTGAAGTAGAAATAGATACGAGATAGAACAAAAATCTAAATTATTAATATTTCTAAGATGGAATTAAAACACACTAATTCCAATGGTGAGATTGTTCTAGCAAGCAAGCTAAACCGTGTGGAACCTTTTTTTTAATTATAAAATTTGCATTCAAAAATAAATCCTACAATTTTATTTTCAAGAAGATGCTTAAATTGCCCCCCAAACAAGATTGTTCATAAGTTACACATCACTATCCAAATGAAATGAATCAAAGCCTTCCATAAAGAAAAAAAATTTAGTCTATGAAAGGAAAAAAAACATTTAAAATTCAAATTTTTGAATTTTTTTTTGTTGCCTAGTCTCCCCTGGTTTGAGCTTATTTGAGCATAATTTTTGTTCTTGTGCACCAATTGAAAAAATATAATATATTTCCTCAAAGCTAATCGGTTGTTCTATCTTCAAATTTTTTTTTAAAGAATCCTGACAAAAATTGAGACCGTAGGTACGTGCTCAAAATCCAATTTGTCCCTCGAAAGGACAATGGTCCTTTAGGGGTTACACTATTGAATTTACAATTTAATTTTCTCGTGGATTTTATAATCTTCAAAATGATTATTTGATGCTAAAAGGGAATATTGAGAATATTTTAACTTTACAAGGAAAGTGAGGTTTACATGTTCCTTGCTCATTCTTCTAGATTACATTTCCTCCTTTAAAGTCAAAAAATATGTCCATATCAATCTTGAAATCCAAGACAAGACGCCTTTGTTTCCCATGAATCAAAGTTCTTTTCACTAAAGAAAATCTTGATTTCAAGCTTACCCATGAATTGTAGACCACAATAATACAAATCATTCTAAATCATTCTTGCAACTAGGACATTGTTAAAAAAAACTCCTTATTACTCCCTTTGTTTTTGGAAAAGACCTGAGTTTCCTTTGTATTTTACAAAGCAAATCCGTCTCTTTTTTAGAAACAAAGGTAGCACGGGATCCTAAGGGGGGATATTTGGACAATGCTATAAACTTTCTTTATACCAACAAGGTTAAAATTTACACCTTACCTTTCCACCGGGCAATGTAAATGCCCCTCCCTTGTCCCGACCCCTTAGAAAATTGAAAAAAAAAAACTGGACACCTGGACAAAAGACATCGGCAAAGACTCAAAGGTGAGTGAACATTCAAATTCAATCCACTGGCTAGACCAGGAAGCCCTTCCGTATGACACGTGTCAACTACACCCCAATGCGACACGTGTACTCTCCAGATTCAATACTCTCAGTCTCCGCCACCAAATAAATTCATCTCCTCAGTCCATTCTATCCAGATCAGTAGTAGACATTCATACATTTTCGCTCTTCCGATTCATAGGCCTTACATTGCAATTCCTCGCATTTGATCGATCGAACTTCAATTTCGCAATCTCTTCGATCGAGTCTTCACATTCCATTCTTTCCGCATTGAGATTTCAAGCTTTTCGATCGGACGAGGGTTCAGTAATTCGAATTCCAGGCATTCTCTTGATTGCGTGAGCGATCGATGGCGATTCCATTGTGCGTGCAGTGCGGGACGCGGCAGAACCCTTGCCACTGCAAAATCGTTGGACCCACGCTTGGAGTTGTAGCGTTCCTCATCACCGCCGTGGTGGAGTGGCCGTTGGGCGCCGCTCTGTATTGCTTCCGCAAGCAGAAGGCGCGCCGTTTGTTGCACCACCCCAACCGCGTGGTGTACCCGCGCGTCGCCAGCGCCATCCCCTTCTAGAGCGCAGCTTCAGCTCCCCAACGGAATTTTGACCGATCCATGCGGCGGAGCGCACGTATTTTAGGTAGTGCGCTTGGAGTTGACTATTTTTTCTGGGTCCAATTTTTTGCACAGGGTGCGTGATGTCCCGAATGGTGTACATAATTGTATTATTTTGATTGTGGATGAATAAAATTATTCTGATGCGAATCTCTTCACTTGAGGCCCTTGATGTGCTTTGCTCTTTCCCTGTGTTTCAACATTCCTTTCAATGGATTTGGGTTTTTCTGTTCCGCACCTTTTGTTTTTTGGTGGAAGCTCATGCTACCTTCAATGTCTGTATTGGTACTATGTTTGTTTTGGTAGCTTTGTCCCCTCTTATCCATGACCTTGATTCTCATTACTGGACACAATGCGAATTCGTGATGGCATTCTGAAATTATAATCAAATTTTGGTCTTCTGGATTTGATTTTGAGACGTAATTTACAAAATTAACCTATCACATGTGCTTCTGAAGATGTTATGTTTATCCTATACTGTACTTTTTGGTGTTGCTGAATTGAAGCATTCTGGAGACCGTAGTAGTCGAAGTCTTGAACTTCAAGTTTCAAGACTGCAATTTGACCTTCCGAGGATGAATTTCAAGCTTTAATTTTTTTGAAATTTGAGTGAACTATAAGTGAAAGAACTGAGGGACCATATTCTCTATGAAACTCTTCACACATCAGCTTCAAATCGCTGCATTGGCATTGTGATACTGGTATACCGCGCAACTTTTGATTTTGGGCTATAACTATAATCACAAAAACAGTGACTGAGTTATGTTTTCGAGGTTCATCCAAGGGTTCTTGGTCACGACAGAGCTGTCTCATTGAAGTCGGTAAAGCTTGTGTGCGCAGCTGATCTGAGGTAAACTACAGTACACAAAATAGTGAAATTAGGTTGCCCCACACTAATTTCTCGATATTTGACAGTATACAAATATTTTCAGTTATTGTACAAGAATGCACCACTTTTGAAGTAGGTATTGTTGTAATTGGGACTCATCAACCTTCATGCGTACAAATGAAAATATTTATAGAAATATTTGTTGACTTTGATGGCTTGTAAAGCAACTTTTTTGAAGTAAGGCAACCTAATTGTTAAGGTAACCTAATTGTTAAGGCAACCTAATTCCTCCACATTCTACACTATATCAATGTGTACAATTATTTGAGAAGGATGTAGTGAAGTAAGAACTATGTGTATGGCATGGGTTGGTGCACTGTTTCATGGCTAGGGATTAGAAATTGGCATGTGCTTCCATCTAGACAAGTATTAGTCATGACGTAACTTCTCTGGGGTAAGGCAACCCAATTTCACTATTTAGTGTACCCCATTATGGGCAGAATGAGTAGATTAGTACAATGCTGCTATTTGGAAAATGTAGGAATATTTGGAAAATGTGGGAATAAATTTTAGTGGTAGACAAGCAATAAGAAACAATGCTACTATTGAAAAAAATTATTTTCAGACTTGGCAAGTGATTTTTTTAAATTTATGGAAGGGTGTTGTCTTAGGCATCCCATTTTAGCCTGTAGACATGCCTATGAGCATTAGAAAAAATAGCTATTATAGGACTTCTACCAATCCATGCCCAATCTAGTCCATAATGACTTCAAGACCAAGTTACCAAGTACTAACTTCTATAATTGCTAGAATGAATTGATTTGCATTGAATGATTTGCCCTAACTAAGAGTGAATTGATGACAATGTGTAACATATGTTATATGTATTTTGTACAATCAACTCCCTAAAAAAAACAATTAATTCCTTCATTTGTATTTTTGTTTTCAATGCAAACAACCTAGAATGGGACTTTTCCTAGATGTTTATAATGGGAGTTTAGACTGGAATGGAATAGTCTATTTTGACTACTTC
Source organism: Pseudisothecium myosuroides (assembly GCA_951799445.1). NCBI lineage: Eukaryota > Viridiplantae > Streptophyta > Bryopsida > Hypnales > Lembophyllaceae > Pseudisothecium > Pseudisothecium myosuroides. Next base: position 34,822,811 of record OX637287.1, on the reverse strand, counting down.
AAAACAAGCTAAGAATTGAATAGCTTGTATTCAAGGACTAACAAGTTTTGTGTATGTAGGGGCCATTTTGTTGCCCCATTATATAGTACAGCATATGGTAAGTTATACCTTTTAACTCTTTTTAGGTCTATGAAGAACCATATACATGATAAGGTGGGTGGTTCTAAAATATACTGGACTCTACAAGCACACTTTGATGCAATAATACATTTTGCTTTCTTCAAGGCACCATAAATGTACCAATAGTGTACATTTGAAGAAATAGATGCTTTTAGTAATAATTGTGTTTCAACTTCAAAACTCGAAACTACTTCAATAAAGGTTTCATAAATATAAAACATCTTAGAATAGATGCCAATTCCATTTTTCTTTGTATGAAAATTTATTGAAAAATATTTCAAGGAATTTAGCTTCCCCAAACTCTTAGTGCAATGTATGCATTAAAATGTGGAAAGATAGATGCCATTAGATTGATATTTCAACAATGAGCAACTTTGCTTTGAAATCCCATCGCAAGTTGAAATTGGATAATGAGAGCATAAAACAGGAGAAGGCCCCAATAAAGACCTTAATTTAGGTTTCACAAAAGCTAACTACAAAAATGAATGTGAAGGACTTTGATAGCTAGCCAAAACTACCATATACTACAAAATATAGAGCAAGAGGTGCCAAATAGAGCTTAAGCACAACTAACAACTTTCATTTGGTAGGTGGTTGCAAGAAAGACTTTTAATCCCTAAAACACCAAGGCATTTTCTGGCTCCAAAACCACTGAAAACTGCTATTTCTGATGCGATCACTCCCTAAGCCGAAAAAAACTTTTTTTTAGAATCCAACCGTTGGATCTTGTACTTCACTTATCTCAAATCATGTGATAAAAATTTCATGAATTTTGACCGTATGGATTGGAAGATATTAGCATTTGAAGTTGGAAAAAAAAGTTTTTTTGAACTGTTTCCTGCAATTTCAGATGACTTTGAAGGCCATTTGTGGATTTTTTTTGCACTACACAACATAATGTTAAAATTTTTTATGCTGAACTTTTGAGTTGAGAGTTGGAGAAAAAATTTCAACATATCAAACCTTGATTTTCACATATAAAAAAAATTGTTAAGTAGAAGTAGGTCCAAAATTGATCGAAACACTAAATTGTTAATAGCTCATAGATGGAATTCAAACACCATAATCCCAACGGTGAAATTGTTCTTGCAAACAAACTTGACCTTATCAAAAAAAAATTTGAAAAAATTTGAAAATTGCAATCTAAAATGAATTCTATAAGTTGTTTTTTGAAGAAGATGCTTAAATTGCCCGAAAAACAAGATTGTCCATAACTTTCTCATTATTAGTCCAAATAGAATGAATTAAAGCTTCAAATGTAGACAAAAACATAATCTTTGAGAAAAAAAAATTGAGAACAAAATAATTTTTTTTTTTTTTTTTTTTTTGCCCAGCGAATTGCTTTTTTGCTTTAGGATGGCATAACTTTTGCTCCCGGGCACCGATTGAAAAAAGAAAAGAAAAATTTAGAAAGCTAATTTGATTCCCTATCTTGAAAAAAGTTTCAAAAATCAGGTCAAAATTTGAGGCCACACAGGCCTGCCCGAAATCTGAAGTGTCCCTCGAGGGGACTTTGGTACTTTAGAGGTTAATCATTTTTATAGCATTTTGCCAATAAATGGATTTCAAATAGTGAGCACTATGAGTATTGTGTAGCAAAATAATCTCATCCATTGATCATAAAAATCAACAATTAAAAACATTGTTGCATGTAGTATGGACTATTTATGAATACAAAATAGTACTATGTGAAAAAAAGACAAATTGTCAATGAAAATTGATACAACGAGGTATAAATTAATAATTAGACTATCATGAACAAAAAAATTAAAAATTAAAAGTTTGTTAAGACTTGATGGTGACTAGATTTCACCAAAAGAATGCATTAACCGTAGTTGTCATATTATGATTTAAACCTTGAATTCTTAAGCTCAAATGCAACACCTTGCTACTATAGCTTCCTAGCAGCTTGATTAGCTTTTTGTTAAATAATTAATCAAAGTGCAAAAAAAGATTCTTAAACTTCAAAACAAGATACCCATTGCTTCCCATGAATCAAGGATCTTTATACTATTAAAAATCTTGAATGCATGCATACCCATAATTTGTGGGCCACAAAGTATTCTTATTGGTCAAGAATGATGTGTCACAACCGTAGGGAGGATGTTTATTTAAGGCACTCAACTCATTTCTGATCACTCCCCTATTTTAATTATATGAGTTGCTCTCTTTCCGTCCAGGTAGAGATGAGTAGTGATCAGTTATGGCATAGTTCCCGGCACAACTGTGGTACATTATGATTGGTTGCAAGATTCTCAATTTGGCAACTAGCCTTTGGTCGATTTTGCAACCAGTCTGTGGTTGACAGTAGGAAGATTTATATGACAAGCATAGGTCAAATAGAATCTTCAACTAAAAAATTTATACAGAATAATAATTATGTTTTGAGAAATAAAATTCTGAAAAATTAGGCAATTCTTCCAAACTCTGTTTCTATACGTGTAATTGCTTAAGTGGTTGGAAATGGGTCCACTGTAAAGCGCCCTTTAGAAAAATGGAAAAAAATACCATTGCCAGCTGGACAGAAGACAGTAAAGGTCAGTGAGTGAACTTGCAAATTCCATCCGACAGCTTGATCGGAGAGCCTTTCCGCATGACACGTGTCAACCACTCCCAGTGCAACACGTGTACTCAGTAGATTCAATCATCTCATTTCCCGCCACCATATAAACCCATCAACTCCGTCTCTTCCATTCAAGTCACAGACAGCCCTCAGTAATCGACATTCAAATCTTATCTCTTCCGATTTCACAGTCCTCGCATTTCAATTCCGCGCATTTGAGCGAGCGAGCTTCAATTTCACTATTTCCGCAAGCCGCAGGAACTTCACATTCCACAGACTCTATTCGCATTGACATTTCAAGGTCTTCGATCGGACGAGGGGTCAGCAATTCCGATTCTTTTGATTGCGAGCGCTTGAGCGATCGATGGCGATTCCATTGTGCGTGCAGTGCGGGACGCGGCAGAACCCTTGCCACTGCAAAATCGTCGGACCCACGCTTGGGGTTGTCGCGTTCCTCATCACCGCCGTGGTAGAGTGGCCCTTGGGTGCCGCTATGTATTGCTTCCGCAAGCAGAGAGCGCGCCGTTTGTTGCACCACCCCAACCGTGTGGTGTACCCGCGTGTCGCCAGCGCCATCCCCTTCTAGAGCGCAGTTTCAGCTCCCGAACGGAATTTTGATGGATCCGTGCGGCGGAGCGCATGCGCTTGGAGTTGATTATTTTTTCTGTGTTGAATATTTTTGCCCAGGTTGCGTGTAGCCCCGAATGGTGTACATAATTGTATTATTTTGATTGTGGATGAATAAAATTATTCTGATGCGAATCTCTTCATTTGAGGCCCTTGATGTGCTCTGCTCTTTCCCTGTGTTTCAACATTCCTTTCGATGGATTAGGGTTTTTCTGTTTCGCGCCTTTTGTTTTTTGGTGGAAGCTCATGCTGCCTTCAATGTCTGTATTGGTGCTATGTTTATTTTGGTAGCTTTGTCCCCTCTTATCGATCCATGACCTTAATTCTCATTACTGGACACAATGCGAATTCGGAATGGCATTCTGAACTTATAATCAAATTTTGGTTTTCTGGCTTTGATTTTGAGACGCAATTTACAAAATTAACCTATCACATGTGCTTCTGAAGATGTTATGTTTATCCTATACTGTACTTTTTGGTGTTGCTGCATGGATTGAAGCATTCTGGAGACCGTAATAGTCGAAGTCTTGAACTTCAAGCTTCAAGACTGCAATTTGACTTTCCGAGGATGAATTTGAAACTTTAGAAATTTAGAAATTCTAGTGAACTGTAAGTGAAAGAACTGAGGGACCATATTCTCTATGAAACTCTTCACACATCAGCTTCAAATCGCTGCATTGGCATTGTGATATACTGCGCAACTTTTGATTTTGGCTATAACTATAATCACAAAAAATGACTTGAGTTATGTTTTCGAGGAATATCCGGTTTTTGGTCACGACAGAGCTGTCGCATTGAAGTCGGTAAAGCTTGTGTGCGCAGCTTATCTGAGGTAAACTACAGTACACAAAATAGTGAAATTAGGTTGTCCCACACTAATTTCTCGACATTCTCCACTATATCATTATGTACAGTTACTTTAGAAGGATTTAGTAAAGTAAGAATTGTGTGTATGGCATGGGTTGGTGCATTGCTTCATGGCTCTGGATTAGAGATTGGCAAGTGCCTCCATCTGGACAAGCATTAGTCATGAGGTAACTTCTCTAGGGTAAGGCAACCTAACTGTTAAGGCAACCCAATTTCACTATTTAGTGTATCCCCTTATGGGTAGAATGAGAAGAGTAGTACGATGCTGCTATTTGGAAAATGTAGGAATATCTGGAAAATGTGGGAATAATTTTTAGTGGTAGACAAGCAATAAGAAACAATGCTATCATTGAAAAAAAATATTTTCAAACACGGCATGTGATTTTTTTAAATTTATAGAAGGGTGTTGTCTTAGGCATCCCATTTTAGCCTATAGACATGCCTATGAGCATTTGAAAAAATAGCTATAGTAAGACTTCTACCAACCCATGCCAATCCAATCCATAATGACTTCAAGACCAAGTTACCAACTACTAAAATTGCTAGAATGAATTGATTTGCATTGAATGATTAGCCCTAACTAAGAGTGAATTGATGACAATGTGTAACATATGTTATCTATATTTTGTACAATCAACTCCCTGAAAAAAGCAATTAATTCCTTCATTTGTATTTTTGTTTTCAATGCAAACAACCTAGAATGGGACTTTTCCTAGATGTTTATAATGGGAGTTTGGACTGGAATGGAGTAGTCTACTTTAACTACTTCTAGACAAGCTAAGAATTGAATAGCTTGTATTCAAGGACTAACAAATTTTGTGTATGTGGGGGCCATTTTGTTGCCCCACTATATGGTATGGCATATGGTAAGTTATACCGGCTTTTAATTCTTTTTGGTCTATGAAGAACCATATACATGATAAGGTGGGTGGTTCTAAAACATACTGGATTCTACAAGCACACTTTGATGCAATAATATATTTTTCTTTCTTCAATGCACCATAAATGTACCAATAGTGTACATTTGAAGAAGTAGATGCTTTTAATAACAATTGTGTTTCAACTTCAAAACTTGTAACTAATTCAATAAAGGTTTCATAAATATGAAACATCTTGGAATAGATGCCAATTCCATTTTTCTTTGTATGAAAATTTATTGAAAAATATTTTAAGGAATTTAGCTTCTCCAAACTTTTAGTGCAATGTATGCACTAAATTGTGGAAAGATAGATGCCATTAGATTGATATTTCAACAATGAGCAACTTTGCTTTGAAATCCCATCGCAAGTTGAAATTGGATAATGAGAGTATAAACCAGGAGAAGGCCCCAATAAAGACCTTAATTTAGGTTTTACGAAAGCTTACTACAAAAATGAATATGAAGGAAATGATAGCTAGCCAAAACAACCATATACCACAAAATATGGAGCAAGAGGTGCCAAATAGAGCTTAAGCACAACTAACAACTTTCATTTGGTATGTGGTTGCAAGAAAGACTTTTAATCATTTTTATAGTATTTTGCCAAAAAATGGATTTCAAATGGTGAGTACTATGATTATTGTGTAGCGAAACAATCTCATCCATTGATCATAAAAATCAACAATTAAAAATATTGTTGCATGTACTATAGACTATTTATGAGTACAAAATAGTACTATGTGAAAAAAAGACAAATTGTCAATGAAAATTGATACAACGAGGTATAAATTAATAATAATTAGACTATCATTAACAAAAAAATTAAAAATTAAAAGTTTGTTGAGACTTGATGGTGACTAGATTTCACCAAAAGAATGCAATAACCCTAGTTGTCATATTATGATTTAAACCTTGTCAAGTTCAAATGCAACACCATACTACTATAGCTTCGTAGAAGTTTGATTAGCTTTTTGTTAAATAATTAATCAAGTGCAAAAAAAATTTAAACTTCAAAACAAGCTATCCATTGCTTCCCATCAGTCAAGGACCCTTATATTATAAAAAATCTTGAATGCATGCATACCCATAATTTGTGGGACACAAAATATTCTTATTGGTCAAGAATGATGTGTTACAACCGTAAGGGATTTGTTTATTTAAGGTACCCGACCCATTTCTGATCACTCCCCTATTTTGATGGCATAGTTCCCGGTGCATTTGTTGCACATTATGATTGGTTGCAAGATTCTCAATTTGGCAACTAGCCTTTGGTCGATTTTGCAACCAGTTTGTGGTTGACAATAGGAAGATTTATATGACCACTATAGGTCGAATAGAATCTTCATCTAAAAAATTCAGATGGAGTAGTAATCATGTTTTGAGAAATAGAATTCTGAAAAATTAGGGAATTCTTTCAAACTCTATATCTGTACATGAAAAAACTTCCCCACTCAAGAAATCGCACTCAAGAAACCTACGCTCCATATACGTGTAATTGCTTAAGTGGTTGGAAATGGGTTGGCTACCTTACACCTTTCCACTCCCCACTGTAAAAAAGCCCTTTAGAAAAATGGAAAAAATGTCACTGCCAGCTGGACAAAAGACATCGTCGAAGGTCAGTGAACTTGCAAATTCAATCCAACAGCTTGACAAGAGAGCCTTTTCCGCATGACACGTGTCAACCACCCTCCCAGTGCAACACGTGTACTCAGTAGATTCAATCATCTCATTTCCCGCCACCGTATAAATCCATCAACTCAGTCCGTTCTACCGTATTCAAGTCACAGACAGCCCTCAGTAGTCGACATTCAAACCTTTCTCTTCCGTTTTCACAGTCCTCGCATTCCAATTCCGCGCATTTGATCGAGCGAGCTTGCTTCAATTTCTCAGACATTCCACAGACATTCCACAGACTCTATTCGCATTGACATTTCAAGGTCTTCAATCGGAGGAGGGTTCAGCAATTCGAATTCCAGGCATTCTCTTGATTGCGTGAGCGATCGATGGCGATTCCTTTGTGCGTGCAGTGCGGGACGCGCAGAACCCTTGCCACTGCAAAATCGTCGGACCCACGCTTGGGGTTGTAGCGTTCCTCATCACCGCCGTGGTGGAGTGGCCATTGGGCGCCGCTCTGTATTGCTTCCGCAAGCAGAAGGCGCGCCGTTTGTTGCACCACCCCAACCGCGTAGTGTACCCGCGCGTCGCCAGTGCCATCCCCTTCTAGAGCGCTGTTCAGCTGCCGAACGGAATTTTGATTGATCCATGCGGCGGAGCGCACGTACTTAGGTAGTGCGCTTGGAGTTAATTATTTTTTCTGGGTCCAATTTTTTGCACAGGGTGCGTGCGCGTAGCCCCGATTGGTGTACATAATTGTATTATTTTGATTGTGGATGAATAAAATTATTCTGATGCGAATCGCTTCACTTGAGGCCCTTGACGTGCTCTGCTCTTTCTCTGTATTTTCATGTTCCTTTCGATGGATTAGGGTTTTTCTGTTCCGCGCCTTTTGTTTTTTGGTGAAAGCTCATGCTGCCTTCAATGTCTGTGTATTGGTGCTATGTTTATTTTGGTAGCTTTGTCCTCTCTCATCGATCCATGACCTTGATTCTCATTACTGGAAACAATGCGAATTCGGAATGGCATTCTGAACTTATAATCAAGTTTTGGTCTTCTGATTTGATTTTGAGACATAATTTACAAAATTAACCCATCATATATGCTTCTGAAAATGTTATGTTTGTCCTGTATTGTACTTTTTGGTATTGTCGAAGTGAAGCATTCTGAAAGACCGTGATAGTCGAAGTCTTGAACTTCAAGCTTCAAGACTGCAACTTGACCTTTGGGATGAATTTAATAATTCACAAATTTTTGAAATTTGAGTGAACTATAAGTGAAAGGACTGAGGAGCCATATTCTCCATGAAAATCTTCACACATCAGCTTCAAAACGCTGCATTGTCATTGTAATATACCGTGCTACTTTTTTATTTTGGCTATAAGCACAAACAATGTCTGAGTTACTTCTTCGAAGATCATCCAAGGGTTCTTGATCACAACAGAGCTGTCTCATTGAAATCGCTAAGTTTGTGCGCGTAGCTGATTAAGATAAACAATCCCATTATTGGCAGAATGACTAGTGTAGTCTGATATTGCTATTTGGAGAATGTGGGAATAAATTTTAGTGGTAGACAAGCAATAAGAAACAATTGAAAAAATAATTTTCAAACTTCTTAAATGTGATTTTTTTAAGTTTATAGAAGGGCGCTGCCTTGGGTATCCCATTTTAGCCCATAGACATGCCTATGAGTGTTAGAAAAAATAGCTACTATAGGACTTCTACCAACCTATGCCAATCCAATCCACGATGACTTGAATACCAACTACTAACTTCTATAATTGCTAGAGTGAATTGATTTGAAGCTAACTAAGAGGGAATTGATTGAATAGAGTGAATTGATGACAATGTGTAACACATGTTATCTTCATTTCGTGCAATCAACTCCCTAAAGGAAGTGATTAATTCTTACACTTGTATTTTTGTTTTCCAGTGCAAACTACTTAGAATGGAACTTTTCCTAGATGTTCGTAATGGAAGTTTGGACGAGAATGGTGTAGTCTACCTTAACTACTTCCAGACAAGCTAAGAATTGAATAGCTCGTATTCAAGGACTAATAGGTTTTGTGTATGTATGGGCCGTTTTATTGGATGGTAGGTTATGTTTGTATGGTATGGGATATGGTAGGTTATACCTTTTAATTCTTTTGGGTCTCTAAGGAACCATATACATGATAAGGTGAGAGGTTCTGAAACATACCGGATTCCAAAAGTGCCTTGTAATGCAATGGTACATTTTGCTTTCTTCAATGCACCATCAATATACCAATAGTGTATACTTGAGGAAGTGGGTGCTTTTAGTGACGACTATGTTTCAACTTCAAAAACTTGCAACTAATTCAACGAAGGTACTGTAAATATGAGACGCCTTGGATTAGAATTTGATGCCAGTTCCATTTATCTTTGTATAAAAATTTATTGAAAAATATTTCAAGGAATTTAGCTTTCCTAAATTCTTAGTGCAATGTATGTACTAAAATATAGAAAGATAGATGCCATTAGATTGATAATTCAACAATGAGCAACTTTGCTTCGAAATCCCATTGCAAGTTAAAATTGGGTAATGAAAGTATAAAACAGGGGAGACTCCCCAATGAAGATCCCAATCTAAGTTTCAAGGAAGCTAACTAGAAAAATGAATGTGAAGGACTTCGCCGATAGCTAGCCAAAAAACCCATATACCAGCCACAAAATATGGAACAAAAGGTGCCAAATAGAGCTTAATCGCAACAAACAACTTTCATTTAGTGGATGGTTGTAAGAAGAACTTTTAATCATTTTTGTAGCATTTTGCCAAAAATTGGATTTCAAATGGTGAGTACAATAGAACCTCTCTTAGTGCATACTATCTGAGTGCATAATATGCAATAAGAGAGATCATGATATTTGTGAACAGTGGTTGGAGGCCCCATAGTGAGAAGCCACGTTAGCCAAACTACTGTAGAAAACTTCTCCAATTGCATAAACCTCTCTTAGTACATAGTCCCAGCACTAAGGTAATGTACTCTTAAAGCAACCTGGCTCTAAAATCGACCTCTAACACAGAGGTACATTTTCCTCTCTTCAATGTACCCATAGTGTACATTCCAGGAGGGGGTCGCTTTTAGTGACCACTGGGTTTCAACTTCAAAAATTCATAACTAATTCCACGAAGGCTCAAAAAATATAAAAGGACTTGGGTTAGATGCCAATTCCATTTTTCTTCCCACCAAAATTTACTGAAAATTGTTTCAAAGAGTTTAACTTCCTTCCAAATGCAATCAAGTCTTAAAAGGTCGCTTTAACCCCTAAAGGCCCAAGGTCTTTTTTCTGCCAAAAAACACTGAAAACTGCCATTTCAATAGCAAAAAGTAAAAAAAAAATTAAAATTGTTTTTTTTTCACATCTAACCGTAGGATCTTACACCTAATTGGTATGAGAATGTGTGGAAAAAATTTCAGAATTTTTGACCGCACAGATTGCAAGATATCTGCGTTTAAAGTTAAAAAAACAAGTTTTTCAGCACATTGCGGGACCAGGTTTTTTGACTTTAAACATTTTTAACTTAAATTTTTTGCACTACAGCGTTTTGAGCTTTGAATCTTTATAGAGGAGAATTGAGTTGAGAGTCTAGAAAAAAAAAAATTCAAAAAAACTTAATTATCATTCTTAAAAAAATTGTTAAGTAGAAGTAGGTACAAGATAGAAGGAAAATCTAAAATATTCATATATTTTAGATGGAATTAAAATGCACTAATCCCAATGGTGAGATTGTTCTAGCAAGTAAACTAAACCATTCCAAAAGAAAAAATTTGAAAATTTACAAAAAATGCATTCCGAAATGAATCCTACAAGTTATTTTTTTCAAGAAGATGCTATAACTGTCCGAAAAACAAGAATGTCCATAACTTCCTCATATTAAATCCAAATGAAATGAATCAAAGCTTTCCAGATAGACAAAAATATAATCTATGAGGAAAAAAATATTTAAAAAAAAAATTCAAATTTTTGTCCATTTTTTTTTGTTGTCCGGGCTACCCCCCGTCCCCTGTTTTCAGCTTATTTGGTCATAACTTTTTTTCCCGGGCACCGATTGAGAAAAAAATTATATTCACACAAGGCTTATCAGTTTTTCTATCTCCAAAAAAAATTTCGAAAAATCAGAACACAATTTCAGCCCGTAGGTACCTGCCCGAAAACGCATTTGTCTCCCGAAGGGACAACGGGCTTTTAGGTCGCTTTAAGAGCACATTACCTTATACACTAAGAGAGGTTCTACTGTACCGTGTTATGAGTATTTTCATGCCAACAAGAATATTTCGTGGCCTACAAATTATTTTCATGCCCACAAGGTAATAATTTACACCTGTGATGTGAATGCACTCCTCACTGTACAGTACAGTACCGTGCCCTTTAGAAAAATGGAAAAAATATCACTGCCAGCTGGACAAAAGACATCGTCGAAGGTCAGTGAACTTGCAAATTCAATCCAACAGCTTGACCGGAGAGCCTTTCCGCATGACACGTGTCAACCACCCCCAGTGCAACACGTGTACTCAGTAGATTCAATCATCTCATTTCCCGCCACCATATAAACCCATCAACTCAGTCCGTTCCATTCAAGTCACAGATAGCCCTCACTAGTCGACATTCAAACATTTCTCTTCCGTTTTTCACAGTCCTCGCATTTCAATTACACGCATTTGATCGAGCGAGCTTGCTTCAATTTCTCAGACATTCCACAGACATTCCACAGACTCTATTCGCATTGACATTTCAAGGCCTTCAATCGGAGGAGGGTTCAGCAATTCGAATTCCAGGCATTCTTTTGACTGCGAGCTAGCGCGTGAGCGATCAATGGCGATTCCTTTGTGCGTGCAGTGCGGGACGCGGCAGAACCCTTGCCACTGCAAAATCGTCGGACCCACGCTTGGGGTTGTGGCGTTCCTCATCACCGCCGTGGTAGAGTGGCCCTTGGGTGCCGCTCTGTATTGCTTCCGCAAGCAGAAGGCGCGCCGTTTGTTGCACCACCCCAACCGCGTGGTGTACCCGCGCGTCGCCAGCGCCATCCCCTTTTAGAGCAAAGCTTCAGCACCCCAAGAGGAAATTTTGACCCATGTGGCGAGGTAGCGGCGTAACGCACTCAAGACTGTGTGCTCGGATTCGATTATTTTTTCTGGGTTCAATATTTTGATTGATCCATGGGGCGGAGCGCACGTACTTAGGTAGTGCGCTTGGAGTTGACTATTTTTTCTGGGTCCAATTTTTTGCACAGGGTGCGCGTAGCTCCAAATGGTGTACATAATTGTATTATTTTGATTGTGGATGAATAAAAATTATTCTGATGCGAATCTCTTCATTTGAGGCCCTTGACGTGCTCTGCTCTTTCTCTGTATTTTCACGTTCCTTTCGATGGATTAGGGTTTTTCTGTTCCGCGCCTTTTGTTTTTTGGTGAAAGCTCATACTGCCTTCAATGTGTGCATTGGTGCCATGTTTATTTTGGTAGCTTCGTCCCCTCTTATCCATGACCTTGATTCTCATTACTGGACAGAATATGTGAATTCGGAATGGCATTCTGAACTTATAATCAAATTTTCGTCTTCTGCATATGATTTTGCGACATAATTTACAAAATAAACCTATCATATATGCTTCTGAAGTTGTAGTGTTTGTCCTGTATTGTTCCTTGTGATGTTGTCGAATTGAAACATTCTGTAAGACTGTAATAGTCGAAGTCTTGAACTTTAAGCTTCAGGACTGCAATTTGATCTTCAGGATGTATTTCATACTTTACAGATTCTGGTAAACTATAAGTAAAAGGACTGAGAGACTGTATTCTCCATGAAACTCTTCACATTAATTAGTTTCAGAACGCTGAATTGGCATTGTAATGTACCGTGCTACTTTTTTGATTCTGGCTATAAGCACAAAAAATGACTTATTTTCTCGACGATTATGCAAGGGGTTTTGGTCACGACAGAGTTGTCTCATTGAAGTCGGTAAGCTTGTGCGTAGCTGATCCAAGATAACCTGCCCCATTATGGGCAGAATGAGTGAATGACTAGTATACAGTAGAACCTCTCTAAGTCGATCCTCTCTAAGTCATTAAAGCGTTGTCAGGAAGTATTGTTGCCGGTCCCAACTTAACAATATAAACCACATACGAACATGATGACCTTTGTACTGTAAGATCCTCTCTAACTCAATGTGTCAGACCGGTCCCAACTCTATCGACTTAGAGAGGTTCTATTGTAGTATGATACTCCTCTCTAGGAAATGTGGGAATAAATTTTAGTAGTTACAATGTTACCATTGGAAAAAGTAATTTTCGGACTTCATTTGCTTTCTTCAAATTTATAGAAGTGTGTTGTCGGGCATCCCATTTCATCCTATAGACATGCTTATCAGCATTAGAAAACCCATGCCCAATCCAATCAATAATAACTTCAGTACCAACTACTAATTTCTATTGTCATAATGAATTGTGGAAAATGCTACAAAAATTGAACGGCCTTTCTTGCAACGACCCCAAAAAATAAATACAACGAGGTATAAATTAATAATAAATAGAAAATCAAGAATTAAAATAAAATAAAATTTGGCAATTTGTTAGGACTTGATGGTGATTAGATTTCACCAAAAGAATGAAGTGGAAACCATCTTCAATATTCAAAAGTGCACATGCTAGGGAATTCTATTTGCACAAATGTGGAAGACATTAAATTATGCATTTTTAGATGCCCCTTGGTAGGCACATAGTTACCCGCTTGTTTTGGAAATAGACTACAAAAATTTCAGCTCTAAACCATTAATTTTGAGTACTCGTGAGTGCTAAAACCTCCAAAACCTCAAAGTGTGACAAATTAGCAAAATTGACTTTTAAATATAATTTTTTTCCTAATTTCTAAAAAAATAAGGAATATGGTTACAATCACGTTAGCTGTCTCCAATAAAAAATTTAAGTTTATTGAATTCATGATTTAAAAGTTTTAGCGGATGACAACTCCATCACTCTAAATGTGATGCAAAATAGTTTAGTCTTTCTTGCAATCACCGTGGTCATATTGTGATTTAAACTTTGTCAAGGTCAAATGCAACACCTTACTTCATCTTACTATACTACATATTACTATAGAATTGTAGGCTATCTTTTGAGTGGATAGTGAGGATGAGGTGCATTTCAATTAATGCATCCCCCTCCATTCACTCAAAAGACCCCCCGCCTTTTTAATTTTTAATTTTTTTAATTAATTAATTTTTAATTGACCTGCCACCCCCCCTTCCTATTTATAATTCCCAGGGAGCTAGGTACTTGTAAACAATATGAGATATGTGAGCGTATCCGTATTCTATATTTGTATCGTATCCCATATTCTATATTTTATATCCATATCCATATCTGTATTGTATTATGTATCCCATACTAATATCCCGTATCCATATCTGTATATCCAATTCAGATGAGAATCAACGGCCGAGGATTTTTCACCTTCCGAATTGAAATCAAAGGCAAGGAGGGGGTCATTTTTTTTATTTCATTATGATCTGATGGTAGGGTTTTTTTGGAGGGCGTGTGTGTGTAGAAATCAACCCATCATGTCATCACTATGTAACAAAATGATGTAAACTTGTCGTTTGACTTCAATTTCTCTCCCTTCCCTCCCCTCAAAAAATCCACAGCCATTGATATCACATAGAAAAAATTCCCCACCCTCCCAAATGTCGTTGATCGTCTCGAAAATCTAGAACCGTTGATGCATGTCAAATGAATGATCTTAGCTGTCCAAAAACGGATACAAAATATGGTACAAAATACGTACAAAATACAAAACATAATACGGGTACATACTTCGAAATATGAATATGGATACAGAATTATGACTGAAATATCCCATATCGAATGAACTGGGATTAAGTTCCTGAAAAATACAAGTATGGGGGAGGGGGAAGGGGCCCTAAATTATATATGTTAATATATGTACTTGAATTAAATTGAGCCCATTGAAATTGCATTCTCTCACTATGTACCCATCATGTCATCACAATAGATAGTACCTTACTACTGTAGCTTCCTAGGACCTTGGAATTTTTTTTGTCTAATAATTAATTAAAGAATACAAAATAGTTAGGTATATTAAAAAAATAATATCTTAAAATTAAATATAATTAAAATAAATAAGGCCTTCATTCAAGTTGTTCTTACAATTTTGGGATGGTTGTTGCTACTTTCATCCAAGGCAACCGCATTTTCCTAAACCTTTGACTTGACCTCCAAACCATAAACCCCTCTACTTTGTGTATCGGTTTTTTGTTGTGTATGAGAGAGTTGCTTTAATTGTGAGACATTGTGCTTTAGAACGGTCAACATGGTGAGGCAAAAAACCTTACAATATAGTTATTGACAAAGAAGAGATGCAAGATTATGTGGAGCGAGTTGAATTTCTATTAATTAGGCAATATTTTAGTATATTTTTTTTCTTGGAAAAACTAGGTCAATAATTTCCCAAAAATTTAGGCACCCTTTTCATTATATATTTCTTGACCAAACTACTAGGAAGATATGATAATAAAATTGGTGACCATTTTAAAGCTCATGAAACATATTATAGGTGCAATAATGATCCAAATTGGAAATGCTATGTGTCATTGGGTCCGGCATACTTAGGAAGACAAACTTTTGCCACTTCAATCTATGTATTTCAATATATAGATCTTTTATGTCTAGTATACCCAAAGAGTAGGTTGCGACCAAAATTGGGCAACCTAGAATGGTTTTAGGATTAAATAAATTGTTTACAACTGTTCTCATGGATTTTTTAGTCTTCAAAATAAGTGATTAGATATTACAAGGGGACAATGAGGATATATATTTAAACCTTATAAGGAAGGTGAATTTTATTTGTTCATTGGTAACTCCTAAAGGATTATATTTTCTCCGTTTCAATCAACAAAATCTATAACATTCTTGAACTTCAAGACAAGGTACCATTGTTTTCCATGAATCAAGTTTCCTTTCAATTTTGAATGCATCCATGCCTATAAAATATTCTTGTGGGCCACAAAATATTCTTGTTGCTCAAGAATGTTGTATCACAACCGTAGGGGGAATATGTATCTTCATTTGGACAATAATATGAATTGTTTTTCTACTCACGAGGTAATAATTTTCACCTTTCATTGATGTAGGGTTTTTTTTAGTTAATTTTTGCTAAAAAGTGAAGCAAATTTTTTTTAGAGAATATTTGGTGAGATATTCTTCCTTTTCAGTGGATGAAATCGCTAAATTACTACCAAATTTTGGGATGGTATTGCTCTATTTTGGATAAATGGACACTTTTTGGATGAATAAATGAGTATTCATCCTTATATTGCTATTTCCATCCATTTTCATGAATGTAAATAGCTTCATCCCTCTGAACTGCACTGCCCAAAATAATGAAACAAAAAACCCTGTTTGATGTGAATGCACTCCCCACTGTAAAGCGCCCTTCAGAAAAATGGAAAAAACATCACTGCCAGCTGGACAAAAGACATCGTCAACCACCGGCTTGACAAGAGAGCCTTTCCGCATGACACGTGTTAATCACCCCTGATGAACCCCCAGTGCAACACGTGTACTCAATACATTCAATCATCTCATTTCCCGCCACCACATAAACCCATCAACTCAGTCCGTTCCATTCAAGTCACAGGTAGCCCTCACTAGTCGACATTCAAACATTTCTCTTCCGTTTTCACAGTCCTCGCATTTCAAATCCACGCATTTGATCGAGCGAGCTTGCTTCAATTCCGCAATCTCTTCGAGTCTTCACATTCCACTCTTTCCGCATTGACATTTCAAGGTCTTCAATCGGAGGAGGGTTCAGCAATTCGAATTCCAGGCATTCTCTTGATTGCGTGAGCGATCGATGGCGATTCCTTTGTGCGTGCAGTGCGGGACGCGGCAGAACCCTTGCCACTGCAAAATCGTCGGCCCCACGCTTGGGGTTGTAGCGTTCCTCATCACCGCCGTGGTGGAGTGGCCGTTGGGCGCTGCTCTGTATTGCTTCCGCAAGCAGAGAGCGCGCCGTTTGTTGCACCACCCCAACCGCGTGGTGTACCCGCGCGTCGCCAGCGCCATCCCCTTCTAGAGCACAGCTTCAATCAGCTCTCTGAAAGGGAATTTTGATCCATGTGGCGAGGTAGCGGCGCAACGTACAGATGGAAGTGCGCTTGGAGTTGATTATTTTTTCTGGGTTCAATATTTTTGCCCAGGGTGCGTATAGCTCTGAATGATGTACATAATTGTATTCTTTTGATTGTGGATGAATAAGAATCCGATGCGAATTTCTTCATTTGTAGTCTCCGGTGTGAAGCTCTGCTGCATCTCTGTATCTTTGACATTCCTTCCGCTTGAGTAGGGTTTCGTCCGTCCTCCGCTTTTTGTTTCATCGTGAAGCTCATGTTGCCTCCAATGTCTGTGTGTGGGTGCATTGCCTCCTGTGCCATGTCCTCTCCTATCTTTGTCCATGATTGCCAGTACTGGACACAATTTTAATTCGGAATTGTGGCATTTTGAACCGATAATCAAAATTTGCTCTTTCTGAATTTGATTTCAAAATTGAATCGTCGTACATGCTTCTGAAGATGTCGATGTGTCTGTCCTACGTTATTCTTGGAGTTGCTGATTTGAAGCATTCAGAAAGACCGTAGTAAGGTAGGAGGCTCAGAAATGGAGCATCTAAGCGCTGGTCCCCCTTTTTCATGTATTTCCTTCAACGGGAATATTTTTAGCTCATTTTTTAGACAAAGAGAAATTGATGAGGAATGTAACCCAAGTGGTTTCGTATTTTTCTGAGCATTTTTGAATTACTTATGAATTTTCAAACGAGTTGGGTCATAGGTCTTTATTTGTGAGGATCCTAGGTCTTTCATAAACGGTTCACTTGCAATTCTGAATAAAAATGGGGAAAGCAAAGAGAATGATTGGCTCTTGCAATTAATAATGCTTTTTTCTTTATTCATCCAGTGACTACACTAGTCAATTTCAAAACCAACTCATGTCCATTTCACAGCCATTTATAGGGTCCATTCTTAATGCCCACTCCGTTTTACAGCCTCCTACCTTAGTCCACAACAAGGCTTTTTTATTTTTGGCTTTTTGGTGCCAGATTGCATCGGAAAAAATAATTTGGCTAAAAAATGGCAACAAATTGTGAAGTTTTTCGCCAAGAAACTTTGAATTAAAAAATATCTTAGATGCAATTGCCAGATTGTGGATGAAAATAGAACTAAGGGATTGTGATTTGTGCTAATGTAATATTTTCTATCCAATATGTGGGTGAATGTTGAAATTTGGAGCACCACTGGATCATATTATATCGCTACTTTGGCACTTCATAATTAATGGAAAAAAATGCCTTGGTCTACAAGTCCTTAGATTCAAATTCTTCAAGACTACTAGTGTAGCATTGTGCTGTTGGCACATAACTAAAAAATCTACAACTTTTACATTGTATGTCCAAACATCACAAAACAAAGTCCATGCATCTCTCCTTATAGAGAGCTTTCTAACGGTACCAAGAATGCAACCAAGTGATGCATAGTCTACATATCTTAAATTTAGGATAATTTAAGATCCAAAATAACTCAAATATCCATAACTTTCACATCATATGTCTAAATGCCATGAAACAAAGTCCATGCAATCCTCCTCAGAAAGAGCTTTCTAAAAGTACAAAGAATGCAATTGAGTGATGCACGGTCCAAAAGATCCATAATTTGTGTAGAAGTAGGCCACGCTCTTAGCAGTTAGCATAGTCAGGACATTGCTAGAAGAGGAATCAGTTCTCCAAAACAAATTCATGAATGCGGTGTTATAAGGTAACTACACCTAAAATCACACAGTTAAGCTCTGTGGCATGATCCATATGCTCTAGATAATGAACAACAATTTTTGTACATACGTGAAGGATTATGAATCAAAATGAAAGTGGTTTCATAATTTTTGGATGCATTGTGAATTAATTACAAATTTTCAAAGATACAAGGTGTAGGGTGTTAAAAGTGTCACCTAGGTGATGCCAAAATCAATTTGATGCACATGAAGAAATGTCAACGACAAGAAGTTAAAGGAACAAAAAGTGTATTCAAAATGGACTACTTGGGAGGTTGCCACCTCTATAGTTCTATTAATAGAGCTACACACTCCTCGAAATGGGCTCTTACACTTGTCCTTTACAATGCACCATTTTTGGTTTCCTCCCCATTCCTTTTCAGTTCAAAAATAGGGGTTGATTTTGAGGAGCGGTCCATTTTAGGTGTAGTTACCTTAGAGAAGCTCGTACTTTTGTAAGCATTAGTACAAATGAAGCACAGAGACAGAGAGAGAAAATTGACTATAATTAATGATGTAATACAATTATATCATACCAAATTAGGCCGCAAAAAACCTCGTTCCACTGAAGTATTCATGCTCATACTCCATTGACGCGTATGAACATGGCAGCAGTGTTCGGGAAGTTTTTTTAGTTTTACCAGCTAATTTCCTCCAATTCCCACATCAAACCAATTTTTCAAGTACCAAGTCCGGTTATTTTCTCTATTTTTCATTCAAAATAGGATTTTTTGGGACATTTTCACCAGTTTTTTGCCGATGTTTTTAAATTGCAATCGGGTTTTTTCCCAAATCCACCGGCTAACTTTGAACTAGCCGCCGGTTCTTCCCGGACCCTGCATGGCAATGTCCAATTTTGAATTTCATTAATTAGAACGTCAGAAGCCAGGTCCTCTGTGCAACAAGCTGAGTTGGAATGTAATTGACAAAAAATCGACAAAGAAGGTGCAATTGGACGAATTGACTAAGGTAACTACACCTAAAATGGACCGCTCCTCAAAATCAACCCCTATTTTTGAAGGGAAAATGAATGGGGAGGAAACCAAAAATGGTGCATTGTAAAGGACAAGTGTAAGAGCCCATTTTGAGTAGTGTGCAACTCTATTAATAAAACTATGGAGGTGGCAACCTCACAAGTGGTCTATTTTGAATACACTTTTCGTTTGTTTAACTTCTTTTCTTTGACATTTCTTCATATGCATCAAATTGATTTTGGCATCACCTAGGTGATACTTTTAACACCCTACACTTTGAATCTTTGAAAATTTGTAACTAATTCACAATGCATCCAAAAACTATAGAACCACTTGGATTTTGATTCATAGTCCTTCACCTATATACAATTTTTTTTGTTTATTTGCTAGAGCATATTGATCATGCCCCAGAGCTTAACTGTGCAATTTTAGGTGTAGTTACCTTAGACCCCGCCTTAGACTATCATTCAAGTAAGTGTCTGCTATCACCTTGGACATTTCTTTGTCAACTGCTTGTCATTTCGGGGCCTATTTCCTTGTAGTGAACTAGGCTTTCAAGGCTTTCCACGCCAATAGTAGATATGAAAAGTTTGCAATCATATCACTGACATCATTAGATATAGACAAGATGATCATTCTACAACATAACATTCAAGTAGCCTTTGGAGAGGCTGCCTTTTCTTCTCCGAAGTCCTCATCCACAAAATTCATCGATACATCATTAATGTGAGTTTCAGTGCTCAAATAATGGCAGCACACTTATGGTGCACTTCATTTTTTTTTGCTAATTCTAGGACCACACATGCAAATCAAGAAATAATTGTAGATGTGAAAGATGGCATGCCAAACCTCCAAAGATCACATTGAGTTATGTACCAATGCAATCTATTGAATTGCCATCAACATCTTACTTTGAGTTTGTATGTAAGGAAAGAAGGTAGTTATAAATTCATAGGGTGGTAGGAGGTAGAACAATCCATGTGGGATAAGTAAATTAGAATTTGTAATTCTTCAACCACTCATAGTTAAGTCAAAAATTGGATTTAATTTGTTTGAAATAGAATTTTAGACCTCATTTAGGCATAGTAAAATAATTTTTTCAAAAAAATTTGAACTAAAAAATTTGGTAAATTAAGTAAAGTTTCATCTCCAAAAATTTGCTTGAGATTTACAGCCTCCAATCAAAAGTTATAGACAAAATTCAGAGAGGATGTTAAAAAATGTCAAAGAAAATGTCCATTCCAACCCTTCTTTGAATTTTATCCATAACTTTTGATTGGAGACTTGAAGTCTCAAACGGAATTTTGGAGATGAAACTTTACTTAATTTACCAACTTTTCTTATTTCAAAAGTTTTTGAAAAAAATTATTCTACTATGCCTAAATGAGGTCTAAAATTCTACTTTAAACACAATTCCTGCTTTTGACTTGAGCTCCTCCTAATTCTAATTTAGATATCCCACATGGGTTGTTTTGCCTCCTACCATCCCATATGTATATAAACAGCTTCTCTCCCTTACACTATATACAAGAAATGAATAACTTTTGAAGCTCAGTGAGTTAGAAGCTAGTTCATTGTATACAAAGTATTTTTTGCTCAATGTTTTATAGTTGTACTTTAAAGCTTCGAAGCTTAGTTATTTACTTTGATAAAATAGGAAGTACCATAGTGTTGAATATGCTAATTAAGCACGCTTCTGACAAGTCTTGTGTGGATTGATACCTGTCTTTAGTTACTAATATGGTGTCAAATACACCACACCATTCTGTCAGGGACAAGGCAGTAGTCAGTGTGACTACTAAATGTTATGAAGTTTTAACTTTCTTCTTCTTGAGTTGGGCCCAAGTCAAGTGCTATGTTTCTATTACAGGTGGAAATGCAATATGTATCAATTTGTTTTTTGCAATAATCCACTAACCCTCAACCTTCAATATTGCTCTCATTTTGAGCCTCTATACATAATAATTGGATAAACCTTTTACTTTAAATATCTCCCTCTTAAAAGCAACGTTTGAACTTTTTGTCATTGTTCAAATTCTTGTCTTGTATATACTAGATTCTCTTTTATTTCGTAAAATAGGTGCGAAGCTTCTTTGCATACTACTTATGATTCTATTCTCATTATATGTTGCAAGTTTAGGAGCAAAGCTTTACTTAACCCCTAAACGCCTCAATCCTTTTTTGAATTTTTGCATATTTTTGCTACATCTTTGTACAGAAATATCATTTACCAGAATTTTACGAATGTGGTTATTAAGGAAGGTTGTCTTTTTTAGATTCAAGTATTACATTGGATGAATGAGAAGTTGGTTGGACTACAGAGTGCCTTAAAGCCTTCTGTTCATCGTTCAGAAAATGGACATCGGAGCGCTTCAGGGTTAAATACAATAATTAGCAAGGTGCTTTAATTGTGCTATGATACCATATTGATACAGCTAACAAGTCAAGATAATAATCTTTTGTATTGATCAAGGAAGAAGAACACAATTATATTTATATATATATTTTTATATATATATATATATATATAAAAGAATTTCAACAGCTAATGTTGGTTGCTAGAGTACTAATGAATGGATGTTCATTCAATTGAAAGTGCAGAGGGGCATGTCACTAATAGCTAATTACAAGTGTTATTTTTCAATAATTTCTTGAGCTTTCTCCTTTAGTAATAAATGAATATGACAATTACTACTCAAAAAAAGAAATCATTATCTCCAATTATAACTTTGGTGTTGAAAATAATGTTGAAATATTCATGCTTCCAAGTTTTTGACGCTTTAGTGCCAAATTTTAGTTGAAAAAAGGTTTAATTTACAAAAAAAACATCTTTTTTGGACAATAACATGAATGATGCAATTGTCACACATTCAATCAATAGATAGTCCTAAATGATCCAATTTGGAGTCATAGACATAGAATTTGCTCATAGGGATTCAAAAAAAAAAAAATAATGTCAAAAGTATATTTGGTGTTGTATTCCTCCTATCACAATCAATAAATTTTTTATTTGCTACAAAACCTTGGGACAACATTGCTCTTTTAAAATAAACAATAAACAATAAGCAATAAAATTTATTGCTCTTTTTTAATGAATGAACCTAATTTGGATCAATATGCCAATTTTCATTTGATTTTTGCATAGTTTATTTATATCTATGGACATGAATGACTTCATCACTCCATTCATTGAAGATCATTTTTTGTACTGCCCATCCAAATGCCAAAAAATCCCTAGTACAATGAATATCCTAAGTCATTGGCGTACAATACACCAAAGTGGCACTCTCCAATATTTTCCTACAATTATGGTTGTATAATGCTATACATAAGGTGAATTGCAACCTACCTAAAATTGCCATCATGATCATTATTCTATATACATCTCCAAAATCAATACATAATATTGTTTAACCAATGACCTCTCCAACTCCCAAATGAAGGTATAATTCCCCCCAATGATACCTTGGAAGGAATTCAGTTTAAGTACATATATAGAAGTTCATTGGCTAGGGAGAAGTTCAGGGACATGGCTTCTTGGGCTGGTCCATCTCTAGGCGCATCTCCTTCTCCCATGTGTAACTGGTCAGAGCTAGAAGGCTCTCCTTTTTGCGGAAGTAAAAGGGACCCCCTACGCATAACATTGCCAATTGAAGGAATTCCTTCCTTGTCAGAGGAGGAATACCCCCCCCTAAATGTCTAGAAGGAGATTAAGTTATAATCCCCTCCATTAGTTGGTGGTGTGGCCTGCATCAGATTGTTTGTCTATTGGATGGGTGAACAAGAAGGTTGAGCTGGCCCAATTCCCGTCTCGGGGGGAACTCAAAATCTATGGTGTTGCATGGAATCAACTGTAACTTTTTCTTGACTTGGCGCTGAGAGGCTCCCACTTTTGAGGGGAGCAAAAGGGACCCCTTCAACAAAGGTTAACAATGTTATGCCCTGGATTAATAATATTATGTACTCCCTCTGTCCCACTAAAAACCTCCAAAACTCTTCCCGTTAAAAAATTAACTATATTTTCAATCAAAGTGCCAAAAATACATTCATTCAAGAATAAATAACCCATCCCTTAGATCTATGCAAAATCTCAAGCTTAGACACTATCATTTAGGCACCCAAAATTTATGTCAAAAGTGTGATATTTGAACATATCTTATAAATGCTGCCAGCTCTGTCATTTTAGATGATTTAAAGGGTGGTGTTTGCAATGGGATTGTAATGACATGTTCTCCAACTTAAATATCCAAAAATAAAAAAACTATCCCACTTTATGATCAAATTTTAATAGCACCAAAGTAGTCACTAAATAGGCTGTCAACACTACTATTTGATAAAGAAATTAGTACAAGGTGTCTCATATCGCCAAGGCCAAGCTTCTAAGGTCACGGGAATGCTTTTTGATTGTCTCACTTGCCCCCACAAGGTTGTTCAATGTAACAAACACTCACTAAACAATCAAAAACACAAAAAGGAGCTTTTTAGTGGGACAAAAATTCTGCTTGATTTGGAGGTTTTTAGTGGGATAGAGGGAGTATGTACTAAAGTTGAAGAAATGGTTTTCAACATGTATCAAAAAAAAGTTTTTATCACTTTTTCATAGGATATCCAGATGTCACATTCTTCAGTGTGGTAGAACCCTACGGTGCTAGTATGTGAGCCCAAGAATGCGAGCTTGTGAGCATTGAGCCTACAATATAGGTACCTATAATGTAGATACCACACACTACAAAAGGTGTATGTATCATAAACACCCATAATATGGGTATTTGTAATATATATACCCTAATTTCATAGACGATTTCTATAGTATATACACCTATCAATGAATGGGGAGTGCCGGCAGTTAGTTACAAGTTAGCCGGTTGAAATCAGGAATTGCCTAATTGGTTTCAAAATCTTCGGAAAAAACCCGATCATTTAAGAGAAAAATTAAAGAATATTCTTTCTTTTTTAAAGGCCTAGCCGAGAAAATGCTTCAAACAACCGGTTGGTCCGAGAAATTGTAGGATTTTAGGCGGTTGAGCTGAAAAACTCCCCGGACTGTGACACCTATGACATAGGTGTGTAGTATTCTAAACTCATGGGCTCACATTCCAATACTCACATAATAGCAACCCTATGGTAGAACTTCCTTTCACTTGCAAGAAAATACAAAACTTTAACCAGTATAATAATAGCAACTGGGCACAGTAGCAAAAAGTGGCAGTTTTGGGGGTGCCCACCGCCGACGAAATGGAATGTATGTGAGAAGCAACGTCACAAGTCTCAAGTGAGGCAGTTTCTCGCGAAGCAGGCAACGGAAATGGAAGACTCCGAATGTTTTTAAATTTCTTGCCGACTCCCAAGTGTACAGCAGCCCATTCGAAAGTGCTTGAGATTCGTTCGCTCCTGCACACGTGTGCCCTGAGAAGGTGCTCTCATGACTTGAGCTTCAAGTTGCGGACTTCATTGGTTTCACTGTGCGAAGCATCTTCCGGTGCAAGTCCGTCAGTCGGGTGTATGTGGTGAAGTTTGAGCCACTAGAGTTATTTAAGTTTACCTGCACAATTAGGAGCACGCTCTCATTGACAAAGAGTCCCCAATAGTACGACTCTCCTGCAAGCCGTGACGGATTCAATCACCTCAAAAGCAAGCTATCTTCAGTTACATATTGTGAAGTTCATTCCGAATTCTCCTTCGTACTGTATTAACAAGCTCGAAGATCATTTCTCCTTTTGAGGTTTGTACTCTGGAGTTCTGGAATCATGTCTTCGAAGCCTGTCATTCTCGTGACTGCCGGGACCAGCCGTAATGGCAGCGAGGCGGCCAAGCTGGTGTTGCAGGCAGGTGAAGGGGAGCACACGGTGCGATTAGGAGCACGCTCTCCCAGCAAAGTAGCTTCGTCTCTCACATCCAGGGGTGAGTTTTCACGAGTGTGTCAGCCTGGGTGTTTGGCAGTTCCCTTCAGGGTTTATGTGACGTGTGTTGGGTTCGTTTGAATAATGCTGGTCTTCGACGTATTGGGTTCGAATCACAATGACAAATTTAATTTTGGAGGCAACCTTGTCACTGCCGCATTGGGTAGTCAGACGAGAGTTTCAGTCCATAATCGTTCTAAGGATTATGGACTTTCTAACCCTTAGATCCGTTAATAGTGCAGATTTGAACGTTTGTGATTCATTAGTCAGACTTGGCAATTATTTCATGTAATGCTCTAGTCCATTTTTGCCTTTCATTTGAGGTTTTTTGACATGTGACACTGTGATATCACCCTTGCTCACCTTTAAAGGAGGCGAGCCTGTGCTTCTTAACGACACCCTGGAATCCGCCATCTCGGCTTTTGCCGGCGTCGACATAGCTTACATTATCATTCCAAACCTCGGCGACCGGGCCCAAATGGCCTTGTTCCAGAACTACTTGCAAGCAGCCAAGAAGAGCAACATCAAGCACATCGTCTACCTGTCTGGCCTATCTGCGGCGCTTGCTGAGATGCCCAGTACGAGTAAGGTAGGGTAACCATTCTCTTCACTTTCAATGGTTTACATCATAAGAATGGAAATGTGTTTTCTAAGAGGATTCCAACGCACTAGAATCTCTGTTCTTCGGATACCGAATGAAGA
Organism: Pseudisothecium myosuroides; assembly: GCA_951799445.1. Taxonomy (NCBI): domain Eukaryota; kingdom Viridiplantae; phylum Streptophyta; class Bryopsida; order Hypnales; family Lembophyllaceae; genus Pseudisothecium; species Pseudisothecium myosuroides. The sequence continues at coordinate 34,796,670 of OX637287.1, read as the reverse complement.
TGTTATGTATTGATGAAGTTAGGGTATCAATCACGAGCCTTGACTACGCTTGAATTCATTGGATCTGTAAAGGAAGTATCGTTGATTGGGATATAATCTTTCACCAATGTTCTAAAATTGTATCTAAAACTTATCACTGGATTTCACAAATCATGCGGAGTATTCTGAAATGAAGCTCTGTTATTGGAAACGAATGGTTGTTGAATGTGTATCTATGGAAAACTTAGTAACGACCAAAGTCTTGAGACCTCATTTCTAGATACACGAACACCAGTTTCGGAATGCCCCAAAAGGTATTCTCATTTCTTACCAAGTCATGTGTTTGGTTGTTGCTTGCATTGCAAATGGGCGACTCTTCAAACCATACAAATGGTTCCCTACCTCTAGCTCTTAAGCCACCGTGGCAATGAGCAAGCGCTCAGAGAATCCGGAATCTCCTACACGATTCTGAGATGCACCTGGTTCCACGAGAACGCAACCATGTGGTTGGCCCCGTCCATCAAGAACACAGGCCAGTTCAGGAGCAGCGCCGGAGATGGCGTCTGGACGAGCGTGGGGGTGGCGGATATCGCTGCAGTGGCTGCGGCGGCGATGACGCATCCTGAGAAGCATGCCAACAAGGTAGCAGTGGTGAATTTTCACAACTGCAAATTTTTTTGTTTTTGATATGTCCTCAAAAGATGCACATTCTTAAATAGCACAATTAGCACCTTTGGAATTGTTCTTTGTGAAAATCTGCATTCCTTGTGAAGATCCTCAAAGTCACAGGAGAATCATACAATATTGAAAAGTATTTCTATTCCTGTTATGACATGCTTGGAGATAGAGTGAAGAAGGGGGCACTGCCCCAACTACTCATGAATGTTACCCACATGTTGTGTTCCTTGAAAAGATATCGATCTGCTTTCTATATTACCGGTACCAGTCTTTCAAATTAACAATTCTTTTCGTGTTTTTAGAATCATAGGAGGCATTTTGATGTGTGACGGGCAATAACTTTGTGTGAAGTCACGCTTGACTTTTCAAGGTGTACAATCTGGAAGAGGAGTCGGTCACGGAGTCCTTGCTGGCGGAGAAGATCAGCAAAGCAATTGGGAAGAAGGTGACGTATGTGAAGCTGACGCCGGAAGAGCACAAGCAGATGATCAAGAGTTTTCACCCGGGCAATGAAGCGGAGGCAGATGAAGCAGCTGATGTGCTGGTGGAACTCGACACCTTCAAGCGCAATAGTACTTTCAGTCACGTTGGGCCGGACTTGGAGCATGTGTTGGGCCGCAAAGGCATCACGCTCGATGAATTTCTCGCCCAGCATAAGGACGCTTTCTTGTAGATCGATCGGTGCTCTGCAACGTCAAGTCAGAAGTTAACATTAAAGTGTGAATCATTTTCATAGCAACTCATCAGACATAGGTGATCTTGTTCAAACTAAAAACTTGACCTTATCAATAAAGACTTCAGTAGTCTTGTTACATGAAGTTACCCCATGCGAGATATCCTTTTGTAGCTGACATGGAATGAAACATTCATCATTTTAACAAGCAAAATTTTATATTCCAAAAGGATCTGTTCTTTTCGTAGTACAGCTCAACCATTCGAGAAAAAATTACCAGAATTTTTTGTCATAAACTCCTCAGCCAAATTGTCTGACACGTCCGGCTCAACTCCTGAATCGCCCCCAAAAATGGTCACAGTTGCCACTGCGAGCTGTAAACAATATCGAAGACTCCCAATCTTCCAACATCACAAAATTATTATCGCAGCTGGGCAAATCACTATTCTCGAGCCACACGCACCCCAACCACATGAGCTTAATCGAATACACTCCTAAAACGAACATGCTTCCTTCTAAGTTACATCAAGCTGCTCCTCAACTAAAGCACACTTTGAACGGAAACTCGAAACCCTAATTCTCCTACACCCGTCGGCTAGTCCCTTTCCACACGGCAGCTCAAACTCCTTTTCCGACGCATCCATCGTCTCCTCGATCCAAATGCTCATGAAGAGAATTTGCAGCCGATTGACTGCTGCATTTTCCTTCCCTTCGTAATTCTGGCTCAATAGGACGACCTTCTAAATTAATGTTTGGTGCCGCTCTCTGTCGCTGTTCACTGTCGTCGCGAATCCATTCATCATGAGGCTGCCTTCTGGTTCCATTTTGGCGCAGTATCTCAAGCGCAGTGGCGTGGTCGAACATGGAATTGAGCGTGAGCTCCGATCTGTGAGGAGAGGATTCAGGGTGCCCCGGTCTGTTGTAGGTCAAGCAGGTATGAATGGCTCTTGTGGTAAATTCATTCAGGGCTCTAGGAAAGGACAGTATGGGTACTATTGTGTTAGCTGGACGGAATCTTACATTGAAGTACTGCAACGCCTGCTTGGAATTAGGGTTGGGCTCTTGCTTCTTTGGTTTTTAGGGTATGCGATCCGTTGTCTTCAATGTTTGCCATCACATTCTGTCTGAAATCCCTTGGAGCTAAGAAAAGGAATCCATATTCCTGTTGTGAACATGCTCTGTTTGCGAAGGCAAGTGTGGCTCATATTAGAATCATTTGTTCCGTCTTTAGAGCATTAGCACCGGCATGCAGTACCTGGAATTTGAACTGACCAAATTGAGTTAGGAAGTCCTTTTCTAGAATTTTTCAAGAATGCAGCTTCTGCCTGAAAAATGGTCCGATTTTCAGATTTCTTGATGATTTGCTGGAAATTCGCTTCAAAATCCGGTGCCAAAGAGAACTCCATTGATAAGTTATTGGATTTAAATCCAGATACTGGAAGCTGGCAGTAACTCTCTTAGTCGGCATGTTTGCATCTGATAGCCTGGCAATGGAATGAATTGCTTCAAATTAAGCTAGTTCTTGCTCCGGGGACAGGTGCAATCTGTATATTTGGTTACTCTCGAATGTTATTTCATTTGATTCGTTTCGGGGAGCTCTTGCTTAGTACGGAGTACCAGATATTTGAGTTTCGTAGACTAGAAATGATGGAATGGGGACTTGACAGGAGCTTGGGATCAATTGCTTGCAGGGCTAGAAGCAGTACTCCCGAGTGCTCGCTATGTCAGCGATGAGCGTCATTGTATGTCAGCATGGGCAATGCCATCTACTAATAGTCATGGCGATGGAGGGGATCATGCTCAAAAGGAAAAGATTTCCGTCATTGGGAGTGGGAATTGGGGCAGTGTCGCAGCCAAGTTGGTGGCGACCAATGCCAGATCACAATCATGCTTTCATGGTATGCAGGTTGGTTGCATTGGGCATTCGCGCAGTTCGTATGAAATTTTGCGTGATTCTATACGTCCAAGCCTCGCTGATGCCACTCTGTAATTGTGCATTCTCTGCCATGTGTATACTAAGAATATATACCCATTGGATTCGTCAACTTCGACATTTCAAATCTGAGCAAGTGTGCAAGCAGTGTCATTATAGAGGGTTGAGTGTATGGACTGGACAGATGAAGTACGGATGTGGGTTTTTGAGGAGACTTTGGCAAGTGGAGAGAAGCTAACCGACGTCATCAACAAGAAGAATGTTAGAGCCATAAACCTTTTGAACACTGTCCTTTTCAGAGATCCCCAAAATCATAGTTCTTTTTCTTCCTGACGAGAATTACGCAATTATATTGACCTCTCAAGGATCAAGTAGTCGTGGTTTAATAAAAATGACCAACAGGATTGATCCTATTGTGATAATTCAATAACTCGGATGAGGCTGAAGGTTGTAGTCGTGAGGAACATTGCATGTTTTGTGTCAATTAATAAATAGAATTTGAGCAAGAAAAGTAAGCTCCTACTCAAAACTGCAAAGTAAAACATAAGGCCGTAGTTGGGTCTCTTGGTCCTTCAGAGCTTAATCTTGGCAGTGTGTCCGATTTCTGATGAGCCTTGTGTTGAACCCTGTTTTAATGAAGGACAGGAGAATGTGAAGTATCTGCCAAATGTGACCCTCGGTTGGAATGTTATTGCGGATTCAAGTCTGGAGAATACTGGTAGTTCTGGTTTTCGTCTCACAATCTTTCTCTTTTCTACTTGAGCAGAAGCTGCCCATACCCTTGCATCCTGTGTATTTTAGCTAGTAGCTTGGGTTTTGTCAATTTAGATGTGTCGAGTGTAGAAGCAACAAGGTAACATTCTTTAAATATGCCTGCACTTATTCCTCGAAGTATAGTTTTATCTCAACTTCATTTTGGTGGATGCTTGCAAGAGACAATATCTGGGAGGAACCTTAGACTATTGGAGTGGCAAATATGCCTGCAATTGTGACTCGATTTTCAGTTTTATCTTCACTTTGCCTTGATTGATGTTTGAAAGGAAGGAACCTTGGAAGATAGCATTGCAATTCGTCAGTCTTATCAGTTATTGCCTCATATGCATCAGATTTCGAAAGGAAGCCTTGTTGCAGGGATCTGGGGCTAATGTGGATACATTTTGCGAGGGGAGATCAGTGAAGGATGCAACTATGCTAGTATTCTGTACACCGCATCAATTTGTCGAATCCATTTGCAAGAAACTGAAGGGCAAAGTGAATCCTAATGCCAAGGCTATATCCCTCATAAAAGGAATGGAGGTCTGTGGAGACTTCCCTCTTTTTGACAGCTCGTTATGGTTGTCTTTTTATTCCTTCATGGTTGAGATCCATGCTGAGTTCTTTGAGATATGTTGTTGATTTGCAGTGTTGCAAAGATAGTTATTTTCTCAAATATCTTTGACGTCCGTGAGGTTGTGTTACAATGAAAATGGCCATTTTCGTAGCATGTCTGTTGAACTAGATCGAATCCAGGTTTGGTCATCATTATGGGTGGTACTCTTTCGTCTGGAAATGACAAACCAGAGGGTCGGTAGTGTTTTTTGATATCCTATTTTCGTGTATGGTATTAAAGGTGAAAGCAGAGGGCCCAGTTATGCTGTCGAGCCTAATTACGGAGCATCTTGGTGTTGACTGTTCGGTACTTATGGGGGCAAATATTGCGAATGAGGTATATACCTTAGCCAATACTGTCGGTGGAAGCGTCAATGTTGGCACTGTTATTTCTTTACCTCAACCCAGGCGGACTCTTGAAATTGTGACAAAAGAGCGTCGACTAAGTTCTTTTTAGCTGGTTGTCATATCACCAAGGACTCTGAATTTTTGGCAAATGAATTGATGTTGTGAGTCCGTCAGGTCTCGTCACTTATAATTCAAGCATACATTCAGGTGGCCATGGAACAGTTCAGTGAAGCAACTGTTGGTTTCCGATCAGACACAAGAACAGCAAGATCTTGGGTTCAAGCTTTTGGCACTCCATATTTCCACGTTGCAGCTGTAAGTTCCCAATCACTTAATCTAGGGACAATCTACAATCTTCATCTTGATGGAGTGTGCATTGTGCTTGTCCCTGGTTTGTGAGTGGACTTGGTCAGGGCTTCTGCAGATTTCGTACTAGGCCAGATGTAACGACTCAATTTGATCACATTACTGAAAGAAATACATCTTGATGAGTTGACTTGACGAAGCGTATATCGTATTTCTTTTGTAGGTACATGATGTTGAAGGAGTTGAACTCTGTGGCACATTGAAAAACGTGGTGGCAATTGCCGCAGGTAATCATCAATTCCCACTGAATGCTGGAGTGTTTCGTCCTGATAAATGACCTCCCTTCCATAGCACAATTATGAGGAGTAGGAATTTTCCACAAATATTATGGTTTTTGGTAAATTAGACTATACCAAGATTTTTTTGATGCAATATAAGCGTGATAAAACTCGTGGGGAAACCTCCCTATGAATAGCTCCCTCCAAGGTGTTTGTGTTACTGTTTAAAATAGTTAGTTCACGAGCTTTCAAAATGGTTTAATGAAATAAATGAGGAAGTCTCCTCATGGTTATCCTATTCAACTGCCATCTGCCCCGTTGCTCTCCCCGCCACTCTAATAGTATTTCAACTCCTTAAAATGAGAACTATCGCGTTTCCCAGGATTTGTGGACGGCTTGGGGATGGGCAACAACAGCAAGGTCTATTTTCTTAATCTCTTTCGTTAATCAATTTGCTTTATCTTCAACAATGTCCTGCGTATGTTGCACTCGTTATTCCCGCATTCTTTGTCGTCGCCCGTTATTTACAGTATGTTGTACTGTGCAGGCTGCTATTATTCGGATCGGGCTAAATGAGATGATCCGTTTTTCGAAGCTGCTCTTTCCGACTGTTAGTGATGCCACCTTCTTTGAGAGTTGTGGCGTGGCAGACCTCATCACCACTTGCTGTAATTTCCTCGACCACTTCTCGAATAACAATGTGCATACCAGTGACGAAAGTTTTCATAATCTTAGACTGCTTGAATAATTTTTTAACTTCATCTTCAAAGAACCTTCCTTATGACATGTAGAGGTCTCCCTATGGTCATAGTGATAACATGAAGGCCTCCCCGTGATACATATTAGCATTGTGGCCATTGGAAGACCTCTCTATGAATCATAAAGAGAAGGTTCTCAGAAATGACACGCTCTTCAGGCGGATCATTTAAGAGACACATAGGAATGTGCTTATCAGGCCATTGATGGCCCCGTGCCGTGATAGCTACCTTGCACATTTTGCATATGTTGTAGTTGTTAATGTTAATTCGGTGAAATCACATTACGAATCATGAAGTAAATGACCTTTGTACTTTTTCTTTTTCAAATATTTTTGCAGTTGGGGGGCGCAACAGGAAAGTTGCCGAGGCATTTGCACGAAGCGGTGGAAAGAGGTGAGCGAACAAGTAATGCTCTTAGTACTGAGCATATTACCTTCACAATAATATCCACTAGGAGAAAACTTTGTAGATTTGGTCCTTGAATTCCATTCAGTTCCCAAGTATTTGACCACCTATTTTCCAAAAGGCCGATACACTCATAAGATTTCAGAGGGCGACTTTCTTCTAGTTTATTTGTAAAAGCAATTTTTGAATCTTCTTTGTTCTTTTTGGAGAACGTTTTCATTCTTATGAGCTATTTCATGGCGATATTGTACCAGGTCTTTTGACGAGCTTGAGACAGAGTTACTTGGAGGTCAAAAACTTCAAGTAGGCTCTTAATCAAAATTTTCACTCAAGTTCCTGATTTCAAGACTTGTAAATTAGGCGAATCAGTTTGCTCTCATACCAACTACTTATGGCAGTACAGTAAGGGTTTCAGAGTGAACGTCTTCAAATGCAAGATTTCTACTTTCTTTTTATTTGAGCCCCCAATTCTCATGAAAAACACTAGCGCTCAGGACTAGGTGTATTTAAAGTTTTGTTTTCAAAATCACCTCTTATTGCGTAATGCAAAGACTGCACTTTACTTGGAACCCCTAGTGAGTACTGTTGATCCTGTAATGCTCTTGTAATGGCCTAATATATCATAGAAACATTTGAAAATGTAGACATCACCGCGCTTGATCTTAACGTGATTTCGGACGTCTCTATTTTACAGGGTGTATTAACAGCTGCCGAAGTGTTCCTAGTGTTGAAGGCACGGGGCTGGGAGGTAAAGTTCCCACTATTTGCAACTGTACACAAGATTGCTACCAATGACCTGCCTCCATCTGCCATTGTCGAGTACGACCAGAAAGCTCGCAAGCTCAGCTCCCAAGTCCCAGTGTATCAATAAGGTGGACGCACCTGTTTCCTACAATTTATTGAAATCAGCATCTTTAATAAAATCATTATTAAACGTCAATTTCGTTCAATTGGTGATATTCCAGTAACCAAAAAATGTGACATATATCTTCACAAAGGTCTCATTTCAGGCCACAAACTAGGACAGGTATAGTAATAAAATATCGCCAATTGATCGAAATTGACGTTATTAGCATTTGCTGGTGAATTTGACGAGTGCAAGTTTTTCTTAGTGGGTTGTTCAATTGAAATCATTTATTCCTAATGAAATATTTCTTTCCTAATGAATTTCTTATGGAATTTTGAAAGCCAAACTATGTGTATCTGAAGTCAGTGAGAAATCAGAATCTAATTATTAACCCTACAAACGTCAAAACCATGAAAATTCTGATCGAGGAAGATGTTAACATTGAGCTTTTCCCACATGCAGGAGGAAATTAAAGATTGCCACTCAAGGGCTGCAAGGCGATTAGCGTGGTGTGTGGCTGTAAGCATGATGTTTTTTCAAGTGCGAGTGAGTTCTGACCGACAGGTATGTCGCAATTGGTCTACAGATCTATTCCAATCATTTGGATTCAAGGGGAGGAGGCCAACTGTGTGAACACAAGCGACTTCTGCATTGAAGTAAGAAAGTTTGAGTTGTTTCTTGTGTACCAAGTACAGTACTGTACAGTACAGTGTTTGTTAGTTTGGTGTTACTAGAAGACAGAGCCCTAGTCCCTAGCATATGCTATTGCTATTACAGTGAAATAAACTACGGAGCCTCTCGTAGATTTGCAGCTCCGCTACGAAAGGATGCAGTTGCTTGTTGGAATGGCGAATGCTTCATGCCATGTAAGATAGCGATGGAAATTCCACATGGGTTCCGGCTTATTAGTCTGACCGGTGTGCACTCCAGAAGGAGCCTTACTCGGTTGAAAACCAAGCGGAGTGAACCCCAAGGTGGGTGAAGCTCGCTTATGATCTTGTAACGTGCGATTAATAATGAATGCTTGAACCAAGAACTATGCCTGCTGTACTTGAGCTACTGAAATTCCGCCTTACTGTAAATATGTCTATGAAGCTCTCGAGGGTCACACACAATTTCAGATGAGGCGGGCGAGACACGCGCAGCACGACCAAGCTACCGTAGGCAATGCACTTCCACAGATTCTTATCATTCGGCAAACGCCCAGTTTTTCTCAAACCGGACCACAATAGTGTCAATGCTCAGCTAACACAGAATCAGAGTCCTTCAAGAGAACCTTCCATAATTTACAGTATTGCCAATAATACATGTCATCACATTACACTTACTATAGGAACGTAAGTTCACAACCAGCAGCATAATTGCTATAACGTTTACTTCTCGAAAATCATGCAAGAATGTATGAAAATGCATCTGACATACAATCAACTCTGAATCACGTATCGAAGCTAATAAGTAAATACTCGATTCTGACTACAGATGAACTGCGAATGACCGAGTCTGCCCAACCCTACGTTCTGCTTCAATACACTAATGACTGAACACAATCTACAACATCGACCGAAGATTAGCTAGACCATCCCATATTATTAGGACAGCGAATTTATTTCAAAGTCAATATCACAAAATCGCTGCACGTACAAACATGCTGAAAGTATGGGAGGAGGATACAGACCAAATTGTCTTAAGAGAAAGTCCCTGAATGACATTTAGAACTATTTATTGTCGATAGTTTGTCCACGCACCACTTCTTAACCCATGCCACGTTTTCAACGTTCACATTCATGAGCTCTCGAACCAGTTTAATACTCTGAATGTGCGAAGATTGAAAAAGAGGAAAAAAACCCGTCAGATCGTTACTGAACTAGAAACTGCAGAATGAGAATCTTCTATTTTTCCAATACCAAGCTGAGAGCAAAAACACAAGGAATCACGTGTGACCGTAACTAATTGATTCCGAATCCTTAATCAACCTGAGACACCGAGACCTTCACTCCTTCGGCACTGAATCAACCATAAGAGCCATATCTGCTGAGCCAAGCCCTTTCCTTTACAACTGATCGATAGCTCCACCTCAAAAACTGAAGCTCTGTAGAGAATTTGAGCGCGCGCTTCCAGGCTCGTATGTTACATTCAACAAAGACAACCGTTGTTTTATTAAGCAAGACAGAATGGGAACTCTGGTCAATTCGCAACATGCAACAGTGCCGAAATCGCATCTTCAAAGTGCAGTTCCGCGTGAACTCGTTTCTTCACAGACACGTACTGTGAAGCTGACGAACTGCAATTTGCACAGTTTTTAGGGTTTAAGGTAGGAGCACCCATAACCGTCAAATTAAGCAATTCAGCATAGTTGGAGGCAAAGTTTTCTAAAAAAAATATTTTTTCAATGTTAGCAACGGAAAATCATGAATTTACAAAAAGAAAAATAGAATTTTTGAATAAGGCATCTATTTTCTACAAATTTTGAAAGTACAACTCCCTAGGGCACCCTATATTGCACTCTAATAAATCTGCCTCGATTCTAGCACCAAAATCTAAAAAAATCAGAGACCACCAACCACAATTAAGCATGAAAACGGTTTCAAGGAACTTTAGGGAGCACTTTAAGGGAACTCTACAGTTGATGTCAAGGTACACTCACGCTTATAGATGTTGCTACTTTAGGGTTCAAGAACCCCTAATTGGAGAAATAACATATCATAATAATTCCAAACATTTTTTTGAAACGCTAGGCCTGTGACCTCTGAATTCAACTTCAAAATCGTTCAAATGTAGTATGCATACCGGTATGCTAGCAATATATGACACAATGTATGAATGAAACCTTTTAAATTTATTTGTCGAAGATGAAATCACATGTCTTCTTTCACCCCTTGAGGACCATGCTTCAAATTTTAAGATACTTCTTCAAGTTCAAAAAATGACCCTTCAAAAATAACTTAAATGGGCAATTTCATTAAAATGGCGGGTATTCCGTGTGCCACTTTGACGGTGTACCATTTTCACTATCTAGGACAGGTATAGATTTAGAATTTTTTTCAGGCCATTTTAAAAGAATGTCGCCATTATAATGAAATTGTCCATTTGAGTACTATAAAATAGATTTATAAGCCATGTGAAGTAAAACTTACCGATTTCAACTCAAACAATCAAAAAATCTTGTGATAATTATAAATATTCAATCTACAATCATTTTTTGAAGGAATTTTCAATTTATTGTTTCAAAATTTATAGAAAAATATTGGAAAGGAAGTTGAACCTAGTTGTAAATCTAGCATTTTTTTTTTTTTTTTTTGATAACAAATGGAAACCATTGTATTAAAAAAAGAACCAAGTAACCGCCAAGCCAGAGGCTGGACAAATGAAGAGAGAATGAGCAAAAAAAGACAAAACAAGAACCAGGAAACTAAGAGAACAAACAAAGAGGAGGGCCCTCTTTGTTCCACCTGACAGAGTAACCAACCCTAGTAGCTAAAACCGGAGATTGCAACCAAATATTAGAAAATTTAGACCAAATCCTATCTGAGTTCTAAGGTCTATGCTTAGAAGCTAGGTCAGTCTTAAGAGCAGCAGCTCGTCCTGAGTCAAGGAGAGCTCTCCATAAACTAGTATGAAGAAGGATGGTAGGCCACCGATCCTGTGCGAAGACCATATGATTACGCATAATCCAACAATGCCACAGGGCAGCTCCGCGAACGATAGACCAAATCGTATGTACTCTATAGAACATTCTAGGAGTAGGAGTTCCAAAAATACACTGGATAGCATCCAATCTTCGATGAGGGCCCAAAGCTGGAAACGAGCCGCAAATGTGGTGCATCACCGAAAGTGCATAGTCCCAATTTTTTTGAGATCTAGAGCACTCAAAGAACCTGTGAAGAAGGGTTTCTATGGCACTAGGGTTGCAACAAATACAATTCACGTCAATCCCTGGAGCAATTTGGGCTCGCCATGAATTGACGGCGACAGCATTATGCCAGACTGACCACATAAAAGCCGCATCTTTCTGCGGACGGGCTTTGATCCAAACATCTCTCCAACGTGGGACACAGGAATCTGGAAGAAGAGTAGGCCATTTTGCTGCTATGGATCGCTTGAGTTGGGTTGAGGTCGTGAGTAGCTTGCGTCCCATGGCAGCCGTATAATCCAAAAGTGTTTTGCCATTGGACCACTTCCATCTCCTTGGGTCGTATTGAAGTGAATGAACCGGTCCTAAGAACAAGAGCTTAGGAGAGCGTCTTTTTCTCTTCTTGACTTGAGAAACCCGAATTCTCTGCACAAAACCTCTGTGAACTGATTCAGCTGTCACATCCGGCAGAAGAGATAGTTGTCTAGAGTGGACACCCACAATGGCACGTGGAGAGTCACCCTCTAAGGAGATATCTTGAATTTGTGCACTAAATAGCGAAGGATGGAGTTCAGACACTAGCCATGTGATCTCAGGTAGTATGTCATTGGGCAAGGAATAGATGCCAGTCCAATCCCCTATGGATGCTAGATTGGATTGAACATTAAGGAACAAAAGCCAGGTGTGCGGGATTTGAGAAATCATAAAAAACCAGTGGTGGCGCTCCATAGGAGTGAATGGAAATTCTTCCGAGATGGTCTCCCATGTCTTGAACTCATTGGCATTAGCATCCCATAAGTCTCCAATGGTTCGAAGTCCCACCCTAGCTAAAACTCTTGCTCGGTCGACAGAGAAATTGAAGTTCGAGCCTATAAAACTCGTTGACCACCAAATACTAGTAGAGAGTACCTCGGATGCATTGGTAGGTGGAACTAACTCAATGTGTTTCACTAGTTTCTTCCATGCAGAAGTAATAAGGTTCCATACTCTCGACCCTCAAGATACAGATGGTCTTTGTACCATAAGCCATGCAACAGAGGAGAACCAAAAACCCGACTTAGGGTGTGGTTTCATACGGTGAATTCGATATCGGAGAAGAGTCTTAAGTCCAAAGATGCCAGGTTCCATGGCATACAGAACCCACTTAGCTAATAAGGCGTTAAGAGACACTTCCGGATCAAGAAGTTGAAGGCCACCGGCTGACTTTGGTAAGCAACAATCTTCCCAACTAACCCTAGTCCGAGACAAGAGTTCGGTTCCACTCCACAAGTAGTTGCGCATACTTCCCCTGGCTGTCCTAATAGCTTGGATGGAACCGCACCAAATAGCCATAAAGTAATATATTGATGAGAGAAGTATTGCATTTACCACAATTGCACGTCCAGCCAAGGAAAGGCGCTGGGTTGTCCAGTACTTCAACTTCTTAGTAATCTTTTGTTGTAAAAATGTGTCCACATCGGCAGTCTCCAATGAAACCCCAAAAGGTGCACCCAACAATTTAGACAAGGAGTGAGGGGGGGCCCAAATAATCCCAAAATTATTGAGCCAGCTTGGAGGGAGGATGTGGGAAAACCAATATCACCCACATGGTTCAAATGTTACTTCAGGACACATCAGCATCTGTCTCGATCAATGGCAAACTCTCTAGTTCGTTTGACATTCAGCTAGGGGTGCGCCAAGGGTGTCCTTTGGCCCCCTACTTGTTCCTATTGGTTGGGGAAGCCTTCAATATGGCAGCCAAGGAGGATCAACGTCTAGGCAAAATACAAGGCATCCAATTACCCGAGACGGAAGATCGTCAACTTCTTTCTCAGTATGCTGACGATAATGGGGTATCCATTTTAGGCCAGGAAATCTTCTTGAAGAATACGGTAGATCTTATTCACCATTTTGGCTCTGCATCAGGCTTAGTTATTAATTGGACAAAGAGTACATAAATCTAGCATTTGAACCGTATAAATTTGATGTGTGGAGGACTTATAGAAATATTGTTTTAAAGTCATCATTAAATTGTTGTTTTAAGTTTCATTTTAAAATACATCTTTACAATTTTGAAAATTTGAACTACCTTCTAGTCCAAAATGGAAGAAATGGTTAAAATTTAGATTATCTTGTGAATATTTGAAACTAGGGCTCCGTTGCTCTTTGTAGTACCACTGATGCCTAACAAAAGGTTTCAAGCCTTGTTTTTTGGTCAGGAGACCTTGGCAATATGAATTTCCACAAAAATATTGGAGCCTAGAAAGAATTAGATTTCTACTGTAAGTCAATTTTTTATTGCTAGTCTTCGACTATTCATTAGTAATTTTACTTAAAATATAGAAAAAAATTTGAAACGGTGAACATCAATTTGAAAAAATGAATTTGCAACCATAAGATGCTGATTTTTTTATTTTAAAATGATACAAGAAGGGGGCAAGAGGAGTGGAATTAGATAATGGTAATCTATACAGAGTGTAATTGTGATCAAAGTACTTAAGTATCAATATAGGATAAATTCAATAGACCTTTAAAAACCTTAATAAAATCTATTTTTTTATTAGAAAATAGAAATACGTGTCAAATAAATTCAAAAAAAAATTTGTCTAAAAAGTCATTTGGTTGTTTGGAAAGTGGATTTAAGTATCCTCAATCCACAATTGGATCAAGGATTCTTGAATTCAACTCCTAAACAGCCAAAGGTGTTCAAGCACATTTGGGGATCAAATCCTAGTCTTCACAATGGCATGGTTTGACACAAACCATGAGACCACCTGTGCGCTTCACTGCAATTGCTAAGATTTGAATGGTATTTATGCGACAAAAATTGTTGCAAGCCCACAACCCATAGTCAGCACAAGCCGAGAGCCCATGAGGGATGCGAGGGGGTATTTGTAACGTAGTAAATTTAAGTTACTAGAAATTTGGAAGGTCTAGGCCCTTTTGAACCTTAAATGGTGAAATGACACCTTAGAATTCACTTTTGAATACTTTGAAATAAAATTAAGATTCAATATAACTCTAACATTTTTCTATCCTCTATCAACTCTCTATTTACTAGTCCACTTGCATTTTAATGTCAAGCAAGTGAATGGATATAACAACTTTCTTCTATGGTTCTTATTATTCTAGGTGAAAATGATAGAAGCATATGCACCCATTAGAGAAAATTTCAATCCTAGTTTTGGAGGGATGTTTGACTATATGCAAATGTGCAAATGGACAAAAAATTAGTCCAAATCTTGTTACAAAGAATCTTACTAGTTTGTGTCAGACTATTAGCTTGTGTGCCCTATCAAAATTGCGATTATTATTATTTTTTATTTTTTATTTATTTCATTGCAGTTGTTGTACCATGGCCAAAAGTCAAATGGCCCTCCACAAGGCCCAAATTTTCTCTAATGATGATGTTTCACATTGCAATATAAACATATGAAGAGGTTTTTAAAATTTTGAGCATATTGCATTTAATATGAATTGTTTCACTTTTTATTCACAAATTCATCATAATTTCAAAAAAATTCAAAAAATGTGAAATTTTTTACAACTAATAGAATACATGTAATCACAGCTCTATAAATGATGTATTGATAACTGTAAACTTATTATGCTTGACTTTGGAGGTGTACGTTGACCAATAGTGAGAGTTGAATTTTATATTTGTCAATACAAAACCCCCAAAGATCTAGACCTTAATCATTGCAAACTAGACAATAAATGTCAGATTTCATAATTATTCAAATCCAAATTTTTATGGCCTTTGTTTTGGAAATTAATTGAATTCCAAAGGTTTCCATTAGTTCCCTCAAAAAACTCTTCAACTCCCTCAATTGAAATGCCAATGGATTTTCTATAGATCTTGAATCCATGGTTGCAAAGTCGACCCTTTCAACTCTTACACTTTTTCTTCTTAAATTCCAAATTTCGTGTGGCCTTTGTTTTGGAAATTAATTGAAAGGTTTCTATTGGTTCCTTCAAAATACTTTTGAACTCTTTCAATTGAAAAGACACTAATGGATTCAATTATGGTTGTATGACTTCAAATTTTTATTATTTTTGTAGTAGTTTCAAAATTATGTTGTTTTCATCTTGACTTCATTCTAACTTTTTTTTAATCCTGAATTCAAATGACCCCATGGTCACAAAGTGCACCTTATTTTTGTCAATGCAAAAACACCAAAGGTAGTCACTCCAAAAATTGGCTAAACCGGTTCCAATTTAAAGGTCATCATTGGAATTATATAGCAATTTGAACTTTTGGTTCTATAACCATGGAGTAATGATTTTCTAATTTTGGAGTGGCACGAGCACTAAAACCATCCACCCCTTGATATGTTTATTATTCATATATTGAAGAAATCATTATGCACCTCCATTTTAGCAAATGCTTTGAGAGCCTAGTCGCTTCATTGATAGACCTCCTACCTTACAATACAATACATCTATACCTTAAATGAGGTAGTTTTGTTTTGTTTGTTATGATGACTTTTCCAAGAACCGTGCGTCGTGTGGTCGCATTTTTAGAATTGCTAAAAAGCTAGCTATAAGGAGGGGTGCACAAACTTTGCTTTGGAACGTTTCGACATATGATGTGGAACTTGTGGATTTTTGAATTATTTTTGGATCTTAAATTATCCTAAATTATGGATCTTTTGGACCGTGCATCTCTTGGTCGCGTTCTTGATACAATAGAAAAACTCTTTGCAATGAAGGGTGCACAGACTTTGTTTCGTGGTGTTTGGATATACAAAGTAAAGATTACATATTTTTGGATTATGAGCCAACAATACATGGCTACACTGGTGCAAATAAAGCAATCTTAGAAAGATGTTGCCACCATAATAGGTATTGAGTAAAAAATGGATGTTTTCTGTACTTTAGTCTATCAAATACTTATTTGTCCTTGCCGCTTATAATATGCTACCTCACTCATTCAAGGTTGCAAAAAAATTTCTTCCAAGATTAACCCCTAAATACCCAAGGCATGTTTTGAGCCTCTTGGAATTTGCTCTAAATTGAACAGAAAGACAACATTTTGATAAGTTGAATCAATAATTTTTTGAATTGTATCCATACGAATTCAAACTAGACATGTTAGAGATCACATAGGAAAAGAAAACACAACAATATCATTTAAGGATTGAAAGATTATAATTTGATCATCAAGGTGTTAAAACTATGAAAATCTTTGAGCTCTCTTTTTGCTTGTCAAATCTAAAAAGTTCAAGACCAAAAAAATATGAGGTTGAAGGACTTAACAAATATAACCCCAATCAATTTATGACTTCTCAAAATCTACTCTACAATTTTTTTAAATGAATTTCTAGTGTGAATTTTTCTCCAAGATCTAGTGTATTTGAGGCTCATTTCCAAGAGCTCTCAACACTACGGAAAGTCAAGATTGCAACGGGTACCCTTGCACAAAATCTTGAATAGAAAAATCATAATCATTCATTTTCAAAATCGGAATTTGGATGCTAAAATTAGACTTCAAAAAGAATCTTTCAAAAATATAAACTACTAAAAATAGCAATTTGGTAAAGTTTTAATAAACTTCAAAGTTTCTTCAACACCACATTTGGGTGCCTTGGGCATTTAGGGGTTAAGTATCTTGAGTTGCATCCCTCAAATTTAAGTCAATCTTTGTCAATTAACAATTCATAAATTGAGTCGAAAGCCAATCATTGGTGAGGCACTAAGTTAACCTTGGAAGGATGCAACCCCCATGACCAAAGTAGACACCAAAATATTCCTATTATTGGACCAATAGGTGCATTCTTTGTTTCTACAGTCATCCATGGACCTTTTAAGTCCACTGCATCCGTCCATCCAGGGTAAATGCATCCAGGAGCCTACTCATTAGGAGACCATTTTCCCAAGAGGTAGGCATGAGGAAGCCAGAAGTGAGTAAATGTTAATGATAAGTACATTTTTATTTTTATTTTTTTTGACACAAATGAAACGGAATTTCATTGCATAAAGTAAGAATACAACCGCACCAGCCGCGAGCGGCCTGGTGGAACGGAGAACAAACAAACAAGACAAAACAAAGACGGACAGACCGAGGACACGACAAGCAACGCAGAGCAACCCACCAAGCGCGCCACGAGCACAGAGTGAGGCCTCTCACGGCCGGCCGAGAGTGGAGGCCACCACTCATAAGTACATCTTTAGATTCAAGAGATGATGAAACAAATGAAGGGTCAAAGCCTACACACCCAAAGAGCGGAACCGAAAATTCTCACCCTTTTTTAAGGCATCCAAATAATACGAATTTCAATGATTTAAAATCCTCGGAGACAGCGAGACATAAAACCATATTACAAAATACGAGGAAACATTCAAACAGCTGAATACCACGGAAATGGGTTCCATACAAGAAAAAGGGGATCGTTCGATTCATCCCATCACATTATACAGACGACAGAAAGTGGACTTTCTTACAGAGCTCGTGATGAATGTGATGAATGGACCAGTCCTTTCCAAACAACTGAAGTGGGCAGTAACTAGCCGGAAACACAGATTGAACTAACTGATCGTCTTTGCCCTCTTCGCTTCCTCCTGCTTTGCTTTAATGAACGAGTACAAAGCCACTCCGCCAATGGCAATAGCTGTTCCGATACCTGTTTGAGTTGAAATCTTGTTGCCTGCATTCCACAAAGAAATCATTAGGTACCTCATGGTTGGCAGGAATGTTCTTGGGATGTGGAGACAAAATCGTTGATCGATTTAGAAAGATTTTACGTATCTCAAGAAAGAACTTGAACATCTGTGAAAACTTACCAAAAACGATGATGGAGAACCCAATCACAAACACTCGCTTCAAGACGTTTCCAACAGCGTGGGTGAGAGGTGCCACCCTTTCTAAGGTGTTGTTCGCAAGCTGCAAGACACCAAAACTAATTTAATATTCCAAAGAACATCTTATAACACTCTACAAGACACGATTAGGAAAGAAACTGGGCTTGACATTCTATGCAAGTTATTCTTTAGTACAAGAGCATGCAATTGCAACTCCAGAGGAAGAAAACTAAATAAATTAATCTTTAATAAACAAAAGGATAGTGATCAGGGCTTTACCTGGTTGTACAGATGATAGAACATACCAACCCAGAACAGGTCAGACACAAACTTTTGCATGCCAACCTTGGCAATGGCCGCATTAAACCCACCATTTAAGAGTGCGGGGCCTTCAATCTGCCCAAGTTAAAATCAGGTCACACCCAAAAATTAGAATACTGTGGAATGGACTCAGGATAGACTGAACTTGTGAGGGAAAGCACCCATGGAAATGTTCCTCTGATGTAAGTATAATACTCTTAACATGTACTAGTACTGGAAGGATACAACTGAGGGACTGATGTCAGCAGTACATCAGGTCAACACATGCTAGTAGTTGCTTTGAAGGTTACAAAAACAACTAATAGAGTTCATAAACTCACAATGATCGCGGGAGGGATGCATAGAGCTAATGAAATAATGGAGATGTAGGCATACAAGTTGGTGCTGTCCATTCCAGTCTGAAACACAAGGCAATACCAAAAAAGTCATTGTGAGAGCCGCTGACAATTTTTTATGAAACAAACAGACAATCATTTGTCATATTAAGAAAAAAACGAAAACCTAAAATACTTGGTGTTTGGAAGATGCAACTCTACCGGGATGATCTCATAGCATGGAGAATCAAATAAGCCTGTGGAAAGACTAACTGTGTCAACAGATTTACAAAAGAATGCCGTACATATTCACTGGAATATCTCCTGACGGTGAGAATTAGAAACATACCATGGCCTTCTTAGAGTAAATGTTCCTGTACGTGAATGCAACGTTTGCAGTCATGGCGCTGATGAAACCCTTCCAGTTGAATGAGAGCTCAGTCATAGACGCCATGGACACACCTGACACAAAGCGCAAACATGCAGAGTGTTACTGAAAAGCATCCAAACATACCGCTTCAGTTGACTCAAAGAAAAATGACGAGTACCTTTGAACAAGGAAGACCATATGACAAAACCTCTTACCAAGAACAATAGGTAACAAGGACCCCCACAATGGGAGAGAAATCTGCTGTCCAAGAACGAATTGTGAAGCAGCGGCATTAAAGAACGGCTCCAAAGCTGTCAATACAGGGTCCAGGCATATGAGTATAAGCATGCACATAATCTCAGCAATCCAATTCCAGAATAAGTATTTTTATCAGTCCGCTATCATAGAAAACCAAACTTAGACATGGCAATTTCAATGTACATGCCGTGTCTGCTGAAAAACAGCTCAGAAGGATGTTCTTAACTTCTGCAGCTATGGCAGTGACTAGGACTACTCTAACAGCAATCTATAGTTGCATTCGTAAATTGCAATGTACATGAGATACATCTAAGAAAATTCAAAACTAGAAATTCCAAAAAACGATTACCCTTGATGGTGTGAGTGAACGAAACCGCAACTGCAGCAAAAGATACATTGGTCATCACATGACCCAACGCATGGCAGATGGAGACCGGGATCAACAGCTTGAAAAGATCCGTATCAATTGGCTGCAGAAAGAAACACCGAATTACAAATGAATCACTCACTTTCCAAATCTAATGTAGTATAACATCACCACAAGTTAAAGAGCCCTAATGCAAGGAAAATAATACACGAGATTATCATCATCATAGCGATGAAACCAAACAGCAGAACTCCTGGTTCAAGGTTTCTCTAATCTTTGGAAGTGCGTTCTGAAAATTACCGCTCTCTTGGGGTACCCGAACGCCCAGGAGATGACACAGTAGGTAACACCAACGAGCAAGTGAATCGCAGAAACAAAGCTGAACACAAACAAAACAGAGAAGAGGGTGAGGCACAGTGGGTAGACCACAAGAAATTAAACCAAAAAAACCCTCAAATAGCAGATCATATTCACAATCCCAACCGATGGATTGTCAGTGAGAGAACTTACTAGGGGAAAGGAAAGTAGTTGTAGATCTTCTTGTTCAGGATGTTGAAGATGACATTCAAGAAGTACCTGAAGCACAAGATGCATATTAGTGGAACTGATCTACAGAGAGCCATCAACAATACGTATGACCTAATCGACTGTATTCTATAATCTTTTAAGGATTGCATAATCGATTCAACTTGCAAGAGCCTCAACAGGTGAAAAAGTAAATCTGACCTCCACGAAAGATATTGCTTTGGATTATCCATGGGTATCTATTCAAGAGATCACGAGGAGTTCAAAACATACCAGGCGAAGAAGAAGAATCCAGTGACTAAAGCAGGGTTCTTTGCGAGAAAACCCTCGGCCTCTTCCGCCTTCTCTTTCGCAACTCTGCAATGCCAACGCGACAAAATATTAAAAACCTCGCACCATATCACTTGGTTCAATTCAAAGTCGGTAGAGTAAACATACTGACAGGACAGGAACATATGCATAAGAATTCGGCGAGATCCCTAAATTTTCAAAGCGGGTTTGTTACAGCCTAGCAAACGCCAACAGGACCTCTGATTCATTTAGACGACCAGATTGTACGTAAGCTTTTCAAGTCAGTAAGATCATCAACGATGACCAATGCAGAGTCACCCTCCCGAACGAAGGTTAGAGCAATCGAAAATTGCTGCGGAAAGAACCTAGAACTCCACGGTTCAGCTCCGTACACACAAGCCAGCAAATATATCCAATGGTCGCCGGCAAGCAAACTAATTTCCACACACAAAAAACTTCACTCTGTACATCAATCCTCTAAAACCTATTGATGACCTCTCGATCTGAAATAGATACCGACACCGCGTGGCTACAAACAATGCGCGAAACCCTCATCATTTGCGTCACAAAAATTCAAACGTCCAACCAAACAGATGACGGGAGCGAGAGTGGCAACCCCTCCACACAAGACAGGCATATTTTCCAAACACTCGATCAAGAATCGCAAAACCCTGACTTACTCCGGAACATTCTCTCCCGCGGAGTCGGCCGCGCTCGCCATACAGACGACATTCCTTCCCGCATTGACAGCCTTCCCCGCGCTCTTGCTCACCGGCGTGGCGAGCAGCAACGGATTAAACTCCGCTCCGAATCGGCTCACGACGACCGGCTTGGCTGGGAGAAACGACGATCGTCGCAGCACAGGCAAGCGCGCAGTGATCTGGCTGGGCGCTGCTCCTGCTCGCCATCCCGAAGATCTGGCGGAATTCGCAACCCCAGAAGAGCTGGAAAGGGAGCCGAGCGCAAGCGCGGAGCCGGCTAATGCAGCAGCAGCCATGGCGTCGACGAATCAAGGAAGACGCGAAAGCTTTCTCTCTCGCACACCACGATTGCTGCTGCTGCTGCTGCTGCTGCGCTTGGCTTGGCTTGCGAAGTTGTTGGTGGCTTGGCCCTGCCGTGAAGAGCATCTTCGGCATAGCCGGGTCCGTCTTAGCCGAACAGCCCCGTCGCGTCCCGGCGCGGGTGGCCGGGTCCACCGGGTTTCAATGCGAACGACCCCGCCGGCCCGCGATTCCAACGGCCAAGGGGACCAAGGTCTGTTGCCACTGTGCCTCATCTGTTGAGGACTGCCACGTCGGAGGAGGGTGCCGCGTGTCGCGGTGTGATTCGCTGTGACCCCTTTGTCCAGATGGATGTTCGTTCTGGAATCCCCTAATATTCGTCGATTCTATCTGTTCCGGAGAAATGGGGAGTCTGCTTGGAAAATAAGTGAGTGCCAATGTGTCATTGTTGACGTTAAAATTAGACTCTTGTTGAAAGATCAGGTTCAATTATTTGGATCGGTGTAGAGAAATATTGTTTGTGTCCTTGCTATTAAGGTAAGCTTAAGTGCACCTAAGCTTATAATTGGCATTATTTGCAACTAAGCATTATTACAATTACTCCGTACTATATTTATCAAATGAATGTATTTTTATTGAGTCTTGTTGGAAAACAATCACATATCTCATTTTATGTTTGAAATATGAAACTTCTAAATTTCTCATCCAGTTTCAAATTAGAAGATTTCAATCAATATTTGCTTTTTGGAATGGTTTTGCTGAAGATAGAAATTCTTCTTGTAGTCACTAACTCACTCTAACAGGCTATCAGGCAAAGTTTTGATTGTGGTCCAAATCTCAATTATTTGATTGAAATGAGTACTTTAGAAGGAGCCCATAACTAGAATGAGCCCACCCCTATGTATGTACCTAAGTATTTCTATACCAACTTGTGGCTATATAAAATAGAATGTGTAGGTTGTGTAGAATGAGCATGTCTATCCTAGTGAGTTGTAAAGTTGAGGTAAACAACTAAACAACGACATAAGACTTTGTTCCAAAGATTTCTTTAAATTTTTTTTAGGGAGTGTAAGAAGCAATCTTCATTAGAGCATTGCAGTTGTTTACATCTACACAAATGGATGGAACATGAAAAATTTGGATGAAATTACAATTAATCTTTCCAAAGAGTGTATATTCATCCAAAAAATATCAATATAATTGTCCTTAGAAAATATGTAGCAATTCAACAATTTTCATCCACTTCAATAATATACTTAATATTCTCTCAATTTTTTTTGATAAGTTGCTTTTGAAAGAAATATTGCTAAGAACATAGATGTTGCTCTGTCTCAAAAGTGCTAGTTTGCTTTTCAAGTAAGATCTTACTCAAACTTTCTCACTCCTAGCTTCAAGTAGGCATCCCAAATGCGCCACTGACCTTAAAGCGCCATCTTCAATGTGTGTACATCTCCAAAATTACTTATGTACCTCTGTGAAAGAAACACTTTTAGAACTAAACTTTGTTCCTTCATAACTTTTGCATACAATGTCCAAATGTCGCGTTCTTTGGTTGCGTTGGAACCTCCTTTCCCTTGCCAATAAAAATATAAAAGAATTTGAACAATCTAATAGTAGTAATGAGGCACAGTAGGAATTAGTGGCGGTCTTGGGATACCTACCTTATGTCAATGCAAAGCCCCCTTCTGACTTTGCTTCGAAGTCAATATGTGACCCCCCCCCCACCTTCTCAAATCCAACAGCAGCCTGAACATGTTGGTGAAGATGCCCTACGATATATTATGGCATAAGTTGAGTGGACTTGGTCCAATCCTGGTGACCAATATTCAAGTCCATGATCAGTCATATGTTTTTGAGCACTCCCAGAGATGGACCTTCCCCACATCTTCTCTAAACGGCTCCCCATGACCCCTGCATTTTTGTAGAGCAAAACAGTACAAACATACAAGCAGCCCATCCACCCCTTTTCCTGGCCCAGTTAAATTTGTGGAACAATTCAAGGGAAACTAATAAGCGGTGGGTACACCTACAATCACACCTTGCTTAAAACAACCATCACCGCTTTGTGTACATCTCCAAAATCAATATGTATGTATGTGGAAGAAACAATTTTAAAACATCCAAATAAATAAATAAACTTGGACCCTTTATAACTTTGGCATGCATACAATATTCGAATGCTGCATTCTTTAGTGTATTGGAACCTCCTTTCACTTGCCAACAAGAGAATCAATGCCAAAATTTGAACAATCTAGTAATACAGGAAAACCTCTCTTTGTGCATAGTGCTGGGACTATGCACTAAGAGAGGATTTATGCAGTTGGAAAGGTGTAATAATGGCACCCGACTAACGTGGCTTCTAACTACACTACTTTCTAGAAAAAATACTTGAAATTGGACTTGCCCACTAACTCTCTTATTGCACATTATGCACTAAGAGAGTATGTAGTAAGAGAGTTTCTACTATAGTAACTAGGCACAACAGGAAAAAGTGGCATTTTCAGGGGGATCCACCTTCAAGGGGACATTTCAAGGAAACTACAAGTAAGTTAATTTAATGTACAGTGGGGAACAATTCATTTTCAAAATTTTGCATCCTTGCGGCAGTTTTCACTAGGAAGTTTGAAAACTTGAGTAAGTCATATCATGTTAAAAAAATGAACCCATTTTCAAACCGCAAATCATAGAGAAGAGTATTTTATCATTGTAACAAATATGTACATGTGAAATTCAAAATCATACAACACTTTGGATGTTTTTTGTACACTATCTACCATCTATTGATACCACCCTTGGCCAAAATTATTGCTCGCATTTGATTGGGCATGTTTGAAATGAACATTTGTAATTGTTGTAAAAACACATCATTCCATGTTGCTTGAATCTATTGGATAATTTCTTGCTTGTTCTTCACCCCATAACAAAAAAACTTTGACTATTTTTCAAAAGGTCTCTATGAAATGGTAGATAGTGTATAAAAGAAATTCAAATTGTTGTAAGATTTTAAATTATCCATTTTTTACTTGTTATGAAGTTGGAATGCACTTCATTGCAATTCCAATTCAATTTGCAGGTTAAAAATTGGTTCATTTTTTAGCATGCTAGAGCTTCCTAAACTTGCTAAACTATCTAGTGAAAAATTGACTGAAAAATTTGTAAAGGAATTGTACCAGTGGATTTTTTTGGCAATTTGTCGTCACTTTGCACTAGAGTAATAGGCCTTGCACCAAGCCCAGAGGACAAAACTAAACTGAAAGAACAAAAAATCGCCAAAAAACTTCAAATTAAAAAAAAAATTAGATGAGATTGCCAGATAGTGGATGAAAATTGAATTATGGATACGTGATATGTGCTAATGTGATATTTTCTATCCAATATGTGGACGAATGTTATTATTTGGAGCAACACTATAACATTCAATATCGCTACTTTGGCACTTCATTCAAAATGAAGAAAAAAAAAAACCGAACTGTACAGTACAGTACTTTGCAAGTCTTAGTGTAGAAATGTGCACTGGAGAGACTTCAATTGTGTGACTGAATGCAGTGGCATTGCTTCTGTCTTGCTCACCAATCGATGTGTAGTGACCACATTGGTACGGAGCCTCATGAATGGAATTCATGGCCTGTTCTCAACCGCTCTCCACATCATGGCACACAAAGGAAATAAGAATTATATTCTCTGAAGAAATGAACAAGAATTGTCTTCATGGGATCTTCAAGATACCTCCAATTGGGTTCACCAAACATACCAACAGTTAAGTTCTAAGTTATCAGGCATTTGCTGTAGGGTCAACACTCACAGCACACAGAAACTAGAGATTGCCATGTAACTAGAGAGTATCAAAAAATAGGTCTGCTTATGTTTATACGAACCTTACGTCCTGGCAAAAACGATATTTTTTCTACTCCCTCTATTCCAAAATGATCTTCCGGTTCCCCTTAATTTTATTGCAATAAGCTTAATACTACACTTTGAAAAGGGCTCCAAAAACTCAAAGTTTCAGGACGTTAGGAGAGCATGGAACTCTCCTTCTAATTCAAAATGGGCTGGCATATAGTTATTTTCAGCAAAAGATCCCAAACATTTTGTTCAACGGGAAGATCAATTTGGAACAAAGGGAGTATTTTTTTCATTTTATTCAAAGATGAAATATAGAAATCACATGTCATTTCACAATTATTTGAAGTGGAGTAGAAACGTACTAAACTTGGGAAAGATTGTTTGGTAAGTGTTACTCAAAAGCATAAAATGTCTCATTTTGAAAGTCAAAATTAAACATTAAGCACCAAATTTACAATTCACCTTGTGATGTTCAATTATAATACCATTGTTTTTAAAACAAAAATTCAATCAAATCTAGTTTACAAGACTTTTATGAGGTCAATGCATGGCCATGACCATTACTCATGGAATTACCTTTTCATTTATTTTAGGATATATCTTAAATTTATTTTTTGTTATATTTTATTTAAAATTTAAAATTTAATAATGCATTTTATTATTACTCCATTTCTAATTTTAAATTTCATTCTTTTCTTAATCTGCTCTTAAGTTTTTTCCCACTTTAAAAACCTAATTTTACTTTTATATTTTTTTGGACTAATATTTTTATTTGACTCCTAATTTTCTCTTCTAATGTCATGTTATATGCATGGGAACACTTTTTATATGTTTTAGTTTTACTTTTATATTCTATGTATAGAAAAAAGTGCTATAAATACTTCATTCTTATTTTAACTATTACTTTAATAATTGTATTAAAGAAAATTGGGGGCCTCAAGAAGGCCACTCAACTCTGAACCATAGCCCCCCAAAGTTCAATTTAAAAATGAATGTTTTTTTTAAAAGAATTTAAAAAATAAAAAATAAAAAATTGACTTGGCACTTCAGGTGCCACATCAATTTTCAATTTTTTTCAAATTTTTAAAAATATTAATTTTTAATTAGATTGTCGGTCCAGCTTTAGCGGCTAGTTTAAGACCTCGTTTTTTCCCACTGAAAGACCTAATTTCTTTCAGGTTTCATTTGGGGGTTTGGCTAAGTTCCTACAATCTTAATATTTGATATGTTTTTTAATCCCATAAGGACCATTTGCCTCCTCAAAGGACAAATGAGAGTTTATGTAGACTCCTATACCATACTCACAATTTTTGTCTCAAGACATGTAAATTGCATTTACGTTTAGAAGTTAGAGTCAAAATAGATATGAGGGGGGGCAAAGTGATGGGACTAGGAGAACATTTAGTAAGAGGGCAACAAGTTAAGTGGTTAGAAGGAATATGTAGATATCAGGCTATTTGGAACTTAAACTTTGAATGTTGGATATTGCATACCATTCAATGCATCCACTTGTGTCATTTCAAATCCAGCTATTTGGAGGTTGTATTAGTCTTCTAAATTTTTAAAGAAATTTGAGGATTTATTAAATCTTTTAGTGGAGGTGGGCTCATACAGAATTAATAAATCATTGAATGCCCCCTTTAGATACAAGACCACTAAGCAAAGAAAAATTACACAAGTGGGTGCAATTATTTTAATCCTAAGAGTCTTTGATAGGAAGACAAATGTCGATTTAATTTGAGTTTTTTGGGAAAAATAAATTATGGCATGAGAAGAATCTAAACATTGTATCTTCATTTATGCATGCTTTCATTCTCTTCCCATCCCTACATGAATTCATTTAGAATCATGCACAATAATCATGAAGCACTGAGTGATCACGTTAGTTTCATCATTGATGAATAGACAAAAAGAATTTTTTTTAACATATAACTTGAATGCTAGCTCTTACGGGAGTAACATTTGTCGATGCAAAGCCTACTCTCCTTCATCCAAAGGGTACCCTACATCCAAGTTAGTTTTGTAAATAATTAAACAAAATTGAAGCATGTCCAAAATTTTATAAATGTGTAGACCAATAATTATCCAAAAAACAATGAAAATTTTATTTGAGGATCTTCATATCATTTTGAAATGTAAAATTCTATACTTAAAAATGTTCCAAATAATTTGAAAATGAAAAAAAAAGACAACTCAAATAGTTGAAATTCCAAAATTAAATCATTTTGACTAATAATTATTGAAACTAATCTAAATTTACAATATACAAATGAACTCCTTGAATAAGTTGACATTAAAGCATCATCAATGCAACACTTTTAGTGACCCACAAAATTATTTAACTATCTTGAGATTTACCGGCTAATTTCCTTCCATTCTCATATTGAACCCATTTTCAAAGATTCAAGTCGAATTTTTTACTTTAAATAGAAAATTTACAGATTTTTTCACCAGGTTTTAGCTTATGTTTTCAAAAATTGCAACCAATTTTTTTTCCCAATTCCACCGGCTAACTTTGAACTAGCCACCGTTTTTTCCAAAACACTGCAGTGAACCAGTGGCCATTCACACACTCCTCTGATCTTTGGAACATGATCTTCATCAGTCTCTCTGTCTCTCTCGCTTTCTTTCCGCGTCTTTGGCCTCGGATCAGTTCGTCTGATTCTCGATGCTCCCTGTTTAAGTTGTTGCTTTGGATTGGGCGGCATGGATTCTCAGCCTCCTCCCATCTCTTCCCAAGTCCACTCCCATCGTGTGGGCGTGACGAAAAGAGCTCCTGTCCATAAATATCTTTTCCATCCTTTGGTGCAGAAAACGCTGCTTTTGTGATTGCGTGGGGATAATTTAACTTAATTCATGATCCACCATGATCCACCTCGGGATTGGCATAAGTAATCTGGCAGGGCTCCGGAAGGACTCAGTAATTTTTTGGTCCAGGTCGAGTATGGAAGTGTTATTATTACTTTTGTGTAAACGAAACTGGAGAAATCCGAAATGTCCATCTATGGAATATCCATCATGTCGAAGTTTTGAAGAATTCGGTAGTCAATGTCCAGTGATGATGATAGTATAGGATACACTGGGATACCACACTGGGAATGGACGCAATTTGGATACGAAAGGACATTTACCCAATTTCCATAAAATGGGATTTCTCCTACGGAAGTGGAGGTTCATCGTCCCTGCTTTTACACTCGTCAGATTGACTTAGCTTGTGCGGAGAAGAGTCTTGGGCGTCATGTGCCGGGGTTGCTGGACGTCGTGGAAAGGACTGGTTGCCACCGATTGTCACACTTTCGACACAGGTTAAGGCTGTAGCAAGCTTTCATTTCTACGAGATGAACATGTACGTTCTAGGGCTGCGAGCTGAGCTTCGCAGGTTCCGAGAATAGAGGTGATTCTGTTTGGAGGGAAGAAATCCTAAATGTCCATCTGTAAAAAAATTTGAAGAATTTTCCATCTTTAATGTCCAGTGATGATAGAATAGGATACACTACAACACACTTGGAATGAAATTTGGACACAAAACGACACTGGTCTAGTATCCATACCGGATTTCTCCTGTGTTTGCTGTCAAGTATATATAATGGAGACGAAATTATTATTGGGCGATGTTTAGGTGAAATTCGGAAAGACGCAGTGGAAACTTGCAAGAGAAATTGGGGGGTTATGGCACTATAATACTCTCGTGGTCAGTCGGTGATGCCCAGGTAGTGCTGAAAAACAATGCAGTGTTGAAGACAAAGGAGTTTGTTTGGAGAATTCACTAAAGCTCGCCACCTACTGTGGTCTCCATTTTTCTGGACATCGTCAGAGATGGATGCAAAAGAGTAGGGATGAAATTTAAAATTCATTTAAGAGAGTGTCAAGATTCGACACTTGTGTTCCGAGAATAGAGGCGATGTGAGCAACGCCAATTGAAAGTTTCTACAACTTGGAGATGAAATTTTGAGATGAGATTCTTGGGCTTGGAATCATGCAGGGTTGGATTTGGAAACAAGTCGGGATGATACGATTGTGAACTGTGACACCCGGCCCTTCTGAAATCTACTGTGACTTGAATGCGTGAGCAGTGTGAATATCTGCTGTCATGCAGCTGAGAATCCAAGTTTTGGATATGCTGAGGATGCAATATGCTACGAATGGGGTTCGACTCGCTTTTCTAGCAGGAATCTGTGAATCTAAGGGAACAACGGAATGGACGACCGGACGAAATTGATTACAAAATTGAGGTACTATCATTGGGTTGGCGATATTCGTTGGTTTTAGGAGAACAACCGTAAGCACTAATGTAGTGCCAAACCACCCCGTCTCAGATTTCTAATTCTACCCATAAGTGTCTTTGATTATGTTGAAGGCATGCTGCGCTTTGCTAATTTGTGGCAATTTTTGTCTCAATACAGGAAGCTAACACTGCTAAATTTGTGTCAAGTTCCGACGTAGTTGCAAAACAACAGTGGGGAGAATTGGCAAGTGTTGACGTTGTATCTGCAGAGTAAAGAAGGGATTAGAACCCCCTATCCCGGTTTGATGCATGACTAGTGACGCTGTTCACTTCACAAATACTCTCAGCACAGCATGGCACGAAAATTGAAGAGAAGAAAGCTATTTGAAGCATTCAAACATACTGTATGCAGGACTGTGATTTTTCGGAAGTTTCATGGAGATCATTTGGTACAACAGCCAAATCCGTTTCAACCGAGATCGAATTTTGATCACCCTGTTCGAATTTCTCACGCAGTCACATAAGTGAGAGGTTGTATACCCAATTTCATTAAAAAAACCAGTATCCTCAGAACAGATTAGCTGATCTTGGGAATTGAGGCCAGCCGAACTCGTGTACTGGAAAGATGAGCTGTTGTTGGTTACAGCGGTCAGAAAAGGCAGGAGTGAAGTGCAGTAAAGGCCCTGAAAACGGCAAAGAGAGGCACCAATTGCATACCCACGAAATTTGATGCGCACGGGTTTGAGATAAACTGGTTCCTTCTTGCAGAACCAGAGAGTCAGCATTTTCCCAGCAGGTCTGAACCTCAGAAGCAGGACCATCGGAGAAGAGGCAGTCCATGAGTTGGTCCCATATGCTCTGTCGAAGCAACATCGAGGTGAAGGTATAAGAAGGTCTGGCTGAGACTTGAGAGCTATACCTTTCTCGGCCTTTTGGCTAAGATCAAGTGTAGTATCTGTTCTTATCAGTTTAATATCTGATACGGGGCTCATCGGGTCCCATGATATTAATCTAATTTTTCTTGGGTTCGGGGCCATCTGGCAGCTTGCTGCCTGGCTCCGCGCGCGTCGCCTTGGTCTTGCACTATCTCCTTGGCCGGCGCAGCCCTCACCCCTCTTCTCAGAGGATCCAATTCAAAACCAAAATCGAGTGCCGAAAATCTGAAGCACTGACCTTGAAAACTCTCGGTGAAGAATCCTATTCTTTTTACTTAAAAAAAAGTCACTACTTCGGTGCTGCCTGGGGTACGATGCTACTGCACATCAGCAAGTCATATTATTCGTATATATCTACAATGCTGAACATTGCATTCTTCGTTGAACTTGAACTTCGTTGGGGACGTTGGGCACGCAGATTGGTACTCACCCGCCATGCACTTAGATTAGCCATAATCTTTGATCCAAATGAAACTGACCATGAAGCTCTAGACGACGAGACTACGATCCTCCACACTAACATTTCTTGATAGGAGATGGAAGGGATTCCAATGCACCGAAGCATGTGATTTGCAAAAGTTTTGACTGGTAGACCAAAACCAGATCACCTTTTACGATTGCATTTTGGATGAGATTGGAAGGTGGAGGTGAGATCAAAAGAGAACCAGTGGAGAAGACGGTGCTAGATTCACATTGTATTGCAATGGTATTTAACAATTGCTGCAACAATGCCACCGAGTATGAAGACTTCAGCTGACAGTCAGATTTTCGGTACTCCATTTTGGTTTTGAATTGGATCCTCTGAGAAGAGGGGTGAGGGCTGCGCCGGCCAAGGAGATAGTGCAAGACCAAGGCGACGCGCGCGGAGCCAGGCAGCAAGCTGCCAGATGGCCCCGAACCCAAGAAAAATTAGATTAATATCATGGGACCCGATGAGCCCCGTATCAGATATTAAACTGATAAGAACAGATACTACACTTGATCTTAGCCAAAAGGCCGAGAAAGGTATTCCTCTCAAGTCTCAGCCAGACCTTCTTATACCTTCACCTCGATGTTACTTCGACAGAGCATATGGGACCAACTCATGGACTGCCTCTTCTCCGATGGTCCTGCTTCTGAGGTTCAGACCTGCTGGGAAAATGCTGACTCTCTGGTTCTGCAAGAAGGAACCAGTTTATCTCAAACCCCTGCGCATCCACTGCTTTTGGTGTCCCTCTGTGCTGTAGTAAGTTAAATAGATTTCTTTCACTTCACCCCTCTGCTGTTTTTGTCTGCCTTTCCAGTACTATCTCTGAGGAATTCGTCACAGCCAGCAGAACGAAGATGTACAGTACTCGGACGGGTTCTCAGTAGCGGCACTGAGAAGCTGGGTGCAGACGAGATTTGACAAACTCACGTACTTGGCGATGTGTTCAGTTGCCAAGAAACGAAAAAAGTTTGTTGTAGGAAGAAAATTCTTTCTGAGCTCATCTACACCGGTATTGACCAGCAGTCCAGCAATGGAGACCCTGATCTTCCTCGAGACAGAATTTAAGGAGAACGAGCAAATTGTAGAGAATGTAGAGCAAAACATCGCAAGAATTTCAAGCAAACGTCATGGAAGATCGTGCCCTGTCGAACCACATACATGAATACACCAAAAGTTTTAAGGGAATCAGCTCTTGCGAAAGGACAAGAAATCGTCGATTGATAGAGAACCACAGAAATATCAGCCAAGGATTCACGGCGACAGTTCTGGGACCTACTTCCTGCCGTTGGAGACCCAAATGTGTCTGAAGTTCAAGTAGAAAAATCTCTAACAACATTGGGCCACTCAAATCTCACAACATTGGGTCACTTTCGATTGCATACGAAGAACCAAGAAGCTTAAAACCTAGACAAGCATTGTATACGATCAGAGGTGAGATAATAAGCTTAATAATCGATTGTAATTTTGACACTTGGAGTAAAATTGGAGCATACTTGAAGGAACAAGTTTCCGATTCTTGAAACCTTGTTAACTCAAATAACTTTTGGCATGCCACACATGAGCGATGTAAACAACACCTCTACATGCTCATTCCTGGTAAACAAAATAAAATTTGATTTTTGCACCAAGTAAGGTGTAGGATTTCTTTGTTATCTCAAGCTTGCCTGTTGCTTCGATCTGTGCAATCTAAATTGGCCCTCAGTGTCCTCCACATAATAATGACAACGTGGTCGAAGTCACGAGTCGCCAGCCCCGAGACACCCAAATGTGACTCTAGCTAAAATAGCGAAATCTCACACTTGCACCCGAATCTGTGAACATTGCGTCCCGGTAACACACCAGAGACAGCAGCTTCTGCTCGTTGAGAATCAAATGCGACCGAAGTTCAAAAAGAAAAATCTCCAGCAACACTCTTTGCACTCACGTCTGTTAATGTTGACCACGGTTGCACACAGAAGCATTTCCATGGACGAAATAGTAGTAGTACTAGAACTCGGGTGTGATGGTATTTATTGTGGTATGGCACCGTCTTATAACATAGTAGACCGGGATTGTTGGATATTCTGGCCCTGATTGAGCTCAGAATCCGCTAATTACAAGCTCTATTTCAAGGAATAACAGTAAATTTACAAAGTCTGTCGTTACCTTCTCATTTCTCAGTGCTTCTACTCCTTGGAACCAACATGGAGCTCGCCGGTGGTGGCTGCCCGCTCGCCCAACAGCTTCTTCGCAATCTTGTACCACTCCGTGTGGTAAGACTCCCCCATGTCAGTACGCTCATACGTGTGAGAACCGAAATAGTCACGCTGCGCTTGAACAAGATTGGCAGGAAGTCGGCCTCGCCTGTAAGTGTCAAAATAAGCCAGACTAGTGCTCATTCCAGGGGTGCTCACTCCCACTTGAATTGCAAGAGTCACCACCTTCCGCCATGCGCCTTGTCTGTCCACCATCTCCTGCGCAAACTCCGGGTCGATCAACAAGCTCGCCAGCTTCGGGTTTCGGTCATATGCTTTCTTAATGCGGTCCAAGAACTTGGCTCGAATGATGCACCCTCCTTTCCAGATGCGAGCAAGCTCTCCCAAGTTTAGGTTCCACCCTTGCTCAATGCCCTTTGCGCGAATGAGGTTCATTCCTTGAGCGTAACTGCAAATCTTTGAGGCGTAGAGCGCCTTCCGGACATTGTCGATGAGCTCCTTCCTGTCCACTTTCACATCGGTTAACAAATCACCCACTCCCAATGAATTGAAAATCTTGGATGCCGCCACGCGCTCGTCTTTCAAACCTGCAAAAGCAAGCACACCACTTGAGTGCCCATAATAGGAAGCAGTACAGAACAAAGCCAAAACAAAAACCAAGCAAAGAACTTTGAACAGATACTTGGCTAATGCAAATCCCCTTATACCTATCGTCGAAAATTCATGAACGAATTTATAAAATCGACTTCAAATGACCCTTACCAACATTTGCATACGGTATCCAATTTGAACGTATTCTTTGGTGCATTGGAATCCAATTTCAATTGCCACCAAAACTTGACCAGTCTACTAATAGGAACTATGCGCAACAGAGATTTCGGTGAACAAAAGAATGAACAAACAAGTTCATTTCCAAGCTAAATAAAAAAAAAGTATAAAAAAATTAATTTATAATAATTTTATTCAAGAGAAGCCGGATGAAAGAAACCCTTCATGTCCGATTTTGAAATAGAGTCCAAAAAAAGTCGACTATGACCCTAAAAGAACCAAATTTCGTAAACAACTAAAGATGCCCTACCTGTCATTGAAGAGGAGGAGCGTGAATTGTATTGTCATCAAGTGACTACAATCTAAATAGCCGAATGCAAAATGATTGTTGCAGTAAAAAAACTGCTCTACTCTAATCACAACAAACTCGCCCACACTAAAGACGCATAAGAGTGTAGTTTCTACCGCAAGCAAAGAGCAAGAGAATTGAAATCGCACCTGAAAGATATCGCAAATCCAAGGATGTCGCAATGGTAGGAGCAGCGACGGAGAGCTCGGCCGCCTGCTGCACGGTCCACTTCCCGGTCCCCTTCATCCCCGTCTTGTCCAGCACCTTATCCACCAGCTCCCCCTTGCCCTTGTCATCCGGCACGGAGAAGATGTCCGCCGTGATTTCGATCAAAAAGCTCTCCAGCTCGCCCTTGTTCCATTCAAAGAAGGTCTCATGCAGCTCCTTATTCGACAACCCCCCGACCGACTTCAACACATCGTACGCCTCCGCGATGAGCTCCATATCGCCATACTCGATTCCGTTGTGCACCATCTTGACGAAATTCCCGGCTCCACCAGGTCCCACATAAGTCACACACGGCCCATCGTTCACCTGCGCCGCGACTTTCTTCACAATGTCTTCGATGTACTTGTACGCTTCCAGAGTGCCTCCGGGCATGAGCGACGGTCCATGGCGGGCGCCTTCCTCCCCGCCACTGACGCCCATGCCGAGGTAGAGCAAACCCTTCGCCTTCACGGTCGCAGCGCGCCGCTCCGTGTTCTCGTACCACTCATTGCCGCCGTCGATGATGCAGTCGCCCTTCTCCAGAAACTTGGACAGAAGCTCGATGGTTTGGTCCACGGGAGCTCCCGCCTTGACCAAAATGATGATGCAGCGAGGCTTCTGGATCGAGGCAACAAACTCCTGGGGATCCTTGTAGCCTCGCACGGGCAAATTGCCTTCCGCCTTGGCACGCTCCACGGTCTCGTCCACCTTGCTCGCAGATCGATTGTACACCGAAATCGGAAACCCCTTCTCCGCAATGTTGAGCGCCAAATTCTGACCCATCACGGCCAAACCCGCCAGACCGATCCGCGACTTGGACGCCATCTCGAAAGCTTGCCGCAAGCACAACTGGATTTCGAGCTGCGTGATAAACTAGCGATGGCGGAGGCAGAATCTCAACAACTAATGCAACTGAAGACGACCACGAGGAAGACTGCATATAGGAGGGGGTAAGAGCAGGGGAACTTTCCTGTTGTGGATGAGATTCATCCACTTGGGACCAGGACGTTCATCCGTTCGTCTGGTTCAGCCGAGAGAATCGTTCTAGTTCCACGTGACGTCAGCGTGAGGGCGCATGGAGATGCCACACGTGTGCAGCATGAAATAACGTACGTGACGCTTATATAACCCCTGAACTGAAGTGCTCCATCAAAAAATAGAAAAATATAGTATGTCTGCCCGCTCTAAAATAGTGAGGCTGCCCGCTCTAAAATTAGAAGTAAAAATACATAAAATTAGGAATAAAAGGAAGTAGTTAAAATTAGAAGGAAGAAGTAGTTAACCCCTAAAGGCCCAAAGTCCCCTCAGGGGACACTTGGGATTTCGGGCAGGCTCGTGCGACCTGATATTTTGACCTGATTTTTTGAATTTTTTTTCGAAGATAGGAAATCACATTAGCTTTCCAAAAACATAATTTTTTTTTCAATCGGGGCCCGGGAAAAAAAGTTATGCCACCCCAAAAAAGCAGTTCGCTGGGCAGAAAAAAAAACTTTAAAAAATTGAATTTTTTCTTTTCATTTTTTTCTCAAAGATCATGTTTTTGTCTATATTTGAAGCTTTGATTCATATTATTTGGACTCAGAATGAGAAAGTTATGGACAATCTTGTTTTTCGGGCAATCTAAGCATCTTCTTCAAAAAACAACTTATAAAATTCATTTTTGAATGCAATTTTCAAAAAATTTCAAATTTTTATTTTTGAAAAGGTTAAGTTTGTTTGCAAGAACAATCCCACCATTGGGATTATGGTTTTTTAATTCCATCTAAGAGCTATTGAAGATTTAGTGTTTTGTTCAATTTTGGACCTATTTCTACTTAACAATTCTTTTATATGTGAAAATCAAGTTTTGACATTCTGAAATTTTTTTCCCCGACTCTCAACTCAAATGTTCAACATAAAAAATTTTAACTGTATGGTGTGTAGTGCAAAAAAATCCACAAATGGCCGTCAAAGTCATCTGAAATTGCAATCCAGAGTTCAAAAAAACTTCTTTTTCCAACTTCAAACGCTAATATCTTCCAATCTACGGTCAAACTTCATGAAATTTTTACCACATGATTTGAGACAAGTGAAGTATAAGATCCTACGGTTAGATTCTAAAAAAAAAGTTTTTTTGGATTTAGGTAGTGATTGCAGCAGAAATGGCAGTTTTCAGTGGTTTCAGAGCCAGAAAATGCCTTGGGCCTTTAGGGGTTAAAATAAACAAAAAATTTGTAACTTTCGATGATTTGGTATGGAAATTCTTCATTACAGTATATTTTGAGATTTTTTTCCTCATACTATACGGAGTAATTGATAATATGAAATCATTTATTTAATCCCTAAAGTTCCGTGGCCTATTTTCTGCCAAAAAACACTCAAAACTACCATTTCTATAGCAAAGAGTACAAAAAAATTTAATTGTTTTTTTTTCACATCTAACCATAGGATCTTACACCTAACTAGTATTAAAAAGTGTGGAAAAAATTTCAGAATTTTTGACCGCACAGATTGCAAGATATCTTTGTTTAAAGTGGAAAAAACAAGTTTTTCAGCACATTGCGGGACCAGATTTTTTGACTTTGAACATTTTTAACTTAAAATTTTTTGCACTATAGAGTTTTGAGCTTTAAATCTTTATAGTGGAGAATTGAGTTGAGAGTCTAGGAAAAAAAAAGAAATTCAAAAAAGCTTAATTATCATTCTTCAAAAAATTGTTAAGTAGAAGTAGATACGAGATAGAAGGAAAATCTAAAATATTTATATATTTTAGATGGAATTAAAATATACTAATCCCAATAGTGAGATTGTTCTAGCAAGTAAATTAAACTATGAGAATATTTTTTTTGAAAAATTGCAAAAATAGCATTCAGAAATGAATCCTACAAGTTATTTTTTTCAAGAAGGTGCTCTAACTGCCCGAAAAACAAGAATGTCTATAACTTCCTCATAACAAAGTCAAATGAAATGAATCAAAGCTTTCCAGATAGACAAAAATATAATCTATGAGAAAAAAAATATTTAAAAAAAAATTCAAAATTTTGCAAATTTTTTTTGCTGCCCCCCGTCCCTACACATTCCAAGAAATGGCATAACTTCTCGCTCGAAGGTCCGATTTCAAATATTTTTTTTCTGCCACGTACCTCTTTCAATTTTTCACATTCACAAAAAGTTTCAAAAAATTAGGAGAAAATTTCAGCCCGTAGGTACCTGCCCCAAGTCCCATTTGTCCCCCAAATGGACAATGGTCCTTTAGGGGTTTAAAAACTTCAAGAATTTTATAATAATTTCAAATATACTCTATTTATACATGGACATCTACAAGTAGTGGACGAAACTCTCTACAATTTCATTGGTTGATGGTCAAGTTTTTTCATTTTGGAGTTTCATACTTTATGGGCATCCACCTTGTGTAGAAGCATTATTCTCACCATTAGAATAAAGTTAACAACAACTGGGTTTTAGTGTTTTGTCGTAGATGAATTTCTAATGGGTGTGTAGTGTGTCGTCTAATTACGCTTTCCAAGGAATGGATAGTTGTTGTTTGTTCCTACTTCTAGTTTACCTAAATACAAACATTAACTAAATCAATTGTAAACTAATGACAACAGCTGATTTTGGCTATGACAACCAAAATTAAAAATTGATGGAGGGTTAGTTAAGGTCAAAGGTTAAATATTTTAAATTGTAGAGCTTTATATGTCCTTTCCAAAACAATAAAGTTAACTTGATGTGGACTATTTTCCTAAAAGTTATTGACGGATGAGGTTTTTTTTTAAACCAAACTATAAAATTTCATCTATCATTTTCTTCTATTTTAACTATTGAAATGGAACTTGGATTTTTAGATTACTTATTAATTTAATTCTACTTCCTAATTTTTGAGTTTGACTTGATTGGTCAAATCTTGTTGACTTTCATCCAAACTTGTCCCAAATTGAGTCAAAACTTCATCCTAACTTCTTCACTACTAAACTATCTTTAAATTCAAATTAGTTTGGAAAACCTTAAGATAAATGATTCTAATTCCAACTTATTCCTTAGTTGTCTTCAAAAGATTCATTTTAACTTTCTATTGATTAACTACTTCTTTTTAATTCTAATTTTACTTGTTACTTTTAGGATCAAAAGAATTTTAGTTTGAAGTTTATAAAATTAACTTTTTAAAAGGATTAAACACTTATATTTATTACCTTTCTAGCAAAAGTTATTGATGGATGAAATTTGACCGGTATCCAGTGTTTCAAATTTCATCCATTAAATTCTTTTATATTTGACTTTATAATTTAACTTTAAACTTTAATTTTAACTTTAACTTCGGTTTTAAATTCTAATACTCTTTTTTGAGATTTCTTTAGATGAATTCTCCAATCTTTCATCTACTTCTAATATTATTTTTCATCCAAGTGTAGCTTCTAGAGTTTTTATCTATTCTTTATGTTTAACCCCTAAACGCAGGACTGTCCACTTTTGGGACGACGGACAGAGGGAAAACTCTGTACCTTGCAAACTAAGTCTCTTTTTCATCCATCTTTTTTTGTGGTGGTAGGTCAAAGACTTCTGTAGCCGAAAAGCAATGGCCGGGGCTTTCACAACTCCTACACATTTTTTGATAAATGCTTAGGACCACCACTGTCTTCAGAACATGAAATTTTGGACTGCCATTTGCTGAATGCAAAAAAAAAATCAACATTTTCAGGGCAATTCACTTCATGGTAGGGCAGCCGGGCAGTCTGTGACTGTACAATTTGTAGACGTCAGTTCTTTTTTTTGAGCTTTTATTATGGACGGCACGTGTCAGATGGAGAGGAACTCCGACAACGTCAGTGACATGTACAACACAATATACGAGGTCCTATATGACACCCTTCTGAGACGTGTCAATCATCGGGAGCTTCAATTCCTAATCCACTTGTAACATGAATTCCATGTCGTGCGGTTCTTGAATGCCCTCAAGTATTCCTTCTAGAATTCCCGTATGTGTACGCTCTACAAGAGAACCTAGAAACTGTAAATAATTCGTAAAGCCCCCATACACACATTACGGCACTGTCAATGTAGCAATACTGAGCCGCATTGTACATTGATTGTAGCATTTTCCTTCAGGACATGCTAGTCACTGCTAGGAGTTCCTCAATTTCTCATGCAGAAAAAGATGATGTTCCAATGAACTAAAAATCACCTTGGGAGGCACTCATCCAGAGCTCAGTCGCTTCGTGAAGCTACTGCACACCCATTGGCAAACGTTGAACTCCTGAATTCCAGAACATGGTACTTGGAGAACACTCATG
This sequence comes from Pseudisothecium myosuroides, assembly GCA_951799445.1. NCBI lineage: Eukaryota > Viridiplantae > Streptophyta > Bryopsida > Hypnales > Lembophyllaceae > Pseudisothecium > Pseudisothecium myosuroides. Next base: position 34,756,759 of record OX637287.1, on the reverse strand, counting down.
GATGGAAATAAAGCAGGATCCCTTCGATTGTTGGAACTCCTGATAGTACAGCATATCGAGTATTTTGTGAAGTCCCCCAACTCTTCTCTGTAGCCCTCTCACACTGAGTTTCTTTGTCACGAACACTTCATTCCTGCAATCATCTTCATAATTTCGCACCTCCTCCTTTTGTCATGAGTCCTGTCCACTGAAATCCACTGTTCAAAGTGCTCGTTAGCAAAGCAGAAATAGAATTACTGTCAGCATCCTCACCATCTCCACGACATTGTCTGTCCAATCTTGTTTTCCACGTCGTCAATATCGCTATTCTAGTCTTTTCCCTTCTGATACATCGGTGGAGGCGAGAGGAGTAGCAACGTCGACGTCGACATTCTTCGACTTCGTCATTGATCAGCGGACATCGACACATTCCTATTCACGTGAGTAACGTCTCTGAAACACATGCATGCAACGTCAGTTTCTATCATGCTTTCGTAGGTTAGTCGTAGACTCTGTACTGGATCAGGAAACATGATAACTTCTTTTCGTTATTTCATTACGTAATTGATGAGAGGGGATACATTCTTCCAGTAAGGCACGTTGCATGCTGTCGTTGAAAGGCTTCTATGCATGGTATTTTAGCAGCGTATGGTTCACTTCGTTTTCCAGGGCTTACTATATACGAATACCTTACAAGAGGATGTACATAACAATCGAAGAATGAAACTGGCTTTTGATGGCCGCAGCCTTGCCATCCGCTCAGTAGCAGCCTTGTAGGTTGCCTCTCATTCGTACCATGATTAGGGAGTGGACCAGCTCCGTGGGCGCTACTGAGTCTCAAACTTGTCAGATTCTGAGACTTCTCGATCAAAGACAACTACTTCGACAAGCAGTGAAACGAGGTGTCACGAGAAGAGACAGTCTGCGTGGACTGAGGTTTCTTTTCCGTCATCATTGTGCGCGCATCCTCGGGTGGCGTGAGAGATTACCTGAGGGACATCATGACGGCTTCAGTGACGCCGTGAACCACGCGGTGCGTGTCCTACTGTGGCTTGACGCGTCGTCCCCTCCTTGTCTGTGTGTCACTTGCACTCGTTTGGCGTCGGTTTAGACACTATAACAAAACTTGGTAAAAAAAAACCGCGCAGAGATTCGACTACGGTTTTTTTATCCACGCTTGTATGCGCGTGCGCGTAGTAGATAGATAGTGTTTTTTGCAGTTTTCCACTGCAATTTTTGGAATTTGGAAGCATGTAGTATACCATTGGAAAGGTATTTTTAAGAACTTTCCAATGGTATATTACATGCTTCCAAATTCCAAAAATTGCAGTGGAAAACTGCAAAAAACACTATCTATCTACTACGCGCACAAAAGACAAAAGCGTGGATAAAAAAACCGTAGTCGAATCTCTGCGCGTTTTTTATTTTACCAAGTTTTGTTATAGTGAGATTGCAGTCAAGTCCGCATATAACCGCTTCCGTGTCGTTTACCGAAATGAGCAACTCCAACATGGCTGAAGACGACAATGTAACCACTCGTGTTGACACTGGTTCGCCCGATTCTGTGCGGCCAACACAGCCTCTGTCATCTGCAAATATGGGGACCAAGCGCACGTCGTCAGGCAACTGCTATGGCGAAGATAGAAAGCGGAAGGGCGATAGTTCCACTCATTTTCATGACATTGGAAAAAAGAAATGTGGGAAGCAACCTCTCAACGAAGGAGACTTTTACAATGACTGCTTTGCCGTTGCCACACGACCTTGCTCTGGAGCACAGTTGGACGCTTCCACCACGTCCAAAATGGTAGGTGACATTCAGAGCAACTTCATAATGCCTTGGCAAGGCGATTTTTGGATGCTGCAGCTTGGATCGGAGAAGCGAGCACCTGCAGCAGTTACGGATCCCATCCCCGTACGCTTCCCTGCTTCCTTGGTGACGCATGACGTCGGATACGCCGACAGTGCTGACGAAACTCAATGGCAGCTAGGACTTGTCATTCACTCATACATCCAAAGTGACCTCCGAGAACTCATGTATGTCATCCTCCTCGACGACAGGAAGGAAGTCCACATTCCCTCTGGTGCAGTGGATCGCATTTCCGTCGTTAGACAATGCGACTCCACTGATCTCTCAAACGCAGAGAGAGAAAACTCGGATTTTATGTTACATGGAGCGTATCCATCTTCGCAGGAGAGAAACGATGATAGCCAAACGTCATTCGGCTCCTTCTACTCCACGCTCCTTTGATCGTCTGATGCTGCTCTCTGCAATGCGGAGAACGATTTGGAGGAGTCCTCTCGGCCACGGTGCAAAGTTGAGGGATGCTCATCAGCTGTTCATACTCCTTAGCTTTTGGCAAACACTACTGCAGCTACAGTCTCGAAGCCTCAACCACAGAGCTTCACAGCCCTCTTCCATGACGTGTTGCAAGACTGCATGCCGGCAATGCAAGTCGTTGCAGGGACGGCCAACAACATAGCGCTTCCGCTAACCGAGCTTGGAACAGGTCCTGTGCTGCTCGGAGCGCGTCATGGAACCAGCAGTGGAGGAAGCCTTCCAACAGTTCAACCTGTCACGCCTCGTGGGTACACTGGAGCAGCACAAGGAAGAAGCCAGACACACTACACTATGCTTCCAGCATCGACTGCAGCGAAGCAGTCACAGCTTTCAGAAATGGAGGCGCAGCGCCCTACTGTGACTTGTGCACTGAATTCGAGAAGCTCTGCAGGAGTCGCTGGAGTGAGCACCTCCCGCCTGGTGACATTAGCAACGGCTCCTTCAAAATCGAGGTGTTCAATTGCCACTGCCGTCGGAAATGAAGGCGTTTTTGCTGCAACTGCTTCGGGTTCCGCTCCAATGACCGCCACACCTGCAACTGCGCCTGGCCTCAGACGAAACAGCAAGTTGTCAGCAGCAACTCAGCGTCTGGCTTTCTTGCGAGAATTTGCCAATGAAACTTGGACGACGGAGAGGTCAGAGTTTGCCTTCAAACCTCTAGCTTTCTTAGGTCCCACTGGCGGCCCAAGTTTCCGCATGCTCCGTATGCCCAGTAAAGCTTCATTGTTCGCACGGTTTTGGAGCGACATAACACTTAAGCAAATTTGCGATGACACCAACAGATATGCAAGTGAGATGCATCCGCGGAGAAACGTCCCACTTGGTGGACAAAATTGGTGGCGTCTTGAGAAGGCGGAGTTGAAAGCGTTCATGGCTGTGAACTTGCTCATGGGAATCAAGAAGTTACCCAACCATCGCAACTACTAGACTCGAAGCAACTAGTTTTTCTACTGCCCTAGCATATCAAGCATCATGACTTGTAAGAGATACGAGGATATTACGAGGTGTCTTCATGTAGCTGACGACAGTCTACCTCCATTACCTGCAGCTGATGTTGAGTTCGACTGCTTGAGGAAAATGCGATGGCTCATCACCGAGCTCCAAGTGAAGTTCAAATCCAACTGGCACCTGCACTAGGAGGTAACGATCGATGAAACTATTATAGCATACAAAGGAAGCTACTGCCCTGTCAGACAGTACCTTCCAAGAAAGCCGACCAAGTAGGGAGTGAAGGTCAGTTGCTTGGCGGATGCTCGACAAAAGTATTTGTATGATTTCCTAATCTATACTGGTTCAATTTTGAAGCAGTCATTGGCAAGGTTCACGTCAACAGACGCCAAAACACCACATGAAGTTGTGATGCAACTCATGGAGGGACTTCATGGCCTAGCTTACATCGTATGCACTGATAACTATTTTACCTCTGTGAAGCTGTTGATGGAGTTTCTATCACGAGGAACTTATGGAGTAGCGGCACTGTTCGATGCAACAGAATGGGTCTACCAAGTTCATTACTGGACTTAAAGACTTTGTCAAAGGAGCCGCAGGGATCTTTGCTTTGGAGAATGCATAGACCTGGTGAAATTGCAGCAGTGGTGTTTGTGGATAGAAAGGCCGTTTTGATGTTATCTACATGTTATCCACCAATCCCAGCTCATGGTCAGCCGTGGCCAACTGTTCCTCGCCGTATTGAAGGTGTTGTCAGAGACTTGGATACCTCACCTATCCACAAAGGGTACACCGAGTTCATGAGAGGGGTCGACGTCGCTGACCACGTGAGAGGGAACTATTCTTGTCAGACGAGGAGCCACAAGTGGTGGCATAAGATATTCTTTTAGCTCCTCGACACATCCGTGGTAAATTGCTATATTTTGAACAAGATCGCTCTGGAGCAGTTCGGCAAGAACCCTGTTCCCCACTTGACGTTTCAGTTGCAACTCGCGGACAAGCTGAGTCGTCCTTGGAGCATGCAAAGGGGAGTTGTGTCGCTATTCCAATTAGCAATCTCCGGTGTTCATGGATTGGTTCGCAATACGAGGCGGAGAAAATGTCGCTTCTGTAGGGGAGCAGCAAGGACAAATATGGTTTGTCTTCAATGCGGCGGGGGGGTTTTGCACTCCGGAGAGTGCTTCCAGCGGAGCCATTATGTTCTCAGGAGATGAACAACATTGGCGCAGTTTCGAGAGCACCACATCGATCACAGAAGGAAGGAAAGGGTGAGTGTGATAGACAGATTTCATAATTTATTACCGGCTCGTATTTACGAGTGAGTGCGTCATGTAGTCCAGAGGGCGCGACTGTAGGAAGGATGTTTTCCTAATTTTGTGTTTTTTTCAAACCGTCGTAACAAGTAGGACTGCACCGAAACGGTCTTCACTGGAACTTCGGTTCCCATGAACATGTTCTGTAGGTCCAGGAAGGAAGGAAAGGCGATGGTCCTATGCAGTAGAATGCGGTCATTCCTGCATGTGTTCGTCGTTGTATGTATAGATCACTCACGACGAGTGTTTTTTGAAGATAAATAAAAATTGTAATTATGTAAACTTTTGTACTTTTTTTTTTTTCACACTATTCTGTACACTTTGCATTATTGCGTGACCGTGATTCGGAGAGTTTGTTTGTTGTTGAGGCCAAAAGCATCGAGGCGTCCTGTCATCGAAAGCCACGCACCAAAGAACGCACTATGCTGCCGGCGTTATTCGCGAGATTTGGAGCGTTACATTCCATGCACATTCGAATCCCATTCTATGTGGTCATAACACGTGAAGAATCCGGCAGCAAACATCAGCTACTCTGTCCTGTACCTACTGGGCAGCATTGAAATGAGATATCAGGCAGTGGACGTTAGCCACGGTCAGTTGATCACATAATTTCAGTCTCGCGCACACGTCAGCAGGAATCGTGCCCGAGAGCATACTTTTTCCTTCTGCAGCGGATTGCAAGCTCTACATTTCTCAAGTGAAAGTGTTTTTTGGAAATGTGAAATAGTGTTTTGATGACGCTGGACCTTGTCTTCATGTTCACTATTTTTAAGGAATTTTGTGAAGCACCGAACTTGTAGCATTTCAAAGGCAACTGACTCCCACTTGCACTGCCCGAGGAAGTCAAAGCCAAGAAAACCGCAGTCAAACATCATAAACTTTTAATTCACAGAACGGATTCTAGAATTTTCGGTACTCATTGAGAGGAAGCACAGTGGGACTGAAGATCATACGGTGAATTCCGGCAATGCGTACCTGAGGTGCTGGAAATCGGAGCTGCAACATTCTCGTCTCTCTACTCTCTTCCCACTGTCCTGGAAGACTACGACTGCTAAAGGGTTAATATCTTTTTGGAAAGCTATTGAAATTATCTAATAAGTTCTAATTTTAAAGTTTTGATTTATAAACCTCCTAACGGTATGACTCTAACTTTTGTCTTCTAACTTCTAATTTAATTTCTTTAAGCTACATGGCTTGTAGGATGAAATACTGTACTTGACAAACTTAATCACTAAACTAAAGTTTTCCAACAAAAATACTAAGATCAGTGGTTTTTTCAAAAAGAAAATAAATAATTTCTAACCTTTGATGATTTTATATGGAGATTCTTCATTATTTATTGTATATTTTGAGAGTTTTTTTCTTCAATCATACTCTAATTCATTAATTTATAAAGACTTCAAAAAATTTATAATAATTTCAAATTTAGTCTATTGAAAATTGAAAAAAATTTATAACAAAGAAATAGCATATGGATCTATTTTCATTAATTCATATATCCACTAGGTGGATTTTGAATGTTTTCAAGAAATCAAACTTTCACTAGGAACTATTGATAAGAAGTCAATTTTCATTCAAAATTATTGATAAGAAATGGAGGAAATACATCTATGTATGTTGAAGAAGCAATTTTTGGCTGTAGACTCTTTAGAAATGTAATAAGTGTAGTCACCAGTTGCTTCATGATTTTTGTATAAGGTTCTAAATCAGTTCATATAGGATTAGGAGGAAAAGAGAAACTTGCAACTTATAAATAAAAATCTTATATCTACATTAGATTCTTCTTTGCCTATAAATTTTTGTATTAGTAAAAAGTGCAAGATCTTCATTCCCCTCCCTATGAAGATTTCTAGGAATTAATAATATCATATAGATACACATGGCAATAAAATTCATTTCATATATATCTTAGTTCATTTTTCAACTTGTCTAAAACTAACATGACTTAACCTCTAAATTAAAGGATTGAATGCATTGAACGTATGCAAGTGATTTTAGGTAGGTGCGTATGAAATCATTTTTTAATAGATGTTCTTCAAATTTTGACACGCGGTGAGTATTTTGACCACCTTTTTGAGGGGGAAAAAATTAGGAGAATCCAACATGTTGATTAAAAAATTTCTTGCCCCAAAAGGCCTCAACTGCTTGGGCAACTCTGGCACGTATCAGGTATATTGGGGCACAACAAACGCTTTCAATGACTTAATCCGAGAGCTGGTAAAGGGATTGGTTGGGGAGCAAGGCGGGGAACAAAGGGAGCGAGGTGGGGGGCCAAAAGGAACGGGCTTGGGAAGAGGAAAATTAGTATAATTGTGGCTCATTTTTTTTTTGCTATAAAAATATTTGTGCTTATATAAGATGGTGTCATGTACATTTTCACCATTCAGATTTCCCCCCAAAAGAATTCTCCGTGCACAAAAAAACTTCAAAAATTGGCTAGTGTACTGCCAATTTTTTAATACCTCTTTGTATTGCAAGGTGACTTAAAGAGACTTGTATCATGAATTTACTTCCGAAATTTTGCACGAGTTTACCTAAGAGGACATATAAGTGAATGGTGAAAAGACTCAATCTTGAATGTATAGGGGAAATATTCTTCCACAATGGCCCAAAGTTTGCAATCCCTATCAGGCAATAAATGAAAAAAAAATTCAAACTTTGGATGTTATAATCTTTCAATCCATGTGGTGAAATGGATTGATTTTTTTTCCACACATTAGTAAAATACTATACTCCATTTTTGAACCGTTGAAGTTCCAAAAAAAAAATTTCATTTTCATTTTTGACTAACATTTTAAAAAAATGCAGTTTTTGACAATGTTTCAAATCGCCCCTTGTCTAAAATCACCATCATCACTCTACAAACATCTCCAAAGTCAACGTGTACCTATGCTAAAGAAATGATTTTAGAACCTTAACCAAACTGAAAACTTTGACCCTTTATAACTTTTGTATACGGTATCCAAATGTTGTGCTCTTTGGTGCGTTGGAACCTCCTTTCACTTGCCAACAAAAAAATCTGAAATCTTGACCAGTGTAACAAGGCACAATAGCAAATGGTGGCGGTTTGGAGGGTACCCACCTTACATGTCCTCAGACATGAAAAGACTCCTGCCAACCAACCGTGGCCAATGGCAGCCACGAAGTGACTTTGATTATTACGCCGAGAGTCACACCTGTTGGCCATGAGTCGCTCCTGCAGCTTGGAGTGCCGCGTTAACCATGGTTGCACCAAATCCTGGGCTTGGTGCCCGGGGGACCGCCCTCGTCCTGCCGACCATCTGCCATTCTTCCACCAATTCAGACCACCCATGGATCAATCCATCACTCCCACCTCGAATCCTACTGATCTATTCACAAGTCTCTAATTAATTCATCATTGAAATAATTAGACAGCAAGAAGCAATTTCAGCAGTCTGTATGTATATAACCTTGCAAAATCATGCTCGTGGATCCACCAACTTAGATCAAAACTCAAGCTTCGATTTTGACACTTACCCAGTCCAGATCAAATTTGGTAGATCAATTGTAACATTAACATCTCATCAGGCTATACATGAAATAGATGCATCGCTCAAGTAGCTCCAGGGTCCCGGATCATAGTAGAGAATCCGTAATTTAAAATTAGTCGATCGAAGTGTATATCTCAATGTCCTTTTGAGTTCTTCGTAAACAATTCAGTCTCTATCACGTCCGTATTCCTCTGTGCTATTTAGTGCATATTGTCTGGGTCTTCAGTACGTGTAGCTAGTATTGAATTAATTTACTCCAATTTTGTCACAACTGCGGAAATTCCAGGATTGAAGAGTGTCTTTCAAGTCGTAGCTAGTCTTAGAGCTTCGTCTTAGAGTTGAATGTCACAATTACAACTAAGTATCCTTGGTGCGAGCTCTGAATTGCACCAATTGCCTAACCAAATGGCCCTGCTCCATGTTATTTCAAACTAAGTTAAGTGAAATCGATCCATTCGACAGTGCCATCATCCAGTATCTATACACCTGTCCTTGACAGATCGGTCGGCGAAGACTGAACAAACTCAAAATGGGTGACCTTCCATGATTCCTTCCTTCCCCAAGCCTCTCCGGATGCGTGCCGCCAACCTTTGTGAGCAATGCAAGTGCCAGACCACTCCTCCTCATGACAGTCCGTACGGCAGCTCCCACCGCAGCTCCGCCCGTTCCTGCACCATCCCTCGCGGCCCCAGCAAGCCCGTGTACGTGCGCATCGACCCATCGGAGCAGACGTGCATCGTGCTCGGACCCGGCGACGGCTGCGGATCCAGAAGAGGCAACAAGCTGAAGCTCAGTAACAGTTGTATTGAGATTGTGGGGGATAGTATTATCAAATCGGCCAAGGGGGGATTGCAGATTGTGTCTGGCGGGAGGGGCAGAGGGGGGATGCAAATTTCGCTGGGGAAAGGAGGCTGTCCGGTGCTGCAGTTGGGAGGCGGGGCGGCTCGCGACTGCGGAAGCAGCGCCTCTGGGTGAGTGTGCATGCTGCGACTCATCCTTTCGAAACCTGTGCTGTCCTTTCGGAGAATTTTGAAGAGTCGTTAGAGTTAATTGTAAAGAGTTCTCCTCAGTTTGTAGGAGGGCTTAACTACAGTAAATAGTGAAATTAGGTTGCCCCAGACTTATTTCTCGACATTCTACACTACATAAACATGTGAAGTTACTGTAAAAGGATGCAATAACATAGGAACCATGTGTGTTGCATGGGTTGGTGCATTGGTTCATGGCTTGGGTTTAGAAAATGGCATGTGCCTCCATCTGGACAAGCACTGAGTCGTGAGGTAACTTCTCTGGTGAAGGCAATCTAATTGTTAGGGCAACCCAATTTCACTATTTAGTGTAGGAATAGTACAGAAGTGGCTTGTTGAAACATGATCATTAGACTCCAATTTTGGTGCTTCAAGGAGACTTGGCTTGTGTTTTTCTCTGACACCTTTAAACTGAGTTCCTAGGCCCTCGTTTCAGGCACTCAGTTATGATTAACTCTGATGTCTAGAGATGATAGAATAGGATACATTGGGAGTGGAATTTGGATACAAAAGGACATTGGTCCAATTTTCATATTGGATTTTTCCTATGATTTGGCACTATTCCAACTTAAAAAACTATAACATATATCTACTCAAAATTCTAGTAGTTAGAGCAGGTAGAGAACTACATTTGAGGATGTTTGCCTTGAATCTCAATACTATTGATCCCTCTTTGTGCAATGGGTGGGACCTAATCCTCACTTTAGGAAAAAGACAACTAAGTGTGATTAGATTGCATGCATTTACTCCTTGTTGTCATTCCTAAAAAATTACAAATTAAGGGAGACAAATTACAAATTATGAGAGTTTAAAATGCAATCTTGAATAATAAGGGACCAAATGGAAGGTGATATTTCATGCATATTAGGATAATTGTTATACATCAAAAGTGTTTCCTATTTATCACAAGAAATTTGAAACATATTGTCAAATAAGTGAACTTAGTGTTGATGTATTCAAAAGACAAGGTGGAATTATTGTAAACAATGTAATTGGATGAATATTCACATTTAGAATGTAACATACCTTGCAATCATTAGCTTTACTATCATTAGCTTTACTAAATTAGAATTCTTCATTGTCATTTATCAGTGGAATGGGAGGAGGAGTCCAAGTGTGTCCCGGTGGAAGTGGACAACTCCAGGTAACATGACAAACGATGGTTCTATTTTTTTTGTGTGTAATTTAAGATGGATGTAGCTATCATCCTTGATAGTGAAATCAATGAATGGTGCAATATTTTAGCATAGATAATTAGTGCACATCAAATCATTTGACTCTTCTTACATGATACCAACTTCAACAAATCATGCTTACAATAATAGTGAGATTTTGAGACTGTATTATCTCAATTGATTCAATTTTAATTAGATGCATTTCTAATTATCCAAATTCAGTATAATGTGTTTTTGTTTATTTTGATGCAAATGAAACAAATATTCCATACTGTAGATAAAGATTATAGCAGAGTATGTAGCGTATATGATGCATACCTCCACTAAGCATGTTGGGCAATCACATGCTGGACTTCCATAACATGTGGTATTAACAAGTTAATGCTGGGCCTTGGGATAAAAGGCAATTTTAGTAAATTTTAAAACATGATTTTATTGTTTGAGAATGTGAGATGTGGATTTTGTCTACCTTTCTTGAAGCTTCCTAATATGATTAAACTCTTTTATATATTTAAAAAAAAGCTTTTGACCATTAGAGACTAACGAGAAAGCCACAATTAATTACACAAGATTCACAGAAAGTCTGTTTGATGTGTTGCAGCTGAGTTTTGGGAAGGCAGCATGCGGTGGTGGTCGTCCATCAATTATATGCGGACCAGGGGGTCAAAATGTGGAAATTTTCTACGGGTAATTAATGCACAGTCTTCGTCTTTTTCTACCGACTTCACCAACCTCGTACAGTCAGTCACTGAGCTGAACTCTAAGTCACACTAACTAAATTCTTACACCAAGAGCAATGAACGATGTAGGAGAAGGCAAACATGCCGATACCCATCACTGACCTGAGGATTTGGAATGTTGCCAGACCCCAGAAGAGAAAACTCGACATGAATCATTGCAAGCCAACAATCGCATTTATGATCCACAAGAGGTTGTATTCCTCCCGATTTGCCAATACTTTCGATTGCATTATAATATGTAATACTTGCCAACTACAAGCCATAATCTCTCATAGGTGCTTCGTAACAAACTAAACAAAGAAATTGGTGAACGCAGACTGGTTGAGCTGGAGACTGAACTGAGAATGGCTGAATGCGCATACAGCGATTTGCACCCCTAACATGAGCCCTGTATCGAAAACCTACAGACACCTCGCGTGTTGGTGGGCAGCACCAAGCGCGCATGAGGACAATGAAACATAAGAACCACTCCAACTCGTTCTAACGTACCTTAAACCCTAAACCCTAAGCCCTAAGCCCAAGACATTTATGGTATGTTAGCTTCCAAACCTAAAGGTTTAGGGTTAAGAGTTTGGCGGCTTCAGCAACGCTGAAGTTCAATTGCAGCTCGAGAGTAGTTCAAAGTAAGCTCACCACCTTGAGAAGGACAGTGAACTGCGCCCTTGATCGAATCTCAAGATGCCAAATCGAATACTCGGTAAATTTCAAGGGCTTGTCCTCAAAAACAAACTTGAGTTGATTCTTGTAACGGCGTGAAATTCTTTTCTACTTGGATAAAATCCCAAGTCTCACATCAATTGTTTCTCAAGCTCGTGACAGTACTCCTTTAGAGCTGCAGGCAAAGGGAGTCGAAATGAGATTCATGTTAAAAAAACTGCATCTGTGACACCTTTAGAAAAAACGATCAGAATATAAAATCATAAGCAGGATCTTTCACTGAACAAGTTTATTCTTAACCAAAAATCTCTAACCGCTCGAGCTTAGACAATATAACGACTTGTAGTTAAGGATTTTATGCAAGCACTTAACAACTCTACTCCAACAGGTGAATGATTCAGGACTCTTTTTGTACGAGAAGCATTAACACTCAATTGATTCGCTTTAGGATCAATAGAACTACATGCTTGTAGAAACCACCTACAAAGGTAATTCGCTAGCTTTAGAAAGAAAAGACAATCACCTTGGTATGCTTCCCAAACGACGAACATCATATTCAGTTGCTTGACGCAGAGCTCGTGCAAAAGCCTTAAATGTGGCTTCTATAATGTGGTGCGAGTTCTGCCCTGCAAGCTGGATCCAAAAAATCCTTGAAGTGTCAGCAGATATCAGAACCTGAACAGCTGCCATAACTGAAAAAATAAATCAGGAACTCAATACACTGAAATTCTAGGCAATGTGTGGAAGCAATGGCATCGTTCCTTCGCCGATGTAGGGTACACATATCAATGCAGGATTAATGCAGAAGTTGCTGGTCAAAAATGAAGTCCGCTAACAATCACCTGCAGTTCTCCAATCTACATTCATCCCAAATGCACTGATTATGAATAAGTGCAACATAGTTGAGTTCAAAGGTCTGGAAAGATTAATGCATACCTGCCGAATGTGAAGCGTCATTCCAGAAGTGTTCACCATGGATTGGAAAAAATGCTCAACCAACTGAACATACAACAAGAACGCAGCAAATAAGAGTCTATAGAAAAGTACAGCTTGTGAACAATATTCAACTTGGTTCTGATTGATATTGCTCTAACCAATCACTGATATAAATCCAAGAAAACGCAGCCATTAAAGCTCTAGGTCAAATATACAATTAACTCTAAAACGTAGAGAGATCCTCACCTGCGTATCGTAGTTCCCTACTCGGTCTGTGGGTATCACAACATTATAACCCAAATACGGCCGTCCCGACAAATCCTAGTACCACAAAACACGTCAGAGCCCTGCCAGTGATTTTGAGAGAGCTAAGTATTTTTCATACACCTGGTTTGAGCAGCTAAAAAAGATGCAACAAAAACCGTACGATTCAAACGATGATATCAGAATGGAGACTAACCAGCACTACATGAATTAGGGCTTCATCCAGTGGAGCTGAAAAATCACCGAACCGCCTGATGCCTTTGCGATCACCCAGGGCTTTTAGAAGTGCCTGCAAAATACACATATCAGTAACGCCCTCTTCCTCGAGAGCTGCAACGTAAGAGAAAACTGAGTGCAAATGGGCCTCACAACTTTGACTAACCCTAGTAGCTCTAGTCAACGTTTTTTAACAATAACAATTACTCCCTCTGTTTCTGAAAAAGACCCGGGTTTCCTTTGTAAAATACAAAGGAAACCCGGGTCTTTTTCAGAAACAGAGGGAGTATGTAAAGTTACAGTGCCTGAAAAAAAATTCTGAAAGAACACTTACAGTGCCCATAGCAAGGCCTATATCCTCATTTGTGTGGTGATCGTCAATGTAAGTATCTCCCTTGGCCCTTACCCGCACGTCAAAGAGGCCATGTGATGCCAATTGCTGTTACATCGCAGAACAAAAACATAAAGAAACCTCCAACCTCAATGGACGGAAATTACAATAGATTTAGAAAAGAATGACTAACAGCAATAGTAATTCAACGCATCAAAGACAATGAATAGAAGGAAGATGACATGAGTGTATCATATGTCCGAAATGTTACAAACACGGTAGCATCTAAGGTCTCTATTAGCGTCTAGAGAAAAGTAGGTACATCTTACTCACGTCAAGCATGTGATCCAAGAAAGGGATGCCAGTGTCGCAGTCACATATTCCAGTTCCATCCAAATTGATGATCACTTCAACACTCGTCTCTTTCGTTTCCCTGGAGACAAAGCCTACTCGTGAACTATCTGCACGCCAAAAGAATACCGTCTCTGGTGAAGACCGACCTCAGCTCCAATATTTCCATAGTAAGTTTTGTAATCTCCATAAATTCCTTAAGAATCATTTACTGTCGTATCTCATTTAAACCAGGTCCGGTAGATCGATTCCTTCACTCAAAAAGAGTGACATCCACAATCTCAAGGTTCGAAAATGACCAACTCAATTAATCAAATTGTCAAAAACATGATTCAGACGGGAACAAAATTTTCAATCACCAGAAGCACTGAAGAACATTGCATGTACTAGTCAACAAATAAATAAAATTGGAAAAATATCACGTAAACTACTCAAAACGGCTAAGCGTGAAGCCCGATTTGTACCAAATTAGCGAAATTAGGGCTTCCACAAAACCAATTGAGACTAATTAGGGCTTCTGTAGAACCAATCTAGCGAAATGAGGGCTCCCACCAATGCAACCGGCTGACACATTTCAATAATCGGAGCGAAATTCCATTTCTCCACAAGAATTAAAAAAATTCACCTCTTTCGGCAGCATCAGACGCAGAGCCATTGACACCTGTATCAGCGGAAACCCTCGCCACAACGCTACTACTCACTCCACGCACGCGTGACCGCCCCGCTAACGCCACCGCCCCACGACTACGACGCGACTCTGGCTCCACCGCCACGACGAGCGCAGCTGCCGTCTGACCTTGTGGCCGCTCTCTACGAAATCCACTGCGTAATGGCGTCGCTCTCACCAAAGAAGTAGACATCGCAGCAGCCATGGCGACCATCTCCAAATCCACAACTCCAAAAAACCCAAACCAAGAGCAGTCTGAGTTAATTCTTCTTCCTGGAAACCCTAATAAAATTCAGCACAAATTCTCCGCGACGATGACAGAACGCCCTTACAACACCTTCAATCCTCGGCAACCCTCGAGATCATAGGTAGAATCTGCAGCTGGCAAGATGAACAGGCAACAGAATTCGCAATGTTAGAACTAGCGCAAGTCTTGCAAAGCTTCGCAAGAGTTGCCGCTGAACATTCTCGATTGATGTCCTTGTCTTGGCCTTATATCCGGGTGCACACGGACATAAGCTTCCTTAACCCCTAAATGACGGACCTATAACCACTGATTTTAGGCCTCAGTGCCTATCACTCAATTTGCTGCCATTTTGCAACTAGATATGTATGAAAAAATTTTAATTTATTTTTCAGAGATGAAATTACATGTCTTCTTTACTTCACAAAAAATTTAGATTTTTTTGTGCAAAATTGATTTTTTTGAGAATTTTTGAAGAAAAAGTGAAGGAAAACCACATCAAATAGAAAATTATTTCAAAAAATCTGAAATTTTCACCATGTGTGTATATTACAATGACAAACATCATGGTGTAAACCCGATTTCCGTCTCATTCTATAATTAGAAAATAATAGACATTGAAAATACACCCAAAGTTCAAATTGCAATAAAATATTCAATATTAGGAATTTTTTGAAAATTCAAATTGGAGAAGAAACTAGAGTAGATGAACTTCATTTTGTTAGTTGGGCTCAAACTCAAAAAATATCATTTTTGTGGAGAAATTTCAGATTTAGAGCAAGGAACAACAACTTCCCAAAATACACTAAAGTAGCATATTTTGTGGTCCATTTTTTTTAATAATTTCACATTTATGTGAAGATAGACACTTGCATGACTACAAATTCAACTATACATTCTTTGTAATCCACCATGGAGGGTGAACAAAAAAGAAATGGATGAAAAAAAGTTTCCAAGCAATGTACAGATGACTGCACAATCATCCAAAAGCCACAAAATGGCTGTCCCGGCATTACAGGGTTAAGGGTGGTGATGAATTTGCAATGTTATCTACTGTAGGAACTTATGCCCTATGCCGTTGCCATAGTTAAAAATAAAATAAAAGTGAAAGCAATTTTCTAATATTTTAATTCATAAAAATTTCAAAATTCATTATCTTTTCTGTCATGAGTCTAAAGGTTACAAAACAAAGTCCATGAACCCCTCCTCAACAAGGGCTTTCGGAAGGTTACAAGACCGCGATTGGAGGTTACACGGTTCTAGAATTCTCAACGTAACAAACAAAACAAAAGCCTCATTCAATAAGGTATTTATATTAAGGTATAGATGTAGATAGATACTTTTGAAAAAGTTTTGTCATAAACCAAGAAGGTTCAAGAATATTAGAATTATCAGCTAAGTGGACTCAAAATTTCATATATTGTAGAGTTTTTGATCCCCATGGGTATTTCATACAAGAACTTATTTTGAAACTTGTTCCTCGTCCCTTATTTCTCGAGTTCATGCTCCTTTTTATCTATTTAATATATATTGTATTTCTATTGTTCAACAACTTTTTCAAACTATAGGAATATTTCAAAAATCTCAATAATACAAAAAATATAACTTACTTTCTCATTAAATATGTAAACTCTTTATGTTTTGAAAAGATAATATATTGATCATATAAAAATTGTAATCTTAGAATATCAAAACAGATGAGTCCAACCTAATTAGATCTTTACAATGAAATTATTCAACACTTTGGGATATACATCTTCAATAATGAAAATTGTTGCATTTTATATATTTTATATATTTTATAAGGCTGTAGCCACAATTTTCAAATAGAAATTATATCACATCTCAATACACAATTAAGCATGGTTCCTAGTCCTTGCATTAACCCTTTAGGGTCGAGCCTACTCGTATTGGTTGATTTAATCCAAATTTTGAAAATAATTTTTAGCCAATGGCCCACTTGTAAGTGAGATCTGAATGAAATACAAGGGCACGGAAATTGTGCATTTGACAAGCCCATGTACATGTCCACATACAATGATTTTGAATGAATATCCATCCTACAAGAACGGAATCTGAGTGAATCAAAGTCATGGAATCTTTATAGTCATGCCTTAAAAAACTTATTAGATTTTGTAGCATGAAACATGCAATAATCTACATCCCATCTATACAGACAAATCAACACAAGGTCCAATTGGTTTTCAAGTGTATAGTGAAAATTACCATTGACTTTTAGGATCACATTGAAGTGTTCTAGGGCACCCTTGACCCTAAAGGATTAACCTTTATATTTTGAATGATGCATAGAGTGCTTAAAGACAATGTTTCATCCAAAAACCATCTCATTCATCCAAAGTAATATTGAAATTTACAAAGTCATACCTTTAAATGATGATTTTGATGAATTTAAGGTAACTAACTTACTTGTCTAAGGATGATTGTAAAAATTCAAAAAGAATAGAAAAGCTTTTAAACATTCCTTAATTTATGATAAATTCCAAAGCACCTTAGCACGTAGGATTCGGACACGAAATAAGTGAAGAGTGTCGATTACTAGTCTAGGTGAACCCAGAATCAACTTTGCACTCCAATGTTTCACCATTTACATTCTCAGGCAAAAATCTAAATTCATTGCTTTCGGGTAAGGCTGGCAATTAGGTGCATCTACGAACCAACCCGGTACGAATTTCAAAGAACATCTTTGCATTGGCGACGACGAACTTCCGCTGCTAGAAGTTTTTCACTGCTTTCCTGCTTTCGTACCCTCCTCAGAGGCTAAAAATACATAAACCTGCAACTGCACTGCTTCAAAATTTCTCCATAACAAACAGATGTAGAAGAAGGTTCTTTGAGCAGTCCATTTCAGTATTTCTTTATTTCACATTTTGTAAAGATGATGATTAATCACCACCCAAAACATACAATGAACTCATACCAGCGCTGCGCGAAAATGAAGAGCCACATTATGGTACAATGACGATCTGAACACCATAAGCAGGAGGACAAAAATAAATCAGCATCCGAAGCCCACCCGAAACAGTGGAGGACTGGGCTGCGCTGGCTCTTCTACGTGGGTCTTTCTTGTTCTATAGCTGTCTTCATCTTCACCTGCCTCATCACCCGCTTGTTTGCAAAAAGATGGATACAGGAAAGGACTCAGAAAAATCAGATTTGATCGAGGTTAATAAGAAGACAACAGTACAAGAGCGCCTTCTTGAGGGCAAAACTTCCTTGCTTGTCCATAGCCTCCGCGCTACGATCTTGATGTTCATTCGACGGTTGCAGCATAAAATTTGTGGCTACTTATTGACTTCAACCACCAGCCAAAGGAATATTGATATCAGCTCTCCGGTTGTCGCCTAAGAAAGGAACGTGTGGAGAAATGCCCCAACCTTCAGCTGGTTGAAACACACCAACACCCTGTGGTCTTTGTTCCGACGCTTGCCCGCTTGTAGATGGTGCATGAGGACCCTCGCGGGGTCCAGCACCTGCACCATTGAGATTCGGCGACATGAACACTACATCAAAAACAAGGACGCGTTATTAGGATCAGGTTCGCACATTATTTCTGAACAACCCTGTCCCTGCAGCCGTTCGACAGAGTGTCATGCCTCTAATTGTTTCGGTCCTCATTTAACTTCATACTTTAGTAGTAACTATGTACCAAAAAAATCGCAGTGTGTAGGTTATCTACATAGTAATTGGCAGATACCCAGAGGGATGCAAAAGGAAGATGCACGTGGAATATTTCAAGAAAGGAAGAGTCGAGATTCATGAGCGTAATAAAAGGTCATATGTGTTTAAAGAGACAGTAGAATATGATTCGATGCTTTTCTATTTGCTTTTCCGTTGATTGTAAATTTTGTGAGTTTAGTACAAGATTGATATGGACGTAGAAGTGGATTATCTCTTTGTTTTCCGTAAGAGATGAACAGCGTTTATTAAGCTTCTCCAAAAGTATACCACTTTAACATCAAAAGTGTGCTTCAAATGCGTCATCCATAACAACATGCATGCACAACCACTTCTGATGCATATCTGCTAATTTGAAGGGATGTCAATGTACCTGAACTTCCTCGGAGTTCGCCTCTGGATTCTGGATGCTGCTGAGCTACAGGAGGCGTTGTCATGCCAGATGCCACTCCTTCAGTCAAACGGAGGGGTGAATCAACTTTAGCATCCGGTTTCAACGTACTCAGGAGAAAACTCCCAACCACCACCTGCAAATTTCCGATAAACGCTTACTTCATCAGTATAAGCAGATAGCTCTTCAAGGGCACGACTGGGAAAGTGCATACTCCCTCTGTCCCACTAAAAACCTCCAAATCAAGCAGAATTTTTGTCCCACTAAAAAGCTCCTTTTTGTGTTTTTGATTGTTTAGTGAGTATTTGTTACATTGAACAACCTTGTGGGGGCAAGTGAGACAATCAAAAAGCATTCCCGTGGCCTTGTAAGCTTGGCCTTGGCAATATGAGACACCTTGTACTAATTTCTTTGTCAAATAGTAGTGTTGACAGCCTATTTAGTGACTACTTTGGTGCTATTAAAATTTGATCATAAAGTGGGATAGTTTTTTTATTTTTGGATATTTAGGTTGGAGAACATGTCATTACAATCCCATTGCAAACACCACCCTTTAAATCATCTAAAATGACAGAGCTGGCAGCATTTATAAGATATGTTCAAATATCACACTTTTGACATGAATTTTGGGTGCCTAAATGATAATGTCTAAGCTTGAGATTTTGCATAGATCTAAGGGATGGGTTATTTATTCTTGAATGAATGTATTTTTGGCACTTTGATTGAAAATATAGTTAATTTCTTAAAGGGAAGAGTTTTGGAGTTTTTTAGTGGGACAGAGGGAGTATTTCATAACATTACAATTCTTCTGTTCCTTTAATAAAAGTATCCATAAATAAACTTCAATACGATAATCCTGATACTGTAAGTAAGAGATGGAAGAACATTTTGATAAAAAGTTTAATAAGATTATAACTTATTTTAGAATTAGCAAAAAAATTATATCGCACGCAAACCTGTATAGGAGAAGCCGCCATCAGCATTCCAGCAACCCCCCCACCGAAGACTCGGCCATCACTCCCTGCCAAGGAGACACTCAGACTCCCCGTTCGATGCTTTGCACCATCTTCACCGTCTGTAGGAAGGTATGATCCCGACAAGGAAAGAATCTCGTATCGACCCTGAGAAAGCAAGCACCAGCATCTGAGAGCAGCACGAACTTCTATAAACTGATTTATCAAAATATACAACCATGGCTAAACTCTGGTAGAGGATTAATATATCTGCAGAGTTTAACAACTTAAAAGCAATTCAGTGGTTTAGAACGTACTGAGATACGCACTCGATGATTCTAAGAAGTAATACAGCAGTTCGAGCGATACTAGTGAATGCGAACTCATAATGATCATGTTAATCGACTGACAGACTCCTTTCTCTACCTCGTATGTGACTGTGCCTCCCGTTGACGACTCCTGCCGCAGTATGACATTTGAAACAGCGCCGTTAGCAGACAATACACACATGGCACGCGGACCATGTTGTGCAAATTGCATGATCTTTGATGATGCATCCTGTAACAAACACGACGGGATCTGATCAAGCCTTGAAGACAAGTGTCAGTCACCTGATGATGCAACACCCAAAGTCAAATTTCAGCGAAGAGGCTTCCATAATACTAGGGCCACAGTGAAAACGTACCTCTCCAGTGTTCACAGTCAGAATGTGGGGTGTGAAGCTTTTCCCTGTACCTGCCAACACGACTCCTGAAAAGAATAATCGAGAGGAAGAGATTAGAAACTGCATAAAAAAGAAGTGTCGAAACAAGAACTAAAGAATAAAGGTAAACCCAACTGAGCAGAGCTCAAATCAGAATCGAGTGCAAACCTTCCGAATCACAAATTGAAATAGGTAAAACCGAGAGAAAAACATTCATCTGCAGCAAGGAAACATCCAAACATCTAACTATATTCTTCGTGGAAGTATCGTCAAGACCAGGGTTAGATTCTCACCCAAATTGGCTAATTGCTGTTTTTTGGTAGAGCCTAAAGGACGACCTCTTCCCCGCTTTTCTGATGATTTTTCTGGAGAAGGGTCGTATGGGGCAGCAATTCTCTTCGCAAGAGCAGAAAACAGAGATTCAGTAGGCAGTTCATCTGATGCGACACGTGGAGATGGATCATTAGTTGCGTATTTACGGGGCCTACCCCTCTTTCTCTTCAGAGGCAGTTCATTCCCAAGAGCAGGCCCTCCACTGATACTCAACTCCATTCTTGGAGCCGAAGTCACAATTGCATGGGACAATGATGAGCCGCCTTCCAATGTAGATTTCCCCATTCCTGAAACTGGCATGGGGGACGGTGGGCGTAAAGCTATGGGCGTGTGTAAGCCTTGGCCGTGTCCAAGGCCATCCATGCCTCCACTCCTAGGGCCACTCTTCTCTCCTCCTATATCTTGCAAGAGCATTCCATATGGCCCTTGCCTATCCACTGCAGAAAAAGTTCACAATTGTGCATTGCCACTTTCAATCAGTTGACAACAATAATTGTGTACCGAAGCTCAAGTACTTATAAAGTACAATCCTCGTGAAAGAGAAATAAAATGGTATGCATCCTTCAGCAACTTACTGTTTGCAGATCCAAATCCCGCGCTTGCCATACTTGCTATTTTGTTGTAGTCTGAGTGGTGACTAGGGATGTCCATAAGCGTATCTCACAAGCAATAGTTCGCTCCAGCACATCCGCCCCTCTACTGCAGCTCTCCGTTGAAACTACTGTACTGCTGATCTATCAGTTCAAAACAACGCATTTACGCCTTGTAGATTTGAAAGGAGGCGACGAGTTTTCACTCTCTACTAAAAAAGCCGATATCGTTTTCCGCAATCCTGAGTACCATAACAAGCACAACTGTTAACAAGGAGAAGAAAAGAAAAACTGTGCCTCATATCGCCACCCTCCCTTCGTATCTCCGGTCCTCCAAAGTTTCACCAGTTCAGACTTCAGTTTAGATCAGTGTTCCCCGTCAAAACCTCGAGACACACTTCGACGACAACCACTTCACTTCAGCCCGTCTCGGTTTCAAACACTGAGACAAGCTTCCAGAAATCTATCGAAATTCCAGCTCCAGTTCCACGGAATGCTACACCTCGCACTAGAAGAACTTAGAAGAAAAAGACTCGATCACAGCGGAGTAACTTGCACAGTCTGGCGTAGTAAACAGGTTCTGTTGCCATTCTAGAAAAAACATTCCAACCTCACGCTACCTCCCTCAGCTAAGCTAAAATACATTCCACAGCCTCTTCACAAAAACTCAAGCGCTAGAATACTACATACACCATTAGCTCACACTCCGTCGCAAAAATTCAACAGTTGAAACAAAATTCTCGTGATCTCCAACCACAACCTAAAGTCCAAAAATCCTATACAGGAACAATTCAACCTACCTCACATTTCCCAGCACAAAGCTCCCAAACATTCTAAAAACACTCCACAACCTCACCACCGCCTACTAAGTTAGACTACTCTCCCGCGGCCATCCCCGAATCCTCCCCAAAAAAGCGCTCTTCTTCTTCTTCAGTCTCCCCTCTCCGTCCACCCGTTGCATGCCTACCAGATGACCGGGAAACTTCCGACACACACCTGTACAAGCCCAAGGCCAGACGTCGCGTCGCAGCAGCAGCCCTAGCTAGCCTGCGCGCACTAAGTTACAACTGCAATCGCGAGCTCCATAGCGCCAGGTCGAAATGGCTCCATCTCCGCAGTAAGCTTAACTAAGTCCGTCCTTCACAAGCAACGAGGCGGAAGACACAGGCAGGAAATCCATGACGACGCAGCAGCAGGAGGAGTCTCGTCAACTTCCATGTCGCAGGTGCCAACCTCGACGCAAGGCAAGGGGAGCTCCTAAAGCTCAAAGCTGACACCAAGTCTGCAGGCAAGTGAGCGGACGACGGTAGACCCCTGCCTCCGCGCGTACCGTAGCGAGAACCGCAGCGAACACGCAGCGAACTCCCGCGAACAAGCCGCGAACCGAAGGGAACCGGAGCGAACCGGAGCGAACCGTGGATCCCGAAGTTCGCAACCACGTATTTTCCGCCCCGGTAGGTACATACGCATCCTTTTCAACGGTGAGGCTCCCTATTAATGTTTAAACTACTCCCCGGGGGTTCTGGACCAATCCGACGGCGAGGTTGGGCATTCGGCGGCCCTCTTTTATTAACATTAGTTCGAATTGTTTGAAATTTTTTGTGATTTCGTTTGGGGGTACTTTTGGGGTTGGGAACTTTCGGAGCTAGTGCGGGAGTTCCCGCCCAGTGGGAATGGAATGATGATGGGGATGGCTCGTCAGGGCCAGGGGGCGGGAGTTTGCTGACTGGCTTGCCGTTCGTTGGATTTGGAAACTCTGTGCCACGTCAGATCCTAGGTGGCACTGGGGTTGTCCTAGGTGGATCGTTGCATGTGGGAGGAGGGGTCGGGGGGATCTGGCGCTGGATTTCCTCCGGGTGGGGTTTCTAATATTATAATAAGGGGGAATTAGTTTTGGGGCTATTTTATTTTATTTTATTTTGTAATAATTAATTGATAGCTGTCAGACTGAAATTTGAATGACCGACTGCTATGCGTTGCCTATTTCCATCACGAATTGCCCGTTTCTATTCCTTGATTTGTGCCGTGTCGTAGATTTGAGGGGAGTCAAGGCATGATGGAAGTATGGGGCCCTTTATTTGGGGTGGGACAAAGGCGCTCCATAAAAAAGAGTTCATGGGAGGACTTCAGCAGTTGGGGTGGGCTTGGTTGTTGAACAAGTGTTCAACCAGCCTTCGTGGCTTGGCTGTTTTGTTATCCGGTTTTTTTTAATGCAATGGTTTGTTACATTTGTTAATAAAAATAATAAATAATAAAAAAAGCGTCGGAAAATTGTTGGAACTCCTCCAGCTGATTTCTGTTAGGCGAGGTGAACCGATCGACCTCCTCGTTCGTCCCCGGTTTTGCCCTTGGGAAAAATATAGGACCATTTTATTTGCCATGCATGACAAAATTTTGAAATTTTGAATTCATATTTGCAATCAGAGGCCCAAAGTTCCCTACTCAAAGGTCAGATTCGGGTATAAATTAAGTATTTTTTGGGATGTCTAAATTTTTGAAAATTTTACAAGTGAAATTTTTGGAAGATTACAAGTGAATTTCTGGAATATCCTAGAATATACCACCTGCCAAACTCATGTGCGCGCCAAAAGTAAAGTTTTCCGGCACTCAAGTGCCGGATTAGACCTTCACGTACGGTAAGCGATGAGTGATGTAGAAAAATATATTAATCAAGTACAAAATAGAAGGTCTTTTTTTTAACATGCACCGCTGGGAAACAAGTCGAGGACTTCATGAAGAGGAGCAAAGGGGTCGGTTTACCCTGGCTTTGATTTTTTCCTTCTACAAAAATTGGACTCATTTGAGCTCAATTAAGTTTAATGGGGCTCACATTGGATTCCATCCATTTACCTCAAGGGAGTAAAAAATGATTTTGTTCTCAACTACAATTCAATTGCGTGAAAAAACCACCTTAACCATCCTTCAAAGAATCTTTTCAATCCCACAAGTATAAAGCATCTAAATACATTTTCCAATTGAATTTTTGTTTTGAAATTATATAAGGTCAATTGACAAGTCAATTATTAATATTGAACCAACTCAAGCTTGTTGTTTGAATATTGATTAATATATATAATAAACTTAACAATTATTTTGGTACAAATCAATCATTTCTAACTCCTACAATGGCCTTCAATTTTCAAGTAGATTACATTTGGCTATCATGGCCAAACTAAATTCTTTATAGGTTAAAATAAGGTATATCAGTTTTATTCTCCATTCACTTTAGCTCACTTTCCAAGTTTGTTTAAGTTTGTTCAACCTTTAAATATTTTTTAAGATTCTAAAACAAATCATCTACATATTCATCCACCCATACAAATACACCCAAGTGGCCATGTAAATCAATCAATGTCAACTTAGTTAACAAGGTTGATATTGAAGCCATGATAATGAAAAAAAAATTCATCATTTTTACCTCTTCCAAGATGCCTTTGAGGTACTAGTCAGCATCCTCCATAAGGAAATAGACATGAACATTGTCTCTAAAAATACAGTTTTTTTGTAAATCATTTTTTGAAACAATACTATTGTACCTATTTAAATCCACATAAATACTTGTCAGCACCAATAGCCTTTTTTTGTTTTTTTGTTGATAGGCCAAGTGGCGACAAATAGTTCTGATGTGGTGACAATCAGGCTCCATTTGAATTTTAAAAGATAAAAATGTTTTGTGATTGTCATGTAGAATCTTTGGCTCCTTTGTTGTGAAGCTTGGTGGATAATTTAGGCAAAGACAAATTCCATGTTGTGAGAGCAATTTCAGACCATGGCGCATTGCACGGTAAAGACAAGGAAGAATGCAGTCAATGATTCACAATCCTACGACAAATCAAAAACGCCATTTCTAAGTGCACATTGCATCTACAACACTCCTAAACAATGCACATTTTGAAGTTCACAGCATCTATGTGATCCAAAAACTGAACCACATTTACAACCCTAACTACTCAATATTCTTCCGAAATACATTACAAGCAAAATGAAGCTACAAAAGGGATGTTTCAAGACTGTTCTCTATGCCTTTATGAATATTATATAATAATAAAATAATAATAAAATAAAAAATGATTTAAAAAAATGTTTTTTTTGAAAGTATTATTTTAAAATTAATTAATTAATATTATTTGATGTGGCAGTGTCCACGCCACGTTGTAGCCTATACGTATTGTAGATTTTTCAGTTGAACGGAGCTCTTGAGCTTGGGAACATCTAAATAATTTGCGGCCTTTTGTAGCTTCATTTTGTTTCTAATGAAGATTGAATCATACCAAATCCTCCATAAATCCTCCATATCCTACAATGAAAATCAAAGTAGTGGCGTTCAGTGGGAGAGAGAGTGGCGAAAGAGTGGAAGTGAAGGACGCAGTTGTGGCAAGAGAGTGGGAGTAAAGGCCACCGTTGTGGTGAGATAATGGGAGTGAAGGCTGCTCTTAGGCGATCGTACAAAGATACGGTGGTTCTTAGAACTTGAAGAGACACAGTTTTGGCTATGAAGGGAAAATCCTAGCCACCTCCTCAACTCCCTTCCGTTGTTGTGCAACACTATGTGGCGCCATCAACATTTGAATTGTGCTTTCAAGAGTTGTCATGCTGGCTATAGGCACTTCGTATTATAGTTCTGTTTGGGTGCCTACGCCCAAGCAAGGGAGGCCATTTAGCAATATTTCTGAATTTTTTGATAAACACCATACTATTTTTTGCAGACTATTTTCTTTTGGTGCTATTTATCCCAATTTAGCCTAAAAAAGGGGCTAGTATTTTAGAAGGACACAAAGATACCAAATTTTTATAGAACAAGAGTTTAGGTTTCTAAACCGAAACTTGTAAATCAATGGAGTCTACAAATAGTAATCATCAATATTCATATTTAATTATCCTTGGGGGAACCCCAAAATTCAAAAACATGTAAGGCAATATTTTTTTACATCTTCTTAATGAAATATTTCCTCTTTTTGTCACTGTCTCTAAAGCCTCTCTAAGTTGATCTAGAGGCAAACAAACAAATTCATTAATATATATATGTAAAATAATAAAAATATCATTTACATTTAAAATAAATTTAAAATAAGATTGCTCGTCCTCGACTTTTCAAGGAAGGGAAAGTATCCATATTGACAAATTACTTTGGAGGTTGCAAAGTAGGGACAAAAAAAATCTAAAAGGAAAAAGTTGCATATATCTCTTTAGATTCATGTTGGTTCAAAAAGGTTTCTCAAAGGGGACATGGACTTGTAATACAAAAATTTCAAAATATGGCTTAGAATCCTTCAACATCTTTTCCAAAAAATAAAATAAAAAATATCAAAATCTTAAAAACTTCTAGGAATCTAGGCCCATAGGAAGCCTATCAATACCGAAAAGGTTCCTATAGGGCCTACTGCAACAAAAATTGAAAAAATAAAAACGTTAAAAAAATTACTTATGTTTCTAAAAGTTGCAGTTGCAGCTTAGGCCTTGTAGGAATACCATCAAAACCTTACAAGTCCTTGATAATACAACTTCAATTTTTATGAACAATAGTTGGTTTTATATTTTTTAAATATTTTTTTCCCTTTTCAAAACAATAATTATACTATTTTAAGGAGAACCTCTCATTGGCATACCTTGTAGCAAGTGTAATGATATTGACCAATACATATTCTCCATGCACTCATACTGTGAATGCAACTTGGGATGATTTAAAGATTGAAATCTTATAGCAAATTTGGTGCACTAGATGCAAATTATTCATCATTGGTGAAACTATCAACTTCGTTAGAATCTATTTCCTTGCTTGGAAGGACACAATTTATGCACGATCTCAACTTCATTGACAAGTATAGTGATGATTGTCTTGCCATCATTGAAATTGAATTTAGCAATATCTGATGTTCAAATGGAGTATTATGTAGCAGCAGACTTTACACCTCTAGATAGAAACTTTCTCCTTTTACCTTCAATTTGGCAACTCTTCTTGTAAAATTAGACTAAATTGTATTTTTTTATAAATTTTCCACTATAAATTTAAAATAAAAATAACAACAATTGCACTTGGAGATCCTAAGGGTCTTGTAGTAGATTTAGGAAAACAACTAAAAAAATCATAAAAACTAATTTTCTTAAAGACTTTAATAAAAATTACAACTGCATCCAAGGTCCTATGGGAACAATATCAACTCCGACGAGGTTTCTATAGGGCCTTGAGTAAAATTACTATTCCCGTAGGCCCTTGGATCCAATTGTAACTTATCCAAAAATATCCTCTTTTCCAAAAAGTTGTAGACTAGTCCCTCCATGGACATTCTCAATGCCACTAAGGTCTACACTCTTGTTGCAGTTTGAAGAAGATGGAAAAAATATATATATGTATATGTGTTATATTAAAAATTGAAAAGAAAATTGAATTTTGCAATTGCACTTTGAATCTTTAGGATCCTTCTGGAAATTTAATTCAAAATATATTATTCAAGTTTTTTGGAAATATTTTAGAAAAATTCAAGTTCCAAAGATTCATATAGACAAGTTGTTTATGGGAAAGAAATGTTGGAGGTTCACAATGATTTAAGGGTGCATATCAATATTGATTGCCAAGAAGATTTTAAAGGAGATATTGTTTACTTGCAACATTATTATATTAAAAAAATAATTTTATCTGATCAATAGTATTTGAAATCTTTTAGGAGACTTGGCATTAGTGATTGAGTTTGTGTCAGGATAGTCAACATGCAAAGAAAAAAAATGAAATTATTTTTTTATTTAAATTTGAGCAGAATTTTCGTAGTTGACCACTCCTTAAGTAGGGGTAATATTATGTGCACCTTGGATCATAAGCACATGAGCCTAGAAGATTATATGCTATGTTATAGGTTTCTATATTATAAAAACCTTCCATGATTATAGGGTACCCAAGCTATAGATATCTATATTATAAATGTTTATGTTATAAGCACCTTCAATGGTAGTAGAATATATACTTATAGATATGCTCAAGGTTCATATGCTTGCATTTCTATACTCATATGCTAGCATCATTGCTCCTTAAGAATATCCATTGGTGCTTTGAAGTAGAGTGCCATGAGCACCAATGACAATGCCTAAAAGGGCAAAAAGAATTACATATTCTTTTATGAAATTTAAATTATTGAAAGATTTTTTGAGATGGTATAGTAATGGATCTATCACTTGAGTTTGAGCTTTAGTGCCAAAAGCACGGTTGTACTAGGACCAAGTCATGGGGTTGAATTCTCTTCACGCTTGAGATTTGGTGAGAGAGTTTAACAAGTTGGACTTTGGCTAGGCTAGAAGCAATGTATTTTTAGGCAACTCAATGCCTAACTGCCTCAATTAAAAAGTGTGGCTTCAAACCTACAAGAAAAAAAAGGATAAATGTGTTAAAAAATGCCAGATTGTAATGATGGTCCTGCACATTGTTGCCACAATCTTTCCAAAACTTTATTTCATCCATTGTGTAGAGCTAGTACATACAAAAATTACATATTCAAAATTGCATATTCAAAATTGGCCTTCTTAAATTCAAACCCCTAAAATGAACGAGCCAAGAAATTCAGAACCTTCTAGAAAGAAAGGCCACATAATCATGGTTGGAAAACCAAAGAAAAACATTGACTAGAAGGGTTTGAGATATTTATTTTAATGTACTTAGAAATGATGTAGTTTATGACAAAGGTCTTTTGGATGTTGAGGTTTCTTTCTTGTGGTCAATATTGACCTTCTTAATAATAAATTTGGATTTTTAATATTCTACAAGTTGACTCTTATTTTTATTTATAAAACTTTAAATTTGTTTGTTTCAATGACTTGTAGATTTGTATCTTGTAGTCAACAAATGCTTCATGCTTCATAATAGTGTTAGTTAAGATGCAATATTTCTTGGATTTCCATTGTTAATTGCAATCATACCTCACCTTCAACCTCAAAATTCAAGCAAATAGCAAGACCAATGATTTGATAGTGGACCAAAATAAAGATGATTGATGATTGATGATTGATGATTGAGCAAGATGTAAATTAGTCATATACCATCCTAATATACTTCCTAGACAATTGTGATTTTGTATTTTAGTCCATAATGAATGATGTTATTACTTAATAATATTATCAATTTGTACAAAACACGAAAGTGTTAATGAATCTAAGAACTTCTTTCTTTCATCTTCATCTACTAGTTTCAGTCTTTGTCATAGCAACAAGTGAACCTATTCCTCAACAAAGGTAGCATTGTAGAGGCCATGACCTTTCGCAAATGTAGTGTGATTGATGCAATTTTGTGTGGATTTAGTTTTTAGTTTTTAGTGGGAAGACTCAAATGGCCGATGCTTGTTTTTATTTCATTGATTTCCAATTCAAAAAAAGTTATTCTATATACTTTCATTGTGTGACAAGTTGAATATGAATGGTACATGTGATACAGAAGACTGGAAGAGTTAAATTTGATTTATAGAATTATTATGACTTCACATCCATTCAAATTCAATGCGACTATTTCTTGCACAATTTTAGGAACTTGACACTCACAATCACAAGGCTTTACTTTTCTAAACTCCAAGACTTTAAAAAATTACTTAAAATCCCCAATTTGTACCTAGGCTCCACATTCATGCGGTAACATTCTCCTCCTTGCTACCATCTTAAGGTATAATAATTTGAACAATACTTTGTTAATAAATGTAATCCTCTACAATAAATAGAGCTAGGAGTGATGGGATTTGGCACATTTCAAAACTCCTACAATAACTTGATTTGATGGAATGAGGGGGGCAGCTAAGTCTGATGGAGCCAAAGTCAAATATATATATATATATAAATTTGAGATCAACTAAATCTGAGATTTGTATACTTGATATATAAATCTCATGTATATGTCAAAGTCTCTACAATAAATACGTGCTTGATTAATAAATTGATGGAGCACGTGCCTAACCTCTTACACAATGAGAAAGTGATGGAAGACAAGCATAAACTTAATTTTCTACAATAAATATGAGATGGAGTCCAAAGATGGGGATGTGTCTCACATCCTTGATATTTTAAAAAATAATAATTCTAGCAATGCTTGCTACAATCTCAATTAAAAAAGACAAACCTTCTACAATAAATGTCACATCAAAATGATGATTGTATGTCTCACCTCCTTGCTATTGTCTTAAAATAATAATTATAGGAAAACCTTGCTACAAACCTTAATTAAAGTAAAAATAATAATTCAGCATCCAAATTCATATTCTAAGCTCAAAAAAATTTGGCCAACTTCTCTTTTGATCCTGGCACTCAATCAAAAATAAAAATAAAAATAGATTCTTGCAAAGAAGATATAATTCCTTCACTTTATGTCAAGGTTTACTAATATTCAAAACAAGATTTGCAAGAACCTATCCAAATTTCTAATTGGTCACTCAATGACTTAGTTTTCTCTTAGGAATAAAGGTTGTCACCTAAAAAACAATTCTTTGACCAAAAATTTATGCAAGTCTAATGTTGACCATGATAAATGAATGGGGGTGATTGCAAGAAACTCGCTTGTCCTATATTTTGTCCCCTTGATCTTAGACATGCGGATTTTTGCTCATAACTTTTGCGTGGTATATCAAGTTTATATGAAATTTGAAATGAATGTACTGTACATGAAGTAGTTGTAGGCATTAAAATATTTTGTCATTTTTTAAAATTATTTTAAACAGCCCCTAATTGGATGTCTACTTTGGCCATAAGGGGGAGGTAGTACTATTTTGACCCAAAAATACAAATTTGAAGCTCAAAATTAGAATAGATGGACATCTACTAAAGTTATGCAAGTCCACAAAGAGATTTTTAAAAATAGTATATTTTCCACCTTCCACATGTACTCAAAGAGCACTACCTTTGCACAAGTGTAGAGAACACAATTAATTTTTTCCAAAGATGAAAATGATTGAGAAAGAGCATCTTTAAGTTAGAAAAAATATTTTTTCAAATTGAATTTTTCCAAATTTTTTTACTAAATTCTAAAAATTAAACATCAAAGTGTCTATTTTGGAGGTATTTTCTATCATTCTTTGAGTGTGCATAAATTTTAAAGATTTTTTTTTTTAGGTGTGAATTTTTGTACACGTGCTATT
Organism: Pseudisothecium myosuroides; assembly: GCA_951799445.1. Taxonomy (NCBI): domain Eukaryota; kingdom Viridiplantae; phylum Streptophyta; class Bryopsida; order Hypnales; family Lembophyllaceae; genus Pseudisothecium; species Pseudisothecium myosuroides. The sequence goes on along the minus strand of OX637287.1, from coordinate 34,725,297 downwards.
TAGAATGCTTTAAAAAAAAATCCATATTTTATTTCATTTAAAAAAATTTGATTCCAAAAGTCACAAAAGTCACTAAAATAGGTTGTTTTGAGCCCAACCGGCGAGTTTTTCTTGCAACGACCTGTGAACATTTAGATAAAACAAAAATTCAAGTTGGATTTGAAAATATTTGAAATCATTATTTGCTAATTTTTTTTAATGAAATACAAATTCAAACAAATTCAAAGATTTCAAAGTATAATATCTATTATGCATTAGTTAGTAATAATTTTCTAATAAGTCATTATGAATTCTAATTGTAAATAGTTGACCTTTGTAATTATTTTGCAAAAATTTGGTACAAACATAGTTTTTTCTTGATTCCAAAAATAAATGATGTAATGATTGAAGTTTAATGAAAGTTTGCTTTAATTCTAAGGCTTAAATCACCTCAACAAGTATAACCATAAGCAATTACACAAATAAACAAAAGTACACAATGTGGCAAAAAGATGAATTCACTTCTTGTTCCTGCAATTTCTCCTCCCCCTCCCTCGATGAAAAAAACACATTTGTTGATCTTTTTACCAAAAAAATGCCCCCTCCAAAAAATAGCTCTTAATTGGCCGTCAAATAGTTAGGGTTTGACACTCTAGGTGACAAAATACAAATATAGAATATGAATATGGATATAAAATATGGAAGTGTATACAAAATACAAAATTCAAAAATATATAAAGAAAGAAATCATTAGAAGGGATTCGGGGGGTTTGGAGGGCTGTGAGTTCCCTTGCGTTTTTAGGCTGTGGGAATGTGTTGCAGCAACTTGCTCATGTGGCAGAACGACTGCCATATCATTTTTGAAAAAAAAAAAATTGCTCAAAATGATATTTGAAAAAAAAATTAAAAAAATTAAAATTCTGACAGCCGTACCGCTATTCACAGAATCGGGCCAGATCAGGGAACGGCCCTGAAACGGCCCTTCGGAGACCCTCCAAAACATCTAATGGTATGGGACTTCTACGTATCAACACAAAATATGGATATAAATTCATACGGATATATACAAAATACATATATACAGTTCGAATGGGTTCCTACAAAATACAAATATGGGTGTGGGGTGGGTATTTGCAAGCACAATTTATGAATTAATAAATTCATTTCACAAGCGTTTATGACAATGTGCTCAAAAGATACTTACAACAATAATTACAATAATATATACACACTGAAACAAAAGCACACAACATATTGAATAAGATGATTTTGATTATTTATTTTAGTTGTTTTTGCCAAATTTCTTCATCTCTTGTAATCGAAACCAACATTTTCAAAGGATGCAAAGATGATGCTTTTGGCTGGTATACCACTCAAATTTTCATTCAATTGATTTTGTAAACCAACCTTCAATCCTACTACAAAGTAAACTTAGTTGATGGAGCCACTTGTGCTAGCATATGAGGTTTAGTCTCCTAGAATTTTGCCATATTTGTAGATCAAAGAATGCTTGGGCTCTTGCCATTGTCAATATAACGAAACTGGTGAAAGCTACCATCGTTAGTACAACACAACTTCAAAACTTTTCATTGCCAAATTTCTCTCTAACTTCTTTCTGTCATTTAATAAGTTATAACTTCCATTTTGCATTTTGTGAGCCTACAGTATCATACCATATTTGAAGGTATATTTTTGAAAATAGCCTAGTGTTACGCCACCCTTGGAGGTGAATCTTTGAAGACATTGCAATAGATACCATTTTTTAGAGGAATTTTGGATTCTTCATTTAGACATATGTATGTTCCAACACTTGTCATTTAAATAAAAGTTTTATTAATTTGTATAGCTTAGTGTACTATACATTTACCATTCCCACTTCATTTTTTTGGCTATAGGGCAATCAACACTCCATATTTTTAGTGAACTTTGCCACCTCAAATCCATTTCATTAGGGGGATCAACGTTGTGTTTGGTAAAAATCTAGATTTGTCTAGAAAGTTGTCTCCTTACTTCTTGTGTACATCTATGTTAACTTTTCTCTAAATACAACCTGGACACCTACTATTTTTTTATTTATCCACTTGCACTTTCTATTTTTAGATATCGTAGTCATTGATTACAACATGAGAAATTACTTAGGTGCCAACAATTAAAAAAGAAAACCACAGTTTTGCAAATTCAATCTCCACCATTGTTGACTATTTTAGCCACTTCAATGATGGTATTTATAAACAATACCTATATGTCTCAAACTCTAAAAATCTTTCAAATGGTTGTTTATAAGGTGAATTTTATGAAGAATGGATTAAAATATTTTAATTCATTCATTTTTTGTCTTCAAATAATTTAGCAACAAATTACTCTTAAGCATTTCATCTACCACATTTAAACTTTGTACTTTAAAACAAATTTTCAACCGAATTTCCTATTAAACTGACTTCCAAACTCCACGTAAGCCTTGATTTTAAGGATTAAAACACTATTGTATAAACCATGGTCAAACAAAATCATCATTGGTCCAAAACAACATGTACATATTGACCAAAAAGTGAAACTAAAACTAGGTATTGAATATGCAATATGCACTCAATCAAAACACAAGAGCCTCTAATAGCCTAGGATTGATTTTTGGTACAACTATCTACTATACTTCAAAAGTTGAACATAATTTATTAATAGAGTCTCTAAACAATACTTCCTAAAGTGTGTTGGAATCCCCTTTCACTTGCTAATACAATCTACTCTTTTTATAACGTTTATGAATGGTATACATCGGGAATTTGTTGCTAGTGGCGATTATGGATGCATTTATCTTACTTTAACTTTTTTAGAACATAAAAATGACTACTTTTGAAGGCTTTGTTCAACCTTCAAACTCACGAGAGAACTTTTTGTATCTTTTGGATGATTCTAAAGGTTCTTTAAGGATGAAAAAGACATTATTACATTCAAATTGGTTGGAAGGGACTTGTTTGAACTTATCTTCAATGATTGATGTCGGATTTTCTCTTGTGATATTTTTCACTTTATTATTTTAAAAATTGATAAATCTGGAAATCACTTGTGTAGCGTATTTTGATAATTTTTGCTCAATTATCTTGAAATGAATTTTAGTTATGGAAATGACTTTTGGAATTTGAGCCAAACTAATGATATGAAGCTTATTAAGTCTAATTTAACCCTTAAAGGACAAAGGGGCAACCCTCGAAATCATTATTTTGCATTACCCTGTGAATCATTGTCTTAAAAAATTGCAAAAGCACTTATTGGAAGTCAAGGTACTGTAGAAGATCTCCCCTTTTCCCAACAAATTTTGAGGATGAATAGTTGCACTTCTGTCCTATATAGTTTGATTCTCTATCATCCATCGGCCACAAAATGTCCTCCTTGTCGTTTAAGGATTATCCTATAAAGACCCAAAGGTTTGGGACTAACACAAAATGTATTATAAAATGTAAGTTCCATAACTTTTCTGAAGTTTGAATAAAAAGAAACAATATTACGCATCAATAGAAAGTATCAATATAGTCAAAATTTGATTAAAAATAAGATTCACCAAAGATTTCAAAAGATTTCATTTCAAAAATTCACCAAAAATGCAATTTCTATTTTTAATGTAAGATTGTTTTATGATTGGTCAAAATTGCAATATTAGTTGACTTGTAAGAAGGCACATAATTAAACAATGTGAACACTAAATAATACTTTCTCAAAATAATATACTTTATAACACTCAGTAAATAGCAAATACTTTGCACTATTTTCTTTATAGTTTTTAAACTAGTTACAGTGATCTTATTGTTTTATAAAAAAATTGAAAGACAACCTGATCTAGTTTACATAGGAAATAAAAAATTTAACAAAAGTTTTTTTCCACCTAAAAATGTTGCCTAAAGTTGGGTAACAACCATAAAATTATTGATTGGTTCTTTAGAAATTAAAACCCCAATTTGAAAATTTGTAAAATTCCTAAAATTCAATATTTTACTACAATTTGATCTTTGGATTTATAATTATGGAGTGTTGATTTTCTAATTTTAGAATGATTTGGTAAATTGATTAGCACTATAATGTTGTACACTGTAATTCACATCATATAAATTAATATTTTTGAACTATATTTTGTACTAATATGAATTTTATTCACTTTTTATTCAAAAATTTACAGTAATTTCAAATTATCTCAAAAAAATCTGAAATTTTATGACTTACAGAAGATGTGTGACTACATCTTTGAAAAATAAACATATATATATATATATATATTAATACGTAGTTGCAAAATGGGAGCATGTAGGGGGAGGGACTTTAAATTTGGAAACATACTCAAAGGCCCGCCCTCTCAAAGTTAACCTTTTGAGTTGAGTTGAAGGAAGCGAAAAAAAAAAAGCTTAGCAATCCCAACCCTCTCTAATGACACATTCTGTAATCGACGTTCATTGAATATCCTGTGAACATCCACACGTCCATAACAAACTCTGTAATTGCACATTCGCAGCATATCCCATGATCATCCACATGTCAAGTTCTGAACACATGTGCAAGGCGGAGCCCATTTGTTTTCCCAAGACAAGGCGAGGCAAAGCAGTGTCATTAGAGTGTCATTAGAGAGGGTTGAGTGTACTTAGAGTGCAACTCCAAGTTGCGGCAAACAGAATCACCCCATCCCAAGTCTTAACTTATGTGACGAAGACAGACCCAGCATGAGCCAAGCATGAAGAAGGCAAGTCCTTGGAAAGTCATGTGAACACCCCTGTACGAGCTTGCAGTAGTGTCTGTGGACAGATTTCCAACGGCAGCAGTCAGATTGCAAGCACCAGGCAATCCTGCACAAGTGCTGAGCAGACGTGCCACACTTGCTGTACATCTTCAGCTGCAGAGTCTGTAAAACATCAGACTCTGCTGGTAGAGGTAGGCCGGTCACTTCTGCACACAATTTCAGACACCCCTGACAGATATGGAATGCTTTCAGATGAGCTACATAGTGTGACGTTCTGGACTTCTGGTGCGTCCAACGGAAGTTAGGTGACGGCCTGTCCTGCTGTGATGGCTGGCACACACAAACAGCAAGGATATCAATCAACACTGAAAGAAGAATCATTTACGGTTCAACTACTTCACATAGAACTGGTAGGGACTTCGATTTCCTGTGGTGCATCAACTCTTCTTGTGCAAGGCAAAGATTCACAGGTGTATGTCTGGAATATGATTGTACACGACACAAGGTGTAAACCAAAGGGTCAGGGGCTCAGACATTGGTTTAAATGAAAATTTTCAGGATTGAAAAAGCATTACAAATGGACTGGTTTCTTGCATAAATGCCCTTGCATTTGTAGCAGAAACGCAGATTCACAACTGAGCATTGAGAAATTGAGAATCAAATTGAAAGAGCCTTTCACGCCGGAGCACTAATACCAAACGACTTCACGATGTTGCTAACTCGCCCGGCAAAGACTGCTGAAGTGATTTTCTTCCCTGGTACGTGGAAGGGGTTGGATGCTGCATCTACGTATGCTGCATGGAGGCGACGGAAAAACTGGACAGCCAACGACAACCCTAACGTTAGTCTTGCACATGAGAGCAATAGATACCTGTTCCTCATAAAACATGATGGGACGCTTGTTAACCCATAAGGGTCCAAGGGTGTAAAATGAACAATTCGATTGATCATATTGTGACAATAATAGAATTAAGATGAGGCTAATTTTTTATCAGTAGAATCGGTGAAGAAAATTGCACACGCTTGTCAATAAACAAATAAAATTGAACAAGAGGAAGCTTCCATAAGCCACAAAAAAGAAGCGAGGCTCGATTTAGGTCTTTAGGGGGTAAAGGTTCAGACTGCTGAAGCAAACAATGGAGATAAACACACAGGACATGGAATAAACAATGATGCTTGAGACGTACGTTGCGGACATCAGCATCCTTCGAATCTTGATCAGTAGTCACCAGGACAAACTTGATTTTTGTGTTACTCATGTACCCGAACCTGTATCGCAAAAAAAATTCAGACCAAAGATTGCTCATCAAATCTTCTAGAATTCAGATGATATTAACTCTGAAGAAGCCCACTGGAGATCAAACTTACACTTTATAGTCTTCTGTCGGGTAAAGGAGACCCAAGAATGTCTCATTCACATTCAAACCCGATCTTTTTGAGTTGCTGACTGCCAAAAAACACGAGAAAGAGACATTGTTACGGTGAATCCTCAAATCATGGAGCGCGAACAATTGATATGTTCAACAATAAATAAGAAGAACAGACACAGTGGCCAGACCGATCACATTTACAGAAATAGAATGCAAGCTAACCCTAAAACGTCGGAATTCGCATACCTTTCTCTTCGATTACATCCAAAGAGCAGTGAACGATGTAGTGGAATTGGAGGGTGTTATCATCGTCAATAAAGCTTTGCAGATACAGAGGATTGTTCTGCAGTCCCACAGGAAAGATCAATCTCCTCTCCCGAAACCAATCCACCTCAACAACAAAGATCACGAGGGAAAATATTTATTCACTTCAGGCAAGGATTTCAAACAAGCCGTCCGCAAACACAAGCACAAACATGTTCTACAGGAAGTCACGCAACAGTAACCTAATATCTGATTCAGAAGAAAACACTGTAAAGGAAAGGGAACAATTGAGGTCGTACGTTGTGTCCCACGACCGCTACACACACAATCATGGCGCTTGAGCTTCGATCTCAACACAAAGCGAAACAATCTTCGAAGAAAAAGCTCTCAACTCTCCACCGATAAATTCGTCAGTGTCCTAGATTCCGAGCATTGTCATCATAATCTTGCAAACCCTAGCTCTTCCAACTTCTTGAGCCGAAAATCCCAAAAGCATTCACAATGGAAAACTGAAGCATAGAATGCACAATCTGCACTTGCAATCACTCAATGCGAATCTTGCCACACCCAATTCTCAATCTCTCTTTCAAGAGAGTCGCGTCCGACCTAACTTTACAAAGAGTTTCAATAACTGGGTTACGCGAAACTCGAAAGTCTGAGTTCTTCCTTGGTAAGACGTGGACCCGCCACCTCATTTTTTAATGAAATAGTTCCGTGCCACGTGTTCAGTTCGGAGCTGGGGTTTGGTGGCATACCCTGTTGAGGACGGTGATTCCCACGATTTGCTCGAGGTCTGCCGATTCCATTGCTGAAGCTTGGTTCATCGCATTGGAAGGCGATCAAAGCACTGCTGCCCACAATGTTGCTGGCGGGGTTTGCATTAGGAATTGCGCTGCTGGTACCTTTCTTTTACTTCGTACAGCATTCTCGGGCATTGCAACCGCGGCCGCTGCCTTCTGTTCAAAGTGGGTCTTCAATCTTATGTCCTGAGTCCGATTTTGCTACTTTGTGAGGCGGTATGTGTATGGGATTGCGTACAGTTTCAGAGAATTTGAATAGGTTATTATTAGACCTAGATTTGAATCTCATTCGCCTAGTGTCTGATCTGCTATCCTGCCTTTTAGATTTTGCGAATGGAGGAAAGATCAATGTCCTGTTGGTAGTGGCACACCCGGATGACGAATCCATGTGAGTGAAATTGAGCCCTGTCTTGTAACTTCCAATTTCATTTTCATTGTCAGCAATTAGGGTTTTTCGCAGTTCTTGAAAGCTAAAATGTCAGGTGCTTCTCACGCAGGTTTTTTGGACCGACTCTGCTGTCGCTTGCTCAGCTTGACCTCTACAATATCCGCGCACTGTGTTACTCAACAGGTCTATCTCCATCTTAAGTTACGCATTCTGTTGTTGTGGTACGTGCACATATGTAGTTTTATTAACATAATTATAACATTTGGATGCTTGGAGATGTATTGCAGGTAACGCTGATGGACTTGGTACCGTGCGCAAGTCAGAGATGGCAATCGCATGTTCTGTCCTCAAGGTGCATCTCGTAAACAAACGATCTGCATAGCGCCATTCTAGATTGAAATGGAAACAACATAAGAAATTGTGACTTAGTAAATTCATAAATTTACAAGTACTCTGTTTGTGAAAGAGTAGATTCACTGTTGTTCTGAAGCATTTGGGTTGACCGACTGCTAGGTCCATTGTCGTACGTGGATATACATCTGTATCTCCTTGTGAGTCAGTTAGTAGTACTTGTAATGGTTTAAATGTTGCAAAGTATTGTCATCTCGTGCACGTAGTTTCTTTGTTTATTTTTTGCCGACCTAGTTTATGTTTTACTCCTGAAAAGTTTGAGATGGTGGGGGCAGATTCCAACAGAAAGTGTGGATGTTGTTGACCACCCAGCCCTTCAAGTATGTTTCTTCTTTTGCTCCGTTGTTTCTTCCATTGACGTTTCTCGTTTGTCTATGCAAAGGCAAGTTATGGCACGCATAGCAAAATCTGGACTTCCTTGTTACCCATGGTCGCAAATATCTGTGACTGCGATGGTATTAAGAAGAGTTTCCATTTTCCGATGCAGGATGGTTTCTCAAGTCTATGGGATCAGTCACTGATTGTGAAACTCTTAAGGCAAACTGTAGCAGATCACAACATAAAAGTCGTAAGCTCTTTTCCTATAGTTTGCTAGTTGTATCTTCCTAGCTGCTCAGGTCTGAGTCTTTCTTGGCATCCATGACTTGTCATAAAAATTATGGTGTTTTTTCTCACGTCTCATGTCTTACGGAGTATTTGTTTGCAATGCGTATTTGCTTATATGCTGTACATTTCATGGCATTGACTTTGAGAACTTTGAAATCGTGCTTTCCTTATATCCGTTTTTCTGCCCTATTTTTTGGAGGTTAATTCTAACGTCGCTTCTGTTAATTGCCTTCGACGTTGAGTTTCCTAAAAAGAATGTATTTGTGCTTTGGTGGCAGATCTTGACTTTCGACGATTACGGTATCTCTGGACATCCTAACCACATTGCAGTTCATAGTGGAGTACGGTAAGTATCAGGAGCTGCAGCACTAAAATGCCGAGATATGTGTACATTTATAACAACTGTTATTTGCCATAAGGTGCATTGGAATCTTCTCCAATGGGTGGCAACAATGCCAAACGATCACCATTTCTTACAAGTTTTGCTCATCGGAAACAAACTCTGGACGAACATGACCCGCTTTATGTCGTGAATGTAGAGCTTTTTTGTTGGAAGAAGGAAAAGCAACAAAAGGCAAAGGCGGCTCTGTCAAAGAGGTTCTCCAAGGATGGGAACTTGTAAGCTTTCTATTGTCTTTGTTATACCACTTAGTACATTGACTATTGCTGCTTACTCTAGCTTGCATCCTCCTTGTTCTGCAGCTATTTACATTTTAAAGTAGTTCTGTTACTTTTGAAGCTGGACGAAGTGTTTGCCATAGACCTAGTTCTGATCATTTTTCCTCGTAGAACCTGAACAAATTTTTGGGTGTATTCTTGGTCAAATTTTTAGGTTAGTACAAATATTCTGCGGAAGTATTCTGGACCACTTGAGCTTTGCGCGCCTCTTTTCGAGCCTTTTATCAGTCACAAAGACAAAGTGCACCATCTTGCCAATCCAAGTCCATGGACAAGTATTGTGGCCATGAGTCAGCACAAAAGCCAATGGGTTTGGTAAGTTTTCGGATCTGCATCACGAAGTTTTTTTTAACATAAGATATTGGATAGGAAGTATTTCTGACAATGTGATATTGAAATAGCTGTTGTGTCAGTGCAGTCAAATTCTACACCCTTTCGTAGAATGTGGGCATATGCTTCTCACATATGCAACGGATACTCTACTCTATGTCGCTTTACCGTAAGCTTCGATTTTTGTAAACCGCCGAAATTCTGAACTCTAGTGCGGCTTCGATTAGTGCAGTTTGCACTGATTTAGATTTCCAATGTATTTAAGGGTAGGATTGATATGGTTTGTTATATTAACTTTCCACTCTGGAATGGTGCTACAAAAATAATCAAGATAATGCTGTGATTTTGGGTAGCTGTTTCTTAGCTCTAACTGGCAATGCGTCGACCTGGTGGTTCTATGCACCAGCACCTGTTTCAATTTGCGCCGAAAATTTCGTAATTGCGTGAATGTATCTTGCATTTCTTGACCCTTTGAAGTAGTCGAAGTCATTGGTGTAGCCTCGCACTGCATTTTCTGACAAAGTTCAATGATTTAACTTAAGATAATATGTGTTCTGTGACAGGTATCGGAGGCTTTTTGTGTTATTTTCTCGCTATACGTACATCAACACGCTGAAGAAAATGCCTGGATAAATAGTTTTTTCCATTGAAGACAGCTTCAAGTACTTGTCAGAAACCCAAATTCTCTGTGCAACGTTGAGGTATTTATTTTCCTTGCACATTTGTGGTCTAGGGATTCATCTTCCATGAAGCATATTTGGATTCTCGTGATTGAATTCTCATTTCTCTTCTGCTGGCCTTGGAAATCGAGTATCGGTTCAAATGCACTTGTCAATGATAAAATAATTATGCAGGCATCAGCATGCATGAAGACAATCTTGACCTAACATAATGTTTTGTCTGCTTGGCCCAGATGCACTGTGGCATTCCGTAACTATTTGAATGCGCTCTTTTCTACAATAAGGATGTGTTGCACAATGTAAGAGTCGCAGTTTAAGAGCAAACTCGTATCATGTGCACTCCACTTCATGTGTATATTGTGTCAAAACTGCTCTATATTCAGTCAGGGGAAAGAGAATCTTTCGATCGAGGGCACCGTTTATTTTGCCTCGCAATTGGAGATATGTGATTCTTGAGTTCATTCCTGTATTTGTACTGTACTGTACATCCAAATATTGAGTCTTACCTTTGTTGCTGTAACAAGGCTTTCATATCACAAATTTCAACACTGTTGGCAGTGCAGTTGTCTGATTATATATATTTTCAATCTGTATAGATACATGATACGGCTGCCGTGCAACGTTTTGGCCCAACGGACTTGGCTAGATGATGAGTTTCTTCACCTTCCAACAGGTGAGAGTTTCGAAACCCATTGGGTGCATTGCACTGTAGTAGAATTCAACTTGTCGCAATTGATCCACTTGAGTTTACTGTAGAACCGACCGTGAAAGTTAGTCTGCCCTGGTAATCTGGCCTGCTCCTACATTGAAATGGAGACTGAATTTGGTCGGTTGACGTCAATATTTCCAGCCAATGTTTGAGGGAAGGCGGCGAGAGGGGCCCCGACCATGGTTGAATATATCACATTTGCAATTAAAATATGTGACTGGGACCGGGAGTCACAAACCGCCCCTGACCCCGCACTGGTCCCTTTCGCCGACCATTACGCATCTTCCGGTTTAAAATAAGGAAATGGGAAACTGTTTACCGACTCCCCAGTGCAGTACTACTGTTGTCAATTGGAGGTGTCTCTAAACTGTCTGTGCGACATAAAAGTTGTGTCAGTTTGGTGGCAAAGACATTTCTGTCTGGAGGAACAACTCTGTCACTTGATTGGAGCCTACTTCATAATCGGGATCTAGTTTAAGCTTAATGTGCACATTCTTATCTATAAGACCCTTTCATTACCTGATTTACCTAATTGAAGGGAATTCAGTTGCCTCACATTCTGGAATCTTCAGTCTGTATACATGTCGAGTGTAAGTGTGGGCCAACCTCGTACCCTGCTTTTGATGTAAATGTGCGGGATTAGATACTCATTCCTCAATTTATGTCCATGCGGCATAGATAGTAGAACTACCCCACTAGACTGTTTATCCATGCGGGTGTAAACTCTTCCATTGAGGTATGTGCACCCAAAATTGCCACTTGAAACAAATGCTCTGTGTGCATTTCAAGTGATGCTCATGGGTGCACGTCATACATTAAGTTCTTTACGGATTCGATTTATTTTTTTGCTGGACTCTTTCCCTGGCCATGAAAGTTCAGTTCATGTGCACCAAGAGATTAAAGGAAACTTCTATATGACACACAAATGATTGATGTAGTTCAGTTCCCACCTCCAGATCTATTGAAGATCCTTCTACTGTAGGCAGGTTTGCAGAAGCTGTTGGGAAGGACATGTTTGGTTTCATACTTTAGTGGAAACTGTGATGCAGACTATGATCAGTATGATGCCTTGGTGCGGTGAGGTCAGGAAAGGAAGATGCTTGTACAGACAAAATACTTTTTCAAACTTCTGTGGTATGTGGTGGTAAGTATGCCAATAATAAGTTAGGTCCCACTTGCGCAGCAGGGGCGGGCCTGGCTGGGCGGGGAGGCCCCTCGCTTTGCCCCCCGAGGCCCCCCCACAGGTCCCACAGGCCCACTGTCCCAAGTGAAGTTACTCATGTCAATGCTGTACCACGGCAGACGTGGAGCTTAGAAACTGCTGCAGTAACTTCGTTTCAAATTACAACCAAGACTTTGTCGTTGAGTAAAATTTGTTAGTTAAGTACTTGGAAGGAGGGGTTCAAAGATATGGTACTGGGAAGTTCAGTTGGAACCTGTTTGTAGTAATCTGCTTGTAATTTGAATATGGGGCAATTGTCACTTGGACTGAAACTTAAGGAGCTCCAGAGTGATATTGCCTTAGTTGGGGGCAGCATTTTTTTTTTTTTTGAGTTTTACCAACTATTTCCCTTTGATTCCCACATTGAACCGGTTTTTGAAGTACTGAGTCCAGTTTTTTCTCTATTTTTTACTCTAAATAGAACTTTTTTAGATTTATTCACATGTGTTTTTTCCTGATGTTTTCAAATTGCAACTAGGTTTTTTCCCAATTCCTCCGGCTATAGTAGAACCTCTCTTCATGCATACTCTCTTAGTGCATAATATGCAGTAAGAGAGGTTCATGGGTGGGGCCAATTTCAAATATTTAATTTGGAGAGTAGTCTAGTTAGAAGTCACGATAGTCAAGTGCCATTATTACAACTGTACAATTGCATAAAACCTCTCTTATTGCATAGTCCCAACACTATGCATGAAGAGAGGTTCTATTGTAACAATGAATTAACTGAGGATTCTCCATGAACATTGGTAGAGGTGTTTCAATTTTCAATTTCAACTAGGGATCTGGTATTATGTCCTAAATTTGGCCATTGTTGAGGGGTCATTGCTTGAAATCAGAGTGTTGTTGATGCTTATGATGGGACACTCTTTGAAAATAGACAATGTCTCAAGCTCTATGGTGATATTTTGAGGAAGTTGTCTTATAGTGGGTGCACTAGGGTGTGCATGAATTGTGATTGGCCATGGAAATTGATAGGCCAGTAGATCTCTAATGCATGGGATAGTATATGCCCTATGCGTCGATGCAGAACGCATCCAAAATTGAAAAACACATATTCGAGTAGGTAATTGTAGGATTTAGACAACTAGATTAGTCTATTGATTACTAAAATGTAAATCAATAGATTACAATGTTTGAAGTTGTAAAATGCTTCAAAGATTGCAAATTTTGACCAAAGTTTCTACTCTTTGTTGATGAAAACTCTCCAACCAATACTTCAAATGCGAGGGAAATATGACAATCAAAATAATGTAAAGTACTCTACATTCATGCAATAAGTTAGTACAAACATCCATTAAATTCATTCAATTTCATATGTGATTATAATTTTCCTAGAAAAATTTAATAAGATTCTTAGCAATTGAAATGCATGCATTCTACTAAGACATCTAAGGCTCCATATAATTGTTGGCCATTAATGTCTTTGAAACCTTTTTTGGGGTGGATTTTCTATTACTGGTTGCATTTATTGAGGACTATAAATGACTCAATTCTTAAATTGCAACAAGCTTTGATATATTAGAAAGGGAGTAAAGAAATCCTATTGTTTAATCTCAAAATGACTTGAGCATCATTTCTATGAAAACTACATGGATATTGCAATTCTTGTGCATCAATGCAAAATGAACAAAAAATATTCTTGCATTGGGACCTTGCACTAAACTAATGTGTGAATGACAAACATTTTTCAATACTGTGCTTGATAGTGTGAATGCTAAAATTGTAAAATATTAGGACTTGAAGCAAAAGGAAAAAAATTCTTGTGATCTTATTCAATTGGTTCAATAGGCTTTGATTGTTCATATTGTAAATTTATTCATTTGAACAACTTTGAGTTTTTTTGCCATGAATATAAAGACCTTGTTAGTTATATATGTATTTATTTCTACTTTACTTGGAGATATTTAAAACATACAGAATGGCCTTGCAATTCAAGAATGTGTTGATATTGTCCAACAATTTAACAACTTTTGGGTATCTTTTTAGCCGAACTTTGATCGTTCAAAAAATGTTGATCCAAATAATCATCACCAAGCTGTGTACTAATTCTTATTGAAAAGTTCAAAGAATGGAAACTACAGTAAGATTTCTCAACTCAAGATGATTTGGGGCATATTAATCCCTAAATATCAAGGCTTGTTTTTTTGAGAATCTTGCAGTTTGTACTAAATTAAACAAAAACTCAAAGTATTGATAATTTTCAACAATTTTTTTGAACCATAAGTGTGCAAATTCAAACAAGACATGTTATGGATCATATAGGAAAAGAAAATACAACAATATCACTTAAGATTGAAAGATTGTAATGTTTGATTATAAGGGTGTTGAAGTTCTAAAAGTGATTTGAAGTTTATCAATCCTTTTTATATGTCGAATCTAAAATTGAAGTCATGAAAAAAATGAGGTTAAAGAACAAAGCATGTACAACCACATTAATTAATGGCTTCTCAAAATCTACTTTGCAATTCTTTTAAATGAATTTTTAATGTGATTTCCTTTCCAAGATCTAGTATATTTGAGGCTCATTTCCAAGAGCACTTAACACTAGATAATCAAGATATAGAATGGATACCTTTGTACAAAATCTCTAATAGAAAATCATAAACATTCATTTTCAAAATCAATTTTTTGATGCTAAAAATAGATTTGAACCTCTAATGTTCTTTAAGCTCTCTTTGAGCTTTTTGAAAGTTGAGATAAGCTCATATGAAGTCAATTTTGTAGTCAATCATCAACTTGAAATCAATCTTGTAGGGTCATACAAAATCAATAGGATTTTGTAGCATGGCTGTTTTTTAGAAGTAGCTCAATGAAATTAATTTACAATGTAACAATTAGATTTGAGGTTACTAGAGTGTATACTTAAAAGAGAATTGTAGAAATACCAATGTGTAAAAATTGATAGAATTGACTTTCAGCGTAAAAATAGCATTTAAAATACAAATTTGTAGATTTAATTCCTAAAGTTTTTAAGCTCTTTCTCACAAAAAGAGTGAAAAACTTTCATTTTCTAGTGCATTGAACAGAACTAAAAATTAAATTTATTTTTTAAAATGACAATGAAATTTATTTTATATACTATTGTAAAACATTGCACAAAAATGATCTGTTCATTTGACCAAGTACATTGCAAGATTATATATAATGTATGAAGTTAACCTCTAGAATCCCCAAGGGCATACTTGGCAATTCGGGCCGAATTCTGTAATCTCAAGTTTGGGCATGTATTTTTTGAATTTTTTTTTATGAAAGACAAACATAATATATTTCTAAAAATATGATTTCTATTTCCATTAGTACCCTAAAGCACAATTTATGCCATCTAAATGAAAAAAAATGCATGGCGTCTTACTTTGCTGGCAATTAAAACAATCTTACCGGTGAGATTATTGCATTTTACTTCCATCTTAGAACTATTAATGATATAATTTATCCTTCTATCCATTCTTGCTTCTACTTAACAATTTTTAAAGAATAAAAATCATTTTAAAATCTTTATCCTAGGGTCTCAACTCAATTCTTCAATATAAAATTCAATATTTTGAATTTTTAAATTTTAAATGCCAAAAGTTTAATTTATAAAGATTCAGAGTCTTCTAATCTAGTTTGTCAAGGTACCAAGAAATACATATTTTTATTTTAAAAGACAAATATCTTGCAATCTATGTAGTCAAAGTTTATGAAATTTTTCTATAGATTTTCATTCAAATCTAAAGCAAGATCCTAAGGTTGAATATTCAAAAATATTGCGGGTAATTAAAGCATCTTCTCACACTGATTTTGATGTAATATGATATTAATTGGAATCAATGCTTGGAGTAAAAATTATACCACAATAAGCTCAAATTTCAATTCAACAAGCAGCAAAAGAAATCCACAAAAGCTTGAAATAAAAATTTTAAGAATTTGTTTCTCAAAGATTGTATTTTTGTCTATATGGAAAGTTTTGATTCATTCCATTTGGATTTGTGATGTGAAGTTATAGAGCATCTTGTTTTGCGGGCAATCAAAGCATCTTCTTAAAAAAAGTAATGTGTAGGAATTGTTTTTGAGCTCAATTTTCACATTTTTTCAATACAAAAAATTCCATATGATTAACTTTGATTTTAAAAAACAATCTCACCATTGGGATTAGTGTGTCTAATTCCAAGTTAAAGCTATTAATTATTTAAAAAAAATTAAACTTACAATTTATTTAATTTTTAAATTTATTCAATTTTTTAGGGTGCCATTGTAACACCCTACAATATAAAAACCTTGCAATTTCTTGAAGGTGATCTAATTATTTTCTTAAAAGTTAGATTGATAATAAATTATTTTGTCTTCTAAATAGTTGCTTGACATAGAACTTTTAAATCTTGAACGTTAACATAAATGACCTCTATTTTTGAAAGCTCACAATCAAATACTTCTTTTATATAATTGTGTATACAACTTTACCTCCCAAACGATGCAATGACCATTTTATAATCACTACCGAAAATTTTGTCTAATTTTTCAGGCATAATAAAAAAAATTCCAAAAAAATAGATTTTCTTGCATAACATATCAAATTATATTTGAACATGTAGTTATATAATTATTTTGACTATAGCAATATACAATTTGGAACTATATTTGAACATAGTCATATAATTTGCTATAGTAAAGAAAAATTGTACGAAAACAACACAAAATGTTAAATATTTGTGTAGTGCTAGAAAGTTTTTGTGTTAAGAGAAAGAATTGATTTTTTCATTATTGAATTTTTTCCTTTTTTCACACATCACTTGGAACCGCACTTTTAGCAAATAAAAAAATGAATTCTAGAAACAAAAAATGTATTTTTTTAATGAATTATCAGAAAAAATTGCTTCAAAATTGAAGTAGAAGAAATCTATAAGTATTTTGTAAAATTTGACTTTATGGATAATTTCTGAACTTGATGTGAACATCTTGACTTTTGATACAAGCATCAAAAAGTTTGAAGAAGTTATATTTTATAACTACATCTTATTTTTGTTCACCAGCCTTTGGAAATTTAGAAGTTACAATTTGAAAAGCATTAGATTTTAACTTAGTTGTTTATTGCTAGAAGAGATAATTACCACATCCTAACATTTGAAATTCAAAATGCCATGGAAAGTAATTGCATATAATTTTTTTGCACAAATGTGGGCATGAATAGAAAGATTTGTATCATTTCAATCTATATGAAATGTATGGAAAAAGGAGTTCTTTGGGTGTAGGAATTGATCTTTTGAAGCGTATGTAAATAAAAAGCCCATTCATTCAAGTGACACCAATTCCTACGCCCAAAGAAATCCCTAAATTTTTTTTGTTCCGAATTCTTCTTGTTCATTGAATAGAAAGTCCATTCATTCAAGTGACACCGGTTCCCACACCCAAATAACTTCCTAGATTCTTTCTTGAAACCTGTGTGACTAAAAAGACCCATTCATGAAAGAGACAACATGCAGTTATCACACTCAACGAACTTCCTAGTTTCTTTTTTGAAACCTATGTGAATCAAGAATCCTTTCATTCAAGACGCATAATTCCCACACCGAACAAAACTTTCTAGTTTCTTTTTCGAAACCCGAGTGAATCAAAAGTCCCTTCAATCAAAATACTAGCTCCCAGAGAACTCCCTAGATTCTTTTTCAATGCACATATAAATCAATAGCCCGTTCATTCAAGTGACACCAATTCCCGCACCCAAGATTTCCCTAAATTTTTTTCGCTTTGAATTCTTCCTACTCCTTCGACACAAAGCCCATTCATTCAAGTGACACTGGTTCCCACACCCAAATAACTTCCTAGATTCTTTCTTGAAACCTATGTGACTAAAAAGACCCATTCATGCAAGAGACAGTATGCAGTTATCACACTCAACGAACTTCCTAGTTTCTTTTTCGAAACCTACGTGAATCAAGAGTCCTTTCATTCAAGACACATAATTCCCACACCGAACAAAACTTCCTAGTTTCTTTTTCGAAACCCGAGTGAATCAAAAGTCCCTTCGACATTCTAGACACCAATTCCCACAATTAAACAAGGCCCCGCTTCATTTCTTTTTTGAAACCGGTGTGAATGAAGAGTCTGTTCACTTGAGATCAGAGTTAAGCCTTCCAGTGCTCTCGAAAGGTTGGACCTTGGTTGACGTGTACCTCACTTACTTAGCACTGCCGTAGTGAATTGTTTCAAAGTTTTTTTTTTCTTAATCAAAACAGGCTCTCGTTTTGTCTGTTCCAAGAGGGGGGCAGGAAAAATTCAAAGCGTAAAAAGCAGCCAAGTTGGGATAAAAATTGACGCATTTCAAGAGCAACATTTGAGTGCAGACACTGTGAAGTGTGTCGTATTTTTCTTCACGGAAACCTTCTCGAGCACTGGGAAAAACATGCGTGGCAACCAAGAACGGCCTCGAGCCAATTCAAGTCACAGGAAACAAATACACAGCCTCTTCATATTTAAAAATTGAGTTTTGCTTGGTGCACAGGACGTAGAGGTCAATGACGCTAAACCAAAGCTCCCGAATTTTGTCAGATTCCTGCTTAGTGCTTACTAACCAAGTATCATTATCTCAATTAACTTAAAAACATCTACTGTACTGGTGGAGAGGTGTGGCTATGGCTAATGTGGAAGGCTTAGCCACTCCCCTAACTCCAGGTTCCATTCCGACACTCATCAAATTACATTCCCCAAAGTCTCTTAATTGCTTCACCATTAGATCACCCACGTCCTCGCTGACATTAAGTTATGCTAATCCATCAATTCAAATCTGGAGTTAGCGCGGTATTGGAAAGTATATCCTTCGCTAATTGCTCGGCTCTGCATTACCATATTCCACAAGCCAGCTTCAGATTTGACTCACCCAGTACAAGACCAGGAGTTAAATTTATAACCAACAAATGCTTAGTCACAAAGGAGTTAGTCGGATCTCGAGAGGAGGAATACTTTCATTTCTGGAAGTACGAACTTGAAAGATCGAATCACGTGAATTGCATCCATTACAAGGCGGTTAGGATCGTAACTTCTGCAAAGCCTGACTTACCTTTGTACTCGCACTCTCTGTGCCACACATGCATTCATTATCTTATTCTATTAAACCTTTCACTTAATCATTCAGGGCCAAAACCAAGGCCAAAACTAAGTTAGTCAGACTTCGGGAAATGAAAGTACAGAACTTGAAAGATCGTATCAGTTAATTTGCATCCATTGCTGGTGGTTAGGATCGTAATTCTTTGATGCAAAGCCTGGATTACGTCTTTAGGCAACACGTGCATTCAATATCTTACTCTATTTATCCTTAAGTTTTATCATACGAGACCAAAACTAGCCAGACTTTAGATGACTTTGAATCTCATTAGATCCACCAGTCAAGTCTTGGGACGCGCATAATGATGATTGTCGGCACTTTGCATAGCGATTAAATTAGCAGTATTGGTGATAAACAAGCTTTTGGAAATTAGAACCTCGTCGGAGATGGGAGCGATCTCTACAGCAATCAAAGTCCTTCATCCCCGGCCGCCCCAACCCCAGATGAGGGGCAGAAAGGCGACAACTTGTGCCGCCTGGGGTTTTCTTTTTTTTCGCAATTTTCGAGCCCACTATTGGCCTCCTCATCTCATCACAGCAATCAAAAACTTTCAAAAACTTACAGCCATGTATACTTGCGAATCTTCCGTTTGGGTCTCACGACAGGAAGCTGCACCCCAATGACCACTCAATTGACGAGTTCAGCTCCTCGGTCCCCAGCTGTCAGTGCTTGCAAACTACCGCCACTTTCAGTTGACTTGACTTAATTACAAGGCTCTGTTTTTCCCATTGCGAAACTAATTTGGGGACTTAGAAATTGAACTTCAAAGTGAATCACAATTTTAATTTTTTTTTAATCCAGCCACGATTGGTGCAAATGTCAGCAGATAGAACTTTTCATTTTACTGAAGGACTGGCAATTTGGAAAATAAGAAATTTTGAGGGTTAGAAACAAATGAGTAGTTTAAGGTTTTCGGGGTAACTGAGTCACTGCTCCTGTCGTGCCTGAAGTCTGGAGCTCCGGAAGTGGCTATAAGGTCATACTCCTTGGATATGATTCTACACTACTTGTGCAGCTGATCAGCACTTGTCCTCCGCATACATGCACTACTTGGTGGGGTCATGGGACGAGAGCTAGCTGCTTCTTAAGGGTCTGAGTTCGCAAGGTGTCAATGTTCCTACATGCGCTTGAAGAGTTGCAACTTGGGCTTTCATCTTGAGCGAGCTAAGGTTTACACACTTGGCAAATAATATTTTCTGTTTCAACTACGAATTGTCTGTTTCAACTACGAATTAGCAAGTTCTGCCGGAGTCTCTGAAATACTAGCTTTATCGCGGGAAGGGCTTTCCAAGGCGAGCATCAGGGTGGAGAGGAAACTGTCGGTAGAGGAAGAGGACCGGAAACTTGGAAGGGCAAATTGTATGGAGCTGGTGGTACGATTATTGCAAAATCGTTCGCTGTTGTGGGATTTTGCTCAACCCCCGTTACCGAAAATCTTCCGTCGTTAAATTTTACATATTAGTACCGAAGAGTAGTCACTCTCGCGAGCATTTGCAAGCAGATTGATTCAACTTTGGGACACAGAACTTTAGTGTCCTGTAAGCAATCTTTCACTCTGTGTGACTGAAGATGCCCGAGATCCCCCCAAGCTCACCGGAAGCAAGGTGCTCAGCGCTGGAGGATTTCTTGCTAAGCAACCAGGGTGCGGAAAGCTCTGAACTTCGATGTCCGAGTCGGATGGCGCCTTCCATTCAAACTATTTTGTGCAACCAGGGTGGCGATCATCACCTCAAGCCAGTTCACACAAGTTCGCGCACCTCGGACAACAATGGTCGCACCAGGCAAGGGTATGATGAACGCATTTCGCACATCCCAATCATTTTGGTTTAGAACGCAATTTTTGAACATGTTTCCAAACCTTTCTGACACTGAGTCTTCAGTTTCTTCAATTGCTTCAATTAGTGCAGGCGTACTTATGGTTGATCGATGTCGGTAGACTCTGTCTGGTTTGGGTTTCGTTTGCGTACATTGGCACATGCTGCCCATTGTTGCCGCATCACCTCAAACTTTCTTCTCGAACATAATTTGAACATGTTTTACAACCATTCTGAAACTGAGCCTTCGGTTTCTTCAATTATTTCCATTAGTTCAAACGTGCTTATAGTTGCTCGATGTCAGTAAACTCCGTCTGGTTTTGGATCAATGAAAATTGCTCTGGCCATGGATTTTTTCCGACACAATTCTATTGACGCATGCTCGATGTCGATGTCGTAAACTCTTTCTGGTTTGGATTTGATAACCCAAACTGACCCATTGGCTGTGCATTGTTGCCTCACCCCCTCGTAATTTGGAAAGTATTCCAATCGTTCTGGTTGTGAGCCTTACTTCCTCTTTCGATTCCTTCTGTCGGTGAAACTCTCGCTTTGATTCTATCAAACTGACGTTTGCTCATGTTGCATTGTTGCATGTGTCCAGTGGAAGGTGCCCTAGAACTCACGTCCTCCAGCCTCCTCCCCGCGGCGGCCGCCGCCCCGGCACCTCTCAATACTACGGCGTGCGGTTCCGTCCCGATCTCAACAAATGGGTGGCGGAGATTCGGGTGGCGGAGTGGAAGGCCGTGGACAAGAAAGTGTGGTTGGGCACGTTCGAAACCGAGAAAGCCGCCGCTCGAGGCGTCGATCTCGCCAGGAGGCTTCTCAAGTGCGGCAAGAAGCACCCTCCAAATCTCCCGTGCGCCAAACTCGAGGCGTACGGGAACATCATCCCGAAGCACCTCATCCTGACGGACTTGACCACGCAAAGCATGTTCAAAGAAGCCACCAGCTTCATCAAACATGAATGCAAACAATACGCCGCCAGCTTCAATGACAGCAGCACACAAGCTCTAGGGTGTAATCCCTCCGAGGTTTCCGACCTCGACGACTGTGACTTGGAGCTCATTCACGAGTACAATTGCGCCACGGTCACGAACGAAACCCTCTTGGGCGGCTTCGACATGGACTCCGGCTTCGAAGTGGACTCCTACTCCATGGCCCCGACCTACAACCACAAGTACGAGTTGGGGGTGAGTAGCAGCAGCAGCCCGAGCTCGTGCACTTCCCCGGGCTCTTGCGTGACGCTCGGGGCCTTTCAGGGGCCGGAGGTTGTAGATTACGGAGGCTGTGGGGACGCGCCGGGGCTGTTTCAGAGTTGTAGAGACATTCCCGGGATGGTGGTGATGATGCCGGAGGTGGAGGAGGGCATGGCGATGATGGAGACGACGCTGGCGGAGCAGGTGGATGCGAGCGCGGCGAGCCAGCAGTGGAGAGAGGACGAGAATTCACTCTTCCCCTGGCCCGCGCTCTTCCCGCAGGACTCTTCGGCGGCATTTCTGAATCAGATCCCAGGTACACTTCCACTTCCACTTGTTACTGTTTCTGATTGTGGCATTGTGCATGCATTGAAGAGTTGTTTTGTCATGGGCGCCACTGTTTGGGCAAGATTTCTACATGCATTTAAAGGATTGCTAAGTACCGAAGTTTGCTGAAAAGGTGGGGCACAGTTCGGTTGTACCACATGGAGTTTAAGGCTTGAATGTCACGGCAGTTTGCTGAAAATATATGGGGTACTGGTCTGTTGTATCCCGTGAAGTCCGAGGCTTGTCACGGTAGTTTGCTGAAGATATATGGTCCTCTTCTGTTGTCTGTTGTTGATAGGAAGTCTGTGTATGTTGGGGAAAGAATTCTTGGTAGATTGACGTATCATTGTCATTGCATGGAAGGTCTTTTGCTTGGCACCTGAATGGCGGTATTTGCGTTTGAGGGCAAAGATTTCCACATTTTGTCCAAGATTTGTTGTTGTTTATGTTGTATGTTGTATGTTGTTGATGGAAGTCTTTGTGGCGGCAACCGTTGAGACTGATCGACTTGGGTGGGAATCCATTTGAAATCTCCAGCAGTTGGGATGACGAATGCCAGTGTAAGATGGAAGAAGCATACTATGGTATCTTTTGTACACTTGATTTGCTCCATTCTATTTGAGAAGGCTTGCTTGTGTTTGTTGATTTGGAACAGATTGCACGGTCAATGAATGGCCATTAACCCCATGGACTTCGTTGCTCCATAGAAGGACCCCTGTCTGGTTGGTTGGCCATCACGCTAGTCTCCACACTAGATCGCCCAGTTCGAACCTGGGATCAGACAATTTTCTGTTCGGTACTCACATACCGAACTAAGGCATTAGAACAAACAGTTATGGATGTTGGTATGTTTCGAATGCCTTTGTGTATTCGTTTTCGGTTTAGTATTTGAAATTTATAATGACTCATCGTTCACTGGTTCACATGGTGTTTGCAGATTTGATGTCGTACATAGCACCGACGTCTGGCGGTTACTTGGCACCGGGGGATTCAGATCCTTGGATGCTTCAGGGCATCTATAGTAACCCATTTCAAAATGGAATGAATGGGTGGCTTTGAACACCGATGTGCACACACTGTCACGCCGTCATGGTTGGCTGAGAGAAATGTAATAAGATTACTGCAGTAATCTTATTACAGTTATATATAAAAATAAGAGGTATACAGGCACTCATGTTTGTAACTTAGAACACAAGAGATTTAGTCTCTTTGGGGAGGTTGGTGTGGTCAGTTTTATGTATATTCCTACATCATGGGTATGGAATATGGGGTGGGAATTTGGAAGTAGTATTTCGTTCTACTTGTGGATTGAAATATACTCCGTATTAAATTGTTAGTAGTTTTGACTAATGTTGGGTTATTATAGCTTAAATTGAAGTTATAGAAGTTTCTATACACTATAGAATTTAAAGGTGATCTCTACATGTTGAATTATGATATACATGTGATAAATAAAGTATTGTAGATATATGTATAAACAAGGACCTACGATGATGATGATTGTGTTTTTGTATGAGTTCCGTCACTCTGTGTTATGTTGTTAGAAATTATATGACTTGAAGAACATTCATTTTTGGATTATAAACAGTGTTTGTTTGTGTATAAATTTACATCATTTAAGAATGAAGGAATAGTAGATTCTTGAAGTATGAAGCATACAAACCTCAAAAAAAATACTCTGTAATAAAGAATTGCATTCCAAGGCCTCTCAATCAAACAATATTTTTTTTAAATGTACATGTTCATAACATTCAGTAGCAGACATGGGCACTGTCTTTTGCTCTACAGGAGATGGTGTGGGATATTCCACACCCAACAGTCTTCATGTTCATTGCATTTCCTCTACATCCTCCACCTGCCCACTTAGCTATTGATGGAGTACTGTTGGGTGTGGAATATTCCACACCATCTACTCTAAGCCAAGGCAGCCCCAATGCTTGCTACTGAATGTGGGCACTGTCTTTTGCTCTACAAGAGATGGTGTGGGATATTCCCCACCCAACAGTCTTCATGTTCATTGCATTTCCTCTACATACTCCACCTGCCCACCTAGCTGTTGATGGAGTACTGTTGGGTGTGGAATATCCCACACCATCTACTCTAAGCCAAGGCAGCCCCAATGCTTGCTACTGAATGTTATGTTGCTTCATTCATTTTGAAGTTTACAATTTCAACTTCAAAGTGAAATGAAATTTGCAATTTCAACAAACAAGAAGAATTTTAGAATGAGCTTAATTATAGTTAATTATTATGACTGTATTTTCAATGTTTAATTGCATTAGAAATCAAGCCACAATTAATACCAAATAATTCAAAACAAGCTTTCAATTTGCCGTTGTCCTCAAGGAATCTAAATTGCAACTTTCAAACAGTTTATAAGGATTTTACAAAATCATTGAATATTTGAACACATTTCCCTGCAGCTGTGTTTCATTGCACAAGAAATCAAGATCTAGATAAAAATCAACATTCAATTAAAAAATGACCCTTAAAACATATTTTCCCAATTTAGCATGGTTATGAAAAGAGTTAACCTCAACTAGAATTAAGTTTTCAAGACAAGTTCATTTAGTTTCTCAACCGCAAAAAATGATACGAACACCACTACCCAAAGGATTTTGCCCAAATGAAACATGTCCCTGACAGAAACATTTGAAGTTTGCCAACGGCACATACCAATCTAATATTGCCCAGCCTTCTTCAAGCAGACGCAACACTATTGCAACACACAATCGTCAGTTCAGCTTCTGTACGCAATTTCAGGTGGCTTCTCGCATGTAATTTGATTCCCTGTTGAATTTAGAGCAGAGCAATCGACTTATGAAGTAATATTTGTGATCGATATCCATGGAGTTGCAGAGAATTGTGCTGTCGTGAAGCTTTGCAGCATTTGAATTGAAACAGAGTGCATCGTTTGCATTTGCGTGTTTTGCAGAACACGAGACGCTTGATCAAGGAGCGAAGTGTAGAATCTGGTGGTGGTGATCGCGAGTTCAATTTGTGGGGAGAGCAATGGATTGGAACGATGTGACACTCGAGGATCTCATGGACGCACTCAAGGAGGTCGACTGGTCGATCCCTCCACGGCCGCTTGGAGAATTCTTCGGCAATTTCAGTGTCCCTAAGAACGATTCCAAGTTGGAAGGGCGCCTTCAATGCAACGTTTATTAGTGAGTTCGTTCATCTTGCCCTAATCCCCGTAGATCCTCGTAGTGTATCTTAAACCCTATTTCTCAATATCCTAAACAAGAATTTTCATGGAGTTTAGGTTATTTTCTGGGGGTTTGTAGGTGATCCAGAGACTCAATGCAATGTTTGTAATAAGTACTAGTGCAATCGTGGTGTAAGCGATGAAGTTTAATGTGCGCTGAAGAGGTTCTTGTTGTGTCGCAGTTACCGCACAAACTATCTCATCCTAATGGGTTCAGTATTTGGTGAGTTCTTTTCCATATTGCTTTGAGTTGAATCGTTTTTTTTTGGTTTCTCTTTCATGAATCCGGCATATGTTTCTTTGAATATGGAATTATGTACGCTCGTCTTATATGATTTTATTAACGGATTCTGTTTCCAGTGATTGCCTTTGTGCGAAATCCGTTGGCGTTGGGGGCTGTTACTTTGACAGGTCTCAGCGTTGCGTGTCTTAATGATAGGTAATCGATTTTTTCTTTGATCCTGCTTTTGCGAATTTCTTAGATCAAATGGATGACAGTAGTTTTGTTTGCGAAATTCATGTCTCCTTCGAAATAGATTTCACAATCACAATTTCACAGGTTTTTTTTTGTTGTTGCAGTTGACTCTAGTTGAGAAACGCCTCTGTGGAGATATTTTAGAGAACTTAGCCACGTTAAACCCTACCAATTGTCACGCGACTTGAATTTTCTTCTAGTGAAATAGTCAGAACTATCTCTTATCCCGAGCGTTATTAAAATGCCAGGGTGGTTGTGCTCCTCCTTGTTCATAGTACGCCCGCCTAATTTTGGCCTCCTGCATTGGGTATGGTTGGTGATTTCTCCAGTTTCGCAATCACACTGCACCAAAAGCTGATGAGAGCAATTCGCCAGATTTCTCCTCCTCTTGGACGCAAACTTCAGGCTCCCAAACCACAGGCTCCAGTGACGTGAGTTCCCTATATCCTTCTTCCTCTTCGTCGTCACAATTGCTATTACTGTCTGTTCTTAAAGCTTTAGGAAGGATGACGTAGAACTAAATGAGTTCTTCTGTATCTAGAATGCATGAGGATCTTCATAATATCAAGCCACCAATGTTCTCTCGCTTATGTTGATGTGGCTCTACTTATGGACCTTATTGCCAGTAACTAATGTGTAGAGGTTTGCACAGCAAGCAACCTCAAGGTCGACCCCGGAAACGCACTATCTACATTTGTGGTCAAGAACGACGTATCTGCGTGGGTGCTTTAGCTTCTGGTATGAAGAGCCAGCCCTCGGTGTTGTGAATTAATAGTCTAAACAGGAATCTTAGTGTTAATCCTACTAGATTGCTTGATTGAGGACATCTTATGGTATATTTTGATTGCTTTGGGGTTGGCTTTTCTTGTACATAATTGGCAGTCGTACATAAAGATCTCGTTAGGTCAAAGAGAGAGTGAGCGGGAGAGAGTAGATTCTAATATGGTTGTAGACAGAGTCTGGCTATTGATACCTGTGCTTGTGAGCAGTGGGCGCCCTGCTGTGGTGGAAATCCTCTGCCGTTGTTACTATTTGTGGCGCTTCCATAGTTGCTTTGGCATGTAAGTTCTCTTCTGCTTATTCACTGCATTTAGAAAGAGAAGAATCAGGATTTCCATTTTGATTTAGACTAGTACGGACTGTTCCTACTTGTGTTGATATTGTCCCCTATTTTCCTGTTCATGTGCAGTGCCAATGCTCCATGCAAGTTTTCGTACACCGAATGTAAAATCTCGCCTTAGCCAATTTCAAAAAGATTTTCGTGCTGCTTTGAGAGGTTACAAAGATTCTTAGGCAACCGACAAAACAAATCTCCCAAAACACAGTCTGTTTATAGTCCCCTCTTTTGCTTCCAGTTGCACATTTTCAATGGCATCCCACAAATCCATTGAAGTTTTGAAGATTTCTCATGGCTAAAGATATTTCCTTTCAGCTACTGCTACTATGGTAGATTTTCTGATAGCTACCACAGTTATCGACTACTTCATTTCTAGTTGACTAGCTCTGGTGTAGCCAGCCAAGTTTTCAAGAACTCACTGGAGACTGTAGTACAAAGCCGCATTCTTTTGTCAACAATTTTTTGTATAGGTACACGAAATATTTTTCAGGAACGTGGACTATAGTAAACTTGCCAATCACCGCACAGACAAAGTTCAAACCCTTCTCCACATAAATATAGAGAATTGCATGTTTTTAAATTTGGCATGATTATTAAATGTCATGTTAAGATTCACCTTCAGAAAATGAAATGTAAAAAGATTTCTTCCTACAAATTTTATTGCAATTTGAAGGTGATGAAGCTCAAATTTGGTTAAAAATTCCTTACAACCAATCACTGCATAGTGTGTGGTCACTGGGCAGTGATACAAAATTTTGTTCCCATCACAATTGAATTGGTAGTTGAATTGTGCAGTTAGTGTTTGGTCATTGGAAGGGTGGTACAAAATTTTGTTTTCATCACAATTGAATTGGTAGTTGAATTGTGCAGTGTTTGGATGTGTGCGATAAATGGCAAGTTTACTCTATCCAAGCTAATTTGGGGCCTCTGACTGCAAACATGAATTCAAAGTTTGCAAATTTCATCAATTTCATCATGTATGGCTAATAAAAAATTTCAACGTTTTCCCTCGGGGATGACCGAGGGGGTCGGTTCACCTGGGCCCTCTCTGGCTCCCGCGAATGGACGCTTCCTTTCTCCCCCACTCCGTGCGTCTCTCTCCACTGACAAGCCCTCCTGCCCACTGACAGTGTGCTTAGAGTCCTTTCCTTGTCCTTGAGTGGAGAAAGGGACGTCGAGCTAAGCTTATTAGCCCTGTCGGCCGTAAGTTAACTGATTCATTAGCTAGGCCGAAGCTAAGCTGAACTCGATCAGTCGATCAGTCGATCAGGGGCAGAAGAAGGAGGCTCAGTTTGTTGAGAATAACGCTCACACCTTCCTTGACTTAGTAGACAATCACTGTAGATACATTCATCTAGTTTATAGAAATTCATTTAACAGAAATCGTTGGTCACTGTTGTAACCGACTTCTGTGCATGTATACAGTGGCGTTTCAGCTACTCAGTTAATTAATGAGAAGCAAACATTAGCTCTATTGTGAGTCTAGATCATTTGCAGTTTATCCTAGCACAGGTAACTTCGTTAATTAATTCAGCTTAGCTAGGTGAGGAGCACATATTTGTGTGGGTGTCTATTCATATTGATATTGATGGCGAATCTCAGCGCGTCGACGAAATCGCAGTGGGACAGTCTCACCAAGGAATACGCCTCAGGCCATTGGTTTCGGCCCTTGTGTCAACTGCCCCTGTTGAAGTCCCTGGTGGAGAAGCTGGCGCCGAAGTCGAAGCCGTGGAAGGGGCTGGATGTGGGGTGTGGAGTGGGCATTCACACGCGACTCATGCTGCAAGCAGGTGAGGCGAGCTAGGGCAACCTCCCGCGCTTCAATTCCGGGCATGGGCTGTTTGGCTGTCTGTACGTATGCACTGTCGGCACTGTAATAAGAACCTGACGAACCCCGTAACGAAGGATAGAGGAGAGAGAGAGAGCCTTGGGCCACACAATCACAGAAGGTCACACCTGCGCTGAGTGCGCTCTGTTTTTCCAGTGTGTTGGAGTGAAGAATTGAATTTTAGTTTCCGGAGATGAAGTCACGTACTTACGGAGCTCCGAGAAAATATAAATTGTTAGCTCTATTTTAGTATTCATGATTTGAATTCACCATGATTTTTGAAAGAAATTTGGAACATAATTCATATCAAATACCAAGAGAAGCTCAAAATCTGAAAAATTCACCATAAGTTAGTTGGATACTGTAGTGTAGTGAAGTATATTGTAATGCAACGAAATTTTGTGCCATTCTATAATTAGAAAATCAATAGACTTTGATACTAGGTCAAAAATTCAAAAGCGGTAGCAATAAAAAATTCAATTTTAGATGTTTTGTGATTTCTCAAATCGCAATAGACATTAGACATGATAAACATTGTTTCATTAGTTGAGGTCACATTCAAAAAGAACACCATATCTTCATGGGTGAGAGTGAGAAGGTGTCAAAGTACATTAAAACAAAACACATCTTCTGTGATCCTTGGATTAAGCATCTTCTTCTCTAGAAGAATCAGTAACACCTCACTGACGCAATTTCCCCATCCATCTGCTTACAAATACTCTCAAGGAAATCCCTAAAAAATAATTGGATGAAAAGAAAGCAACTCTGTATCTTCTAATGTTCATTTGAAATATTCAGTGACTAGTTAGATATTAGGCTTCCTTATAAGTCATAGCATTAGTCAGACTTCCCTTTATTTGGAATTTGGAATTTTTAGTAGACAGTTCTATTTGCCAAGGATGACTTTTGATATTGATGTTGGGAGCGTTTACAAGGAGACTATTCTACGATCCACAGTCGGAGGTTATCTGCATCCTGCATTGATAGGGTATAAAACTTAGAACACTCAACCCTCAAAATTGCACGCCTTGTAATTCCACATTCCTTACGTACAGTATCTAGTGAATCTGTCTCGTTGTAAAGGCATCTGATTAGACAACCTCCACATGTCAAGTAAGCTGTGAACGAACAAATTGGGCAGGAGCCTATTAGCCCACCAAGCGCAATGAAGTCAGGGCTTATTTAAGGTTGAGAATACATTAATTCTTTTCTAGTGCATCAGCTCTTCCTAGCGCCGGTTTTAGCCTCAAGTGGGAGCTAACGATCGCAGCTCTTCCAGTCGTGAGTGCGTGACAGACATTGTTGTACGTTGTGGCCATTGTGTTCTGATTCAGGTGCAAGTTATGTGCTGGCTTTTGATGTCTCCAAGAACATGGTGGAAGAAGCGAAATTATCAACGGACGAGTTCTTCCGCACTCAGTAAGAATAGCTCGCATCGTTTTGAACTGCATCCACTTCAGTGAGCATTCATTCACAAACCTTGTTAGTTTCAGAATGTTTCGCACTAATTTGCGCTCATTTTTGCTTCAGTGCACTTTCTCAGTCAAGAGCGAATTTTGTAGTCACCTCTGCTACGGAAATCAGCTCCATTCCTGGTGCTCAAGAGGGAACTTTTGACCTTGCCATGTGCATCTATGTCTTTTGCAACTTGCTGTCTAAGGAAGAGGTATACCTTCATGCCAGAATCTCCTGAAAGTCGGAGCTTGAATGTGAACACCACTTTGGAATCATCTTGGAATCAGCTTTCAAGCCTCTTGGTTCAGAAAAATCGGGAACCTAAAAGTAGACCGTGCTGGAAATGAGAAAATCTTCTGGTTTGAAGTGAGTTTGGAAGCCTCATGTTTGGCTATATTGATAATGGAAGACATTTGATCTTTTGATCTTCCCATGAGATTGGATGAGTATGGAAACTGTTGAGTTGTCGTGATTCTTTTTTTCATCAAATTAATCTATTAGTATATGAATCTGACAAAGTGAATTCTAATCATGTAGATTAAGCAGGCGTTGGAAGAGATTTATAAGATGCTGAAGCCTGGTGGTAAACTCCTCATTTATGAGACCCATGTGATCGAGTATATGCAATGGGACGACAAATCAAGAATTCCATATCTGTTTAAATGGGGTGTAGCCAAAGAGGATGGCACCCAGTGGGGTTATTTTGAAGACGAAGGCAAGCCACGAGAGGTAACATTATGCACTCAATCTCCTTGGTTTGTAAATTGTAAATTGATAAATTAGTATACAAAATCGTCACTTTTTGTTAATGTCCGTGAATTTTTTTAGGAGCCTAATCTTGACATATGTGCTATTAGTTTTGCAATTAACCAACAAATTAATGATAATAAAAAAATTGGAGTGATATTATTGATATTTGTGACATTGAGTTGATAATTATCTATCTATCGACATTGAGGTTTGGTTTAGACTTGTCCAAACAAGTAAACCATTATAGGCCAAGACATGGTTGTTTGAAGCCGTGGGTAAACGTACATCAATGTTGTGCTTTTCATAACTAATCTTATCATCCGGACACGCTCTCGAGGTTTCACAAAATAACGGTCCTATGCCAATACTTACCGTTAGGTCAGAGCTCTCTCTTCCGCTGATCCTGGTCCGAGATTCGACAGCTCGTCAGATTTGGCTTCTGTCTTGTCGTAATCTAATAGGGCAGATGTTCGGCAGTAACTGAGGGGTGCACTCCGGCCTGCTTGTTGCTGTTGGTTGTCATGTTCCTCTTGGTTTGTTTCTCCAGATCATGATTAGGATGAATTCTGGGCAAGTGATCAAGTTCAGCAACCGACTCTACACCTTGTCAACATGGGTGTCCTTGATATTAGAAGCAGGTTTCCAAATCACTCAGTTTTTGGAGCCTCACATAGACCCGCAGGCCATTCCAGCTGATGCAACGGACAATGCAAAGTTCATTGCAGGCAAGCCGGTGGAGATGTGTTGGGAGTGCACCAAACCATTGTAACGACATCATGGCACTCCCTCGAGGCACAGGTACGAGAACATTGTCGACCAAACCTTCCACTTGAGACCTACAGAGCAATAAACCAAGCGCTTTGCTTTGAAAACGACCTGGATTACATGAATTAGGCCATTAGGGATGATTTTAGTTGGTGTAGTATGAACAAATCGAGAACTTTACACCAGCCACCCCTTACCCCACTCTGCATCGAATGAATATATTGAATCTGGAACTTAAATACCCGCTTAAGTACTCCCTTTGTTCCAAAAAATTTACATTATTTATTGTATGTATCCACTGACGCGGACTATCATAAATTCATAATCCTGTGAATGCTTGATGTAGCTAGTGTATTTTGAAGAAATCCGGAACGTCAGCCCTGACCCTTCTGAATTCCAAACATAATTTCGATCAGATAAATCGAAAATATATAACAAGTTCGCGGGATTGCACCCGTCTGAGATGGCTGTTCTGACTTCTGAGTTGGTAAAATTTAATCCAATCGAGAAACTTCGGTTGAAAATGTATTTTCTAAATTCTCTTCGAAAGTAGGTTAATTGGAAGGCCGGGTGGCATGATCAATAAACATCCTGCTGAGCATGTCGTGCTTGGGTAGTGAGTAATAAGCTCTCAATCCGCATCTTTATGATCACGGCAGTAGTCAACCTTTGCCTTCGCTGTTCTGAGAGCTTACGTTTTTGCGTTTGATTACTCCAGTGATCTGAAGCAGTACGCATGCTCTCTCACTCTTCGCCAACGTTCACAAGATACGATCGAGGCACCAACACACAAGGAATGTGAGCAGTGAAGTTGCACGGGATGCACTCACAAGGTCATGTCAAACGCATGCAGGCAAGTAGGTAGATACTTGGTAGAGTGAGTCCGTCAGGTTCTAAAGTTTCAACTTACAGAATTGGGGAAAACTTCAAACAATCATCTCGGTTTTTCAGATCCTCGGATTCTCGGGCAATGTTGTCGTCCAGCATCTTCGCAAGTAAGTTGAAGGTCGACAATAATTCATTATTTTCCATGGATGGAAATTTGGAATTAGAATAGGAATCTGAGACTTTCTATTGAATAATAGTGCACTTCAAACACCTACTCACTTTGTCCCACTAAAAACCTTCAAAAAGTTTCCCCATGAGGGATTAACTACATTTTTAGTCTTTCTGACAGGGATACATGCATTCAAAACTAGCAACCCATCCTTTAGATCTCTGCAAAATCTCCAACTTAGGCCCCATCATTTAGGCACTCAAAATCCATGCAGAAAGTACTATTTTTGACAAAATTTGTAAATGTTGCTAGCTCCATCGTTCTTGATGATTTAACCCATAAAGGCCCAAGGCCTTTTTTCTGCCAAAAAACACTCAAAACTGCCATTTCTATAGCAAAAAGTACAAAAAAATTCAAATTGTTTTTTTTTCACATCTAACCATAGGATCTTACACCTTATTGGTATGAGAATGTGTGGAAAAAATTTCAAAATTTTTGACCGCACAGATTGCAAGATATCTGCGTTTAAAGTGGAAAAATCAAGTTTTTCAGCACATTGCGGGACCAAATTTTTTGACTTTAAACATTTTTAACTTAAAATTTTTGCACTACAGCGTTTTGAGCTTTAAATCTTTATAGTGGAGAATTGAGTTGAGAGTCTAGGAAAAAAAAAAAATTTCAAAAAAACTTAATTATCATTCTTAAAAAAATTGTTAAGTAGAAGTAGGTACAAGATAGAAGGAAAATCTAAAATATTCATATATTTTATATGGAATTAAAATGCACTAATCCCAATGGTGAGATTGTTCTAGCAAGTAAACTAAACCATTCACAAAAAAAAAATTTGAAAAATTACAAAAATTGCATTCCGAAATGAATCCTACAAGTTATTTTTTTCAAGAAGATGCTCTAACTGCCCGAAAAACAAGAATGTCCATAACTTCCTCATAACAAATCCAAATGAAATGAATAAAAGCTTTCCAGATAG
The DNA here is from genome assembly GCA_951799445.1 of Pseudisothecium myosuroides. NCBI lineage: Eukaryota > Viridiplantae > Streptophyta > Bryopsida > Hypnales > Lembophyllaceae > Pseudisothecium > Pseudisothecium myosuroides. The sequence continues at coordinate 34,691,139 of OX637287.1, read as the reverse complement.
ACAAAAATATAATCTATGAGAAAAAAAATATTTTTAAAAAAAATTCAAAATTTTGCAAATTTTTTTTGCTGCCCCCCGTCCCCACGCATTCCAAGAAATGGCATAACTTCTTGCTCAAAGGTCCGATTTCAAATTTTTTTTTTCTGCCACGTACCTCTCTCAATTCTTCATGTTCACAAAAAGTTTCAAAAAAATCAGGAGAAAATTTCAGCAAAAAGGTACATGCCCGAAGACGCATTTGTCCCCCGAAGTGACAACGGGCTTTTAGGGGTTAAATGTTGGTAGCAACATTGGGATTCTAGAAACATCTACTGCAACCTAAATACCCACAACAAAGATTTCTACACCACTTCAAGAACAACTCTTCAAAGTGTCAAAGTGGTCACCAAATCCATTGTCAATACTATTGTCTGAAGAAGCACAACGAGTCCAAGGTGTCTCATATGGGCAAGGCCAAGCTTTTTTGGCAAAGAATGCTCCCTAATCACTTGACTTATCCCCACGAGGTCATTCAACACGGCCGACACTTACTCAACAATCGAAATCTAAAAACGGAGCTTTTTAGTGGGACAAAAATTGTGCTTGATTTGGAGTTTTTTAGTAGGACAAAGGGAGTAGACAATAATAAAAAGTGATCAAGCACAATACTGAGGTGAATGACGGTAACAATATGCAAGAATTAGGCAGCCCAAAAGGTCAAGTACTCCCTTTGTCCTACTAAAAACCTTCAAAAAGCTTCCCCACCAGGGAATAACTATATTTTTTGCCTTTGTGCCAGTGATTCATGCATTGAAAAACTAGTAACCCATCCCTTAGATCTATGCAAAATCTCTAGCTTAGGCAACGTCATTTAGGCACCCCAAATCCATGCAGAAAGTATCATATTTGAACATTGTTTGTGATTGCTGCCAGCTCTGTCATTTTTGATGACTTAAAGGTTGGTGGCAACAATGGGATTCTAGAAGCATTTATCCCAACCAAAATACCCGCAAAAAAGAAACTTGGCCCACTTCATGAACAATTTTTCATACAGTAGAACCTTGCTTAGTGCATACTCTGTTAGTGCATAATATGCACTAACAGAGATTGTACTTTGAAGCCTTTATTGATGAATAGTGGTTGGAGGCCTTGTAGTTAGAAGCCACGTTAGGTAGTGAACATTATTGCACCTCTCCAAATGCATAAACCTCTCCTAGTGCATAGTCCCAACAATCCAACATTATTCACTAAGAGAGGTTCTACTGTAGCCACGAAGTGGTTACCAAAGTCATCATCAACACTATTGTCTGAGGAAGCACAACAAGTACAAGGTGCCTCATATGGACAAGGCCAAGTTTTTTAGGAGAAGATCGCTCCCTAATTTCTTGACTTGCCCCCACGAGGTCGTTCAATATAGCCAACGCTTACTCAACGGTTGAAATTATAAAACGGAGCTTTTTAGTAGGACAAGCATTGTGCTTGATTTGGAGGTTTTTAGTGGGACAAAGGGAGTATACATTAAGCACTTGTAATATATATGTCACAATCCCTTATACCACATTTGGTCACAAATTAGACTAGTTGCTAACAATAAGCATTAGGCAATGCTACACACTTTAGAAGCAAGCAAACAAAAGCTAGGCAATAATGGAGGTTGACTTTTAAAAGTGCATACTGTGTAGGTGTGCCTAGGTATGCAAGGTTTGTCATTGGCTATGGAATTTTTAAGGCCTGCATAGCCTCAAAATAGGTGCACCTCTTGCATTGTGCACCTGTACAATGTGCACCCACAACTACATCCCTTGCAAAAACGCTCTCTATTTAATATACTCTATGTATGTATTAGACGAGAATCTTCTGCCATAATTACTTCAAGAGAGGCTAGAGATTTATTTCAAATTTTGTCTCTAATTAAGAGCATTGCCATCCATTATCCAAATGATTCACCTCAACAACTCTATCCAAAGCTAGTGGCCCACCCTATCTACGCCCACTTAACGATCTCCAATGCCCCAAGCTCAACAAAAAGATCCTTGGCCACAAAACAATCTAGGGACCTAACACTTCACTATAGAGTGTAGATTTTGGAGTATTTTAGTAGCAATTTGTAGCCTAAAGAGGTCTATGTTTGTTGATTCCGATATGACCAGACATGGTTGTGCAATTGTTGTCACTAGTTTGCCTAATACATTTTGAACATATGGGACTTGGAGCACTACAAGAAGTTGCTTCAAAGTGTGAATGGGTAGCCTTGTGGTGAAGTCACTCACAAAGTATAGAAGATTAGGCCCCCAATAGTCTAACTTGTATGTCTTATATTTCGAGAACGGGTGACAATGCTCTAAGAGCATCCTCAATCCATACCTCGGATATCGGCCCGCCACTGTTGCGTGATAGGCCTCATCAAGAGCCCTTTATAATTCCGGTGACTTTTCAAAAATTCTAACCCTAATGCAAAGCTTACATTCCAAACTTCATTTGATTTTTTGCAATATAATAGAAAAGAAAGATTCACATTAAATAAAGATCTTTCATGCAAAAATCAAGGTTCCAATTTATTAGTACATATGACAAAGTTTGAAAAGATATGACAATTATAAATCTTCCTATTGTAAGCCAAGTGGTGGGTTCTTCATATCTTGTCAATTTATCTGGTGTGGGAAGGAAATGGTGGCATTGGGATTAAAGTGAGGGGCCAAAATTAGTTGCGTTAGAGAGCCTTTGGGGGGATTTTACCTACATTGTAGCATTGGAATGGGTCAAGTTCTTATGTCGAGTCTTGGGCTAGTCTCTAAGGCCAAGCTTAAGGGAATGTGGATTCCTTGAAACTACAAAACATGACTGTAAGTTTGGTAGCATGTCTAGTGACGACCATTTTAGACCTTTTTTGAACACCAATTCAAGGTTGCTTTTAACTTACACTAGAAAAACTCTGTGTTTTTAACACATTTATTTGTGATGTCTAGTTGTTTTTATATTAAGTTTGATGTTACAACTAACGTCTTGATGTTATGTCTAATGTCATTGTTAATATAAAAATTGGTGGACATCACAAAAAATGTGTTAAAAAACACATGGGATTCTTGTATTGTCATTGATTTATAACAATGTCATTGTAATTGGATTTCTAGATCAAAGTAGCCAATGTTTGCTTAATAAATGACAAAATATCTTTAGATTTGTAATGTGGATTAGATCATTTTCAACCATTTTTTGCTTTAGTTATAGTAATCATTATACCATGTCATCATACTAGACTGATTTCATTTTGATTATTTTTAAATTTTACATAATTGTAGTCTTCACTCTATAGTCGAAGTTATAAAAGGAGTACCTTGTACAGTGGGGTACCATTCAAAATGGCGTTTTTGAAAACGCAGGGAAGGAAATTTCACATCTGTCAACTTTGACAGCCTCTCGAGGGCTCAAAAACTGATCTTTGACCATGAAATTTTTATCACAACATCATCTTTAAGTTAATTATATTTGTGACAAATTTAAAGTTCAAATAATGTACACAAAAAAATATATTCAAAATCTACCAACATGTGTAGCCGTGAGAAAAATTTCACTACTGCCAACTTTGACACCCTCCCAAGGACTGAATTTTTTTTCTTTTCCTATGAAATTTTTGCCATAGGACCGCCTATATTTTGATTAAATTTTTGAAAAATTTCAAGTTCAAAAGACCCCCCAAAAAATAGATATTCAAAATCTACCAACATATGTAGTTGTGAGAAACAATTTCACTAGTACCAACTTTGACACTATCCCAAGGGTTGAAAAATTGTTTATTTACCATGAAATTTTTATGATGAAATAATCTCTATGTTAATAAAATGTGTGATAAATTTCAAATTCAAGATATTCACACAAAAGAAATATCTTAATTCTACCAATGTGTATAGTTGTGAGAAAAATTTCACTACTACTAACTTTGACACTATCCCAAGGGCTGAAAAAAAAAAATTACCATGAAATTTTTTGCATAAGATCATCTCTATATTGATAAAATGTATGCCAAATTTCAAGGTACAATTTATGTTGGTATGTATAACAAAAAAATAGAATTTACTAGGTACCCAAATATTACACTGCAAAACACTGTATCTTTTATGATCCATTCTTCTTTCCTTTTTTTGGAGAGAACTTAATTGGAGTATACATCAATGAGGGAGTTTCTACATCATAGGCTACAAGCTCACCAACATTCGGAAAGTTTTTTTAGTTTTACCAACTAATTTCCTCCAATTTTCTTATTGAATTGTATTTTTCAAGTATTGAGTCTATTTATTTTCTCTACTTTTTACTCAAAATATAAATTTTGTAGATTTTTTCACCGATTTTTTGCCAATGTTTTCAAATTGCAACTGTTTTTCTTCCAAATTCCACTAGCTAACTTTGAACTAGACACCGGTTATTCCCCCCAAGTAGAAACTCATTCAAAGACATCTCTAAGCAACTGGATGAATTATTTTCCTTTTTCATCTACTATTTTTCCTTTGAAATCTGTCATTAGCAAGTCCCTCCCTCTCTGTGGCTAGGGTGAATCAAAATCCTAGCTCGTCTTATTGAAGTCATTCCAGGTGCATGTAAAAAAAAGACTCCTATTTTGTGCTTGATTGATTTATCTTCTATATTTATAGTAAACTTGCCAATCATTGCACTGACAAAGATCAAATCCTTCTCCACATAAATCTAGAGAATTGCATGTTTTGAAATTTGGCATGATTATTAAATGTCTTATTAAGATTTACCTTCAAAAAACAAAATGTAAAAGATTTCTTCCTATAAATTTTATGGCAATTTGAAGGTGATGAAGCTCAAGTCTAGTTAAAAATTCTTTAAAACCAATCACCGCACAATGTACGGTCATTGGGCGGTGATACAAAAAAAAAATTCCATCACAATTGAATTGGTGGTTGAATTGTGCAGTTAGTATTTGGTCATTGGAGGGGTGGTTGTACGGTTAGTGTTTGGTCATTGGGAGGTATTGTTGTGCGGTGTTTGGATGTGTGCGGTACGTAAATGGCTAGTTTACTCTAGTGCTGCGCTTGACTAGGCACGGTATTAAATTGAGTGTCTCTGACTTTTATCATGAAATTCAAGTATGTCGTACTCCCTCTAAATATACTTGTCTCAAATTAAATTCAACATTGACTCATAACAACGTAATGGACAACAATTGAAGCTAATTTGAACACCCCTAAAGCAAAAGAATGTGCAGATTTCATGCTCTAAAGACTATATAGCAATTCAATCCTTACAAAGGAAATCAAAATACAATTTCTAACCAATGAAGAATTCATCCCAAAACTACACAAAAACTGCTACTAATAAATCTCATTAGAAACATATGGGACCAACAGAAGGCCCTTAGTAACGGATCTTGGAAGTACAGAGAAGTGTGGGCTGCCCGCTTGCCCGTAATGCAATGATGATGTGCTGATGTGGACAGCTGTAGTCCAGCACAACCAATTCCAAGTGGTTCTGGTTGGCGCCAATTCCGTATCTGCTTCCGTCTTTTCCCTCTTCTGCTTTGCACATTCTTCCCGGATTGTTGCGCAGTTTGCATTCTTCTTAGGTATAATGCAGATCTAGTTGGGCTTTTGGACATTGCAAGATGAGACCTCATAGTTTAGCTCAGAGTATTCTCCTTTTCAATTCAATAGATGGTGATGGGAATTGGATACCCACAAAAGTAGAAATTAATTCTTGGGTGACACTTGCGGCAGGAAGAAATGGAGACCATGCTAAGGATTCTAAAAAGCATGGTGGTAATAGCAGTATGGATGGGTCTTATAAAGCCAAATTGTTGAAGTTTAGATTGAGTCCAAGCTTGAACAAGGTTTCACAAGTATCAATTCAACACGCGTATATGTGGCGCCAGTTGGACCTAGATCCAACAAAACTGATGATAGTCCCTACTGCATGCAACTGTAAGACATGTACTCTATCTTGGTACTTCAAAAATTTGAATAATTCTGAGATGTAAAATATTAAGGTGTCTTAATCTTGCTTTGAAACCATTTGTATGGAATCATTTCCTCGGAAATGGAGCGCGCCTACGAGTCAGTCAGTCTGTCTTGAGTAGGCGTAACTTTGAATTAGTCACATTCTGAGAGATTAAAGTATGTTTTTAGAAACTTTGATTTTTTAAATTTAAAACAGCATCTTCTTTTCCTTTGTTTTTCCAGATTTGACTGCTACTGTTGCGCATACCTGAGTAGCTGAGTTAGTATATTCCCATGATGTATTAGAAAAGTTTTGATCTAGAGTAGGCCAGAGCTCCTTCTTTGTTTGTCATCTAAGTTTGATTCTAAAATTTGAGTATGGTTGGTTCCATTCTGAAGCTTTGATTTTTGATAGACCTGTATCCAACTGCATATGAAGATTGAAGACTGGGTCGATCCCAGATGTATTCAAGGAATTATCATAGTGGTTCATGCAGAGATTGGAGAGTTGACACGAGGAAATCGATCCCACAAAGAATTATTGAACGATGCGGTGTTCTTTTATAACGCAACTTACATTCCTCGGTCTTCAAGGTCTACCTTTGGTCATATAGAATCCACTCTACTTCTTCCATTCAACAGTCCCGAATGGTCCCTGCCGGATATGCATTCAACAGAGCCATTTTGAGCAAAATTGCGATTTGACTTCCAAAACATTATGAAGCCTAACTTGAGTAGCAAACAATCACGGCTTTCTTGGTTTATGCCTATTAGGATTTTTGTTGATTTGTTCTCAGTTGCAAAAGATATTCATAGGACCCCCAATATATTTGTTTTTAGGTACATGACCAATGATTTGTGCTTGTCACTCATGGATAGAGGATGGGATTGTAAAATTACAGTTGGAAGAGATGTGATTAAGTATGTCATACCACAATCTTCTCTTGTGTTCAGATACCACATCAGGAGGTCTACCTTGTATGCTCTGTTTGTCTACAACCGGCATAAGATGTTATCAAATTCCACATGGCAAGCTATCAACCAATACGAGCCAATTATCATGGTATCTATATTGTGTGAAATGGGAGAATGGACACAGGATGTGGAAGTTGGAATGTCTTGGACATTTTTTGATATTTGTGAAGAAGTGCTACTACAACAAAGGGGTAGATACAGATCATACTGAGTGTGACATCTTCATAAAAACCTGGTGATACCTTATGAAGATCAATCCATGGCAAGAAAGACAATTTACTTCAGCTAATGCTATGCCACACAAAGTATTCCAACTAGTTGTAAGGTCTTAGAGACTGGGTTTTGATGATTAGTCCTTTTGATTGGAGGCCAGATCCTTTTACAGATTCAACTTATCAAAAATTATCATGGATCATTAGGGATCCATTTGCTACCTACTCGGGTGCATTTTTCTCTCCACAAAGTTGTATGAGCTGCAGAAGCTGATCTTAGACTTGCTTCACGCCTAGCAAGTATTGCAACTTCCCCTTGTAAGTTGGCTTCTAATTCAGCTGCATTTACTATAGTGTTTTTGTTTTTAAATCGATGTGCTATCACTATAAGAAACCCCCGTTTTAGGTGACGAGCCCTAATTTTTTATGACAGATTTTAGGTGATGTCAATGTTGACAACCCAAAAATTTTATGTCAACAAAAATGTACAATGTAACATCAATATTGACATAAAAACATTGGATTGTCAATGTTGATGTTATGTTGTACATTTTTGTTGACATAAAATTTTTGGATTGTCAACATTGACATCACCTAAAATCCGTCATAAAAAATTAGGGCTCGTCACTTAAAATGGGGGTTTCTTATAGTATATAATTTTGTACCAATGCTGAAAAGTCTAGACAAGTGGGCTTTTCTTCAACTTGCCACCAGAGTGTCAGGTGTGCCTTTGATATGCCAATTTCGCCGCGTGATGACTATTCTCCATTCCTTGGCAGGACCACATTGCCAAAGAGCTGTATTTTTTGACAAAAAATGGTGCATGTCTCACAATAATATGCTGCAAAAGTAAACACTTCATATCAGTTATATTTGTGGTTAATATACATATTCTACCTATTCTATTTTTTATTTTTAGATTCAATGTATTTTGAGAAGAAGTGGGGTCCTAGAGAACACACAAATTTTGATAGCAGTGACTCAGATTCAAATAGTGATAGTAACCGTATGTTGTTTTTATAGAAGTAGGTACGAGATTAGTTCTGCCAAATTCAAGTAGCGATATTGACGTTTATTCAAGTTTATTTGACTGCAAAGAAAAGTAGTCACCCATTTGGCCAAGTTTACTTGACTGTTGTTGATTAGTTTATTTTCTGCAACAAATTTAACTTAGCAAAATTGATCTGGTGAGTTTATTTGATTGTTGTTGACTACCGGTAGTAAGGATTGTAATGTATCAAAATTAAATGGTATTGATGTTGGTACCATCATTTTCAGATATCATTAGAGGAGATTTTGGCTTCTAAGAGCTCGCGAGTTCCCGGACTGTGGGAACTTTGCAAGACTGCTGAAACACTACCGCATGGCCAGTCCGACGTGGCCGAGCGACTGCCACGTCATTTTTTATTTTTTATTTTTGAAAAAAAAAAAAAAAAATTTAGTATTCTTTTAACATTTTAAGAACTTTTTTTATTTTATTTTTAAATTTAATAATAATTTTTTTCTGACAACAGGGCTGGTTCCCAGCATTGGGAACAGCCCTGAAACGGTCTTCCAGATGGCCAGATCTCCTCTAATGTAAGTTTTTACAAGTTCTGAATCTAAATTGGAGGTTTTAGAAACTAATACAAAGTATACATAACAAGACAGTTGGAACCTGTAGGCACCAAGCAAGTTGGCCAGACAGCCGTGAAAGGTAGCAGTTAGACTGCCTATAACTTATTAAGTTATTATCTGATTTCCAATTATTATCTTTTAGTTATTATCTAAATGGAATGGAACGGACAGTTCAATTCCACTCCCTCCATCGTTGATTTGATCCTGCAGATTTTGATCGCTTTACCCTCCTACCTTTTCAGCTTTACCCTCCTACAATTTCAATCTTTAGGTCAATGATCTTATGTGGTCAATATACATGTACCACTAAGGTTCTAGTTAGGTTCTAAATATTTTACATATAAAGTAAAAGTGTGTTGCACATAAAGTAAAAGCGTGTTGAGGTGTGTTGAGGTCTACCTCAACACACCAAGGTTGTTATACTGGACAGACCGTCCCCCTGCCCGTCCGTCCGGTTCGCCCATCCAATAGAGATGTTGCCTGTCCGATGTAGTCAACGGGCAACTGACTTTTTGTGTTAGTAAAAAAAGTTGACGTGGACTTACCTTGCAGACACCTAGCTAAGTTTGGGCGTAAACGCAAGTCGTTTGGGCGCGGATTCAAGCCGGTTGGGTGCGGACACAAGCGGGTCGGGCGTGGAGGCAGGGTTTGAGTCCACGCCCGGACAAAAACTGGTCGGTCAACAAAAAATGCCACCTTTGCAGAGACCTGGCCACATCACATATTGAAGGAAAATTTTCGAGCAGGAAAAAAATTTTGGACAGATTTTTGCTGCACTACCTGTTCAACACATCCGGACCGTCCGGTTGTCCCATCCATCCGGGACGTCCCGGTGACCTTGACCTGTCTGATGGGACAACCTTGATACCTGATGAGCTGTAGCCGCTCGATCCACAAGCCAAATCATTACTACCAACAAAGGACCCACCTAAAACAAGTCATAATAAGAATTGAAAATACAGTTGGGATCAAAAGCACAACAACAGTGTTGACTATTTTGAGCTTCAACTTCCAAGGGTGTAACACAAAGGAAGGATTGGGATTGGGAAAATGGTATTTTATATTTTCATGTCGCAAATTTTCCAGTTGAGATCTTTGAACGTGCTCCCGCACCTCTAACTCATCTGCAGTCTCTCGCCGGAACCAAAGCTTAAATAGTTTTGGAATAATTCCAAAAGTTAGAAAAGACGTTATGATCCAACATAAGGAGTACAAAGGGCCGGAGTGCTCATGGCATGTAACTTTCGTCGAGGTTGAAAGAGATGCTCCAAATAGGAGAACTTGGTACGCACTGTACAGAATTAGTATGCTATAAATCTCAGATGAGATAGATTTACAGTTATCTTGAGCCCTATTTAAACGTGCTATAACATCCCCCAAACTTTCTTTCCACACTTCTCCGGCCAGTTTCATCAATTTCCAGCGCTCGATTTTATCCTCTGGACTAGGGCAAGGCTCCTTGTAGGTGTATGCCCACATATTACTAATCTCTTTGTCTTCTATTACGTATACACCATCTTTGATTACATCCAATACCAAGTGCCTAGGGTCAGCCATCAACACCCTGCACAACATGCCATTTGTAAATTCAACCTGCCAATTGGGACACCTTCACATGCAGAAAAAACAAATCCTAACTTACAGGGAAACCTCATCTAGAAATGATCACATTTAGATTGCTCAAATAAAGCCTAACATTCTGAACCAATAGTGAAGAATAATTAGAAAACATGAGGCATTCATACAGCACCTGATCCTCCCCCTCCAACCCTAAAACATTCCAATCACAAAATAAGATATTCTCTCTAAAGTCATTCGAGCACCTGTATCCTCGAGCAGGGTTGCCACATCGGATGGGTCAGGATCACCGGATGGGTGGCCCGGACGGGACAACCGGACGGTCCGGACGTGTTGGACAAGTAGTACAGCAAAAATCTGCCCAAAAATTTTCCTTCAATATGTGATGTGGCCGGGTCTCTGCAAACGTGGCATTCCTTGTTGACCGAACAGTTTTTGTTCGAGCATAGACTCAAACCTTGCGTTTGCGCCCAACCGGCTTGAGTCCGCGTCCAAACTTAGTCAGCTACAAGGTAAGTCCACGTCGACTATTTTACTGACACAAAAAGTCAGCTACCCATTGACTACATTGGACGGGCGACATCTCTACCGGATGGGCAAGCAGACGGTCCGTCCAGTATGACAACCTTGCCCTCGAGCACCTGCACAGCAGCATTGATTTACTAAAACAAATACAATGTGTAACCCTCATCAAGAAATGAGAGCAATGAAGAGCAAATACTTACCGACCTAAAATCAGACATCACCACTGCAATCATCCAAAAGCACAAACAGCATCACAATCACAGCACCACCAAAACAAGAGCAAAAAACAGAAGAACAAGAGCGCACACTTACTACCGTGCACTCGCAGTGATACCACGCACATGCACTCGTACCTCGAGTGCCATGGGCGGCGCGCGTCTTCGCTCCTGTCTCTGAAGTCAAGAGACCTAATTCTATATTTTTTTGGCAATGAAATTCCATTTCATTTGTTTAAAAAACAACAACTAATTCCGACCTTATCAGGACGGACCTATAACCGCTTTTCTAAACTTCTCTCAGTATGTTGCTCACATTTTGAAACAGTATATAGTGGTTCTTATAAATATTCATATACATCAAAAATTGGCATAACTAATTGGGAAAATTAGATTTTTCCAATAAATATTGGACATGTTGAAGTATAAAACGCAAAATTTGTCATTTTTGCACTTGGCTTTATAAAACTGCATTTACAAACCGTATGAGCAAAATTTAGCTCTTCACCAAAAAGGGGGGGGGGTACTTGCCCATTTTTGTTTTTTTGGAATTGTAGAAAACTGTAGAACGAGACATTCATTCTTCTTTGTGCAATGATTGTATTTGAGCCATTTTTTCCTATTTATGGAGTACCATACATAATTTTTCTTTTCAATTCACAAGTTCATGACTGCAATGATGCTTTTTATAAGCAACACAATTGTATAAAATGATTTTTCAAAAAATTTAAAATCTTATTTTGACATCTTTATAATTTATTCAAATTTACTAGTGAAAAAAAACTTTTAATACAAGTAAAAAATTTTCAAAATTCTTTAGTAAGTGGAATGAAAATTCTTCTTAGAATTTTTTGGTAAGAATTCCTCAAACCTTAAAAAAACAATTGAGTGAAATATTACTCACTAAAGTATGACTCAAAATTTTTACATTTCTTATAAATCACTCCAAAATCTCAAAAAATTGTGAAGGCTCTCTAAGCTGTAGAACAACTTTTGGAAGGGGGAGCAACAAGAGGGATTTTTTTGCCACTTTGCACAAGTGGCATAATTGGTGTCATAATTTAGCATGATGTTGTGCGTACTAATAAGCTACTTGGTTTTGGATTAGAACTGGAACGTAACAACATAATTACAACAGAAATGACAAAGTTTAGATTCAAAGAATTTTACCTTCTAATGTGATGTCATATAATTCCACCATTGTTCTTTGAACTTATTCAACATCAACAAAAAATGAATTATTGTCATTCAACTTGATGTGAATAGGATCTTTTGATTTTGACTTGACTGTAGTTGGTACTTCCAACGAGTTGTTGATCGAATGGTACTCGCCAACATACTCGCCCAACTTGAGATTTAACATTTTCCTGAGAGTTGACACTGCATGCGGTTTTGGCAGACATCCGACCTGAAGGCCCTTTCTAGTACTTTTTACTACTCCCTTGAATTTTCTGTAGATTGCACCATATCTAGCCCTTGTAATACCATTCCGATCGCATGTCTCTAGGATTTCATTTGCTCCGATGCTCTTGCCAATTTTGTCAATGTAATAGTTAGCCATACGGATACCTACTGATGTCATTTTTGCCGATTTGCACATGGCAATGACCTCTTGTTTTGACAGCATTGAGGCTAAGACTTTGGTAGTGCCTTCCTGAGTTTCTTTGCTACCACAAAGACGTTCTCTTGATCCATTTGTAGCATTCCGCATTTGAACCTCAGATGCTGTTTTTGGAACTAGAATACTCCTTGCTAATTGAAGGGTTCGTTTTGCCTGACCTCCACCTTTGGCTAAATCTTGGACATCCTCTCTAGGCCTCATGCTGCTACGGTAATTGTATGGTGTTTTTATCAGCTTTCCTAAGCAATTCTCTCTTCGTCTCAATGTTGCTTTCGTCCTTTTCAGTTCCAAAGATAACTCATTCAATTTTTTTTTGGATTTTTCTTTCTCAGATTCAATGTAAATCCAGAAGTCAATCTCCAATTGCAATTGATCATCGTTGTATTCCTCTATGGTGGCATGTGAGCATCTCAAGCATTCATCATAAGATACTCGCATTTGATTGATTTCCAGTTGGAGTTTGGAGAATTCGCTTTTCAATCTCTCGCTAACTGAAACCAGGAGTTGATTTTCTTCAACAATCTTCTCCCTAGCAGATGATTCCGATCTAATGAATGTGATTAATCTATCCCTCTCCTCACACACGCCCATGAACTGTTGCATGTTTTCTCGATATATGGAATTTTCTCTTTGGGCCTCGGCTAACAGGAAATCAATTTGGTTGTTTTGGTTGCACAACCTCTCGATATATCCAAACAAACCATTCTTTCCCTCAGCTACAAATTCAAGCAATTGACTAACCGATTGAAATTGTGGGCGCTTATTGTCAATTGGATTGTGTGGATATATTGAACCATCTACCCAGAGGTCGATGTGTGACGCGCCAACTTCCCGCATTTGAGGAAATTGAGACTTCGGCGTTTGCTCGTGAAGCGCACGACTACGAGAAATAAGCGGAGCATATTTGCTTGCATTTGTAGCACTAATTTGGTAGCTTTGATTAGCCATTAATTGTTGCTTCAAAGTTCGTGATTCTCGGCAGTTTGCCTCGTCAATCTGGACCTTCTAATGGAATGTTGGCTGGACCCCAGAAACATCAGCTAATATTTCGTTACATCCGATCCCTACAATGAATGTATACCGTTATGTTCCATGTAATAACGGTAACTCACCTCTCGCTAACATTGACAGATTCAAACTCAGGATTCAAATTCGCAATTCAATTCAAACTGGCGCCCCCATTGATCGATTGATGGGAGGTTTGTGATTGAGTGATTGACGTCGAGGACCGGTCTTCGCTCAAGCTATGATCAATCGATGAATATGTGTAACAAAGCAAAAGATTATAAGCTTTTAACGCACCTCAACGCTCCTTTGATGAACACTCACAGCTACTGCTCTTTTAATATTTTCTTGGAATAGCTCCAAGGATACGATACCAATTCAGAGGGCCAGTAAACCCAGACTTCTCAAACATTTTAGTGTTGTAATTGTGCTCTTCTGCCGGATGCCATGACGGAAGCTCCTCTCTCAAGAACATGCTTGATAATTCTTTACCATTTGGAGCAATCTCCAAAAGCTTTTAAGGTTGCTGAAGTTCCTACACTTACAAAATCGCTTTCTGCTCTTCCTCGCTCCTTCTATAATGGAGTGATGTGAGTTGTGTTAGTGATTAACCAAATCCAAGGGCGACTCAAATTAATGTATCTACTCTCAGTTCCAGTTTGCAATGTATAGTACACTATTAGTGGCTTCATGCAATTAGACACGAAAATTTTCAATGGAAAATATATGATATCAGGTGACGATCCTTAGAACTGATGAGGGCTCTTAACTCTCTTCAGATTCTCCATGCTGTACGGATAGCCCTTAATTCAAGCAATTTTAGTAGCAACCACTGACAAGATTGGAACACAGTTAACAAGATTAAAACATAGTTGAAGGGAGAATCGAATCACTTGTGTCCAGACCTGGAAAAAGGAAAAAAAAATTCCTAGAATATGGTACACAGTAACCTCGGAGCCATCGACGTGAACTGAACTGTCCGTTACTGATATCGCTATTGAAAAATCACATTGCAAATGAATCTCACACCAAAAAAAGAGGCTACTAATAGGAAGGCTAGCTTAACACAAATTTGATGAAGCATCCATTACTTTGCGTAATCTTCATTTGCATCCAAAAACAACTAAACTCGAAGAAAAAAAGTCAGAAACATTCAAATTGCGATGAGGAAGCTTCCTGGAGATAAGAAACATGGATTCCAGCTTGAAACGTGGTGGGGGAGAGGCTGAGCTAGACCACGCAATCATTGCTGCATGTTGCCCGTTTTTGAAATTCCAATATTAGCCGCCCGATTTCAAACTCCCAAGAGTGATCCTGGCCACTCAAGCTATTTTGAAGATTGCCCGCCATCTTGGCTTCCTCCCTTTTTGCCTTAGTTTGATCAAAGGCAAGCGGCCCTACAATGGCCAAAGAATTTTTCTAATGCTTATTGAGTATTTCCTTGAGTTGAATCACAAGACATTGTCAAAATTGAATACAAAGGACATCAATGGACGTCATTGCATCAACATTGCTAGGGAATGATCAAAATTAATACCACTAGAGCAATTTCCAAAAGGGCAAAAATTTGTCACTTTTGCCGCCTATTTTCAACATGTGCCGCTTCACTGTTGTCTTCTTTTCTTTCAGACCTAGTGGGCTTTTGTAGAAGCTACAATATCTATGCAATTCTTTAAAAAATAGGAGCAATTCATACAATAATCTAGCCATTTCTAAGAAACCCGGATTTAGTTTGGGACAGAGGGAGTATTTCTAGAAACTGCCATATCCGAAGTTAAGCGCTTTAACACCCTATAACTCAGAGATTTCCTCTTGTACAATACAGTAGACACTTTGCCAGACCTCACCAGACGATGGAATATCCTTTTATGGGATTTGAGGATTATTGGGAGGGTTTTAATTTTTTAATTAAAGTGGTCATTTACATCTAAGTTCTTTTTTTTAAATCAAAGATTTTTTGAAAGCAAAGAAACCCGCTAGAATTGGACAATACTGTTAGAGCATCTCCACCACATTAACATATTTGGGTATGTGAAAAGCTTTTCCCAGAGTGTAGTCGCGTGTTTGGTTTCATTCCATCTCCCCCTTTTCTAGAACTGCCGCAGTGCAACACGCAACACCCCTCACCACCACAGTTCACCTTGTTCACCGTGATTCCCTTGTTCACCTTTGCAAAAGAGAAATTATAGTTGCAACAATCGCACAGGAGAAATTACATAGACTAAGATCGGAGCTCCGAGGTTCTCGTTCACCGCTATCCACATTGGTCACCGTAGGTCGGGGTTTTCGTAATTTTGTCGTACACGATTTAATAGCCACAAGCGGAGAAAATAATTCCTCGTTGTGTGAGCTCTTGCGAAAATGGAGAAGACCTTCAATATAGCGTAGACAGAGGCTTGTAGCATGACCCAAGAAAACAGGAAAATGTTTTGCGTGCTTGTTGTGGAGCTCAAAAGAAGCGCCTTCACGCAACAGTCGGGTTTCTGTGAGTAGATTGCGGTATGCTGTGGCAGTGCTCTTACGATGGAAAGAAATAAGAAGTCTCCAACCTACACTAAATAGTGAAATTAGGTTGCCTTAACAATTAGGTTGCCTTACTTCAAGAAAATCACTTTACAAGCCAACCAATCAACAAATATGTTTACTGTTTTTCCTGTTTGTATACATAGAGGTTCATGAGTCCCACATGCATAAATTTTTAATTCAAAAAAATAGTAAATTCTTGTAAAGAAACGATACATATTTATATAGTGTAGAATGTCGAGAAATTAGTGTGTGGCAACCTAATTTCACTATTTAGTGTAGAAATCACGCCATTCCACAGAAACTCAAAAATCAAACTACAGTACAGAACTGTCCATTTCGGGATGCACGGATGGATGAGGATCAGATTCCTCATTCGATCATTCTCTGTCAGTCACTTTTCTGTGGACCCCCTTATCGTCATCCTTCACATCTCATCCAGGTGCCACCTTTGTAAGCATTCCAGCAATTACAAGCTTTGCGACTCCCCCATTCAATACTGCCAAGTTTGCACCAGAAATTTGCAGGGTTTCGTCGTGTCGACTTGCAATGCAACCTCGACATTCTTCGGTGCCTGAACGTCTGGCCTTGAATTTTGGACAAGCCTGACCTCTCCAGTTCAACCGAAGGCAGATTGTGGAGTCAGTTCTGATTTCAATTGAAGGCATTTTGTTGTGTGAAGCTCCAAAAATTCAGAGAGTTTGCTGAGGAGTGGGTGGCGGAGGAGGCTTCATGGACGCCATCGCTGCGGGCACCTCGTGCCCCTTATCTCTGTCTGCTTCAATTCAGTGGCGAAATGGGACGTCTTCCAAACGATTTTATGGTTCCTCAATCTCTATGAAAGGTATGCACAGACTTCTCTTGAATTGGCCCTGCTGAATGTATCGTGTGTCAAATGGTATCGTCGTTTACATTCTAGGCCAAAGGTAGGATTGTGTGCTTGCTACCAAGGAAAGGTTGACAGGGCTTTTAAAACTCCTGAATGGATGGTTTGGAAAATATTTTGATTTGTTGAGTTGTGTGGAATTTCGCAGGGAGAAATGGTCTTCAGAGTAATAGCAGAAGCGCGGCAGTGCGTTGCGAGCAGGCTACAGAGTAAGCACACGTGAGATGTAACTCTCTTCTCTTATGATGATGGATATGTGGATTGTTGTGGAGAAACACTCGTTAGCCGACAAAAGTTATGTTTGAGAGTTTATCACGAGAATTCTGTTATGGCCTCTTTGAATCAGTAATTTCTTCTACCGAATGCCAAAGCAGAATTTTCCTTAATAACGTCCCAAATCTATGGCATCTTATTAAAGAATTTTCCTTGGTTAGGGAGATGCGGTGATATGGAACATCGGTTTCGAATTTGGTTTCTTGCTGGCATGTCTCTGAGTTGTAGGGCAATTTGAGAATTGAATTGCTGTGAACTAAAATTGTGGGTTGTAATAGCAGGTGTGCCCACGAAAATAGGGAAGCACTGCAGAGACGAGAGGTTATCGGTCAAGCTTTGCTGGCCATGTCCTTGACCTTTGCCCTCCCTGCCTTGTCGGCTACAGAGACAGGTTGTTATTGTGTTTCTTGAAATCATCTTGTTTCTTCCCAGTTAGTCAGTGCATTGAAGTGTAGCATCATGAATCAGAGTGTGGTATTTCAGAAAGTTACTTCTCGTTGGATCTGAGTGCTTAGGTTCCAGAAATTCTGATCGCAGATTTGAGATGATTCGATTTTGAGATTGTGATGTTGGAATGTTCAAAGCAGACGCAGCTTCTGAGTATACAGTTTTCGAGGATAAAACTGATAAATATATGTTGATGGTGCCACAAGGTAAAGATTGTCTCGACATTGTGCAATGCACTTCTAATCTGAAAAGGCATTCTAGAAACTACTTGCGATAATCCCATCTGTTTGTAATGCCATTTTCAGGTAGGTGTCTAACGCAAACCTGCCAATTGTAACCCACTCGACTGGGTTTTTTAGTGTGCCTTTGGGGGCTGAGTTTCCTGCTAGTGAAAATTCATGCATGATTAATTGGCTCGCTTGTTTCAATATCATCTCATCACCTGCGCTTATAATTACGAAATGCAGATTGGAACAAAGGCGAAGGGATAACGTCGGGGCAAAGGAAAGTTACAGCTTTCTATCCTTCAGATGGCGGTCTCACAAATGGTATGTGGCTTTCGAAGTAGACCAGCATACGAAGCCTTCGGGTTGAATGGTTTTCTATGGGGTTTTTTTTATTGAATTGTATGATTTTCCTATGGTTTACTATTTTGGTGGTTGATGATCCTGATCAAATGCATCTGGTTTGTGATTGGCAGTCAATGTGGTCATAACAGGACTTGGCGCTGATTTCACAGCCCTAGGGTCCTTTGGCACAGCGGACAATTTCGCCGAAAATTTGGTAAAGAAATCGATTTAGGGTTTTCTATTTAGTTCTTACTCATGGAAATTATTACTTTTCTTATATTCTGATTGGGGTCTTTTAAATATGTTCCTTTGCTGGTGTTAGGAGTGCATCCTTTCAATTTAAATGTTGTAGCTGGTCCTGTTCTAGCCGGTAACTATGAACCGGGTACGATGTTTGCAGGTGAACAGTCTGGACAGGAGCTGGCAGAGACCCCCGGGCCAGAAAGCTAAGCTTGTAGACAGTCGAGCGAAAGGAGGTATGAGCTTTCTTGACCCGTTTTGCAGCCAAAATAGTTTTGCTTGTAGAATTCTGGGTGTTAGAATTGGCACCACACCCCAGCGCTTAGTGTGTGTAAATGGAACCAAGTTAGTCGATTCTGCCATAAATTCACCTTTGTGGATGTCAGGTAAATATTATGTGGAGTATACAATACAGAGAATAGGAGAGAAGCAGCGACACCTCGTCTCCGTTGTCGGAATTGCAAGCAATGGATGGATTAACAGACTTTATACTGTCACCGGCCAGTATTTCGAGGAGGACGCATCAAAGTATAAATCAGATGTCGATAAGGTATATGCATTTCAAATGACTGAAACTGCTTTTTTTTTCCTTATAGCTACGTTTCCAGTTGGATTCTTTTTTGCGCATGCTTTGCTCAACAGCTTTGCTCACTGTCCTTGGCTGCGCAGGTGATCTCCTCGTTCAAATTCGTTTAGTGATCAATGGAGCTCGGTATGCCGTGATCTTCATACTGGTAACTGCCGTCCAGACTGTGGTTAAGTTTTGTTTCTACGTCCTTTCAATATTGCCATTTCCTACACTTATCTTTCACATTGGATGCAAGTACCGAAACGAGATTAACGTCGTGAACTACTTTCTTTCCAAAGATTTAGTGCTGGTAGCAGTGGAATGCAATAAGAGGTTGCACAGAAGATGTTGTATTGAAAGGGAATAGAAGACGATTGCACATGATTCTCCATTTCAATTTCATTGTCTTGGATTGGTTTCAGAGTCAGGATGTTTGGTATTTTTTCTTGGTTGAGAGAGTCTAGACAAGCACTGTCGTTATGTTTTGGCTGGCAATCGTTTTTCTTGAATGGATGGGACATCACAAGAAGTTTCAAACTGCATGCTTTGTGAGCTGATAGACCCGAGGCCGATATCCACCAGGGCCTCAGGCCAAATGTTAAGCACTGTTCATGGGGAGGCCCCATTTTTCTGATTTTGCAGGTCCTAGAGACTAAGTTAATGTTTTAGAGAACATGAATTCAAGGTTGGGGATCTGTGACTCCAAATTCGCCCCAAGGGACGCACTGCTGCTTTGCCCCTAGGCAGTAAGGCCGACGGGGTCTTAAACCGCACAAAAAACAAGGACAGATGTTTTTGCATTCATCTCCCAAGGTGACAAAATTTGCAGTTGGTCTAACCCCGGGTCCAGTATGATGTGTAATGGGAACACAACTTCAAAGGCAGAGTTTTTTCTCGTCTGTCCACTTGGGAAGTTGAGTGACCCGATAGTCGTACTGCAATCGAAGCACTGTATTTTGTACTCAATGTTTAATCAACCAAAGTCATCTACCAAGCATGTGGACGACAGTTTTAACTGACAAGCTGGTCACACACAATAGAAGAAGCCGATTCATCTTTGACAACATTGACTCGGCCTTTGAGGACAGGTTCACATTTCATACACGCTCCAGCATCAACTGATGTGTTGACTTAGAAATGCATTGAATACATCATGTTCTTCGGAGCGTAGTGTGGTGCATGAGAGGAAACAAACTCTTAACCCCTAAAGGACCAAGCCATTTTCAGGCTCCAAAACCACTGAAAACTGCCATTTCTGCTGCGATCACTTCCTAAACCAAAAAAACTTTTTTTTTTTACAATCTAACCGTAGGATCTTGTATTTCACTTGTCTCAGATCATGTGGTAAAAATTTCAAGAAATTTGACCGTTCCGATTGGAAGATATTAGCATTCAAAGTTGGAAAAAGAAATTTTTTTGAACTGTTTCCTGCAATTTTAGATGACTTTGACGGCCATTTGTGGATTTTTTTGCACTACACACCTTAAAGTTAAATTTTTTTATGGTGAACATTTGAGTTGAGAGTCAGGGAAAAAATTTCAGCATATCAAAACTTGATTTTCACATATAAAAAAATTGTTAAGTAGAAGTAGGTCCAAAATTGAACGAAACACAAAATCGTTAATAGCTCTTAGGTGGAATTAAAACACCATAATCCCAATGGTGGGATTGTTCTTGCAAAAAAACTAAACCTTGTCAAAAAAAAAAGAATTGAAAAAAATTGAAAATTGCATTCAAAAATGAATTCTATAAATGTTTTTTTTTTAAGATGCTTAGATTGCCCGAAAAACAAGAATGTCCATAACTTTTTCAGTCTGAGTCCAAATTGAATGAATCAAAGCTTCAAATGTAGACAAAAACATGATCTTTGAGGGGGGAAAAAAAATTTAATCATTTTTTTTTTTTTTTTTTTTTTTTTTTCTACCCGACGAATTGCTTTTTTGCTTTAGAATGGCATAACTTTTGTTCCCGGGCACCGATTGAGATAAAAATTATATTTTTAGAAAGCTAATGTGATTTCCTATCTTCAAAAAAAGTTTCAAAAAATCAGATTAAAATTTCAGGTCGCACGAGCCTGCCCAAAATCCCAAGTGTCCCCCGAAGGGACTTTGGTCCTTTAGGGGTTAAGTTACGGTTATACAGCCGAAGGATTTAAAAGGAAATTCTATGGCCAATCACCCACCGTAACTTACATCTGTAGGCGAACCTCATAAGTACGAAAGTTTGCACCTGCAGAAGACAATCTTTTAAGTTACGCCAGCCTAATATGAGGTATAGATTACTTTCTTCTGTAATGAATAAAAAGAATCATATACTACCAAAACCATGGTAAGACCTCTAATGGCATATTATTGTTGAAATGCATAGAATCATAATGTTATTATCCCTAAACTCAAAATACCACCATCGTGGTTTTATGAAATTAGTTTTGTTTCCTTTTTACATTTTTTTAAATCATTTTTATCATCTTCCTTTTAAGTAGATGAAGGTTTGACATGACAAAACAAAACCCCTAAATTTAATTGAATTCAAAACAAACTTGTAAAATAAAACTGTTTTTTTTTTCCCTAGCTTGTTGCTTGTTGCTTGATAGCCTCTAAAAGACAAAAGGTTGCTCCAAAATTGTAGAGATGTAGTATGAAATGAAAATTAGAAGTATGATTCAATGATGGCTTTCAAACTTGGGAAGCCACTTATTGGTGTTTCTTAAACCCATGTGCGTGCAAAAGGGTATAAAATGGGACCAATTGGTTTTGTTCAAGTGATTTTAATCCCCCCTTATCTTGTATAATTTTCCAAAACTAATTAACTAATAAATAGGAGGTATAAAATATTTAAATCAAAACCAAATTGGATTAACAGTATCCTTCAGTACTTTAAAAATTTTAACTTGTATTTTTTTCACCCAATAGCTTAAACTCAATACATTATTTACTTCAACAATTTTCAAGTTTATATGCAAGCAAATACAAAACATATACTCCTTCTATCTCGAAATAAATGCGGGGTTTTCTAGAAATGGCTAGATTAATGTGTGAGCTATTCCAATTTTCAAGGGATTGTACAGATATTATAGGTTCTACTAAATCCAACTTGGTGTGAAAGAATGGAAGGTGAAGTGGTGCATGTTGAAACGAGCAGTGAAAGTGACAAATTTTTGCCCTTTCTTGAATTGCTCTAGTGGTATAAATTTTGATCATTCTTCAAGCAATGTTAATGTAGTGACATTCATTGGTGTCCTCTATATTCAATTTTGACAATGTCTTGTAATTCAACTCCAAGAAATTCTCAACAAGAGATTTGCTAGTAGCAATTATATATAAATTTGGATTGAATTCTTCACCTTAAAGTTTGGTTGGTTAGAGGTTGTGTTTCGATTCCCTTTGCAAGGATCTAATTGCTATATAGTTTTTGGAGAGTGACATCTGCAAATTCTTTTGCTTCAAGGTATTCGAACTAACTTTAGTTGTTCATCAAATTGTGGAGAGCCAATTTCAAATTTAATTTGAGACAAGTATTTTTGAAAATCCTAGATTTATTTCCAAACTAAGGGAATATATGATTATATGTACAGGTTAATTGACAAAAATGCATTCAGTTTCAACTGGACAGCACAAGCACAAACTAAGGTAGTAGGCTCATAAAGTGATCCTTTAAGGATTGGTTGGACATTTTGATGGATTTCTAATGTGTGGAAGTATTTTCCCTTTTTTCACTTGAAGACAAACTGATGCGAAATCTAACACAAGTGGTTTCATATTTTTTGGAGCATTTATGAATTATTTATGAATTTCCAAAGAATTTTGCCATATGGACCTATTTCTGATCATAGCCCTTGCAAAACCCACACACGTGTAGTCTTGAAAAAGATATGGCTTTATCAGAAACAAGCATTGCCACATGTAGAAAGTAATAGAGAAGGTTCTAAAATGTGACCTTTACTAAAACTTAAATGGATGCTTGAATCAATCATTATTTCAGATTTTTTAGCATCCATAAGAAGGTTGTTGGGCCACCAATTCTCATTTGATGATGTAACTCTTCAGAAAAGGTACTCGATAGTACTAAAACCCACCAAAATTGCATGTGTGACATGTATTCAAAATTCACGTATTAAATTAATTTAAAAAAAATTGAAATAATTCAAGTGCATTTTCTATTGCTATAGGAAGCTTGCTTTTGAATTTCATGTTCATTCAATCATTTTTGCAATACTTATGGCACAAAACAACTTCCGCATTGAATGTGTGATAGAAAATAATACAAGTGTTTCTTGCAATCACCCGTTTATGTAGACGTTAGCTCAAACATCTAATATCACGGCACCAGATTGGATGTTTTTATTCTATCAATCTTAACATGATTTTTTTGACATCTATGCTAACATCCATAGACATCACCAACAACGTCCACATGTCTGATTCTAGACATCCAAAAAAACACGAGGTTCTTCTGGTGCTTTCTTTTTGGGATCCGCAAATGTTGTTGATTTTTGTCTGCATGGATTAATCCTTAACTATCATGTGTTTTTACAATAAGACATGTATATTGGATTGTCTCATGACTTAGACAATTTTAATAAAGTTGTTGTATAATTTTGCACTTCTCAATGAAGGAAATGCACAATAGAATTCACCGGTCACTTTTTTGTGAATGAAATACTACTCTATGAGCCCTGTCTACATTTTGTGATGTGGGCCAAATTTTGGATTGAATAATGTAGAAATTGTGGGTTTGCATACCCTAATCCCTAGGTCTTCATGTCTTGTGGCATTGCAATGTACTCGAGTATTTGTTTCTGTAAGTGTTGCAACATGGTTTTTGGGTTGTTGTTGAACATCCTAGCATGTTGATTGTTGAGATTATAGTTGTGATTGCTGTGAATTAGATGTGAAACCCTATGAATTCATTTTCTTGACATGAATCCAAGGTTGTAAGCTTTGTTCTAATGTAGGAAGCTCTTATTGCGACCCTCTTCTTCAAACCGTCCCTACAAAAGGCTCTAAAATGGATACACCATGGTCAATGAATGGACTATTTATAATGTGAGAGTATAATAAAATTTGTTAGATACTAGAGTTATTTGTAAAGTCCCCCCCAGTTTGGAGGGGACTTTTTCCGACAAATTTCCTCCGACGGACGACCCCACAGGCGACCCCGACCCCGCAAGCGACCACTAAACCGTAGGCAAAGTCCGGACCAAACTTCTTTTGGGTCAATTTGGGTGCTTAAGAAAGTTTGATACCCACTTTTGTATTGACTTTTTGCCCAAAACCTGCTTTTTCACAAAACTGCAGGGTTTAAACCCCGGTTTTGGGTACTTTACGAATAACTCTACTAGTTCATACTTTTCCAATGGATGGAATAAGAGTCACGGTAGGTCCATTTCTAAACTAAGCGGATAGGTGTCCATTGAATTTTTTTCAAATTTGGTAGACTAGCTCTTCTAATAGAAATACACCTTCTCAGAGGAGGGATTTCCAAAAACATTTTCCAAGTGTGTTTTATACTAGCCTAAAGTGTGTTATATTCAGGTTGAATTTATATTGAATTAAAAATGTTTTTTTAGTTCTAAATTTGATCTTCCTACTTTGCTCTTAGTCAGCAACAATGGCCATTTTTAAAACAAAATTTTCAAACTCATTTCCTAATTTTCAAAAATAAAAATGTGAAAGTCTCATTCTCTAGGATAAATTGTAGCATGTGGCTCAAAAAATAGTACTTCAGGGTGTACATAAAGACTCAATAATATTGCTGGGGCTCGTAATACCTTCTATCTGCCAATGTAAATTATTTTTTAATGGAAAATTAAGTATTTCCATCCATTTTTGTCATTCAATGATGAACATCACATGTTGTTAGAATAGTAAATTTGAAATCCAATTGACCATTCAAATTTTATGTTCCATGCCTTCAATAGTATTGAAGGTGACTCATAGTACAAAAAATACTAAAAGTCCAAAAATGCAAAATGCAACAAATAGTACAAGTGTTTCTTGCAATCACCCAAACATGCTTTTTGAGAGTGCTAAAATCTTGTCATGTGGTTGTCACTTGAGTGCCATATAAGCACCATGCAAGCAAGGAAAGCCACGTGGAATTTTTTTTTATCCGGTCCATTGATGATGGAGTACCTGACATGGCGGTAGGAAAAGTAATGTGGTAACTAGCAAGGATGGCGTAGCATGCCTAGTCAACACACTTTTATGTTGTCTTTGGAAAAGGACTACACATTTAACCCCTAAAAGCCCGTTGTCCCTTCGGGGGACAAATGCGTTTTCGGGCAGGTACCTACGGGCTGAAATTGTATTCTGATTTTTTGAAATTTTTTTTGGAGATAGAAAAACTGATGAGCTTTGTGGGAATATAATTTTTTTCTCAATCGGTGCCCGGGAAAAAAAGTTATGACCAAATAAGCTCAAAACAAGGGACGGCGGGCAGCTCGGGCAGCAGAAAAAAAATGGACAAAAATTTGAATTTTTTTTTAATATTTTTTTCCTGATAGATAATATTTTTGCCTATCTAGAAAGCTTTGATTCATTTCATTTGGATATGTTATGAGAAAGTTATGGACATTCTTGTTTTTCAGGCAGTTTGAGCATCTTCTTGAAAAAAATAACTTGTAGGACTCATTTCTGAATGCAATTTTTCAAATTTTTCAAATTTTTTTTTTTGGCATGGTTTAGTTTACTTGCTAGAACAATCTCACCATTGGGATTAGTGCATTTTAATTCCATCTAAGAGATATTAATATTTTAGATTTTCCTTCTATCTCATACCTACTTCTACTTAACAATTTTTTTAAGGATGAAAATTAAGTTTTTTTGAGTTTCTTTTTTTTTCCTAGACTCTCAACTCAATTCTCCACTATAAAAATTTAAAGCTCAAAACGCTGTAGTGCAAAAATTTTAAGATAAAAATGTTTAAAGACAAAAAATCTGGTCCCGCAATGTGCTGAAAAACTTGTTTTTTCCACTTTAAACGCAGATATCTTGCAATCTGTGCGGCCAAAAATTCTGAAATTTTTTCCACACATTCTCATACCAATTAGGTGTAAGATCCTACGGTTAGATGTGAGAAAAAAAACAATTTTAACTTTTTTTAACTTTTTGCTATAGAAATGGCAGTTTTCAGTGTTTTTTGGCAGAAAAAAGACCTTGGGCCTTTAGGGGTTAAGTTGATGTCTCAGAAAACAATATTAAAATTCTTAGAGGCATTGGTGCATATTTGTACCCATAGGGCAAGGTTGACAAAAAATAATTATTTCAAAGAAAGTCAAAAATAAAATAAAATGAACAAAAATATTGTAAACTTAGCAAGAATCAAAGAGAATTTACTATCTACCATCAAAAGAATTTTTGATGAAAAATTAAAGGAATTACTTTATTGATAATTAGTAAGAATGAAGGATGGAGAGGATGTTTTTATAATGAAATCCATTGTCCATCATGAATTCTCAAAGGATATGGAATAGTTTGAAGGTGAAAGCTTAACCACTAGATATTGTTTCAACATCTGAACATTGCTTCAAAATTTATACTTTGAATATAATTCTTGCTTTCTATATGAGATTAATTGCAAGAAACACCTCACATTTTGGCTCAAAAACGTAGTTTTTGGCCATAGAACTAGCAATACTATGCAGTACTACCAGTACTATGTGTCAGCTACGCCCCTATAGTTCTAAACTGTCAATTCTAAGTGCCCGCAGATCTAAACCATCTATTTAATACTTTTTAATACTGTGCAGTACTATAGATTGTTGTGGAGTACTATAGAAGACACTGGGAGCAAAAACTAACAATAAAGGGGTCTGTGGACCTTTTCATTTTTAGTAATTAAAAATTAAAAAAAAAAAAAAAAAATTTTGCTAGAGAAGATTGCACTTGCATTGCACCAAAAATTTGGGTCACTTTAATCTCATGTGCACAATCAACATGTTTTTATTTTCATAAAAACTCATTGTCAATCCTTGTAATGTTAGTAGACCTCCAACATGTCCAATTTGTGGCTTCAAATTTGCATTTTTGGGTCAAAAACAGGACTAAAAAACCCCATAATGGCCAAGGTAGACATCCAATTGGGGAGCATGTTAAAAATTTGAAAAAATTATTCAATATTTGCAACTACTGTATGTACCGTGATTCCAAATTTCATGCAAAACGGACAAACGATGCAAAAGTTATAGGCCAAAAACTACCCGTCTGAGGGCAAGGGGACAAAAAATAAGACAAGTGTTTTTTGCAATCACCCATGATCCCACATATGTTGTTTTACCTACTACCATCACACTTGTATAAAGATCTTCTCCTTTCATGCATGGTGTACATCCTTCCTTTTTCCTTTTTTGCAAACCATGCCACGTGGCTGCCCTTCACTTGTGTTTTTTACATCTGGTTAGCATTTTACCGTAGTCCACAGTAATTTTCATACACTTACCCACAATTAAAATGGGTATGTTAGTAGATGTGGTAGTATTACGTTTTCCAATGTTCCCCAAAACATCATTGTATTGTGTTCATGTCAAATAAAACATCAACTTGTTTTTAAAGGAATTTTGTCAACGTCTTCCACAACATCTACAAAAATTTGCCTTTCTAGGCCATCCACCTTGTAACATCTTGTTGTTTCATAAAACATGCATGTCTTTGGCCAACATAAAAAAACATGGGTTTCTTCTAGTGAAGAATAAAATTAGGAAGACACTCAAAGAACTCATCCTACAACACCCACAATCATTATTCACACAAGATCTACAACTCCAATTCCTAACTTTGAACTTCATAAATGACCCACATTTGTATCTTTGTTGTTTGGGATGTCATCCTTGTCAACTCTATCTTGTACCTTGAATCTTAAGGCATTTCAAGAAGAACTCCTATCTTTAACCATGTGAAGCCTCCAACTGTTGCTTTGACAATTCAAGGATTAATCTACGTCACAAATGGTATACTCCTCTGTAGAAGCTCCAAGTTCTACTAGAAGCATTTCATCAAGTAGCTTCAAGAATCATAGCCAATTCAACCCCAACCTCCAATATTCGACAAATCAATGTTGACCAAATGAAGTGCAATGTGCGTGTGTTTTCTAGTAGTTGCTTTTATTTTTGAGAAGACGTCTCAATAGAGAAACTTTGAAGTCACAATATGGCCTTTTGCTTAAGCATTAAAACAGCTTAAGCATTAAAACAGCTTAAGGCAATGGTTTCAAGTACTCATGAAATATTGAATGCTTGTTTAAAGAGCACCCAATATAAGGGAAACACTCTTAAGAAGTAATGGTGATCGACAACCTTTGTGGCATTTTAAGGGATGATAACAAGCATAGTTGGCATGAAATTGGACCAATGTGGCACAAAAAATCAATATATGATGGTTTCCATATTGGTGCCATAATCAATGCATAGTAGCAAACTCAGGGGGGTCACTAGCGGTGCAGTAGAAAACTACGTGAGATCAAAAATAGGGTCAATTTAATTCATTGAAGGAATAATTTATTCTTTTGGTAAATCTACCATAGCATTGGCAATATGTTCTTAGTGCATTTATAAAAAAAAAAGGATATGAAAAAATCCTTCATTTTTTAATGTAGTAGAAAAAAAATAGGGTGTCAAACATTGGATACCCCTGAAATTCTTTAGTAGGTTCAGTTTTCTAATTAATGGATTGGGGGGTTGGATGGGTGAATTGTCCTGAATTTGAATTAACTTCTAATTAAGCGCTTTAACTTAACTTAATTTGGTGGTTTGGGTGGGAAACAACTTGAACATTAGAGGTCTTGGATAGGTGAGTTGTCTTGAACTTGAATTAACTTTTAATTAAGTGCTTTAACTTAACTTAATTTGGTGGTTTAGGAGGAAAACAATTCTAGTTCAAGCTGGGAGTTTCAATGGTATATTGCTGGTATTGTGTGTTGCATTGATACTACTTCCAATGTTATGGAAAAAAATTTGCTCGCGTTATTGCTTTTGCAATGTGTTCACATTTTTTTGGGTATTTCGTAGTTCTAAAATGTAGAAAATAAATAGGGTGCCAAAAAATAGACTCTCCACCCATTTATAAAAATAAATAGGGTGCTCATAAATACATGCTGGTAGCTTTTTATCTACCAATAGGGAGGGAAAAAAAGATGGGAGGGAGATAAATACCCCCCCATTAAATACCCCATTATTGCACGTGGTTACTAAAATTTTAGGGGTGTGACCCCCTCGAGGTAGCAAATTCAAACTTGTTTGTCCCATTATAAAGCCATTTGGCACCAACGTTGAGTGTCACTTGTCACTCCAAAGTAGAGTAATGAATGACAATTACCATAATGCAAAGTTTACAAAATGAGGCCCTTATCCTCACCCCAAACTCTTTCTAATGCCAAGTTTACAAAAGTTTGAAGCTTTTCAAAAATATAGAGCCCAAATAAAAAACTACTCTACTCCCAATGGACTTGGAAAATGCTAAAGCACACTCTCTAGTCACTCTTACTTTATATGAATTCAAAAGCAACAAGCAAAGGAGTATAAAAGTGGATGTTACAGATTCAAATGAGGATGACACAACAACACAAAATCCAAAGAAAGACGCCAACAAACAAAAACAACAAGGCAAGTGCGATGAATGCAATTAGAACTTACAATACCCTTCTTAATTAACCATTCATATCCAAACATCAGGTATTAGAAACCTGGATATATGCACAAGTATATTTGGCGGTTGTTCATTCTAAACTCTTATATTGAATCCTATATTATTTAAAAAAAAATTCTAAGACACAATATTTTTAAGTTTCACTTGCATGATATATGAGGGTTATTTTGGAATTACTTATATTTATAAGTAGTTCATTTTTTTAACATAATTGAATTATTAGCCCCCCTACCTTTGAACTAACATAGTTTGTAAAAGTTTTATATAGTGCCCTCTTTGAGCTTTCAAATAGAAGTTGTGAAATAAATCCATACATAAATCCATATGGTTAAAATTGTTAGATCAATTGTTGCACTTACCAATATTTTTGAGTAAAATTTGAAACCAATAACTGAAAATTTATTCTTAAATTAACCATAGAATCATAGGTTAAATATTTATAATTTTTACAAGAGATTTTTTTCTTTGAGTTCAAAATGTTAAGTTGTAATTATGGTAATTTTTAAGATTTTTATTTTACTTATTTATTGAAGTTATTAGCAGTCATTTTTTTAACTGAAAAAATTAGTTTCTAAGATTAAATCTATATTTTATAGTAAAGCAAAACTAACACAAGAATCTACAAATATTTAGATGAATGAAAAGTCAAAGATTACTTGTGCTTAGGAAATGTTAATTGACATGTTTGCATTCATTCTTCGTTCAAATTTGAACATTTGGTCCTTTAGAGTTAATAAGTTAAAATATAGAATTGAAATTGTCAATCCAAAGACTGGAAACATTGTACGTAGTAATAAGCAACCTACAACTAGACAAGTGTTTATAAATTTTTCAAAACTATTGAAAATTGAATACAAGAATAATTTCAAATTTTCTTTTTGAAGAAAGATTCCTTGAGACCATGATTGGCCACCTCCATAAATTTCATCTTGTTCATTAGAACAGAACAATTCCAAATGCCCCCAAATCTTAAACTTGATATTTAGAATCAAATTTTTTTGGGGAGAAAATAATTAGTGAAGTATACCATTTCAACTTGTATAAGACATTGCTTCACTAAAAATCCTTGTTTAACATGCTCCTTAACTTCATGATACAGATTGTCAATTTGATATAGAACAAAAAAGTTTGATTGTAAGACTTCAACACATATATTAAAGGCTTGTAATGTGTGTGATGGTGTATTTTTGTTTGTTGATCTAATTTTGGATGCAGTTTTGTGCACTGGGACTTTGGATAAAAACTAATCAAATGCAAAAAAAAACCTTAGAGCCTAACACATGTTACTTAGTGGTCATTAAAGTGAAGAAATCCACGTGGTCCCTTGTTTGTACTCAGGATTACAAATAAAGGATCTACATTCTAATTTGGAGACAGACCTACCAGCTTGTATAATACTATAGGTTGTTGTCATTCTTCCAGAGCACAAACTGAAGAAGAATCTTAACCCCTAAATGACCATTGTCTCCTTAGAGGACAAATTGGATTTTGGCAAGTACCTACGGTCTCAATTTTTGTCATGATTTTTCGAATTTTTTTTCGAAGATAAAAATACTGATTAGCTTTGTGAGAATATTATTATTTTTTCAATTGGTGCTTGGGAACAAAAGTTGTGCCTAAATAAGCTCAAAATAGGGAGACTAGGCAACAAAAAGAATTTCAAAATTTTTAATTTTAATTTCAAAAAATAAATTCTCACAAATTATATTTTGATCTATGTGGAAAGCTTTGATTCATTTCATTTGGATAAGTGATGTGAAAGTTATAAACAATCTTGTTTTTTGGGCAATCTAAACATCTTTTCGAAAAAATAACTTGTAAGATTCATTTCTAAATGCAATTTTTACAATTTTTTAAAAGAATAAAAATTTCCACATGCCTTAGTTTGCTTGCTAGACCAATCTCACCATTGGGATTAGTGTGTTTTAATTCCATCTTGGAGATAATAATAATTTAGATTTTCCTTCTATCTCATACCTACTTCTACTTAACAATTTATTTAAGAATGAAAATTAAGTTTTTTTTGAATTTTTTTCCCCTAGATTCTCAACTCAATTCCCCGTCATAAAGATTTAAACATAAAACTTTGTAGTAAAAAAAATTTTAAGTTAAGAAGGTTTAAAGTCAAAAAATCTAGTCACAAAAGGTGCTGAAAAAATTTGTTTTTTCCACTTTAAATGCAAATATCTTGCAATTTGTGCAAGCAAAAATTCTGAAATTTTTTCCACACACTCTTATACTCATTAGATATAAGATCTTCTGGTTAGATGTGCAAATAAAAAATCAACTTTCAAAAAAATAAATTCTTTGCAATAGAAATGGCAATTTCAAGTGTTTTTTAGCGGAAAAAAAAGCCTTGGTCCTTTAGGGGTTAATGTAGTCTAGAAAAAAACTATGGCAAACATTGTGGACATATCTTTAATGTGGTCCACAGAGGGCTAAAAAATTAAAAAACACCATGACTTATTCAAATACCTCTACACTACTTTGTCCTATTAGGGCATGTTAGGAAATGAACTTCCATATGTCTCTAACTTATTACAATCAAGGAATATTTATAACTCATAATATTTGTAAAAATTCTTCAACATGAATAGTATTAACAATTGTACACAAGCAATGGATAAAATGTTCCTCACTCGTAAAAAGTTATAACCACATGCAAGAGCTTCTTGCTATTTATCAATAGGTGGTACATTCACCTGATACCAAAATATAGAAAGCATTGCTATGTTCCTTCTACAACGTGGAATGCATCGGAATCGGTGAAACTCATTCTCCTACTTCCACGCTCACCAATGATCCGTGGAACTCTTCTTGTCTTTTAAGGTAGGAGGTCTTAAAATCGACCGGGCATTAAAATCGCCCACCCTACTCATATGTACACTGCTTGTACATGTTGCTTTTCCATAGCCTTCAGCGATGTACAAATAGTGTACATTTTAGGGGGTGGGCGATTTCAGAGCCCTATGCCACTTCAACTTCAAAATTTCATAACTAATTCTAGATTGTTCCAAAAAATATGAAACGACTTGGGTTAGATGCCAATTCCTCTTGTCTTTCAAGGAAAATTCAGTGAAAAATATTTTGAGGCGTTTCACCTCCCCCAAATTCAGTTTCAGCTTTTAAATGAGCGATTTCAGGACCTCCTACCTTAGTACTTTTTCTGCCCACCAAGCTCCTAAGTTCATCGCGTAACACACACTATTCCAACAAATCATCGTCGGTCCTCCAACAAAACCAGAGTACCTTCCAAGCCGCCTCTTGCTTTTCAACAGCTCCACGTTAAGTTATGCCAACTGAATGTGGCTGCTGTAAGTTAAGCCCTCCGTCCCTCGCAGCTCATCAGCTCAGCTCGTGCCTTCCTTCCTGTGCCGGCCCTGCGTTGAACGAATTTCCCAATCCTTGTTGTTCCCGGCTCCCTCTCCTCAGGATTCCTGGCTTCGTCTTAACTTATGTGGAAGCGAATCCTTCCGGCATCACTCCCAGGCGCAGTCCGGTCTCTCATCACACACACCACTCGTCTCGTCCACTCCCGTCAAGTTCTTCATTGACAATTTCCAACAGAATCCGCCGGTGTCCCAGAAACTAGGAACGGAGGATTGGAAAGTCTTGGAAGCATGCTTTGAATCCTCGGAGACCAGTTGACTAGTTGCGTGGCCTACTGCCTACGTTTTGTACTTCCTGTACTGTACATTGGAGGGGAGCTCCCTCAGTTGTACACGTAGGGTGCACTTGTCGTGGGGTATATGTACACAATTTGTTTAGTGGAAGTACACTGTCGCAGTACCGGTAGTCTGTATATCAAGAGCATCCTCAATGGGCACCCTGGATTTACGTGCTCGAAACTTGAGTTTTAGAGCCACTGTAAGGTAAAACAGCCCATCATGGTCAGAATTAAGAGTTTGTCCTCATGCCATTGTTATAAATTTTAAATTTTTTCCCCACCTAAAGACAAGTGTGAGAAATAGAGAGAGCAGTTGAATTTATATTTTTCTAACAAAGTATGAATTAGCTATAAATTTTTGAAGGTTCAGTCCCAAAAGAGTCTCTAGACTACTCCATAACCAACAAAAATTGAATCCATGATGCTCACCTTCCTCACTTAAAGCAATCACAATATTTTCTAATGTGAAAGGCCTTGAAAAAGTCACTTTCTACAATGATTTACACTGAAAAAGTTGGGTGTTCCATGTTTGAAAATGTCAAAGAAAATATTCCTTCAAACATCCGGTCTGAATTTTGTTCATAACTTTTGATTGGAGACTTGAAATCTCAGAAGAATTTTTGGGTATGAATCTTAGCTTTATTCTCCACATTTTCTTAGTCCAAAGTTTTTTCAAAAAAGTTAAAAGATAATGTATGAGAAAAAAAATATTTAAAAAAAAAATTCAAAATTTTGCAAAATTTTTTTGTTGCCCCCCGTCCCCACGCATTCCAAGAAATGGCATAACTTCTTGCTCAAAGGTCTGATTTCAAATTTTTTTTCCGCCACGTACCTCTCTCAATTCTTCACATTCGCAAAAAGTTTCAAAAAATTAGGAGAAAATTTCAGCCCATAGGTACCTGCCCCAAGTCCCATTTGTCCCCCGAACGGACAATGGTCCTTTAGGGGTTATCTAATACTACCTCCGTCCCAAAATGATCTTCCTGTTGGACAAAACATTCTAGATTAAGGCAAAAAATAACATTTTAAAAACTTGCTTTGTGCTATAAGTAGAGTTTGGTGTACTAGCATTCTAGAAACTTTGAGTTTCAAAGTCCTTTTTGAAATGTAGTTTTTGGAATTTTGAAAAGTAGAATTTCTTAGGCATTTTCAAAGATCACCAGTGGTCAATTAATTGTTGAAAGTGAGGTCATCATTTTGTAGGCATTTAGTATATGCCTAAGCCTATGTGTGGTCTTTTATTCCAGCTCCAAAAGCTTCATCTCCTTCAATTGGGCAATATTCAAAGAGATGCAAAAAATACGAAAAAACAGTGTTGATTGACCCCATTAATCATTTTATTTATCTTTTGACTAATGATTCCATGAATGGAGGGGGAACTACTACTCAAAGTTGTTTTGTTGGTCCCCAATAGCAATCAAAAGTCAAATTTGACCAATTTGCAAGTCACAAATTACAACAGGAAGATCATTTTGGGACAAAAAATGAAGGCCAATAGGAAGATCATTTTGGGACGGAGGGAGTACAAAGTAACTGGAGTCCTACAGGGTCGAGCTTAGAGCATCCCACGCTTCAGACGGGGAGAATGGGACGGCTACGCACAATTGGAATGTGGGTTGAATGAGTCCGATCCATTTGTTTTGTTTGTGTCCCACGGCAAAACAGGATGAGAACACGGGGAACCAGGTCTATACGGCCCCTAGAGCGCCACCTCGCCATCATTGACAAGCAAAAGCATTCTTTATTAAAAAAATGACCTTGAAACTTGTGAACAATGACAGAAGCGTCCTATACCAAGCCACGGGCAAGACACGCAATTCCATCGTGTATTCAACAAATTTGGCTGTGCCCGGCCATTGTTGGACCCTTGCCGTGCGTGCCATGGGGGAATATATGAGCCTGGGCCCAGCCACGTACTCCCCGGGTTTGAGCCACTTAGCGTGCAACCGTGGTGATGCTCTCATAGTTGTAGGACGAGCCTCTTGCAGAGGCCGTTTTGCCCCCCTACCCATTTTATCCTTGGGAAAAATGCAAGAACGTTTTATTTGCAACACATGAAAAAATTTGCAAATTTTGAGTTCATATTTGCAATGAGAGGCTCTAAATTAGCTAGGACAGGAGTAGAGAAATAGATTTAACATGGCACAAAATAGGGGGTCTTTTTTTTACATTAATCCTTAGCTGGACCTCCAGAAGAGGCTTGTCATACAACTATAAGCTTGACCGTCCTATAGGGACATCTCAAAAAACGACCTTAAAGTACAGAAAGGTATTTATTGTAAGGTAAATGTACCTAAAAGTAACATGAGTCGTATAGTGACATTTAAAAACAACCTAAATCCAAGCGCAATTGGATGCAAAGCAAACATGTGGAGTTACAAGAAATTATCACGGTCATGGGGCGGGTTCTACGTTGGCAAATCTCATGCGCATGATACAAGCTTACGGTCTCTTGCGTTTGGGTGTTTCCGTGACCATCTGTGTATTAGTTTTACGGTCCATAGTAGGTACATCCAAGCAATTGTTTTTGCAAATTAAATTTCTATTATATTCATAGAAGCTCGGAAAATTACGAAACCAATTTTGTTGGTTTTCTAAACCATTTCCTAACAAGTGCACCTCATTCTATTCTGTAGAGCTCTACCCTCGATGTGCAGATCTTGAACAAGTGTTAACTTTAAGTGTCACTTTTTTTTTTCTAGAAATGACTTAATTTGTGCCGAATCTAACCTTCACATAGGATAGTTTTTGCCTTAGTTACATCACATCCTCTAAGTCATTTGGAAAAGTCATTTGAGATCACTTTGATTCCAAATGGAGATCATTTTTTTTTTCATTTTTTATGAAGTGCCAAAGTGGAAATATAAAATGTTATAGTGGTGCTCCAAATTTCAACATTCATCCACATATTGGATAGAAAAACAACACATTAGCACATATCACATGTCTACAATTCTATTTTCATCCACAATGTGGCAATTTCATCCAAGATTTTTTTCAATCCAAAGTTTTCTGGCAAAAACTCCACAATTTTTTGCCATTCTTTTAGCCAAATTATGTTTTTCTAATGCAATTTGGGACCAGAAAGCCCAAAAAAAGCCCTGATCGGGATTTAAATTAAATTCCAAAACTGATCATCTAGCGACAAATTCATGTGTTTGCCTCCAAGGGAGAAAAGCCCTCCGTCTGCTTTGGGATTCAATAGTGTGACAGTCTACCGATCTGTTTGCCTGGGTCCCTCATCACTTCCCTATCTGCAACTCTCCTGGTCACTCAAGTCTTTCCAGTGACCAGGTTGAAAAACATCGCAAGGTTTGTCCATGTGTTGAAAGAAAGAAAAAAACAAAACATCGCAAGGAACTCGTACGGCGCGTTTCCGACTGTAGAGACCGCGGAGCACGGTCCTCACCACGTTGACTTGAAGATCAGCATCGTCAGAAACTGCGCTTCTTCAGTTCACATCCAGCGGCAACAACTAACTTAAATTTTCTAGGAATCTCGGCTTGCTGCCTGAGAATCTTACCCAGTCCTGATTTGTCGATTCCACGACTTAGATTCACCCCTGGGCTGATGAGTGGGCTGTGTTGGGAATCAGAACCACAGTGAAAATGAATCCCAGGGCACTACATATACATTCCCCTCTGCTGTGCCAGCCAGCCTCACCTGGCATTGAATCTCGTTTACGTACAATTCGCTTACCCTTTTCTCGTGACTTCGTTTGTGTGTTAAGAGACCAAAGATTTGTGTGTAAGAGTTCAAAGGTTTGTGTAAAAGGGCAAGGGAGACGGACAGAGAGAGAGAGAGAACGGAGGGAGTACGAATAGTGTTAAGTTACGGCAAGTACTGGACCAGTACTGGTTGTGACGTCTGTTTCCAAGGTTATGGTCTGCTTAGTTCCTTTTGAAGAATCTTTCTCCGAATTTGCGGGTCATTTCTCTAGGGAAGTATCGTTTTTTGTAAGCTTAGTTCCGTTGGATATGGTCTTGGCCAGTTTCAGTGCGACAGCGGCTCGGAGAGCTCTAAGCCAGGAGTGCAGCCATTTCCGAATACACCTCAGCTGTGGCTCTGAACTCGTCAGGGACGCACGGTTCCCACAATCAATAGAAGGAAATTTAGCCTCTCGAGGATCGCTTGTCTCTGTGACTAGTTTGGTTTCGTCACCAGAACCGTACCGCCGTTTCCACATGTTGTGAGACAGATCCTGGCTGTGGCTATTTAACGAGATCGCCATCTCTTGATTGGAGTGTGCTAACTAGTCTAGTGCACAGACAGAGGGAGAGAGAGAGCGAGTGTGTGTTGCCGTGAAAGAACGTTGTCTGTTTGAGGGAGTTCGTTACCAGTAACAGAATTGTAATCGTGCTTGCAAAGAGATTCTTTGGGAGCCATGGTGGCAGAGACAGAGCATGATCTGGTGGCACAGAAAAGTCCATCAGCTGTGTTGATCCAGAAAAACTACCGAGGGTATCGTGCCCGGCGCAAGCTTGCTGATGCGGCGATCATGTCCAAGACAATCGGCTGGTGTGTCCCTGCTTCTTAAACCTCTCAATCTGTGCACAATGGTTGGTTCTAGGACACTGTCGGTGATGGCAGCACAGATATGGTGTTCAATGTTTCTAGGAATTTCTTACTTATGAAAACTGTCTGTCAGTTATTGTCTGTGAGATTTTTTTCTGGTGATGACATTCGATCTACTGCATAGTTTGGTACATGTGGATCCTGTTGTGTTCCTGTGTACTCTGTTGTGTCCTGTTTTTTTTGTTTCGATTGTTTTTTGGTTGGTCGGTAGGTTTTGGGTATGTTCTGACAAATTGAAGTCTGCGTATAAACAGGTGGAACGTGGTCGATGGCGCGGTGCTGCAACAAAATTCCCTTCAGTACTATGCGCACAGTAAATCGTGGAAAGCTAATGACAACTGGAGGCGCTTGAAGCGTAAAGCCTCAAAGGTGAGTCAAGAATTCTCTCAATTTCGTTGTATTCAGTCCAAGGATAGAATTGCCGGTTAATATTCACGGTCATTGTAGCCCTACTCTTCAGAACTGAGAATTTTAGTGTATATTACAGCAGATCGCAATGCTCAAACTAAACCTTCTCAAATTACGAGCTGTTTGACAGTTCTGTTTGCGAGATTTCAGCTCAAAGTATTGGTAGTTTTTTCCCCGAAGCCTAACCAATTTGTCCAGTGTTGCTGTAGTGTTAAGTACTAAGAACTTGCTCCTGTGTGCTGCAGCTTGGAAAAGGATTGGAGAAAAATAACAAGGCCCTCAAGCTTGCGCTGGGCCACTGGCTTGAAGCTGTAAGATGCTCCCTCCTGTACTCCGAAAATCCCGTAGAACAAGGACTATCCCCAGGAATATTATGCAGTATCATCTTTTCATGTTCTAGAATCTAAAGTCTTATAAAGCTGCTCTCCGTTACTCTCGTTGTCTGTAGGGCACCATTTTCACACCGCATTATCGTCAAATTCTGATACCTCTTTAGCCCTTCTGTTGATTGTCACCTTGATCCTTTCGTTGTATAGCGAAAGAGCTCCTTTCTAAAACTTATTTCTTTTGTATGCAGATAGATGCAAGGCACAGATATGGGCACAACTTGCGCCCTTACTACCTCCATTGGCACGATCTCGACACGACGGAGCCATTCTTCTATTGGTACAGACTCGTTAACTGTCCCTCGAGTCTGAATTTAAACCCTAAATGCCCAAGCTAAAAACACGAAATCCACTTTGGAAGCTAATAGTTCATTACAGTAATTTTCAAAAAAATTATAGACCTATCCTATAAAATGTTGGATATGTTTCCTTCTTCCTATTGTACTTTTTGTTACCTTCATTGAAAGCTTCCTCACTGATTTATATCAACTCCTATAGAATTGCTTTTGATCATTTGGGAACTTCTCGTCTGAAAGTAGAATCAAGCGAGAGCTCATTGTGATAAACGAAATACTCGTTGTAGTTAACACTTTTTTATTTGTGTCTGGCAGGTTGGATCTCGGAAGTGGCAGGCAAATTGAGCTGCCGAAGATTTCAAGAGCCATTCTTCATGAGGAACAGATCACCTATTGCAGTCCTGTAATATCCCATCCCTCTCATTAAATTTTTTTGCAATTGAATGGAAATTATTCAACATCTGCACATGGCCTAACATGCTCACATTCAAGGGTATTGACAATGGTAGGACCCAGATTCGAAGTTTCTAGATGCGAGCATACTTTGAACATATCAATTTACAAGTGTCAGTGTTTCTGAAATCCAGGAACAGAGAAGGCATTTCGAGGTGGCCATCTACCACGGCAAGTTATTCTACCAATCGTCTGGGGAGCTTGTGCACACCGCCAACGGAGAGCGTTGGATTTTTGTCATGAGCCCTTCATACAAACTCTACATTGGCAGGGTAGGTCAAGTCCCTTGGCCTCGGGCAATTTGAGGATTTTTTAACTTGCGATGACCAGTATTCTTTTCATTCTTGTTAAATGGCAAAGAAAACTGTTTATAACGATTTCCACCCACGGAAGCTAAGATAGTCGGTTTTACACTTCGTTGTGCAGAAAGTAAAAGGAAAATTTCAGCACTCTAGCTTTTTAGCCGGAGGTGCCACAACTGCAGCTGGACGGCTTGAGACTGATCGCGGGGTGTTGAAAATCATGGAGGCTCACAGTGGGCACTACAAGCCTAGCCCAGAGAATTTTGAAGCACTGGTTGGAATATTAGTTAACCGTGGAGCTGATTTGCATTTGGCCAAGGTAATGAACTTTCCTCTTTGTTTCCACAGTTCAAAATTTGATTTAATCTTTTTTTGTCTGCCTGTCACCCTGGTTTGTTGACCACTTTGTGATACGAGTTTAGACCTGTGGTACATATGAAATGACAAAGGCTTGGATGTGATCCGTCAGGTGCAACTAGTGTCCGATGATCTATTAGAGAAGAAGAAAGCCAAGGCGCTGGCCAAGGAAGTGCGGGAGGCTGTTGAAGCTCGATGTGGTGAAGGCCAAGTGGACCTGAAAGTGGAGGACCAAAGGCTTGTGTCTGTGGATAGTGGCGTTGACTGCCACACGGAGTACGTCGTCACGAACTTGACGTTCCCCGACATGGCAGGGATGTCTATTGCAGCTAATGCAGGGGTGAGCAAGGAGCACATTCCCAATGGTGTTCCAGTACCTTCCCACGACGTTCCGTTGCCAGAGGAAGGGCAGAAACAAGCGCCAGCCATAGAGGAGGACAAGCCAGTTAAAAAAGAACAAATCACAGAAGAGCAAAAACCAGTTCACAGCAATGAAGAAGAAGCTATTGTTGAGGCAAAGCCAGTTCACAGCAAAGAAGAAGAAACTGTTGTTGAGGCAAAGCCAGTCCACAAAGTTGAAGAAGAAGCTGTTGTTGAGGCAAAGCCAGTTCACAAAAATGAAGAAGAAGCTGTAGTTGAGGCAAAGCCTGTTTACAAAGTTGAAGAAGCCGTAGCGGAGGAACAACCTGGAGTTAAGCAAGAATCCATCGTAGTGGAGCATATTCTTATCAGAAAGAAGCTCCCCACTGCACTAGTGGTACCATTGACTTCCGTTATTGAGCAAGAGCTTGGCTTGGGTCCCAAGACCGCCACTCTGCCGGCGTCTCCTGGTTTCTCAAGAAACTCCCACTTGGCAAATTTGGGCCCTCAACAGCGTCGTGAAACGCTCAAGAAGTATGGACCCAGGAAAATTGCTTTTGGGACGAAACCGCAGGAAACAAATCCTATGACATGCTGACTGGATTGGCCATCTGGATCATCTATTCACACTCTTGGAAATTTAGCCGAATGAGCGTCGTTGTCCGGGATTGCTGCCCTGTTGAGGTTTTTATCTTTTAAGAGATCTATTAAAAATTGTGTTCAATTATAAGTCTACTGGCTAGGATGACGAGAGCGTATTTGTTGTTACTTTTGTCTGAAATTGCAAAGACTGCAGTTTTCATTTCTGATTGCAGTCAGTCTACCACTAATTTGCACTGTAAGTAGGATTTCATTGTTCTTCGTTAGCCATTCACGTGCGTTTGCTGTATGTGCCAAGTTGATCAATATGAATGGGCCTCTCGTGATAGTGACCGACATTGTTGCTGTTCGCTTTCCTTTGGCAGTGGCATGTTCTGTTCATCAAATGCTGCAAGAGTTTTTTGTTTTTTTTTGGAAACAAATGGACAATTTCCATTGAAATAAGGGAAACAGTACATCGAACCAGGAGACAAGTCTCCGGCGTGGATACTCTTTTCTTTTTTCCTTTAAAAAAAGTCAGAACCTAACTACACAAACAACCAGCAGCAATCCTAATCGGCGGTCAAAATAACCGCCGAGACACAGAAGAGCAGCTGCCCAACTGAGAGCACAAGGAAACTCAGTTAAACGTCCCCAACTTGGGGTGGCTGAGGCTCCACCTCATCTGTCTGTGGTGTCGGACTCCAAAAAACGAAGTTTGGAGCCATATGGTATCAAAACGCTTGAATAGCGTCCAGCCTTGTCTGGGTAAAGCTCGCACAGTTTTGAAGCTTTAAGCCATGCAACCTTGGCATGATCAATAAAAGCTTCCCACAACACGGATTCGAGTTTTTGAGTCGACCACTCAGTGTTGTTGAAACACAAAGCGTTTCGGTCCAACCACGAAATCCAAATCACAGACCCTCGGAAGAGGAACCACATCGAGGTTCCTCTCTTGAGACGCCTTGGTAGCTTTGACCCTAAAACACAATGCTCCAAGAGTTTTGAATCTATATAAAATATCGTCACACTATCCACGAGTCAGAGATTACTTAGAGAAAAGAATTTATGTCTTTCAAGGCTGGCATAAATTAAGAATCCATTTGTTCAAAGACCCCAACACCAGAATTCTATCCATAAACCAGTACTCTCTACAGTCCCTGTCAACAGTCGTTCGCTTCCTCTGACTTGCTTTGAAGTTGAATCCTTCTTCTCACTTTGCCCTCGGTTGTTCACTATGGTACCAAGAGGAGGCCTCGCTCTGATCACTCTTGCGAAACCACCCCATGAATCATGAAGAAGACTCTTTATGATATTGTCTAAAAGTCCCTGAAACAGCTTAATTTTGCTGAAAATCTGGTTTAATTTTCTCCTTACTAATCACCTCTCTGCCATCATAATTGTCAAAATCATAGATTTAGCAAATAGTGGAAACATGACTGGAGTAGATCAGGGACATGATCATAAAAAGACCTGCAACTCACCTAATTGATCATGTTTGGTTCCTGTGGTCTTGCAGGCCATGTTTCCAACAGTACATACAGACTAGGAACAAGAAGATTGCATAGCTACATACAGTGTCTCTCGCGCTGCTTTGGAATCGCGAGAGTACGTCTTTGCATGGAGCATGCCTGGATTGTGCTTGGTCGTTTTGTAAGGAGGAAGTTAAACTTTCATTCACTGCTTGCAAGACTTTTAGAATTACGATGTTCGTTGCTGGAATCTGAACCCAGTTTGGAAGAGGCTGAGACACTGCTTTTGGGGTACAGGAAAATGATTTTTCTTTCAGAGTTTTGGGAACCTGTGACAGAAATGCTGCGAAAGTGTCCTCCCCACTGTCAACTCAATTGATACCCTAAAAACTATTCCAGCTCCAGTTCTGCTTGCGAAGTTCAGTTTGAAAGCATGTCAAGAGTGGCGTTGGAAGACAGTGCAAGGTGTAACTATAAGAACCAGTCGTTTTATGAAAGGAACAAATCACAAAAGAAGAAAATGGGAAGATCTGAAGGCTTACTACCAAAGGACCATTGTTGATGAGATACTGTCAGAATCCAGGATGCATGTGGCACTGCTTTAGCCCTCCACGAAAATAATTTCTGGGTCGTGGCCAGAGCCCTCAATCACTACTGTAACGCTAGAATGGACTCCTTCGGACATGATCATTGTACAACCCTGCATCTGTCAAACCAATAAACTATGACCGGTACACAATCAACACAGAACATTCTACAAGTGCTGCATGCATGGAAGGTGATCGTCGCTCTGTACAACTGAAAGGTTGTACAAGAGTTGCATTGGGTTTTAGGGTTTAGGAATTGTTTATGAGGTTTTGACCCCTTCTTACGTTACTTCTTTTGCAATTTGGATTTCTACAATTGAAATATTAGAATCCGGGGCTAGAATATCAATGCCTGGTAATGCCTTGCGTACAGCATATGAGATTGAGAATAGTCCCAACTAGAAGTTACAATGTTTGATTCTTTCACAATCTTTTTTATTAATGTATTCAACATGGATGCCTTCAGCCAGCAAGTCACATGAATGCTTTCGGGCAGTAAGTTACGGCGATTGAGTGCTGCATGGGGTACGCTACAGCTTGTGGTAGGTGAATGTCGTGCTGAGTCGCGGAGTGACGAGGTCTTAGCATGTGCCGACCCCAAGCTGTAGCACATTGAATGCAAAAATAGCAACGGCAAAAATAGCAACAAATGCGAGCCAGTGTGCTCTGATTTTTGTTGAGAACAAAACGAATGCCGCAGATGCTCCTGCGGAAGTTGAATCGGTAATGTTGAATTCGAACAAAGTGGCATTGACTATTTCCACTTGCAGTCTGTGGATAGTTTCTGATTGAGTTGTGCTTACCAAGATGCGGTACTGTGGTATTGTGAATTTGGAGCACAAAAGTGCCAGTTAATCAAGATTAAATAAAAAAAAAGTCAATCACTCGACCAGCTCGATTGCCAACAAGCAAAGATAATGCACTTACTAGTACCGTTTCCTTTCTGCTTGTCTGATAGAAATTTGATTCAACTGGTGACTATAGAAGGGTAAATCCAGTCTGAAATCCAGACCAGTGTGAATGAAGAGTCTATTGGAAATGGCTCAACTATCTGTCGTGAATTTAGGTGGCAAATTCCATCATGGATATTGATTATTTAAATGTTCTTGAGAGTCGGAAATACTTATAGGACATGTGGATTACACCAACTGGAGGACAACATAATGTAAACAAGGACATTAACACCGCAAGGTTCTCCCTTTGGATGCAATTGGGAGGAATAAATTGTAGTGCTCCATCTTCTTGCAATGTGAACAAGATTCTTTGCAGGAAGTGAACTCTCCCAAAATTGTTGGGTAAACTCTATTGCCATGGGACAAAGCTAACAAAGAGCTTCAATACCTAACCACACTCATACTTGTTATCTGAAAGGCAACAAGTGTGAGAACACCTGAGTACTTAAATGTACACTCCATGGAGTAGGCCATGCAATGAGATACATGCGACAAATCATA
Organism: Pseudisothecium myosuroides; assembly: GCA_951799445.1. Taxonomy (NCBI): domain Eukaryota; kingdom Viridiplantae; phylum Streptophyta; class Bryopsida; order Hypnales; family Lembophyllaceae; genus Pseudisothecium; species Pseudisothecium myosuroides. The sequence goes on along the minus strand of OX637287.1, from coordinate 34,646,416 downwards.
TTTGACACTCTACAAAGTCATTATCTGAAGTCTATTGAAATGTGTTGAGTCTTGAATTATAAACTTGAATCTTCTACCCAAAATCAACAAACTAAGAAAACTAATACAATGTACAGTGAACTTACATTTAGGGATTTCAATATTAAACAAAGGTTTGGGGACTTATGAAGATTGTGGAAGTAAATAGTTAATGCAAATCTCATTAAAAAATGAAAAGATTAACATCTAAAGGAAACTTGTCAATCAATTGAATGGATAATTGAATGTTCAAGTAGGTTCCTATGACATCAATTTTGATTGGATGATTATGAAATTTTGACATAAGCTGCATACACTAATCACTTGGAGGGAGGGGGAAACTTCTGACCAGATGCCAGATTGATAAGTTATGTTGCCCAAAAATAATCAAGTAGTTTGGGCATCTTTTGCTAAATCCCTCTTTGACTTTAATTTGAAATTTGGCATGGATGTAATAAACATGGTACGTCATGAAATTGTATTAAAAATGCTAATTTTAGCTTTAAAATCATATTCCAAGAGGAGCCAAACTTTGTTAACTATGTCAAAGCAATTTTGAAAATAAACATTTTCTTCTAAATTCAAAAGCAATAACCTTGCAATCTTTGAAGTCAAAGATTTGACTCCACATATTTACATTATTTGGTTCTAGATTTTCACCATTTGGATTTCAAAAAAACAATGTACAAAGAATCATCAAAAAATGCCTAGTGTATTGTTGCATAACCTAACTTCCTAATACAGGGTGACTTAGATCAAGTTAGCCCTTTTGTTTCCTTTTGAAATTTTGCAGAATTATATCTAATAAGACATACAAATGAATGGTGTAAACCTTCATTTATGTGTAGAAAAAAAGATTTAACCTAAGAAGGCCTAAAGTTTGTTGCCTATGTTTGGCAAGGGCTAGAGAACCATTATCATTTGTGTGATTGGAATTCAAAAGAAAGATTTAAACTTTCAATTTTGGCCAATGGAATTCTTTTGAAAATAATCCAGCAAATCTTGGAGTCAATAAGGTGAATCATCCCATTACCACCACCCATTTCAATTCCGCCCTCATGTACCTGTGGTGTACATTTCCCCTCTGAAATGTACCTGGTGAGTACATAAGGACGGGGTGGCGGTAATAGGCTGGTTCACCTTATAAGTGGAATTGTGAATCTTCATCACGTGCTGTTGGTCTGAATATGCAATTTCACAGTCTTCAGACAGAAGACATCGAGATTCAATGAGTGCGAACCTGCTAATTCCCTTATTATGTGGACAATCATGTCTATAATCACTGTGGAAATACTCTACTTCCGCCAAGACTTGGCCACTGTCATTCTAACGGGTGAGCTACGATTTTTTTTTTTTTTTTTCCTTGAAACACATGGACAATTTCCATTGCAAAAAGGAAACATGTACACAGAACCTAAGGACCTCGTCCCCGGCGGAATTTTTACAGTGAGCTACGATTTTACACGGAGTTCTGGCCAACTCCTGATTTCAGTGGAATCAGTGATTTTCTATGTGGATTGCAAAGGAGTTAAATTGTTGCAATCCAAGCCGGGCGGCCCCAGCTAGCGGCAGGCTTCTTGCTCTTTCCAGAACTGTCCGGCAGTACGTTTGTCATGATTTTTTTGCTCTGCGACAAAGGAGTCACTGAATCATTCGGAAAGCAATCGATCTGAAGATTCCTGAAACAAACAGATCTCACTGCCATTTTATATCCCAGTGAACACTCCAGACCTGAATTTTCAAATGTCAGTTCTCTTCAAATGTTAATTGAAATCATTCATTGATAATGTTGAATGGCATTTGCAAGGCAATGTTTATACCTTTGCAATGAAATTCCGTTTCATTTGTTTAAAAAAGAACAAGGCAATCTTCTGCTGACCCTGCACCACTTACGTACAGTCGTAAAGAGAAACCGATCTGTAATCTTTAAACCTAAGTTATATTCCAAACAATTGGGTCAATATGTTGCAACTGAGTGACTGACGGAGTGGGAATCTTAGTTACAACAATGCAGCGCATCCAAGTCGGTACATGCTATTTGAAATTAGGTACGTATACGGTATACCTAATTGCAACCTCACCTAGTTGCGTCACAATGCACCACTTTTCTTTTCTCTAGAATCTCAATCTAAGAAAATCATACTTTAGAGCACCCGCACCCAAGAGTGTTGGGCACACCCTCAATGACTCCCGGCGGGCTCTAGTAGAAATCTGTGCCCTGTCATTATTCTCCCCATGTGAACTTAAATTGTGGGCTCTTAAAAAAACTAGCCCGGCCACTCAACAATTGAGGTCCCTCTTTGTTGACATAAGACTATGGATTTAGAGGATCTAATTGTTAGACCTGGTCTAAACATGGCAACATGCAATCGTATTGGTCAATTTGGAAATAGTTAAGCAAAATCAACAAAAATAGTGACTAAAGGTGGGGTAAAGGGAGCAACAACGATGAATGAGGGTCTCTACAACACGGCATTAGAGAAAATTCCAGGCCATGTTTGGGCTTTTAGAATGCATGAAAATAACCATTAGAAAAATATCAGCCCAAAAAGGCTGTCAGAGAATCTGTAAGGTGAGCAGTCAGCCGGTGTGCCCCGTCGAAATTCCGATTAAAAAATTATTTTTTATTATTTTTTATTTTAAAAGAATTCAAAAAAAAAAAACTTTTTTTTCCAGCTATAATTGCACATCCGCCGAAATCCTAATAGCCCTCCAGAGGGTTCAGATTTCCTATAATGGAATGGTGGAAAATTTTCTTTCACCCCTGACCTCTCATAGGTCCTCCACAACCCATTTGATGCATCATTTTTGACGCGCTTGGGTGTGGTTGATCTTATCTTATGAGAATTGTGCCATGTAAATGAGAGAAGAACGACAACCTAGCTTCAATTCACGTTATGAAATGAAGAGGGGTATGCATGCATTGAAAGTTGTCGCAATTAGGTGAAGGTTGCAATTAGGTGTTCTTACCGTTGTTGCAGATATTCACAACTTAGAACTCCATACATACTGAGGACTCTGTTGGCAGGTGTCAAGGTGGTAGTAACGAAGCAATGGCTGCACTCCACGATCCCTTCCATTTCCAGACTGTATTCCGGTACTCTGAACGCATGGTCTGAAGCAATAATACATAGATGCACGATGCTTTGAGATTCAATCTCTCGACTGCCAAGAAAAACATAACATACATACAGAATCAGACAACCCAAAGGCTTTGGGTCATTGGGTGTAAGTTCAAATTCCTCACCAATAAATGTCGGACCTCATGCTTCGATTCGTACAGTGCTACACATTCCTTTCAGACAGGCCCCATCCAACACGAGTGGCAGTTTTGCGACTGACCAGTCAACGAAATAATAGAACTTACTGATCATATTGGGCTGATGCAGGTACATTGTTGGCTGGAGACGAAGGGGAGGTGGCCTCTTGGCATCGGCTAAAGAGTTTCATACATGTGCAGAAGTCTGAGTAACCGCCACTTGTTGCTACGGTGCCATTTTTTACTATTATTAGATTGCTCAAATTTTCATTGATTTTCTTAGTGAAAGGGAGTTCAACTCACTGTCCGGGAAGTATCCTTACAGTAAACGGACCATTTCCTTCATTCTTGAAGCTGGCTCGGTTTTTTTCAATTTTACGCGGAAGTCAGCCTGAGAAGTGGATTTTTTTCCGGTTGCAATCCTACATTTTGAAATTTCATTAGGCAATTTGCCGGATTTCTATATTTCCATTTGGCCATTTTCCTGAATGTGAAAAATAGAGCCGGTTTTTTGTTTTTGTAGGGGAGTTTTATTTCTACTCCCCACTTTTTTGTTTGATGTATCCTTGGCAGGAATTGAACCTAGCTAAGCCCCTACCAAACTAGGGCCAAGGATGTAGCCTTCGGAAAATACAAGGATCCCAAGGAAGGTCCAAGTATTTTCCGGAGGCTGGTTAGCACTGCAGATTTTCAATTTCACACTTTTACAGATTGACAATGAGTAAAAGCCATTCACTGCTGATGCCTCTTAACAAAGGATAATTGGTGAGTTGGTGTGAATGTTTGATAGACTTATAACTTTATAAGAATATAAATATACTATGTACACATTAAAAAAAATTCCTAGAAAGTATATGACTAGTCGGCTGCCCGCCGAGAAAAAGGTATTTACATTGGTAATTTTCCTATATATCCCTAGGACGGACGGCCAAATTGCCGAGGTTTAATTTTCCTACCCGGTCCATTTCCGAAAATATTATTTTTTCATTCGGTAACCCATCCTAAACATTTCTATGCCATTCGGAAATCTTCAAAAAAATTCGGCTAGGTCGTAACTAGATGCCGGTACTTCCTGTTCATTGGTTCAACTTATCAAAGAACGTGACATTTGGATATTGTATGCAAAAGTTATGAAGGGTCAAAAAAATTTGGATAGAGGTTCTGAAATTGTTTTTTTATATAGGTACATATTGATTTTGGAGGTCAGTATACACCAACGTTAGTTTTTTGAGCAAAATTTTGCACTTGTCAGAAGGTTTGAGCCCGTCCGACTCCCTCCCTCCTTCTAGATTTGTTCTAGTGATATAAAGGCTTCTGGCGCCACTTGTCCAAAACAAAAACACTGGTGTACATAGATGTGATGATGGCAGTTTTGTATTAGTGGAGCATTTTGGGTGCCCAACTTAGAACCTTACTCAATAAGCGATTCAAGGCTACTACACTAGAAGAAATCCGCGTTGATCTAAACAAAAAATGTGGGCTGAAATTTATTGAGAACCATGTTTCCAACGCTGGAATCCCAGAATTTTGCGTTGGAAACATGGTTCTCAAGAAATTTCAACCCACATTTTTTGTTTAGACCAATGCAGATTTCTTCTAGTGCTAGGACACATAGCTTCTCATAGTGTACTAACTTTTTTTTCTTGTTTTTTCTTGTTTTCATCCATGTTTTTAAGGAAATCCTTGACACTCATTCATTTAGATAGTTAATTATCACTATACAAAACCTAATCAATAGTCTAAGTATTTTACTCATCTTTAATCAAGCAAATATAAATACTTTTGGTTTAATCTCATTAAAGTTTTGTCTGTGGCCCAATCTAATTATTTACCTTCCACAAAGAGTGTTAGTACGTGCCGGTGTGTGAACTTCTAAGGATGAAATGGGAGAAAATTATTTGAAGAGCTTTTGAGAAGCCTTTATTTACAAAATTAGAGAAAAATTGGTATGTAGAATTATTGATTCTAGAAATCCATGGCTTATCATAACGTTTTTCTGATCAATAATGGAAAGGGAGCTTTCTTAAGAAGTTTTCTATTTACTCACAAGCTCTTGTCATGTGGAGAAAAGACATCAAGACTTAAGATAATCTCTCAGATAATCTACTAAAGATTGCTTAATAAGAATTATTTTAAATAAACTTGTTATGCACCTTTTAAAATCCTTTCAAACCCTAAAGTCCTAAGACCTTTGAAAAAAAATTAAAAAACACTCTAAACTATCATTTCTAGTGCAAAGAGCAAAAAATTTAAAATTGGAATTTTTGCATCTAAGGTCCATAGGATCTTTCAATAGACTTATATAAACATATGTGGAAGAAATTTTAAAAACTTTGACCACATTGATTGCAAGATAAATGTGGTCAAAGTGAAGAACGCACAAAGTTTGGCACCACGGCATATTAGCTTATGAGACATTGAATCCTCTTAATTTAAATTTTTTGTACTATATACTTTGAATTTAAATTTTTGTATCTTGAAAAATAGAGTTGAGGGTCTAGGAAAAAAAATAACAAAAAAATAACCTGATTTTCATTCTTTAAAAAATTGTTGTGTAGAAGTAGGTACAAGATACAAGAAAAATCTAGATTGTCAATAGCTCCAAGATGGAATTAGAATACACTAATACCAATGGTTTGATCATTCTAACAATCAAATTTTAAACCTTTGGAATTTTTTGTTTTGAAAAAATGTAAAAATTGAGCTCAAAAACAAATTCTACATGTTTTTTTTCCAAGAAGATGCTCCAATTGCTTGTAAAACAAGATTATGCTCTATAACTATCACATCAAAAATCCAAATGGAATGAACCAAAGCTTTCTATATAGACAAAAATATACTCTATAAGAAAAAAAATTATTTAAATTTTTATTTCAAATTTTTGTGGATATCTTTTGCTATCCGCTAAGTTGAATTTGAAATTTAGATTTATTGTGGTATAATTTTTGCTTCTGGATACTGATTGAATAAAAATTATATCCCCCCAAAGCTAATAAGTTTTTCTATCTTACAAAAAGGTTTTAAAATTTTTTGCTCATAAGAACTAGTCCAAAATCCATTTTATCCCTTGTAGGGATAATAGGACTTTAGAGGTTAAACTATAGCAGGTTAGGCTCTTCAATCTTGGTTTTAAGTAAATCTTTAACAAAAAGTGACTTTAGGATTTTTTGAGAATGTTTAAGCCTATTGTCCCTACTTTAATAGTTACCAAGCACCGCACTTAGTTTGCAAAGTCAAAGCTTTGTTCACTAGTCAATTTTACATGCCTTGGCCATACAATCCTTGGACAAGGAGCAAATCAGATCCATGTCTAGCTTCAAGGAGATTTTTAATTTCTCCTTTAAGTTGTATACTAGTCCAAGAAATGTCGTTTAAAACTAACATTTTGAATTTTTTTTTTTGCCTCTTTCTAATCTATTATATTAAGTACGATGGTCACGACTCCTGTTACGACTCGATGTCACAAAAACGTTCATGTTTTCATCCAGCTTTTCTCATCCTATTATTTCATCCATTTTTTCATTGCGCCCCTGTCGTGTTGTTGCATTGTTGTTGCATTGCAATGGGCTCCATTCTAGTAGTACTTAGATAATCATAAGAAAATTCTTGTTGTAATTCACCAGGTTCAAAAGGGGACACATAGGAACAAACCACCCAATATTTTTCATCATTGTAATGGTAGGCCATGACGGTAAGCTACAGAATATATGCAGGGATACTACAGGACTCACATTTGGATAACTTGCAGGCACCAATAATTCTATCCAATTTCCATTTGTTTCAAAAAAATAAAAGTAATAATAATAATAATAATAACAATTCTATCCAATGAATTTCACATGTGGGTTTGTTTGGACCCTCCAGGCAGTCACAAAGAGCAGGATTAGGCTTAATATTTGGAAAGAGTCTCTAATGTCAAAACCCGACAATTAAAATCAATAATGTGTGTTTCCTATCAGCCAATTGATGTTTGGGGAAAATCGCTGGTTACCGTAGTCCATTGTTCGCCAGTGGGATAGGGGAAAAACTTGGTCGCAATTTGAAAACACTAGCTAAAACCCTGTAAAAAAATCTATACAAAATAGAGAAAAAAACATACATATACTCGGTACTTGAAAAATCGGTTCTATATGGTCCAAATTAAAGGTAAATAATTGGTAAAACTCAAAATATATATCCCAACGCTGCCATTAGCATCTCAAAATTAGTTTGCATTGCAATATTAGCAGCAGAGCTCTCTCACTATATGGGCAATTTCATTAAAATGGCGGCGTTATTCCGTATGCCACTTTGGCGGTGTGCCATTTTCACCATCTAGGACTGGTATAGATTTCAAAATGGGCATTCTGAACCATCTAAGACAAGCAAAGATTTAGAACGGGTGTTCTAAATTGTTTACAGGCCATTTTAAAAGCCATTTTAAAAGAATATTGTCATTTTAATGAAATTGCCCATCTGTACTATAGGGGAGGCAACCCATTTCCAATCACTTAAGCAATTACATGGTGAATTTCATTAAAATGGTGGTATTCCATGTGCCATTTTCACACTATGACATCTAGGACAAGTGTACATTGCTAATATCTAGGTCTTTTTTAGATTTCAGAAATCTAGGACTAGCATACATATCAGACCGTGCAGTCTGAAAAATCTAGGATTTTTGTAGATTTTAAAAATCTAGTACTAGTATAGATTTTGGTACAGAAAAAACAGTTCAGACTGGGCAATCTGAACTGCTAGAAGTGCCAAATTAACAGAATACCACCATTTTAATGAAATTGGCCATTTACACATATCTGCAGGGCGGATTTCTTCAGTGGGTAAATTTTCTTGTGTGCAGAAATAGAGTTTGGAAGGTTTCCATAATTTTCCAAATTTTTTTTTCTCAAAAATATAATTACTATGAATTTTTCAGCGGAAGATTCTATTCTTCTCATACTGGTGATATGGGGCTTGCTATTTCTGACCATAGGCTGAAAACAAAATTGACAAGGGGTGGTAACAATATTGAGAGTCTTTTGGCCAATCATTATGTGCCACAACTGCATCGGGAACCACACCACAATGAATCACTGTTCACAGAAAAAGAACAGTATACATAGCCACAATGGAGGTGCTGATCAGAAATGGGTTGCCTCCCCTACTGAAATGGCACAAAGCAAATGAAATGAATGATTTTTATTTTTATTTTTAAAACACATGGACAAGTTCCATTGATAGACTGAGGAACAAGTACAAGCGAACCAAGCGGAATTTTTTAAAGATTTTCAGACAGCATACTCCCGATCAACAAAGCAAGCAAAACCCAGACCGCACGCGATCTGAAATGAATGATTTGAATGCACCAAATGAACACTGGTCAGTCCTGACGTTTTGTTGAGACGTGTCTATTGATCTTACGTGGGCTTGGGATTGAAGTGATTTGACGGGACACCAAAGAAAAGCAAGAGGCTCAGTGGCCGGCGTTGCAAGAAATTATTATGCACCCACTTATTGCTTTTCGCACGGCTCCGGTCCCCCAACTCAACAAGCTGCACATAAATAAATTCGTTGCTAAATGAGCTGTAAGGTAGACAGGGCTGGTAGGATTCATCACTTTAAACCAACCGTATATATTCCCCCCAAAAGGGAGTGCCTTCACGAAATCCAGATTCATCTAGGAAGTAACTTAGATGCTTGAATGTTGCGTGATGTTCAACAAGAGGACATTTGCATTGAGGACCGACACGGTTACAGTAGAAAATCTAAAAAATGAAAATTTGACCTCTTATAAATTTTCTATAATTTTAGATTCGAATGTTGGTATTGGATTTCACCAACCAGTCTAGTTGCGATTTGGCTTCACGTGGTTTCAAAATACGAGCTAGATCTCTCATACATCCATACTTTACATGTTCCATTCGTGCCTAACGGATGCAAGTAGCTTCATCACTCCAGAGACTTCACTTCCTGCACTACCTAAAATTTTAAGAATTTTTTTGGCTTCTTATCTACACAGGATTACTGTGCAGTTGGGAGTCTTGATTATCTTCTAATCTGGGGCGTGCAGTGAAGCTGTCGATATCCGAAAACTATGTGGACTCAAGTCAACCAGTTCAACACTCAGTCAATGGCGAAGACTTAGGACTAAGCACGCCGCCTCCGAAGCTTGACCGTTGGAGAGAACAACAACATTTGCGTAATATGATTTGTAGCAGGGAAGTTCAACACTTAACTTTTTTTAGTCCAAAGCCAGCCATTTCAAAGACTTGTAAATTAGCAGGACATCTGCTCATTTGTCTGTTGCAAATAAATTTGCAAAGCGAGATTTAAAAACACTGTCTTTTCTGGCATAGGATGTGATGTGGGGGACGCCACAAACGTTGAATTAAAATCAGCATCTTTGAGAACAAGATGTTGGTGGAAGAAACGGAGACTCAGCGGACGTGACGATCGGTATGCCGTCACCATCGCCGATCATCGCAAATGACAAATACAAAGGACTGTCCTTTGCTCTGATTATATTACTGTCCACTTGCAGTGGTTGCATATTCCCTGTCCAGCAATGGTGTCTGCGTTTGTAACCAACACACTTCCAACACCTGGGCAGTGATTTCCTCCTCTTGGAATGCTTCCTCTTCTGCTTCTTCTGCTTCTGCCATTTCTGTTGCTTCTGCTGTTGCTGCGGTTGCTGCGGTTGCTGCAGGGGCAGTGGTGGTGAATCCATGCTGCCATCCATGCCAGGCATTCAATCATTATCGTACCATTCGATCTCTTCATCATTGGCGGACCCTACTTGGGCTTGCGGTACTCTCCCGGCGCTTTTGAGCAGAGGATGCAGTGTCGGCTTTTCTTCCAGCACTAGCCTAGCGTAGCCAATGCCCACGGTCTATCATGCCGCAATGCTGAGCCCTAGGCGCTTTGGCCTGCCTCTTTTCGAGCTTAGAATTTACTGCCTAGCGAGGACGTACAAGAGGGTCGATCGATCAGCTAGTTGAGGCCAACAGTAAGTAGGAAGTGCAGCATCGATTATCCTTTCAAATTCGATTTTTGCTGCCTTGGGGAGGACGTGTATATATGATTCCATGCCAATAGATCGATAGAGAGTGGTACAAGTTAGTGCATCATCACCATCCTTTCAAATTCAAGTTTGCTGCCTTGAGGGGGACTTGTATATGATCGATCATTCCAGGTCACTAAACAGAGAGGAGTACTAGTTAGTGCAGCACCATCGTTGAATCAAATTCCATTTTGTTCAAAGACAAACGTTCTAGATATATACAAAGATCTTTTGAATGTGGACAGTCGTGCGCAACTTGAGCAAGTAAGAAGAATCGGTTGGATTAGAGAAGAAAGGTGCACGAGTGAAGCTATCTATCAATGGCGATGGCGACAGAAAGGTTCATGATATTGCTTATTGCGTGTATGGTAGTGAGCTTTTTTCAGAGAGTGGAAGGCAACAGATTCAATCACGACGGTCCCAGCACAGTCGAGTTCTACGTGCACAACCCGGGCTTGTTCAGATCCTTCCCAACACCAAACCTGCTGGCCATGAAGGGGGAGTCGACCCGAGATCGTCTGCGGAGCTTCAAGAGCCGCATCATCACGTTCGACAACGTGGTCACGGCTGCCAACGCGGAGAATTCGCCCGTGCTGGGTCGCGCTCACGGCATCCGTGTGGTGGACAAGGTGGGCGAAGGTCCGTTGGCCTTCACTTGGCTGTTCACCGCCAGCTTCACGGGGAATTCCAGCTTCCAAGGCACGCTCAGCTTCCAGGGCACCACGCTCAACTTCCCCTCGTCGGAATTCAGCGACGTTACTGTGACGGGAGGCACGGGAAGCTTTAAATTTGCAAGGGGGTATGCCACTTTCACCAATTTCTATAAGGCGGATGAGATCTCCACTCTGGAGGGACAGCATTTCCAAGTCTTTCTACGGTACTAGCGAGCATTCGATCCAACAGGGTGTACATTGGGTGAAGACCTTGATAGCGTTCGGGCGATGTCCATTTCTTCGAAGAGAAGTATGTCCTACTCTAGAACTTGAATGAAACTGTCTTATCTGTTTGAAGAATTGGATCTAAATAGACCTGAATCTAGAAACGAATCTTGAATGATGTATATAACAGATCAGAATGACCAGTCAACACATGGTTGACGTGCAAAAATTTGGTTGCAATATCGACTGTTTCTGTCAATACTCAATGGTCACTGTTTCGTGTTTGTGATGTACTTGTTCTGCTACTCTGTTGATGTTGGAAATTGCAGCAATGTTGATAATGTTGGGTAGCTCTTGTTTTCTTCTCATATCTATCAAGGAATAGAATCTAGATCGGTGTGCATTGATAATTTGTAATATTGTAATAATCTTGAGCAATAGCATCCAAGCATTGGATATGGAGAATATGGTTTGATGGGTATGTCTCATACAGTGAGGTCAGTCGTCTTTTATGTGTTATGCTGTTCTTTTTGGAGCCTTTATGAGAATGATTGAAGAAGATTGAAGGTCATTTCTTGTACCGTGAAAATCGATCCTTGTTATCCCTTGCCACCCAGTGGCTGGGCGTGTTATCTCTCTTGACAAGGCTCTCCTTTCAAACTATCAAGTCCTTTGTGGATGGATAGATGTCTTCTTTGATACCTGGATACAGATTCGGTTGTGGTTACAACGACAGTGTCGACTGGTACAGTCCGCAACTTCTTAGATCCTAGTTCTAGGGTTCAATTGCAATGGTCTCTGTTTCATGTTTTTTGTTGTATCCTGTTACCAGTTGTTACCAGCCGCATGGCGCCACACCCTAAATAAATTAGATTAATTTCATGAAACTCGTTGAGCCTCGTATCAGATTTTAAACTGGTTCGAACAGAGACTTTACTTGATCTTAGCCAAAAGGCCGAGGAAGGTAAGTCTTCACAAGTTTGCATAGCCCTTGTTGTACTGTACATTGCCACCGCTCACTTCAATATTCATGGCAATGCTTATGGTTTCACGCAACTGAGAGACACTGGAGAATTTTGACACCTCAAACTGAATGAATTGATTCGAATGTTCAAAGGGAAATGTATTCATTTGTCACAAATTTCGATTCGGGTTAATTTTGTAAATTCGAATTTGAACGAAATTAACCAAATTTTGGTCTGAAATGACTTCGAATTCGAAATAAATTTCCAATTTTGGTTCGACTTTGTTTAATTCCAATCTGGCTCTAATTTTCTCAGGGAGACGGATTCTCACAAGGCAGACCTGGATGCAGCTTGTTTATTGATTGACGTGAATAAGGGAAGGTAACCATGCCACACTTCTTTCAAATTATTTTGAATGCACTGGAACAGTTTCCAAGATGGAGTCTGATATTGCACTTCGGAATTGAAATCACCATTACTTACGTCCCTCTAAAGACGAGAGGAAGAGCATTTTACAACAAGAAAGATTTCCTGGCTTTGTCAACAATAATGCAAAAAAGGGAACTAGGAAAAGCATGCCGTGGCTTGTATCAGTACTTTTCATAGAATCAGGCATTTCATCCAGACCCCAGTAATGTTAGACCACTGAGAATCGAATTTAAATGCCTTTGTGCACCTATAGTTTCTTTACACTGGTGAATTCACACATTCATTCAAAGCATACACGCAAATAGCCCCCTCTAGGTATGTAATCTCGCAGCTGTTAGTAACTTATAAGCCCACACAACTTGTTTTTTAAATCGGTCCTATTCAGTGTCCACAACTTGCAATTTATATCCAGACAGTCGATACCCAGATAGGTTAGTGAGTTAAAGCATTGCATAGAATCACAAGTGAATTCACCAGTGCGAGTACATCATCATATTATTTTGTTAAAAAGTTCACATTTCAAACTTTTTCAGACCTAGACCTCAGATCTAACCAAGTCCTAGATTTTAGAGCTTTCTGCACTTGAGACACGCAATCATAACGAAAATGACCACTTGTATGCAGCTTGAAGCCAGTGATTCTTATCGTTGCTAATCAACTCCTTGCAAAGCAAAGTTATACCCACTGACAGTTAATTCTGTGCTGTAGCCTGTCACTGAAATCATGTCACCATGGCTCGTAATTACACGTACAAGCCTAAAACTCTTGTCATGAATAACCCACCCAAGTCCTTAACACAACGTCGTAGAAAACTGACTATGGACCCATTGCAGTATTTCTCTGACTTGCGCCCTTGTGAATTAGGCCAACTTCATGCAATTCTTGGCGGTTCTTTACTTAATTTGTTGTACTTGTGGAGCCTCGATCGACAGCCATGCCGAACGTAAGACGGCAGAAGGATTATGTGGATGAATGGAGAAGCTTGTGGGAGCCAGACTTGGAGGCCATAGCCTTCAATGGAGCCACTTGCGACCCCACCCGAGTGGACCCCAAAGTGCTGCAATGGGTGAAGAACAATTGTGTTCAGAAGCCCCACTTCATCAAAATCATCAATGCGACGGCTTCCCACGGTTGGCTCGCCCCTAATGGAGCTCGAGATCAAGGACGACACCAATGTCAGCTGGTGAGTGTTAATTTAGAACTATCTATTCCGATCACAAAATAATTACATGTTAAGTTTGGTGAGTTAACCCGAAGATTTCATGCGTTTTTTCTCTTTTGAGGTTCACTTTCATCGTTTTCTTCTCGTTTTCTTATGAAATATCGTAGCACTTGGAATTTGTAGAATATGCCAGAATGAAGTAACAGGTAAGGTTAATTTCTTGTCAGTTGGCTTGCCTGTTGAATTTTTCCATTGCTTGAAAGGAAGACATCACACATTGAAAATCAGACAGTTCTTGGCTGAGTCGGTCGATCTGTATAAATTGTCTTCGTTTGCAACAAAATGTTTGACTAGCTGGTGAAATGTTTGAACTGAAAACCAGTTTGTGCCGCGTCCGTTTGTGAGAGAACACTTCAAGAAGCTCGGAAGGGTCGCCACTCTGGAAAACGGCACAACGCACGAGAAGTGGAAAGTCTCCTTTGGTGTACCCAAAATGAGGCCGTCGTGGCTGCAAGGATGGAAACGAGTGGCCACCGGAAACAAGCTTATGCCTGGCGATGTCATGGTTTTCGTCTTGGTGGGAGACTCCCAATTCCTCTTCCACCTCTTCGACGAGCACGGCCAGCCGAAACTGAAGGTACTGGATAATTCCCCCTGTCGTGCATTTAAAAAAAATTAATTTTACAATCAGCTTATACCGGTAATCCATGTAAAATCAATTCATGCAAAGTCTGTATTCACCGTGCAGTAAGGGAGAGGTTCCCTTCACCATACAGGTGAGCTTTGAGCCTTTCCCAACAACAATCTAGAAACTTGCGCCATCTAAAATTCTGCACATTTCCATTGTGTTGAGCTAAAATCAATTGCAAAAAATTACATTTCAATAGATAATGTGTTTCTACACTTTTAACACAAATCAAAGTTCATTTGTATGGTCAGTGGAGCCTTTTCTGTTCTGTCTGCTTAACGGAGCTTCTACTTACTACTTTAAAAATTATTTTACCAATAATTTGGTCTCGTTTATGCACTACAACATATTACTTTGCCTTACTTGAATCACAAGTGTTTTCTCTAGCTCTAGAATTCTTTTTAGAATAACACATTCACGTTATAATTTCGAGAGTTGCTGCCCGGGGGCATGCAGCCTCACGATACCACAGTGAAGAACGGGCCGACCGGCATTTCACAGCAAGACGACGATCACCTTCCCGACGCGGAGCACACCTTGCGTAGCGTCAAGAAGCGCAAGCCTTTCGCTCCAGAAATTGTAAAACCTGAGCCCAGGACCATCCACCAGCTGAACGATAATGCAGCAACTATAACCACAGCGGAAGCTCTCAAAGACCACCGAGATGATCCATATGAGAAATCCACAGCGGGGAGACTAGAAATCGGAGCAGGAATCATTGCGTCTCTCCCTGATTCGGAATTGACAGTCTCAGACTTGGGCGAGGAGACGGTCACGGCAGGTTGGAGTGCGGCAACAGCGCAGCAGAGCGGTGAAGATGGTGACGAAGAGCTGGTGAAATTGAAGGCCCATGACGAGAAGGGAATGAAAATGAAATTGCTGGTGAAAGAAGAAATTATGGGTGGCAGGGTGTTGCACCTTGAATCGGCGCCGGTGCAGGAGTTACAGCTTGATCCGTTTGCGTTCTGCATCAAGTCGAGGAGGAGGATGACGACGACGGTGGAAAGGAAACGAGCCTGGGAAGTGGCGAAGGCGCACGCGCAGCTTCTCGTTGGTTATCGGTTCCTGATAGACTTGTCCGCGGCGCAAGTGTATCGAGATTTCCATGTGGTAAGCTTGATTCAACCCTGCTCGCCGAGCTCAGAGAATATTTGACGTGAATGTATGCAACAGGCAATTTTCCAATGGGCAAAATGCAACAGGCATTCAAATCAATTGATAAGTGCATTCAACATATGATTGACGTGAATGAATGCAACAGCCAGTTGACGTGAATGAACTGCAACTGGCAATTTTCCAATTGGCAAAATGCAACAGGCGAATGAAATGCAACAGGCAATTTTCCAATTGGCAAGATGGAGAGTAAACCTAAGCCCTAATTCTTAAGCCCTAAACCCCTAAACCCTAAGACCCCAGGCTCAGATAATTTATGTGCAGAGGCACAAATCATTGCCCTTTTCATGGAAGCTCCGTATTGCACACTGACATGTTTGACATTCGAATGACGTTTTGTGGTGGTGATTTGCTTGGTTGCAGCCGTTGCCAGAGCGGTTTGTGACCGACACGAGGCTGTCCACGGCCCTGACACGGTGGAGGCTGGTGGACTCCAGCGGCAGAGCATGGAAGATGTACAGCCGAATGTACTCGGGCGGTAGGGTTGCGTTTCGTCGCAAGTACTGGAGCGTGTTCTCCCTGGAGCATCTGATGGAAGAAGGCGATGTGTGTCTGTTTCAGCTCGAAAGCAAAGACGCCCGCACCATGTCCGTGCGCATTTTCCGTGTCGTGCAGCTGCCGAAATTCAAGGGCCAAACGAATTTCTCCGTCCATGACCACTACGACATGCGAGTGAAGAATCAGCACAATTCCGAAATGTGACTTCTCTCTGATCGCTGGCAAAGTGATTCCCAGGATTGTAATTAAACATGATTGTGTGCATCACCGTAGTAATCACCGCGCTCCAGTAGCCTTGAATCGTTCCGTCAGATTTCCAAGTTTATGAATTCAGAACCTGAGTGTGTACGTATGGATTTGATTTACATGTACTGTACAGTACCGAAGGTTGTCAAAAAATAAGCCTAAGAAACTAGAGCCTGAGATCTGAAGGCTCCTCCTGCATTTGGACTGAAGCTGTGACCAATACTTTCCAAGAAATAAGAAATGCTAGCTGATAGACTGTAAGAAATACAATTCGATCCAAGACGCAAATTTGACTTGAGCACCGGTGTACTTGGAGAACATTCAGCCAGCATCACGTTGTATAAACATGGTATTCCCGGTATTCTTGTCCCTCCCCTTCTAGCCCATATAATCTACTCTCTGAAAGTAGTTCCACGACGATGTTGACCAGCAGAGATTTAGGGTATTCGGAGAATATTTGTCCAATATGTAGAAATTGTGGTTGTGTGTATGTGACATGCTGCTCAGCAGTATGAGCCTGACTTCTCGTGTCTGGGTTTTCAACTCCAACTCGCGCAGAATTATTTCATGTTGACAAAGCCAGTTCATGCTTGAGGTACTAACTTAGTTCCGAGACAATAGCGTAACGGAGTGCCTGAAAACTCTTTGCCCTTGAACTACCGGTATTACAATGTCTGCAGTTCGTTATGGTAGTACAGTCACCCAAAGAAACGGGCCAAGTGGCGATCTCTGAATTGCATATATTCGTTCAATTCTTAGTGCACGCGTGCACTCCTCAGAATTGGGCGCTTTCGCGCAAGTGTAGTCTACCTGTCCAGGTGGTTGCACGACAAGCACATGACTGTTATCAAACTCTGCTACCAACCTCATCGAATAGTGCAAGTATAGTACCAAAGTCGGATATTAAGTACTTTTGAAAAGATGTGTAGTAAATCTATTAGGGTTTAGGGTTTAAGAAACATGATATTGACGGTGCGTTCACAGTTGATTGCTGGTACCAGTACTGTTTGTCAACGTGTCAACCTTTGGAATCACCCGATTCCAAATCAGTGGAGAATACTGCCGATTAATGCTGCAGATCAATGTCAATTTGTTTTGCCCAACTCCAGAGCATTGAGCCTTTGCATCTCAGCCGTTTCGAATTGAGGCAAAGTTAAATGATTCACCACCAGCATCAATTGCATTCGTTTATCACCAGCCTTTCATCTTCACCATTGTTCTGCAAAACGTGCAGTTCATCATTTATACCTCCAAAGCTATGCAACCTGTCACAAGTCCATGCTTCATCAACCTCATTCACAGGCGTCACCATCATTAGAGAATTTCTTTTCATTTCATTTGGACACTTGTTCATGTCGTCCACATCACAGCCTAAAAATTGCTTAGTATCGTTGAACACCACCATGATAAGAGTTTCATGGTTTTGAACCGCAAACAGACGAGCTGGAATGTCAAATCTCATTAATTTCCACAGTCAACTCATCATAGCCATCCGAAACTGACAGTGCACGCTTGCAAGACAAGATAATTGAAGTTCATGCTTCTAGGGAAAGAGGCCAATTCATTAACGAAAACACCCTAGGCCTAAGCATAACAATAAGTCAACATACACAAAAATTATATTTCTTTCTAACAATATTTGCGGTGGATTCTAGCTCTTTCAGTGATGACTTAAACTTTTGAAGCAGCTGCAGCTGCATCGTCAAGTAGTGGTGTTCACAGTTTTTTGTGGAGCAATGACGAGGGCAAGGTCTTTCGTCGAGCAATGGAAGAGATTGTGGGAGCCAGACTTGGAAGCCATCGCATTCAATGGACGGACCTGCGATCCCACACGCGTGGACCCCAAAGTGCTGCAATGGGCGAAGCAAAACTGTTCTCATAAGCCTCGCTTCATCAAAATCGTCAACAACAGTGCTGCACCCGATCAAACTCGCCGGAGGCCTTCCAATTGTATGCTAGTAAGTAAACATAATATTCAACGGTGTCACTGTAATACGAATAATTCTTGTTAAAGTGGCCCATAATGCATGGCTAAGCTTGCATTCAAGATTTTCTGCAGTAAAAGGAGCCTTGAATCATGGGAAACGAAGGGTCCACTGCCTTGAAGTTCAAGAATGTTACGAAGCATTCTCTTGCAAGTTTTGCTTACTTCTGTTTCGATCAGTATTTTCAAGAACGCGTAATCTTCGTAACCTCTTCAAGAACTTAGTACTGAACTGTTCGTGAAAGTGCACTGACAGCGTAACACACAATTGGTTGAGTTTTAATTTTTCATCAGAGATTTCCAATTCCTTTTGCGGAACAATACTTCCGAGAGCTCCAGCGGGTGGTGAGATTGGAAAGCGAAGATGGTCAAATGTGGAAGGTTTCTTTCAACGCTGTTAGATGGGCGCCCAGATGGCAGCCAGGATGGTTTCGATTCGCTAGTGACAATAATCTCAAACCTGGGGACGTCGTTGTCTTCGTGCTTGTGGGAAACTCGCACTTCCGTTTCACTCATTTTGACAAAGACGGCAACGTCAAGAGCAAACGTACCCCAAATGGCATTGCTGAAGCCGCGAAAGAATGCTCCGGTTACTCTTGCCGAAGTCACGAGGAATCAGACGCAGATGACGAGCAGCATGTGGAGGCCGGAGATTCGCCATCGCTGTCGAAAGACGATGGATTCAGTGAGAATGTACATGAGGACGTTGTGAGCGTGGTTTTAGGGTTTAACCGCCATGGCCAGCCGGTAGGGTCTCAGCTGTGGGCTCAGATGGATAAGCAGCAGGTACTACATCCACCTCCCCGTAAGAGAAGAAGGCTGTGCAAAGTTGGGGAGATTTCGAAGCCGTACGTGCAGATGGCGATGAACAATGATACCAATGTTTTTGAGGAAGCCTGAAGCACATCCACAAGATTTAGGGTACTGTGATATATTAACTGTCTGTATAGAATTTTGGTAGTTTAGCAGGATGCGTCTGAGTGATTATATCTCAAAATGCGTCTGGCTTTAATCTCAAAACATTTCATGCTGATAAACACTGTCATGTTAGATGCCGCAGCAGCGAAGCGCTTATGAAAAAAAAATATATTCCTTGAACCTCAGTGAAGTGGTGATCTGCATTTCGCTGTGCTTGTGATAATGAACACGAAGTGCTGGTCAATTGCAAAGAGTTCCTCAATCAGAAGTCCACTCCTTCGATCAGAATGTCTTTTCTCGCCAAGTCCAGAACCTTCCAGTGACTTGGTGAATATATAGCAAGCATTTTTACAGTTTGTTTGAAATGAGATTAGCATTATTTTCCCTTTGAAGAATTCATCGACAGAATGCAGACTGGAATCTGCACCAAAGCACATGCACATTGATAATCTCGCATTTGATTTGTTTGACATTCCAGTTGGCAGTTGTGGGCCTTGTAGCCACAACCAGTCAGAACATGACATGCCGCAAATTATGTCTGTACAGACTTTGGAGAGGATTTTTGGCCTTGAGATGCAAATTGATACGTGATGAACTCATCGACAGGCTCACCACAATGAGATGTTAGTATAATCTCAGTTCCACGCGTTTGACAAAACTAGAGTGACTGAGTCTGTCTGCCTTAATTACAAATTTTCTGAGGCGATGTCTAACGACACCATGATCAGAGTGCCATGAAGTTAAATCCGGTTTCAGACGAGCAGCAATGACCCATCTCATTAATATTCCGGACCCGCCTTTCTCCCAGAATCTCAAATGATTATGCAGCCAAACATCATAGCCATAGGATATCGACAGTGTAAAGATGCAAGAAGAGATATAACTTCATCAATGTGGCCAATACATACCATTGCAGCAGTCTCAAAAGAAAGGTTCTATTCTAAGAGTATTATTAATTCGGTTGCGGTTGTGTGCGAGAGCGATTGACAGCCTCGTTCACTGACGATTTCAGTTGTCTTCAACTTGTTTCGCATCAGTTGCATCTTCAATTAGGGTGAAATAGCTGCTGAGCAATGGCGAGGTCTGGTCCCAAATACTCGTATGTGAACGAATGGAAGCGATTGTGGGAGCCAGACTTGGAGGCCATAGCTTTCAACGGAGCCACTGCGACCCAACGCGTGTGGACCCCAAAGTGTTGCAGTGGGTGAAGCAACATTGTGCCCAAAAGCCGCACTTCGTCAAAGTCATCATCCAGAGCGCCGCTGCCAATCGGATAGGCCGTGGTGATTGCAAGCTGGTAAGCATACTTTTGATCTCAAACTTTTCGTTCACACTTTTCGACACCGTAAGTCAACAACGTGCAACACCATTTCGATCGAAAGCCTGTTGATCGAATAAATGACATTTCTTTCTTGCACTCTTCAGGAATAGACTTATTTATAATTGAGGTTGAGACGAGTCCATGTACATTAGAGACTCTATTGCCATACAGGTGAACCTTAATTTGTGTAAAGTGTGTAAACACTTAATGTATTGCCATTCAGTTTTTGACAATTGATTTTACGTTAACACAGAATACATGTGCAGAATTTGAGATGACACAAGTTTCTAGATTGTTGTAGGCTTAGACCCAAAGTTCCCCTGTATGGTGAATGGAGACTTTTCATTAGCTCACCAGAGAAATCCCAGAAGTTCATTGATCCAGTTCCATATTGCAACCATGGAATTTCGCTGCTTGAGTGTGGAATAGAGCGCGAAATTCAGTACTCTAGCTGTGAAATTTCATAGTTGCAATATAGAAGTGACTCTAAGGATTTTTTGGATTCTCTGGTGATATTATTTGACAGAATTGAATTTGAATTTGAAATTGATAGAGAAGGTGCACGTAGAGAAAGCTGTACCGAACTCGTGCGTGTACCGAAAGATCTAGGGTTTCATGGTTTAATAGAATTGAGTACGTTCTTCTTCAACAGGTGGTTCCAGCTCCATTCGTGCAACAGCACTTCCGAAATCTGGAGAGGGTAGTGAAACTGGAGAACGAAGATGGAAAAACATGGAAAGTTGCTTTCGGGCTTCCGACCAGGCACCCGTCTTGGCAGCAAGGATGGCATCGATTCGCTGTTGACAACCACCTCAAATCTGGAGACGTCCTCGTCTTCGTGCTAGCCGGAATCTCTCACTTCCATTTTACTCATTTTCATGAAGATGGCAACGTAAGCACCCACAACAGCGCTCCTGCCATAGCTTCCGTCAAGAAAGAATGCAACACTAACTCTTCCCAGAGTCAGGAGGATTCAGAGGATGAGCATGTGAAGACGCGAACTTCGAAGCAAGCTCCTCCATCACCGTCCCCAAACTTTCAGCGCAATGAAGTTAGTGAGTCTCCACACAATGAGCTCGTGATTCCTGCTTTAGGGACTGATCACCATAGCCATGCTGCATCTCTCCATTCTGGTCAATCAAATAAGAAGATTGAAGATCCTCAGTCCCGGAAGACAAGAAGGCTGTGCAAAGTGGGGGAGAAGCGCAAGAAATGCGTCGCACTTGACTTTGAAGAAGGTGGTCCAAGCACATCCATGGCTGAGAATGCCGCGAATGGATGTATGCGGGGCTGATTTTGGAAATTCTCGGCATTCTTCTTTCTCAGACGACCATTTTAACTCGAAACCTATAGCGAGTGCCCGCAGAATTTCAGTTTGTGAAGGGCACCAGATATCGAGATTGTTTAGAGGAGAAAGTGACAATCTGTACATAGAAAAACGGAAGAAGTGCACGCAGTCAACAACCTCAGCTACGACAAGGCTGCATTCTCAAATCTGCATTGTTACTCAAGGCATCCCATGTTGCGTGCTTTTGCATATTTTGATTCCTTGTTTTGAGGCAACAGCTTAGCCTGACGCATGAAAGACCTTTTCTCTTGAACTATTGGAGTGCGCACATTCCATTTCGCTGTAGTGGCAGCAAAGGGTACAGACCAACTGCTCTGAAATCCTAAGTACGTGCAGTCCTTGAGTCTTTCCAGTTGTTGCATGAGAAGCACAAGGGAGGCTGCAATATATGGAATCTGCATCCAAGCAGATAATTATACGTTGCATCTGAATCAGAGTTGACTAATTTCTGTTTGCATAATATTATGCGATGTTCCTTCATGGCAGTATTAAGTAGTTCGTGATTGTGATGACAACCAGAACATAGCAAGTAGCAAGATCTGTATGTGGAGTCACAGTGGTGTCTGAGAAAAGTCAGGTGTGGAACGTTTGAACATGTATATAAGCTGCGCCACTCGTATATGTGAATACTATATCCTCCTAAAATATTGGAGCCTTTCTTAATCCATTTTGTGACCAAAATTATTGAGGATATTGAACAAAACATTATTAATGTAAGGGTTTGCTATCAATTCCCACTTGCCTTTGCTTCATACATGTCACTGGAAATGAGAGGCAATCGGAACCTCAAATGAAGGAGGGCTGTAATTCAACGGTGACAAGCAACCATCCAACTCTAGGTTATAAGTCATTAAAATACCTTTCTTTGGTCTCTATTTCAGTATTCAACGTTCCGCCAAGATCTACTTTCTTAACAATTAAATCACCCCAGATTATTGCATTCAGACATTGCTATTATGGATATTGAGATTATGTTATGTAATTCAAATTTGGATTCTAGCCAATAATGCAAAAAGTTTGAATCCTGGACCGTATTGTGTAAATTTATGGTCAATTTCTTTTAAATGTTCACAACTATGGGTGGCCATAATTGTGACTTTCATCTACACAAAGTTCTACAATCTAGAACTAAAACAAATTTGTGATTCAACTTTTCAAGTTAGGTGCCTTAAAAAGTGCCAAAATTGTGGGATTTAGTTAAATTGGAGACAATTACACCCAGGGAGATCACTATCAATTTTTTTAGAAAACTACGTTGAGTTAAAAGATAGGGTCCATTTAATTCAGAGGAGGAAAATTTTATACAATATGTAGAGCTACTATAGGGTTCATGAAATGCTACATACTCTATTATATATAAATTAGGCTGTGTAAAAACATCATGTAGTAGGAATTTTGAAGTGTTCAATGTAAATTTGTTATTAATCCCTATAGGACAAAGGGTGTTTTGCTAGAGGAAAAGTTCCAAATTGCCAATTTTTGATGCATTGTACAAATAAAAAAAATCGTACATATTTTTGAATTCCAACCATATGAAAGTGTATTAAACAAGTAACGCAATGTCTAGTAAAAATTGCAGCCCATTTGACCACGTAAATTGAAAGATTATAATGTTTGAAATGAAAAATTCTTTCCTGTGAAATAGGGATAATAGACTTTGAGAGTTTGAGCCCTCTTAGAATAAAATTATTGCTCTGCACAAAATGATGATTTTGACCATTTAAAAGTATATGATATTAGATTCACTCATAAAAAATTTTAAAAGCAAATATGGAATCTAGGTTATTCCAAATCAACCTACAATGAAAGTAGGTTAAATGCACCAGCAATATACTAGTGATTTTTTGATGATTTCTTGTGCAGTGAGGAAATTTTTTATTTGAAATCCAAATGATAAAAAATTAGAAAATAAAATTTGGAACATGTGGGAAAAATTTCAAGAACTTCAACTTTAGAGATTGCAAGATAATTTGGCTTGGAGTTAGAAAAAAATATTTTTTCTTGAAGTTGCTCCAATATAGCAAACATAGTTTGACTCTTCTTAGAATGTGATTTGAGAATTAAATTTTTAGGGCAATTGTATGCCATATTTTATTAGTTATATGCATGCCAAATTTCAAAAGTCGATGAATGTTTTTGCAAAAGATGCCCAAAAGATGCCCAAATTACTTAGGCTGCCAAAAACGTTTAGGAAAGCATAACTTTTGATTTGGGCAGGCAATTGGATAAAAATCATTTCCACCAAGGAGACACATGTTTACACCTTGTATCAAAATTTTGTGAACATCCAACCAAAAATGACTTCACAAGAAACTACCTGGATTTTCAATTGTCTGTTCAACAGACAATTGACTCTTAGGAATTAAAACTATGATTTGGTCAATGGCACTTGAATCGAATTGATTGTTGTTTATTTTATGATGTATGTCCTATACATGTATGTAGTACAGGGAATAAAAAATTTGTGAAGAAAGATGGAGGCACGAAAATATTGGACACTTAAAATTTTATATGTAAGATAGCCCCACTTAAAAAACCACATGAATGAATTTATAAAAACCATAGGGTATTAGAAATATGCTCCTCGTAGCTTTTTATGTAAAAATACGGTCATCTTATATACATAAATTAAGGTAAATAGCCCCACATCAAATACCTTCTTAATTCAAGTGTACACCTTAAATTACAAGGAGTGATCTCCCCAAGCAATTATAATCAAGTTATAACATATGGTGATTCTCGATGCACGAAGGCTCAGAACATGTCCAAATTATTTTTAAGTGTGGTTGGTCTATATGGAGATCCATTTTCACTTCATTTGGGGCAATGAAGACCATTCGTCAAATTCAAAATAAACCAAATGATCTAAAATAAACTTCAAGTGTAGCAAGACCACCCAAAAACTATGGCTAAATGGAAATCATTCATATATTTTTTGAACTACTGAAATATTTATTGTCATTTAGGCACCCAAGAATGGCGCTAAGCCGCTAACAACTTTTTGGGGATTAAAATATGCCACTATAGTAAGATATTAATTGTAAACACTACAAAATTTTAAGTTTGTCTACAAGCAATTGCAAGAAATACTTATATTGTTTGTTGTGTTGTGTCTGGTGTACTAAGGAAAAAAAATTTTGGAATAATTTTTTTTAATTAAAAAATATTAAAATTAGTATAATATTAAAAATATCAAAATAATTTACTCCAAAAAATTCAAAACTAAAATAAAAATCTCTAAACATTATACAGAAATTTCAAATTTCAAAATTTCAAAATAATAGATATTTTATGTTTGTATTTTTAGAAAAAAATTCAAGAATTAACTTAAAATACAACCATTATTTTCAATCTAAAAAAGTTGCTAATCAACTACACTAAATAGTGAAATTAGATTGCCCTACACTAATTTCTCGACATTCTACACTATATCAATATATATAGTTACTTTAGAAGGATGCAGTAAAGTAAGAACTACATGTATGGCATGGGTTGGTGTACTGATTCATGGCTTGGGATTAGAGATTGGCATGTGCCTCCATCTGGACAAGCATTAGTCATGAGGTAACTTCTTAGGGATAAAGCAACCTAATTGTTAAGGCAACCCAATTTACTATTTAGTGTAGTTACATCTTGATAAAAAAGAAATTCTACAATCCATGTGTTGATACAAAGATAGCACACTTTGAACACATGTATAAGATAGAAAAATATTATTCTTAGAATACCATTTATTCAATATATTCCAAATTTTAGCTTCAAATTTACATTTTCGGGTACAAAATAGTATTGAAGCCTTATAAAATGATTGTTAGAGTAATATATTGACATCTAATTGGGAACAATTTAAAGAATGTAAATTATTTTTGATAATGATGAAACAATTACCAAGTGCATAAAGTGGGCTTATATTCTTATCTACCTTTGGAATGAATTTGAGATCCTTTAGAGGTTGAAAACAAAAGTCATCCATCTAAATATTTGTAGATTCTTGAACTAGGTTTCTTATATTTGTATAATATAGAATTTCTAAATATTCTTTTTACAAAGATTCTATAGTTCAAGCCTTCAAGGTGTATAGTTATGTAATTATGACTAACCTTAGAAACTAACATTTTCAGTTGAAAAAATGACTCTTCAATAATAAGTAAGTAAAATAAAAACTTTAAAATATTCAATGCAATTGGAACCTAACATTTTGAACTTAAAGAGAATAAATCTTATAAAAACTATAGATATTCAATCAATAATAAATTTTAGAATAATCATTGAATTTTTAGTTTTAAACTTGATTGAAAAATATTGATAAGTTTATCAAATGATTTAACTATATGGATATGATCCGCTATGGATCATATTTTACAACTTTTGTTTCAAAGTCATTGTTAAATTATTATTCTAAGTTGCATTTTATGCTACACCTTTATGATTTTCGGAAATTTGAATTGTCTATCCCTTGGTCTTTAACTCCTAAAGTTCCATTGTCCCCTCGAGGGACAAAATGGATTTTGGTCAGGCTCCAATGGTCTCCATATTTGTCATGTTTTTCTGAATTTTTTTGTGAAGATAGAAAAACACATTAGCTTTTTGAAAATACAATTTTATTTCAATCAGAGCCCTAGAGCAAAAGTTATGGTACAAAAGCCTTTTTTAGTTCGGCAAGTAGAAAAAAAACCCTAAAAAAACTTCAAATAAAAAGATTTAAAAAACTTGTTTTATATAGATTATATTTTTATCTACATAATAAGCTTTGATTTACTCCATTTGGATTTGTTATGTGAGAGTTATGGACAATCTTGTTTTTGGGGCAATCATAGAAACTTCTTGAAAAAATAACTTATAAGATTCATTTTTGACCTCAATTTTCACAATGTTTTAAGAAAAAAAGTTTTATAAGGTTAAGATCTCTTGCTAGAACAATCTCACCATTGCAATTAGGGTATTTCAATTCCATCTGAGAGCTATTAGCAATGTAGATTTTCCTTCAATCTTGAACCTACTTCTATTTAATAATTTTTAATGAGTGAAAACTAAGTGTGTTTTTTTTTAATTTTTTATCTAAGACTCTCAACTCAATTTTTCATCATATAAAATTAGAAATTCAAAAGTAGTAGAGCAAAAAATTTAAGTTACGAAGGTTCAAAGCCAAAAAATGTAATTGAGCAAGGTGCAAAAAAACTCGTTTCCTTCACTTTAAATGCAAATATCTTGCAATCTATGCGGTCAAAGTTTCTGAAATTTCTTCTGCACATTTTTGCACAAGTCTAGTATAAAATCTTATGGTTAGATATCCAAAAAAAACATTTTTTTAGATTTTTTGCTCTTTGCTATCCAATGGCAGTTTTGAGTGTTTTTTGACGGAAAAAAGGCCTTGGGACCTTAGAAGTTAAGGAATTATATTATAACTTGTCATTTTAGCGTGCAACAGTGGATATGGTCTTAGGGTTTATGGATGCTTGGTCAAAGTGCATCTTAATCTTTTGATGGATCAAGCCATTAACACTAAGAATCAGTTTCCATCTAACTCCCATCTCCCCAATTTCATTTCCCCAATTTGTCAAAGAGATGAAAAGACTTCTAAAAAGTTGTGGAACCCTCAAGAGTGTTTGAAAAGTGCATCCAACTTCACAAATGTTCTTCTTTAGTTTTTAAAATCCAAATAAGAGGTCAATAGTAATAACTTGTTTCTCTTTTTTTTAGTGTCTTCTTCAAAAAGCTCCAAAAATTTAGAAAGTCTTGAAAGAACTTCACTTTAGTTTTGTCTCATTGGAAAAAATTATACAAATGATCCAAATTTTTCCATAATTGTATGGTGAATTCATCAAGGGAAAGGAAGATACCAAAAAAATGACGAGATGGGGCTGACATGTGGGCTGGCCTATTGGAAGTAGGATTTAAAGCCTTGTGTGGAGTTAGGTGGTGATGTATGACATGTTTTTTTTCTTAGCAATTGAGTTTGTTACTTTGTTTGGTTCGGAAAAGAGATGTGCAACGTTGAATACCAATGTAGGTGTTGTCCCATGCACTCTACTTGAAAGCAGCAACTTATCAACATTTCTAGTTACTTTGTTAATTATCGGTCATTGCAAGAAACACCAACCGTTTTTTTGAAGCGTTTTACAAAACAACAGTTTTCTTTTCCTTTAACTTTTGAATTATAAACCCAATGCTAAATACCAAAAAAATTGTTTCTAGATGTTTTAATTGTAATTGTATGCCTTATTTTTCAAAAAACTTAAAGAATCAATTAATATTTAAAACTGAATTTTGTTAATTTGTCACACTTTTAGATGTGAGGGTTGTGAATACTATTGAGCAATTTAAGTTAATGGTTCTTAGATGAAATTTTTGTAATAAATTCCTATAGTAGGCGGACATGATCCTACCAAAGGGCATCCAAAAATGCATTATTTTATATCCAAATTTCTGCAAAGAGACCTTCCTTGCACATGCAGTTCTAAATATGAGAAATGGTTTTGACCTCATTTTTTTAGTCAAGTCTCATCATCATCAAGTCCTTACAAATGGCCAATTTTTAATTTTTTGAAATTTAGTTTTTCCTATTTTCTAAAAATTGAAACGTTATATCAAAATTGGTGTTATTAACGATAAGGCAACATATGTTTGAATGCTTCTTGCTACACCAGATGACGCATTAGAAAAAGAGGGGGGCGTAGAGAAGGTCCCTTTCCTTTGAGAAACTAAGATTAGTAGTGAACAACGAACTATTGAATAATAAACTAATGATTTTTTTCAGCAAAAAATAAAAAAATTGCAATCTAGCATGGACAACGGTTGTTTAGGCTGGACTGTGATTTTTAAACTTTTTAAATTTTAAATTTCTTTATTCAAGGGTGATTGCAAGAAACACTTGTACTATTTTGCGTCACACCCTACATGCTGATTTGTTTTTTGGCCATAACTTATGCATTCTGGATCCAAATGACTTAAAATTTACAAAAAAAAGGTTCTCATGACCATTATACACCTTGCCTAATTTTTTTGCAATTTTCAAAAAATGTTTTATTGTCCAAAAATAGCCTCCAATTTCATGTCACACTTGCCAATTTAGGGGGGTTTAGTACTATTTAGTACCCCAAAAAATGAATTTGGAGCTGAAATTTGGAGGGAATGGTCTTGCAGTAGACTTGTAGCTACGCAGAGAAGGACTTCTAAACATAGTTATTTTGTATTGTGTGGAAGTCCACAAAGAAAGCTTCTTTCTTCCTAAATTTCAGAATACAAAAAATATTATTTGAGTGGTTCTTTTGGTGAATGACCATCTCCATAGAGTTATTACAAATGGGCATTTTTTTACTTTTTTTATATTATTTTTTTTTCTTATTTTTAATTAATTAAAGCATCAAAGTGTCTATTTTCTTGAGATTTGGCACTTTTCTAGTTCTCCCACTTAGAGAATTTTTCTATGCTTTTCCTTCCATGGATATCTTCATCTTAAAGGTATATACATTGGCCATATTTTTCAAAAAATTTAAAAATTATTTTTCTAATTTTAAAGTACTCCAAAAGAAAAAGCGTGAGTATTGTGAAAACGCAACAAAATCGGCAGGTGCTTCTTGCAATCACCCTCAACAGTTTTTTCACTACAAGATCAAAGGTGCCCATGGATTTTCACTCACCCTAATCCCCCCAATCAGCATTACTGTAACTTAGGAGTGCTAAACTACTGCCTCTTTTATAGTGAAGGCTGAATGACATGGTACCTTTGACATAACGAATAATCGTCTTCACAACATTGAGGTGGGCTTGTTGAGGTGCTTGCATGTAACAAGACAAGATTAACAGAGAACGCAATGCGGGACGCAATGTCTGGTCTGGTATTAGTGAGGAAAATTAATTCTCCAACCATACGCCTATATATAGAGAGAAGAGTCTGTAAGTGGAGTATGAGTATCCTTGGATAGTTTTAATCCTGTTTACATGGGAGTTTGACAAGGCTGGCAGTCAAGAATGCACAAGATCGAGATTGTTTAGTGGAGAAAGTGACAATCTGTACAGTAGAAAACATGAGAGAAGTGCACGCAGTCAACAACCTCGGCAGCGACAAAGCTGAATTCCCAAATCTGCATTTTCACTCCAGGCATTCCAATTTGCGTGCTTTGACATATTTAGAATCCTTGTTTTGAGGCAACAGTTTGGCCTAATGCACTCTTGAAAGACCTTTTCTCTTGAACTATTGGAGTGCGCGCATTCCATATTTCCATTTCGCTGTGGTGGCAACAAAGGGTACAAACCAATTGCTCTGAAATCCTAGGTACGTGCAGTGCTTGAGTCTTCCCAGTTGTTGCGTGAGGAGGCTGCAACATATGGAATCTGCACCCAAGCACATCATTACACGTTGCGTCGGAATCAGAGCTGGTGACTAATTTTTGTTTGCGTAATAGTGTGCGATGTTCCTTCATGGCAGTATCAGTAAGCAGTTCGTGATTGTGACGACAGCCAGAACAAAGCAAGTGGCAAGATCTGTCTGTCTGTGGAGCCACAGTGGTGTCTGAGAAAAGTCCAGGTTGGAATGTTTGAACATGTCTAAAAGCTGTGCCACTCATTAATGAAACCCATTCAATTAAAAAGATCTGTAACATTATTTTTGTTTGATGACTTTGAAAGGGAGCTTAATTGCTCAAATACTCTAGAACGACCTCAAATACTCTAGAACGACCAAGGGGTGGTGTGGAAGTATCATGAACTTTTAAACCAGGCAATATGATAAACAGGATTCATGCCAAGATTCTCGGTTTCCTGTTGTCATCACTCACCACACAAAATAGTGAAATTAGGTTGCCCCTCACTAATTTCTCGACATTCTACACTATATGAGTATTTATTGTTTATTTACAAGAATGCACTACTTTTGAATTAAGTATTGTTGTAATTGGAACTCATGAACCTCCATATATACAAACAAAAATATTTGTAGAGATATTTGTTGGCTTTGATGGCTTGTAAAGTAATTTTCTTGATGTAAGGCAACCTAATTTCACTATTTTGTGCAGTGCTCTTTGCGCTTATGAACATTTGAATCCTCAGGTTAAAAATCACTCCCAGGCAGTCAATAGTGGTATGCTTTTAAATCCAACTCAAAGATTCATGAAGTATTTTTCTTTTGACCTCATAAAAGTAAGTGTAATCAGTAATCAATGTAGTAAACATTACATTACCACCTAGACTAATTGCACCCCTTTGGACTCAATTTTTAAATCAATTTAAACAATGAAAGAATATAATAAAAGATATAGAGGTTTGAAGTTGTTCATGAGTTCTTTCAACTTTGAAAGTTGCATGAGAAACAAAGTGAAATAGACAAAGTATTCCATAAAATTAGTTGCACCCTTGAGAAAATCACATGAACTTTTAGTTGGGTCATTGCAAGAAAGACCATTCAAAAAGCACAGCGTTTTCCACAGTACTCATTTTTTCTTTCGGGAGGGTTTTATAATTAAAAAATCAATTTTAAAAAAATGTGAAAAATATATTTAATGTATACACCTTCAAGAAGAAGGTACCCTAGGAAGGAAAAGCGTAGAAAAATTCTCTAAGTAGGAGAACTAGAAAAGTGCAAAATCTCAAGAAAATGGACACTTGCATTGTAATTTCACATTTTAATTTGTAAAAAATAGAAAAAACAATTCTAAAAAAAACTGAAAATTGGGCATTTGGGAATAGTTTATAGTGATGAGATTTCACCAAAATATTGATCTTAGAATCATCTTCATTGTTCAGAAATTGCGCGCAATGGGAGTGTTGTTTGCACTCATGAGGAAGATACAAAATAATATATTTTTAGATTTCTTTTGTTACGAATATGCTTTTCTACTATGCAAAAAGACCATTAAAATTTCAGCTCTACTATTTCAAAAAGATCCTTTGGATGTTGAAAACAAAAATCTTTCACTCTAAGTATTTGTAGGTTCTTGTGTTAGTTCTCTTACATTTGTACAATATAGATTTCATAAATATTTTTTTGCAAAGTTTCTATAGCTCTAGGTGTATAGCTATATTATTATGTTTGACTTCAAAAACTAATTTCTCAGTTCAAAAAATGACTTTTTCAAAAAATAAGTAAAATAAATACCTTAAAATTCAATGCAAGTGCAACCTAACATTTTAAACCTGCAGGAAAAAAAAACTTTTGATAAACATAGATATTCAATCAATAATAAATTTTAGAAGAAAATTTCAATTGTCAGTTCTATATTTGGTTGAAAATATTGATTAGCTTAGTAGATGAATTACCTATTTGGATATGATCTATGGAGCATACTTTATAACTTTTGTTTAAAAGTCATCGTTATATTATGATTCTAAGTTGCATTTTATACTACACCTCCATGATTTTGGAAATTTGGATTGTCTATCCTTTGGTCTTTTAAGGAGTTAAATTATAACTTGTCATGTTTAGAGTGTAATGGTAGAGATGGTCGATCTTAGGTTTTAAGGATGCTCTTTCAAAGTGCATCTTAATCTTTTGATGAACTAAACCATTAACACTGAGAATTAGTTTTCAACTAACTCCCATCCTTGCATCTTTGCAGGGACAACATTAGTCACATGTTTACTTTTATTTTCCCAATTTGTCAAAGAGATCACAAGTCTTCTAAAAAAATGTGGACCCCTAAAGAGTGCATGACAAGTGCATCCAACCTCACAAATGCTCTATTTTAGTTTTTTTAAATCCAAATAAGAGGTCAATAGTTCTAACTTCTTTATCTTTTTTTCTTATTTTCTTCCATGAAAAGCTCCTAATATTTAGAGAGTCTTGAGAGAACTTCACATTAGTGTTGTCAGATTGTTGGACAAACTCATACAAATGAGCCACCCAAATTTTCCCATGATTGTGTAGAGGATTCATCTAAGAAAAGAAAGATACTGAAAAAATGACTCGACGAGGTGGACATGTAACTAGGCCCTATTGGAAGTAGAATTTAAAGCCCTCTGTGGGATTTGGTGGCAATGTATGACATGTTTTTTTTGGCAATTGAGTTTGTTTAGTTTGTTGCCCCAACAATAAAATCATCCTCTCTGTGAGCATGACTACATCCATATATGGGAAATTCCGTGAAATTGGCATATGAAATCCACCAGTTTTCCATTCAATTTCTTCTTTAGTCCTAAAGTCTAGAACTAGTATAAATTTCAGACCGGACGGTCTAATGGAATACCGCCATTTTCACGAAATATCGGTTAATCCTCTACTATCTCCGGATTTTCAGCAAGCCGCCTGATTTTGAACTACCAATGCTGCCCCAAGCATCTACTTGAAAGCGGCAACTTATCAACATTTCTACAGTAGTTACTTTCTTAATTACAAGCAATGCCTCAATCACATCAACAGATTCAAAGTTATGTATCACGCCACGCCATTGAATTTGAGGAACAGTGACCCAGGAATCACGATGGAAATCCAATGCCCTTCCAATCAAAGTCAACCTTGGAATGCTTCCACGGATTTTTCCTGCTAGTAACTTCAAACGAACTGCTACCGTACGAGTGGCTATTCCTTACTGTAGCACTGACTCGATTTTCGATAGCAAATTCAGACAGTCCTCAAACATTCGATCACTACATATGGACCTTAGCTTCCACTTGTCAATGCAAGGCCGATAGAATACAATGTCATCCTTGTGAACCTTCAGTCTGAATTGACTCGGTATAAGTGAACATTACGGTTTGCATACAATACGCAAGTATCCTGAATTGCCCGCTATTCAGCTGGTGATCGAATTGGTTGATGTTTGTTGTGTGCAGTTTGAGGCTAGAATTGGGATTGTAGAGATGGCGGAAAGCAAGTTCAAATGGACAGGCGGCGGCATTCGAAACGTGGTTCTAGATTGTCCGGTGGAGGCTGCGTGGGATTTGTTCTCGGATTGGACCAACTGGGGGCGATGGTATTCTCTGTCTGACGTCTGTGAGCTTCGAGAGGGCGAGAATCGGAAGCCTGGTTGTGTGCGCTTGGTGCAATACCCTGACATGTGGCTCCACGAGCGCATTCTTCAGATTGACAACGAAAAGCATCTCATGTCGTACAGCATCGACGCCAATGACGTGCTGGGCGGCATGAAAGGCTATGTCGGAACTGTCGAGGTACGTAACAAATTAATGAAATAAGCTTTTAAACCAATTCAGCACTTTTCGCTGTGCATCTCAGATCCTCATTAATTGTACGCCCATTCAGTCAAATGTAAAGATCGGCATTTAGTTTCCAAGGATTTATGGTTTTGAAATGAACACACGAGAGTTTTAAGACTTTACCATCATGGTAATGAAAGGGAGATTAGCATGGTAATAGTTCAATTGAGATGTCAGTTATAACGTATTCCCGTTCATTTCCACCGTGGTAAACTCTTAAAACTAACTCGGACCTTGTGGACCATTTTGATCGATCATATTATGGGAAGTGTAGTTTAAATGATGAACATTTTATCTCCCTAGATTGACTGTGGAGCATCGCTTGTGTCAACTGGTTAATTTAAATGGTTTTGGAACCAATATGAATTCCTGTATGAAATCCTCGAAACTGCTTTAAAAAACAGGAGGGCAAGTATGGCTTCTTCGTCCTTCAAGGGTAAAGCCTACACGGTCGTTTGTAACGTACCTCGTTAGTGATGAATGTGCAGTTTCAAGAAACGAGCGAGGGGAAGGCGTCGGTGCTGTATTGGAAGTACGAAGTCGAGCCCGTGGCTCAGCCAAAACAGCCAAACAGATCAAGGCAGGGTTTTTTTTTAGGCGATAAAGAGCCTAAAAGCACCAAAAATTTATCTCTTGCACCAAGCCTTTAGAAAAATTTGGTGATAAAAAAGTTAATACTATCCAAAAATACATACCAGGTAGGACCTCATATTATGACTCTCGTGATGCTATTGTAACCAATATATAATGGAATATACGATGGCCTACTATTGTAAATATATACATTATATATGGAACAACTATAATATAATAATATGATATAATTATAATCAATTATATACATATATTAATAACATCGTAATATGCATAATCATATGCTATATATCATTCATATAATCATAATGATATGTCATATGCTATATATCGTATATCATAATATATCATATAATAATATATTATATGTCTATATATAATTGATTATAATATATATCATAATATATGATGTATTATTACGTCATATATGTGTAATAATATATGACGTAATATATTATATATCATTATATAATATGTGATATATTATATTACATACAATTACTATTATATATTTATGATTATATAATATACAATATGGAGTTATTCAATTATCATATATTATATCACTCATATATAATTAGTAATGTCATAGATAATGTAAAATCATTGACAAATCATATCTTGTGTTCACATGTACTATTTTCCAATGGTGATATGTTATCGGCGGCTCCATCTCGATGCATGGTAGCTGTGCGCATGAGAACGCATTTGACATTTTAACTTTCGCTGACATGAGAATGAATTGGATGGTTGTGAAATTGGCTTCATGTGACTGACGATGGTGTTGTGCTTGCAGCAAGGGCGTATATAAATCGGGATGCAAGCCTGGCTGGAAATACAACTCCTCGGGTAAGTACTGCTACAAGTCGTAGAGCAAAGTGCGGCCACGATCGAGAGAGCTCGTTGGATCGATCGAGCGGATGAGCGGAGTTCGAAAATCACTTCCAAGGTGGCGCTAGCTGCATATCGATCACGCCGCCACCACCTCACTGTCGGTAGACAGCTAGAGGTCTTAATTGTTGGGAGGGGTCAAAGCTAGTAAGTACATGTTAGATTTGCAAGTGCCGGCGAATTAAGAGAATAAAGTAGTCGCGTAGCTTGTCGGTGAGCGTGAACGATCGTTTACGCCGAACTATTCAACATGAATAGTTGAACTCACCGAAGACTAGTGACAATTCAGAGTCGCGTAGCTTGTTGGTGAGCGTGAACGATCGTTCACGACGAACTATTCAACATGAATAGTTGAACTCACCGAAGACTAGTGACGATTCAGAGCTATTAGCTGTGTGTATTGTGTGGCTTGCGTGAAGGGGATGATGGAAGTTCTCTGCAACTAAAATTTCGGAGTGGAGTAGCATTTGTGAACCTCCCCTCGTAATCCATGCAGGCGTTGGTTTGGAAAGGGAGTACTTGACCAAACTACATGCATGTTCCCTTTGCATGTTGGTCTTTGAGTGATAACTATAATAAAAGCCGGAGCTTGCTATGAAAGGGTTGCCTGTCGTATTGTACCTCGAAAAATCGTGCTTGCCTATGGGTGTTTGGCCATCCAGGCATCCACAACGAGAAAACCATACCTTAGTTTGCACTCAAGATGTGTCAATTAAAAATATCTCTGTCACCACTGATGCAATTCTCCACAATGTTCAATCTTTTTCGAAGAAGATTCAATTGTGCACCACTTTGAAGAAAAATCTTGAATACATGTACACGAAACATATTAGTAGACTAGGAAAATGAAAGTATCTAATATAAAAAGATGTCAGTAATAGTGTATAATTAGAGTGTAGGGTTAGCATTTAGCAACAGTTAATGCCCATGGTTTTATTATGCCTGTAAATTTTGTTGGCTTTGCAATGGTTTTAATTAGAATATTGCGTTGTATTTGAAATGTTTTTTTTCAAATCAGTGTACACACGGTAAGTTTAAATAACTCTGCAATGGTTTTAATTAGAATATTGCACTGAATTTGCAATGGTTTTGCAATGCATGAATTAGTTAGTGAGCGGTAGCCACTTGCAACTCGGACGGTTCTAAGGTTTGTTCCACGTGCAGCTGACAGGCAGGATATTGGAGATAATCAATACTAGTATTCTGTACTTCAATCACTACCTTGCTTTTTAATAATTTCTAGGAGGAATTATTCTAGTGAAGATATGATTGACTGTAATAAACCCCCATTTCCGTGTAAACAGAGCTGAAGTATGGTAGTATGCTCAGAAACTGCTCATTTAAGAACTAATATGCCTTTTTCATGTACGTCCTTTGATGGAAATATTTTTAGCTGATTTTTCAGTCAAAGGGAAATAGATGATGAATCTAACACAAGTTGTTTTATATTTTTTGAAGCATTATTGAATTAGTTATGAATTTTCAAACACAACCTGCCATAGGGCCCTAATTGTGACCAGTAGGCCCTTGGAAACCCATACATGCGAAGTTTTGAAAAAAATCAGGCTTTGTTTAAAAACTAGCATTGCAACAAATCAAAAGTAATAGATATAGTTTCTAAATGCATTTCTTTCTAAAACTAAAATGAATGATTGAATTCATCATTGTTTCAGATTTTTTATCATTTGAAAGAAGGTAGTTCAATAACTAATTTTTATTCTGAATAAAATTAGTAGACACCTATTCACTTAGTTAAAAATGAACCCATTGTAGCTCTAAAACTATCCTCTGAAGAAATGTAAATGAAATCTATCATGCTCCAAAGTAATCCACAGGTTTTTTTCTCCAGTGTCAAGAGTCAATTTCACAGCCCTCTATTGAACGATTGCAAGAACACGCACAGTTTTTGAACATCCTACCATATTGGTAAGAAGTCGTCAGGAGGAAGAGCTAAGCAGCAATTGATGCAAAGGCACTGCCTCCTTCAGGAAATAAGCCTGTCGGTTCTCAAGTGAGGTCTGGTCCTCTTTTTGTTGTGATTTTCTTGGTTACTGTCTTTGATAAAAATAAGCCTGTTCTCAAGGTCTGATCCTCTTTTGTTGTGATTTTCTTGATTATCTTTGATGAAAATAAATAATTACTTGTTACTGATGAACCTTGTCAGCTAGCTCACCTAATCCTACTTGCGAGCTACCCTGACTTGGCGTTAAAGAAAAGTAATTTGCTTGTATTCCCGATCCGTGTTAGTCCAGATGAATGCTTGAATGTGTGAATGGGTAAAGGAGATCAACCATTTTCGATCACCATCCCATTCTTGTAAATTAGACTGTTTGATTTCCGATCAGGACAAGTGTAGGTGACAATTCAGTTTTAGTAGGACCCACAAAAGCAACAACGATGTTCAAGAGATGTACATTGAAAGCATACAACAACCGCAATATTTATGTACATTGAAAGCTTTGAATTCATTTTGTAACCATTCTATGACACTGGAAACATTAAAGGCTGCAGCTAGGGTTAAACTGCAGTGGTTTAGCTTAGATTTCAGCCCCCTATGGGCGCTAGATTACCCACCCTTGGTAATAGAGCAAACACCGACCAGGTTCTATGCCTTTATCCACTTTTTTAATATATGGGGGTGTTGTGAGCGCGGTCCACTGTGCCTTCCAAGCAATGGATCTTTTTTGCTAACGTTTCCTAAGGGTCGTGGATGGCAGCGAATAATTAATAATGCATGTAGTAACTCACAAGTTAACTACGATGTTCAGAGTGATGGTGAAATTCTAACTCCCTAACTATCTATCCTATGTCGAGGGTGGACTGGGTAGTTGGCGTCATTTCCAACGTCCCTAACTACGTAAAAAGGGGAACCTCTATGTTCCTTCCATGAACCTCTAAGACTATTGTGGGTTTTTAAGACTCCACCTCGAAGTTCTACTTCTAAAGACTAATTCTAAAGTCCAACCCTTACTCTAATTTTCAACCTCTAAATGAAACTCTAGACTTTTGCTCTTTTAACTTGGCTTTAAGTATTAACTACCAACTTCTATTCTATGTTTTGACTTTTGACTCTAGGTTTTTACTCCTAATTTAACTCTGAAATTTATCCTCGGAATTTAACTCTAGGTTTAACTTTTAACTCTAAGTTTTTACTCCTAAATCAACTTCAACTTCTAACTTCCAAGTTTTAACCTTTTAGGATAATTCTAAGTTTCACTTTTAATTCTATGTTCTTATTTCTAAACTACTCTAAGATTTACCCTCTAAAGTTAACTCTAACTTTTCACTTTCTACTGTAGATTTTTATTCCTAATTTAACTCTAGGTGTTTGACTTTTAACTCTAAATTTTTACTTCTAAAATTAATTCTCAATTTTAACCTCTAGGTTTGACTCTACGTTTTCACTTTGACTCTAGATTTTTTCTACTTCCAACTAACTCTAAAATTTTACTTCTACCTCTAAGTTTTAACTTCTACTTTTAGCTTTTGACTCTAACCTTTTACTCCCCAATTGACTCTAAAATTTAACCTTTAAATTTAATCTAAACTCTTGACTTTTGACTTTTGACTTCTATTTCCAAATTTAATCCTATCGTTTTAATCCTGGATTAACTCTAAATGTTACCCTCCTAAATTTAATTCCAACTTTTAACTCTAGGGTTTTGACTTCTAATTTTAACTCTATTCCTAACTCAACAATCTATTTCCTAGGTGGATTCTACTTTTGACTTCTAT
Source organism: Pseudisothecium myosuroides (assembly GCA_951799445.1). Taxonomy (NCBI): domain Eukaryota; kingdom Viridiplantae; phylum Streptophyta; class Bryopsida; order Hypnales; family Lembophyllaceae; genus Pseudisothecium; species Pseudisothecium myosuroides. The sequence goes on along the minus strand of OX637287.1, from coordinate 34,607,123 downwards.
TTCCTACTCTACTTTTTACTTCCCAAAGTTAACTCCAACTTTCGACTTTTGAATTTTAACTTCCCTAATTAAAATCTTAATTTAATTCTAGGTTTTTAACTGTTAATTGATCTTTAATTTTTATCCTAAATTCTCCTTCTAATCTAATCCTAATTTCCGTCCATTGTTCCTTGTGGATCAAATTTAATTAAAACTCCTCCGTTCTACCCCTTACCGCTTAACTTAGCCTAACGCGGTCAGTTTACGGTCAAATCTTAATTATAAGATGTTTTCGGAAACCTCTCTTCCTAATCTATCAACTTTTGAATCTAAACTTCTAATCTACACTAATCTCGGATGCTAATCACGCTCTAAGGGCAGATTAGGAAAATAAATGCTAATTAGGGAGAAACATCAAAGATTAAATCAAAAACTCACCTCTTCACTACCGGTGTCGGAAATAACCTCGTCCACGTCCACGTTTACGTCCTCATGCTCCATGGTAGTCTTTGATTTTTGTTTTGAATTTTATCCAAGCTCACCGCTTATTTAGAAAATATTACAATTTTTGATGATCTAAACTCCCTCTTTTCCTTCCTCCTTTCTTTTCTTTCTTCCTCCTTCTTCTACACTAGCACTATTCCACCTAAGCTTTTATGAGTCTTACACTATGGTCTCAAACTTCAAGGAGGTTTTAAGATGCCAACTATCCTCTTATACAATTTTGCCTTTGTGTCATCCTAATCCTCCTCTCAACGGTCACCACAAATTCCCAAGATTTCTTCCTAAAGCCTACCTATCCTAAACCTAGGTCACTATTTATCGTCTCTCACCTTCCTTCGCCTACTTCTTCTCCTCCTCTCCTAATCTCCTTCCATTGTGTGTAGGTGTGAGTGGTGAGAAGAAACAATTTTGTGTGCAGGTACGGTGGTGCTCCGCTCTTTTCTCCCTTCTCCCTTTTTGGTTTAGACCCTAATCCTACTCCTCCCCTAGCTAATAATAGGTTAGTCCAACATCTTTGTTGTGTTTTAGTTTTTTTAGTTTTAGTTTTAGTTTTTGTTTTGTTTTAGTTTGGGAGAACCCAAACAAACCAAAGACCGAAAGACCAAAAACTGAGTTCAAAAGAGGGGGAGCCCGATCTGGTTCAGGTGCTAGACCACCGAGCTTGCCTGCCTCCCGGCTGGCTGGTTAACAAAAAAATTAATTAATTAAATTAATGTTTTTATTAATGTTTTTTTTTTTCCGCTGGCTTCTGATGTTGCTGCTGTATGTTGATCCTGATGTGCTGGGCTGTATGCTGGTCCCGATGGTGGCTGGGCTGGATGCTGGTTCTACAAAAAAAAACTGGATTTTTTGCTAAGGCTATTTAAGACTGGATTTTTGCTAAGGCTATTTAAGACTGGATTTTTGCTAAGGCTATTTTAAGATTGGGTTTTTGCTAAGGCTATTTTAAGACTGGATTTTTGCTAAGGCTAATTTAAGATTGGGTTTTTGCTAAGGCTAGGGGGGAATAAAACTTCGGGGGTACTAAACTTACCAAGACCTTGGAAACAACTAAACTAAATAAAACTTTGGAAGACACTACACTAGACAAATGCAAAGGAATCTACATATCTTGGAAGCTAAACTCTGGAGGTTTCCACAAAGGTCTTGGAAACTAGACTTTGGAACTAAACACGGGGTAAGTGCAAAGCTTCGCCGTTAAATTGGTTTTAACACCAACTTTAGGACTTCTTGACACCTCGGGGGTTCAAAGCTCCGCCGTCTACACTTTTAACACACGCTTTAGGACTTCTACCTTGTCACTAGTTCAAAGCTTCGCCGTTTCCAAGGGGGGTCCACACAAGGAGAGAGACTTTAGAAGAGGGAAAACTAAACTTTTAAAGAAAACACACACACAGGGTCAAAGCTTCGCCGTCCCGGAGGGGGGTCCACTCAACAAGGAGAAGATTAGAAGAGGGTTTGGAAGAAACTTTAGCAAAACATGTACAAGGAGGTTCAAAGCTTCGCCGTCTCGGAGGGGGGTCCACTCAACAAGGAGAAGATTAGAAGAGGGTTTGGAAGAAAACTTTTAGCAAAACATGTACAAGGAGGTTCAAAGCTTCGCCGTTCCGGAGGGGGGTCCACTCAACAAGGAGAATATTAGAAGAGGGTGTAAGAAAAAAACACAAAGAGGAAAAAACACACAAGTTAGACCACGTGGCAACACAAAGCTCACACGCTAAAGGCCCCCCAAAGTGGCATCGCCAAGGTACGGTGGGGGGTGACTTTAGGATTAGTGCAAGATAAAAAAAAAACCCTTAACTTCACAAGTTAGATCACAACACGTACAAGAGGGAGAGAGAGGCTCTCCACTTACAACAAGGTACCAAAAACTTCACAAAAGAGTACACAAAGCAAGGTAGAAGGACCCCCAAGGACCTTCAAAGCTTGAAAATAAGCAACAATGGAGCCAAAAGTGCTCCGAAAACACCGTAGAGGTTTTTGGCTTAAAACGCCAAAATATCCAAAATAACTTGGACCCACGGACCCAAAACAAGAATTGAGGGTGTTCTAGAGAGAGAAATGGGGCCCTTATATAGGTTTCCAAGGACTCACCCCTCCCTCTAGAGTTCTAAGGTAACCTTATCAACGGGGATTTTCATCCTCATCCTCAAAGATTTTCATCCTACATCCTAAATTTCTACTTCTACCATCTATGCTGGACCAACATCCTAACTTTTGGAGATTAGCTCCAATCGCCGAACGGATTGCGCCGTTGGGTCCAGATCGCCGTGTTTAGTCCTAGATCCCTTCACCCCCCGTACCGAGGCCAAAAACCCATCGTAGGCTAATTTAGTTTAAAAACCAAATCGTGGTAAAATCCTAGATCTTGGGGGTCTCCTATTTTGAGAAATGTGAATAGCCTAGGGTCTCCGGTAGGTGCGAGAGAGTCGGGAAGGACTTTTGGTTGACTTCATTTCGCCATCATATGGTCCCGGAATGTCGGTCAACGCGGCGGGGACCCCGCCACGTGGTTAATTCCCGAGGAATCTCGCCGGTTCGGGTACTTGCTGCTATCAGAATGTCGTGAAACTTCACGGAGCGCATTATTAACATAAAACAAGCTAGTCTAATTTTTAGTGAGATTTTATTGTAACCTGGGTAATTTCCATGAAATTCCCGTTGGAGGTTAGGAGGGTTGACCACCTGGAAAAAGGTTCTTCTGCAAGTCGGAAGATGCCGGGATTTTTCACGTAACCTCTCAGGGAGTCGCATGAAAGACGTGCGGGTGTGTTTCCGTACCTGGCACGATTGGTCAATGGAGATTTAAACTGGACATCTCCTTGAATTAGCGGCGGTGCGGGAATCTTCTGCAGGTGGAGGAATCTTGGCGAACCGATTTCGCCGTTGGACTCTTGGCATGGGATTCACCCTAGAATACCATCCTTGGGCTGTAGATTCCTCCACGGCCCCGGTCTTGCGTGAGTGGCTTCTGCATGCTAACAATCGGGATTTTGGGAATTCGTCGATCTAATGGGGAATTCTAAATCTAACTCTAGGACCCGACCTAGTGGCCTCGCTGTGGATCCCTCGGACCGACCTAGCCATGAATCGCCACGTTCATGGTGGGATTTAGCCCTTTTGGGGCTGTGTGACTCGAATCCTCCAAATCTAACCTTTTCGTTATTTCTATACTATTTTTAGGCAAGGTTTGGGGGATTCTAAGTAAAAAACACAAATCTAGACCAAATACTATAATGGGTATGACACAACCCTATTTCGGTTCTACACTCTTTTTATGGATTTTTCTATGCTTTTATCAACTTTAAATTGCAAATTTCAAAAAAATAAATCTACGAGTCCCAAGTGACAAATTGGGAGCTCACACCACTGTAGGTTGTACTTATCATAACTTTCATTCAATCTACGCCATGGTAACTTAATTGTTAGGCAACACAGAGAACGAGTCACTCAGTTTATTTTAAAAAACAAACTTTGGTATCTTTCATTGATTGTGTTTGCATTAGAAAATAACTTATAAAAAATAAAAATAGCATCGCTTCATATTATGATTGGGTGCAAGGTGTTTTTTTTTTGGCCTCATGGTGTTAGTTTGTACTATGAGCTGAGGTTTGATGAATAGCATATAAGGTAAAACAGCCCATTACAAACCTTTTACCCATTACGGACTCCTAGGAATGACCCCATTATGGTTTTCTTTTGGTGAATCATGGTTTTCTTCCGGTGAATCAGATCTGGACACAATTAATGGGTTAGGTAACCAAAATGGAATAATTAGTAACCACAATAGGAACTTCCAGCTTTTTAGTGTTAATTCATTGTAGGAAGTGATTTTTTCAGGCCCTCTATGATAGAAAATATTGTGACCGCAATAGGTGAGTTAGATGAGTGTTGTGGATATAATTTTTGTTGGTTTTGGGGTAGTCTACAGGCTCTTTTAGCCACGTTGGGCAGAACACTTCAGAAATTTATAACAAATTCACACTTTATTGAAAAAATATAATTTCAATTGTTCTCACCATTTCTATCACTTGTCTTTGTGTGAGAAAAAAATTAGAAAATTTTAGTAATGACATGAGGGCAAACCCCCCAGTTGGTCCGTAATGGGTTGTTTTACTTTACATAAACTAACCTGATTGATTTGATTGTCTAGGCCCTTTTTCCAATGCAGAATGATTGAAGACTTCTTGGAGTTGGGGAACTGCAGCATTTGCTCTAGATACTTGAAAGTTGATGTTGCAACTGCTGCAACTTGCTTCTTGTTCACTACATGGAAGTTGGACAGCTGTGCCCCTCTTAAGGTATGGTCCTCCTATTGCTTGTGGCCAGTTCCAAGTTCCATATGTCCAAGGGAGATGTTGGATTGGAGGAAAAGTTGGAAGAAGAGTTCGAACAGCTTGTAACCTACGCTTAGCTTTCAATCTCTCAATTGCAACTTTTTGATTGGACTTGCATTCTTGAGGTTGGTAACGACAATAAGGAGCCATATGAAAATTGACAATAGAATGTTCTCTTATGCTCTTGTGTAACTTTTTCCCTACCTCCTTCACTGCTTTGTTTGACCATTGATCCTTGAATGTCTTGGATGCAGCTTTTTCAACTTGCCTCTTCAGCTTGGAGGCTTGCATTTGCAGCTTCTCTTCTTCCTTTCTCATCTTGGTAAGTTCTCTTTTTTTTTTTCTTTCTTGGGCTTCTTCCAATGCTTTGGTTTTCCTTTCTGCTACAGCTGCTACAGTCTGTACATGCTGTGTGCTTGTCAAAATATGGGATGTAGAGTAGTCAATTCTTGCTTTAGTTGCCTTCCTTCTTGTTTTGACCACTTTTTGAGGCAACCTCAAGAATCTAGAAAAATGTTCCTCACTAGAATCTATAGGAGCTTCCACATGATCAGTATTTTCATCATGGACTTCATCTTCTAGATCTACATAGTAGTGAACCACATTTTCTTGTATACTAGATACATCTTCATTCAAGATTTCTCCAATCTGCACATCTAGAGGTTTCTCCACAAATCCTTCACTTGGTCCCATCTTCTTATTTACTCTTGATGGATTGAGTGGCCAAATCCCAGTGGCTGCAAACCTTGATCTGATATTTGATGTTGTCATTGCTTTTTGTAACCCTAGACTAACCCATTAGGCCAAATCTTCTTTCTTAACACTTTGTCCCCTATTTTGTCTATTCCAGATATCTCTATAAGCCTTGAAGGCTATCTTGAAGGGCTTGAAAATGGACACATCAAGGGGCTAAAGTGCATGGCTAGTGTGTGAAGGTAAGGAGATAAGATCTAACCCAGCTGCCCCTACTTTTTCAATGACTTCTAAGGTAACATGGGAGTTGTGCCCATCTAAAACCATCAAATGCCTTTGGGTTGGACTCATGTTTCCTTTCTTTTGAACATTTTCAAGAAAATAGTCCATCCACTTAGAGAAAAGAAAAGAGGTCATCCATGCATCAGGTTGCATAGCCATGGTAGCATCCTTTTCATATAGGCTAATATAATCACTCATCCTATACATTCCTTTAAATATGTAGAAGTTTGGTATTATTTCTCCTCCTGCATTCATAGCTGATAGAACTATAATGGATTCTCTTTGACCAGCCATTAGTAAATGAACAGTTCTTGTCCCTCTTCTTGCAAGAATTCTAGCTCCTCCTCTACCTGCCTGAGCACCACTCTCATCTGCATTCCAGATTTAATCTGGAGAGTACTTGTGTTTTTCATACATTGTAGCTAAGTTGTCATAGAAGGTTTTCACATAGGCTGGACACAATCCTTGAGCCCTATTTACTTCTAATCCTTGTGCAACTCTAAGAGTGTATTGTGGATTTCGTTTTTTGAACCACTTCAGCCAGCTTGCCCCAGGTATACCATTGGTAAAAGGATTTGGTCTTCCTTGGACCATCTCAGCCACCTTTTCTCTCAAATCTTTGGTTGTCAAAGGGAGACCCCAAGTTAACATGTTGTCTAAATATTCCAATAAGGCTGCTTCTTTTTGTTTGGTAAGGGTACCTTGTCTTCCTACTTTTCTTGATGTTCTCTTTCCATCATCATGATTTACCAAGCTAGTTCTAGGTATTTTATAAAAATCACTAACTTGTTGGATTTTGTGGCCATCCTCTATTGCTTGGATTGCTAATTTCAGGGCTTTATCAGTCCAAGACCCTCTTCCCTTACCACTTGCAGTTCTAAAGCTATTTTTTTTCTTGGGTGGTGGCTTCTTGTGAGTAACATCTATTAAAAGTTTCATAGAAAAGGATGGTATAATTACCTCTGGATGCTCTGACACTTTCCTTGTCTTGTATGCAGGTTGGACTATGTTGGTTCTTTCTCCTCTGCTCCAAAATGCTTTGCCACTTGCTTCTCCATTCTCAAGGATGAATTGCCTTTCTTGTGGTGATCTTCTTGCTCATTGTCACTGCTACCTGGGAGCTCTGGGAACATAGGTATTTTCCTCTTGCCTTCCTTTTTCTTCTTAGCAGCTCTTTCTATGCCAAAGTCACTTCCATTGTCTTCACTAGTGGAATCATCACTTCTCCAACTCCTATTGTATGACTTGTCACTGTTGTCTGTGCTTGAGTTACTATGCCTTGTTGAATAGCTTGCCTCTTCTATATAAGTTGCTTGAAATACTGATCTTCCTTGCCCTCTTTTGGATTTGGTACTGCGACGCAATGCTACATCTACTCCTTGTTCATAATAGTTTACTTCTTGTAGCTTCTGGTTGGATTGATGTAGGTCATCTTCTTCTAGCTGCACTGTTGGGAGTTGGAGCTCTACTGTTGGAAGCTGTGACTGCAACTTGGAGCTGCGTTGTTGACCTTGTTCTCTTCTACTCTCTCCCAAGCCACTTAGGCTACCATTTTTCAAGTGTTGGTTGCCCTTAACTCCAAAACTATTGTCACCACTTATATCTATACCTTCCGCATTGTTATGGTCACAAACTGGCCATTGTTCAACTCTATTATTGAAACATGTTGGCAGTGGTTGCAGGTTGTGAGGTTGGCCTTCTTTGTGCACTTCTTTTCCTAAATCATAATGAAAATTCTGCTGCCTAGATGTTGTGGGCTCTACCTTGATGTTTGATGTATCAATTGCATGTTGTGCTCTGCTTCCACCAAGAATTTGAACTCCCTTCTTATATGCAAGGCTTGAATCTGGAATATCAAAAATAGAAGTTAGTAGCTCTTCATATACCTCTTCCTCATTGAGATCCCCTTGAAGCTCAACATCCTCCTCTGAAGTAACACTATTGATGTTAGAGCTGTAATATTCATCTTCATCATCAGCCCTTTCATACAAATTTCTATATGGTAAGTTCTCCATATCTTCGCTACTTGATGTACCCATTGCAATTGTTCTGCCTAAATTCTAAATATTGTGCCCTTCTCTCACAACAATGTGGTCTCCATAACAAAACATCCATTTCCACACTCCTAAACTGAAAAGTTGCAATGCAACTGCTATACTTGACACCTATGGATTTCTATTTCGGTTTTTTCATAACCATGAAGCAACACTTTTTGAACCTAATTAGTATTTTCCAACACTAAATGCAGTTATCCTGACAGCCGTGTAAGACCTTAACTATAGTACAAAACTGTCAATTTATTTCCATAATCAAATTTTTCCTTAATCTTTAAGGAACATAAATTTGTTGCATTAGAAATATGTTTTTATTGGAAATGATTTTTTTTTTAAAAACAGCCTTTACTTTCCTGACTGATCTCTAACTGAATTGGGGCCATCCTTTAGATGACCATGGGTGATTTGATTGTCATGGGCTGTTTTACCTTATGGCAATGCCAGTTGATTATTTGTTCATTGACCAAGTCCGTGCAACATCGGTTCTAGATACTCTAGTTCTTGACATCAAACGTCGGTTTCACTGCGATGGCGACAACTTCAAGTATTCGGACAACCTCTTGTATTTTAAAAAACGTTTATCCATTCCTGATTGCACCTTTGACTTTTTCAAACTCAACTAATTTTCCTGTTGCTAGACATTTTGGATTGAACAAAACATTAGAGCTCATGTCTCGAGATTTTTGATGGCTCAAAATGTTGAAAGTCGTTAAGGACTTTGTACTCACTTGTAACACTTGTTCAAAATCTAAGAATCCTCGACATCGGTCGCATGGACTCCTCCAGCCATTACTTATTTGAAGCAGCCATGGTATTAAATTTCTATGAATTTTATTACGGACTTACCTCTATCCAAGACCTTTCATTCCATATGTGTGATTGTGGATCAACTCACAAAAATGGCACATTTTATACCATGTAAGAAGACAATACCTAGCGAAGAAATAACGAAATTTTTTTTGGACAATATTTATTGACATCACGGACTGCCAGACGATATTGTATCGAACCAAAGACCTCAATTTGTTTCCAAATTTTGGAGGTTCCTCTTTGAAACTTTAAGGTTAGATATTAAACTTTTTTCTGCCTTCCATCCTCAAACAGATGGACAAATTGAACGCGTATATCAAGTGTTGAAACAATATTTACGTTGCACCATCAACTATCAACAAAATGATTGGACTTCACATCTAACGTTGGCGGAGTTTGCTTACAACAACACTATCTACACTTCTACTCGACAAACGTCATATTATGTCAATTATGGATATCCTTCCAAGTTTGACCTATTTAACATTTTTCAAGTGGACAATCCGATAGCCAAAGACTTAACCTCGCGGTTATCAGAGCTTCATGTTGTAATGAAACTCCATCTACAAGAAACTCAAAATCGTTACGAGACGTTAGCAAACGCGTTGCACAAAGAATCACCTTCATTCCAAGTTGGTGACAAATTTGACTCTTTCGACGCAACATCAAGACTACTCAACCATGTGACAAATTGGATTATTGTCGGCTAGGTCCATTTTCCATTCAAAAGCAGACCAATCTTGTCGCTTATCGATTGGAGCTTCTAGCATTCATCCGGTCTTTCATGTTTTTCTTTTTGAGCCACATAAAGAGTCAAATTTGCCAACAAGAAGTCAACCACCACCGCCTTCCATTGAAATAAATAATCATGAAAAATATGAGGTGGAAAAGGTACTTGATTCACGACGTAGACACGACAAGTTGAAATACTTGGTACATTAGCGCAAATACGACATTAATGAACACACATGGGAATTAGTAGTGAACTTGGTCAACGGGTCACAAAAGATATATGAATCTTGTCAATTCTATCTTGATAAATCATAGCCTATTTAAACAATAGCTTCTTTGGATATAAAAAGAGGAAAGTTAATACAAATGAAAGGGTCTTTATTCAAAAGACAGTCTTCACTTTAGTTATAGAAAATTTTAGTCTTTAGTTAATCTTTGCAAAAATTCCAATATGTCTAATTGGAAGATTTTTAGAGACTTTTCAGATCCCGAGCACACTATCGAATCCATGCTTAAGCTTTTTATGTCACAATTATTGGACCAACCTTTGCAACTTGCAGATTCTCCACAACGACGACCGCAAGATGAAGGTGAATCTTTGGCACAACGAAAACGACCATGTATCAAGCAGCCATGGCATGATAATCTTCAACCTAACGTCCGAGCTCTAGTGATCTTACTACAAGTTGAAAAACTCGAGTCTGATGAACCAGAAGTTACCTTCCAAGGATGTTTTGAAAGTTTCAACATGGAGCAATATTTTGGATTTTTTCCAGTAGAAAAAAGTCGAGGTCACAATCGTTGGCTAAGTGGCCATGTCCAATCTTTGTCTAGCGATCAATGCAGTTTATGTTGTAGATACTGTTCGTTACATTCTTGATTTTTTGTAAATGTAGAACTAGTTTCACTTGAGCTTCTCTTGGAACTCATCGCTACAGAAAGAGGTGATGTCACGGACATAGTTAGAACCTCCTCCCAAAAACTTGAAGTTGGAAAAAATTTCTTGAGAAGCTTTTTGAGTAGGAGAAGCTTCTGGAAGTTTTTAGAAGGGCGTCAAAGCTGAAAGGAAGCTTTTCAAATAGATGAAGTTTCTAGAAGGACGTCCAAGCTAGAGGAAAGCTTCTTGAGAAGCTTTTCAAATAGCAGAAGCTTTTAGAAGAACCTCGTAGCTGGTAGTACATATAAAAGCCGAGGCTGAGGTAGTCCTCACTCTCGACAACACCTTTCTTGATCTTAGTTCTTGACTTTAGCTCTAGTCTTGAAACCATCTTGTCTTGTCTTATCTTGCATCTTGCACGTTCGTTACAAACTATGCCTCTATCTAGGGGGGGTCACTTCAACAAATTTAACAATGTTATACATATTTACAAGTGAATTTTTTCATTTTTTTAATGGAAAAAAATAAATCTTTACATGTTTAGAATTTGCCAAATCGCTTTTCGAACTTTAACTTCTAAATGCTTCAGGCAATATATTTTAATGTCAAAATTTTTGATATTAAATAAAAATCTATCAAATTTCTATTTTTATTATTAAAATAAAATGTCCTTTAGAGTGTATTTTAGCATCATAAAACGATTTTGAAAATTATATTTATGATTTTTTTTTTCAAGATTTTGTGCAAGCCAAGCTGTCTATTGTAAATCATAATTGGAAATGAGCCTCAAATTCACTAGTCTAAAACTTAAGAAAGAAATTACATTGGAAATTCATTCAAAACAATATAGAGTAGATTTTGAGATGCCATAAATTCATTATAATTATAAAAACTGTGACCTTGAACTTTACATTATTCTCATGATCCCAATTTCATATTTGCCTTGTTGAAAGAAGATTGAAAGACTTCCATTCATTTCTAATTTTTTAGACCCCTTGTGATATAACATTACAATCTTTCAATCTATACTTGAAATTGTTGAATTTTTTTTATAAGTGATCCATAAAATGTCTCATTTAATATTATATGATTAAAATTTAAGAAAATGATTAAATTTATCAAAGCTTCAACATTTTCTGTTCAGTTTAGAGTAAAATCTAAGAAATTCAAAAAAGCCCTTGGATGTTGCAATTTTAATTAATTATTCAATAGGAAATGCCAACCTTGACCAATAAATTTATTTTATTAGTGAAGGGGCAAATTGTGACACCAACAAAATTTGTATCATAATTATACAATTTTTTTTTAAAAGAAACTTAATAAATTTGATTTGATATTAAATTTTGTATTGATCAAAATGCATATGATTACTTCTCTTCTTTCTTTTTTTCTTTTTATACTTATGCACATGAACACTTTTTCTTATCGAAAAATATATAAAATTGCCATTTCTATTGTTGAGTGCGAAACTTAATTTTTTTTCCATATTTAACAATAGGATCTTGCACTAAACTAGTATAAAGTTGTATGGAAAAAAACTTCAAAACTTTTGCCCACACAAATTGCAAGATATTTGCATTTAAAGTGAAGAAGATGTTTTTTTTTGCACCTTATCTAACTCAACTTTAAGGCTTTATATCTCCTAAACTTAAAAAATTTGCAATACAGATTTTGATTTAGAGTTTTTTTATGTTGAATTGAATTGTGAGTGGAGCAAATTTTTTTCCCAAAAACAACAACTTGATTTTCATTCATTTAAAAATTGTTAAGTAGAAGTAGATATGAGATAGAAAGAAATCCTAGGTATGAATAGGTAATTGAAACACATTAATTTCAATGGTGAGATCATTCTAGCAAGCGAATTAAACCATGTAGAACTTCTTTTTTTTAAATTACAAAAATTGAGTTAAAAACTGAATCCTCTGAGTTATTTTTTGAAGAAGATACTTTGATTGCCCTCAAAGCAAGACTCTCCATAACTTTCTCATTACTAGTCCAATGAAAATGAATCAAATCTTTCCATGCATACAAAAATATTTTTTGTGATAAACAAAAATTATAAAAAATTATTTTTGAGTTATTATGATTTTTTTGGTGCCGCTCAACACACTCCATTTTGAGCTTAGTGTGGCATAACATTTGGGGGGGGGGCATCGATTAAAATAAAAATTACATTCCTAGAAAGCTAATATGTTTTATTTTTTCAATTTTTTTTCAAAAGATTATGTCTTAAATTGAGACTATAATAATTTGTGTTTCCAAACTTTCATTTGTCCCCTAGGGGATACGTGAGTGTTTTTAACTCCACCTTTGAGTCAGAAAGTTACACATGGGCTCTAACGGTTGTTTCGTTGGAGATTCACTCCTAGTTAGGTGGTTCTTAATTAAGTGTTCGCCTTCCAAGCAATGGACACTTCTTGTGACTGATAATCCTGTAAAATTTCACTAATTCTAAGAAAAAAATTATTTGTTAATTAATTAAAACATTATAGTTAGGTCAAATGGAAAAAATAAAACAAAATCTAATCTAACTAAAATTGTATCTAAGCAACCTAATAGAATATAACTTTCCCTTCCCAAAATGATAAAGAAAGTTAGATTCTGGAATTTCTAACAAAAGTTACCACGGGTCAAATTTTGGCCCCACTTGTGCTAAAAACTTCATCCAGTAATCTAAAATAGCAAATCAATTCTAAATAATTCTAAATTCTAGGATTAGATTATTAATTCTTTTAAGTTCTAGATTATTAAGATTATTTGGGATTTTGACCTAGTTGGATGTTTTTCATCCAAAATTAGTCTCAAACTTCATCCAAAATTTTTATCCTTAAAAAAGAAAGTATTTTCAAAAATAAAAGGGATTTTGGAATCTTTATAGATTTTTTGTTTGATTCCACCTTAAATTATTTTTTAAATATTCTTTTTAGATTTTTTTGGATGAAAATCTTAAATTTCCATCCAACTTTATGGTTAAGTTTAATTGTTAATAACTTCTTTGTTTTTTGGTTATTTCTTAAGTGTGATTTGGTTTTGGAAACCTCTAAAAATTACCTATTAGGTTCTAAATTCTAACTTAAATTCTAAAATTACAATCTAAAAATTAACTTCTAAAAGCAACGATTCTAACTTCAATTTTTTTTTTAAAAAGCAAAAGAAAAGTGAAAGACTAACATACTTTTGTGTCCATCGTAACCATGGTCCCGTCATCGCAAATTACCAACATAATGGATTCGAAATATCCGTCGTCCTCCATCATGTGTGCTCCGTCTGTTTGATGAAAATTCGGTGTCAGAATGTTTGGAAAATCTTCTTTTCTACATTCTTTCTGGCTAATTTCCTACAAAAGGTGGTTAGTTTAAAGCATTTAATTTAATTCCTTTGGGTTTAGAAATTTACGTTAAATTTCTAATGGTTTTTAGTTGGTTTCTAAACCAACTCTTTGAAATAAAATAAGCTTCAAGATTCTATTTCTAACTACCTTGAAGGTTTATTTTATTCAAGAATTAATTTAAAAGATTAATATTTTTCAATTCTAATCAATATTCCAATGAATAGTTAAATTTGTTTGTTATTCATTAGTTTATTATTTTTGTTGGATTAATCTAATATTTTTGTTGACTTTTTGTCTTTTTCTATTTGACTTATTACGCCTAATAAAACAAAACCTAAATCAACATTCAACCAACTAATTTCTTCCAAAACCCTAATTGATGGAAAAGACCAAACTCTTCAATAGTAAAAGGAATAAACCAAAGAATTATTCCAAATGAATAGGAAATGAATAGGAAATAAAGAATTAAAAAAACAAAGAATTGTTCTGAAAGGAATAGGAAAGGAATAGGAAAGGAATAAAAACCAAAACAAATCCAAAATGAATAGTAAATGAATAGGAAAAGCACAACAAAACATTTTTCCTATTCATTTACTATTCATGAAAACCAAGGCCCACGTGAATAGTTTGATGAATAGGAAAAATGAACAAAACCAAGAATAATTCCAAATGAATAGTTAGATGCTTGAGAAGTATTAGTTTTTTAATCCTAATTCCTTTGCAAAGCCGCCACTTCCTTCTTCTTCCCTCGTCAATTTCTTCTCATTCTTGTTTTGTTGATTTGGATTACGAGTTGGAGCTTGGTGTGGGAGGAACTTGTGCTTATAGTTTGTTGCAACCAAGTGTTGATTGAAAATTCAAAACTTTGTGGCGTGGTTATCAACTGCCGAGGCTTTGTTATATCATCAATTTGATTTAAGGGATCTTAATTAGTCTCACCAGAGTTTGAGAGCCTGGACACCAAAGTTTGAGAATCTGGTGGCTGAGGTTCGGGACCCATGAAGCTTGCCTGCTATCGGCAGCCACTGAACTCCTCCGAGCTTGTGCCACGTGGCGGGGCGTGGTTTGCCAAACCCCCACTGTTCCCGTAGTCCACTCCCGCAGCCCGTTCCTGTAGCCCTCCAATACCCGGCCACGGGTCCGATACCCAACCCCTTGCTGGCTCGGTTGTCTTCTGATCTGCTGGTCTGGTCCTATTTGGTACTGGTTTGGTTCTATTCAGTACTAATTCTGGTTCTATTTGGCATCGATTTTGGTTCTTAGTTGCTAATTTCTGATCTTTAAAAAAAACTAAAAAAAACGAATTAACTTAAGGAAATTAACTAACTAAACTAGCAAAACGACTAAATTTAAAATGGTTCTTGAGATTTTTGGGATAATAAATAAGCAAACAAATCTAAACTAAATGTTTTTTGGATTTTCTGGAATAAACTAAGCAAAGCAAACTAAACTACATGGTTTGGGGGGTTTTGGAGATAAACTAAGCAAACAAATCTAAACTAAATATTTTTTGGGATTTTTTGGGATAAACTAAGCAAAGCAAACTAAACTAAATGGTTTTTGGAGTTTTTTTGGAATAAACTAAGCAAAACAAACTAAACTAAATGGTTTTTGGGATTTGGGGGATTTTTGGGATAAACTGAGCAAAGCAACTACTAAAACAAAAACTAAACTAACAACTAAAATCCATAACTTGGGCAATAGAGCGTATAAGCAAATTTCGAGCAATTTGCGGCGGAAAGAAAAGGAGCCATTTGGTGAGTTTTTTTGGTTTAAGTAGGCCAAAAAAGCCAACGATTTTTTCCCAAACTTTTCTCCTTCAAAGTAAATGGTTTTAAGATCAAAACTTTGCCGTGCGGAAGCAACCCTAGGAAAAACTCGTATAACATGGTCCCGAGTGGTTCTAGAATGTTTTAACCCTTAAATGAGGTGCACATGACAGTGCTTGAACCGAAAATTAAGGATCAAAGAATTTCCAAAGTACCAAATAGTTTTAATTCCTAAATGAGGTATACATGACAGTGTTTAAACCGAAATTTAGAAGTTAAGTCAAACCAAATTTTGTTATACAACAAAGTTTGGCGGGTTTTTGAGTGTTAGAACCTTTTGGTAAAAACTAGCTTCACCGCCTTAAGAATTCTGACTCAAATGTTGTTTCAAAATATAAAATTAGTACGTGAACAAAAGTATCCAAGTTTTGAGGAACTAAGTCTCCCAAAAGTGTGGTTTTAGTGTGGCTTGATGGTTTAAAGGGAATCCCTTGTCCTTTGACCAAATCCTCCACTACAAGAAAGCAAAGTGAGCAAAAAATGACCAAAATTTGGTCTAAATAAATGCTTTCGACAAAGCCGGTAAGCAAATTGAACAACAAAGAGTCTCCACACTCCGACAGAATGTTGATGAGCAGATAATGGGATATGAGAAACTTCAGAGGGAGGCCTTATATACTCACTAGAAGGCCCCACCACCTTGGTTTACCATAAGATATTAGTTCTTTTACTCGAAAACTATCCTAAGCTAAATCCTATTCTATCCTAAGATATTTGCTAAATAATTTTTGTTTAATCTTTAGAATTTTCTAGAACAAGCCTTAATTACCAAGGAAATCTTGTCCAAATAAAATCTAAGATTTTTCCCAAAGATATTTCGGAAATTAACTATTTTGTCCTTGAGATAATTCGTGAATAACCTAGGATATTTTCAAATATTTTTAGTTTAATCTAAATTGACTTTTAAAGGAAAGATTTGAAATCTTAACTAAATCTAATCTTCAACTTTCACCTAGATATTTTGCAAATTAACTCTGAATTATCACTAATTATTCTAAAAAAGTCAAACTTACGACTGAACTCTTCCTATCTTCTTGAAAACAACTTCAAATTAAAAATTGATTGCATCATCGCGTTCAAAAGACCCTAATTAGATTCAGGACCCCCATACTCCTTCCAAGTTGTAAATACTCGTAAAAATCACTAACGGTAATTCCAAAAAGAAATCAAAATCCCAACTAATGGAATTTGCAATTTCCAAGAAAACTGACTGGCTAGGGTTGCCTGGAAGGTTCATGAGAATAAAAAAACAATCCTTGTTTGCGACATTCGGACACCGCTAGCTCCTGGTTTGCCGGTTAATCCGCCGCTATGTTGTAAATTCTTGTTAAATTCGATGTTGTTGCCGATTCTGGTACTTTTGACTATTAGAAAGTCTTCAAACTTGACAAGTCGCTTCTTTGGCACACAAAACTCTAATTTAATTTTTAGTGAGATTTTACCGCACGTTGGGTAATTTCTATGAAATTATCATCAATTTCAAAGGCGGTTGATTTTTCATGGAGTCATCATGGAGTTTTGTAAAATTCCAAAACTTTTGGGCAATCTTTTAGGAAGTGTCCAAAAGTTAAGGACAAAACCAAAACTCCAATAAGGATACTAAATTTAGCAATTCCTTAATAATTTCCACTCGAGGGGGAAATCAGTCTGGTATCGAGGTTTGTTGTGGATAATTAGCTCCAATGTTGACTTCTTGGCATGCTTTTATCTTAAAAGCAGCTTTCTATAAGCTCTAATTACCTCGCCCTTCTTCTACTTTGCATTCTAGTTTGTATTCTTAAACACTTGTAAGTCTTCACATAACTAGTCCAAATTCTACATGAATTGGATCTAGACACTTTTAAACCTGAACATAGACTCTTATAATTTAGCTAGGCTGTCACATTTACTCCACATGTTGAATTTTATATGGACAAGACACTGGAACTAGCTAACTCTCACATCCTCACTTCTCACTAAAACGTTAATCTGAACTCTAAGACACTAAACTAAGACCTAAACGTAGAAAAGCAGAGTATTTTGTGCTTTCCATGATTTTAAGAAGACTCCTCACTAATCTGGTATGGACTTCTACCACACTGCTCTCAACTACTAATTCATGCTATTTTGCATGAATTGACACCAAAAATTAATAATAAATCACGAAAAATAAACCCAGAGCTCCAAGTGCTAACTTGAGGGCTCATAGGATACTAAGTCCTTTAGGCGTTAACTACTTTAAATTGGTGTTTAAGAGAGAATCAAACTACACTAATCATTAGAAGGGATTTGGCCCACGTAGAGGGTTGCGAGTTCCCGATTGCAAGGAACGCCCTGCGCTGTGCCACAACAGCATAGCAATGTCATTTTTATTTCATTTTTAAAATAAAAAAATAATTTTAAAAGCAAATTTTTTTATTTTTTTCTATATTTCTATTTCAAACATATATATGTGAAATAGGCATGAGAAAGTTTTTAGAATACCATTAAATCTCACAATTAGTAATGATGATTTGGAAAATCAAATTCCTTAAAACATGGCTCTAAGTAGACTAAATCACTTACCTAACTTAGGATTTATAGCCAATGACATATATCCTATACTTTTTGACTTAGTTATGCTTGTTGGCTGAGACCAATCTTTTTCTTGAAAATAATTTAGCTAAGAATAATCTCAATACCTTTATTTCACTACAAAACTACCTCTCATGGTATTTGGTTATATTTATTGTTATTCATAGCTTGTATATTAAAAAAAGTGCTATAGTTATCAACAACTGGTGATGGTTAAGCTACCTAACTGGACACACTATTAGCCTCCAATCACTAATTGATGTCTATTTGGCTTACAACCGCATCATATATTAATTAGCAAGGATTTTGACTTTAGGCACTACGGTACCTGATTTGGTAGCCATATGAGTTAATTGCATTGTTTTGCGTGTAATCAGCCTTGAGTGACATCATGATGGTTCCTTGATGACATGTTGGACCTAACTAAAGGTCCGTTCCCACCTAGCGTTAGAGGCGTTCTTAGTGGGAGTTGTTACTTCTGAAATTCGTACATTGTTCCCACTTGCGTTGTTTCGCAAATGCCGAACCTAGCTGGAGTTTGACGTGTATGGGTGTAAGAGTGAGATTATTAAGTAGTTTTTGCAGAAATCATAAAGAACTCCCTAGCTTTTATGTAGCATTCAAATCTTTGGAATTTGAAGATTTTCGATTAATTTTTGTGGTGTTATGTATTGTTGCCTCTTTCAAGCCATTAGCTAAAACTACCCGTTGCTATCTCCTTCACAACTTCGCTCGTGCACAGATTAAATTTGGCATGTGCATAGAACTGCGCTTGTGTTCAGACCTTTGCTTGTACACACAACTTTGTTTGTACACAGAACCCTTCTGCTTGTGCTCCCGCATGATTGCCAGCAACCGATGCCTCCCAGTCTTGCAATCCTGTCTACACACAGCCTCAACAAAGAATGGCCATCAACTAGCGACTAAACTGCACAAAGAAAAACCAAAACCTTTGCAAAATCATTCAAGCGATCGGCAACGCGACACACAGAAGAAGTAGCATCTTTCACCTTCCACGACGCAGAGTGGTGGTAAATACAAGCCATGTGTAATTGTACACAAGTCAGAAACAATTACAACATGCAGATCCGTCTGAACCTGAAGTCTCATAAAATAAGATTATTTCTGAATTATAAGGAAGTCTTATCTTTTAATACACGGAGTTTGTAAACTTTAAGTAGGAACGTACCCTAAGGCAACAACCTAGACCATATACACCATCTGGTCCTTTGATATTATACACTCATTCTTTCATCTAAGTCTCTGATGAGAGTTGATGTGAAGCAGAAGCAGAGCTTTGAAGTGACCTCTATGTTGACTTAGTACTGTACCTTAAACACAAGTTGCTAAGATCTTTTTCCTCTCTTCTCAGCTAGAGTATACAGTGATTATATCCGCTAATTGAATCCTTAAGCATCTCTATTCCTCAAAAGTTTATCCAAGAAGTTTTAATAAAAAAAGTAAAAAAATTCTAGGAACAGAACGATTTTTTTGTCAAAGATGGTTTCTACTTAGTCTACTTCAAGCTTTCAGTTTTTTGCTTTGGTTTTTTTCCTTTCAGACATTTGATTTGGACTTTACAAGGGCTGTTTTGTGCTAGAAAGTTTGATGCAAAAATGATAACAAGTTTATCAAGGGCTTAAGACACCTCGCATACGTTCCATAATACACTAACAGTTTGTTGTGGTGCATGGATGCAGGTGAGGCCCTTGTCCTCATGAAGCTTCTTAGTATATACAAACATAGACGATCCTATTTAGAAAAAAAGATTGTATAGGTTGATGTTGATGTTTGTCTAAAAATGCAAGATGATCTTAAAAACTGTCATATATCACAACAAAGAGCTTTAGTACATATTCTCTTAGGATTTAAGTACTCTTAGATAAATATCTATTCATGAAAGTTTTTGTTACTGTATTTTGTTGATCATATTACTAGTGGTAATATTTTACTGTATTGTATATGTTGGCTATTATCTTATAATCCAACTTCTCTTTGTTGTAATTTCATTAAGATGTATAATAATTTAGCTTCAACTTCATAGGTAAAAGTAGTGGGCTTAACAAATGATATGGCATAAGACGAGATTGAATCAAAATGATGCTCTTGAAAAGGAGGTGTTGTAGAAAGAAATTGTTTTGGTAATTAAGGTTCTAACAACAGCCCGACGTTCCTTTACTACATCAAGACCAGATTGGAGAACGAACCTAAACGGCCCTCCAATGCCTCCAAATAACATCTAATGTTACACTATCCATGAGAGCGCAAATTTTGGAATACAACCAAAATTAATGTCACTACACCAAAATGATTATTTAATGTGGATGACTAATTGATTAATATAAAAATTAGTATGACCAATCTAACAACGCCACAAATTCTACAACTCCACTACTACAATTAATGGTGAAGAATATATCTTTGTGATAAATAGTTTAGACCATACTAAAATAACCACTTTGGTACATTATATTATTTTTTGAATAAAATAAAACTTTTAAAGTTTATTTTTATATCCTACAAGTGAATCAAAATGCATATAATTATTATATTTATATTTTGACATTTATTTTGTTTTGATGTCCAATGCATAAGAACACATCTAAATACTTTGTGTTGGGATCCAATATGGATCATACTAATTGTAATATATATATACATGTACACAATACATACACATAAAAACCTAATGCATTCACACCAATCCTTTTTTTTTCTTTTTGAGAAAGTGCTAGAATGGCGATCACTTAAACTTTGGTGAAGCATTGTATTTCTACATTCATCCATCTTTTGGACCGAAAAATAATTTTCAATCATATTCATGCACTTTTTCATCCAAATTGGCAACTTCATTCAAAATTTTAAGAACAATGAATTTTTTTTGGTATTTTTTTGAAGTATTTGGCAAAAAGTAGACCTTTATTTTGAAATGGTCCAATTTGGTCCCATGGTGCCAAAAAAAAAAAGCTGATACACACCAAACATACCCGTCGATTGTACTTAGTATCTTGTGGTTGAGTCTATAGTAGTTGAACAAGCTTCTTGTGGAAGCCATTTTGCCCTCCCGTTTTATCCTTTGGAAAAATGCAAGAACTTTTATTTGCAAGGCATGATAAAATTTGCAAATTCTAAGTTCATATTTGCAAGTAGAGGCCCCAAATTTGCTAGAATTGGTATAGAACATACCCTAAATACGGCACAAAACAAGGGGTCTTTTTTTTTCATTCATCCTAGGCTTTACCTCTGCATGAGGCTCGTTGCACTACAATACCGTACATGAAGATTTGATTTGGTAGGTGAGTGCCGAAATAGGGATTTTTTCGCGTACAAAGGGATTTCAGACAATTAAAACTATTGGTGGTAGTGTATTATTTGTTGGTAATATTTTACTTGTAATATTCTAAACATTCAGACCAGTGATCCCTAAATTGGCTAAAATTAGCTAAATTTCTACCAAAAAAATCCTTGTGCTACTAGTACATTGTAAAAAAGGACCTTTAATGGAGACAAATTAGCCAAAATTGCAACAAACAATAGAATTTGATAGCCAATTTGCAACTTCCTCCACATTGGAATTAACATCTATTTAGTCAGTTTTTGTGTTATATTACTCCCATAATCCTTCACAACTTGCAAAATCCTTTCTTTTCTATTTTTTTTATACTACTCACGGTAGCCAAAGTTGATGCATGTATGTCTTAAAGGTAGCATACTGCAGTAAATTCCATCACCTAGTTCTGGGATCACTGATTCAGACAATCTCAAAAAAACTTCATTTATGTCTGAATCTGACCTTCACGTAGGGTAAGTAGACTTGACCGTACCTTGCTAGGGAGGGAAGTCCTTTTACATCAAAGCGATCAGTGAGAGCTCGGGCTCGCGTTCCCATACAACTTCCCCGCACCGCTCCCAAAGTTCCCACCAAGCAGGGTTTGTATCGGCACATGAAACGCGCAATGACTCTTCCCTCCGTGGGACCAGCTCTTCTCGTCTCCCTCCTTTTGTAGGGTCTAGCCCTTCGTTGCTGCTGTTTCCGCCTCTCTGTCTCTGTTCTGTAGGGTTTGCTCGCACGCAGGCAGCAGTCGGTGCCGCTAACTCCTTCACTACTGCCAAGCCCTTCGTATTGCTTCTTTGTGGTGTTGTCATATTTCATTTCTAGTTTTGTTTTGTGCTCGCGCGCCGTCTTCAATCAGCTTTTCTCTCCGGGATCGGCCACCTACTAGACTCTTCGCTTCGGCAGCTTCCGCTCCTCTGTAGGGTTTGGTGGCAGTGCCGCTCGCTCTCACTGCGAGGCGCGTTTGAAGCTTTTGTTTCTAGTCTCTTCTGTTTTTTGTTTAAGTTGTCGCGGCTGGATTGACTGCGCTGTGGAGTCGCTTGTTTGTCTGGGGGTTTGTGTAGGGTTTGGCACGCGTGGGAAGGGTATCTTAGAAGGGTTTTCAGGAGTATTGGACGTTTTTGATGCGAGCGCGGGTTTTTTTTTTAGTGGCGCTGACGCTTGGATTGAGGGCGTTTTAGCGAGCGCGAGGGTTTTGAGGCGATGGATAAAATTGGAGCCGCAGCTGAGGCGGATGCGTTCTTGGCCGGGCTTGAGAAACAAGCAGCTGCCGAACAGCTGAAGCAGCAGGACGTGAGCTCGTACGGGGTTTGGAAGGAACCGAAACAGGAGGCGAATGAATACGTGAAGCAGCAGGACGTGAGCTCGTACGGGGCTTGGAAGGATCCGAAACAGGAGCCGAATGAATACGTGAAGCAGCAGGACGTGAGCTCGTACGGGGCTTGGAAGGATCCGAAACAGGAGCCGAATGAATACGTTGGCGGAGATTACAACGGGCACGCAGTCGGGTATGCTCCTTACGACCAGGGAGCTGCGCAATGGGTGCAACAGCCAGCGTATGGTCAGTCAGGGGCGTATGAGCAGCACCAGGCAAGCCAGGCCCAAGATTATGCTGGGCATGGTGCGGAGGGAGGCGCTGGTCAGGGATATGAAGGGTACGGTGGCATGGTTGGGCGTGGAGGTCCAGGTTTTGTTCAGAGTAACGGGACTTCCGTCGAAGATGGCCCAGGGATGAGTAGAAACGAGGAGCACAATGATTACGCTTATGGAGGAGGACAACGCGAGGGAGATACGGAGAATGGACGTGGGCAAGGAGGGAGCGATGGGAAGGAAGATCAAAGTGTAGGTGCCGATGGTAGTTCTGGAAAGAAGCGAAGGAGCCGTTGGGGTCCTCAAGAGGGGGAAGGGGACGGGAATGATATTGAAGGATCAGGGAGCAAGAAGCGGAAGTCCAGATGGGCTGCTGAGGAACCGAAAGGGCCATTGCTAGGTCAAATTCAGCTGCCTGATTTTGTTAAAGAGCTTACAGGTGGAGTTGATTTGGATCCAGAGCTGCAAGCATTGAATATTAAACTCCTTGATATTAACCGGAAGTTGCAAACTGGCATGGTGCTTGATCCTGTCGGTGATGGTAACCGTTCGCCTTCTCCCGAGCCGATCTATGATAACATGGGTATAAGGATTAATACGCGAGAGTACAGAGCCAGAGAGAAGCTTACACGCGAGAGACAGGAAGTCATTGCGATGCTGATTAAGAAGAACCCTGCTTTCAAGCCTCCGGCTGATTACAAGCCGCTGAAGCATTATAAAAAACTCTATATACCAGTGAAGGAGTATCCGGGGTACAACTTTATCGGCTTAGTCATTGGACCTCGTGGCAATACTCAGAAGCGAATGGAAAAGGAGACTGGAGCGAAGATTGTTATTCGGGGGAAAGGGTCTGTCAAAGAGGGACGTTCTGCTCAGAAGAGGGACTTGAAACCCGACCCGTCAGAGAACGAGGATCTGCATGTTCTGGTTGAGGCAGACACAGAGGATGCCTTGGAGAAAGCCGCAGGCATGGTTGAGAAGTTGTTGGTACCGGTTGAAGAGGGACGGAATGAACATAAAAGAGCTCAGTTGCGGGAGCTTGCAGCCTTGAATGGAACCATACGAGATGACGAATATTGCCGTCTTTGTGGTGAACCTGGTCACAGGCAGTATGCTTGCCCTGCTAGGCACTCCACATTCAAAAGCGATGTTTCGTGTCGCATTTGTGGAGATGGTGGTCATCCAACAATCGATTGTCCCTTAAAAGGGTCTGCACAGGGTAATAAGATGGATGATGAATACAAGAACTTCCTCGCTGAACTTGGTGGCGGTGGTCCCGATGGAAGCGGTTCGCCTTCTGGTAATGGTGGTGGTGGTGGTGGTGGTGAGGTCGGATCTACTCGTGGGCCCACTTTGGCATTGCCTGGACCTCAAGGTAGTCCTAGTCTTCCATGGACCGGAGGAACGGCAGGTGGTGCTGGTCCACCAGGTGCTGCTATGAATGTAGGAGGAGCTGGGCGTGGTGGTCCAGGCGGACCAGGCATTGGAGCTGGACAGGGGGCTCCTTCTCCTGTTGGAGGTTTCAGTGGAGGGAATGGGATGGGTGTTCCTAGTCTTGGGGGACCACAAGGCGGTGGGTCTCCTTACATGGGAGGCTCGAAAGGCGGTGGGGGCAAGTTTAACAAGGACGACGATGCTAACCTTTATGTAGGGTATTTGCCAAGCACTGTTGACGACGAAGGTTTGGCACGATTGTTCGCCCCTTTCGGTCAGGTGGAGCATGCGAAGGTCATCCGGGACCGTCTTACTGGTGCCACAAAGGGCTATGGATTTGTGAAGTACGCTGATCCCACTTCCGCAACTGCTGCAGTGACTCATAGAAACGGCTACCGGTTGGAGGGCAGAGTGCTTGCTGTGAGAGTGGCAGGGCCAGCCCCACCTCCCCGAGGTATGGGCGGAGGTCCTGGAGGACCTCCTCAAGGTGGTGGAGATCCCATGGGAGGAGGAGGTGGATATCCACCCCAACCGATGCAAGGTGGTCCTCCTCGAGGCCCTCCAGGTGGTGGTCATATGGCTCCTCCGCCATGGATCGCACCTCCAGGTCCGATGCAGCAGCACAATCCATATGGCCCTCCTCCACCCGGTCCCAATTCATACGGCCCCCCGCACAATTCAAATGCTTACGGACCGCCTCCTCCTCAAGGGCAAGGTCATCACGGAGGCCCGCCTTCTGGTTACTACGGCGGACCATATAATAACTATGCGGGTGGACCACCTCCTCAAGGGGGTCCCCAGGGCCAGCAAGGGGGAATGGATGTGCATGGAATGCCTCCACATGGGCCTGGAATGGGTGGTATGCAACCCGGTGGGCAGGGGGGAATGGGTCCAAGACCAGGTCCTCCTGGGCCTGTGGGCGGAGGAATGCCAGTGGCGGGTTATGGTGCGACGACTCAATACCATGGCTACTATGCTCCTCCTCCACCAAAGAATGCTCCGCCTGCTCCTCCACCTCCTGTGTCTTCTGGGCCTGCAGCTCCGCCTAGTTGGGGTGGGAATAATGTGGGTGCTCCAGTTCCTGTTCCAAGCGGGCAGAGCAATGCGGTTGAATCAGAGTATGAAAGGTTTATGTCGGAGATGGGGCGGTGATCATATCACCATCCATGCTAACAACTTGGTAGAACATCTTGGTTGCTCTGAAGAACAGTTTGTGGTCCATTCTGGGTATTGACATGTCCGGTGTCACGATCATTGTGTGAGCTCTTTGAGAACGGATCTGCACTGGAGTCAGTCTGGAGTTACGATGGAGAGCTTGTTTCGTTTTTACGTGTAGCCGTTATGAAGAGGTGGCCTCTGAGACATTGTCTGAGATCATGTGTCAGTATGTCAATCAGGCTGTCAGTCTAAACGGGACCGGTCTACACTATCTCTCGAAGATTATTCCATGAGACACTTGTTGGATGTAGGGTTTGTGCTGCAATGGGCACAATCAAAAGTCTTTTGATTGCAGGGATTCAAAGAAGACGTGCTGCAGTGAAGCGCTCTCTGAATGCATTGGCATGGATCCTAACTTGGTGGTCCTGTGCAATACTGATGCTGACGAATGTGGGAAGATCTTTATTAGAGTGCGGATTTCTTTTCAATTTTATATAACACTTGCCTTGGGTGTTTCAAGCGCATATTGATGTAGGTTGTGGTGATTTGTGACACGTAGTGTTGAGAATGCTGATGGCAGCTGTGCTGACGGAGTTTTCTATCGCAGGGCTGACGTGTAGCACTTGATAGGGCTCAGTGATTCAAGATGTAAGGATGTCCTGTTGACAATAAGTGCATATCGACGTTATTTCAGAATTTAAATTCGTTTTCTTATGATTTCTCTGTAATACTAACATTGATGCTTAATGTGGCTCTGGCATCCTAGTGGGGTTGTAAATATCAAGTTGGTTTAAGCTTATTTTGCACCTCTGCTAGGGAGATGCTACAGTATTTGGGATCCTAACCAACGTGTATTTGTTAACGTGCCATGTTTAAATTTTTTTTAACCTTGCTTACTTTGTCACTACCAAGAGTTTTTTCCTCTGGGATGGGATGTCATAGCAGTATTTTCCTGATTTTTGGTTTTGCTTACAAAGATCTGAACGGGTCTTTAACGTGTCATACTGTTTTCTGATGCGTCTATTTTCATGGCGCAATGAACATGATATTACGGAGTTGCAGATGAATTTGGTGCGGACATACCTTGCGGTTGCGTATTTGTCCTTGTTTTGAGGTTCAACAGTCGGAATCGATGTGACGATGTTTAAGTTGTCTGTCGGTCTTGTGAATGAAGTAATGGCGTTGGATCCTATTACCCCTAAAATATGAATATTCAGTGGTGTTAAACCTTGGGAAGGGGTCAAACTTATGTTTTCCTTTGATTGACACTCCTAATTTTCCTGCATATGCTCTTTGTCCAGGGTGTCGTCTCTTCAGGTATGGACTGACGGATCTGTGTTCTTTCAGCTTTTGCTTTTGTCTGAGTTTCGAGTTTTCTGCGTTGTGCTGTTCGTTGATGCATTAGGTGTATCACTGGATTTTATACCCTAGTTTGCGACGTGTTAGTCCTGTCCAGTAACTAACGTTAACTTCAATATATACGAATGGAGATAATTCAGAGCTAAAATGTGCAGCGTGTAAGGTACAAAGACTTGTATTCTGCTTACAGCTGACATGGTGCCGTTTACATTCACCAGGGTAGAAAGAAGTGGAGTCCAGATATTTCGTGCATTTCATTGAGATCTCTTCAATACTAAATAACAGTGCAGGGCATGGCATCAACAAATGTGCTTGATAACTGAAGCTGTATAGTTAGCAGGATTATCTCCAGAGATGTAGAACTGTTTTGCGCACTTCAAGAGCGGTTTGTTATGTCAGGATTATCTTAATGTTTAGAAAACAGAGCATCAGGTGGTGGAATTTCAGCCAAGCGTTTCAGAGATGGTTTAGCGTCAGGAAATGGATTTGTTAATTACTGTTTTAACTTCTGTGTCACTTGCAGCTGCCATGAAATTTGGTGAGACCAAGTCAATTAACATAGTCAGCTATTTCTATGCATTTGTTTCCAAGTAAGAACGGTGAGCTTGGGTAGTCACTGACAAGGTCCAAAAAATGTGAGCGAATTGCAGCCTGCAGTTGTCCTATACAACTTGTAGCTTGGAACATGAACACTCTTGACAACATGAATCACCAAGTAATATCATACTCCAGTGGTGCTCTATCGATGTGATGACATCTGAAACCGTGATGACGCTGAAATTGACGGAAATTTATTTTAATACAGAATTTGATCGGAGGCATTAACTCGGACCCTGCGGCACCCTTGACTTTCGTTCGTTGGCAGAGCTGAACTTTCATGGAGCGGTTGAGCTCAGTGCAATGGTGGAACTATCACCGGGACGTTCAATACCCTGAAAACTCAAGGGCTGGATGTATCTGAAATGGCCAAGGAGTGTCGATATTGATACATGAATACTGTTCTTCACATATGTGGATGAAAATATAGAGCTTGCTTTGGCAGCTTGGGGGTTCAATGCCTCCACAGGCTTTCAGAGCGTTATTTGGGTAAGGTAGGAGGTACAGAAAGCGCCCATTTAAGACCTGATTTGCAATTTAGAGGGGTGACCTCTTAAGATAATTTTCACTAAATTTTTCATGAGAGTCAAGAGGAATTGGCTTGCAACCTAGTGATTTCATGTTTTTTTAAATCTTTGTGGAATTAGTTATGAATTTTTGAAATTAGAATCAAATAGGACATTATAAGTGTCACCCTTGATAAGTTTGGTACAATACATTGACAAATATGATTGGTACAATGAAGAAAACAAAATGTGCTTATGTGTTAGAGAATGTTTTTTGAGCTTGGTTACTTTATAGAATTCCTAATTTGAAGGGACCTATCTATTCATGGTTTACACTTTGTTGGCTCTTGATCAAAGGGGAGGAGGCTTTGCATTGACAAAGGGTTAATTTACAATGAAGATGAAGAAGCATGAGTTCTATGTGGATCCTTAAGGGTTTGTGACTATAGCTTACCAAAAAACACTCTTAAATTGTCATTTCTAGTGGAAAGAGTGATATTGAAAAAAACTATTTTTTCTCATACTCAACAATAAGATCTTGCATAAAACTTCTATGAGAGTGTCTAGAATTTTTTTTCAAAAGTGCTTCGTGCATTGCAAGATATTAGTATTTGAAGCCAAAAGATTCTTTTTAATAAACCAAGTTGAGTTCAAAAATGAATCCTATACTTTATATTTTTGGAAATATGCCATAATTGCTTGCAAATCAAGACATTTCATAGTTTTCAAATTTCTAATTCAAATGGAATGATTCAAAGTTTTTCAGGCAAACATAAATGTATTCCATGAAAAAAAATATGAAAAAAATTAATTTCAAATTTTTTGGTCTTTGAGCTCAAGCATTTGTGACTAGGACATAATTGTTCTCCTAGGCATTGATTGAGAGATGTTATTTCTAGTAGAATGAAAGGATATTTTCTTACCTTCAAAAAAACATTTAATAAAATTTGACATCACACAAATCTACTTGAAATCATAAATAAACTATTTTAAGGGCTTGAATCTTTAGGAATTAATTGAAGAGTGGGTGACTGAGTACTACAAGAGAGTGTCTCTTCTTGTATTGTTGATTGCTATTTGGTTTTAGAATTTATGCTTAGCCAAATTTTTAGCTAACTAAGTTCAAAAGTTGTGGATAGTAGGTAAGTGCACCTTATTTAAACCCTTTTACTTAAACTTCCCCATGTAAATTCCTACCTAACATATTAGCCTTGAATATGAAATCTTAAGTTATATTTTGGGTATGCATATAATCAACGATTTGAAAATTTATACCCAAGCAATGATCCTCATTTTTCAATAATTAAGTATAGAAATTCAAATTTGCAAATACGTAAATTCTCACAACCTTGGCCATCAATAATCAAATGTAGAATATAAAATTGGAGATTACATAAAATCTAACAATATAATGGTGAACTCTTGGAGAATCAAAGCTCTCACCTTAAGGCTACAAGACAAGATATTTCTAACACTTTTACAATAATTACTTATTTGATGTATTTTTCAAATGTGATGAAATTCTTTAAGATTGTTATACAAATTTGGTAGAAAGTTTTTAGGCAAATAAATAATCCATCCGTAAAGTGAAGAACTAGCCTCACTACTATCGTAGTTTATTTATACAAAGTTCAAAACAAATATAAGTTAAGAGAATCTAGAATCCTCTTTGTCTTGCTAACAAGATCTAACAATAAATCAATAATAATCCCTAAGTGTTTGAACAACCATTTTTTGGTTGATGCTTGACTTCAGGCAAATTTTTCAATCGAAAAAAAAAGTTTTTTTAACCTTTTTTATTTTTTATTTTTATAAGATTGGGTTGTCTTTCAATATTTATATTCAAAACTCAAATTGCTACGGTCAAAAAAAATTGTAAGAAAAATAGCACAAAATGTTTAGAATTTGCCTAGTGCTGAAAAATTACTATTTGGAGAAAGTGTTGGTATTCACATTATTAGATCTTATGCATTTTTCACAAATCAATAGAAACCACAATTTTGACCAATAAAAAAAATTCAAATTGTATTTTTGGTGAATATTTGAAGTTATATATTCAAGATCCATTTGAAGAGAATCCAAAAATAATTTTATAATTTTGACCGTACAAATATTTTCTACTTTTTGTGCTTCACATTATCATCTTTGATGCAAACTTCAAAAAAGTTATAGAACTTATATTTTATAACACATTTGTGTTTTGTCCAAATCCCTTGGACTTTTGGAGATTAAGACAACTAACTAATAGTAATCATGCCTAGATGCTTGTTCAAACAATTTTAAATGTAACTATTTTAGTGATTAGGATTTGGATATGGAATGTCATAGGTTTGTAGTAGTTCAAAAAATTTCCATGCCCATTCAATTTGGATGTATGGTCAACAAGATGAGTGACAAGTGGCATTCACTTCTTGAAAAGTCAAATTAAAATATGAATTTTTGGCTAATAAATAAGTGATTTGTAGCATTACTTTAAAAAATCTAACAAATTTGTGTGAAACATGCTCTAATTAAGATTGTATAAGGTGTATTTCATTACATTTAGATATGTTCCTACAAAGTCAATTTCAAATGGATTTTTTTGAAATTTTGATACATCGTATACATATGTACCACCTTGTCAGGAATACAATTTTTTTCCGATTGGATGCCTAAATCAATTGTTACGATGCCTGAAGTTTTTTGAGCAAAATAGGCAACTTCATTAGTAAAAAAATCAAGCCTCTAGAAGGCTACTCGTAGTGACATCCTTAAAGATTTCTATGTCACCATTGACCCATAGAATCTTACTAACTTATATTCACCTTGTTTGAATATAAGTTTTATATTCAAATAGAATAATGTCAAGTTGCCAAAAAAAAAGAAAATGTCCAAAATAATGTCTAAATATCATCTACAATTCTGAATTTTTTTGATGGCACTGCAAAAGACATAGTTACTTCATTGACATTTGATAATAATGAAGGGTGGAAAGGTCATTTTTATAGTGAAAGCTATTTTCTTTCATGAATCCTCCAAAAATATGGGATAATTTGAAAATGAGAGCTTCACTGCTCATTGTCAAATCATAGGAATTGTTTTCAAAGTAGAAATCTAGACCTCATTTAGGCATAGTAGAATAATTTTTCTCAAAAAAATTTGAACCAAAAAAAGTTTTTAAGTCAAGCTAACTTTCATCTCCAAAAACCCGTTTGTCATTTTGATTCTCCAAAAAAATGTTATGGACAAAATTCAGAGAGGATGTTTGAAAATGTCAAAGAAAATGTCCCTTCCAACCCCTCTTTGAAAGTTATCCATAAAGTTTGATTGGAGTCTTGAAATCTCAAATGCATTTTTAGAGATGAAATTTAGCTTGATTTTCCACATTACTTAGGTCCAAAGTCTTTTGAAAAAGGTTATTCTACTATGTTTAAATAAGGTCTAAAATTCTACTTGGAAAACAATTCCTACTTTTGACTTAAATATGAGCGGTTGAACTCCTATTAATCCAAATTTTCATATCCTACATGGGTTGTTTTACCTCCTACCACCCCACTTGTATAAATAGCTTCTCTTCTCAACTTTATAAGTTTATGCATACCAAATTTAGTGACTTTTGAAGCTAGCAAGGAAGCTAGTTGCCGAATGCTTCGAAATTTACTTGAAT
Source organism: Pseudisothecium myosuroides (assembly GCA_951799445.1). Taxonomy (NCBI): domain Eukaryota; kingdom Viridiplantae; phylum Streptophyta; class Bryopsida; order Hypnales; family Lembophyllaceae; genus Pseudisothecium; species Pseudisothecium myosuroides. The sequence goes on along the minus strand of OX637287.1, from coordinate 34,575,518 downwards.
ATAATGTTGAATTTTTTATAATTAAACTTTGAAGTGCCGAATCTACTTTGGGAACTTTAATTAACCCCTAAAAGCCCGTTGTCCCTTCGGAGGACAAATGCGTTTTTGGGCAGGTACCTACGGGCTGAAATTGTGTTTTGATTTTTTGAAATTTTTTTTGGAGATAGAAAAACTGATAATCTTTGTGGGAATATAATTTTTTTCTCAATCGGTGCCTGGGAAAAAAAGTTATGACCAAATAAGCTCAAAACAGGGGACGGGGGGCAGCCCAGGCAGCCAAAAAAAAATGGACAAAAATTTGAATTTTTTTTTTTAATATTTTTTTTCTCATAGATTATATTTTTGTCTATCTAGAAAGCTTTGATTCATTTCATTTGGATATGTTATGAGAAAGTTATGGACATTCTTGTTTTTCGGGCAGTTTGAGCATCTTCTTGAAAAAAATAACTTGTAGGACTCATTTCTGAATGCAATTTTTCAAATTTTTCAAATTTTTTTTTGGCATGGTTTAGTTTACTTTCTAGAACAATCTCACCATTGGGATTAGTGCATTTTAATTCCATCTAAGAGATATTAATATTTTAGATTTTCCTTCTATCTCATACCTACTTCTACTTAACAATTTTTTTAAGGATGAAAATTAACTTTTTTTGAGTTTATTTTTTTTTCCTAGACTCTCAACTCAATTCTCCACTATAAAGATTTAAAGCTCAAAACTCTGTAGTGCAAAAATTTTAAGTTAAAAATGTTTAAAGTCAAAAAATCTGGTCCCGCAATGTGCTGAAAAACTTGTTTTTTCCACTTTAAACGCAGATATCTTGCAATCTATGCGGTCAAAAATTCTGAAATTTTTTCCACACATTCTCATACCAATAGGTGTAAGATCCTACGGTTAGATGTAAAAAAAAAACAATTAAAATTTCTTTTTACTTTTTGCTATAGAAATGGCAGTTTTCAGTGTTTTTTGGCAAAAAAAAGACCTTGGACCTTTAGGGGTTAATTATTCGGCACCAATATGACATCCTAGTTCTATAGTTTTGGTACTCCAATTTGGAACCACCCCATACATTGACAATCATCCAACATCCCAATATAAAATGAGCAGCAATAGGGAAAATTTTTATTAATGCAAAATAAAATGAAATCTTCAGGGTCCTTTGAGGGCTTTGAAGCGGCCCCCTAGAGGCCTAATTTTTTTTTTAATGTAGGTAGTATGTGAAAAACTCTTCTCCTACCTTTGAAATTTGGTAGGTATATAACTAAGTAACATCATTTAGGATGAAACTTCAACCAAAAATTCATGGAAAGTGCACAAATCTTATTTTAGGAGGTGTTAAAGTTTGCTAGCTCTATCAAACACGGTAAAAAAATAAAAATTCTTTTAACTTCAAATTCTAGAGTCTTTGAATCCATATAGTCAAAGTTTTCCTAAATTTTATTTCCACTCATTCCGACAGTAGTTTACTACAAAGTTTGTACTGTTGAATTTTTGAAGAAGGTTTTTCTTCCATTTTTTTCTCACTGCCCTAAAATGTGTCAATTTTTGACAATAATGTAGAATGTGCCCTTGGTCTTTTAGGGATTTATTAGCAATTCTGCTAGAAGTTAAATATAAATAACTTAATGCTCCATGCAACAATATACAACATTAAAAAAACAATGCAAGTTCCTAGCCTTTATATGAAGGGAACCATTTGTCTTGCTAAGTGATGTTATATGTGGTATTCTCGGGTGGTATTGCAACAAAATGTAAATGCTTTAACTAATTTCAAGTTATAAATAGCTCTACTATGAGAGGCTCTAGCCTTTTCCACCTCACATGACACATAGATTTTTTCATCCTTTATACATCCAAAGTAGAAATTCATGGTGATAATGCAATTGTAGTCATTTAAAGAATGATTTGTCTACAATGACTTCAAGGCCCCAAGTCATTTTGCAATCACATTTGTCCGGAATGACTATTGTGAAGTCATTCTTTGTAGTTATTTATACACTCATTTTCTTATAGAGCTAATTGATGGTTGTGGTTTAACCCCTAAAGGACCATTGTCCCTTCGGGGGACAAATTGGATTTTGGGTAGGTACCTATAGGTTGAATTTTTGTTATGATTTATTGAAATTTTTTTTGAAGATAGAAAACTGATTAGCTTCATAAAGAATATAATTTTTTTTCAATTGGTGTTTGGGAACAAAACTTATACCTAAATAAGTTTAGAACAAGGAAGACAGGACAACAACAAAAAATTCAAAAATTTTAATTTTTTTATTTCAATTTTTTTTCTCATAGATTATATTTTTGTATACATGGAATACTTTGAGTCTTTTCATTTGGATTTTTCATGTGAAAGTTATGGACACTCTTGTTTTGGGGGGATTTAGAGCATCTCCTTGAAAAAATAATTTGTAGGATTCATTCCTGAATGGAATTTTTACAATTTAAAAAAAAGTTCTCTATGGCTTAGTTTTCTTGCTAGAACAATCTCACCATTAAAATTAGTGCGTTTTAATTCCATCTTGGAGATATTAATAATGTAGATTTTTCTTCTTTCTTGTACCTACTTCTACTTAACAATTTTTTTAGAATGAAAATTAATTAAATTTTTTTTTTTTCCCCAGACTCTCAACTCATTCTCCACCATAAAGATTTAAAGCTCCAAACTCTGTAGTGGAAAAAATTGAAATCAAGAAGGTTCAAAGTGAAAAAATCTAGTCATGCAAATTGCTGAAAAACTTGTTTTCTTCATTTTTAACGCAAATATCTTGCAATTTGTGCAATAAAAAAATTTCAAATTTTTTCCACAATTTTTTATACTATTTAGGTGTAAAATCAATCCTACAGTCATTAAATGTGAAAAAAAAAACTTTCAAAAATTGAACTACATTCTAACGATCACATTCTTCGGACGGTGACATACTCAATGCTAGTATTATATTACTTGTTGCTGGCCACCTTAGACGTGGACTACAAGTAAGTGGACATCATCTATTTTGTTGCATTTGCTTGGGTCCAGCGATGAAGGAAAAAATCAATCACTGGGAAGGTTGTCCATGTTCATGGTCATTTTCCATAGGCAAGTTGACAGCTCAAGCACCAAGGGAGGGCAAGAGCCATTCTTTCGGCAGGGAGACGACGTGCTTAAGGGTTAAAAGGTTAATTTGGAATATTAAGACTTCTAGACTTGCAAATTCAATTATACTAGTGTGACATGTGTTGTTGCCTCAACCAAAATCAAAGTAAAAGTAAATTTCTAAATTTTTTTCATTCATAAAAACTTTGAAATTCAATAACTTTCCCACAATAGATCCAAATGCAACGAAACAAAGCTTGTGCACCCGATCTCGGAAAGAGCTTTCCAACGATACCAAAAAACATGACCAATTGACACACGGTTCAAAAGATACATAACTTAGCATAATTTAGTAATTTTTAAGATCCAAAAATAACCCAAAAATCAATAACTTTCACATTGTAGGTCCAAACGCCATTAAACAAAGCCCATACATCCCTCCTTGCCAAGGGCTTTTTGACAATACCAAGCACGCGACTAGGGGACGCACAATCTGGGAGATTTCAACATAACAAATAAAACAAAACAAACAAACAATGTCACTCGAGATACGGATTATAGTAAACTTGCTAATCAATGCACATGCAAAATTCAAACCCTTCTCCACATAAATATAGAGACTTGCATGTTTTGAAATTTGGCATGATTAATAAATGTCATGTTAAGATTCACCTTCAAAAAACAAAATGTAAAAAGATTTCTTCCTACAAATTTTATTGGGTGAATGCACAAAACACTTAAGTGTTTTGTCACACCCTAGTTTTTGATTTTTGTTTTGGCCATAACTTCTGTGTTTTAGCTCCAAATGACTCAAAATTTATACGGAAGCTACTCATAAACATTATACACCTTTCCTAATTTTTTTGTAATTTTCAAAAATAATTTACTATTTTTAAACAGCCCCGATAATTTCTCACAATGGGTGATTTAGGATTTTTTGCACTTTTTTTAACACAAAAAAACAAATTTTGAACTGAAATTTTGAGAGAATGGTCTTCTAGTAGCTACCGTCCAAAGGATTTTAAAAAATACTTATTTTTATGTGGTGTACAAGCCCACAAATAGAGCTCCTTTCTGCATTTTTTTCCAAAGGTATGAAACATTATTTTGTTGCGTTTTTGGCTCAAAACGCATCACCAAAAAGTTTTTTCAAATGTACAATTTTTAGATTTTTTTTAAGAAAAAATCCTATTTTTTACAAATTAAAATGTCAAAAATGGCCGGTTTTAGGATGAATTCTATGTCCAAAATTCTAGTGAAGAAAATATCACTTTTGACATTTTAAATTGTAAAAAATAGGATTTTCTTTTAAAAAAAAATCTAAAAAATATACATTTGAGAAAACTTTTTGGTGATTGGTTTTGAGCAAAAAATGCACCAAAATAATGTTTCATACCTTTGGAAAAAAAATGCAGAAAGGAGCTCTCTTTGTGGGCTTGTACACCACATAAAAATAAGTATTTTTAAAAATCCTTTGGACAATAGCTATAAGTCTACTAGAAGACCATTTTCTCCAAATTTCAGCTCAAAATTTGTTTTTTGGGTTTAAAAAGTGCAAACCCCCCCTAAATCACCCATTGTGAGAAATTATCGAGGCTGTTTAAAAATAGTAAACTATTTTTGAAAATTACAAAAAAATTAGGCAAGGTGTATAATGGTTATGAGTTGCATCCCTATAAATTTTGAGTCATTTGGAGCTAAAATACAAAAGTTATGGCCAAAAAAAAATCAAAAATTAAGGCGTGACAAAATGCAACAAATAGTACAGGTGTTTCGTGCAATCAACCACTTGCAACTTGAAGGTGATGAAGCCCAAATCTAGTTAAGAATTCCTTGCAACCAATGACCGCACAATGTGCGGTCATTGGACGGTGATACAAAACTTTGTTCCCATCACAATTGAATTGGTAGTTGAATTGTGCGCTTAGTGTTTGGTCATTGGAGAGGTGGTTGTATGGTTAGTGGTTGGTCATTGGGAGGTGTTGTTGTGCGGTGTTTGGATGTGTGTGGTAAATGGCCGGTTTACTCTAGTGTGCTTTGACAACCAAAACAAAATTTAGTAAAAGTAATTTTTTCTAATTTTTAATTCATAAAACTTTGAAATTCAATAACTTTTTCATCGTAGGTCCAAATGCCACGAAATTAAGTCCATGCACCCCTTCTTGCCGAGGGCTTTTTGAGCGTACCAAGAATGTGACCGGGAGACGCATGGTCCAAGAGATCTCAACGTAACAAACAAAACAAACAAAATAAAATAAAACAAAACAAACAACCTAACTTAAGATATGGACTAGTGTGCCTTGTGTTGTTGCCACAGTCAAAATAAAAGTAAAAGTATTTTTTTAATTTTTTGATTCATAAAAACTTTGAAAATCTATAACTTTCATATTGTAGGTCCAAACGTCACTAACCAAAGTCCATGCACCCCTCCTCGCCGAGGGCTTCTCTGACAATACTAAACATGCCACCTTGGGATGCACGGTCCAGGAGATCTCAACATAACAAACAAAACAAACATAAGATATGGATTGTTTATATATTTGTCTTTTGAAAAGGTGAACCAATATAGATGTCCTCACACATGTCCTCTAGGGGTGTTTTCTACTACACTGAATAGTGAAATTAGGTTGCCCCACACTAATTTCTCGACATTCTACACTAAGGTAGGGTGCTGTAAAAGCGACCCGGCTCTAAAAGCGACCTCTAACACAGAGGTACATTTTGCTTTCTTCAATGTACCCACAGTGTACATTCCAGGAGGGGGTTGCTTTTAGTGACCACTGGGTTTCAACTTCAAAAATTCATAACTAATTCCATGAAGGTTCAAAAAATATGAAACGAATTGGATGAGATGCCAATTCCATTTTTCTTCCTACCAAATTGTTTCAAGGAGTTTAGCTTCCTCCCAAATGCAATCAACTCTTAAAAGGTCGCTTTAAGAGCACACTACAATATATCAATATGCACAGTTACTTTAGAAGGATGCAGTAAAGTCTTAACTATGTGTATGGCATGGGTTGGCTCAGTGGTTCATGGCTCGGGATTAGAGGTTGGCATGTGCCTCCATCTGGACAAGCATTACTGTAGTCACGAGGTAACTTCTCTGGGGTAAGGCAACCTAATTGTTGAGGAAACCCAATTTCACTATTTAATGTACTCAGAAACCCTAAACCCTAATGGATGAGATCCTCCTCCTCTTTTTCCATCCGTACCAACTGCCCTCGACGTGGCTTCCGTTGCAGTTGCCTTGTCCCCATGTGACTTCGTGGCCAAGGTAGGGATGAACCGCCCTCATTGTCCCCCGCTGGGCGCGGCTGGAAGGGACCGACGTCGTCGTTTCTTCTGTCGCTCAGTCCCCTGCATTGTTCTCTGCGGTCAGTTGTAAGTTAGTGTTCCAATCCCCATGCATGGCTCTCTCCGTTGTTGTTCAGTCGCGCCCCATCTGCAAGGTATGTAGGTTCTCTGTGCAATTTTCCTTCGATTATGATGGCTTTGCGGTTTCGTGAGGATCGGAGCAGTTGCGAGAGTACTTAATTCGTCGGGTTGTTCGTTGCTGTAGTGGTTGAGGCGCAGGGGAAATTAGGGTTGCGTGCTTTGATGTAGGGGAGTACTTCTTGTTTGGTTTGGGGATGCGGATAGAGTTCCGGAACAGTATATTGTCGGTGTGGTGGTTGTGATGGCGGAGAGTGCATGTGTTTGGAATGTGGCAGCGAGGGGCTGAGGGAGGGGTTACGGCCGCGGGGAGACGGAGGGGAGGCGCAAGATATTAAAGAAATACGTGAGTTTGGTGATGTCTTCAGTGAAATTGAGCTCGAAGGTTTTGTGATATCACCTATTATCGAAAGGTTTTGATTCGGTGCTGTTATTGAATCATTTTTCTCAATCTCATGTCATGCAGGTTTACTAGACAAGGACCAGACCAGAAAGATCGGCAATAGCTGGTGTCCTTGAGAAGCTCGTGAATGAGGCAATGGTGCCACCGTGTGATCCATTCCGACTTCGAGGGCTTGCAATTGCAATAGATTCTTCTCATGTGTCCGAAACTCAAGATGGATTTTATCCAGCGGGCTTGTTTGCCGGGTTGAGATCGGTGCTTGGGTCGGAGGAGGGACGCAGTGCAATGGCCGATGCCCCTCTACGAAAAGTGGATGTGAAAGAAAAGGCCATTTCGGCTGCAGGAGCTGCAGTCATTTCTGCTTTTATTGTCAACCCTCTTGACGTTGCCAAGGTGGGTTCAGAACCAGCTGTGAAATCTCATGGGAGTGGAAAACATATGCAAATTGTTTCACCTAAACCCTAATCCAAAATAGAGCCTCTTTTTTCGTGTTCACGTTCCAAAGTGCTTCTGTTTGGAAGCTTGTCCAAGGAACGTTTGACTCACCTACACTGTTCGATTCTCAGGGGTTGTCGTGGTAGATATTTGAAATTTTGGTTTGGTTGCCCCCCAACTACGGCTACCCTTTTCCATTGTAGTGTATTTGACAAAGATTTGAAGGTGTTGTTCGCGGCAGTAGAGTGCAGGTATCGGTGGTCCTCGGTGTTTGTCTGTTAAATCTTGAAAGTCTGCTATCTTTGCAGACTAGGCTCCAGGCGCAAGGAGCTGGAGTATCGTATCAGCAGGCATGCGAAATGGAAGGTTCAAAATCATTCAAGGTATAGTAGAAATGGTAGATTGGTAATAGCACGTTTGTTGTTTTCTTTTGGGTATTCATCTGGTAGCCATATACCCTGCAGTCTACACGCTTTCTTAGTTCATCGAAGACTTCAGTACAGCAAGGCTTACACCGGTTGCAGACTTTTGAAAACCTCTTTTGATCGGATGCTAGTTTTTCAATATTTTGGATTATGGCTTTAGAAAAATAGTGTTTTGGATCCCGCAATGAGATAATCTGCTTTGGGAATTTGACAGGTGACTGTTGATGGAAGGTGTCCACCAGCCTGTCCTCGAACTTCTGTTGCCGGAGTATCTCTGGATTGTCCCCCTCCTCGCCAACAGTATAAGAACACTTTGGATGTTATGCGAAGAGTTGCGCATGAGGTGGCGATCATTATCCTTGTTCTCAATTTCTGTGAATTAGTATTTAATGAATGTCATAATAGGCCCGAGCTCATACATTTTTAGGCCTGCATAGAATCTCTCATGTTATCAGACATTACTCTTTCTGAGATTCAGTTCCCAAGGCTTTGGTTTGCTATGTTCCTGCTACATTTATAACATTTGATGTTAAAAATTTGAATTGGTAATTGTATGCAGGAGGGCTTTCTTCGATTGTGGAGAGGACTCAATGCTTCCCTTGCCATTGCCGTTCCAACAGTAAGTTCTGTGACTGTTATATTGAATTTGTTTCGTTTTGTGCAATGGTCCTGTGTAGTTCGTTTCACGGTTGTGTAGCACTGGGGTCTTGAAATTGGAATAATAAATCATGTTCGCAGTTGTCTCATTAGTGAAAGCTTCAGCTATCTTTGCACAAGGCCTTCTTGTTCAATAAATGCCATTTTTGGAACCAAGAATGCATACGACAATTCTTGTCTTCAGATAGTGAGCCTAAGCAGGTTGATGACACGTGGAAATGATTGAATCAGGTTGGAATCTACCTGCCATGTTACGATCTACTCCGGGAAGCCCTGTATCGATACTCTGATGAGAATTCTTTGGATTTGAAGCCATACTCACCTCTATTAGCTGGTTCTCTAGCGCGATCTCTAGCAGTTATTGTGTGTTCACCACTTGAGCTTGCCAAAACTCGTATGCAGGTAACAAATTCTAGCACGCTCTGTGAATACATCAGTCAAGCCTTCAGCGAATCTGGTTTGTGTCTTAATAGCATGCGCCCAGACATGGATATGGCAGACATTGATTGTATGCACATTCATGCCTACGTTGCTTCTTTAAGAAGTGGTTTGTGAATGACGGGCATTTTTTGATGCATTCTTTGAATCCAATATTCAGTTCAAGTTTTGGATCATTGCAGGCTCAAATTGATCCAAGGACCGGAAAACTGCCTGGAATAGTCGCAGTCTTACGTAGCGTAAATAATACTCATGGAGGCCGATGTAAGATTTTTTGTCCTCTGTAGGAATCCGTTCACCAGATTAATTCATCATAATTTGAATGGGAATCTTTATGTTACGTTTTCAAAGTCTCCCGTTAAAGAGATCATTTCCTTGAATGAGACAAGTTGCTGGTGGTAGTGCAAGGAATCAGGGTAATGTGGACAGGCGTGGGAGCCCAGCTTGCCCGGGATGTTCCCTTCTCTGCTATCTGCTGGAGTGTGCTAGAGCCTGTAAGTTCATGTTCACATTCAGGCTATCCTTGTTCTCTAGGTGCAAGGCAGTCCTGTGGTTGCATTATGTTTATTTCTTGCGGTTTATCTGTGGATTTTCACTAGGGATACCTAGAAAATGCTGAATGGGTGTATGTTCTATGATTCTTAATAATAATTATTATTATTCAATCTTTTTTAGAGCAGCCAGCTTTGTAGATGAATTTAGACTACTGGCTTCATTTTTGTTCAAACTACGTAATCTGAGGCGGCTGCCAGGAAGTTGTACGAAAGTTAATTTTTTGCTAACATAGTCTAATGCTAAGTAACGTAGTTTAAGTAACATTTCCAACGTAGTCTTCATTTTCAACATTGTCAATGTAGTCTTTGCTTTAGGACAATATCCCCTTTGAAAGTTACATTGGATCTTATAACAGCAGTTAGCGAGGTACGTCACATTGCTAATTCAAGCAGAACGTTTATTGCTAAGAATACATGCAGCTCCCGGCCTTGCTGCTACTGCGGAATGTGTGTTCTCTATTCTTTGGGCTAATTATTAGTCGCGTGCAGACCCGAGGTGCACTCCTTGAAGCCTCAGGCTCTGAACCACACATCGGAAGGGTGTTAGGAGCCAATTTTGCAGCAGGTATGCTTGCAGGCGGTATTGCTGCAGCTGCTACTTGTCCTCTTGATGTAGTCAAAACATGGCGCCAAATTGAGGTGTGTTTCGATTCGGTGCCTGTTCTAGCTTGTATTTCAAGAAAGTTCTGTTTCGTGGCAGATTTGCGATATAGAAGATCATTCAATTGTTGGTGCTAAGATTAGGACATGGTGACAATTCATAGTTTTCGTATGTATCTTCGTCACAACTCTCTGAAGTTAATTAATGGGTTTGTGGTTTAATTGCACAGAGAGATCCTGCTAAGGCTATGTCAATGTCTCTTCGACAGACCTTTACCGAAATCTTGCAGTGAGTAGCTCGTTTTCATGAATGGAAAAGGATGACTTTTGTGTTGTAAAAGCCTCATTGTTCTGCATAGATGTAGTTTAATTTGAATCACCGAGTTTTTCTATTTTTGTTGCGTGAACGTAAAATAGTTAAGCGTGTAATAGAGGTCGCCCTAATGTGGTTTTTGTTGCAGAAGAGGAGGAATGCGTGGGTTATTTACAGGAGTTGGGCCTCGCATTGGTCGCGCTGCGCCTTCTACAGGAATTGTGGTTTCATTCTATGAGGTTGTCAAATATATCCTTCACAGAACATGATGAGAGGAGGCCAACTCCAGACCTTCGGGCCTCTTTCTTTATCACGATTGCAGACGGATCTGCTAAACTGTCACCTCGCGAGTTACGGAAAAAACTTTCTCCATTATCAAATTTTTAGACCCTGCATTGGGTTGCAATTTTTTGGTTACTGACACTTCCAAACATGGAATGAGCCACAGTTGCAGCACTGTACTTAGCGTTTCTGTACAGACCAACATACTGGTTCAAGTCACTGGATATCAGCAGCCAATAACTGATAGTCATTTTACTTCACATTGTAGAAAATTGGAGATTGAAATCTCCGCTGTAGTACGTAGTTTTTTAGAGCTCCTCAAGCTTTTCAACCCGTAGCCTATCCATCGGCGTTTTAGGACTGCCTTGCAACTCTTTTACCTCAAGAGAGTGCTTATGAAGGGTGGCCCCATTGCTTCTGTTAACACGTATAGAAAACGATGTTTTCTTCACTGTGTTGGAGTAAACAATTCTCAGACTTCACGTGCTAGTCAGCAGAGGCCAAATTGCAAAGAAAGTGGTGATATCATGATATTTGACTGGTCCATATCATGACTATAAAGCGTCATGAAGCGTCAGAAACGTCACGTATGGAATGACGGGTAAGGTAGAGGCCCCAATTGCCCAATGCCCAACTTGTAATGTGCAGTATTTCCAACCAAGGTTGGAACTGGAACTGATTTCCAACTGAAGCTTGGAATGTGTTTTTTGGGTCTTTTTCAAGGTTGGGACTAATAAGGTTATGACACATGTTCCAAAGCAGTGAGCAAGAAAGTAGGAAGTAGTGAGTGGGACAATAGTTCTTGAATGATTGGAATTGGAAGACTTTAGACATTGGCTACTTGCAAAGTGTACTTTTTGTTTTTTTTGGCTCCCAAAATTCACAATAATTTCAATTTTTGGAATAAAATTTTGAAAAAAATTTAATCCCCATCTTCCTATAGGGGAAAATTTCCATCACCTTCATACTACTCATGATTTGTTTCAAAATTGCTTAAATGATCAACTATTGGTGTCTCCACCTTAAGGTAGAAACACTCATTATTGTCCTTGTTCCCATTCTTGTACCTTAGACTGTCACTAAATTTGTCCCTAGACTTCTCATTAGTATGTCCTTGAAAAGTTTAACTTTGATTTGTTGATGCATTTGAAGGACACATACCTAACTCTCATTCGCTGACTAGTGATTTTTGGAAATTTTAGTTTTGGTTCCACCTATGTGATAGTTTCAGTGGTCTAGGGAGCCAACACTTTGAAAAATTATAGAAATTACATACCACATCCGAAAAATCTATTTTTTTTTTAATATTCTTGATTTTCACTTGCTAATACTACAAAAATATCATTTTAAAGAAAAGGTGCCTCCAACTATGCTGAATTGCTTAATATTGACGGTTTTGGGTGTTTCCACCGTAAATGTCTCAAAGCCTCAAATTCTCAATTTCAACTACTAACAATTACAGTACAATAATAACGGTCTGCAGACTCTAATATTAATTAGCAGACTCTATTTCAAATTGCAGTTTGTGCAGTCAACCCATCAAAGATTTAACTACTTGAAGAAAACATTCCACCTGGACTAGGGTTGTTTTTTTGGGTTGTCGTACCAATGGTTAAGGTGGGTACCCCCCAAACCAGCACTTTTTGTTATTGTGCCTGGTTACTTCTATTAGATTGATTAAAATTTCATATTATCTAGTTGGGAAGTGAAAGGAAGTTCCAATATGCACCAAAGAACGTGACATTTGGATACCATATGCAAAAATTATGAAGGAACAAAGTTTGGTTCTAAAAATAGTTTCTTCGACATAGGTACATAATTGATTGTCGAGATGTATACAAAGTGAAGATGGTGGTTTAGGGTCATTGGCGCATTTGGGGGTGTCCATCTTATGTGGCCTTTCTTTCAAGAAGGTTCTAAGTTTCTTGGCTTCTTCATGGGGTGGAGGTGGGAGGTGGGTGGAAGGTGGGAGGTGGGGGCCTTGAATTGAAGGAGGTTAATTTTGAGTTTGCAATTTTTGTATGCAATTTTTGTATATGTTGGCTTTGCACAACAAATGAAATGAAGTTTCAGAAATATAGTGGCAATGGTGTGCAGGGACCATGATTATAGTTTTACATTTATCAATAAATTTACCTTTTTTTTTTCCTTATAGGCTTGAAGCTGCCCACTTTCATTGGAGGCAATTGGGCAATAAATTGCTTAACCCCTAAAGGACCATTGTCCCTACGGGGGACAAATGCGTTTTCGGGCAGGTACCTACGGGCTGAAATTTTCTCCTGATTTTTTGAAAATTTTTTTGGAGGTAGAAAAACTGATTAGCTTCAAGGGAATATAATTTTTTTCACAATCGGTGCCCGGGAAAAAAAGTTATGACCATATAAGCTCAAAACAGGCTTCGGGGGGCAGCTCGGGCAGCAAAAAAAAAGGGACAAAAATTTGAATTTTTTTTTAATACTTTTTTTCTCATAGATTATATTTTTGGCTTTCCGGAAAGCTTTGATTCATTTCATTTGGATATGTTATGAGAAAGTTATGGACATTCTTGTTTTTCGGGCAGTTAAAGCATCTTCTTGAAAAAAATAACTTTGGGATTCATTTCTGAATGCAATTTTTCAAATTTTTCAATTTTTTTTTTTGGGATGGTCTGATTTACTTGTTAGAACAATCTCACCATTGGGATTAGTGCATTTTAATTCCATCTAAAATATATGAATGTTTTAGATTTTCCTTCTATCTTGTACCTACATCTACTTAACAATTTTTTTAAGACTGATAATTAAGTTTTTTTTTAATATTTTTTTTTCTAGACTCTCAACTCAATTCTCCACTATAAAAAATAAAAGCTCAAAACTCTATAGTGCAAAAATTTTAAGTTAAAAATGTTTAAAGTCAAAAAATCTAGTCCCGCAATGTGCTGAAAAACTTGTTTTTTTCACTTTAAATGCAAATATCTTGCAATCTGTGCGGTCAAAAATTCTAAAAAAAATTCCACACATTCTTATACTAGTTAGGTGTAAGATCCTACGGTTGGATGTGAAAAAAAAACATTTTTCAAATTTTTTTACTCTTTGCTATAGAAATGGCAGTTTTCAGTGTTTTTTGGCAGAAAAAAGGCCTCGGTCCTTTAGGGGTTAAAAAATCACTGATTCGGATTCACGTTGATTGAGAGGGATTGAGCCATTGAAATAGTTATGTTTGTTGACTTGAACATGAGAGTTGTGGGTCAATTTCAGGTCCACTATACTGAATAGGGGTATTAAGGGGACCAAACAATTAAAGGGACTTATCTTAGAAAACTGTAGATGTTTGAAACATGATGTACAACCTCCAGACACTTCAATAACTATTGATGTATAGAAAAGGTAGATATTAATATAGTGTGAAATGTCGATTATTTAGTATGGGTCCCCTTAATACCCCTATTCAGTATAGTGATTTGCACTTTAACAATTTGTAGTGGATTCTTACATTGTCCCCCAAAGCACATACTACATTAGAGTTGTATCAGGCTACCCGTACATCTCAAAATCTACAAAATCCATAAGTTATTTCATAAATTTGAAGTTTTGAATCCTTCTAAATGCAAAAACACTCTCATATAAAAAAACAAATAGAACATGATAATCATTCAATAGTGATAATCATCTGGGTAGCCAAATTGGCGACAAGAACATCCATCGTCATCAATGACAAAACCTATCCGTCAAAAAATTACCCCTATCAATGTTTAGGGAGAACCATCGGTGAGTTCATTGTTAGTTGGTGTCTTTGGGAAAATAACCATTTGGAATCTAAAAATGGAGGATCCACAAACGGACAAAAAATTGGTACGACTAGCAACAAACCAATGTATAAAAATGAAAAGTGGATATGTAGCCTTTGCTATCATGAAAATGTTAAATTTTAGCCATTTACCATATCAAATTGTCAAATTTTAGCCACTTGCTATGTCAAATTGTTCTTCATTCAATTTGGTGATATAGAGTTTGCCCTAGTAAAATTATAATTTGAGATAGTTGATGGCTACAACTATTATATTGAAGGAAACTAGGAAGGAGATCAAAAACATGCTCATTACTGTAAGAACCCTATGCCTAAGTTTTCTTGTATGAATGTCCTTTAGATGGAGTTGACCTTGGAAATCTTGAGGCAATGAATGAAAGAATTTTTTTATTTAATCCACTTCTATAATTGTCCTCAGACAAAGCTTCTCTTTCCAACAAAGTGACAGCTACATAACTAGATATGAATAGAGAGAAATGTTTTGCAAACGTGATGGGTTTTGATGTTCACTTGGTAAAATGGCCTAAAGGATTTGATATACATACTTCATACTTGAATTTTAGAGAAGCCATTGCTTGAAGCTAAAAAAACACCGGAGAGGTGTTTGGGGGCTTCTGTATATATATGAGATTATTTGTGACCTTTAGCCTAAGGTGAATGACTTTATATTCTTGTTTTAGCTGTCACTCGTAAATTATAATGTACGCATGCATAGCATATCCCATTTGATAATCATCAATTGGCAATCCTCATAAACGTCAACATATTTAGCTTTAAGCTTGTCAATCCAAGGCTCTCTAGAACTATTTCATTGTTATAACCCTAAGAACTTAAATTAAAAAACAAATAAGTTTTTTTTATTTTTTTCTAAATTAGGTTTAGATTCCTCTTTCAATGGAACAATTATTTATCTTCTTTGGCGCTTCCTAAAAGCTTTACTTGAAACTCTAATCAATATGGATTTTCTCACATTACCTTTGGGGCATTTAGGAACTAAGATTGTTGATGGTTGCGTTTTAGAGAATTAGACACTTTGTATAAGTGAATGAAGTACGTGTATCAAATTCCATGGGCCATTTTATGTTGCATTTTGAATCAAATTAAACTTGTGTTTTCAAGTGATGTAGACACTGATATGAGCAAAGTAGTGACTAAATTTATAAGGCGATTGAAATAGAGGACAAAAGACACATTTTCCACCTTTGAAGATGCTTGGAGCAAAGATACAATGAAGTCGCTAATTCTGTGCGGAATGGTTCATATGCTTACTAGTTTTGTCACCCATTACGTCAAATTTATGTTCTAGTAGGTCCCTACTTGTTAAAGTTTTCTATCCTAACCTGGTGTAGGCTTTTTGCATCAGGATGTCCGTCAACGTCAGTTGGGACGTGTCTTGTCATGTCAAAATCACGTCTAGATATATATAGTCAATTTTTTTTAATCCAAGCATTGATGAGGTTTGTTAGGTTTGTCCTTTCACTACTAGAAAAGGGGGCCTGTTTTCGCAGAGATTGTGTTGATTTTTGTTGATTTCAGCAAACATTTAGGTGAAAATGGCACATTTGTCAATTTTCTTTGGACATTCAATATAGATTGCCTGAACAACATAGATTTTTGTTAATTTGAAATGTACAATGACCAATCAACTTAAATAATGACTTCTAATCAACATAGATTGCCTAAAACTGTTGATTTGAAATGTACAAATCATCAAACTCTAAGGACTTCAACTAATTTCAAGTAATTTTTTAGAAAACTTTAGAATCTTTCAAAAATCTTTTTGGAATCTATTGGAATCTTTTGAATTTGTTATAAATATTTTATGACTCTTTTGGAATCTTTTGGAATCTTTTAGAAATCCTTTGAAAATCTATTGGAATCTATTAGAATCTTTTTTAAAATTTAAATTTTTTAAAAAATCTATTGGAATCTTTTTAGACTCTTTTAGAATATTTGAATCTTCCAAAATCTTTTGAAATCATTTGGAATCTTCTACAAAGTATGAATTTAGATTTTGAATTTCAATCAGAATTTTAATAAATATAATTTGATTTTGAATTTGATTTGAATTACAATGAAATTCAAGAATTACAATTCTAACTTGAAATTTGATCAAAACTTTGGCCAAATTCAACTCTAATGCAAATTATGTTTCATATAACTTAATGAAAAACTCAAACTTTGATTCAACTCATATCAATTCAACACTAATTAGAATTTAAATTCTAATACAATTCTCATTCTATTTTCTATAGAATATAATTTGATTAGAGTTTAACTTTACAATTTGATTATTTTGCTACATTCATCAAAGAAAATAGAAAGAATATTTTTTTGGAATTAAACCATAGGATGATTAGGATCTTCTACTTCACTTGTCTTAGATCATAGAAAAAAAAGTTTTTTTGAACACTAGCCGGCAATTTCAAGTCACTTTGACTGCTAATTGTGGCTCAAATTGTGAAATTTTTTTGCACTAAAGACTTTGAGTTTAAATTTTTTTGTATTAAAGGATTTCATTAAAATTTTGGGTAATAAATATTGAAAAAAAACACACTTCATTTCCAATCTTTAAAACATTATTAAAGATATATAGATTCAAGATTGAACAAAAACAAAACTGTTTATTTTAGCAAGCAAACTTAACCTTTTAAAAAAAAATATGACTTTTTTTGGAAATTGCACTAAAAAATGAACCATATAAGTTATTTTATCACGAAAATGCTTAGATTGCACAAAAATTAAGAGTTCATAATTTTTTCAACACAAGTTCAAGTAGAGCAAATCAAGCTTCACATGTACACAAAAATATAATATTTGAACAAAAAAATTTGTTCCCCAAGAGGACAGTGGTAATTTAGAAATATAATATAAATTCAAAGTTTTGAACTATTCAAACTTCTAAATTTGAACTATTCTAAAACAGAACTCTTTATTCCTAAGTTTTGGCCAAATTACCTTCAGAAAAATGCTTGCCAAATTTGCAAAACATGTTAGAATAAATTGAAAAATTTACCACTAAAACTTTAATATCTGTTATTTTCAACAATTTTTCATAAAAAAAAAGGACTTAATATGAAGGAAAAAATTGATTGCAAAATTGGCAGACTTTGCAAAATACAACCATGAATAAATACAACTAACTTTGGCCAAACCACCTCTAGAATAATTGTTTGTCAGATTTTCAAAACAGGCTATAATAAATTGAAAAATTTACCACTAAAACTAGAATTTAATATCTATTATTTCCAACAAGTTTCATGAAAAAAGGACTTACTATGAAAAAGAAAAATGATTGCAAAGTTGGCTGACTTTGCAAAATACAACTAACTTTGGTCAAACCACCTCTAGGAAAATGCTTGTCAGATTTTCAAAACAGGCTATAATAAATTGAAAATTTTACCACTAAAACTAGACTTTAATATCTATTATTTCCAAAAAGTTTCATGAAAAACGGACTTATTATGAAGGAGATATGTGCCTCCAAAGTCTACTGACTTTGCAAAATAGAAACGAAAATAGAAACAAAAAATGGCATACATTAGATGAGATTCACCTACTCAACAAGGCCGCAAGTTCCCCAGAGTTCTCGGACTGTGGGAACTCTCATGCAGCAACAGGCTGATGTGGCACAGCGACTGCCACGTCAGATAATAATATTTAAATATTTTTTAAATATTATTTTTTTTTTTAAAAAAAATTTAAATTTTTTTTATTTTTTATTTTTTATTTTACTTTATTTTATTTTATTTTATTTTATATTATTTAAATATTCTGATTGCGGCACTATTCATTACCGCAAGGGAACAGGATTGAAACGGACTTCTAATGCCCCCGAAAAACATCTATTGAATACATCTAACTAACCTCTTTCTAACAAGGGATTTCAACCATGATTACTAACCAAGAGGTTCAAGGTTTGAACCTTGCCGTGGCGGGCCAATGTTTTGAAAAAAGTTTCAACTGCTGCCCGAAAAAAAAATTGCAAAAAAAATTTCAGCTGCTTGAAAAGTTCAGGCAGCAGATGGGAAAAAAATTGATTAAAATTTTAGAAGATTGTCTGAATCAACATAAATGTATGCTAAAAAATGTCCGAATCAAGTTGTCCTAATCAACCCTTCCTATCAACAGAACTATGCGAAATCTATGCTAAAACGGACATGATTTTTTCTAGTAGTGTTTGTGTTTGTCAAATTGAACGGCCAGTCCGTTGAATTGGACAGCTTGTCCATTGCACTGAATGGCATGTCCGTTGAATTGGACAGCTTGTCCATTGCACTGAATGGCATGTCCGTTAAGTTGGATGGCCTGGCCATCAAGCTAGATAGCCTGAGAAACTGTTGAGCAATTTGGTCAAACAATCTTGTCCATCTAGATTGCAACCGATTTCATCTAGATTTTATCATGACGGATGCTAGGGTTGAAGGCGGACATGTTGGTGGACATTGTGACATCTCGACGTGACGCTGAAGGCCCTACTACTTGAGCACTTGTTTTTGGTTTGGGATGTTGCAAGGATAGACAACAATGCAAATAGCAAACATAGGCTTTGTCAAATAACAAATAGTCAAAAGCAAACACAGGCTTTGATTGAGAATTCCAATCTTTTTTTTAGTAGGTGACATAATGCATTGTCACATATCACATTGAATAGTTATATCAAACTACATTTTCACTATGATCCTTTGGAGGATCGCATTCAGGATGTTACCCTCTACCATGGTCTACGTGCATCCTCATGGGAGAGGTTTTGCCAGAAGGGCATTGCTCAACCGAGTAGGAGGAACGAGTTTTCCGTTGGGCCGACGTTTTATGTGTCTAATGACTTAGGTCATGCGTTTGAGCATCCGCTCCATAACCATCCACGATTGTACGCAGGTGATGCAGTTAGCGTTCTTGCATTTATGGTCCCAGTCGACATCCTCCATGGCGATCGAGCTCCCCCAGATGGCGGTGCTCCATTTGTTGTGCGGTGGTTTCAGTTTCCTGATGCAGACTGGCTGAGCTTCTGTAATGGAAATCTCTTTGAGTATGATGCGGAGCATGACTTCGACATTGTGATCGGCCCTTCCTGTATTCCTCAAGGTCAGGGACAGGCGTTAGCTTTTTAGTTTCTTCGTCGTGGGGAGACGATCCAGCCGACGCAGATTGCATTCTGCTCGAAGAGAGCACGGACTTGGTTGAGTAGCTGTGCTCACTGTCTTCTTCGGGAGAAGAGAGCCTCATGATGCTCCATGAAATTCAATAAAAAGTCTTATCCATTCAACGCTAGGGCTGACTTGGCACCAAACCAAGTGCAATACAGGTAACACATGCTGAGAATGCAGACGAGATTGTGCTGCTGGAGGGTGAAAGTGAGAAACTGATTTAGGTTTTGTTCAAGTAATTGCCCAACAGATACCGCATTATGCATAACTGAGTCTAATTGGGACTTACTGGCCATAGTTTGCAAGAGTGTACGAAGATTTCTGAGGTTACAAAATGGACAGCTTGGCTGTCATCTACTTCGTGAAATTTATTAGAATGGTTTTGTACCTCTCATCAGTGTGAGAGACTTCTTTAACCCCTAAATGCCTCATTCCTTTTCTAAATTTATGCACATTTTTGTTTGGTCCAGCTGTAGGCCAGTCCAGCTGCTTACAACTGCTCGATCCTCGTTGTATTTGTTCAATGCTGTAATTTAAAACGAAATCTTGGTAGAACTTTGGTAGAGCTTTGTGTGGCATAACTTTTGCTCTCAAGCATTGATTGTGAAGTAAAAATCATGTTTCCAAAAAAACAATATAATATCCTATTTTGAAAAAAGTTTCAAAAAATAATGTGAAAAAATGACATCATAAGAGCACATTTGAACCATCAAATGTCCTCCAAAATAATAACACCACTAGTGGAATCTAAACAATAGGAATTTTTTGTACATAGAAACTACCAGTACGGTACTGTACTGGGCAATAGAAATATGCACCTATTGAGACTACAAAAGCAAGCATACCTTACTAAATGGGATCCTTGGTTCAAGCCTTCATTTTATTCTCTTGCATGCTACATACTTCCCTCCTCTCAGAATAATACTACCGTAGTATTTCCTTTGTAAATGGTAAAAAAAAAAACGATATCATTTCGAGACAAAAGGGATTAATTAGTAGAAATTACACTTAGTGTGGAGTTGGGGTTCAAAAGGTTGGAATTGGGTTGAAGAGTCCACATTTTATGAATTCAATGAATACCATACAACTGCTACACGTGGCTAATGGTTCATTCATCGTTCCATGACATTAAAGGAAACTTTTTTGACCACGTAGGAAATAAGGATTACATTTGCACCCATAAAAGCACAACAATAATCCTTCTTAAAGGACCACAACATTTTTATGTCATTTTACATAAACCATCTACAATGTGTCTTTTTTTTTTCCAAAAGCAAGTTGACCAAAATACATGTGAAATATTCTTTTTGCTAGCAAAAAAATATTTGTGGATCCAATTATTGTAACAATATGTGCAGTGACCAAAAGGTTCACATTAGGCTTCTAACCTTAATTGTACTTTGCACACAACACATGAAAGAGACATTCTTAATTCCTAAAGGTTTTTGATTATGTTTTCACCAAAATTGCTCCAAAATTGCCATTTCGGATACAAGTGCCAAATTTTAGAAAAAAAACATGTTTGGACATATGTAACTGTAGGATCTTGTAATAAACTTGTTTGAAAAGATGTAGAAAAAATTCAGGAATTTTCCACCATGTGGATTGTAATATTAGGGTGTTTGAGTTCACAAAAATATTTCTTTTGTCTCTATGGAATAATGGGTAGCTGCCCTTCACAAAGTCCCGTTTGCATAAAAAAGTATTCAAAATGGTGGTTATTCTTTGGATTCATTCTTCATGGCAAGTTGGCTATATGCTTGAAAAGTTTCACTTTGTTCTGAATTTTATAAACATATAGGAAAACAATAGTAAGTAGAAAGAGGTAGAGAATGATTCAAACACTAAATTGTTAAGAATTGATTTATGGACCTCAAAAATGCCAGCTCCAATAGTCGTAGTGTCTTAGTAAACAATCTACATCCAATAATTTTATTTTATTTCAAAATATTGAAAATTGAGTCAAATAAAGGACTTTAGTGTTTATTTTAGAGTAGGGATTCAGTAACCACCCTCAAACCAAAACTCCTCATAACTTTTGATTCATTGACTGGAATGGTAGATTAAAAGCATCCAATGGATATATGAATCTAGAGAACCAATTTCAAATTATTATTTTAAACAAAATTTGATTTTTAAAGAAGGTTTATCACTGCCCGGGTTGCCCATTGACCAATGAAAATGACACATTGGTATCGTGCAATAATTCCTTAACCATGTAGTCAAAAGTTATGAAAATTGTTGGGCCTTAAAGCTACTCTTTGGAAAAATGTAGTGTGAAACTTCAAGGACAAAAAAATAATAATTCCACTTGTAGTGAGCGATGTTCTAAAAACAGCATGCTCAATGCCATAGGGGTTAAGATATTCATACGAAGTCAAGGTCTGTACTGTATAAGCATTGTTTGCCAATTTCTGTAAACAATCCTTGAACGTTGTCATCACGTGGCTCAAGTTTTCATTGAAATGCACGAAGTATTGCTTTCGGGTTATGGATTTGTCATAATTCCAAGAGTGATTTTGCACAAGTTGAAGGTTTGGGGTCATAAAACCAAGCTCTGGAATTGTTCTCAAGCAAGTGTTTGATTATGTGGGCATTCTAAAAACAATATACTGTACAGCAATTGGCCCACACCAATGGCTCACAACAAGGATAGACAACGAGTCGCACTATAAGGGTTGGGCGGCATCGTCATAACTTTTGCATCAGGAATCCACAAATTTTTGGGTGCATTCAAATCCTCTTACATTTGCCAACAAGAAAAAAATACAATTTGACGAGTGTGATGATGAGAACTAAGCTCAACGACGAAAACGGCGACTTTAAGTGCCCCTATCTTACTCCATGCCAAAATTATTATCTTCATATTTCTCAAAAGTTCTTCACGCAGGGCACAATCCATCATGGAACAGGCACCCACAACTCTGGCTACTATCCAAATCGCAGGTCCTCATTTCAACAAGGAAGCTCGCCCTAATTGCTCATCTTCCACATTAGCAGCAGATGGGAGTTACTGATGGGAGTCAGAGGTCCCGTGGCGGTTTCTAGTAGGCTCTAACTCAAGTTGAATATTCCACTAGCTCCGTCACTCCTGCTGACACTTCAACCCCGAGGAGCTCCTGGTTGCTTCCGGAAGACTTGCCCTGCGAAGACTGAGGATGCAAAAATTCCCGAAGGCAATAGGAATGGGAGGAGAGATCTCTCTGGACAGTGACTCAACCACTGCAAACAATGGCACAAGAGAATCCTCCACACCGAACCAATGGCTCTATCTCGACGATGGAGAGCCGTCATCAAATGCTGCAGTGACGAACCTGCTGCCAAACCATGTAGAAGCGGTAGGAGAATTGTCGATACCAACCCGATTTAGATGCACCATATTCCACCCACTGAAGCACACGGAGTTCACACAACAAGAGCTCTTGGCATGGAAGCCCATCATCGCACCCATCTAGGCAATGACCATCTTCATAGCCGTGGCCCTTGTCACCATCCCTATCGGCATCATCACTCTGGCATCCTCCCACCATGTGGTTGACATCGTCCACCGATACAACATGGAATGCATAAACAGAGCCGTAATGAATCCCGTGAGCTCCATTCAGAGCCCCGTTGTCGACCACCGATGTAACGTCACGCTCGTCGTCCCCGAGCCCATGAAACACCCGGTGTTCGTCTTCTATCAACTCGCTAGGTCAGTCATTCTTGGCTATATATCGTTAGATTTCGACCAAATGTTTGACAGGCTCGAAGGTTGTAGGAAAAATGCGAATACACAGCCAGATTTCCAATGAAATTTTGTTTTACATCGTCTACATTGTATTGTTACCAAAATAACAAGAACTCACCAGAATTGGTAGTCTCACAAATATTTGAGCCACCCTGACGCAAAACAAAAAATGAAAAATGAAAAGAAAGGAAAAATACTGTACCAAGTTCCACCAGAATCACCGTCGCTACATGAAGAGACGCAGCACCAGACATAACCGAGGGGAGGATCTTGACAGTGTCGCCTCATGCCATCCTGTTGCTCGCCTCAGCAATTCCGAGCCCATCGTCCCCTGTGGTCTCATGGCCCGGAGCTTGTTCGACGACACCTACAACTTCCATCTCGCCAATACTAGCGGCTATCATCCCATCTCTGTCGTCCAACATAAATTTGTATTGGCGTTGGTATTGCATTAATAGTTTGTGATGAGTCTTCATTTTGAGGAGCTAGATAGGATCGGAGGACTGAGCGACTGTAGGTAGTAATCAGAATTCTAAGTTTGCTATACCCAAAATAACTCAACAACCCATAACTATCACATTGTAGGTCCAAATGTTATAAAACAAAGCCCATGCACCCCTTCTCAAAAAGAGCTTTCCAATGGAACCAAAAACATCACCAATTGACACATAATTCAAAAGATATATCATTTAGCGTAATCTAACATAATTCAAGATCCAGAAACAACTCAAAAATCGATAACTTTTGCACTGTTGGTCCAAACGCCACAAAACAAAGCCTGTGCACCCCTCCTTGAAAAGGCCTTTCCAACAGTACCAAAAACATGACCAATTGACACACGGTTCAAAAGATACATAGTTAGCACAATGTTTTTTTTGGGCCTTATGAGGCCCAAATGCCTCAAAAAAAAATAGGTTGCACCAAGCCTTTAGGAAAAATTTGAAGAAAAATTGGATGATAATGCCAAATTGTTCCAATTTTTTTTAAAAATTAGATGATGATGCCAATTTTGAATGAAATTCATCCAAATATGTGGATGAAAAGATAGTTCTATCCAAAATAGAGATGAATACTAAAATAGTTGGCTACATTATTTTCTCGTATGATGCCACTTCAGTAGATCTCCAAAAGCCAAAAAAATCCACTTTGGTTTAGCATAATTTAGTAATTTTTAAGATCCCAGAATAATTCAAAAATTGATAACTTTCCCATTGCAGGTCCAAAACGCCACAAAACCAAACCCGTGCACCCCTCCTTGCTGAGGGCTTTCCGATGGTACTAAGCACGCCACTGAGGGACGCACGGTCCGGGAGAAATCTCAACATAATACAAAACAAACAAAATAAATAAACAAACAGGTTGTCTTAAGGGATGGATTGTCTATTAATTTATTCTATCTTTTATTTTTAATTTTTTTTAATTTTATATTATCTTTTACTTTGTTATAATTATAATGTTGCTAACTTAAGGTATGGATAGTATATATAAAGAATATTAAGAGAGTTTATACAGATACGTCTACACATGTTAAGCACGACACTTTGTTTGTTTGTTTAGTTGTTCTGTTTTTATATTTCCACATGGTGCCTAGACGTCGTGGTAGTATCAATTTATGTACTGAACGAGCTCGAGCAAGAGATTATGTTGCAAGGACTAGGAAAAGGGAGATTGCAACTCAGATAGAAGAGAGGTTGAGAGCTCAAGCAGATTATATAGCTGGCGTGAGGGCTGCAGAATCTTCGGCTCAGGCTGAAGAGAGATTTTAAGCTCAAGCAAATTATCGAGCACCACATGTGGCTACTATGAGGGCCGCGAAGTCTTTGGCTCAAGCTGAAGAGAGGTTGAAAACTCAAGTAGATTATATAGCTAGCGTGAGGGCTGCAAAATCTTCAGCTCAAGTTGAAGAGAGATTAAAAGCTCAAATAGATTATATAGCTGGCGTGAGGGTTGTAGAATCTTTGGCTCAAGCTGAAGAGAAATTGAAAGCTCAAGAAAATTATCAAGCACCACATGTGGCTGCTATGAGGGCCACGGAATCTTCAGCTCAAGCTGAAGAGAGGTTGAAACTTCAAGTAGATTATGTAGCTGGTGTGAGGACTGCAGAATCTTCGGCTCAGGCTAAAGAAAGATTGAAAGCTCAAGTAGATTATGTAGCCGGTGTAAGGGCTGCGGAGTTTGTTGAAGAAAGGTCCCAAAGGTTGCGGAATCAAGTTGTACATCAAGCTAGGCAGTAAGTTCCAGTTGTTGAAAGTAAACTACGCCATCATCTTGGTGCTATGAATGTTGTTTGTCAATATTGCAGTGCCTTGCATTGGATTGAAGAGAAACTCTCTATTAGTACCAATGTGCGTCCCTTTTTTGGAACATGTTGTTATATAGGCAAAATCATTCTACCAATGCTTCAAGAACCACCTCCTTCATTACTAAATTTATTTATAGAAGAGAGTGGAGAAGCAAAAGATTTTTGTAAGCACATACGACATTACAACAACGCATTTGCTTTTACCTTTATAGGTGTTAATCAAGATCATAGTTTAGGTAGTGGAGCCTATTGTTTTCGCATTTATGGAAGATTGACACGTAGATGTGGTGCTCTTCTACCTGAACCAAACGAGAGACCAATGTTTGCTCAATTATATATCTACGATTCTGATGAAGCAATTGAGGCACAAAGACAAAGAAATGAAGGAATGCATCCTAAGACAATGTTGGCATTGCAACAAATGTTATTGGAACACAATAACTTTGTTCCACTCATGAGACAAGCACATGAAACTCTACATGAAGAATGTGAGAATGGCAATAATAATCCAGATTTGGCGATGCATCTACATTTTGAGCATGGTATGCAAGCTAGACGTTATAATCTTCCACAAACTGAGGAGATAGCCTTGATTTTGACGAGAGATGGTGATCTTCCAAATGCAACCTGTGACATTGTCATCCGTTTACGTGGAGGAGCGCTTCACCGCATAAGTGAATGTCATCCCACGTATCTATCTTTGCATTATGTGTTGTTCTTTCCTTATGGAGAACTTGGTTGGCACCCACACATCCCTCATAGAGCACAACAATCATACATCACTCAAATGGAATTTTTCTCATATAGATTGTTTCTATAGAACAATCAATTTTCTACAATACTATACAGAGGAAAATTATTCCATAAGTTTATTGTCGATGCATGGGCAGTTATAGAGCAAGACCGCTTACGGTGGATACAAACACATCAAGGTCAATTAAGAGCAGATTTATATCAGAGACTTGCTGATACAATTGAAGATGTTGCCAATGAAGGGATAGACTTGCAAAATCTTGGTCGACGCATTATATTGCCTTCATCATTTTCAGGGAGTGCTCGCAACATGTTTGAAAATTTTCAAGATTCTATGGCAATTACTCGCTATTTCAAACATCCCGACATATTTGGAACTATGACGGCAAACCCCGAATGGCTTGAAATTAAAAATGTATTATTGCCAGGACAGAAGACATCTGATTGACCTGATTTGGTGGCCCGTGTTTTTAGGCTCAAATCACGAGCTTTGCTTCGAAACATTAATCACGACAACATACTTGGCCGAACAGTAGCTCATGTCCATTCAATAGAGTTTCAAAAGCGTGGGTTGCCGCACATGCATTTCCTATTGTTTTTTTACAGAAGAAGATAAAATAGTTGATGTGGCGGCTGTGGATCGCATTGTTTGCGTGACAATAGAGTTTCCTGACCCAGAAGAAGATCCTATTCTATTTGATATAATATTGAGGACAATGGTGCATGGTCCATGTGGAGCTTGCAATCCTAACTCACCATGTATGAAAGATGGAAATTGTTCAAAGCGTTATCCAAAAATCTTTCAAGAATCAACCTCCATAGATGTTGATGCATACCCATTGTATCGTAGAAGAAACAACATTGGTCGTGGCTATGAGACACATGGCAATTTGGTTGATAATCGGGATGTTGTACCTTACAATCCATATTTGTCTCGAAAATATGGTTGTCATATCAACATTGAAGTTTGCGCTTCTATTCGTGTAGTGAAATATATTCACAAATATATTCACAAAGGTCATGATCGTATGACTATGCGTTTTGGTTATGAACCTAATGAGGTGGACCAGTACTTGGATGCTTGATATGCTAGTGCCCTTGAAGTTGCTTGGTGACTTTTCGCAATGGATATGCATGAAGAACGTCTGAATGTGGTATGACTTGCTTTGCATTTGCCAGGGATGCATAGAGTGGTATTCAATCAAGAAGACAATGCTGCAGAAGTTCTTCTAAAAGCGGGGTGCTAGACTACCACATTGACTGGGTTTTTTGCAAGATGTGCTAGAGATGAAAAGCTGGACAACACACATATTTGGAGTTTCCCCAGCACTATGTGTGGAAGAAAAATACAAAAGAATGGATCCCTAGACGAGCTGGTTTTGCCTTGGGGAGACTTTACTTTGTTGATCCAACCGCTGGAGAACAATACTACTTATGTCTACTTTTGATGATTGTGCTTGGACCGGTGTCATACTAAGACCTTCGAACAATGGATGGTCATCTATACAACACATTTAAAGAGGCATGTTTAGCAAGGGGGTTGCTGGAAAACGATGGAGAGTGGATTTCATGTCTATAAGAAGCTTCTGACATGCTATCAGGATCTCAACTTCGAACTTTATTTGTCACATTATTCATTCATTGCTCACCAAATGAATCTGGAAATTTGTGGCAACAATTTCGGCATCCATTGTATGATGATCTTAAACATCAACTACAAATACAACAACAATTGGAGGGATCCCAATGAGCATCAAGTATCTAATTATGGATTGTTTCTTATTGATGAGATTTTAAAAAACAAGTACAATAAATCTTTGGCAAATATGCCAGGAATTCCTCACCTATAATTCCTTGGAACCTTCATCATCCCAATCTTTTGATTGCTAAACAATGTGACTAGAATCAAGATGATCTTTTATCTATCATCAGTGAACGTGTATCTGAATTGACTGCAGAACAAACTATTGTTTATCAAGAAGTCTTAACATCAATGAATGAACATAGTGGAAGGACATTATTTATTGATGGACCGGTTGGAACAGGAAAAACATATGTGTATAATACAATTGCAGCAAAACTTCCAAGTGAACGAAAAATTGTATTATGTGTAGCATCGTTTGGGATTGCTACACTTCTCCTTGATGGTGGATGAATAGTTCATTCAACCTTTGTATTTCCAATTGAAATCAATGAAGATTCAATATGTGTGATTGATAAAATTTAAGATTGTGCAGAAATTTTGCGTGAGGCATCATTGATCATTTGGGATGAAGTCCCCATGCAACATCGTCATTGTCCAGAGATAGTTGATTGTACATTACATGACCTTTATGACAATGATGGGGTTTTGGGGGGTATGACTATAGTTTTTAGAGGTGACTTCGTCAAATTCTACTAGTTATTGTTAAAGGTTCAAGAGCACAAATAGTAGCCTCAACACTTTGAAGATCAATTTTGTGGCTAAGAATGTGCATATTGAAGTTGACACAGAATATACACTTGAGTACAACAGCTTTGCAAAACCAAAATTTTGCAAGTTGGCTCCTTGAAATTGGAAGTGGTCGGATTCCAATTGATGCAAATGGTTGCATTGTGCTACCTGAAGAAATAGTAATTGGTCAAGGCATTGTGTCCCTCATTCAAGAAATTTATGGTGGTATACATAATATTCTTGGACAAAATGAAGGATATTTTAAAGAACGAATCATCTTATCAACTCAAAATGAGGTTGTGGACAATATCAACAAAAAAGTCTTTCAAGTGTTCCTAGGGGTGTCACAAACTTTCTTGAGCACAGACGTTGTAGTTCTTGAGGTGGGTGCTGACAATCATAATATATATCCTATAGAATACCTCAATTCCTTAGAGCTGGGTGGATTGTCACCTTTTAAGTTGCAAATGAAGATTGGATATCCTATCATATTGCTCCCAAATGTGGTCTTTGTAATGTGTCTCGCCTTATAGTGATGTCGCAATGTGAATTTTTGGTTTTTTGTAAGTTATCTAAATCTTGGAACGGAAACCGTGATCTGGGATCCGGAATTGAGCAAGAGATAACGGGAAACCGGAAATTAACTACGGAACGGAAGAGGTGACAATCCGGATTTGATCTGAATCTAAACCGGATTAGAGTGGGAGCGGATCTGAGTTGGAACGGATTGGATCAGGAACGGATTTGGTCATGATGACAGATCAGACTATATATAGGCTGACCAATCCAGTGGCCACTCTTTTTCAATCTTCGTTTGCGGAAATCTCGCTCCAGCTTGTACTTAGCTTCCCTCCCCAGCGCTTTGCTCCCTTGTTTTGTGAGTTGGTTTGTGTGTGAGTGTTAGTGTGTTAGAGCGCGCAGCGCTTTAGCGTGTGTTGCAGGTTTAGAGGTATTCCGGTTGAGATCGGAAGAGCGAAGGTGAGAAACGGGACGTGCGGCTAGGAGAGAGAAAGGTAGCCACAGTCAGAATCCGGTTAGCACAGCTCATGTCCATGCCTTAGCTCCGCAAAAGTAGAGCAGGGCTGTCCAGTTCCTCCGCAGTAGAAGTGAAACTTCGGAAGGTGTGTCCGATTATTCTAGTAGAAGAGAAGGAAAAGGACAACCTGATAGAGGATCTTGCCAAGATGGGTTGCGAAGGACTGATCGATAAACCCTGGGGGTTTAGGGAGGAGCGGATGATTCGAGAGTTGTTGGGAAAGCTCTCGAATCAGTTCGACAAGACCATCCGCGGAATTCCGAGCATTTGGACGGAAGAGATGTGGAAGGCCGTGTACGGATTCCGGTCCGGAGGTCGAGGGATGGCCTCCTCGAAGGAAGGATACACTCGGGGGAAGTTCCGGAGCAACGTAGACTCGAAGAATGGGCATGCGGTCGCGGATTGTCTGGACGACCGGCATCGGAACCTTCTACAGTTCCTAGTTCCGATCATCCACCCGCAGAAGCCGACGAGGGTGACCATCGCCATCGGAAACCTGATTTTCGGAGCCCTGAGCGGGGAACGGAAAGTAGACTGGGTCAGGATTTTATTCGATCTGGTCAACCGTCTGATTCCGAAGATCGGAGGAAGTAGACCGACTCCGTTGAGTCCCTACCTCGTCCATCTGTACAAGCACAATCAACTCCTCACGGATACAGAGGAGAAGGAGTGGAAGACTCAGGAGTCGCTCCTGAAGTATGGGGAATCGGAATCGGAAGAAGAAGAACAGGAAGAAGTATCCGGTTCCGAGGAGGAAGAAGAAGAAGAGGAGGAGCAACACCGGCCGCAGCACAAGCGGCAGAAGACGACGCCTCCTCACCGGAGAGGAACCCCAACCCCTCCGGGTGAGACCTCCAACCCAGGGAAGAAACCGGTTTTGGAGAACCGGGTCCTTCCGAATCGGATCCGACGGATCCGTTCCACCAGCTAATCAACATCCTGAGCGATGTACGAGCAGACTGGACGGTAAAGAAGCTGATTCTGAACCAGATCAGCGAGCTGGTGGGAGCACCAACAGACAGCAACCTTGCGGGAGTGGTTGCAGATTTCATCTCCAGCCCGGATGAGATCCGGAAGCAAGAAGCGGAGATACGGCGACTCCAAGAGGAGAACGAGTCGTTGAAGACGGAATTGTTGCTCCTCAAGGAGGACATGGCTACCACACGGGAGATGGCGGAAGCTACCCGGAAAGTAGCCGAGGACGTGAAGGCCACATTTGGGGCAACCGGAGAGGCTGTCACCAAGTCAAAGTTGTTTGACAAGGGAGTCCTCAAGGAGAAGAAAATATCCAGAACCAGGTTGGTCCGGATTTTGACGGACTACTCCGAGAAGGTGGAGTTAGTCATGATGGAAGTGCGAGAGGCTGCAAACCGGATGGGGGAGAGCAGCAGGAAGCTGAACAGAGTGATGTTGTCACGGTCGTTCCATCTGTCCGACCTTTCAATGCCCGGGTCTTTTCCGAACGTGGGCATTCCGACGGAAGGAAAGGATCGGACTCCCCAGTCAAAGAAGAGTGGGAGGAAGCTTGCGCACACCATCAACTTGGATTCGTCACCGGATCTCCCAGAACGTGAAACCGGGGAGCGGAACCAAAACTTGACGGACGTCTTCGAGCAGCTTGGAACGGACCCGCCTAGAAGTCCCACACTGAACCCGGGGAAAGATCAAAGTATGGATCTGACCCCAGATCAGGGTGAGGATCAAGATCAGAGCGTGGACCAAGGCAAAGACCAAGTCATGGACGAAGGAACGGATCAAGGAGTAGATCCAGTTATGATAGGATAGGTAGGATTAGTTTTGTAAATATTTGTTAGTTAGGACCGGACCGGATTTGATCCGGATGTGTCTAGTCTGGATCGGATGTTTTCCGGTCTGGCCGGCTCGGCGGGGACCGAAAGTTCCGCGCGGACTTTCCGGGCCCCTTTGTGTTGACTTTTGAGTTTTAAAATGTATATAGTCAGTCCCTGCGAAAGAGACTGCGAGTCTTTTCCCTTGAGTTTTTGTGCGTTTTCTATTGATTTCTTGTTGTCCGTCTCTCCCGCGCGTGGCAGGGCTGTTTTGGTGAGCAGTTAGGAAGATGTGTGCAGATTCTAGAGAGATTTCTCCCCTTGGTGTGTTTGTTTTGCTCTTATGTGCATGTGAGTGGGTATTCTAAGTGTTGGGAGTGGATTTCAGTTCCTCAGCACCTCTACAGTTCACGATTCCGGGCGAGAAAACCGTTGTTAGGCTAGGCAGATAGGGAAGGAGTCCTTAGTCACGCTAGAACTCCTGGATAGGAAATCCGGTTGAGTGTCCGATCTCCCGTGAGGTCTCGCTGCCCTAGTTGGTAAACGGAAGGATTTTAGTTGATGTTGGAACGGACGAGTTCGCTTGTAACTACCTAACTTCGCATGGAGGGAACTTGGCATCAAGGTCGTTGTAGTATGAGAGGATCGTATGGGGGGTCTTTGTGTGACCTACCAACCGGATCGCTGTCCGGGTGGCTGTGAGAGATCAAACCGGATCCGCGCTAGTGTAGGAAGTAGTGGATTAGAGAAGTGGGTCTTCAGCCACTATAAGTCACGGAAGGAGTGGCGGGCCTGCCACTCTCAAAAGCAAGCGGCGAACCCTCTGATGGTGAAACAGAGGCAAAACTAAACCGGAGTGGAGTGAGAGTACGTGTGAGGGGACCGGACTGGACCGGATCGGATCGGTCCAGAGGAGTTCCAGGATCAGAAGTGTTAGGATCCTGGGTTGTGGAAGTTTTACAGGACCGAATAGCTTGACAGGCCGGAAGAAATAGAGAGAGGTCTGGTCGTTGTTTTCGGTGTGTTGTTGTTTCCGGTTTTAGATCTAGGACCGGAAAGTAGAAATTGGAGACTGGCTGAGCTTAAGTTGGGAATAGAGCTAGACACTTCACAGAATCTCGTGGGTTCGATCTTTAGAGTCATTTTGTTATGCTTTAGAGTGGTTTTTGGGAGTATAACAGGGAATTCACTTACTCTGTGCTGCGACAAGTGACATGTCTAAGCAACCGTGTTATTGGAGCCCGGATTTTAACCGGGAGTCATGCAGGAGAAACAACATTCATTCCAAGAATCACACTTCAACCGACAACAATAGAAGTACCTTTTAAATTTTCTAGATGACAATTTCCTGTGAAATTGGCTTGCACTATAACGATCAACAAATCTCAAGGTCAATTCGTTAAATATGTAGGTGTAGATTTGTAGACCCCGATGTTCTCCTATGATCAATTGTATGTAGCACTTTTTCGGACAACATTCATCCATTTGTTGAAAGTGCTTCTTCTTGAACTTGGAGCAAAAACAATGAATATTGTATATCCAAAAGTTTTAGTATAAATTCCACATGTGGAAATCATTATTTAAAATTCTTTTGTCTCATGACTCTAAATCACCTCTCTACTGATGCTAATTCACTATGGGCCCTATTATTATTGAATCTTTAAGCTTACATCTTCATACTATTTTTTTAGTAAACTATAAACAATGAATTATTACAAAAATAAAATGCATGCATATAATGAAATCATGACAATAATTGGGCCAACAGCACAGAGCTACACTAGTATAAAATAAAAATCAATGTAATGTAAAAGATATATAAATTAAAAGATAATTAAAACATTAGCAAAGCATAAGCCAAAAGCAAAAGAAATATGACAATGAATTGAATAAAAGATCCATAATTTAGCATAATTCCAAGATCCAAAAATAACTCAACAACCCATAACTTTCACATTGTAGGTTCAAACGTCATAAAACAAAGCCCATGCAATTCAAAAGATACATCATTTAGCGTAATCTAATATAATTCAAGATCCCCAAATAACTCAAAAATTGATAACTTTTGCACTATTGGTCCAAACGCCACAAAACAAAGCCTGTGCATCCCTCTTTGAAAAGCCCTTTTCAATGATATCAAAAACATGACCAATTGACACATGGTTCAAAAGATATATACTTTAGCATAATTTAGTAATTTTTAAGATCCCAAAATAACTCAAAAATTGATAACTTTCCCACTGTGGGTCCAAACGCCATGAAACCAAGTCCGTGCACCCCTCCTCGCCGAGGGCTTTCTGACAATACCAAGCACGCTACCGGGGGACGCACGGTCCAAGAAATCTCAACATAACAAACAAAACAAACAACCTATCTTAAGGGATGAACTAGTGTGCCATGTGCCGTTGCCACAACAAAACAAAAATAAAACTAATTTTTAAAACCAAAAAGAACTCAAAAATCCATAACTTTCCCACTGCAGGTCAAAATGCCACAAAACAAAGCCTGTGCACCTCTCCTGGCCGAGTGCTTTTCAAGGGTACCAAGAACGTGACCAATTGACACATGGTTCAAAAGATATATAATTTAGCATAATTTAGTAATTTTTAAGATCCAAAGAGAACTAAAAAATCCATAACTTTCCCACCGTGGGTCCAAATGCCATGAAACCAAGCCCGTGCACCCCTCTCACCGAAGACTTTCTGAAGGTACAAAGCACGCCACTAGAGGACGCATGGTCCGGGAGATCTCAAGATAACAAACAAAACAAACAGCCTGTCTTAAGTTATGGATTGGAGAGAATATTCACGCAGAGAGCAACGACTCAAAAACATTCATGCCCAACAGAAATCACGTATTTAGTACGGAGTACGCCACATAACTTCTCGGGTCAACGCCATCGGACAGAGCCTCCATCGGAAATGCAGGGCTTCCGATCCCAGCGGAAGAACTCGCAAACCGACCAGGGCCGCTCCTGTCACGAAGAAGACCACGAAGAAAACAGAGAAGTCCACTGGTGGTGCAAACGGAAGAAGGCTCAAGCACTAATCTCTCGTTGTCTTGAATTCTCGTTGGATTCAGATGTAAGGCTTGAAGTGATCGGGTTTTAACCTTTACTTAGGATGCGGCTAAGGATATCCGAGGATGTCCTTCGCCGGGATTCTCGGGTAAGCAGGGGTCCATGGGTTTGCTGCGGGCCAGTCACCATTTTGAGGGGCGAAAAGGATTCCTTGGACCGTGGATTTTAGAACTTCCAGTTCTGCTGTTCAAGGGAACCTTGGATTCTGAGAATCGAACTGTCTGCCTTCATCAACAGCACCTATCTTGCTTGAGTACTCCTGGACAAGATCATCAAAACCCTAAAACACCGTTGCATGGTGCGACTGCACTACTCAACCTGACTGTAGAAATCGGGCCTTAGGGTTGGTTGTTGAGGCCGACGCATGTGGTGTATCGCCATGTCGTCTTGCTGCACCAGATTTACCTGTCCGCTTGGTGAGTCTCCACTGCCAGGTAAACCGAACTTTCAGAGCATGATTCCTCACAGCAGCATGTGATCCTTTCTCTGCAGCATAGTTAAATTTTGAAGCTGTTTGCATACGTTGAGAGTCGTGGGCGTTGTGGGTTCTCTTCCTGCTTGGAGGTTTACTCGATTGGGGAGCGAAGCGCGGACAGAATTGGAAGGTGACTGAATAACTCGAGGAGAGCGATTCTTGCATGATACTATGAGTCTAGATCGAATTCAAGGTTGCATTGGCTATGGATCCTATGGAGCTGCTTTGAGGGAGCTTTTCTTTCTGAAGTTAGGGTTTACCAAATTTGGAGCCGAGGGCGGAAACAGTTGAAAGGTAGCTCAAGAGCTCGCAGAGATTGATTCAGGTATGATGGACTGAGGTTAGAGTGAAGTTAGAGTACGGAACTTGTTGCACATATCGGGCGTTGTTCATGTCCAGCTGTTTAGGGTGATTTAGTCTCCATAGTTAGGGTTTGGCAATTCGGTGGGTAGAGCAGACGCGGTTGCAATGGGAGCGGTTTAGGAGAAAATTTTGATCTCCCACGATGCTTTGCCTCTACATTGAAGTCAAGTTTTTGGAAGCTCAGATATTGGGGTTGTTCATGTGGAGATGTCGTGGTTTAGGTTTCTTGCTCTTCAAGAGTTGCAATTTTCAGTAGAATTTTGTGTCTGTGCAAGTGCCAGTATCTGTTGCAGCGGTTCTTGCTGGCTACAGAAGAGTGTACGGGATTAGAGAATCTTAGAGATTGATACTTTCACATTTGAGGTTCCCCTGACTACTTTCCAGTCCAGTTTTCTGAAGCTGCAGTCATTTGAAGTTGTTGATGTTGATGTCAAGCTGCTGCAGTTGTGTCTTCCTCCGTGCTTGGTGGCCTGAGAGTTCCGGGTTTAGCAGTGTGCAGACACAGATGCAAGGGAGCAGAAGGCCGTAATTTGTTTGTCTGAAGCTAAGTATTAGGGTTCCATACGTCGGTTGTGGTTGATGCAGGGAACTAGTGAGTGTTTTTTTCTCTCAGAACCCTGAGGGTTGAGCCATTTTGGAGGGGGTTCCAGAAAGCAGTTTACAGTTCACCGGGAGCGGAAGATCTCAAGAGAGGGATTCATACGTGGAACTTTTCTGTGTGGACTGAACCGAACTTCTAGTCAATAATTTGGAACCGGCAGACATTCGAGTTATTTGGGCTGAAGACCTAGGAGGCATAAAATCAGACAAGCAATTGAACAGACTTGAAGATATTGCCAGTCATGCATGATACTTTGTGTCTCTGCTGAAGTCGAGTTTTGAAGCTTGTTGTGTTGATTGGACGTTGCTGATGTTGAGGTTGGGGTTGGAGAACCATACTAGAATTTCTCTTCCTGCCTGGAGGTTTAGCAATTTGAGGAAGAGAAGGAACTCAGTTGGAGGGAGCAGATTGATACTTATATGCTACGTTTTCAACCTTCACTCAAGGTTTCTGACATTGCCTGGATATGGAGAAGGAGCTCTTTTCAGCCGATTGAGGACGTGCACTTGAAAGGGGGCCCAAGACTTGAGGAGATTCAGTCCTATGCTTTTTCTAGATGAGAAGTTGGATTTCTATCTGTGGTGTTACTCTGTTGTTGAAGCGGAACCGTTAGAAGTTTGTAGACACAGAGCTACAAAATGTCTGCAGTAATGCACCTTTTGTCGCAACATAGGCGGCAGACGAGAAGCTATTTGGTGCTTGGAGCTGGTGCACGGGTGAGTGAGCTTTGACTTCTGTTCTACGGAAGTAGTCGGATGACTTGTGACTTGTCTGAACTGAACTACCGTGGTCATGTTAGCAACACGTGTGTCCGATACATTTAGGTTCGTCGAGAGCAGTGTATTCGATCAATACGGTGGTACGCTTTCCCCAAACTGACAGGACGTGAACTTGGTTGATTGGACGTTAAACATTAAATCTTAGAACCGATGAGTACCTTATGCTGAAACTGCGACCACTTGAATGTGTTTTTTGACACACTGTCGGGGATTTGTGTGACCAGGATGCCGGTGTGATCACACTCTTGAAGTCTCCATGGCTTATACACCCATGTTTATTATGTGTCTCAGCCTCCCCTGGAGGAAGGAGCGGGGGATCCATAAGGTGTTCATCGTCATCAGTTTGGAGAAAACGCTCAGTGAGTACCAATGCTTCAGGTATGTATAAGACGGCCGTTCTCATGGCCAGAAGTGGTTGCTTTTTTGTCTCAGAAGAATTGAATGACATTTATGAAGTATTTAACAATTGAATCAGGCGAAGTACAGACAATGGAGCAAGATTGGGAGTATTTTGCGGATCCTTTGCAGTGGTGGGACAACAGATTATACAAGGTATCTCTAGGAATATTGCTAAGGCTAGTAATTAGTTGATGTTAGAAATTTGTGAAAAGACATTGAGAAGGTAATTAGATTCCTCCATCGTTTAAGGACATATATTCCTTGATTGTTTTTTCATATTGGAGTGTGGGTTGTTGTGTGTATAGATGAATCCAAAATCCCCTGACTATAAACACAAGGTGACAATGAAAGCGCTTTGGGTGGATGGTTGGTCCACCCCTGCATGGGTGAGGGCGATGCTCAAATTGTTGGCTTTAAGTGAATTACCTACTCGTGGTGGTTATCATACCCATGACTCACAAGAGATTGTCCGACCAAATAGGTATTGGCGTGAGCATGAGCTTTCTCCCTTTGTGATATGAAATTGGTGCAATTGACTTGGCATGGATGATGCTTATGCATTGAAGATGGATGTCAAACCCATTGTTTGTAATTTGTTTTGTTAGGTGTAGCCTGGAACTTGTGGTTTGGGTGAGTTTGAGGATTTTGTTTATGCAGCATTCTCCTCTTTGTTTGCTTTCTGACACTCAGTATGTGCACGTAAATTGCAATGACTTTGAGAAGTATTTTTCATGTAAGAGGTAGAAAGGCCTCATAGATGCATCCAAGTATTTTACAGTACTAGATTTCAGAGTACGAAGGGTTTTCTTTCTTATGAAGAGTTTATCGATGGATCAGGTTGCTTGAGGGCAATTTTGGAAGGAGAAACACTTTGCCCGCTAGTGCAAAAGCGTCAAAGCAAGCAGCTCAAGTTAGTAGTGGGAGTACGCGCTTGCAAAGCGCAACGACCGCTAGTGCAGCAATTGATCTTTTGAAGAACCGACTACAACAGGGCATTGCAATAGACTCGTACTCCTATGTTGAAATTCTGAAGCGGTGCTTGAAGCAGGAAGACCTTACGGCAGTAAAGCAGGTTCATGAGTGCACCATTAAGAGTGGCATGCAGCAGAATATATATGTGGCAAACAACCTATTGAGTGGATACATCAGATGTGGGAGACTGGAGGATGCACGCAGAGTGTTTGATGAACTTGTGCAGAAGGATGTTGTTAGTTGGAACGTCATGATTGGCGGTTATGCTCAGCACAGATGTGGGAAAGACGCCATGGAAGTTCTCCATCGCATGCGAAAGGAAGGTATGCAACCTAATGCAGTTACTTACTTGAGCATCCTGAAAGCCTGTGCGAGCCCATCAGCTTTAAAGTGGGTCGAGGAAGTTCATGGATATATCAGAGAGGATGGGTTTGAATCAGATGTTCGTGTGGGGACTTCGCTCCTTAAAATGTATGCAAAGTGTGGGAACATAGAGGAGGCAAGGAACACTTTTGATAAGTTGGCGAGTCGCAATGTGATTACCTGGAATGTGATGATTGGAGCATATTCCGAAAGTGGTGATGGTGAGGAAGCATATCGACTTCTTCTCCAAATGAAACGGGAAGGTCTCAAGCCAGACGCCTTTACATATGCGAGTATCTTGAATGCATGTGCGAGCGCGGGGGCTTTGGAGTGGGTAAGGGAGGTTCATAGCCATGCCCGTGAGGCGGGATTTGAGTCAGATGTGCGTTTGGGCAACGCGCTGGTCCACATGTATGCCAAGTGTGGCAGTATCGATGATGCGTGTCTGGCTTTTGACAAAATGGAGGAACCGGATGTGATTACTTGGAACGTGATGGTAGGTGGACTTGCGGAACATGGACTTGGATCTGAAGCATTTGAACTTTTTCTCCGAATGAAACGGGATGGCTTCAAACCCGACGCAATAACGTATATGAGCATCCTGAAAGCCTGTGCGAGCCCATCAGCTTTAAAGTGGGTCGAGGAAGTTCATGGATATATCAGAGGATGGGTTTGAATCAGATGTTCGTGTGGGGACTTCACTCCTTAAAATGTATGCAAAGTGTGGGAACATAGAGGAGGCAAGGAACACTTTTGATAAGTTGGCGAGTCGCAATGTGATTACCTGGAATGTGATGATTGGAGCATATTCTGAAAGTGGTGATGGTGAGGAAGCATATCGACTTCTTCTCCAAATGAAACGGGAAGGTCTTAAGCCAGACGCCTTTACATATGCGAGTATCTTGAATGCATGTGCGAGCGCGGGGGCTTTGGAGTGGGTGAAGGAGGTTCATAGCCATGCCCGTGAGGCGGGATTTGAGTCAGATGTGCGTTTGGGCAACGCGCTGGTCCACATGTATGCCAAGTGTGGCAGTATCGATGATGCTCGGTTGGTTTTTGACAGAATGGAGGAACGGGATGTGATTACTTGGAACGTGATGATAGGTGGACTTGCGGAACATGGACTTGGGTTTGAAGCATTTGAGCTTTTTCTCCGAATGAAACGGGAAGGCGTCAAACCAACTGCAATCACTTTCGTTGGCATAATGAATACATGTGCAAGCGCGGGGGCTTTGGAGTGGGTGAAAGAGGTTCATGGCTATTCCCGTGAAGCGGGATTTGAGTCAGATGTGCGTGTGGGCACAGCTCTGGTCCAGATGTATGCAAAGTGTGGCAGTATCGATGATGCGCGACTGACTTTTGACAGAATGGAGGAACGGAATGTAATTTCATGGAATGTGATGATTGGAGGACTTGCGCAACATGGACTTGGGTCTGAAGCATTTGAACTTTTCCTCCGAATGAAACGGGAAGGCTTCAAACCAACTGCAATCACTTATATTAGCATCCTGAGTACATGTGCAAGCGCAGGGGCTTTGGAGTGGGTGAGGGAGGTTCATGGCTATTCCCGTGAATCGGGATTTGAGTCAGATGTACGTGTCGGCAGTGCGCTGGTCCACATGTATGCAAAGTGTGGCAGTATCGATGATGCTCGGTTGGTTTTTGACAGAATGGAGGAACGGAATGTAATTTCGTGGAATGTGATGATTGGAGCATATGCAGATTGTGGTTTTGGTGAGGAAGCATATCGTCTTCTTCTCCAAATGAAACAGGAAGGTCTAAAACCAGACGCATTTACTTATGCGAGTATCCTAAATTCATGTGCAAGCGCAGGAGCTTTGGAGTGGGTAAGGGAGGTTCATAGCCAGGCCCGTGAAGCCGGATTTGAATTAGATCTGCGTGTGGGTAATGCGCTGGTGCACATGTATGCGAAATGTGGCAGTATCGATGATGCTCGACTGGTTTTTGACAGAATGGCGGAACGGGACGTGATTAGTTGGAACGTGATGATTGGTGGACTTGCGCAACATGGATGTGGGTTTGAAGCTCTAGAAGTCTTCAGGAATATGATAGCAGCCGGTGTGAAGCCTGATGGATACTCATTTGTGGCATTGTTATCGGCCTGTAGTCATGCGGGCCTTGCTGATGAAGGGCGTCGACTCTTCCTGGCTATGTCGCAAGATTACGGCATCGATGCTAGTATCGTCCATTGGAGCTGCATGGTGGATATTCTTGGGCGGGCTGGGCACCTGGAAGAAGCAAAGGTCTTGATTGATAATATGCCAGTTGAATCCGATGAAGCAACTTGGGGAGCTTTGCTCGGTGCTTGTAGAACTTATGGTAATGTGGAGTTGGGTGAACTCGCGGCTAAAGAGCGTTTCAAGTTGGACCCCAGGGATGCCTCTACATACGTGGTCCTCTCCAACATCTATGCTGCAGCTGAGAAGTGGGAGAAGGTATCATCTGTGCGTGCTGCAATGCTGGAGAGGGGTGTACGCAAGGAACCAGGGCGTAGCTGGATCGAAGTTGATAAGAAGATTCATGCCTTTGTTGCAGGGGATGCATCGCACCCAGAAACAAAGGAGATATATGGGGAGCTGAGCAGATTGACGGAGGAAATCAAGGCCGAAGGCTACCTTCCAGCTACCCGGCTTGTGTTGCATGATGTCGATGAGAAGGATAAGGAGTTTTCACTTTGCTCTCATAGTGAGAAGTTGGCTATTGCATATGGACTTATTCACACCCCAAGTAGTAAACCAGTTTGTGTGTACAAGAATCTTCGAGTGTGTTTAGATTGTCATACAGCAACCAAGTTGATCTCAAAAGTTTCTAGAAGAGAGATTGTGGTTAGAGATGCAAATCGCTTTCATCACTTCAATGATGGCTTGTGTTCTTGTAAAGATTATTGGTGATGAGTTTGGCAATCGCAATTGATTGTGGAGCAAATTTTTGAAACTTTCAATGAGCATTTGATATATGGGCATGGATTCAATTATCCAATGCATAGTTGCCTTCTCTAATTTTGTGTGTTTTGGAGTTATCCTACAAAGCATCAGTATCATGTCACAACCTAAGTGCAATTGATTTATATTTATCTCTTGTTCTCTTTTGACTACAAGTTGCATTTAATAGGTTATGTTAGCCTAGGAACTTTTACTAAACAAGCACCTTCATGCAAGGCATTCTATCAATGACTAAACCTAAAGATTTCTCTTCATATTAGGTCACCAAATTACTCTTAGGAATTGATTGCCTTTAGGCTTTTGTGATTGTATCAATGATTGAATTTGCTAATGTTCTCAAATAACTCCTCTACATTGTTTGCTTGGCATTTGTTTTTTTTATCAAGAATCTAAGTATTTGAATCTATAACTAATGACAAGGAACAAGCCGGTTGTCATCAAATTCTATTCTCATTGAGTTTTGTGGAAGCTAGGTGATATTAACCCCTAAAAAGCGGAGCCTATGACCTTGGAGTTAAACTTCAAAATCCTCCACTCTATATCTTCCTTTTCTTCACCATTTAAGAGTGAGTTTTATTTTTAAAATTTCAAAGATGAAATCACATGTCTAGTCTAAAATATGTCATAAAAATTACAATTTGGGAGGGGACAACTTAAAATTAACATAAACTTTTGAAGAAAATGTGAAGAAAATTCATACCAAATACAAAACATGTTTAGAAAATCCAAAAATTTAAGAATGGAATTATATTGTAGTATAGAACATTCAAGTATAAAAAGAAGTATCGTGTAACTCGATACTTAAAATCATGGTAATAGATCCTCAACGTCAAACTTCAATAAAATGTTCATTTGTAGGATTTCTTTTCAAGATTTCCAAGTAGAGTAGAAACTATCCATGAGAAAGTTCACTAGTTAGTTTTGCTTAAATGCAAAAGAAATAACAATGTCAAAAATAAGATTTGAAGAGAAAATAGTTGAAAGTATTGAAATACATTATATAGGTGTACCATTTTTTTGATAAGCTACCCTATATAAAATTAAAATTAAACTAATATGACTTGAACTTAACTTAATGGTGTGGGTATAGCATTGATAAAGTCTAACAAAAAAAATTGAATGAAAATTCTCCATTCTTTAATTTGCAAAAAGCATGTTTGACTATCCAAAGAATAATTTTGAATCCTTGTCATCCTTCTATAATTAAGGATTTTATCAATTTAAAATTTAAATATTACTACACTTGGATGAAATAGAAGATGAGTGCTTAAAAGTTCACCAACCAACATGCTAAGTGATCAACCCTAGCACTAGTAGTACGCATGCATTGTTTACCATCCAAAATTTTTCTAAGTTTTCTTTTCACCAGAACAAGTTTAATCTAGTAAATAAGCATGCCAAAGATTAAAGTATCCAGTGACTGAATGACTTATAATAGGGAAACCATAGAAACAAAATATGATGTTGGTGAGTGCACTCCCATTTTTTTTTTGTACATGTGCGATCAAACAAAGGGGTATTTTAATTTCTATGGATCTAAATTTTTGACATGGCTTGGAAACAAAGTAGCATCATTGTAATGGAGTTAGGGTTTTACAAATAACAAAGAGTAGGGGAAAACAATGAAATTTATTTATTTTTATTTCTACAATAGCCTTACCAAAAAATAAATAAAAAATCTACATTTTTATTAGAAGTATTAGAGGCACTAAGTTACAACTTTGTGAAGAGCATATCCAAAGTCTACTGGATCACTAGTATATTTGAGTTGTATCTCAACTGTAAGTTTCTAATTAAGCTTAATTACTTATAACATATGCATTTTTGCTTCCACTCTTGATGAGCACTTGCTTGTGTACACTTGTGAAATCCATGGTAATCATTCTTGTTTGTGTATACATCATATTTAAGGCAATTTGTGGTTCTCAAGACGTTGTGAATGGAAGAACTTTATGTTTGGCGAGGTTTATGGTTCAAACTAGTTTTTGCTTGAGACTACTTTCAGTTTGGAAGTTTGGTTTTGGACATGGTTATTGTTTGAGTATGGAACAAGTTTTGTGGCCACTTTCAGGTTCAAAGTACGTCTTGATTGGAGAAAATTTGTCTTAGAAGTATCTGCACTTTATTTTTAGACTAGTGTTTGTTGGACAATAATTTTAGTTTGGAACCACAAATTCCTAAAATGTACTTTGTATTTGCAAGCACTTCATGTTTGAAACTGCATTCTCAATTTCACTCCTTGTTTTGTACAGCACTTTTTAAATGTGCAGTTTTCCAAAAAGAATTTCACTGTGAATCTATAAAGTGTACAAAATTTTTTTTGGGTATTATGAATTTAAAATGAATATAGGGTACATAAAAATATTGCAAGAACTTTTTAAAAATGAAGTCTAGGGTACACAAAATTATCAGAATTTAGAAACTTAGATAAATAAAGCCCTATGGAAATTTAAAAAATTTACCTACATAGCCCCCATGTTATAGGGGCTTGAATGCAAGGTACCTACAAATAACCTATATAGTACACTCCCTGAGAGTATGACCCTCTTCATCCATGAATCTAATCATTTTTGGCTGACTATCTTGGATTAGAATTGCATCCTTCTGGGGTAATTCCAACAAGGTCACCAATGCTAAAATGCAACTTATAAATGCTCATGTAGGTCTTGTTCATACCAAAATGTATAACACTGGTACAAACCACCACTTTTATTTATGTTTGATCTACTAGAATTTTGTTCCTTTGGATATATATACTTTTTGATTTTATTAAAATCTATTAATAATTAAAATCTATTAATCTTAATAGGTACTAACAAGCAATAACAAATCAAATAGAAAAAAAGGCAAAACAAAATCCAAGGAAAGAGAGTTTCACTAAATTTAACATATTAAATAGAAGTAGTGGTTTTGTACTAGAGATAGATTATTTTCATCCAATTATTGTATAAATTTTTTTATATACATATCTTTGAATTGATACAAGTCTTTACAACTAATTCAGTAGTCCAGAGTAGTTTAGTTATTTTTTGGATTATTTTGAGATGTAAATAGAGAGATA
Source organism: Pseudisothecium myosuroides (assembly GCA_951799445.1). Taxonomy (NCBI): domain Eukaryota; kingdom Viridiplantae; phylum Streptophyta; class Bryopsida; order Hypnales; family Lembophyllaceae; genus Pseudisothecium; species Pseudisothecium myosuroides. The sequence goes on along the minus strand of OX637287.1, from coordinate 34,530,878 downwards.
TTTTGAGGTTTACTATGAGCGGCTATAAGATATACATAAATCATTAGGAAAAAAATGAGCCCTCAAAAGAGCTATGAGTTCTGGATAACAAGGAACAATAAAGAATGTTGGCCGGAAAAAATAATAATAATAATTCTTTTTTTCTTTTTTCTTTTTTCTAAATTTACAATTCAAGAGATAAGGCCTTATTTGTTAAATTGAGACAAAATGGTCATTTTGAGACTTTGAAATCATGGGTGCAAATATCCATTGATTTAGTAGTGGTTAAGCCCAAAGATAAATAGAGCTCGTCTATAACCGACAATAGAAGTTTTCAAATGTATTTTTTCAAATGACTTAGAACGAGTGACTGTGCAAAATAATATCAATAGACAAAAACAAGAGAAACAATCGTCTACACGACGTGCCATGTACTTTACAAATAGAAAAGCAAGTGAATTTGTAAAATCTCTATAGAAACAAAGAGGCTTACTGTACATGAAGCACTTTCTTTTTCTAAATCATATTTTATGTATTTTACGTATCATGCTATTAATAGTAAGGAAGGTTCAGAAGCCGATGGCTGCAAATATTGTTCTCCCTGGCCAAAGCATTGCTATACGCTTTATAATTGCTCTTGGCTGCCTCCAACATTTTTTGTTTATTACGGACTTTGAAGATATCCTCGCGTGGAGAAGGATAATGCAAATAGCAATATTCCAGCACACCTCCGAAGTCTATATTCTGAGATCCACTATCCTTAGACTTGTACTTGCCATTGCTTTGAGAACCCGTAGAATGAATGGACATTGGCTATCCAACTTGAGGTCGGAACTTTTTACTCATATTCTTGTCATTATGTTTTGAAAGTGACACGATTGGATGCAAAAATTGGAGACAGTTGGATTTGCTCTTTTGAAGGTGTTGATTACTTTTAGCCCTTGGGATTTACATCTAACCAATATAGAAAACACTATTCATTGACTACTTGACGATTTTCAAGGTGTTTTTCTTGCAGATGAATACCATGGCCATCGTGTTTCAGCTTGTGTCTCGCTGCTATTCAATTTATAGGCCTGAGTTGGAGGAGTCAGCTGAAACAGCTAGGAATACTTTATTATCAGCTGGTATTTGCACGTTGGATCGTCTGCGTAGTTATTTGAAAGAGGCAAGTAACCTTAGCGCTCTCTATTGACCTGGCTCTGACCATTATATAATTGATACACTTGTATGTCAACCGAAGGGATGCAGTTGTACGATGTATCTGTATTACTCGCGTGCTTAGACATCGCAGAAGTTTGGGTTCTCGTTCGTTTATGTGCTTGTATGATGGACCTACTACGCAAGTATGAAACTTTCTGTGTCTTAGTTCTTGAATGGCACTTAATTTTTAAGTCATTTTTAGTTAATTTATATTTGTGCAACTCGCATGTGTAGATTTATTACTGAGTTCTAGGATGCTCCACATGGATCTGATTGATCTTGGAACAGTTTGAGGAATGAGCTAATATATATTATCGTCATTGGGGGTGGTCTTATGTGCAGGAATCAACTTTACAAATATTGAATAGTACAACTTGCAATACTCATGTGTCGCTCCATATTCCTCTCCATAGGACGTTGAGTGCCATATTGGCCAAGCTTGCACTGTTACCTTGGAATGATACGAAGAGTGGGTTCCTCTCCAGCTTGAATTTGGGCTATTCTGAGGAAGAGGTACGTTTCAAGTATTTGGTGCCACAAGGTTAGAATTCTTTCAATTTTCCAATCTCTTTAATTGTGTACGGACTTGGAGTATATGGAAAGGCTCAGAGTCTGATGGAGATGATCTTTAGAAAATCTTTCATGAACAGTTCAGCCTTTGCATCTGCATCATTTGATTCAAAAATGTTTTGCGTTCTTATGTTCATGGTCGATCAGGTGCTGGCGTTAATGGAGCACCCTTTACACATTACTGTTTGGATGGCACAGGCAAATTTCTTTTGTACTTTCCTTTTTATGTCTGCACCAGATCTTCTCACTAATTTCAATCCTCGGTTCTAAATCATCAAGCTCTTGCTGATCGGAATTTGATTTGAAATTGGAGTAGAAGCTAGTTTTAGATTAGTATCATAGCTGTGGCCTATGAGTATTAAGGAATGGTCAATTTGCTGTGGTTTGTGAAGAATGCAGTGCATCGTGATTGGAACATTCGTATTTTCATCTGGTATGCAGTCGGTACCTCTACTAAGTATTTTATTTGAATTCTAGATTCGAGCAAGCAGATGGTTTGATCTGTCAGATGACTTCAATCGTTTGGAGCTCATTTATCGTTCAAGTTTTTGGCACGATCAGTAAGTTACTATCTCGGCATTACAATATACTTTTGTGGAGTTAAAATGTGTTACCTGCTGATTTGTTTCACATGTGTGGGACTTGTATAGTCGGTTTTAATGTAGTTGATCTTTTCAGGAGCTCAAATTCTAGGAGCTTATCGTATTATAGCAGTAAAAGTTTGAATCCTCTTTCAATATTTTATCTTACCCGTTTTCGGATGGAAAGTGTCACCTACTGTGACGGACATAGGTTTTATCACCTGTTCTGGCATGCACCTCAGCTGTTTGTTCTAGAACTTAGGTTTCAGTCTGTATGAGAATATACGCCTAGTGTCAAGCATGTCGAGAGGATCAATACTATGTCATATACCTAAGCAAGGAATATAGCTTTTCTAGTACAGGTTGGCGACCCAACTGAATTTTCTGATTAATAGAGGCGCCCGTATATTACAAGTGTTTGTTGGTATATCTTGCTGTCGTCTGTTTGAGCATGTAGATTAATGATCGAAGAATGAGAATCTCTGACTTTCGTTTACATTAATAAGTGAATCTTTTTGTGTCAACCCTCAGGTCGATGGATATGGATATATTATTGTTGCAATTTTGTGCCGTAGCGCGAGAAAATATGGAGTGCGCAATATTTAAGCGAATGGCGGAGCGCTTTGAGGTAGTCAGGCTATGAAATGGATTTTGAGAATTGCGAGTTCTAGCTGTGCAACCCTAGTAGTGGCTGATGCATATAGAGCTATTCTATACTCTCCCTGGGTGCTTTGCGAAGTTTAATGGGATTTCTTTTTCTTGCCAGACAGAACCTCTTGCATTGATACGTAAATTATTTTTGCTGAATGATACACGTTTTATTGGCAGCTGATGGAGTTGGTATCGTCTCCCCTATTGGACCATGAAAATCTTGAAGGGGACAAAATTCTTTTGTTGCAGGATTTCATGCGATTAGTTTTGCTGGTAAAGCACCTATGCCCCCTGTCGATTCTGCAGTAATTTCATACCGAAGATACTATACTCTCTTTTTAGGACCTTGTTTTCTATTTTTATCGATGCTTTGATACCAGTGGGGGATCACGAATTAGAATTTTTGGCAAGGACGCTTGTGTTCTAATCTTTTGGCAGATCATTTATTTTCCATGAAATGCATGTTTCTAAATTTGAGTTCTGTTCCTTCAGATCGTTCGGGAGCGTCGCAATACGGGAATGAAGGAGGTGAGAGTTTCTCTGTGCTTTGTCGCTATCTTATAATGGCATGATGGCGTTGTTGCTTTCCTATTCTGATTATTATAGCCAACCGTCATTGGTCTACTTGATAATCACCACGTCATTTCAAAATGATCTGATCAAGTTTATCATCTGGCACTGTGCTTCTCCATTTTTGTAGGAGGATTGTCTACGCTACGATGTCATCCAGTGGCTTTGTGTGAGGGATCAGACGTATTCCCAGGTGAGATGGTCGCATTTTTCTCATTTACATATTTGGCTTTAGAGTCTATTTCTCTGGGTTCAACAGTTTACAGCAGTGTTCTGCTTGGTACCTGTTCAAGGTGTTAGTTGTCCTCTGTAACTGACCGGTCAAATCTGACCATGCATCTCTATGTCAGCTCTGTCGTGCTCTCAGTGCAGTTCCAGTGGATCATCAAGAACTGACTGAAATGCTGGAAAAAGTGGCTTATTTTCATGATCCGAAGGTAACCTTGCATACATCTGCTATGTTGGAAGATATCTTACTAACTTACTAACATATCTTCAACCGTTTTGCCTGAGATCATGTTGAAACTCTCTGTATTTTGCGCTACAAAAAGGCCTTGCTAGTGTTTAGACTGGATTTACATATCATTTGAACTCGTTTGTTTTTACCGTTCGTTTCTTTGTGACTAGGTTCAAGAGAGAGGGTATTACCAGTTGAAGACTGATTATTGGCAGGAGTTTGACCCTTTATTCTCTCATTTTTATCCAAATGAACTGGAAGATGCTCAGGTAAGTTAGCGAATATGTAATTTTTTTGAAAAGGTACTGCTTCAGTTTTCCTTTTGGTTGCATGCGCAATTTCCAAAATGTAATGTCCTTGTAAGTTTCTGCCATGAAGTTAGCTGCAAGACTGTAAGTTGGGGGTAAACACTACAAAATCTCAATAGTGAATTTTCACATTGATGTCCAGTCCTGGAATGTCTGTAATCTGGTTTTGCCAAATGCATAAGAGTTTATATGATACATGTTTTCTTGCTTCTCTATTGAAACAGCTGTTGGCTATGCTGACGGTATGATCTGCTTGGTTCCTCGCAGGAGAGAGCAGTGAACATTGGAAAAAAGCCACAATATTGGCGGATCACACCGTTTGGGGATGTGAAGCCGCCTTACAACCGTCTAATTAATCTTCTCCACACAGAGGTATTAGCTCAGGTTCTTACACTTAAGTCTGGTGACCTTCTTCGCAGGGATATCAAAATTGGTTTCATCTACATCGGAAGTGTTCCTCATTTATGACAATGGATAGTTGAGTTAGCTTTGATTTTGGTGTTTTCCATGACTCCTCTACCACATGACGGAGGTGCTCATGAATATTTGATGTGCAAGCATAATGTGGAGTCCATCAGATCTCTTAGTCTTGTTCTCTATATTTTTATGTCTTAGGTGTCTTCATAATTTTTTCTCAAACAGTACAATGATGGGTTAGAGTCTTCCTCTCTTAAGTCCTAGATTTTTTGGATATCAACACGCTTTTTACAGGACTGGTGTAATGCAGGAATGCCATCAGCTTTTGTGGAACGTTTTGAACTATGTCTGCGCTCTTGTTGTGAAAGATTCTACAGTCACTGCTTGTGAGTCACTGGGGGTTATAGCCCTGCAAGTGTTGGCGCTTGCACTTCAAGATCGGAGGTATAGAATTATATCACATTTAGGTTTTGCCAAAATTGTGTGGTTCGTTAATTCATGCTTTTTATGCCAACTGCTCTTTTAATGCCGACATCTTTATATTGGTATAGATCTCATTCGATTATGTTTCGTTCTTGGTGATAGTTTTGATTAGGTTTTGTGGTCGGTAGGGCACTAGTATGTCAAGATTGGTAATCGAAATATCTTATGGTCCTCAACAGGCTTAGGCTGGCACGGCAACTAGATGCGTGGAAGGTAAATTGAGTCAATGCTACGCTTCTTCGGAGATGAATTTTAAGTTCATTTTTTTCTCTTGCAGAGAGGACCCACAAAGATTTCCTGCAGTCACAGAGACTTGGCAACTTCCTCTCTTGTCCTCCAATGACATTTATTATAATATAAATCGAAAACCTCAGCGTAATGAAACTGGGTTTATAGATTGGGGCATATATCAAGAAGAGTCTCCGAGCATTCTTGATTTGCTTCGCAAATTGAAGAATGTAAAGAATGCGCCCCGTAAGTTGGCTTTTGATCCTCATTCATAATGGATTGGTATCTTAGACTCTTATTGGAAGGCTATGCCATATCTTGCCTTTGTTTTAACGTCCACAATGTGATGGTCCGGTAATATACTCATAATTCCAAGCTATAACTCATAATTCCAAGCTATAACGTATGTTTCCTATGTCCAGGATTGGTTGACTCTGTGCATTACGTAATGGATCTCCTAAGGGCGTGTCCATATAACTCAGCATTTGGAGATTCACCAAATGATACAGATTTGAACCTGTCGCTGAAATCACACGTAAGTTATCGTTGCCCGGCTGTTGTCTACTTTCAAGTGTTTCACTAGTTTCCCACTGCGCATGGGCATGCTGCAATAGTTGAACATGTCTGTTAGAACTTGTGTGAATAACTTGTACGATCACTTCATGCATTTTTCAGGCCCGAGTGAATACGACAGAGGAAGACGAACATCTGCAGAAGAAACAACGGCAGGAGGCTATTATGGCTCAATTCAAAGCCAAGTATGATTTCTCATGATATTCAATGTTTGCCTTTCTTGACTAACTGGGCTGTATGCTTTAATTATCTTCATGAAACTCAAGGTAGACATTATTGTCTAAGTCGTGAAGAAAGTTGCCATCTCCAAATATCTATTTGGCTACTCTTGTGGAACATTTTGTTGAGAATATTCAGTCCTAAAATCATTATTTTGATCATTTGAACAGGCAGAATGCATTCCTGGAGCAGTTTGAAGACAGCGATGACGAATGCATGACTCCTCGTAATACAGGCAGTAAGTTAGAAGCAGGGAATAGTTCTTCAACAGGCTTCTCGAGTGCTGGTGCTGAAAGTGAAAAAGTCACTGTGGAAGCACTTGAAGTCCATGAGTGTGCTTTCTGTCGTAGTGAGGTAACTTCTATTTCAGGTGTTTGTTTTCGATGACTTTCAGGCGATGATGATACTAGTTTCCATGTTGAAAACCGATGTTTTGTTCTTCCTTTTGCATGGCAGATGAATTTCTTTTCAATTGTGTTCGTTCAAATGCTGTTCCCTGTCCGGGCACCTTATTGTCTTGGCTGTGTACTGAATATTCAGTGCCTAATTCGTTCCAGCGTACAGAACCACTGCACGTTCGCCCCTTCCTTACCATTTCTTTTTCTCTTTGCAGTGTGGTGGCAATGACAAATCAATAGGCTGGATTGCTCTGGCGCAACGTTATAATATGCCAAAGCAAGTCATAGCGCAGAGGAAAGAGGTGACCAGCAAAGAGAATGCCGAGAGCATAGTAAAGAGGAGCCATGCGACAGAAAACCGCCATTTACCAAGAGATACCGATGCGAAACAGTTGGTTGTGTACATGGGAGAAAGTACGATCGATCACGTACCTACAGAGCATGTCCGTTGTTGTGGCCATCAGGTAACGTGGCTTCGTCCCACTGCCAATATCACCAAGAAGAGACTTCGGCGGCATGGAGATCAGATAGCGTTCATGCTGAAGAAGTAAGTATAAATTTCGCCGCGAGGATGGACTCATGGCAATCACCTGGCACAGTACAAGTATAAAGCAGGCCATAATGACAATTAGCAACTTCAAAATAGCATCTAAAATACTTGCTTAAGAAGGTACAAATACACACACCATTGGTCTGGATTGTTAGCCAGTGTTTATGCCGGTCAGTGTTTATGCCGGTAAGGTTTGCTGCTTCAACTTCTCCAACTGTAGTTGATATCAGGTTGCTTGGAGAATAGCTTTGTGCACATCTTGGTTGCTCATTGAACAAACCATGAAGATGAGAATCAAACAAATGAATACCTCCGGTCCAATATCACTCGTCTACTACCCGAGGGCTCATTCTTGTTAATTTGTAGATCATAACCGCATTCAGAGCTAGAGTAAGGAGGGGACAATATGCCTGAATACAATAAGAATCCATCAACTGAGAAAAGTCAATAGTAAAGGACAAGATCCCAAAACTAAAACCTGCATCACAAAGTTCCTCTGTCACGAAATGTCAATAGTAATCGCACGATTATCGTCAAGCACTGCTTTCGTGTTACATTCATTCATTTGGGAATATTGTTGTGACACAATATTGGCATTCATGATGACAATGCGATTTAGGCATCTCATTCACATGTAAATTTTAAGTGTTGAAGCTGCACGATAGCTGTGCCTTACTAAATATGTATAACTTCAGTGCTATAGCGATGGATGACTGACTCCGCGTCGCATTAGTGCTTATTTTAGACACATAAAGTTAGTGCTTCTATCACACAACAGCATGCCTGTGCATTGAATTTGCACTACTACTGCACTTTCTTCTGTTTCAAAGTTTGCACACTAAATCCGTCTATTTAACACAATAATATTCAATTCATATTGTATTTTGATTTGTACTTAGAGAATAGTATTCAATTCTAGCACTCAGTTACATTGATCCGTCCAAAGGCCAGGTATTAGGATAGTTTACTGTAGTACTTAATAAATGCCTACTATATTGCACACTAATAATTAATAAATTTAATTGTACCTTTAAAAATATTCATTCCATGTATTCAATTTATTGTAAAATGAAACCCGTTAACTAAAAATTTTACTTGTAGTTCAGTTCAACTAGTATACTTTAAATTTTTTTTAAAGTTAATTGAAAAATTCTAAAGTCTTAGTAAGAACTCGCAAAAGCTACTACAAAATATTATACTACGTGTAGTGCATGTATTCTGAGGCATTTTGTGACACTGACCAACTAAACTACAATACTTCTGTCAGTTTGCCGTAATTGTTGGGGTCACTAAATTATATTTGTCATTTTAATCTCCAAGTCATTCTTCACTGTAGAAATCATCAATAACCATCAAATTATCTAACAAGACAGAATGAAAAATTTTACACACATTTTATAAACATTGGACGTTTAATAATTACATGATGGTTATGCAGGGAAAAATAATCTATAAGGAGTTATATAAGCAGGAGTCCCGGATGATAAAGAAAGATTAGAATTTGTATTTATTGAGGAAAAAATGACCATCTTCTACAAAATTCGGCACAATGTGGACGACTCGAAGAATGGTAGCAACATCTACCACCAAGTAACAAGAATCTATATATGGATCCCATACAAGCTGTTTGCATCTTACCAGCTCGTTCAATCGACTACCATGCACAACCTTATACATGCGTACAAATGCTAAGTTCTTCGGTGCCAACATATTACTTTCAGAATCTACAAAGGACACTTGGAAAATGAGTCGCAGTTGGGCATACATTGTGATTTCATCCATGCCTGCATCCTCCATTTGCAGAGCAACATCACTATAGTATGGTGCTCCATGAAATTCATGGCTTGCACGACCATAAAGTGGCCAATCTCCAAATCGTTCACCTGGTCCAGCTAGTACAGCCAAAGAAGAAAAGATGCAAAGAACTTCACCTCCTTGTAAATTATTTGCGTCTTTAAAGACATGAAGGCTTTGTGGCAGTTGGAAAAGCTCATGTTGTGCTGAAAGAATGGAACACACACGAGGTAGCAGTTTATTTCTGAAAGGCAGTTCAAGGGAAGTAGGTATCAACCAGGACAATCGAAGGTTTGCATGGGGGCCGGACATGACATTCTCTCCAATCTGCACAGCCTAAACAGACGTCCAAACAAATGAAATCCGTTCATTTGGTTGTCATTATAATTAAAACCAAAGAAATGCAAATCCTTTTTATATGGTCCTTCAAAGCATATGATATTGATTCAGTAGCAAACCTGATCTAAGGCTGTTACTTTTTCAGTTGCTGATTCAAATGCTTCAACTTCTCCAACTTTTCGTCGATAGGATTGCAATCGAGAATTGTGTTTCAAGATTTGACCAGTGTAATCACGTCTATTGCTTGATCGATAGGCAGACTTCATGAGATTAATGTGCAAGTGCTCGTACATGTTGGTGCTGTATTCAAAAGGTGAACCTGAACGCCGGATTGCATCACTGAAATGACGCATTGCATGGATTTTCACCAAATTGAAAGAAGATTTCTGATGATCTTTTAAGCTCCGCTTGAAAGATGTGATTGCCCTTTCATTCACAAAAGTACATGAAACTATTAGAAAATTATCACCTAGGTACTGAAATTTAGATCAACATCTTCAAAAAATCAATATTTTCTTACTATATGATTGGAATGAACATGAAACCTACAGAAACTATCATGCAAGTTCATTTACTCACAAGCACATGAGATCATCCATCTCTTTGAGGGTCGTCTCAGTGTACACATGTGTGTGGCACGCTAACTGATACCATTCGAGGAACTTTACCATTGCCGATATACATTCGTCTTCAAATACTCCAATCATGCAAAAGACAATAACCTGATACAACCAATATCATCTTATTATCCAAGATTTGTATAGTTGAATTTTCAAGAATTATAGTTGAGCTACAAGATTCTTCAATTCACATCACTCATCATCAATTAACTTAATACTCAAAAAATATATACTATAACTGTAAAATGGTTCATGTCTGATTCTAATATATAGTTGTTTTATCATACCTGCATCACTACTCGATGTTCAAATGCTGCAAAGTTGGCATTTGAACAAAAATAGCCACCTTTGTCAGTTCCTGGTATCCGAAAGCTCTGATATCGAGATGTTCTTCTGATAAAGAGAAGGCGCTCATCCAACATATGCAACACATTGCTTGACCCTCCCAATACTTTTAAAATATCTACCAAGGTTTTGAAAACTCCAAGATCTGATTGATGCATAATATCAACATGCAAACACTTGTAGGGATTTCCCATGGCTGTGTCACCGCCGTTGAAGCCCCAAAGTGCACACTGCAATTCAAGAATAAACACATTGTTAGTACAGATCAATTAGCACGTGCCTCAAACTTACTATGTACATGCAAACACTTTTGTAGTGTTTCAGAAAATACAGAGACTGAACACAAGAATCTTTTTACTATTTTCCAACAATTGGTAGAAAACAAATACAAAGGAAATTGAAAGCTAAAATTTCATATTACGTACCTCAACTCCATGTAAGGAATGTAATTTTGAGATAGCCATTTTCTCTGTTGTTGTTCTTGCCTCTTTCATTTCTTTGAATATGGACTTCATACTTGATTCCGTTCGGTACTCCAATATTTGATTTGTCATATTCAGTTCATCTCTTGCGCAAAGACATAAGCTACAAGGTAGCTCGCATTTGTTGGTGTCATATGTGCACGTAATCTAACAAAGCAACATCTCAACATTTAATATAGAGTTACAATGTCCTATTGCATGTCATTACACATGGACTTCATTCTTATGAAGACATTGAATAATCAGGAATTCAAATATTACTACAAAATATATCATTATATATTCCAAAAGCTTGATTTTGGGTAGCAGTACGTGCCTTTGATCCTTCTGGATGATCACAAACATATGCAAAAAGAAGTGGAAAGACAAGCTGTTCAACCCCATGTGGATCACAGATGATGGTTCCCCTTCACATGTACAATTGTAGTCAGTACTTGTCATCACTATTAACAACTTCAAAGTGCAACTATAGAGAATATGACAAAATTCGTTTCATACTTTAGAATTCAAATAAATTATAAGCTTACGAGCTCTGGTAATTGGAGACTGCAACCAATGACCAATCTCAAATGATAAGCAATTTTTAACTAAAAAAAGGATTCACATAGTTTAAATCATACCTGAAACTTAATTTCTTCAAGGGTTGAAGAATTTGATTAAGACACTCATGGAAAATGTCAAGTCTTCTATGGTGTGAAGACAAGTCTGATGCAGGAATAACAGGCATCACTCCTAGAAGTATATGTCCTTCTTCTTGAGCACGTAATTCACAAGCAATGTTTCCTAGAGACAGAACCAAAGGGTAGCCACTCACCCTTCCATTGTTTGAGAGAGTTGTCTGATCACTATACAAAATGAGAGGGGCTATGATTGCACCTTCGCAACCAATGTGACCTTGCATAAATTGCCACCAGTTGCAAGTGCTTGGAATAGAATATGACGGTTCTGCTGTATTGGATGGCGTCGTTGATGATGTGGGGCCTAGATCAAAGTTCTCACAGTTGGCTGGGGCTGAAAATAATGAAGATAGAGCTAATACCGGGTCCTTGTAGTAAAGACATATTGGATAAGGGTCTCCTATTTTTTCCTTGACTTTATACTCCAACCAACCATCTTCTACACGATGAAGTGCATTTTCATAATTGTTGCAATCTGAAGTTGATTTGACAGTGACATTCTCTAACTTGAAGGACTTGTGGAAAAGCACATTTCGAAACAAATTTGTGATGTTCCGCTCCGATAAACCCATACCATTTTTACAATGTCGTATCCAATGAACCAAGGAAAACGTTGAGTCATACGGTCTTTCTTCGTGGACAACATTAGCAGTTTCTAGAACTTCCGTGAAATTGAAGTTCTGATCTGGAGAATTTTGGTTCTGCAAGGCTTCTTCAACCAATTCCTGCAGCTGAGTGTCTGATGATTTACACTTCTTTCTATGTAAAGTTTTACAATGGATACTTTTTTGGTGGTTCGTCAAATTTGCTTTGTTGAAGAAGTTTACAGCCCCACATCGGTCACAGTTGAATGATACCATCACCAATACCGAAATGGAGTCCTGCAAGTTTGCCAAAAGTACCAAGCCTTGATACAATTTTCCAAAATAAAATCATGTCAACTCTAAGAAAATAGTTCACTAAATCTTTTTCTATTTTTGTCTGCTATGGAATAACTGTATGTATCTCAACCTCAAAATGAATAGAACTACATAGTATCACAGCCAAAAATATAATGAATGAAATGCATTGTGCAAATACAATCAACAAGACTACTTACACTAATTTAACTGTACTATATATACCTCTTCATTTGGATTCTTATATTCAAATACACAATTAAGTGAAAATAAAATAAAACATACTACAATTAGTAGAGAGCTGATCCCGTTTTATAGCACCTCCTTTTCATTACCAACATATCATCTCTTCTAATTCAGGACGGTGGACTTCATTAAGTATTTTTAGTGTAAATATTACTTCACTGAATGTGTATATCCACTAACCTTAGAATGTGGATGATTTTGTCTACTGCCACTCAAAGTTGGAGACTACTTTTGGAGACTACTTTAAATGACACTACTTGAATCTTTAAGAACTTTCATCTATTTTCCAACAATTTCTTCAAAATATTGTGTAAGAAATTCAAGCATACTAATCAAAATTTTATTTCAATACATTTTGATGGGACAGCCAAATTAATTTTCAATCTCCAATATTCACGGATCTTACAATGAAGCATACATCTATTATTAATTAAAATGATAATTATATGCAAATAATATCCTCTAAGTTAATACAAGGGAAGATGAATACATACACTATAGTATTGTAGTTGGCACAACTTCCTCAAGAATACTACCAAAGAATTTCACTACTCAATATAAAATCACTATACAATACAACAAGTTCCGCATATTTTTACTTGATAGGACTATTAAGCCTGTGATTCATGCTCACCCAAGTATTGTACATTTTAGCCGCATTTAATTTATTGAAGGTTTGAGCATTAAATACAGATTGTTAAGCTACAATAGTTGGTAATCAACCTAGATAGTGTTTTGTTTGAAAATCCCTTTGTCAAAATTGGCAATCTTGTCTCCATCAATCCTCCACTCAATTGTTGATTTCTCATGAACCCCTCCTAATATTCATATAGGAACTCAAAAGGTAATGTCTAAGGATTTTCAAAAATCTAACAAACCACCAAATCACTAAGTTCATTGACAACTATCTCCACTTTGAATCAATCACACAATGAAAATTGTTGATTATCAAGAATTGTCTAGTGGCTATTAACATTGACACTTTTTTCTGAGGTTTTTTCTACTAATCTTGCAAATTCACCCATATTTACCAATTCAGGAACTCCATCATTGCCAACGCCAATTTGCTAATTCTATTCAATAGTATAATCTATAACACATTTCAGGAATTCGCAATGATAGAAGCAGTGAATCCTTCTCCAGGATTATGTTTGCAATGTTTTTTCTTATCTTTCATTTATTTCTGCTATACATAAATGTTTCTCCCTTTTGACTTGTGAAACCTCTGACTATCACCTTTGTTGTGAAAGATTAAACAAAAAGATGTTGCATACGAAGTTCATATCTAATAACAAGAATTGCAACGCAACAATTACAATACAGAAGTCGTAGAATTTCATGAGGCCACTAAGTGCGCATGTCATGAAGAAAATTCAAACATATACAACAATCTACTATCTGTGCAGTATCCGAAAGAAAGCAGAAACAAAATAATAGAGCAGCACTTTAGATTCCCCTTCGAATAATTAGATGAACTTCCTAAAGACCTCGCAGGTGATTTAGAGTGAAAAAACATTCTATTTGTGAAGGTAATGATTTTCAGTTCTTTGAGCTTCACCAAAATCCAGCTCAAAGACATATTTGTTTTTTCACTAGTTTCAATATCTCCTTAAATTCATAGTCATTTAGAAACAAGTTTCTCATGACCTACTCTGATTAAACACGTATCCAATGAAGAAAAATCTACATTCTTGGCTTCACTTTGATATGAATTACAATGCCCAACAAGTCCGACTCTTGCGAAATTGGTTACAAGAATGACAGAACTATGCTAAACTGTAACATTTTAGCCTCACATTCATTCACCAGAATTGAATTATAGGCTAAAGTAATTGTGTGAAGACGTTTTAAAAAAAAACTAGTGCCTCATGTCCTTACTTCAAGAATAGTTATTCCCACTTTCACAATTTTCCATTACAATTAATTGTTCCTACTGATCTTCTATTAGGAACTGGAGAATAAGGAAATTGAACTATCCCGTAAGAATTCAACCAAAAGAATGTAAGTCAAAAGGCTCTAATATTGGATGGAAGCTTGCTCAACCCAAACAGTGCACTGTGCTCAAATATGAAGAATAAAACGTTGAATTGGCTCTACTTCCATCAACAAACAATGAACCCCACATTGAAAAATTGGAAAGACCATTGATAAAGAAAAAAATTAATCCTTCACAATTGAATTCACAAATGCAGCAATGACATTGCACATCACAATATCAAACGATATTCCAATCTTGTACTATTGTCGCACCACATATCCATTACTAAGGATGTCTGCACCTTGTCATCCATTTAGGACTCAACCTTCATACAACGTTTTCCCACTTGATAACTTCTATACACTATCCTCTTATTTAAATAGGCCACTGCTTGGATTACAAAATTTTAGCGATGGACGAATGTTGTAATGCTTTCATTGTCATGCTCTCCAGGTTGCACATTATAATTACTACAAAATTATATCCCTCAATAAACCTATTGAACCCGAGTGCCAACATTCCAAAGATTGGTTGGTGCTAAAATAAAAAGTATCCAAACCTGAGAGAAGCTTGTTCCATGGGAGGAACAATGCAATTCATACTCTAGGCCATCACCAAACGCGCATCAATCCTAGAATCTTGCAGCAACAGGGCACAGTAGTTGTGCTCCACCTGTAACCCTGTCCAAACCCTAAGGTGTCAATGCATGTTTTGAAATGAATGAAAAATTCCTTTCTAATGGCTATATTTTTACACAAACCTATTCACTTGTGGACAACCTTGCTTTATCGTGCTTTGCATCTTCTAGGTGGAAGCAACTAGTCATAATAGAAACAATTGAAAAGCACAACATTGCTATGGGAGATTTCAAAAAAATGTACAGTAGCAATTTCTGAAAATTGTCATGAGTCCATTTCATCATGGCTTTGGAAACAATCATGTCTTACCTATTGTAGTTGCATCTCCATGTGCATTTCAAGGAACACGATTCTTCCTGCTAGGAAAAAAATTCTATTTGCAGTTTGCAAATTCAAATTAACGGTACCACTACTTGCACCCATTTCCAAGTGTACATATTATGGCGCGGTGACCGCACAAAAAACAAGTTCTAACTCTATGTTGCATCCGCACACGGGGAAGAACTTGACATGAAAAATACATTGACTCCACTCCATCAAACAAGTAGAAGGATAGTGCATAATCTAAGAATACCATTCTTGGAGGACATTTGTTGGAGGACTGTGGGGAAGTAAGAGCTCCAATTTGTGAGTCACTTTTCATATCCGCGCGGCATTGCCATCCATCTACTGCACATGACAAGAATTCCACCCGCCACCCACCATCCGCCAAGAGAGGTGATGGGGAGTAAGTGGCTACAAAGTTCCCGCCGGGGTAGGGTTTTGCTATGCCTGCCTACCTTGCGCATATGAGGCCTCCGCCGCACCTTACCAACAAGTTTTTTCCTAGAAGTTCTAGCACGACCACAAGCCCAAAGTTCTACACTGAGCTATCTCACAAATTGCTGTTTGTCACGCTAAACTCCTCTTGAGTCATTTTAAAAACTTTTTTGGGTCTTTTAATTTAGATTGCGGTGACCTCTCTTTAGTTTTTTTGCTTTGTTTTCAAAATTTGTTTCTTAAAATTTGTTCATGAAGATAAAGATCAGAACTTGTGCAACTCCAGTCAATCAACAGCTTCTCAAAATTATGTAAAGAATTTTAAAAAAAATCTCATGCTGTATATTTTTCAGTGCTTCTACTGCATTTGTGGCTCATTTCAGAGTGAGAGCCTAGAACACAAAAAACTTGAGGCTCATAATGACCATCCGTGCATGGAATTTTGAAAACAACAATTATAATCATCCATATTAACCCGTAAACGTCTGGATTCATCTCCAAAATTGACGATTTGAGAAAAACCATTATAAACTACAATTTGGAAGAATATTTTGGAATTGGTTTACAAATGAAAGCTGTAGATTTTGATTTTTAAATTCTATCCGTACGATTAGATCTACTAATGCTATCACCAATCTTTTTCTATAAATTTTGAAAAGAAAATTTCAGAATTCCTTCTAAATTCAATTACAAGTAAAATATTATCATTTTATGAGTAAAACTTGTTGGAATGGATTTGAAATAAGGTTCTCTTTATGTGGTGATTTTTTTAAATTTTTGTGACCTTTACATATTTGACCTCATTTTTGCACATCTAGTTTTGAACTAAAGTCAATGCAAATTGACCACTTGACATACTTCCACATTTGTAATTTTAGAAATAAATATATTCTAGTAACACCAAATCCAACCAATGGATAGGACAACAACTTGATAAAGTATCACCAAAAATTAGGATGACTTTCATCCAAGCAGGAATGAGATAGAAACAAGGATCTGAATCTGTTCATCGTCCAAAAAATGGACGTTGGAGCGCTCCAAGGTTAAAAATTAGATTTTCAATGCTGCCATCTGAGTTCCAAAATAGTTTTCAAACATAATTTAAACACAAATTGTGTACACTATAAGTGATGAGATAACTTTTGTGAATCCAAACATTTTTAACACTTTAATGTACAAAAAATATTGATATTAGCTTACCATGCACTAATTTCTCAACATTCATCAATATATGAATATTTACTATTACTATATACAAGAATGCAGTACTTTTGAATTAGATTTTGTTGTAGTTGGTATTTTTTAACGATCACATGAACAAATAAAAATCTCAATACAAGTGTTTGTTGACTTTGATGGCTTCTTCAGTAACCTTCTTGGTGTCAAGCATCCTCATTTACTATTTTGTGTACATGTAGGAACATCTGTTACAATATTCATAATACATGACATCCTTTGCTCAGAGCAGTTGCTAAGAATATAACAAAGTTCCTTAAAATTGAAGAATTATTCTCAATTCTCATAAACCTTTTGCAATACATACATTTTCTAATACACGTCTAATATGCATAGAACTAATTGTGGAATGTTCTGACAGTTGTATTTTTAGATTATAATAAATTTGGTTGACTAACTTTATAAGCAGAAAACGCAGCTTCTGGAGAAGAAAAAATATGAGAAGATGAATAATGCTTCTTTGCCCCCCCCAAAAAAGAGTTGTATTGGAATCTAAGTGAAATGTAGTATTTTTTTCTTGTTCAAAATCAGAAATACGAACTCTCCCAAATTTGTTTACATTTTCAAACAAAAGGAGTAGAAAGTCAATACTGACCAAATTGGATCCTACAAAAATTTAAAAAATTTATATATGCGATCATTTTTGAAATAGGACAATTGATATAATTAGCATATTATTTGGAACATCTTAAAAATATTTGAAATCATTCTAATTATTTTTGTATTTTTAATTCAACCAAATTGAACTTCGTATTTTCTAAATTGCTAAAATTACTATGTTTTTCCTTTAGATGTGGTTCTTTTTTCTAGAGTAATGACTTGAAATGTTCAAGAATTTTTTTTCCATCCGTACTATTCCTTTCATTGTAAAAAAACTATATTTGCTCCCACTTTTCTACATTTTCTGAACAATTTTTAAAATAACTCTTTCATTAAAAGTTTAATAATCAAAAAGTGCAACAACTATATAAAATGATTACTCTACAAGTTCCTAGTTTATAAAATATTGAAATTTGTCTCACCCTAATGCCAAATTGCCATTGAAAATTAGAATAGGACACATTATGTCTTTTTAGTTTTTCAGGGGTTAAGCATGTCGAATGTTATGAAAATGTTTGTGTCTTGGAGCTACTCTTTGACCACGCTTAGAGTTAAATTCTAAAGGAAAATTTAGCATTTTTCCTATAAATAGACAACAAAGTATGCTTTGTTGTCAAAAAATGCTATTTGCTTCTTTTATGGTTATCCTTGTTTTTACATAATTTTGGGATTAAGAATGAATTGGATCTATATTCTAATACAATTATTGATAGTTTTTCTCTTCTTTATTTTCTCATTGTAAAATAATTGTACCTTTTTCTTTGACAATGCGGGTTATAAAATTCATTTTTATGAAGTCCATGTCATTCCTATCATTTCTACTGCAAAGTTAGTTGAACATAATTTAAGTCCAATATGGCAGTTCACATAAAAATGATGCCATTCCAGAACTTTGGCATTGTTATATTTCAAACCGCCCGGTATGAAATGTATACCCATCTTACATGGACAAAATTGCACACAGAATACCGCCATTTAAACAATTTTTTCCATCAATATTACCAAAAATGTAGATGAAAAAATATTTTATTAGTGAATTTTTATTCCTCAACAAAAGTATTTAAAAATTAGTAATTAAGAAAATGGATGTTTACCATTCACTTTACACCATAGAAGAAATTTTGGATTGGTAAGTGCATGCATGGACTGCTTTTTTTAACCCCAAATCTGTGTATTATATTTTGTTGAACCTCTAAAATTTCTTTGCATTTTGAGCCTTCGAGATGCCCAAGACTGTAAGTTTTGCGTCAATAAATTTCTAGGAAACTATATAAATCTGTTGTGGCAATTATACAAGTAAGATTTGAATTTCACCTTCATGTACAACAATATAAACAGTTTCTAATTCAAAATTCTTTAGCATTTTTAAGACCTACAAAGACAAAATAGAAAGTATTTTATTGTATATCCATGGGGGATCTCAACTTCAAAATTAAATCACAATTATAGGATTTAAAAATAAGTTTGGAACTTCTAATTTACCCCCCTAATTGCCTAATAGACAATATACAGTCGATTGAGATTTCTGAGTTTGTTTTGCTATAGGCAATTAAATTCCTTTGACCGTTTCAAAATTGTTTTCGGGTAGTAAAAAAATTACATATTGAAAGCTTTAAATTTTCTTTAAAAAAAAAATATTTTTTATTTTGTAGAGGTCCTCAAAGGCATATATGTACCATGAATGGAAGAGTGAAGCTTACAAATTTTACTTTATTTCTCAGCTTCTTGAAAAACTTGCCAATTTCATATAAATTGAGATTTGAGAAATTGTACACATCCAATTCTTTTGAAAATGGATTCAATGGAAAGAATAAAGCATTTTTGTGATGTTCACCATTCAAAATTTTAACATTCAAAATTTGTTGATTTGGAGTTCTCTGGAATTTCTACTTTTAAAAAAATGCATTTCAAGAAGTGTCAGGTAAAAAATGTGATGAGTTTGATAGGTTTTCATTTGAACTTAATTTTTTTGAAAATATAATTGACTATGCTAACACAATTCTAAGTTTCTCATGTCACCTCCATTTTCAAAAAACACTTATATGTAAATTTATCAAACATTGTGAGGAGGGACAACATACTGAACCCCTAAATGCCCAAGGCATCCACATTTGCTAGCGAAGAAACTTTGAAGTTTAATAAAACCTTACCAAATTGCTATTTTTAGTAGTTCATATTTATGAAAGATTATTTTTGAAGTTTAGTTTTTGCATCAAAAATCCGATTTTGTGCATCATATGATCATATGATCATATGAATGACTATGATTTTTGTATTAAAGATTTTGTGCAAAGGTACCCGTTGCAATCTTCACTTTTCCTAGTGTTTAGGGCTCTTGGAAATGAGCCTCAAATACACAAGAACTTGGAGAAGAAATCACACTAGAAATTCATTTAAAAAAATGTAGAGTATATTTTGAGAAGTCATAAATTGATTGGGATTATATTTGTTAGGCCCTTCAACCTCATATTTTTTTGGTCTTCAACTTCTTCAATTTGACATGCAAAAAGAGAGCTCAAAGATTTTCATAGTTTTAACACCCTAATGATCAAACATTATAATCTTTCAATCCTTAAATGATATTGATCTTTTGTTTTTTCCCTATGTGATCTCTAATATGTCTAGTTTGAATTTGTATGGTTCCAATAAAAAAAGAAGTGATTCAACTTATGAAAATGTTGGCTTCCTGTTCAATTTAGAGCAAATTCCAAGAGGTTCAAAACAGGCCTTGGGCAATCAAGGGTTTAAAATATAATATGCAGATTTCTCTTGTTATAATCTCAACACTCCTATGCTATTTTTCACTCAAGATTGATACAGAAACTAATAAGCAAGCTTTGTAAACATCTACATGGTCAGATTTTGAAAAATAAAGTTTACTTCATCAGAGATAACTAAAAGTCCTTACTCTTTTTTCATAGGAAAAACACAATTGGAAAGGCTTCGGCTCAATTGAAACATTCAAGGGTTGGAAAAGGGCATAGCTAAAATGATAACTTGATAACTTGAAATCCAGTTTGAATTACTACAATCCCATTCACAAGAGATAAACTCCGGAAAACATTAATAAAAAATTTCAGGTCTAAATTTTTTGACAAAAATGCATCTATTGTAGGATGTGGATTCAAAATATTTTCCACAACTTCTGTACAAGATACTCATCCTAAAATTAGTGGAAAATGAAGCCGCAATTTATAACAAAAGAAGGACAAATCCAGTTTCTAAAGTTATTTTCAGAAGATGGAATGATCTGTAATGTATATGTACTTTCGATTTTTGTTTTTCAAAGATGTTCCTGAATGGAGTGGCTGTGACCATGTAATTGAATCTCACTGAGTGGCTGGATGATGCATTTTACTTTGTATATATGAAAGGAATTTTTGAAATTTTATTCTGTAAAGATGAAATCATTCGCATTCAAAATCGTAGATTACTTTCAGTTTTTTTATAAGCAAATTGTAAATTTTTTAAGTAAAAGTTAAGGAAAGTTCAAAAAAGAAGGTTGAACCCGTAAACATTATAAGTCTTCTTTGAAATTGACAATGTGAGAAAATTTATTGTAAAGTACTATTTGAAAGAAAATTTTTGAATTCATATACACTAGAAGCTGTAGATTTTGAGTTTTAGATTCCATCCATACGGTTAGATTCACCAATGTCATCACTGAAATTTTTCTAAAATTTTTCAAGGAAAATTTCAAAATTCCTTCAACATTCAATTACATGCAAAAAATTATAATTTCTTCAGTGAAATTTGTTGGAATGGATTTAAAATGAGGTCATCTTTACTAGGTGATTTATTGAAGTTTTTGTGTTTTTAAAATCTACTGATCTCAATTTTGCAAATCTAATTTAGAACCAGAGTGAATGCAATTTTGGCTTAGTCAACCATTTGATATACTTCTACATTTGTAATTTAGAAAAATATGTTTTCTAGTAATACCAAATCCAACCATTAGAAAGGGCAACTATTTACTCAAAATTTCCATTTATTAGGATGAAGTCCTTTCATCTAAGCAATACTGAGAAAAAAATTTGAACTTCAATGTGCTCATCATCCAGAAATTGGATGTTGGAGCGCTTAATCCAATTAGACATTGTATATATGAAAATACAACAGCCTTATTTTAGACATGAGTATTTTCAAATAATTTTGAGTCCTACATCTAGCATAGGTGTAGGAATTCAAATGAAAATTTTATCTTTTACATTGTATCTATATATATACACACATACACTCATGCACTTAAATATATTCATATATAATTAGGTACACGTACTTTTAAAAATAAAAATATTCTTTATTTATATGTTCTTATTTATATGAAGTATATTTAAGACTTGTCTTGCACTCTCTATATATTGGTTCCTTATATTCTTTATTGTATTGGATCTCTCCATCTTTTGAAGTATAAGGTGTGTGCATTGTGATGAGTTGCATCCAAAGCGTCCCCTCATACTCAAAGTTATTAATTGGAGAGATTCATGAATCATAGTTTTGTTGTGGTTTTCGATGTTTTTCATTTTGAAAGTATGAGGTGTGCACTGTGATGAGTTGCATTCAAAGCGTCCCCTCATACCTAAAGTTATTTGTTGGAGTGAATCATGTCTCATTGTTTAGTTTTGAAGTTTCTTATTATAAATTCCTCCATTTCTAAGTTTCATGCACTACAGTAGTGACATTAACCCCTAAAGGACCGGAGGGGTGTCCAGATTTTCAAAATTGTAAATATCTATTATAAAATGCAACTTAGAAGAGTATTTTAATGATGACTCTCAAACAATAGTTGTAAAATACTATTTATAGATCACATCCATATGGGTAGATCAACAAAAATACATACCTATATTTTTCAATAAAATTTGAAGCCCGAAATTGAAAATTTCTTTTAAAATCAATTGTAGATTGAATATTTATGATTTTTAAGATATATTTTTTCCTATAAGTTCAAAATGTTGAATTCTAATTATAGTGATTTTTGAAGATTTTTATTTGATTATTTGATTCAAGTCATTTTTGGAGGATCATTTTTTGAATTGAGAAGGTTACTTTTTGAGGCTAGACCTCCCGATACCTTTTGAATTATAGAATATTTGCAAAGCAAAATCTTCATAATCTGGAAGCGTACAAATGTTAGAAGAACTAATATAAGAATCTTAAAAAAAATGATGGATGAAAAAATGCATTTCGGTGAGTTTGGGACGTGTTTTCGTTCATTCATTGTTCAAAATCTGCACTCTTGGTCCTTTAGGGGTTAAAATGATCCATACCCTTTCCATTTATACAATGTACGTATCCTTGCTTGCCTATGACTGTTTTATGATTTTTCTTTTGAGTGCATAATGCATTTATTTTGTTCTATACTTCTACAGTGCTAGAGAGCAATTCATCAGATGCTTGGTTTTTTTAAAACTACCTTTTTGTAATTCATAACTAGATGAGCAATGCACATTACATGTTTAGAAGATGAAGGTCTGCATGAATATATATTTCATAATATCTTCATAAATAATACTATAATAGTCAAACTAGGTTGTAGAAACTATTATGTTCCATTACCCATAGGAAGTCACTTAACACGAATGCATTAAAGTCAAAAAATATTTCTACAAATATTTCCATCTATAAACATGGAAGTTCAAGAGTTCCAATTACAACAATACAATTAATTGTAAAATGTGTTGAAGGTGGGACTGGGAGCCAAAGTTTGGGCAGAACACAAGACGGACCTCCTTGGAGCACCAGAACTCAAGTCTAATGGAGGTTGGTGCCTTGTTTCTTTTGTACTGTTTTTAGTTAAACTTCCTTCTAACACACCTTCACGAACATAGGACGAACTTTACAATTAACAACTATTTTCAAAGTAGTATATTTTTATTTAATAATAGAAAATATTTTTATAGTGTCAAATGTCAACAAAGTAGTATAGGACAACCTAATTTCACTATGTTGTGTATAAGGTAGCAACATCGATAAGCGTGAGTGCACCCTGACACCAATTGTAGAGTTCCCTTAAAGTGCTCCCAAAAGTTCTTTGAATCCGTGTCTATGCTTAATTGTGGTTGATGGTCTGTGTTTTTTTATATTTTGGTGCTAGAATCGAGGCAGATTTACTTTAGTGTGGTTTAGGGTGCCTTCAAGAGTTCTACTTTGAAAATTTGTAGAAAAGAGATGCCTTATCTAGAAATTCTATATTATTTTTTGAAAATTTATGATTATCAATTGTTAATATTGAAAAATTATTAAATTTTTTTTTTGTCTCCAACTATGTTGAATTGCTTAATTTGATGGCTATGAGTGCTCCAGTGAAATGAACGTGATGACAACTGGGTTCCTAAATCCCACAGAGACTTTCCTTTTTCCACTTGTTGTTTTCTCCTTAGAAGTGACCGTTAGTATAAGCTTAACCCTGGAGCGCCGTGGACACCATTCCGTGGCGTTCTGATGACAGTACTGTTCAAAAGAAAGAGTTTAACCCCTAAAGGCCCAAGGCTTTTTTTTCTGCCAAAAAACCATCAAAATTATCATTTCTATAGCAAGGAGTAAAACAAAATGAAAAATGTTTTTTTTTCACATCTAACCGTAGGATCTTACACCTAATTAGTATGAAAGTGTGTGGAAAAAATTTCAGAATTTTTGATCGCTTAGATTGCAAGATATCTGCGTTTACAGTGGAAAAAACAAGTATTTCAGCACATCGTGGGACTAGATTTTTTGACTTTAAACATTTTTCACTTAAAATTTTTGCACTACAGAGTTTTGTGCTTCAAATCTTTATAGTGGAGAATTGAGTTGAGAGTCTAGGGGAAAAAAAAATATTCAAAAAAACTTAATTATCATTCCTAAAAAATTTATTAAGTAGAAGTAGGTACGAGATAAAAGGAAAATCTAAAACATTAATATATTTTAGATGGAATTAAAATATGCTAATCCCAATGGTGAGATTGTTCTAGCAAGTAAACTAAACCATGAGAATTTTAATTTTTTTTAATTGCAAAAATAGCATTTAGAAATGAATCCTACAAGTTATTTTTTTTTGAAGATGCTCTAACTTCCCAAAAAACAAGAATGTCCATAACTTTTTCATAACAAATCCAAATGAAATGAATCAAAGCTTTCCAGATAGACAAAAATGTAATCTACAAGAAAAAAAATATTAAAAAAAAAATCAAAATTTTGCCAAATTTTGCTTGCTGCCCGGACTGCCCAGTTACGAAAAAAAGTAACATATTTGGCCATAACTTTTGATTCCTACTTCCAAATGTCCTGAAATTTAGTGCAAATGAAATATATTCCTCGCGCCCACCTTCTACTAAAATTTCAGCTTAAAATATGGAAATCTCTAGTCACACGGACCTGCCCAAAATTTCTGTACGGCCAGAAAATGCATGCCGGTCCTTTAGGGATTAAAAGCATTTTTTCATCCATAAAGTTCTTTGTTGACCTTTCATATTGGGTTATGAAGAGTATCCAATTGAGTTTATAGTCTTGCCAGTGTTTGTCTTCACGTAAATGAGAAGTTATTAAAAACATGGATCACAAAATATGCTGTTTTAGAGTATTTCGGAAAGTTGTTGCTCCTTGCTCTAAATCTGAAATTTCTCCACAAAAATGGTATTTTCTGAATTTGGGCCCAACTGACAAAATGAAGGTCATGTATTATAGTTTGTAGTCCAATTTAATCTCTGAAAAAAATCCTAATATTGAATATTTTATTGCAATTTGAACTTTGGATGTATTTTCAATGTCCATTATTTTCTAATTATAGAATGACACGGAAATTGAGTTTACACCATGATGTTTGTCATGGTAATACACACACATGCTGAAATTTTCTGATTTTTTGAAAGAATTTTCTATTTAATATGATTTTTCTTCACTTTTTCTTAAAAAATTCACAAAAAAAACATTTTTCCACAGAAAAATCTAAATTTTCTGTGAAGTAAAGAAAACATGTAATTTCATCTCTGAAAAATAAATATAAATTTTTACATATATATCTAGTTGCAAAATGGTAGTGAATTCAGTGATGGGCAGTGAGGTTTGAAATCAATGGTCATGGGTCCGTCATTTAGGGGTTAACTTAATCTACTGCCGTTGCCATCATCAACTCGCACATTTCAAAGTTTTTTCTTTGCACTTCGAGTTTAATAATTTATCATAAACATTGTAGGAGGGAATGAAGACCCTCCCATGTGCCGTTCATGTTCACAAAAAATAGGAGGCCTTGCATGTTAGTCACCACCCGCTTCACGTCAAGTTTGGGTTAGGGTAGTTGACTTTGGCTAGGTTACGGAACTCAACTGTGGCCGACGTTCAGTGCGAAGTTAGCAAGGTTTTGCTGGTGTGGTTTCGGTGGTTTGGTTCTTCATCGTGAGATTGTGCTTCATTGTGAGATTGTGCTTCATTGTGAGATTGTGCTTCGTTGTGAGATTGTGCTTCATTGTGAGAGTAGTGGAAAAGGTCTTAGAACTCAAACATTTTTTTGCTTTTGAAACACTCCGCTAGTGAGTTCCATATGTACCTGAAGTAAGAGAGTATTGAACTGTAGCGTGACGTGAAGCATTGCCGTAGGGTACAGGGTTTTGCATTTTCAATTCTCAATAGACTGTCAAACTTGTAGCTATCACCCTTCTGCAGTTGGAAGTAATGGAGGGGCGTGGAGTTTGCGGACTGCGGCCAGAGTAGCATTTCTCAGGTGCGACTTCCATTCTTTCAGGGCTACTGTGCTTAAAGTGCCGACCAATACTGTCTGTGAGCCGATCTTTGGAAGTGCACTATTCACTACAATCACGCGAATTTGCACGTCATCTCCATGATACGCTCTGCTTAGAACTCATCGAACCTAGTCGTGGGTTCATCCATGAAAAGCACCAGTTGAGTTTGCACGCAGTGGACAATGGACAATCGCTTCTTCTCGCCGCCGCTGATGCCGTGTACCTTCACATCCCAACTTAAACTTTTTGAGCAAACCACGATCTAGGGTTTCAGTTTGTGTTGTGGTTGTGGATATGTATTCAGGTGTGGTGGCAAGGTTTGTTATGAGATTTGTTTGTGATGAAGGTTGAACGTGTGAAGCATTAACACTAATCGCGTGATTCTTTGTTTGTGCATGGCAGATATGGCACAACATTGCGAGACAGTGTCATTTCTTTGAAGGTTACCATTACTTTCAGGTACAGCGCTTTCAGACAAGATTTTTGGTCTTCAGCACATTTTCCAATAATTTGGGTACTTTGTTGTCCATTTCTATTGTACTAATAGTAATGCAGGTCCAAAGGTTTATGTCGTCATTTTGAATAGATGACATTATAATATGTGTCGCGTCATTGACGAACCTGCAAAGGTGTTGGACCGTGACGTACGCTGATGAATCTGCGCAGTTTCGCATCGCTGTCGATCGGGTGAAGCTCGCAAGGACGCTAACTTCGCTCAACTAGGGAAGACGACGGGCAGAAGCTGGAGAGAAAAAGAGGGTCCGGATGAGACGGCAAGGGCTGATGTGCGTCCGGCAGGACATTGATCTTCTTATGACTTATATTGTTTGGTCCAGATTTCATTCAAGAAGCAGATAATGCAGATAGAAGTTTTGCTGAAAGTTTTGCCCAGAGACAAGGTGTTTCTATTCCTCACATTTTTAGGGTAAACTTCTTATTATTGTTTATTATCTTAGCATGATTAACGAGTGATTAACGTATGATTAGCAGGTGATTTCGAAGTCAGAACTCAGAAGAGCATCTCCATACAGCGAAAACACTCTCACCAGTCTTCTCATTGTGTTCAAACCAGGTCTGTAACATGCAACAACGTAACAAGCATGGCAATTCTTCTGTACTTTAGGTTCGGGAACTAGGATGTCTGTCAATGTTGTTTCTTGGCTGGATTTGACCTCCAAAATTACCTTTGTCAGGAATATAGTCTGTATTTTGATTTTTCTTTTGCAGGAATTATCAACAAGCAGGGTTCTGACCATGGAGTTCATGGAAGGGTGCAAGGTAGGTGCTGATGTGAGTGTATAATGTGCTGGGATATTCTAATAATAATGAAGTCACATCTTTTTACCAATGGCAGATTTCATGTTGCCAGAGTTGATGCTAAGGGACCAAAGCTTTGAAAACTTGGTCAGGTTTCCATTCTCTGGTTCTATGTTGGTGTTCAAATCTTTGATAACAAATAGAGTTTTCAGATGTTTTAGAATGAGGAATGCACCTGAGCATTGAAGGCGTCAATTCTGAGGTAGGAGGTCCAGAAATGGAGCATCTAAGCGCTGAAACTGAATTTTGTGGAGGTAAAACATCTTGAAATGTTTTTCAGTAAATTTTTCTTGAAAGACAAGTGGAATTGAAATCTAACCCAAGTCGTTTCATATTTTTTGGACCTTTGTGGAATTAGTTACAAATTTTTGAAGTTGGAAAAAAGTGGTCATTTGTGGTCATCAAAATGGACCACCTCCTGAAATTTGCATAGGTGGTACATTCAAGAAAGCAAAATGTACCTCTGAGTCATGTTCCATTTTCATGCCCGCTCCGTTTTACAGCCTCCTACCTTAATATTCAAAACTGAAAGTATTCAGAGTTTAAAACAATCAGTAGCCTCCATTTACATGTGTATATATAGATATCCGTGTTTTGTTAGGTGGTCCTATTGGAGACTACTGAAGATCAAATGTGTCAATGCAAAATAGAAACATTAAACTTCATGTAAAAATTAGCTTGGAACTGATTTTCTAATCGCGGTGTTATTGTGCAGGTGTAAAATATCAGAAGTCTGGAGTAAGCCGGAGTTGATCTCAAGGAGGTAGGCACTTGCAGAATATATGTACATCAGAATTGAGTTTATTCATGGTGTGTAACTATCAGGTCAATTTCTTTCTTCTTGGCTAATACTAGTGAGTGTCTCCTTTAGTCATTTGTTTCATATTTTGCTGCGTTTCAGCTCTTCCGTGCTTTGCTTGGTCTGCTGCTATGATTCTCATCTGCTGCATTGATTTTCCTTTCTGTATTCCATACGTGCTCGTGAGTGCCATACCAACCCCAATGCCGGCATTACTCAAGAACTCCAGTCAGTTGAGTTCAATCGTGAATTGATAGTCATAGCTACTGTTTTTTTACTTTGTTTTTTGTAGTAATACCTAGTAGACTGATGCTTGAGGATTCAGGTTTTCCATGGTCCTTGATGTTGCTTCTCTCGAGTAGGTCAATTTCGCACTCCCAGGCCAAGTTTAGGCAGTGATTTGTTTTCACAATTTTGCCTTCGCCTTTGAGGTTAAAAGACTCCTCCCTTGGTATGTTTGCTGGTATTTTGAATGGTGGAGAATAGTTCACTCGGGTGTGTATCAACAATCAGTATTTTAGGGTTTTTAGAAAGAGTGGTTAGGGCATCGTGGATTGGAGAGAGCCTTCACAACCTTGACAACTGAAATAAACTCTAAGAGAAGACGGTTGCAAACTCTATTAGCAAGTGCGAGGTGTGTCTACCATAGCTACGGTGTAGGATTCAAAAGGGTTTCAATTCTCTCATTTGAAGTTGGCATGTTTGTAATGGGTTTCTTTTCTTTTTTGAAACAACTGTTTAGAATCGTCAAAAGTGGACGAGCCCATTGTTTCTTAGTTTAACAATTTATTGCCTAGGCCTTGGTATATTGAGTGAAAATATTCCTTACATGTGACATTATCACTAGTCAGTTTAGGACATTGTTGGATTGCAGATAGTTCTCACACAACATAGAGAAAGGTCACAGGTTCATAAATTGCTGAGCCTACATCCACTTGGTTCATCGATTAAGAACTACATAAATAGCCATTTTCCTCTTACTGAAAGTTCGAATCTAGGCCCCACCCGCACAAACCAAGTAGCAAATACAGCTAACTGAAATTAGTTACCAAATGCCAGCAAAACGATGATAACTTCTCTATCTTTTCTTCGAGCTTGCCCACGTTGTAATCGTTAGGCTAGCTCTTCATGTACTATTGTAGTTATCCTTCAAGGTTGTGTAATGAGAGCATGCAAATTCTTTACGCCAAAATATCTTTGCTTTGTTTTGTTGTACAATGCTTCTCTACAATGGATGATCTACAATGGATGATTACCAAGAACTTTGCTATTAAGATTAGTGTTGCTCTTCATGACTATATTAAGAGTATGGAGGTAGTGAAATTGAAGGTTAGTCTTAAAGGTGCAATGCAAGTATCCAGTCTTGGCAATTATTGGCAGGTATATTAATTAATTTGTTTGAAGGATGGATGGTACATTTTGATGGTAGAAGTGTACTTTGCCATCTCATTGCACCGGATGCTTTGATTGTTGCATTGCTGAGTGACAACTTATCTTTTGTTTTGACAAATTATGCTAATGGCAGGAGAGTCGATTTTGGAAGTTGTTTAATGAGGATCACCCTTCATGTGTCATTGTATTGAAGACATCAGTTGGGGTGGTGCACCTTGTAGCTTCGCTTCTTGAGCCTTCATGCCATCATTCTCCTAGGAGGTAAGAATGTAACCGTTTCAAGTTTCTGATGTTTTTTCTTTACTTTGTATTGTAGACGTTTAGCCAAAGCGTAAGGTATACACTTCTTCAAGTTGATCCAACGCGTTTTTGTCACCATTGATATTCACTATTTCTTGACTCCTGAGGTGCAGGTTCTGAAGACATCAAAGCGCAAGCTCAACACATTTGCTTACAATAGGTGGTGGGCAATGTGGAAGCATCTAATATATTTATACTATTATACTTTTTCAACGAGGATTAGTTCTTCAATTAGAAGTCATTTTCTATGTTAATTTGGTGCATAGCCAATATACATGTATCCTGCTTAATTCACCTCAGTTTTGTAAATCAAGCCACTGTGTTTGTCCATTTCTGTCAATAGAAGAAGATGATGCTTCAAACCTATTAATATACTGTTTGATGATTGAAGGGAAGGATTTGCGAATTGTTACATTTGGATTTCTGCGAATATGAGTGACCTCCGATTTTGCTCAGTCTGGATGTAGTGGTGGAGGGAGGGACATACGAGCTGGATTGAAGCAAAGGTTTCTTTGATCTTTATGTATACTTGGCCGTTTTGATTATGCTTTGATGCTCTATTTCAAAAGTATTGACATGCAAAATACATGGTAGAGATCTTGAAAGGTAGGATTCTTGTTTATGTCATATCTCTCTAGTGTTGTGCAATTGAATTGTTGTTATAATAGAAGTTGATTGGTTTTGGCTACTCTTAGGTTTGATGTACTAGAATTGGATATGCAAAAGTGAAAGGTGAATGAAGAAATGAGGTCACCAGATGATGCAAATGCTTGTTTTTTTTCTGTTGAAATGATTGGAAGACGATGTCAGAACTTAATTTTAATGGAATCCACTTCTAGTTTTCATTTCACTTTGGATTCTGTCTCAAAACTTGGGTCTTACAACAATCATTCTACTCTTATGTGGCAAAGTATATCTAAGTTCTCATGCACCTGGTTTTTTCAGAACTAAATTTCAGTGGTGTATATTACGAGTCTTCAAAAGAAGTTAGAGCTTAACTTTCGAAGACTTAGAGAAGGCAACATGATATTCTTCTGAAGACCTCGAAATAGTGGGTGGTGGTTTTGGCAAAGTTTTCTATGGTGACTTTGTGGACTGAAGGACCCTAGCCATGAAGCGTGCTTCAAAAATTAATCTATAAGGCATTACCGAAATTAGAAATGAGGTGGGAGAATGAGCCTTGCCCTCTCTCTTGCATGGTTTGTGAGCCAAGGATTGAAATTTCTATCTACCCATGTCTTTATGAAGTAGCATTGTGAATGAAAGACTTCTTGCATCATCTAATGTGGTTATTTTTTGTGCAGGTATAATTGTTGAGTAGGCTCCATCAGGAGAACTTAATGCACTTAGAGGGAATCTCCGAAGACAAGCACATCCTTCTATACGAATACATGAGATTTGGAAACGTGAACAACCATCTCTTCAGTACGTCTCGTAGTGGTCCACTATTATGTCTAAGTTTGGAGAATTTTAGGGACTAGCATTTCGCTCTTTATTAGCATGAAGAGTTTAACTAAGTAACTTGTTTAATGTTCCTAGCAATTGGTCTTTGTTAATGTTGCCAATGGCGATTTCTAATAAAGTGTTATATTTTTAAGGAAAAAAAAAATCCTCATGAAGAGAACATTGGAGCCGGGGAGTTGCGGCTCCTTGCCGAAGAAGGTTGTCAGCATCTTCAATGAAGGAGATCTATCAACTTCAAAAGAAGTGGAATTGGCTGGCGTGAGGTGTGAAGGACGGGCTTTCAATTCAACTGGAAGGCCTCAAGATTTTGAAGGTGAGCTTTTGAATTTCTAATAGTCTTACTTTAAATTCCATTGCATTCTAGTTTTTAGGTCAAGTTAAAGGTTTGTGCAATGTTTTCTGATTCAGTATCTCTTCTATCGCATCGTTGTTCTCTTTGAGATCAACCATGCTATAGAGAGATGAATCAAAAGAATATATTAGGTTGATATGTAGAAATGTGATGCTTGTTGATTTAGTATCTCTTCTATCGCATCATTGTTCTCTTTGAGATCAACCATGCCATAGAGGGACAAATCAAAACAATATGTTAGGTTCATATGTAGAAATGTGATGCTTGTTGATTTAGTATCTCTTCTATCGCATCGTTGTTCTCTTTGAGATCAACCATGCCATAGAGGGACAAATCAAAACAATATGTTAGGTTCATATGTAGAAATGTGATGCTTGTTGATTTAGTATCTCTTCTATCGCATCGTTGTTCTCTTTGAGATCAACCATGCCATAGAGAGACAAATCAAAACAATATGTTAGGTTGATATGTAGAAATGTGATGCTTGTTGATTTAGTATCTCTTCTATCGCTTCGTTGTTCTCTTTGAGATCAACCATGCCATAAAGGGGCAAATCAAAAGAATATATGCAGATCACCATATTGGCTTTTGGATGTTTAGATACAAAAAATTTGGAATTGTATTGTTGTCATTTTTAAGATATTGTTAATATTTTGTAGGGAACTTGGTGGCAAGAAAAAAAGGAGTAGAAGCTGTTCCTCCTTTTCAATGCATGACATGTCGGTCCAAACCTACAGCTTACAATGTTGTCTTTATTAGTAGACACCAAGCAGGGGAGAAGCATAGGAGACTGCAGGAATTGGTGGACCAGAAGGAAATTCTAGAATCTTGGGGCATTCACCTTGTTGACAATGACGAGATCAAGTACATGTGTACTGTATGTGACTTGCAAATGGAGTCTAGCTTCAAGAAAATGGAGCAACATTTCAATTCAATGCACAAATCTCCTCCTCCGACTCTCGAAAGTCCCACTGTCGAGGTCACCAAGGTTTGTAGTTCGAATTTCACTTGTAGTTTTCTATTACATTTTTTTTCATTTTCATTCTATATGAATAATATAATGTGCATTCTTATTTTTTGATGACAATACACATTGCACTCATTACTTTGAATTCATAATGTCAAAGGTATAAAATTTTATTAGATGTTTAGAATATGACAGTGTATAATGTATTTTGACAGGTTTATCGTCGGAAGAAGTTTTTTGAAACTGGCTACGATTTTGACCAAGATAAAGCTAATTTTTTACTTGTGAATGGTTCGGTCTCCATTCAAGAGAGTACTGGACTATCTAAGAGTTCTATTGGATTACTTAAAAGAGATTTGATTCCTAAAAGTGACATTCGAGAATTGTATGGTATGGCTTCCATTCTTGAGCAACTTGGAAGACCTGTCAAGCGGTCGAAAAAAATTTCGGGCTCAAGGATGGTCATGTACGGCTTGCATGAACGTTATCAGTTGGGATGGTGAGATCAACCGTCTTAGAAATATTTTGTTTTCATTGATGTGAAGAATTTTTAATTTTATTTTTTTTGTGATACAAAATGCAATGTGCTAATGTGGATATCATTTGCATTTGGCAATGCAGGTTTGTGCAAGCATATCCTGAGCTATATGCATTGTCTGAGAAATTTGTTAAGAAGATGGCTCGTTACTTTGAAGTTGCAATTCCCGAAGTGATGACAAATTTTGAGCAAATTTTGACTACTGAAGGCCTTGATGCCACGGAAGGTCATTTTGGGGGCACTCCTTTTACATCATTCGCCATTACTCGAGATTATAGTTGTTTACCACACAATGATCCAAGAGATTATGGATTTGGCATCATTGTGTGGTTACATCCCGGTAAATTATTTGAATTTGTTAATGCTATTAAGAATAATTTCCTTTTGCAATATTTGGAGTTGATATTGTTTGAAATGTATAATTATTCATTAGTAGTTGAAAAGTTAGTAAATATTTAATGAAAATCAAATAATTGTTGTGAAAATGTATGCCCCTACAGATGGAGAAGTAGAGGTAGAAGAGCAACCTCAGTTTTGGCTCCCCGAATACAAGCTCCATTTCCATTGTGGAAATGGAGCTGCATTCGTTTGTGATGCAAGCACAACTGTGCATTGCACAACATCCCCGAAGCCAGTGGGTATTTTAGGGATGGCTTTTGTTCAATTCCGCCCATTTATTGTTCAACTAAGTAAAGCATTGAAGAATCCGACTGGCAGCCGTGCTAAAACTTATTTTGAAGCACGAGAACGCTACATCAATGAACGGGTAAGTTGTTTCTCTAAACTTAAGTAATTTAAATTTTTATTTCATTTGATTTGAAAACCATTTAATTTGCATGATTTTAGATGGTTTTCATGAAAACACTCTTATTTTTTGGTACATGCTGCAGGATGGAAACAGAGGCAAGGGAGTTGCTGCCATTTTCTATTAGTTTACAACTTTTGTTCTATGAACTTTGTTTCTTGCAATTCGACATTTTCTTTGGTATTAAAACTTTTTTTATTACTATTACTTTTGTACAGTTGACTTAGATTGTATGGTCATGCTATTAATTTGGTTGATTTGTATACACTACATTATATTGTTGTGCTTGTTGTGTAAGTTTTGTTGCCTACAGAATTACTTGTATTTTAATTGATTGAATTTTTACATAGTGATGTTCCATTAAAGTTTGTTGCTTGATCATTTTATAATTCTTAGTTCATGGCCATGATTCTTATAGTGTCACAAATAAAATAGAGATTTTCTAGAATATCCTTTGATCTTCATATGTTCTTGTTCATTGTAAATGTATGAGGCTGTAGGATTTTTATGCCATTCTAGAAAATTATTTTTGTGAAGTTTTGAACTCTATTTCTTTAAGCGTGGGTGCTTAATATTTACCTTGTAAAAATTGTCCTTTTGTCAAGTGAAACGTACTTTCAGTTGTTATAGTAATAAAGATATTTCTAAAAAAAAAAAAAAAATTTACACTAAAAAAATTACTCCCATATGAAGTAGTTGGCTTTGAAATTTTGCTTTAAGTTAATGGGCTATTTATTCAAAGAAAGCATTGCAGAATTTACATGTAGAAATCTTTATTATAACAAACATCATTCCAATTGCACCAAACTCAAATATAGAGGAGGTTTTAATTGCCATTGACAATTGCATTCATTTAGATGGATGTAGGTATTGCATCATGGATGAACATAGAAAAAAGTTGCGGCTAAAAAAATGGTGATGAATGTCATTAAAGGTGGCAGGAAACTAATAATCGGATTGTCAGGGCCGCCGAAATTGCTTGTCTTATAGAATTGCTGAGCATAGTTCATAGGTATTCTGTTGTAGACATCGTGGGATTGTACCACAACTTTCTATATGAGTGTTTCAGTAGAACTGAGAGGTATGGCATATATTTTCTTGTTAATGACTGCTGAGAACTAGTTAACATAGTGAGGAACTAATTATCTTGCGCACAATTGCATTGCCCAGTTCAATGTTGTTACAATCTGGAGGAGGAATTTTGCAAGTGGGATTGTAACATAATTTATAATACGAGTGTTTCAATAGACTTCAAAGGTATGCAGATTTGTTTGTAAGTAAGTGCTAACAACTCGTAAAGCTAGTTAGAAACTGATTGTCTTATGCTATATCGGCATAGTCTTGTTTTTTTGGTTTAAGATACATAGTATTTGTAAATTTATATGTACGAGTTGTTGCATTCTGTTATAATTTTCTACGGAAAATTGCAATTTTGCAGATAAACATTCAAAATGACCGGCTCCAACATATTTCAAACACCGTATTCTAGAGTGAGTGCTGGTGTTGTTCGCGGTGCTGTTCGACGACGCATAGTGTCTCCAGTGGATGCAATTGAGAGTAGCTACACCAGGAACTCGGAGAACCCAAATGAAGTTCAAGAATTACTTACACCAAGTAAGCGGCCTTCCAATGAAATGTCTTAAAAAATATATTTTGAACAGTAAAATTAGGTAAGGCTCTAATTGTTGTGTTCATAGAATGAAATCATAGCTAAAGAGTACATCGTATTGCTACAATATGTTTGCTTGTATCCATTCCCTATATTTCACGCTCATTACTTTTCTGTGGTTCATTAGTTTAGAATCATGTTTTATAGAACATTTTAACGTTCCATATTTTGCATTTTATAAAATTAAAAATTGAACTTCAAAAATAAAATTGTATGAACCTATTCACTTAAAGTTTGTTTGTTCAGATATTAATGTTGACCAAGAAGGTGCTCCGAGTCAAAATAACTTGAACGCCCAGGAGCGCTTGATGATCTTGAACTTGAAGCGAATTTCAGATGAGCAACGGAAGCAAGTAACTGTTTTGAGCGAAAGTGTGCAACTTGCACTTGAGCTCACACGAACTATTCCTGAATATGTGGATTGGTCCTATATAAAGGTTTGTGCATTCTACTTGTTTTTTCCAAATTTCCTTTCCTTTCCTTTCCAGTAAAGAATCATTGTTAGCAATTCAAAAATACTTACCATATTGATATTAATTTCTTTAGCGAGCACATAATCAAATTGAATTGTATGAGAATGCTTGTAGAATTTGTGTTCAATCGTATATGGCAGTTAAATCAATATGCAACTTTCCAGGTCTGAATAAAAAATAAATTGCTTTTTAGATATAAAATAAGATATCCTCTACAAGTTATTAAATGTTGTGGCTTTGATATTGAAAGAATAGAATGTCCATCAATGTTTTGAAATCTGAGAAGTAGTCGTATTTCTTCCCACACCCAATTCTTTTATTTTAAAAAATCTTTACTATGGATGTGCATTATAGAGTTGTAGTGTAAAATACCTAATTCATAAGCAAATGTCCACATCATTGCATATGGAGGACTTCTAAACTACAGTTGTTCACTAGCCACATATTTTCAAAAATATGAAACTTCATTTTTGCAATGCATGTTTCCGTTGCTAGTGAGTGTTATTCAAAAAAACTAATAGCAATTGTGGCTGTGGTTTTTAAATTGCAGCATAAAATGCTAGCAGTTGCTCGAAATCTCATTCTAGGCTTTCAGAAATCAAGTTCCATGTACCCAGAGTACAACACCATCAGAGATGAAGTACTAGTTGCCTTCAATGTGAGTGTTACTGATGGTGCAAACATCAAATTGTTTCAAAAACATTGGGGTAGTCAAACCGACAGAAAGGGTGGGTTGCAAAAACCCATTCTCTGTTACTTGAGAGATTATCGAGGGAAAATCACCGGGAAGCTTCGAACGGAGCTTTATGATCAACTTGGAGTTCGTAAACCAAAAAATCGGCGTGGAAGAAGTGAAGAGGTTGATGTTTGGTTGTTGAAGTTGAAGGACCTGAAAGACAATGATGTCTGGCGAATGAATGATGATGATCCGTTTGGAAGTGTAGCGGTCCATGCTGCAATTGCATTGGTGATGAAAGGTTCACATTTTGATCCATTTGAACCAGTAGAGGTCACTATCGAGCAAGCAGGGTTTTTTTTCCATGTGGTAAGTTTATATAATTGTTCTTCCCATTATATACTTGTTGGCATTTTCATTGATTTAGTCGTGAGCAATGATTGAAATGTTACTCCCTTTAGAGTTCATTACAATGTTACTAATTGGTCCAATTCAACTTAGAAATTGAGTTCTGCAATTTAGCCTACAATTGAAGACATGCTGGAGGCCACATACTTCAATGCATTTAGGTTGTAAGGTAAGTACACCTAAAAGCATCCTAACTAATATTCCAAAATGGTTTCTATTGCGCAATTTTGTCAATTTTTGTGTCTTGTTGGTAATTGATAGAATCAAGTGCGCATGTTTTTTTATCATATACTCTGCTAATAGCATATGAAAAAAAACCCGCTTCAAATGCTTCATTGAAGGTGTATTTCTAGATTGACCTTAGGTTGTCATGTGTTTATAGCATATTTCTAAACCGTTTTCTATGACTAAATCATGTGTGCTAAAATTTTTAATGCATTTGGTTATATATTGCAGTTGGAATTGGCGATGGAGGGGAGGTCATTGGATCCCGGAAATCAAATGTGGCATTATCGCCAAATGAAGATGATGGAACAGACCATAATCCGTTCGAGTGGGCAAATGCAGAAAATCCTTGTTGTGGAGAAAGATGGAATAGAAGAAAATGCTCCTGAGGAAAATGCAGGTGAGTACTATACAAGAACTTTGTAATAGGTACACTTTCTACAGATTCTATGTTGAACTATGTTTCATTGAATGTTTGGTCAAGCAATATTGATGTTAATTGTGATTGTAGACAACAATGTTTATAAGGTAAGCACAGTAGAAAAAGTGTCAAAGTATGGAGATGTCCTATTTGTATTAGTTGAGAATTAATTTTGAATATGAGCATAAGCAAATGAACAAGGTCACAATTGTTTCTTCATTGTTTATTGAAATAATTATGAATTTCTAACGCATTGTACTATTTTCTTGAAGACCATGTGCTTGAGTAAGTACATTTGGGCTGTGTACATAAGAAGGATAAAAGTAAGGTACAACCCCAAATACCAACATGCACCACTGTCCATTGTTTTGAAATTGCTATTTGATGGCATTGAGCAGCAATATTGACTTATGGTGAAGGAGGTAGATGGAGTCAAGGCCTCTACCTTATTTACTAGCTAATGACATTTATGACTTTGTTTGTTTTAGAACCACACTTGGAGGATGTGGTGGTGTGGTTCTCAGAGCAATCTAGCAACTCTACTATTCAATGGAACCTTTCCCTTGTACAGATAGGTATGTTACATATTTGCTTTTAATTCAAGAAAGCCTATCCATTTGCGTATGGTATTAGGGAAGAATAATGCATATTGTCAACTAGAGGTGTGTGAAATGTTGTACATTTAAATAGAATATAAGTAGTGAAGTTGTATTTATAATTTTGTCCTTCGAAGAGTAAGATTGAAAATAAAAGATCAATGTTCAGCAAGTAATTGAATACTACAAGTATCAATTGCTAACTTCCAAGTTCTTCATTATTGTCATGATTTGTTTCTTGTACATCATTGTAGTTGATACCTAAATTGCCTTGTATCCTCTTGAATTTTGTGTAGGAAAACCTACGTAAGCATCTATTGGAGCCAGATGAAATTAGGGAGCATGGGGAGCTACTTGAAGCCATGATTCTAAAATCAAAAGCGTTTCACTTGGCGGTCCAATTACTTTATGGTTGTAAACTTTGATAGTGACATTATCCTTACCTAAGTTTTTATCACAACCTGATGTATAATCTGTACTGTGATGCTTGTAGTTGTTATACAACTACACTAGAACATGGTGTACATTTCAAACTATCTTGCAATACCAATGTGCTTTACGTCTTCACCATCATGATGCGCTTGAGAATATTTGCGTATTATTAAATTTCAATTGGAACTTTCAAATTTTTCTTTTGAAGCTGTCCTTGAATTATAATTTCATGATTTTATGATTTTGTTTATCAATTGATAGTATCAATTGAATGGCAATTAAAAGTATTACAAATATTTTGATTTGTAGGATTTTCAAATGTTGTACCGTATGGATTAGGCAATCAAGACTGTTATTCTTACAATTTGTTTTTAAGCTACAACAGTGAATATATGAATTGAATTTTCAAATTGCAAACAACTGATTAATATACACCCAAATCAATTTCAATTTATATCTTCATATTTAATAACCATTGTTGCACTACAAATAGCAATGACATTATTGCTATGAATTTTCCATGTAATTCAAAACACATAAAATGCACGACAAAGATGATCCATTTTTGTGCCTGATTTGTGTTGTTTGCACACTTGTGATTAACGTATAGAAGTTACATAGTTAATATAAATTACAAAGTAGTGCCATTTCTTTGTAATTACCGTGTGCATCGTAACGATGCGATAATTTGCAAATTAACGTACGCACCCATGAAACAATAGTAACTACACAGTAATTGCTGACAATTCGTTGGTCCTGGACTTTGAGATGTGCGACTTCCACGCTAGCTTTTAGAACAACTCAAAAATCACCAAATCAAAATAAGTAAGAAAGATACTATCAGAGGAACTAGGTGCACGTCTTGAAGACAGCAAGCACCAAAAATCCCATGGCTACCTGTGGCCACTGTGTCAAGTGTATACTAGCACGTATCTGTCCAGGAACAGAAGACGATAAGGAAAATCTGACAAATTTAATTTCCAAGAAATGAAATGCCTCTACAACGAGAACTTCCAATAGGGAAAACTCAAACATTCCGGTCAAACAGTCAATATTCCATTTACAATCGTGTCTCCAAAATGACATCTATAATGTCACAAGAAGTCACAAGAAGTCTACAGTTCGAAACGTCTACAGTCCTCTATAATCGATATCTAAATGATACTCGGATGGTGTAGTACTCGGATGATATCTCAGTTAATATTTCGTTGAAAACTCAGTTGATATCAGAGTTACAAAAAAATGCTTGCTCTGTACTGTGTTGGGACACATTCTACACGAAGTTGTATTAATGAACATGCTTGATAGTAATGAAATGCATGGCTCTGTTTCTTCACTTGTGATGCTTCAGGATAGTGCTCATCCAACGATAGTCCTCAAACCCTCCTGAGGAAAATGGAAAGTAGAAAAAGATAGATGACCATTCAGATTTCGAGTTATTTGATAGTTCTGGATAAATTGATCTGAAATTGATGTAGTAAATAGCACATACCTTGCAACCAAATTCAGTGCTGACCAAAACCGATTGTTGAAGGCATCCAGCTGGGAAGCAGTAATGATAAAATCCCCTGGGGCAACCCCGGGTATAGTTGCAGGATCTTGATCATAAATCTGATCAGCAGGTAAAACCAGACTATCCCCAGTGTAAGGAACAACTGCATCCAGCATAAGGGCCTGTGCCCTACCGATCGAAGGTCCATAGGTTATGCCAGGTCTGGCAGAACGCATTCTTGGCACACAATGCCAGCGCTCAATGAGAATAGTACGAGCTGCCTTGTTGACATGTAAAAGCACGGCAACGCGGGTTTGGCCGTTGCTATTCCTTAGCCAGTACGCCATATCCGCTTGAAGCTGACTCAAAGACTCCGAAACACCGATTTCGACCACAAAGGACGGCCAAGCAGTAGGATCAAGGCGAGTAGTAGGCTTGTATGAAATATCCGGCTCTTTAGACCTACCACGAGAGTTCACATATCTACACGTACCGGTAGGAAATAAAGAACTCCGCGCAGGCTCCGTCAAAATGGACTCAAAAGTTCGCACGAACTCGCCGCTTGCGCCATCGTGAGCTAGACCTCCCATCAACTTCACAATAAGCGTCTGCTCAACCGAGTCATAGAGACAAGACATCCTGGGAAGGGTAGAGGCCTTTCTCTCACGTAAACGAGAAATACCTTCAAAGTCCTGAATTCGGACACCACTGAAAGCCAAAAAAGGGCAACCAATGCCCTTATCAACAATCTTCAACAGAGCCCGACACTTCGACTTGAAAGCTGCTGCAGAAGAGAAACTGACAGTCTCGATATCGGGGTATAAATCCAACAAGCTATCCTCCTGTGACCCCGAGCCGCGTCTCGAATCGATCGAAGTACTGTAACTTATTACAGACTCGGCCTCCCAGTCCTCTCCGTATAGCATCGCCATTTCTCGAATCACAGACCTAACCAAAGTAAAACAGTAGAACAGAAAATTTAAAAACAGTAAAACACGTTATCTCAAGTAAAGCACGCTACCGTGACAGAGCCATCTCGACTGCTGGTAAAGAACACTCTAACGATTAGATCCAACATAGGCACAACCAACAAATTGACGTGCTTCTTGATCCTTTAAGCAAGTTTGGAGACCAGGCTGCGATTGGCGGATAGAGGTACAAGCTCCAGCAAATGAAGGAAAATAACGTCATATTCTTAAGCATCACTGCAACCCATAATTACAAAGGAGATGAACGAACACTAGCACGACCTCGACCTTCAATCCACGAAACAAACAGAACAGAATCTAGAACATCGCCATACCCTCGCCAGACCCACAATCTCATCATCGTGATCACTAATTCGTCACCAAGAACAAGCTCCAATCCAAAAAGCGACACGTATCGACACAACGCAAATCCAGAACCCACCCGCAAACCATATCCAACCGGCATAAACAAGAATCAGTAGAAAGATTCAGAAGCTGCTTCCACCCACCTCTCAAAACGATCTCTAAAATCCTCAATTCAAACTCCCCAGCTCCTCCGACCCACAAATGCAGCGTCGCCTCGAAGCAATTGACGAAACTCCGCTCTCCTCAATGCGCCCACGCCAGCAGAATCTCCGTCGAATCCAAGCAAGAACTG
Source organism: Pseudisothecium myosuroides (assembly GCA_951799445.1). NCBI lineage: Eukaryota > Viridiplantae > Streptophyta > Bryopsida > Hypnales > Lembophyllaceae > Pseudisothecium > Pseudisothecium myosuroides. Next base: position 34,488,409 of record OX637287.1, on the reverse strand, counting down.
CACCCAACGATCGCGCACAACATCCCAATTATCTCCACCCCCGCGAACAAACTTTTTCAACGACGGACGGGGCCAGTCACCCAAAACCTAAACCAAAATAGGTTTTCAACCGTCCGATCCAGGCGGCTCAGATCGGACGGCACACACTGATCCCCGCAAACCCTACCCACATCCAATCCAAGCCGTCGATCTAATCTTCACCGTCAATTCTGCACAACGATCCAATTGATCCAGCCGTCGATTCTCTCAACTGATCCGTTGATCACTTTGTTGATTTTCTAATTTTAGAGTGACATTGTAACTTTGGTATATACCATGATGTTATACATTATAATGTACATTTATGGTTCTAACTTCTAAGGTTAATTAGAAAACCTTGAAACTCAAATGCTTCGATTTTCATGAATAACTTTAGTCCCTAGTAGTTGCTCCACTCTTATTGGTTACTTTCAAAAGCTTAGATTGATTTTAACTCCTAAAGGTTGATCACTATGTTTCACTAATAAAACATTTCAAAATTGCCATTTCTAATGAAAAAAGCTATAATGAAAAAAATTACTTATTTTGCATATTCAATTGTAAGACCTTGTACAAGACATGTATACAAACATGTAGAAAAAATTTCATACACTTTGACCAAGTAGATTGTAAGATGTTAGTGTTCGAAGTAGAAAAAGGATTTTAGACTTTGAATTTCCTTTACTTTTTTGCACTAAAGAGTTTTCAAGTATCTTTATGATGGGGAATGGAATTGAAAATCTGGAATTAAAATTCATTTCCATGTGCATGTCAAATCTAACAAAAGTACTCTAAAAGGAAAAAAGAAAAAAATTCTTCACGGATATTATGAAATAGTTTTCATCTTTAATGTTATGTAGAAATAATATAAGATGGAAGGAAAAATTACATCTTAATGGTTCCGAAATGAAATTGATGTATTGGCTTAAGAATAGTCCTTTGTTGTAGGAAGTAGTTTACACGTGAGGGATGTTTTAGTTTTGAAAAATGGCAAAATTTAAATTTGGAAATGAATCTTGTACGTTATTTTCTTAAGAGGATTCTCTAATTGCCTGCAATATAAGGCACTTCATAACTTTCACATCACTTATTCAAATGGAATGAGTCAAAGCTTTTTAGAAAGACATAAATATAATCTATAATAAAAACAAGAAATAAATAAATATTTTGTAGCCTAGAGTTGAGAATTTTGGGCTTTTGAGAGCACAACTTTTTCTCCTACACACAAAATGAAATTATAATCATATCCCCATAATGACAATATATTCTCTAACCTCCCAAAAAAATTCTAAAAGGTGTAGTAAGATTTGACATTTTGAAAGCTTGCCTAAAATCCTAAAACCCTTTTCTAAGACTTTGAATCTTAGGGGTTAAAAACTATGGAGTTTCTTTGTTTTGTTAAATCAAATTATGGAACAAATGGTATTGGATTTGGGTGAGATTCTCTGCTAAGTCCAATTGTAAAGTAGTATTGATTTAGGGTATGCGCAAGTTTGCTTTATGCAAATAATTTGTAAGGTTGACGTTTTTCCTCATGATACTATATTTCTAAAATGTATCATTGAACCCCTTGAATTTTGACTACATTTCACTAAAGGCATTTCAAAATGGCCATTTCTATAGCAATCAATCAAAATTAGAAATATTGTCAAATTTTTGAGATTCAACCATAGGATCTTGTTTATTTGTATGCAGTAGCTCCTAGAAGTTTCATAAAAAGGATCTTTATAGGAAAAGTGTTTTTCTTTCAAGTAAAGATTGAAGAACTTTTGACTATCTTTTTTTAAACCATTTCTAGACTTTGATGTTCAATATAGAATAATATATGAGGGTTGAAAATTAAAAAGTGCGTTGATGCAAAGGTCATTGAGCTAAAAATCAAAATCCAAAAGTTAGAAAAAAACCCTCTAGTCTACAAATTCTTTCAACAATATCTATGCGTGAAGAATGGCATTTGATCACGAGCAATGTTAAATTGAAAATATTTTGAATTAAGAACTTTCCAATGAATTTTCTAAAAATGCATCAAATTTCTAACTATAATATTTCCAACACCACACTTGGATTTAACATTACTAAAGCCAAAAACACATTTTGGGTTGTTTGGAACTTTAGGAATTTGATCATATCACGTGTCTTGACATTGATGCAACCTACAATGTTCTCGGCCTTGTCATGCCCAAAAAATCCATGAAACGTACATGATAAAAATCCTAAATTTTTATAATTCTTTGACATAACTATATATTCTTCAAATATTTTGAGAAATCTTTGTCCTTTCAAATATGTAAACTATTTAAACTAGAAGAAATAATCATTGTATCTTAAAGTACCTTGGCATCAACCACAAAAATTTGTACTTCTAATTCTATAGAATTTAGGAGACCTAGGGTATAGAACTAAAACACAAAAGAGTATTTTTTATTTTCATGAATTAATTTTTTAAAGTGACATCTTGGCTTCAAATTTCATAAAAGCTAAATGCATTTTTTTTGCGTTGAAGAACGTTTGGATTTCATTTATAAACCTAGTTGATTATATATGTCTCATTTTTTAGGATAAGATATTTGTCTAAACCTCCAATATTAAGGAAATTTAATTTCTTTTAGAAAAAAAAATTGAAAACTTCACACTCAAATCTATACGATTACATTAAAGATTACATCATGTACAACCATGTGATATAAGAGAACTAAAGTTTAGACAATATTTAATTTAATTTAATTGTGAAACTAATAAATTATCTAATCTTTGCATTTCAAGTTTGCAATCTATAGTTGGAATAAATACGGAATTTTAAACCTAATTCATGCAAACATTTACCTTCATCACAAAATTAAATTGAGTGGTTGATGAATTTTATACTGTCATAAGGGTGAAGAAAAATCAGTTTAATGTTGAAAGAATTGAAATTTAAGAAAATCAAATATACTCTATTTTATCCAAGAATCAATGAACTCAAATTAGTTCCAAGCATTTTGGATTTTGACAGTTGAACTCAATTGAGTTGGTAGTATTCACCTTGTTTGGATAAAAATCTAGTTGTAAATCCAACATATAATATGGTAAATAGTCATTGATAAGCCTATTTTTTGGTAGTGTAGTAAAAATAGGAGAGAATATTTAATTCATGGATATTTTATTAGTCTTTTATAATTCATTAGAAAAAATGAGGTGTAGTTAGATTAATAATGTTTTCGATGTTTTTATGCTCTGTACATTGTATTACAATTGTAAAGCTATCGTATTTTGAAACATGAAAATTTTCTATTATTCATTATTATGGCACACAATTAAAGATGCTCTTATTTTTTTTGAAGCAAGATGGAGTTTTTTTATATAATTTTAAAGTATACTCCCCTAAATATCTAATAGGCCATATTGGATGCCATTGGATTGTCTCATTTCAACTAGAAGTGAGGATTCTATTGTGGTTAATTAATAAGTCTCCTCCTAGCTTAAAATTCTTGTTAGTACAATATTCACACTCTATAACCCCTATGACATAGTGGTCAAATTCTCATTTATTCAAAAATGAAAACTTCGAGGCCAATGCATGCGTTTGTGCATGAGCCACATGATCAAAATGAAATCATTTATACTCGTTGGTAGAGGCCCTCATACCTTCCAAGTTTAGAGTCCAAAAACTAGTAAAATAAATAGTTTCTTCATTTGGACTCAAACAAATCTAAATTCTTGATCCAAAAATCTATAGAATTATATAGATCAAACTTCTTTATTCATTATCAACTAATCAAGGTTCATACAATTAAAACTTTTTTTATTTGTCCTATTGGTGAGTGACATCAATTTACAAAGTGATACTATTTTTGCAATGACTTTAATACCGTGCCTTTTCAAATAGAATAAATTAGTGTTGTGTTGTTAGAGGGAATTTACATGATAAAAATCTTTCTTGGAAAAGTTCTATGAATATTTTTTAAAGATGAGGGGAATCTTTTCTCCTACATTTTACGTTGATGAAAATGCAAAAGCTTATTGTTTACCATGGGTTAAATTTTTTGAAAAATTTAATTCATATTTAGAATCAAGGACATTATATTTGCTTTCAGATGCCATAAAATACCACTTCAAAATGAAATGAAGGTTGTTATTGCTATCTCCAAACAGTGGGATTAAAAATTCTTCCCCCACCATAGAATACATTAGAGGATTTTTGAGCCCTCTAATGGACCGCAAGTTCCTTGGCCTGTTTTTTGTTGTGAATGCTGCCAGCTGCGCACGCTGACGTGGTCGTGCGAATGCCAGCTAATTTCAAAAAAAAAGTTAAAATTTTTTCCTATTTGTTTTTGCATTTTAGTAATTTTAATTTTAGAAATTAAAAAAAAAAACAAAAAAAAAACAGACAATTTTTGTTGTTCCTTTGCTACGAGGGGAACAACGGGGAACAGGCCCAAAACGGTTTCTTCGAGGCCTCAAATCTCCCCTAATGCTAGTAGCACTTCTTAAGTACTTCACAAACCAATCAAACTTCATTGGTTTATTATATAAAATCAAATGTTTCAAAAATTTGATATTTTTCAGACAATAATTTGAAATTTCTATGACTCCTAGAAAGCATGTGATTTCATCTTTGAAATTCAAGAATGAAAACATCATTCATATTTTTGCAAGATGGAAATAAATAGGGTGAAAGATTGAAAGGCCCAAATATGTGTTCATAGGCCTATCTTTTCAAGACTAACATCTAAAGTTCCAAGGCCTTTTTTACATCAAAATCTATATTTTCAATTCAAATAACAAATATTTTAAGATTTGTTTTGTATATCCCACTATAGGATCTTGCACTAAACTAGTTTGAAAAGGTTTGGAAGAAATTTTTAAAAAGATGACAAAATATGAGTGTTTAAAGTGAAGTAAATAAGTTTTGTTTGTTTGTAGTCTAATTAGATTAAAAGACTTTGAAGTTTGAATCCTCTCAACTTCAATTTTTTGTATCATAAATTGTGAAATAAGAAAATCTAATGTTGAAGAATAAAGCTCAAAGAGTTGAAGGAAAAAAATTCTCTACCCCTTGTAATTATTTTTCATTCTTAAAGAAGTCATGAAATCAAAGCAAGTACAAGATAGAAGGAAAAACTAAATTTTTGATAGCTCTAAGATGGAATTGAAATGCTCTAATCCTAATAATAAGATTGTTTTAGAAACCAACCCAAACTATGTGATTTTTTTCTTAAATTGCTAAAGTGGAGTTCAAAAATAGATCTAATACATAATTTTCTCGTGAAGTTGCTAAGATAGTCCAAAAAACAAGAAGCTTTAAAATCCTTGCATTACTTATCCAAATAGAATGAATCAAATCTTTTGCATAAAAAATTCATAATCCTTAAGAATTTTGTTAACTAATTATTTCAAATTTTTGAATTATTTTGTTTAGGCTTATTGTGGCATAAATTTTGCGCCTACACATCGATCAAATGGAAAATTATATTCACAAAAAGTTAATAATTTTTTTGATCTCAAAAGAAATTCAAAAAATCTTGAAAAAAATTGAGATCTTAGGTGCGTACTTAAACCTTCAAGAATCCCTTGAGGGGACTATTGGAAATATAGGAGTTAACCCCTAAAGGACCAAGCCTTATTTTCACCGAAAATGCTGTAGAAACTGCCATTTCCAGTACAAGTACCAAAGTTTGGAAAAAAAAACTTTTTTAGACACATTTAACCATAGGATCTTGTAGTACACGTGTTTGAGAATAGTATGACGTGGAAAAAATTTCAGAATTTTTCACCATTAGATTGCAAGATATTAATGTTTCAATTGACAAAAACACATTTTTGGTCCCTGCAAAAACCCGGGCAGCTACACTTCATGAGGTCATATTTATATGGAAATATGTCCAAAATGGTGGTGCCTCTTTGGATTAATTTTTCAAGGCAAGTTGGCTATATGCTTGATTTTTTCAAATCATTTGGAACTGTACAACATATAGGAAAAAAATAGTAAGTAGAAAGAGGTAGAAAATAATTCAAAACACTAAATTGTTAATAATTTATTTATGAAATTAAAAAATTCTAATCCCAATGGTCATAATGTTGTGATAAACAATATAATTTTTATGGCTTTGTTTTTTTTCAAAGATATTGAAAATTAAATTAGATAAACGAACTCAAAGTTTATTTTAGAGTAGAAAATGAATATTTATCCATAACTACCCGCAAACTAAAACTCCTCCGATAACTTTCATCCCATTGATCAAAATGAAATAATTCAAGACCTAAAACCACATACATAGATCTAGAGAATGAGTTTCAAATTTTTATTTTTGAAAAAGGTGATTCTTTCTGCTTAGATTGCCCGCACTCGGAAAGAAACTACATATTATACAATAACTTTTTAATTGTGTTGTCAAAAGTTGTGAAAATTGTTGGGCCTTAAAGATACTCCTTGACCACACATTGTGTAAGCATTTCAAAGAAGAAAAATGAAAATTCCATTCGTAGTGAATTGCCCAAAAAATCTATGATGTCAAAAAATAGGCTTTGGTCCTTTAGGGGTTAAGGACAACCTTCCATACTATTATCTCACAAAATTAACCTTAAAAGAATGCCAATATGTTTTGTGTCCTTTGGATGGTCAACCAATCTGTGGGCATGTTGAAGGCGCAACGGGGTAAACTTCCTTGTAGACATTTGGATATCATGTGCGGCCAAAGCTTTTTTTTGAGGGGATATTTCGAGGTTTATGATTTATTTTTTGAGGGGATATTTAGAGGTTCATTGGTTTTATTTTTGAAGGGGTATTTAAAGGAAAGAATTTCCCCCTACAATTCCAAGTTCCAAGTATCCTCTTGTAACACTCTTGAAGATTTGGGCATATTTTTATGACCTCAATTTTGGACATGATTTTTTGAACTTATTTTAAAAAGGAAAAAAAATGAAGGGTGGAAGAATATGGTTTTCATTTCAATTAGTATATTAAAAATGAATTATGCTATCCAAACAAAAAATATTCTAACCAAGTAAATATTGAAATGTATATATAGATATATAGATATATACTTTGAAAGATTTGAGTCATTCCATTTGGATTAATGATGTGAAAGTTATGGAGCATCTTTCTTTGTGGGATTACATCATCTTCTTTAGAAAATAACATATAGAATCTATTTTTTAACTCAATTCTTACAATGAAGAAAAAAACTAAAATTTCTCAAGATTTTCTTTGTTTGTTAGAGCAACCTTACCATTGAATTCAATGTATTTCAATTTCATCTTAAAAGTATTAATCATTTATTTTTTCCTTCTATCATGTCTCTACTTCCATTTAACAAGTTTTTGTCTTTGAACTTTTTCCTTGAACTTTGGATTCAATTCTTCAATATAGAAACTTTTTATCTTTAATTTTTTAATTTAAAAATTTGAAGATAAAAAGATTCAAAGTCTTCTAATCTCGTTCAACAAGTTTCTTAAAAATCTGGTTTTTTTACTTTGGAAAAGGTAATTTTGACTATTTTGTCACAAATAAAAGAATTTAGGACTTTAGAAGTGAAGAGGACTTATTTGAGAGGGAAATAAAGTACAAGACACCTTGGGCACCAGAAATAGACAATTGAAATGAACCTACACAATCTCATAAATCTTAAATTAGTCTATAAGGGATCAAATAATACTATAATAGTAAAAGCCGTTAAAACAAATCTTAAGCCTACTAAGGTCCGTTTGACTTTTGGCAATAGTACAAATAAGATATTATTTTATCCCATCATTTGAGATAATATGAACATTTATTATTTGTTATTCCTATTTTTATTGTATTTACACCACTGCCAAAAGTCAAATGGACCTTTCTAGGCCCAAGATTTTTTGTATTATTAATTTGTTATACATATAGTTTTATAAGAAGGTGTATATTACCACACCAACTATACTTAAATTAAATGCTTTGAGGGGATTTGGTAGGATTAACTTTCAGGGTTCAAGGTCTTTGAATGGAAATTTAAGGATTTAGAATAGATTCCTATTATATCAAGTTTTTATTATAATTTTTTATACTTTTTTGAAGATAGTAAAATTGGTGCTCAAGAAAAGAAATTATACCCTCATAAATATAAAATGCTCATGTGCCGTGTAGGCAACATAAAATTAAAAGAATACCAAAAAATTATTATTATTATTGTTTGTTACAAGGAATATATAGAAAACCTTTATTTGTTTCATTTGGATTATTTAGTAAGTGAAATTTATGAATAATATTGTTTTGTAGGCAATCAAGTAATTTTTTCAAATAAATAATGCAACAGAATCATTTTTGAGTTCAACTTTTACAATCCTTTTAAAACAAAGAGGTCCATATTATACAAATTACTTGATATTCAAATCCACATATTAGAATTGACATGTATGAATTTCATTTTAGAACTATTAACAATTTTTTTTCACACCTTTGATTTTGTATCTTCTTCTACTTAACAACATTATTAAAACAAATCATTTTTTCATTTTTTTCATTTTTTTTTATCTTCGACTTTAGTCACCTCAATCATCCATTATGATTTATAAAGATCAAATCTACAACTCAGGTGTGCAAGAAATAGAAATGAAGATGCTTTAAATTCTGGAAAACCTAATAAAGAAACATAACAAATTTTTTTACATTCAAATCTAATAATTACAACTTTTTTGGTTAAAGCTTTTGAAAAATATTCTACACATTTTCATTGTGTCTAATGCAATATTAAAATCCAAAAAATATTTTTTCATTGTTGCTTTTTGAGTTTGAAAAGGGAGTTTTGGAGTATTTTCTAATGAAATATAGGAATGAATCTTAAGAGACTAAAATATAAAATAAAATAAAATAAAAATCTTGAAAGTGGTTGGAGGGTTGCTATTATGTGAGCTTAGGATTGTAAGTACATGAGCCTAAAAGATTATAGACCTATGTTATAGGTGTTTATATTATAAAAACCTTTTGTAACTATAATATAAATACCTATATTATAGGTGTTTATATTATAAGTGCCTTCAAAGGCGTTCCCAGCCTCGGCACTAAGTCCTCCTAAGAGGAGGGTATCCGCCTCCAGCGACCTCCCTCCCCTCCAACGACCTCCCTCCCCTCCGGCGACCTCTTCTCTACGACCCCTCCCTCTTTGCCGTACGACTCCAGGGTTTATTTCCCAAGCCAAATGGTTTTCCACAAACCATTTGGTTTCAAGAGGTTGAAGGCAAGTACTTGAAGATCAACCTCGTCATTGCAAAACTTGGAGGTACTATTGTATTTGTTATTGAGGGTGCTTTGTTTTGAATTTGTTTTGTAGCTTTATGGATATGTTTTTTGTGTTTGTTTGTACATCTAGGGGTTTTTTTTGCTTCAAAATTCATACAACTTCTTTAGTTATGTAGCTTTCTTTCTTTGGTATTTGTGTTTAGGGCTGTGGGTGTTGTTTTAACTACCTTTATTTGTGTTTAGGGTTGTGGATTTAGAGTGTTATATTGAGGAGATTGAAGTGTAGCGTTCCATTTTGCTTCAAATTTGATGCAATTGTGTTTATTTTGCAACTTGCTTTCTTCAAAGTTTTTGTGTTTAGTTTTTGTCTTTTGAATTCGTGTTATTAGAATTGTAAGAATTGAAAAGTGAGAGGTGTATTGTTTGAGAAGGATGGCTCCTCGCAAGAGGAAAAGAGAATGGAGAAGCAAGGAAGAGAAAGAGAGGAGGAAAGTAAATTGTGAGTTGGAGAATGAAAAAAGCGCTTACCGTGAAGCTATGAAACGTTGTGAGAAAGCAGTGGATGTGAAGTTTGAGAGAGAGAGGATCAAGTATGCTAAACTTGATGAATTGAGTGAAGAGGTGAAGAATTGTCCATTGGTGAAGGCAATAAACAATGGTTTCTTGAGTTTTTTAAGAGGAATTCGTATCAAAGACAAGTCTTTTTTGCTTTCAATTCTTTTGAATTCTGGAGATCCACTTGTTTCTGGAGTTTGAGTTGGTTTGAAGAAGTATAGAGAGGACTTAGACAAGGAAGTCTTGGAGGAACGGAAGATGGAGATTGAGCTTATGGAATTCTCAATACATTTTTCAAGTAAGTTTACTTATGTATTGTACAATCATTCTTAATTTGTTATTTCTTGTATGAACTCTAATTAATTGAAATGACTTTCAATGAGTATGAAGGACTTCACGTGTTGAGCAATCTTTTCCCCTTCCATAGTATTGACAGTTTTGTATGGAATTGACATTGTCTTCGAATGTGTAGAAGACGAATGGGAAAAACAACCATCAAAACGAAGTAGAGCAAAAGCGTTGGCCGCTGTACTTCAAGCAAATGAGTTTGACTACGCAAATTCCTTGTATGATGACGAGGAGGAGTGGAAGAACCAATGGATACATAAGAAGATGGCGAAATGGGCACTTCTGTATCCTATAAGGAGGCAAAAAACCTAAGATCGGAAGAAAAAAATGGAGTTGGAGCATGAGGGAGAATGTGGCATTCAAAATTCAAGGCAAGTAGTAAACAAAACCAAATCTACAACAACTCCTTCCAAAGCAAAGGCCAAATTGAAAGGGAAGCCAAATCAAAGGGGATATGAAAGGTGAACCTCTACATACAATTAAAATATAGTTTTTCAAGACATAGATTTCAATGATGGTATTTGTGAAATGGACATGTCACATATATATGTACTACAGGGTTCACACTTCTAATACAGTTCTATGTTTATAATATCATTTGACATTCACTTGGTGATCACAATTGCGGCATGCCATATATTCTATATTTCCCTCTATCATGGTCTTTGTAAAGCAAATATCACATACCACTTTGGGGACTCTTGGGAAAATGGCTCTTTTCTGTTTTGATGTAGTCACTAGAATGTGAGTCGGACATTTGGAAGGAGGACATTGCTTCATGTTGTCAATATCTTCTACAACTTCACGTTTCTTGCCTTTTCCCATTCTTGTACGTGTAACATTTGCTTGAAGAGTACTTATAGAACCTTTTGATGGAAGTGCAATACGAGGAGGCCTTTCAAAAGTGAAAGGTTCCTTAAATGATGAGATGAATTTTTTTGCAAGGTCCTTTTTATGCTCCAATTCTTCAATAGTAAAGTCGTGTATAGAGAACTTTGTCTTCCCTATAAGAACCTCCATTTCTTCTAGAAGTGAAGAAAATTCTTCCACATGATGACTTCCTTTGTCACTAGCACTTTTATTTTGTGCAAAGGAAGATTGTGTTGTTATTGATGTTGTCATTTCAATATCGTCCAGTTCCACAAATGATTCTTGAAAATGCAATTCTTCATTATCGCATTGTAAAGAAGGGAAATGTTTGGCCATAATGAATTGCATCCCTATAATGTGTTTGTATGTTGATACTTCTGATGCACAATTGCAGAAATGAGAATTGAGTGAAATATCATAGTAAGTGCTTGGACAAGACTCACTTCTCACTCGAAATAAAGAGTGCTCCACATCGAGTGTTTCCAATACACTTCCAGGATTCTCTTCATAAGCTTTCAAGATTCTTTCACCTCCCTTTAGACGACGTTGATGCAATTTGTCATTGGCTCTTTTTGAAAATCTTCCTGAGTCAACTGTATTTCAATAACAATATGAACATAATAAGTTCTTTTCTAAAACAAAATTACATAAAACAATGGAGACAAAAGAATAAGACACTACATACACAGTTAGTGCACTCACTTATAATTTGTACTTGTTTGAAATGGTCAACTAAAGTTGGTCCTCCCATTTTAGTTCCATCCGATGCACTTCCAATGATAGATACTATAAGATTTCGTAGTGAGCAATTCACTTTGCCTTGAAGTAAAGAGTACTTGATCCACTCCCAATGTCTCTCAATGTGATTAGTGGTATCCATACCACCGTAATTGAAAAGTCTTCCCCATTTTGGCCAAAGAGATCTCCATGGTACACTTACTCCTGTCCAACCAACTTCCAAGTATGCAATAACGTTTGGCATGTGCTTGAAATCAATGTACAGTTTTTGTACATTATAGTTGAAGTGCTCTTCACTTGGACAACACATAAGAATATGTAACATACTCTAGAGCTTGTTTCTTTCCATGTCAGGTACACGACTGAGAAGATTTTCACTCCAAGCTTTTAATGCATGAAAGTGACAAAGTAATATACGTGCAGCAACTTGTTCTAGTACATTGTCTTTTGTCTCCCAACAATATGGATCTTTAGAAGTCACTTTTTGTATAGAATTGAATGAAGTTTTGTCTTTGTCAATGATAATGGCAGATGGTCTAATCTTCCCAATAGAAGCAAAAACAATGTTGAAAGTCACTTCAATTGCAATTCCCTCATGTCCTTGTTTCTTACAAGTATTGCACAACATGTAGAAAACAGGCATACCTTTGCCATCTTGATTAGGAACAATGCCGGCATATAGTGGTAAACCATAAGGATTTGTCTTGAAAGTAGAATCAAAAGCCCAAGACTTGCCCATTGAAAACTTCATTGCACACTCTCTCATGAAGTCATCTTGAATGACTACAATAAATGGCCTCTTCAAACGGTCTTTGTTGTTTGGATCGAAGGGTTGGTAATAAATCACCTTCCCTTGTTTTTGTAAATGTATGAGCTCTACATTTGCGGCATCCCAATCATCCTGTCGTAAAGAATCTACAAGAAGATAAACAAAGATATTGATTAATACTTATGCTAACATTTTGTTAGTTTCCTATAATAATGAAATGTAGAAGAAATTGAAGAACTTTAAGAAAGCTTACCCTTTAACCTCATAGAGTATAGCAATTGCTCTACTTCTTTTGGAATGAGATAAAATCGGAAAGTAACTTTCTCCAAATAGGGCACCATTTCTTCAATCTTCTTTTCCTCATGTTTAGAAGACAAGGCAACAATAGAAGAGGAAACCATTCTCTTCAAATTCTCCATTGCAATAGATAGCACAATTGGATGCACAGGTAGAAAGAGTTTATCAACTTCGGATCCTGGTATATGGCCACTGTGCTTCGTGTGCACAAAAATTGTAGCTTCTTGTCTTTCCTCCATTCCACATGCCACATCTCTATTGACAAACGGGAGCACAATTTTGATTTGAAAGGAACAATTACATGATCTGGACTTCCTCTCTCGTTTACCATCTCTAGAATGAGAACCTGTAACATCTTTCTTTCGAAGTCTAGTTCTTTTCTTTCCACCTCTATGGCATCGATAGTACTTCACAGTGTGGAGTTTGCTTTGGTAAGTTCGAACCCATCGTTGCAAGACAAGATGAGTTTCACAAACTCTATCCAGTACAATATCCACTTCTTCACATGGAACTTTATGGACTTCATTCCAAAACTTAGAGTCTTCACAACTTTGACAAGATTGAAAGCATTTCTCTACAAAGGATGTAGGTATTCCTCCTCTTCTAATGTCAGTACTCCAGAGTTTTCGAATATTGTTAAGCTGTGTTTTCAAAGGCAAATGTTTGCCATTATCATCAACATGGGCTTCTTGCACTATTTTGTGCCACTCTTCAATAGCAGGAATTTGTCTACCATTTGCATCGCTTAGAGGAGACAACCCAATATATATAATAGTGTGTAACATCATGGTGTAAACCAAAGTTACTATGTCATTATAAAATTACAAAGTCAACAAACCATGGTTAAAAGTCCAAAGTTCAAAATGCAATAAAATATCAAATTTTAATAAATTTTCCAAATTTTTCAATTGGAGTAGAAACTTCAATTGATAAACTTCATTTCTTTGTTGGTCAAAAATTCTGAAAAAAATAATATTTTTATAGCTAAAATTTACACTAGAATAATAATGACCAAAATACACTACAAGGATTATATGTGGATTAATCTTGTAAAGAACAGATATTCAAATTTTGAACAACACATGAACGCAAATACATCTTAAGTATACAAAAATGTTTTTTTTTCATATACTAATTTTTTGAAGATTCTTATGTTAGTTCTTTAACATTTGTATGGTGTAGATTTTGAAAACTTTGCTTTGCAAATATTCTATAGTTCAAAAGATATTAGTAGATATGGCTTTAAAATATAACCTTTTTGTTCAAAAAATGATCTTTCAAATATGACTTGAGTGAAAAAATAAACTAATAGTCTTCAAAAAGCAATAATCATAACATTACATTCTCAATTTATTTTTTTGAATTCTTGGAGTATAATTTGTCTTTACAAATTTGGAAATCTAGACCATCCTTTGGTCTTTAAGATTTTAAGGGATTAAGCACCTTCTTGTTTTGAAAAATTAATAAGACAACGGTGAAGGAATAGTCAATACTATTCACTTAACTGCTAAAGTCCCAAAGTCCCTAGAGGGACTCTTGAGATTTTGAGTAGGCTTGTGTGATCTCAATTTTTGACCTAATTTTTTGAAACTTTTTTGAAAGATAGGAAATCTGATTATCTTTCTAGGGATATCATTTTTATTCCAATTGGTGTTTGGGAGCAAAAATTATGCTACTTTAAGTCCAAAAAGGAGCTCAAGGGCAGCCCAAAAGAAATCACAAAAAATAATTTTTTAAATTTTTTCCTCAAAGATTGTATTCTTGTCTACCTTTGAAGCTTTGATTCATTCTATTTGGACTAGTGATGAGAAAGTTATGGACAATCTTGTTTTTCAAGCAATCTAAGCATCTTCTTGAAAAAATAACTTATAGAATTCATTTTTGAATGCAATTTTTACAATTTTTCAAAAACATTGGATAGAGAGGGTTAAATTTGCTTACTCATCGTTGGGATTACATCTCGAACTTAGTGGCTTCAAACCTGCGTACCATAGTCGTACTGATTTAGTGGCTTCATACCTGCGTACCATAATCGTACTGATTACGTGTATTTGGACGCACTGAATCAGTGCAAAAACAATGAATATCAATAACGTATGATTCTTGTACTATTATTAGTACAATTTACGTGCATTTTGGATACCACATTTGTATAATTAAAGTACATAAATTGTATGCTTTTAAAACCCTTTTTAATGACACTGGTTCAATGCGTCCAAATACACGTAATCAGTATGATTATGGTACGCAGGTATGAAGCCACTAAATCAGTACGATATCTGTTAAAAAAACGTCATTCCTTACGTTCGAGATGTAGTGTGTTTCAATTCCACCTTAGAGCTACTAACAATTTAGTTTTCCCTTTAATCTTGAACCTACTTCTACTTAACAATTCCTTAATGAGTGAAAATTAAGTGTTTTTTTGTTAAATTTTTTTTTAGATTTTCAACTCAATTCTGCAATGTAAAAAATTAAAAAATCAAAATAAACAGTGTAAAAATTTTAAGTTAAGAAGATTTAAAGCCAAAAAATCTAGTTAAGCAAGGTGCAAAAAAACTTGTTTTCTTCACTTCAAATGTAAATATCTTGCAATCTACACGGTCAAAGTTTCTGAAATTTTTTACACATTTTTATACTAGTTTAGTACAAGACTTTATAGTTGAATATGTAAGAAAGATATTTTTTAAGTTTTTTTGCTCTTTGCAATAAAAATGGCAGTTTTGAGTGTTTTTTGATGGAAAAAAGGCTTCAGAACTTTAGGGATTAAATTGCATTGAAGCAACTCTTTTCAAAAAAATTGATGAAAAATTATTTTTTTTGCATCCTGCAACCTTTTTTGAAGTCATAAAGAGGATTCAAATTACTTGCAACATTATTAGAGGGTTAATTTGAAGTGTATAGGTCAAATCAAATTATATTTAAGAATTATTTTTAACTTGTGGACAATTGAAAATCAAACTTTTTAAATAAATAATTATTTCTTTAAGATAATTTTTGTATTTTTTGTAGATTTTCAAAGTCTAGACCTATAGAAAATTTAAAGAATCTATAATTGCATCTTTGAAGCAAGTTCAAAAAGACTCAAGCCCCTTCATCAAAGGCTCAACTATAAAGGTAAACCAACATATCTAACAAATGGGGAGAGCAATTGGAATTTTATCTTTTTGACAAAGTATGATTTAATTTTGTTATGAATTTTTAAAATGTGCTAGCCAATTAATCCAAAAGAGTCTCTATCCCCAAACCAACAAAAAGTGTATCTACAATGGTCATTTTACTCATCTAAAGCAATCACAATAATTCCTAACATAGCCACAACATAAAGGCCTAAAGAACTAAAGAAGTCACTTTTTGTGATGGATTTATTCTCAAAAGGTGGAAGTGTAAGCTATTGTAGTGACTAATCACTCCATCACCATCATCCAAGACATTGGTTGTGGCTACTAATTCAACCTAATGTAGCCTAGAATTCATTTTTTGAAAAAAGCATGTCATAGGTTGATGCACAATTTTATTGTCATTCTCTAATTGTTTGCAATGAATCTTTTGTTTGTTATAGGATGGTTTACCTCAATACTTTAAGAGGATCTTGTATCAAGTATAAAATTAAAGATATTCTACAAGATAGGATTAAGGTCTTAGCGGTAACACTTCAATAGAAACCTACTTGACAAAATTAGAGGATGGATGGAATTATATATTTCTACATTAGTGAGAACTTCTTTACAAAACTACATTCTTTTGTACTACCAATGAAGATGAAAGATTAGTGTCACTTACAAAATCATATTTTTGTGGAAATTGATAAAATACAAGAAAATTTCAAACAATTTTAATTTAATTATTTTACAAATAATATGACTTTAGTAAATTACTTCCATACACAAATACTACAACATGGTAGTGTGGAAAATTTTAGATTTAAACTCATGAATTTTTTTACAATATGTAATTAAAAAATAATTTTTTCTACCAAATTTCTTTTTTACAGTGAATACGTCAATCGTAAAAAAATAAATTAAATATAATCCAACTTTAAGTTATGAGGACGAAAATTACACTCTGACAAATCCTAAACTATACAAGGTCAAAGAATCCATGCATACCAATTAATGTATTAGATAATGTCTTGGATAATGTCCTTGAATGAAGACATTCTTTAATGTGAAGTTCCTATCCAATGTCAGGAGTGAAGACCATTAGCATGCCCAAGCTTAAAGGCTATATTAAGGCCTTTACAGAAGCAAACACTTAGACTATAGGAGTTATTTTACATTTCAAGATTATGAATAAGAAATTGAAAATATTAATCTATTTAGAGGATACTAATAAATCTTGTAGCAAATTTAAAACTTGCAATAAGCTCCATTTTAGAATTCCAAGGCATAATTGAAAAGATGATCAATTGTGTGACATGGATGGAATTGTGATAGAAAGTTGTAATGATGGATATTTCTTATAATGTATATATAAAGTAGAAAGGTAGGAGTCAATATAAAATGCCAAAGTGACAAATATCAGTCTACTATGCACTCAAGTTTACCAACCAATGTCCTTAGCGTAAAAAAAAAGGCTATTAAAGATTAAAAATTGGGCCTTCCCCTCAAAATATAGGCACATCCAGATACATATGAATACAAATACGGATACACATATTCATATGGATGGAAGCAAATATTAATGCAGATATGCATCATTCTACATCTTAGTTTTGAAAATCTTGAGTTGAATAGATGAACAATTTATAATTTTTGAAATTTGCCCAATGTCCTATTATGAAAATAAACTAAACAGCCTCCTAGAGACCATTGATTTGCAATTCATTGATCATTAACCATTGATTTGCAAATCTTTTCACTATGATTATATTACATTCATCCTATCTCAAATTGTGTTGAAGTGGCAAAATTTCATTGGATTCTAGCAAATCCATCATATTCCATTAATTTTGACCTTCATTTTCATAATTTCATATCTAATGATAATTATAGTCTACATACAGATGAATTGTTACACGTAATGTTCAAATTGGTTTGATGTACTTTTTATGATGCTCAAATTTGTGGATGAATTGTTTTTATAGGTGACAACTTGATAGGCAAAATCTTCAATTTATGACATTGTCAGAATTCAAGTTTTATGAATTTACTTTCAATTTATAAGGTCTATATTTCAATTCCTACCAATACCTGTAGTTATTCTAAGTCAATCTTTGTTTACTTTGTTCTTATAGCATTGCTTCACATATAGAATGAAATTCGATTTAAACTTCTTCCTACGTAGGTTCCCATGCAAAGTCTTCTCTCTCCTGGTCTAAAGTAGATAGAAGAAGTTGCAATAGGGTACTCAACCTTTTAACAAATTTGATGAAATGTTACTCTACCTTGAGGGCAAGTAAGAAATCTTTCATCAAGTTCACTAAATTAAACCTTCGGCTCCCGCATTGCTTTATCATAGAATGTTGAACTCACCAGTTCAACTATGGCTCCCCCTAATAGAATGAATCATAGGTAGGAAGACTCAACTTTGGACTTTGTCATTGAATTTGCCGAAGGGTCACTCACGTACATAGAATTAAAGACAAAAATTTCATCAAATTCAATGAAGCCTTGATTAGTTTTAACCAACCCAACAAAGTTCTTTACATGGATTATTTTAGCAAGTTCAAAGAATCCTCGTTCCTATTGTGACTCTCTCAAAAAAGAACACATCATCATTAACGTACGTGAACACATCATATTCAATAAAAAGATGCCGAAATTTAAAATAATCCACGTAAGATTATGACAAGTCTACATCACCTTGCATCAATGACTAAATACCATGTGACAGTTTGTTTTTTAAAAAGACTTAATTTATGTTGAATCTGGTAGTTTGTTTTTTCTTGAACATCATGTTCATTTTTTACCAATTGCTTGACGCTTTATTTTTTTCGGATAAATAATTAAAGAGAAAAAAAAAAAAGTAAAAAGAAAAGTAAAGACCAGAAAGTTGACGAAAAGGCTGAACATGAGAAGGACGGAGGAAAATGTTAAGAAAAGAAAAGGATCGTGCATTTGGCGCCAAACACATTTTGAGTTCCTTCCCGTTGTGGCTCTGTTTCCGGAGAGGATTGCATTCGGCTTCCTGTCCAAATCGTTGCCGCCCGACGGAGAACCTCAAGCTCTTGCCAACCACGAGTAAGATAGCAGGCGCTTCATTTCTTTCAAATTTCTCCATTTGCCCGCTTGTGCATCGCGCGATTTGGTCGAGATCGGTTAGGGTTAGGGACTTAGGGCTTGTCGTGGTGTTTAATTCTTCCGCCACTCCACTGGTGCAGTATCGATTTGACTGCATCGGGCTGATTCCATTTTCCTAGACGGAGGAGCTCAGTCATGCTGATTTTGAGGAGGCACTTGGTCTGTGTGCGAATGGGGAGCTTCCTGCTCTTGCCATGAAGGGGGCTGGGGTTGGGGTTGGGGTTGGGGTTGCGGGTGCCACAAGATGGCTGCTGGTGGGGGCGTCAAGGAGCAGAACTCACTTGCGGAGCCTGGCGTCAAGGGGAAGAAGAATTCGAAAGCCACTGCCAGTTTTTTCACTCCGTTGTCGAAAAAGATCAAAGTTGCCAAGGGCGAGGTAGAGCTGGACACGAACGTGGGCGTTGTGGAGAAGCGACAGGATGACGAATTTCAGGTTTTGTCGCTTGTACTGAGAATGTTCCACATTTGCGCAATGCGGTGCTGTAGCTAATGCTTGTGATTGTGTTTTTGAATCGGTGATTTTTGATTGCATACTTGACGAAATTTGCAATGTGAGGTCTACTGGTTGAGTCTGCGTGAGCCAATTGCTCTTTGGTTGATGCGTGTCGGTGCGGACGCCGCTACGGCCAAGTGACGGAATAAGTATTTTGAAGGTGATGTTAAGAATTTAATAACACTCGCAGCCGTTCAATATCTGCCACGTTGCACTTTGAACTTAGGCATCGCCGGTTTGAATTGATTATTATCGAAAATTGACGGTAAGTTAAAGTAATTGTCTTACGATCAGCACGAGTCGTGTCGGAGCAAGAGCTCAATTTGGCTTTCTCGTTTAATCCGAGCAAGAGGATCACAATATTTATTTGTGAACTGCTGATCATTAATAGGAACCTCCGCCGACGTTGGCAGCAGTATCTGATAAGAAGAAACCATCGAAGAAGAAGAAGGCAAAATTGCTGCAAGAACAGAGAAGGGATGCAGGGAATGCATGCCCTCTGTTAGACGCACAGCCGGGAGAACTTCAATGCGACGTTTCTTTAGGTATATTCGTTAAGCCTTGAAGTCGGATCCAAACTGTAAATTTTAGATTATCAGGACTGATTTTCTTTGGCGTTCTTTCTTTTAACCTTGTAATTCGTGTTGTGTACTTGACCTCTGGTTGTCTGTATGTCATTTAACGATTGCTGTGTTGTCCTTAGAACAAGAGCAGGAAGTGGCGCCTTCGCCCACCAAAAAGCAATCTAGGATGTCACCTGCTAAGAAGAAACGAAAGGCACAGCAGAATGTGATTGAGAGTAAGCCAGCCATTGGAGTACACGGCCCGGACCTTTTTCTGCAAGCAAGGCTTGCAGCTGAGGTAGGGCATCGAATACTGGGTTTACTTATTGTAAATTTCCTAATTAAAAACAGAAAGCCCTCAATGAAGCTATTCGTCAATCATCGTAGCTTTCATAACGTACAGTACTTCCATGGTTAAAAAATGTACGAGATTATTTCTTCTTTCTTTGGGTAGATTTTGCTTAAGATAGTGCAGTAGGCAGCTATCCAGCCGATATTTGTTGATATTTTTCATAGAACGGAGGGGTACCCCTGATATGTGCGGACACATTAGCGGAAGCTTTCATGCCCCCTTGTGGTCGTGCTTTTTTGTTTTGAACTCTTTACTGTCTTTTTAGCAGGAAAATGCGAGGTTAAGTGCAGGTAAAGCTACCCATCCTTTCTTTGCCCGGCCAAAGGCGGGCGGTGCTAGATCGTTAGTCACAGACGATGTTGCACATAGTATGAGCGGTCGGAGTGTGAACTCAGCACCAGATCGTGTCGAGGTATGGATAGTACTTCGCATAGAGTGCCTTATGCATATTGCTGCACCTTCAGCCTTGTAGCTCTTCAAACGAGATGGTTGCAAGCGTGGTCCCCGCAATTTTTCAGTTCTGGGTATAGTAACCATTGACAACATCATATATATTTGGTTCCTCTAATTCCAGATGAGTTGGCGTCATAGAAAGATGATAGGAACTTATCTGTTTGAGTAAGTTTAGTGTAAAATTTTCTGTATTATATCAAGTTAAACTTTTCCTGTTTATCTGCAGAAGAATCTTCGAATGAGCCCCTCCAAACCGCCTCACCCTTTCTTTACTCGACAACATGTAGGAAGTATGAAAGCCATGGTTGATGAGTCCCCATCCACCTATGAAAGTGACAGTTTGACTCCTTGTCTACCTCTTCATGTTACACAGAACAAGCCGGTAAGGTCAACAGCTTCGTGTTTCGTCATTTTTTGGCATGTTTGGGAAGCTGCCAGCAATCATTGCTCGCTTTCCTCTTCTATTTTTTGGGTTTGATAATCGTAATGTAGGCGTTTGGGGCGTTCGTTCACAGTGGGGTGGTGGTGGGATGAGGATGTGAAGGAGGAAGATGCAAATCTGGCATGGAATCCAGATTGGACATGGCGTAATATGCCTGCGGAATCAGACGATGGGAAAATCGAAGGAAACTGGTCATGTGTTAGCTACCAGCCTTCATATACATGGACTTGGCCGTCTTCAAAAAAGAGGAAAAGGAAAGGACAACCCATATCAACGGTTGCTGCTTTTGGACGTGTTGTTGAATACTTGACGGTACATGCCTCAACGATTGGTATAGTTTGAAGATCTCGTCTACATTCCAAGTGTGGGAAGAACAACTTTCCTTAAGATTCTTTGTCAACATTTTACTAAACGTATATTGCAAGGTTCAGTAATAAGATAGAAATTACGTTTATATGAACTTGTGAAGGCTGTTCAAGCATGTAATGTGATTCGAATTGGACGATCTCTTCAGTAAAGGATTTCTCGAATGATGACAAATGTCAGGAAGTAGAGTTTGTCTCGTTGTTGATACCTGACCACTACTGCTGGAGTCTCTGGAGTTCTTCTCTTTTCTTCTGAACAGATTGTTTCCATGCTGCCACAGGGTAAGCAGGCAGGTACACGGTACTTACTTGGTGAAGAGGTGGAGTCTATTGCTACTGAGACTCAAAAACTGGCAGAAAAGTGAGCGTCATCTCTTTTCTATTGTCTTTCTTTCAACCTTTTGTATTTGAATTCTTAACCACCTCAATATAAGCCTTCTTGTCTTCTTCATTGCACATGTTGTTACCATGCCTCTGGCCTCAATTGTGTACATCCGGATCATGTGGCGCCAGTTACCGCGTTTTGTGTGCTTCTAAGGAGCTTATGCTATCATGTCCATGCAGTCTAACGTTTAGTGTAGCTAGTTTTTCTGTTCTCTTTGCTTGGTATTCAGTGCTTGTTTTTTTGTGTAAGACTGAGGTCTAAGAAGCACCTATTCGTTTGCAGATTTTCCCCTTATTACTATCCTGGTGCGCATAAAGATTCTTTGAAGCAAAATACAGCATCACAACCCGTGATAGAGCGCCAAGTGAAAGTCAATAGTAGTAGGAATCCATTGTGGACTGACCAATATCAACCTCAAATCTCTGAAGAGGTTACTGATCTCTTGCCATGCTGTCAGTGTTTCAATATCTGCTTCTTGCGTTAGTGTTGATGGTGTCCAGATGCAGATTCACAATGGGTTCAGTAAGTAGGATTTGGATTTATTGTATCTAAATAATGGATCTGGCATAATTCCAAGTCATCAACTTGCCTAGGTAATTATTCTGCGTTTGTTAATTTTCCTTTGTCGGTACATGCTGTGAGTAGTAAGATGGTCTTGCAGTTACCTTTTGAGTCATATAAACACTTGACTGTATGGACTTTTTAGGTTTGTGGAAATATCGAGTGTGTCAAGACCCTAAGTTCATGGCTTCAAAACTGGGGAGAAAAAATTCTTCAACAAAAGCGTGCATTGACGAACAAAGAAGAGGCCGAAAGTAGCTCCAGCGATGGTGATAGCGATTTTGAGGATTCACCTTCCGAAACCGATGACGATGATGACTTGCATAGTTGTCTTCTTGTCACAGGGCCAGTTGGGGTGAGCTCTCTGAAAGTTTTTATTTTTATTGTGTTTGTGAAGTTTTAAATCCGTTTTTTGTAGATTCTTTTTCTGTAGTCTTGTGAATTATCCGTTCTAGCTGCACAACAGTTTCTACAGTAGGCTTACTTTTATTTTATTTTTTCTACGCAGCCGAATCTTGTTTGACAGTACTTATCTACCCTTTTAAGTTTTCACTTTAGTCTTTGGTGTCTGGAATCAGGCATATCTGCTTGCATGAGCTCTTACGTATAATCTGTGTGGGGTGTAGTGTGGTAAGTCTGCAGCTATTTATGCATGTGCCATGGAACATGGGTTTACCATCATCGAGGTATGTAATGAAAATCGACCTTAATGGGAGCTCTTAAATACACATCTTCACTAAGATTTGTACCTTGGGTGTTTCATTGTTTGGGTCCATTTTTTATTAAGGTGGTTGGGTTCTTGAATATTGAACATGTGGTAGTTTGTGGTGTGACAAAGTCACGGTTTTGAATGACCGAATGTTAAAGAAGGCAATCTGCGGTCTTCGAACTGTTGAATTGTCCTCGTATTGAATACCAGATTGACAATATTTACTGCTGCTGAGTCACTTACATTTAGAGCATTAGAATATTGGGGTGTTTTTTGGTATTTTATTGAGTAGTTCAACTCTGAGAACGTTGTTTAAACCTCTTTATTAATCGTCTATGTATCCAGGTCAATGCATCTGAATGCCGAAGTGGAGCACTAATAAAGCACAAATTCAAGGAGGCTATGGAATCTCATGGGCTGAGCAAGAGGTATGGGATATCCTTCCTACCCGGTATCACCTACAGATTCTCGGTTGCTTTTTGTGTCCTCTTTATTTTTAGGGTACGAGGGGTCTGTACTAACGTTTTGGTTTTCATTTCGCAGGAGCTCATCTACTCCAGTGGACGCTTGTGATGGGCAGTTGGATGTGGAACACATGTTGAAGCAGGGAGAGAGTTGTCGGAGAAGTATGTTCTGTAACGAAGAACCTGATAATCAGCTATCACTATCTCAGAGTGCGAATCGAATTAATCTGCCCCCTACTGCACTGCGGGGATTAAGAGTCATTCTTTTTGAAGATGTGGACATTGTATTTGAAGACGACTCTGGGTTTATGGGGGCACTGTCGCTGCTGGCGAGAACCTCCAAGTGCCCAATCATATTTACCAGCAATAGTAAGTCTCCTCTTCTGGAATGCACAATCACCATCCTTATATTTTGTGTTCTCCCACGCAAAGTTAGTAGAAGATGTTAGGTATTTTTGGCCATTCGTTTTCCTACTGAATATTCACATTTGAAGCTTGGGTCAGGTCAAAAAACAGTTCTGCCACAGCTTGCGGGGCTACAAGTCCTTAGATTTGAGCCACCATCTACGGCTGAACTTGTTGCACATGCATACATGGTGAGAGAGTATCACCTACCACTCTTTGTTGAAGTTTCTGGCTTGTTTAGAGCTATCAAGCAGCAGTGGCATAGTATCTACAGTCTTTGCTTTCAGCCAGTTGTAGATTATCTCAATGCATTCTTCTAAGTATATGCCCTTCCATTCAAATAAATGACGTGTCCTTAGACGCTTTTAGTGGAAAACCTATCTATTCCCGATTCAGGGTATTCAAGCGAATCTTAATATGCTCTTCAGAAGTTGGGATTTCGGATGACATATTAGCATTGAACTGTGTTGTGTCCCTGACTGCAGGTTTGTATGGCGGAGGGAGTGTCATGCACCCCGTATATAGTTGAACGTATTGTGAAAACCAGTGGTCATGACATTCGTAAGCTCCTCATGCTACTTCAATTCTGGACTCAGGGAACTCCTGCGGATAATATTTACCTGAAGGATGCCTGTGCGGTCGAGAATGTGAAGGTGCCACACACCAGCAAACAAAATCCCAATTTGGTTTATTGCTTATTGCAGATAGATTGTTGTCCCCAAGTTCCTGCCACGAGAATACACGCAGCTGATAATAAGCTCTTTAACGAGGAGCCTTATACCATTGAGGCTTGTATGGAACAAAAATCGACGAATGAAGTGAGAAAGGTAATTAGTGGCAGTTGTCAAAGGCTTGGCTCAAGCGGAAACTGTAAGAAAAGATCTCTTGATTCCGACTGGCTGTACGCACACGATTGCCAACATCGTGTTCTACCCCTACTCATGCCTGACTCGGAGCCCTGCCAACTAACAGCTACGGTAGCTGGCTATCTTGAAGATACCAGCAAGGAAGTCATGAAGTTGACAGATAAAGAAGTTGCGCGCTGGTCTCGCTACAGATTTGACAAGCTGAAGGCCAAAGAGGAGGCTGATTTTCAGGCACGTAAGAGGCTGCGGAAACTTCAAGCTGCTGCTCGAAAAGAAATGAATGGAAGAGCATCTGAGGGCTTCTCTTTTATGAAGCTGATGCAGAGTTCTTACGACAGCCCTGCAGCCCAGATTGCCAATAATGAATGTATCAAAGACACGTTGTCTTTACTGCAAGAGCATGAGCGGAGCAGTTCAGAGGAGCGTGACACTGACTTTGCACCTGCATGTGAGGGGCACTTGGACGAAGAGCATGGTGTGATTACAAACGGCTTGACAACTCATGAGGATGAGGATTGCTTGAATCTGCTTCATGTCCCAGATTTGAATCCTCGAAGTTCATCAGAGATTGGGTGGACGATCCTGGGTCACAATTGTACTCCTGGATTACACTCCGATGTCTCTATTCCAGATCCGATTGCTTTGGTCAACAAATCTCCCCAGCAAAGTAAAGCTTTACCGGATGTAACAGCCAAAACTGGCTGGCTGTTCGATGTGGACAGTAGTGCCCCTTCGGGACTTGAAGACCACTCTGTACACAACCCATTGACACGAGGAGAATTAGATGCAACTCCAATTCCAATTGATAACCTTACAATTCATCATGACGTGGAGATCCAACCTATTGTGGCTGAACAGTCATTTAACCAAGTTGAAATTCTTGAGGATACAATTGTTAATTTAACAAGTATGAAGATGGGGCAGTTATGGTCACAATTGCAAAGTTCACAGGCGCAAGAATCCATCAATCCCGAAATAGACTCCAATATTCTTTTAGAAGGCGTTCTGCAAGATATTTCAGCATGCGATTATCTATCTAGTCGAACTGCATCAGCGTCCAAGGTAATTGCCTCGTCTCTATCTTTTCTGGTTTCAATTTTAAATTCTTTCGTTGATGAGCATGTTAGAGTTTTTCTATCTTGTTTCATCATCTTTATATTGTTTAGCATCGATATTTACATCACTCAGAAGCATTCTATCTACATGTATGCTTTGAATAGCAATGCATGTGACCATGATCATGAATCCTTTCAAGAGACCCTTATATTTAGATTTTAATGCGCTGCTTTCACAGGCGTCTATGGGTCAAAATTTAGAGTATGATGATTGCACAGAAGACAACCGTTGGGATAATTGTTTAGAATCAGCTGCGGTGCTTGCACAACTTCGGCTTAATCAAGCTTTGAACAATTTCTTACCTACAAACGGTCTTTGCTCTGACACTTGGCAAGTGGGTCCATCTGTATCCCAGCAAGATGCTATTAGGTACCTTCCGAGTCCCTCAATTCTTGTGTGTTTTCACTACCATATCTCTTATTTGGAAGCTTTTACCGTCCTTGAATCAAATGTCGTGCATTCAGGCTGCCTTCTTGTGTTAACTGAATATTGATGTTCTTTTTAACACTTTCGTTAGTGCATCCTGTAAATCATCTGGGGACTTCCTCTTGTCCAGTTTTATATATTTGTAGACTAACACATGCGTTTTTCTTCACTGATTCTGGTAACACAATTTGGCCCCAGACGTTTTTCACAAAATGATCAAACGAATTTGTCATTTTACAACCATGAATCCTTGGTCTTCTGGGGTTAAAAAGCCACGCCAATTTTTTTCGGAGGCACTCTGAGAGTCCTGATTGATCCTGTACTTGATCCTGTTTTGCAGGTTAGAGAAGCAAGTTTGTGAGGATGAACGGGTAGATTCACTGCTTCCTCAGAGGTGCAGGCTTTCAGGAAGATTAGCCAGACTGGATTACTTATTATTTCATTCTCAGCTGACCTCTGTTACAGCCGACTCGGAAGTTGGAACAGGACGTGCAACTCGGCACCGCAAGCTCACATTATTTTAAGAGATTCCATGGCAGGTTCTTTTAATTTTTTACTGCATTTACTTTGTTTGTATCTTCCAAGAATCTTTTTAGGAATTCTTCCGGTGTACCTTCAAGGCATATTGCTTCGAAACGATTCATACATTCATTGAGAAATGATTCTGAGTTCACTGTCGCGACGTGTTCTACCACCTGTCATTTTTTTTTCTTGTTGGCAGAAAATCGTACAGTAAGCTTTTTAAGGTCCAAGACTTTTATGCATTGAAAAAATTGTGGGGTACAGTACTGTACATATGGTATACCTTGCTGCATGGGGAATAACTTATCAGGGAAGAGATGATGACTTTCAGCTCCTACGAATGGGTTGAACGCTAGTTATGTCACTGTTGAAGATTTGAAGACAGGTCACTGTAGTATCACTATGGAATGACCTTGATCCACATATACCATGTGCGGTGCTCTATCAACATAGAAAACTCAAAACAAAGATGCAAGCTTCCAAGACCCTACTTTGACTTTCTATGGTTGGCTAGACTATTCTTGTTGAGGAATGAAAGGATTCACCTTATTGTCGGTGCCTATCCACTCCCCAGCACGACCATGATTCTGCCTGCTTTTGTGCTGCTTCATCATCAGCTCACTGGAGAGGAGACAACAATAACTGCCTACAGTGGGGACAAATTACAGTGGGGACAAATGTGTGGAAGAAGAAAGAAACGCCAGCCACTATTGGGCTGGCGTGAATTAAAAGTCAGTTCATCTAAGGTCCCACAACACTTCTCAAAGAAGTAATGAGGGAGTGACTCTAGGACTGAGGTAGACAAGCCTATTACCAAGCAATTAGGACTCTTCAAGTGTTTCTAGCAAAATTTTATTAAAAATCTTCTAAAAGATCATTACTTATAATCTTATGTCTAGGATCATACTTAAAAATTCACTTAAAACACCCCTTTCTTGTAGTGGCATTCTCCCATGTATCCAATGATATGAGTGTTCATCATTCAAGGACTGACATGTAAATCCTTATTGGCATTATTGCAATGATTTTGTTAAAAAATTATTGAGTTTGGATGGTTTTTTGGAAGGAATTGGGATCAAAAGTAGGATGACAAAATTAGGTAGCAAATATAAATGGGATAGTCTACCTTACATATCCATAACATTGTCAAACAATGTTATAGTGGTCTCTTTTCCTTCAACAGGAAGTGGGAGCCACCCAACAAGACACCTTTCAACTAGCCAATGGCTCTCGTGTAACTTCCGAGCCGTCCAATCATTTTCTTTAGATTATAACTAAGTTCTTTCCTAGGCATCTTTAAGAATCCCTCCTTAAAGGGGGAATGCTTCATACTAGTTGATAATGTTATGCCTTTGCTAAAAGGGAGATTTTTTGTAAATAAAAAGTAATAACTTAGGTAAACACACCCAATTCCAACCCCTATTTTTAAAGAGGAAGAATACCCAAAATAGTGAGTACTATAAGAATAAGTCTAAGGTGGAGTTGAGGGTCATTTGGGCACAATGATTGGCTCTATTTATAATACTATAGAGTAGAGTTTCTTACTTGGAAATTGAAATAGTAGAGTCCGTGTGCCCTCACTTAGTACTAGGGAATATCAAGAAGGAGCTAGGGGCATTTTTCATAAGAGCAATATATTGTCCAAATAAAAAACATTGTTATAGAAGTAGGAAGCTTATTGAGGGGCAGTTGAGGGTACACTTTCTTTTGTTTTAACTTCTTCAAAATGACATGTTTTGATACTAATTATGTCATTTTTTGATGTGCATCAAATAGATCTTGGCATCATCTAGATTATACTCATATAGCCTCCTATACCTTGCATCTTTGAAAATTTGTAACTAATTCATAGCGATTCCAAAATTTATATAGCTACTTCCATTATGATTTAATTGAAAGTATCTACCTACAAAAATTGATTGGCAATTAACTTGCATACTTATTTATCAGTAGAGCTTATTTGGACACATTTAGATGTAGTTATTTTATTACCTTAATGTTGAATTAAAGTGTAAATGATGATTGTAGATGTTAGGATTAATTGAACTAGAGGAAATTGGTGGAGAGGGTTTGTTTGTTTTCAAGTTTAATTTGGTGAAGAAATGTATACAATGGAATATCAAAAAAATATGTGATGGCAATTTGGATCATTCAATTTTCTTTGCATAATGTAGAATACAATTGACATTTTTTTGTTTTGCGTAATTAACATTCATTTCTTACGCAATTCCAATCAAGCATACCAAATTTTAGTTTCAAAAAACCAATTTTTTTTTTGTGGTTTTTTTAATTTAATTTTCATGGTTTTGCATGATAATTCATTGAAAAACATTGGTGACGAATTTCTTATATACTATAGCATGTATATGTAGGAAACATCCATATGAACATCTTTCCTTTAACCCCTAAAGGACCGGACTGCATTTTTTGGCCGTATAGAAATTTTGGGCAGGTCCGTGTGACTAGATATTTCCATATTTTAAGCTGAAATTCTAATAGAAGGTGGGCGCGAGGAATATCTTTCATATGCACTAATTTTCAGGACATTTGGAAATAGGAGTCAAAAGTTATGGCCAAATATGTTACTTTTTTTTGTAACTGGGCAATCCGGGCAGCAAGAAAAATTTGGCAAAAATTTGATTTTTTTTTTTAAAATATTTTTTTTCTTGTAGATTATATTTTTGTCTATCTGGAAAGCTTTGATTCATTTCATTTGGATTTGTTATGAGAAAGTTATGGACATTCTTGTTTTTCGGGCAATTAGAGCATCTTCTTGAAAAAAATAACTTGTAAAATTCATTTCTAAATGCTATTTTTGCAATTTAAAAAAAATAAAAATTCTCATGGTTTAGTTTACATGATAGAACAATCTCACCATTGGGATTAGTGTATTTTAATTCCATCTAAAATATATTAATGTTTTAGATTTTCCTTCTATCTCGTACCTACTTCTACTTAATAATTTTTTTAGGAATGATAATTAAGTTTTTTTGAATATTATTTTTTTTCCTAGACTCTCAACTCAATTCTCCACTATAAAGATTTGAAGCACAAAACTCTGTAGTGCAAAAATTTTAAGTGCAAAATGTTTAAAAGTCAAAAAATCTAGTCCTGCAATGTGCTGAAATACTTGATTTTTCCACTTTAAACGCAGTTTTCTTGCAATCTGAGCTGTCAAAAATTCTGAAATTTTTTCCACACATTCTCATACTAGTTAGGTTTAAGATCCTACGGTTAGATGTGAAAAAAAAACATTTTTCATTTTTTTTTACTCCTTGCTATAGAAATGGCAGTTTTGATGGTTTTTTGGCAGAAAAACGGCCTTGGGCCTTTAGGGGTTAACAAACATTTTCAAAAAAGTTTCATAATTACTTCTATAGAAATTTCAATCAATTGGCATGACAATGCCCTAATTTTGGAAAATATATATTTCTTTATTATAATTAGATTTTGCTATTTTTCCCTTACACTATATCTAATTTTGTACATTCGAGCACGATGATACAATTACTTTGCCAAAATCTAATTACAATAAAGAGATACAATCTGTTTGCCAAAATATAGGGACTCCTTGTCATAAGAGCTTAAAAGAAATAGAAGATCTTCACATATTGAGGTATATAAACTACATCCACAATCAATAGTGTGCCCCAAAATGACACCTACATTTGAAGTAAAAAGAGTTAATTTTTCCTAGATATTAATTAGATAAGATCTACAAAACTTCAAAATAAAAGTCTACGAGAGTCTAGTGTTGGTTCCTAATACCACCAAAGACAATACTTTGAAAATTCATAACTTATTCATATGGTGTCCACATAATTCATACTAAAGTTTATTGGAATTAACCCTCTTTCAGTTGCCAATAAGGTTTAATAAAAATAATTTATGTTTAATAATATGGTAGTAATTATACCTAGTTGTATTTATGGTAAATATTAGGTGCGCACATACCTTAGTTCAAAAAACATAAATGTCAACCAGAATGATGGTAAGGTGATTCTAGAGGCGACATCGGTGGACGGATATAATCCAATCCTTTTTTTCACTGCAAGGTAGACGCACCCATTCTTGTCTGTACACCCCATTCCGTCATCATGTACAAAAGGAGTACATTCTAGAAAGAAAATGTACACTTTTGCTACATACCGACGGAATGTGGTAAACAGACAAGAATGGGTGCGTTTACCTTCGCTTTAGTGTTCCTGGCAGCATGCCATTGAATTAAATTTGGAGGGACACTAGGATATTAGCTCCTTTTTGTGAAAGTTGGTGAAATTTCACCCCCCAAAAATGCTGGTCTAATCTCATGACTTAGGACCTCCTCACATGTATCAGTGGGTGGGAGGAGTCAACAGGGTTGAAATATAGAAACACTTTTATGCTGCTTCTACAATGTGGAATACACTGGGATCGGTAGAACTCTCTCTCCTCCTTCCACACTTACTGATCATCGATGGCATTGTTCTTGTCTTCTAGTTGCTTTTCTAGCCCACCGGGCTCATATGTAAGCTGGCCCTTACACTTGCTGTTCACCCTTGCAATGAAATTCGGTTTCATTTGTTCCAGAAACAAAACAAACCTACTCTCACCAAATATAGAATGAGCAAACTATAAAATAAATGTGGCCAATTGCTTCTCAAAATGGTAACCAGATCCCACAAAATCATGTCCATTGAACAATAAAAATCATGCTCTTGATGCTAAGAATGCCGGACAGAAGTGGAATGCTTTCCAAGCCGGGGCTTAACTGCCTACTTCTAAAAGTTTTTATTTTTTTTATTTTTCTTAGACCAGAGTTTATTCCAAGAAGTAAACATTTCTAAAAGTTTGTGTCCCCAACTGAACACTTGATAAGCTTAACTTAAGCTTACAGATTATGACTACTTCTACCCAACAACCGAAAGTCCCGTGGCATTATTCTGGAATTTGGTGAGGTTCCCCAAGTACTGTGGTTGCGTGCACGTTTGAGGTTTGGGCCCCATTTACCTCAGCATTCACAATTTCAAAATAGACTATGCCAAGAGTAGTACGGTACTGAAGAAAAAGTCTTATGGGCACACCTCTTTACAAATGCTTGACCATCCACTTGTAGAAACATGGGCCACATCATAGACTAAGCTTGAAGACCCACACTTGGTCTAATTATTTGTCATAAAATGATGAATGATGGAGACCAAGTCCTAACTCCTGAAAAGATGGAGTCTATCATTGCGTAGTCAAATTTGGAAGTCCCACACTCCATATCCTCCATTTTCTTCTAT
The DNA here is from genome assembly GCA_951799445.1 of Pseudisothecium myosuroides. Lineage (NCBI taxonomy): Eukaryota > Viridiplantae > Streptophyta > Bryopsida > Hypnales > Lembophyllaceae > Pseudisothecium > Pseudisothecium myosuroides. Next base: position 34,456,002 of record OX637287.1, on the reverse strand, counting down.
GTTTATGAGTGAATTCTTTTGGTTTTATTTTTCAGAGATGGAATCACATGTCTAATATTTGTCTTAACCCCTGAAGGACCATTGTCCCTACTGGGGACAAATGCGTTTTCAGGCAAGTACCTACGGGCTGAAATTTTTTCTTGATTTTTTAAAACTTTTTTTGGAGGTAAAAAAGCTGATTAGCTTCATGGGAATATAAATTTTTTCACAATCAGTGTACAGGAAAAAAAGTTATGACCAAATAAGCTCAAAACAGGGGACGGGGGGCAACAAAAAAAAAATTTAATTTTTAATTTTTTAATTTTTTAATTTTTTTTTCTCATAGATTATATTTTTGTCTATCTGGAAAGCTTTGATTGATTTCATGTGGATTTTTATGAGGAAGTTATGGACATTCTTGTTTTTCGGACAGTTAGAGCATCTTCTTGAAAAAAATAACTCGTAGGATTCATTTCTGAATGCAATTTTTCAAATTTTTCAAATTTTTTTTTTTTGGAATGGTTTAGTTTACTTGCTAGAACAATCTCACCATTGGGATTAGTGCATTTTAATTCCATCTAAAAGATATTAATATTTTAGATTTTCCTTCTATCTCATACCTACTTCTATTTAACAATTTTTTTAAGAATGAAATTGAGTTTTTTTGAATTTCCTTTTTTTCCCTAGATTCTCAACTCAATTTTCCACTATAAGAATTTAAAGCTCAATACTTATAGTGCAAAAATTTTAAGTTAAAAATGTTCAAAGTCAAAAATTCCAATCCCGCAATGTGCTGAAAAACTCGTTTTTTCCACTTTAAACGCAGATATCTTGCAATTGGTGCGGTCAAAAATTCTGAAATGTTTTCCATACACTCTCATACTAGTTAGGTGTAAGATCCTACAATTAGATGTGGAAAAAAACAATTAAATTTTTTTTCAACTCTTTGCTACAAAAATGGCAATTTTCAGTATTTTTTGGCAGAAAAAAGGCCTTGGTCCTTTAGGGGTTAAAATTTTCAAATTTTTTGGTGTAAATTTCTAATTACCATGAATTTTTGAAGAAAAAATGAAGAAAAATCTAAAATTTGCAAAATAGAAATTCATGATAGTGTAGAACATTGTGGTATAAAGAATTTTTTTGTGCCACTCCATATTTAGAAACGTTGTCATAGATCCTCAAATTCAAACTTCACTAAAATGCTTCTTTTAACTCCTAAAGGACCAACATGCATTTTTTGGCAGTATAGAAATTATGGACAGGTACGTACGACTAGAGATTTCCATATTTTGGGCTAAAATTTTAATAGAAGGTGGAGACAAGGAATATCTTTCATATGAACTAAATTTCATGACATTTGGAAATATGAGTCAAAAGTTATAGCCTAATATGCTATTTTTTTCCTTAAATGGGCAGTTCGGGCAGATCTAAAAAAATCACTTTTTTTTAAAACAAAAATTTGAAATTGGTTTCTTAAGTTATATATACATAGAAAGCTTTGAATCATTCCATTTCGACCATTGAGTCAAAAGTTATGAGGAGTTTTAGTTTGCGAGCAGTTATGGATTCTGTACTCTAAAATAAACTTTGAAGCTGTTTATTTCACTCAATTTTCAATATTTTTTGAAAAAAAAAAAAATCATAAGATGTAAATTGTTTATGATAACATTGCAACCATTGGGATTGACATTTTTCAATTCCATAATTAAATTCTTAACAATTTAGTATTTTGAAACATTCTCTACTTCTTTCTACTTAATTTTTTTTTTCCTGTATGTTGTACAATTCCAAATGACTTGAAAATTTTCAAGCATGTAAAAAACTTGCTTAGAAAAAAAATCCAAAGAAGCATCACCATTTTGAACATTTTTTCATAGAAAAGTGAGCTTGTAAAGTGCAGCTGCCCGATTTCTCGCAGGGCCAAAAAAAGGATTTTTGTCAATTCAAATGCTATTATCTTGCAATCCACACGGTAGAAATTTTTGAAACTTTTTCTACGTCTTTTCAAAAAAAATTCTACATTTTTGAAACTAGTGTTCTACAAGATTCTACAGTTATATGTATCAAAAAAAGTTTTTTCCAAAAATTTGGTACTTATATTGAAAATGATAGTTTTTGAGCAGTTTCAGGAAAAACATAGTCATGGAACTTTAGGGCTTAACCCCTAAAGGACCATTGTCCCTTCGGGGGACAAATGCGTTTTCGGACAGGTACTTACGAGCTGAAATTTTGTTTTGATTTTTTGGAACTTTTTTTGGAGATAGAAAAACTGATAAGCCTTGTGGGAATATAATTTTTTTCACAATTGGTGCCGGGGAAAAAAAATTATGACCAAATAAGCTCAAATGAGGGGACGGGAGGCAGCCCGGGCAGCAAAAAAAAATTGAACAAAAATTTGAATATTTCTTTTTAATGTTTTTTTCTTGTAGATTATATTTTTGTCTATCTGGAAAGCTTTGATACATTTCATTTGGATATGTTATGAGAAAGTTACGGACATTCTTGTTTTTCGAGCAGTTAGAGCATCTTCTTGAAAAAAATAACTCGTAGGATTCATTTCTGAATGCAATTTTTTCAATTTTTCAATTTTTTTTTTTACATGGTCTGATTTACTTGCTAGAACAATCTCACCATTGGGATTAGTGCATTTTAATTCCATCTAAAATATATTAATATTTTAGATTTTCCTTCTATCTTGTACCTACTTCTACTTAACAATTTTTTTAAGAATGATAATTAAGTTTTTTTGAATTTTTTTTTCCCTAGACTCTCAACTCAATTCTCCACTATAAAGATTTAAAGCTCAAAACTTTGTAGTGCAAAAATTTTATGTTAAAAATGTTCAAAGTCAAAAAATCTAGTCCCGCAATGTGCTGAAAAACTTATTTTTTTCACTTTGAACGCAGATATCTTGCAATCTGAGTGGTCAAAAATTTTGAAATTTTTTCCACACACTCTCATACTAGTTAGATGTAAGATCCTACGGTTCGATGTGGAAAAAAAAACTTTCAATTTTTTATACTCTTTGCTATAGATATGGCAGTTTTGAGTGTTTTTTGGCAGAAAAAAGGCCTTGGTCCTTTAGGGGTTAAAGTATTTCTAAAATTTACAAAGGGAGTAGAAATTACATTTGAAATGCTTTATATTGGTAGTTTTGCTCAAAAGCAAAAGAAATCATTTTGAATGTCAAAATCAAGTTTTCAAGAAAAAAAGAAGCTCAAAGTATTGAAATACAATGGATAACTATGTAACATTTTCTGATAAACTATCCCATATAAAATAAAATAAAACTAAAATGTCTTGAGCTAAATTCAATGATGTGGATACAACATCAAAAAAGTTATACACCAAAATTGGCTCAAAATCATCCATTCTTCAACATCCACAAGACCTAGTTGACCATTTAAAGGGTTGAAAATTTTCTAAGTATTTTTATTGGGTTAACCTTGTAAGGACTCATAGATGACTTTTTAGATCACTATAGAAAGTAAAAAATGTAACTATTGGTCTAATAATTGGAATATTTTGTTGACTATCTTGGTCGGGGGGGGATCCTTTTAGAAATAAAGCTTAGTCTATGCTCAAGTCTACTAGCGATCCTCAAGTGCAATAATACCTTGTATTTACTTGTATCAAGCATCTTTTAATTGTAGATTGCATGTTTATCTTCCATTTATCAATTGAAGTATCATCACTTAAAGAAACATAGTAAGAGTAGTGACTTTTATGTGGCTTCATAGTGAATTTTTTGTTCAACTAGATTACTAAATTGTAGTTAAAGATGTTGCAAATAGAATTTGAATTTTCTGCTACTTAAAGAATATGTTATAAATTTTAAAAAGCAACACACTATAGGCCCTTACAATGGGTCATAGACTTAGTACAAACAAATCATTGGGGTCTTGAAGCAGCAAAGAGTGATGCATATGAATAGCTACTTTGCTTATCTATTCAAGTTTTGAGTTGAAGACTTGGATGTTCCACATTAATAATGACATGCTACAATATGTGTGGGGTGAAACCACTCCATTGAAGACCCATCCACATAGGTAGGGAGAGCCAATCCACCTGCTTGGTCTCTAACAAAAACAATGAAATTTTTGTTTACCTTGAATGGAAATTTTAAGTTCATCTTTGGAATTAGAGACCCAAATTAGCTATAGGAGGGTAAGAAATATAAAATTATCCAACAACAAAATAGAGAGCATGGTTTTTTCTTGCAATCTTGAATGGTTCTCCCAAGCTAATTGTATGGCTTAATTTCTCCAATTCCAACTACCACTAATATAAACCAGTCTAAACTACGGTCTACGAAAATTACAACAACGCTAGGATGTGAGCATGTGAGCTTGAGCCTTGAAGCGGTGAGGGAGGATTGTATGAGCCTTGAGCCTAGAAATTTAGAACATGATGTAATTTCTAAATTTTTTTGGTACACAAGTTAAAATGCTGATTGTTTTTCAACAAAGTTTATTATATTGAGAAAAATATGACCTTCTACTTGCGGTACCTATGACCATGGATTTTAGATTTCAAAGCATTAGAAGAGATTTGAGGTCTCCGTAGGGCCGTTTTAGGGTTGTTCTCCTTCCCAATTCCCCTGCTTTGAACAAACAGTAATGTTGTCAAAAAAATTTAAATTTAAATTTTTTAAATAATCTGATGTGGCACTCTCTTGGCCACGTCAAACTGAGCATGTGACAGAGTTCTTAGGCTGGGAACGCCCTGGAAACTCATAGTCTTCTAGAGGCCTCAAATCTCTTCTAATGTACCTTACTTAGAATGAAAAGGCCATTAAGTTGGACACACATGGAATGCGTTATGTCTGATTCAGAGGTTTCTCGAGGGACAGAGGGAGTACTTGCATTGGAAAGGCCATACATGGAATGCTTGTTGATGCAAACCTGATTGATATGAGATAAGAATCTTATACTATCACTGGACTCAATTTCAAGGGTATTTTAACAAGGAAATGTCAAACAATCAGAAGACATAGGATACCTTGACTCTTCCTTGAAATAGAAAATGGGTCCAAAGTGTTAGGAACTTCATTTCATGCTGTCCATCAGGAGACCGTCAGTCAGAGTCAAAATCGCACACAATTTTAGAATAAAACAACATTTTGAAATAGAAGAATACAACCCACGTTGGAAGGAATTATACCCGTAGCTAGAGATGGATCACCATCACCTGGAGATACCCATCATGCTTTCTTGGAGCAACTGGTAACGATTTGTAAAAAATAATAATAACAACAAAATTTTAGAAAGAGTCTACTTGACGTAAACAAATCAGGTTTCACGTTCATTGCTTGAACATGCCCAACCTGGACCTGAAATGCAAGTCTGTCATGAGTGTCATCTGGCTCTGCTTGGCCACATTATTTTCCCGATTAGATCAACCAATTATATATTAGATAACTGATGAGCTACGCTTGCGGCGAATAGGTTATCGTATATAACCAGTTGTACATTTTTCAATCACAACCTTTGATCTACATGATCCAAGGGTGTAGGAAGCAAGTTGAAAGGACAGAAGGTTATGAGTTGCAACTTGTAGTGGCAACGGTGACGGGTTACCAATGGAATGGTGCCACAGTAGCGTTGAAAAGTCAACAACCGGTTATGAGACCCAAAAAATTGAACAAAAATACCACAATTTCAAACCTCTCTACCTTCCTTCACGACGTTGTGATGATGATCAAATCTCCTTGTTGATGATGATATACAGAGGCTACACCCCTTCCAAAAGGCTACATATTGAGGTGCGTCAAGGGATTGGTGCCTTCTTCACGTCCTCAGTATGGGCCAAAACCAAACTATTGATTTGTTCCAAATGCAAGGACAGTCCACTTTTTCCGTTTCCAATGGTGTCACAGGAAGTGGTGCTCGAAATCTTTCTCCATCATCAATTGGCCATCTGCCTGTGGGCCGGGATCTTAGACGTACATGTTGTGTGTTCCACTAACAAAGCCAAGCCGCCTCCATTTGGACCATTTGGACCATTTGTTGTTCGTGCCTATCTTCAGCATAACGTACTGTAGCAGGAATTGGTTGGTGTCTCAGTAATTGGCACAAGCTGAGCTTACTGGTGTGCAACCCAGATCGATGGTTTCGTGGTACATTCTCGTGAAGTTGCAAAGAACGCGCACACGCATCCAGCAATCATGAATAAGTTATCATCTTGAGTTCTCCAATCCAATATCACATCCTGTGTGAGTCCCACGTTTCAAGCCGTACCCAGTTTCAAACTCACTTGCTACTCTCACCATTGACAAATGTGATAAGCTTAATCAAGAGTTTGACAGCATGAAAAAGAACTCATGTGAAAAAAAATTCTTGATCAACACCCTGTCTATTAATTGCAACCTGAAGTACCCCAAATACTTGTTGGTTTGTTTTTTAAACAAATGAAACAAAATTTCATTGCAAAGTCACAATACAAAACTGCCAGCCACAAGTGGCTTGGCTGGTAGGGCAAACACCCCAAGTACTTGTTCAATATCATACACAATTACACATAAAAGAGAGAAACAACTACAAATTAAGGCTCGTATGCATTAAGAGTTTAATGTAAATTATTAAACATGCATCAGTCAGTCAAGATTGGAATACTAAGTTTGATGTGGTTAGCTTAGTGAATGATCCTCCAGGCTGGCTCCAGCCAAGCATTCTTCATGCCTAGATGGCTGAATTATTATATTGCAAAACTAGAATTCTGAGCTCCCATCCGAGATATAAATTCCGATTCACTACATATCCAGTACATTTTCTCCACTCCCGTGGGACCCTGCTGGGCGGTTTGTTTATTCAAGCCGTACCTTTCAAAAGGTCTACATCACGCGCACACATTACACTCCATTGGTGGCCTACACGAAGTCGATCAGTAGTTCGTCATTAGTTTATTTTTGGGGAATCCATGGGGAGGCAAAGGTTCGGATTCTCATTGCATTGAGCACGTCTCGAATGAAATGGCAATCATAACGACTGTAGTGGTTTATGCTGGGTGTGACACATGCACAGTACAGCTTGATTTCCGTACACAGAAAGGCTACTAACGTCCCAATGCAATTGGGATCCCACGGCACCCACCACTTGACGTGCATGCTGCTTTAATTTTTAATGTTTTTTTTGAAACAAATGAAACAAAATTTCACTTGCAATGCAAAGAGGGGCACAATACGAGTCCGCCAGGCACAGGTGGCCTGGCAGGAAGAGATGGCAAACAAACTGAAACCATGCAGGCATGCTGCTTTAATTTTTAATGTTTTTTGAAACAAATGAAACACAAATTTCATTGCAAAGGGGCACACAATATTTGACATGCATGCTACTTTATTTTTAGTACTTTTTGAAACAAATGAAACAAAATGTCACTGCAAAGGGGCACACAATGCAAGGCCCGCCAGCCACAGGTGCCTGGAAG